>CM074733.1:124093147-125513147 GCA_037367245.1 Phrynocephalus guinanensis
CTTGCTTCAGTATCAGAAAGGTGGGTGGGAAATGTAAGATAATGATCCAGTAATTAGACAAGTAATAGTGAAGGCTCTTACCCCAAATAGTCCTTCTTGTTTCAACAAGCATTTTTATTTAGTAAATTACCCATTCCCATGGAAGGAAGGGAGGAAGGTAGGATGGAAGGAAGCTTGAAATTCACCTGTGTACTATAGTAATAGTTAATAGCACTGATTTTTTTACCTCCCATCATGGGTCAGAGACTCAGGGCCCTTTTCCCCCTATCGTTTCAATATTTGGGGTGGGGGGTTGGCCCATGCAAACATGTACAAATGCTTTTGGGCATCTCTATAATTCCAAGTGGATGGGCGAAAATCATTTTGGAGTTGTTTGCTTTTAGTAAGACTAATAACTTGGACTGAGTTGAAGTGGGTGATGTTTGTGTACGCCCAATAATAACACTTAAATGTATTGATTTGTCATCATTGCATTTAAAAGGTAGGGGAGGGTTTAAATAAAGAAGAAGAAATCATAGTTCATTTGCTGACTCTCCACAATGTTGCCTCAGCCTTTTTAAATAGCAGGATTTATATCAGGCCTCCAAATTATAGAACTCCAGGCCAATATAAGTTGGTTCATGGCCAAGAGTGTGACTTAGAGGAATGTGCATTGACAATTGATACATAACATTTTTTCTTCACAAAAAAACATGTTTGCCATAAAAATGTCATGCAGTGGGATTACTGTATTGTAATGATTTTCTTAAACATCCACCTATAGTCTAGTTGCATTTTAATACTTGGCACAGTTCTGGCTGCCAGATCTCAAAACACTTCATGTAAGGATGGAAGGGTATGCAGAAGGGTGACAAACATGACCAAGCACCTTCTCATTAACCAAACAGATGTCCAGCAGATATAAACATTTGAGTTTTCTTGTCTCTTTTCATTTAGGCAAAAAAAAAGAAATGAGGAGACAAGTGGGTTGTAAAGTTATGAAGAGAAGGGGGGGCATGAACACCTAAGGAATGGCAGATGAAAATGGCTTTATGCCTGTTTGAACTGTTCCAAAAGTTTCTGGCTGTCCAGGAGGGTTTTCCACTTGTTCCAATCCAACTGGATTTTCCCCGTGTTTCTTGAGAAAGTTACAACTTTATCATGACAAACCCATCAGTGGTTCTGCTCGTAGCTGAACTTTAGATTTAACAAAAGCAACCAATTCATTTGGCCTGCCAGAGCTTTTAAAGGGTAAAAAGTCTGTTCCTATTAATAAACTATGTTCACAGTTACAATTAAGTGTTTTTCCCTGACTAGAAAAGGGCCTGGGTTGGCCCCTAAGTGGCATTTATAACATTTACCTTTAAAAGCTGGGTTATTGTAGAAGTACCCTGTGTGATGTATCCATCTACTACTTGCAACAGCAATTAGAGGTAGTTGTGATCTATCCCTAGTAGGAGAGCGGAAACTGTGTGCTATATTGCTAATAAAAAAACCTATCAGGTGCCTCTTAAAACTGTATTTGCAATTTAGGGGTGAGAGAAGCATGATGCCATACATTTCAGCAGAGCTTCTAAAAATGTGCTGGGTCATCTTGCTTCTTTGTCTTAAACCATTTCTACTTTTGGCTGTCAACGCTGTTTTCCAGGAGTCTGCACCTGCCAAATAATGCTTTATGAGTCCAGGCATTTTAAAAGGGATTCTGTTCTGTTTCATACAGACCTTGATTAACAAAGGCCTTTTGTGGGTTGAAGAGCTGTGCTGTACAAAGACCACAAATGAATAAATATTTAAAGTTAGATTTCATATGTAAATATGGATGCTTCAGATTTGTTAAGCTCAGTTAATTTTCTTTCACTCTGATTACCCTTTCTGCTAAAATAACAAACATCCCATAGGGGTTGCTTTGTGGCCATCTCCCAGGATTGCTGAACACGAACAAAATGGGAAGAAACATGTGCTCCCAGTCTCCCAAGATGTGAGCCCAAACCACTCAGTCACAATTAGAGATGGGCACGACTTAGCGGTATTCCCGTTTCCGTTTCCGTTACTCGGTTCCGTTACTCTACGGAAACGGTAACGGGAATCACTCCCTCAGACTTTGAGCTCAAACCGACGAACGAACAATTTTGGTCTGATTTGTTGTGCTCATTCCTTGCATCGCGCGATTGCGCGATGCCACGCGGCACAGAAAAAAAGTTTTTAAAAGTTAAAAAAACCCGGTTCCCGGCCAAAAAGCAGGCGGAAAAATGCCTGCCGTGCCTCAGGGCACCTACCAGAGGGGTTGTTTCTGGAGGTCCCCGGCCTCCCCCCCATCCCCCGTCCTGGGCTGCTCTGCTGGGACTCACCGCAGGCTCGCAGCCAGCAAAAAGCCCAGTCTCGCCGCCGGCCGCCGCAATTAAAGCGCAAGCAAGCGGCACGGACGGCACAGGAAAAAACTTTTAAACTCTCCCCCCCACCCATTCCCGGGCCAAAAAAGCAGGCGGAAAAATGCCTGCTTGACTAAGGGCGCAGGGCACCTACCGGAGGGGTGGTTTCTGGAGGGGGGGTCCCGCCTCCCCCCCGTCCTGGGCAGCCGGACTCGAGTCGCCATGCCATGCGGTGCGGGCGGGGGATCCAAAATGGGGCGGCGAACGCAATATTGTTTTTGAAATCGTGGTCCAAAAACACACAAGCACAACAGAAACACGCGAAAATTTATAAACTGCCAGATTTTTCACAGTAGCAGTGGGTTTTTTCTTGCAACAAAATGTCTCTCCTCTCCTCCTCTGTCCTCCATTTATTTTATTTTATTTTATTTTTACACCTGCGCATTGGATGGGCTGGCCGAGTGGCCAGCCATGTGGGAGTGGACGATCATGCACATTTTTGGAGCCATCCCACCAGTCGCATGGCCACTTGGCCATGGAGACTTCTGGGATGTGCCAAAAAGCCCCCTAAAACCTGCCCTAGCCCCCCTAACCCTAACCCTAACCCTTGACTCCCATACGTCACAGACTGTCTTCTTAGTGGGTCAGAGAGGCACCCAGAGGTGCAACCCACTAGCCCACCGTAACCTTACCCGTCACTAGCCTAACCCTAGCCCTTGCACTAAGCGACCTTAAAGCCAGATCTACTTGCTTGCATTGCACTACACGCAGCAAGTACAATTCCCTTCTGTGTGAGACATGGTGGTGCGAGAGCCTTGTGCAGGGAAGGCATGACGCTATCACTCTCACACTGGTCTCACTGTCTGCACATTATGTTATGCAATATCCATATGGCTATTGCATAGCATTTTGCAGCAGCAGCAGGTGAGGAAGAGAGACCCCCATGTAGAGGGGTCTCTTGGAGCCTGCTTCCCCTTCCTAGTGGGTGAGGATAGGAGGCACCCACGGGTGCCTCCAGGAACCTACTTTCCCTTTATAGCGGGCCAGAGGAGGCACCCACCCCACAGAGGTGCCTCCAGGAGCCCGCTCCCCCCCAAAACCAGTACTAACGACAATGAAAAAACAAAAAAAACGAACCGACTAATTTTTGCGAATTTTCACGAAAACCGGAAACGAGCCGAAACGGGACCGGCCCAACTAACGACAACTCGAAAAAAAAAATTTCAAGTCGTGCCCATCTCTAGTCACAATATGGGTACTAAGGAGGCTAAACATAGGGACTCAGACTTGGGACTTAGGACCAAAGACTCGGACTTGGGACCTGATACCAAAGATTTGAATTTGGGATTTGGACTCAAAGACTTGCCAACATCCTTACATATTGTAGGCAGAAGCCGGAAAGGGGGTAAGGAAAAAATGAAGAAAGATGTTAATTTGGTGGTAATGGAGGCGGAGGAGGAGGTCATGGTGGTGGCAATGCTCTATGACTTAGAAATGTTCCATCTTTATATTTTCTTCTTCAAAGTCCATTGACTAAATCATCAAAGTCTATGGCCACAATAGCATTAACTTCTGATCCAGCAAACAGGAAGGGCAGATGATGAAAAAAAGGATAGGAGCTATAGGCCCTGTGTGTACCTTTTAAGAAGGAATCCAAGTAAACTATCATTGCCCTTTAAAGTTCCCTCTTTGCATTCCTAGTTACTACCCTAGGGAACAGACAGGAGCTTTCTCCTGGAGGAAAAAAGAGGGAACATAAAAATAAAAATAAAACAAGAGTACCCAGCTCTGAAAACTGACATTAATGTCCTCTCCTGCTTAGACTATTTACCTATGACCTGGCCTTGCATTTTCCTCTTTGAGCTATACAGTAATCCCCCACCTATTGTGGGGGTTAGAGACCCAACGCAACCCACTATAATGGAAAATCCGCAATATGTGGATGCTGGGAGCGGTCAGGACTGGGGGGGGCTATCTGGGGCCTCCTACACTTACCTGAAGCCTGGCACTGCCCCAAACAGGCCTCCAACAGGCTTCCCTGTTCTGTTGGTGTTAAAATATATAACCCTGTTATGACAAATAGGGATTAGTTATGTTCAAGGAAAATATATAAACCACTAGCAGAGATTAGCAGCATTGTGGAAGAATAAATGCACAGTGATTATGGAGCTAGGAGACAAATGAACAAGGCAATAAAGCTTAGTACAAAACTTATATTACATATGTTCACATGACAAAGAGTAATATAAAATAACAATATACAAAAACACAGCATATAGAGAAGATACAACAGAACATGGGAAAATCTGCTTCTCATCTTAGGCAGTCCCAATTTTACATTGGTTTGCTTGATACCTTTATACACAAAGCATATGGTGTAAGCCGATCACACACTACATTGGATGAGGTGATTAAGCTATACCACCTGTGCTTAGTCATCCTGACCTTCCAGTATTGATTATTCCTTACACCTGTGTCCTAAACCTAATACACATTCTTATCCAGCTCATGACATGACACAATTTATAGAATCCATTTTGTAATCTGTTAAATATATATTACAGACATTTTGTCAAAACTAGATTGCTCGAGAGTTGGAGGCCCCAGAAGTGATTTCTAGTGATCCAGAAGTCACTTCCATTTTTTCAGAAGTGACTTCCGGTTCACCAGAAACCACTTCTGGGGCCTCCAAAAGGCCCAGGAAGCCCATTGGAGGCCCATTCAGGGCAGCGCCAGGCCTGGGGTAAGTGCAAGAGGCCTCAAATGGGCCCAAGCAGCTTGCTCCAGGTGGCCTTGCATTTCATATACTGTGGTCCCGCAATATTTATTTATTTATTTATTTATTTATTTATTTATTTATTTATATAGCTTGTGTTCCGCCCACTACCCAAAGGTCTCTGGGTGGCTCACAATCAAAATAGACAATTAAAACATCAAAATTACAATAACATTAGAACAATAAAAATGTGTAAATACAATAAATACAATACATTAAAAACACAACACTAAAATATACTGGGACCGCAGTATATGAACCGTGAAACAGTGAATTATCAAGGAGTTGGGCAGGAATTGAACTGGAGTGCCACCAAAAGGCCAAAGAGCGAGTCAACCGCAATCTGTTTTCATTTTACTTCATGGAGCCCATCCCTAGTAACACAGAACCATGCTTTGACTGTTGGGTGAAAAGGGCATACTCATAAATTTTACACATGTGCAAATGTATATTTTTAGAATACTGGACCCAGAAATACATGAAAGTTTTCGTGTGAGGGTGGGGAAAAACCAAACTCAAAATCTGATGCACATTCAAGTTGGAATGAGGTTTTAGGTAGAAATCAGAGAATCTTGATAGGCAAAATGAGGCATCATATTTCTGAGTACTTCCTCCCATTAAAAATAAATCCTGGAAGCAAAACCTCTTAGAGAGAAAGGTTTTCATTCTTGTGCCTCGTGGCACAGTGGTTAAATGCCTGTACTGCAGCTAAAACTGTGCTCATCACCTGGGGTTCAATCCCAGGTAGCAGGTTCATGGTTGACTCAACCTTCCATCCTTCCAAGGATGGAATGAGTGCCCAGCTTGCTGGGGTGGGGGTGGGGGCAATGTGTAGCCTGCATACTGTAATTAAAAACTGTAAACCAGCCAGAGACTACTTGAAGTGGTATGGGACGGTATATAAGTAGAACACTTGGCTTTGCTTTGCCATGATGTGCATGCATATGTTTTTATTTTATTAATCAGTACCACACATTACCCATTCTTTATAGCCCCATTCAGGTGTTACAGAATTTAGTTTTCAGACATTAGAAAAGATACCCTAGTCCTCATCCTCTGTTTATCACTTTCTTCATTCAGCAACCAAGGGGAGAGATTGCTGCCAGAAAGGAGGCTCTTCACATGAACAAAAACTCTGCTCGTGGCTGTCATTGCTTTTTTTTCTCATAAAGACCAGGAAGTCTGAATGGCACATGTTCTCATTTGCAGGGAGAGCCTCCTTTGATTATTTGTAGATTGGCTTTAGGGCCAATGTCAAAGGATAGCAAGGCAGAGCTGTGACTAAGTGCCCGGGGACCAGAAGGACACAGGCGTGATTTCTCATTCAATACTACATTTGGTTCCATACATATATATTAGACATGGGAACGACCAGAAAAAATGACGTTTTGAGTTTTCGTTTGTCGGAACAGGTCCGTTTCAGGTCGTTTCCATTTGTCACGAAATTTTTCAAAAATTTGTCGTTTCGTTTGTCGTTTGTCGTTTCCACCACGATTTAGCGCGATTTGACTTCCCAGAGCATAGGGGCATCCTGCAATCAGGGCCGGCGCTAGGTGTTTTTGCGCCCTAGGCAGTGGGCGGGGCGGGTAGGCGGGTTGCGGGGGTCATGGGTGGGCGGCAGCCATGGGCGGGCGAGTGGGCGGGCGGCAGCGCGGGCGAACGGGCGAGTGGGCAATTAGGATATCACTTAGGATAGAGGTTCTGTTCTTGGCTTGCACCCCAAATGTGTGTGTGCAAGCAAATTGAAGTTGGGAAAATAGAAAATAAATGGTAGTATATAATATATTTTTAAAATAAATCCACACCTCCAACTCCCAGTTGAACCTCCCCCTTTATCCAATATCAGAAAAAAATCCTCACAAACTGCCAGAGAAGAAATAAAGAATAAACTGCTATTCCCTTCAGCAGACAAAGCTGCAGGGAATCAAAGAAATTATTTTCTAAATTCAATTCCCTCCCTCCCTGCCTAACTTAAATCCTAAAGCCTCCAGCCTCCCTCCTCAATCTCGATCAGATCACACCAGCACCAGCAGCCAGCCCTCCTCCCTCAACCACATCAATACACCCGACTGCGATTTCTGGAAGGTGCCTCGGCTTTTTATGCCCTCCGAGACATCCAGAAGTGTCAGTCAAAAACCTGTCGATGCCATTGGTGGAATGGTTCAAAAAATTTGCATGGTCCCATCCCATGCCCAGCCCAAATGGGCAGGTCTAAAAAAATAAAAAATAAAATAAAATAAAATAAAATAAATACGACGTTTTATTGCTATAAAAAACCCACTGCTGCTACTATTAAAATTCAGGCATTTAAAACAAATAAATTTCACATGTTTCTGTGGTAATTTGGTGTGTTTTTTACCACGATTTCAAAAGAAAAATTGCGGTCGCCATTTTGGATCCCCCCCCACAACACATGGCATGGCGAGACAACGAGGATGACCCCCCCAGCCTGGTGCAAGCAGCCCAGGACAGGAGAAGAGGGTGGGGGAAGGCCAGGGACCCCCCCAGAAACCACCCCTCTGGTAGGTGGCAAAGCCTCAGGCAGGCATATTTTCGCCTGCTTTTTTGGCTGGGAGTCGTTTTTTTAAAAAAAAAAACTTTTAAAATCTTTTTCTGTGCTTTGCACGATCATCACGATGCCACAAACGGAAACGGAAAACCCGACCAAATTTTTCTTTTTTCGGTTCGAGTTCAGGTTCTGACAGCTTAATTATCGTTACCGTTTCCGTTACGTAATGGAAACGATAACCGAAAACGGAAACGACAATTTCGCCGAGTCGTGCCCATGTCTAATATATATGGTCTAAATTCTGTACCAGTTCAAATGACACCTGGCAGCAACTTCATATCCCATCTCTTTCTGACTAGTATCTATCATCCTAGGAACAGCTGCCATCTTAATTGTGTGCAGCATGGTTTCACACAAGTGTGTGGCACAGCTATTCAAAGGCACAGTCATACCCATGATGTTTTAAGACTCTCATATAATTTGGAGACAGGTCCTTGGCTTTCATCCTTTTTTTGGTGTAAAAATCCTTTCCTTTTGAATCTTTGCCTTTTTGAAAATTCCCATAAAGTATTTTTATGACAGAGGTTCTCACATTCTTTACAGTACAAGCTCCAAATGAAAGACCTGCATGTCAAAGACACTATCACCACAATATTAAACACCCATTGACTTTCTTACCAGCTGAGTACTAAATCTGAATTTGATGTCTATATTTTGATGTCTTTGATTTGATGCTGAAACTGTTGACTGCAAATTCGGCACCTTGGTGGTTCGAATCCTGGGTTCTACACAGTGGAGTGAACTCCTGCTCTTAACCCAAGCTCCTGCCAGTTCCAAAGCATGTAAATGCAAGTAGATAAATAGGTACTGCCATAAAAAATGGGAAGATAAACAGTGTTCCGTGCGCAGAAATGCTTTCAGCCATACCGGCCACATGGCCACAGACTTGCACAACACTGGCTCTTTGGCTTGGAAACAGAGATGAGCACTGCCCCTAGAGTCATACATGACTAGCATGCATGTGCAGGGGAAATCTTTACTTCTACCTTTTATTAACACTTACCATGTTAAATCTCTTTGCCTGTTCTCTTTCTCTATATATTCTCTCATACACTTTCTGCTACCCAATGTCCCTCCCCCGTTGCTACAGTTCATTTCAGTTTTACAACCATGTTCTGACTCTGTGAAACAAGACAGAATTTTCAATGTTTTTTCCCCAAGACATGTCAAACCTGTCCCATTTTTCAAAGGCAGTTCATTCAGTAGTCTTCTTGTCAAGAGAGTTTCTTGTTTCCATGTACCTCTCATGCTGCCAACATTACAGCTGTACTGCCTCATTGCCCAAGTCTACGTAAAGGTCAGTCAGCATTTTCATTATAAAATCCCATTATTTTCTTGTAACTCCACAAGCTGAAATTGCATTGAGCCACTACTTGGCACCAAGCTACTAACCCAGTTAGTTGCAATTTCATTATTCCGTTATACAAAAGCATATGGAAATGTTTAGATGGAAGCCTTTCCATGTCTCTGGTTTGGTTCTTTATTCTTAAAAGCACTTACCACCAATAGCAGTTGTTCTCTTCCTTGAGACTTGTCTGCTGAATCAGACTCTTCCCATTGCAGGTTGTTTGTTTGTTTGTTTGTTGAAACACCTTCCTTTTTACCATGTACTGTATATACTCGAGTATAAGCCGAGTTTTTCAGTCCTTATTTTCGGCTGGGGGAAAAAAGCCGCTCCTGTCTTATACTCGAGTCAATAAGTTTCCCAGTTTTGGGGGGTAAAATTAGGTGCCCTGATGGCTAATTTTTGCACTCAAAATTATTTTAAAAACATGCAATCAAAATTTACTTACCTTGGGACTCCAAAGTAGCAGGGGTGACTTCAGAAAGTGATTTTTGGCAACCCCCTGAAATCAGGAAAGATTTAGGGGTAATGGGACTTAGTTTTGAAGCTCTAAAGGGGCTGGGGGTAGTATTGGCAACTGTGCAGGGACTGTGGAGGCTATCAAGGAGTTTACTCTATAGTATTAACTCCCTAATTGCCTCTACACTCACAGCATACATTGCCAGTTACTATCCCGAGCCTCTTTAGAGCTCAGTCGGTATACTGTATATACTCGAGTATAAGGGGGGAAGACGCCTTGGCTTATACTCAAGTCAATAAGTTTTCCCAGTTTTTTCGGGGTAAAATTAGGCCCTCAGCCTATATTTATTTATTTATCCCATTTTCCTGAAGGAACTCCTGGTGGTGGACAATGACCACAGAAAATAATTAAAAGATAAAATTAAATTAAATTAAATTAAATTAAATTAAATTAAATTAAATTAAATTAAATTAAAAAGCAATAGCACTTAACCCGATTTGTTTTTTAAAAAGATAATGCTCAGCAAGATTTCTCTCTTGAAGAAAACCGCCCAACACTCTACAGTCACCACCCTAATGAAGAATGCTGCCGAATGCAAAAACATTGTCTATTAATTATTTATGTAATTAAAAAACAGTCCTATATGTACTATTTTGGAAATTAGTATCATTAATTGATTGAAATTCAATTCAGGCTCCTGGGTGTAGAACTTCAGTGTTCAGCTATAATCCCATATGGAGTTTATTTCAGTATAAAGCCCCTTGAAATATATAGGAATCTCTTCCATTTAGACATGTATAGAATTACATTGTTAAGTCAAAGTAGAAGTTTCATGCAATTTTTCAATATTTGTTTGAAACAAGTACTGTACATTGTAGCTGTTAATGCCTTGTGCCCTTTTAGTTATGCTTCAACCAAGTCCTTGTCCAGGTCTTACTGGAACCTTCTTCTGATTTAGAAAAGAAAAGGAATAAAAGTGTTCTGCTTATATACCGCCCCAAACAACTGAACCACACAATTAAGTGTTCTGCTTATATACCACCCCATACCACTTCAAGTAGTCTCTGGGAGGTTTACAGTTTTGTATGTAGTATGCAGGCTACACGACCTGAGGTTCAATCCCAGGTAGCCAGCTCATGGTTGACTCAGTCTCCTATCCTTTCAAAGTCAGTAAAATGAGTACCCAGCTCTTGGGGGGATTGGGGGGGGGGAATGTGTAAGATGCATAAATAAATTGTAAACTGCCCAGAGAATGCTTTAAGCGCTATGGGGAGACATATGAGCAGAACACTTTGCTTTGCTTCTTTCTGTCACGTATCAAGGTCCCAAACCATATAGGGTTTTGTATGTCATCATCACCTTGAAGTAGGTATGGAAATGAACAGGCAACCAGTGCAAAGCAGCCAGAGTAGGGAAGATATGATGGAATTTCGTCAGTTCATACACAAATCTTGCTGCTGTATTCTGGACCTGCTGGAGTTTCTACAACAACCTCAGAGGCAGCCATGCATACTGAGCATTACAGTCATCAAATCTCAAGATTACCAGTGCATGGACCAGCATGGCAAGGAACCCAGTGTCAAGGTAGGGATGCAGTTAGGCAATCTGCCTTGGGTGGAAAAAGGCAGAACAGACTACTGACACAGTCTGGGACTCCACTGATTGCATAGCATCCAATAATATGCCCAAACTGCAAACTCATCCTTGGCAGAGAGTTTTCACCTAAAATAAAGGGAGATTCCCCAGTCTGGGGACATGAGGGGCACCTACCCACAGGACCTCCATCTCTTCTGCCTGGACATAATGCTTGGCATACTTATGAAATGTAACTCTATGACACAGGAAGACAGAGGATTTCAGTCAATATTAGAGATGGGCACGACTCAAAAAAATGGTGTTTCGTTTGTCGTTTGGTCGTTTAGGGGTCCGTTTCGGTTCGTTTTCATTTTCATGATGTTTTTTTGCAAAAAAATTCATTTTCATTTTGTTAGGTAACGAAATGAAAAAACGAAAATGAAAACGAAAAATTGCTGTTTTGTTAGCATTCTTTTTAGTTCAATGCACCTGCTGCAACGAAAACAAAAAACACAGCAAATTTGGTCGTTTCATTTTCATTTTAGTTTTGTTTTTAAAAAAATTCATTTCGTTTTCATTGCGTAACGAAATGAAAAAACGAAAATGAAAAATCGCTCGTTTCGTGCCCATCTCTAGTCAATATACTGGTGCAGCTTTATCTACACTACCATATGTGCAGCTATATCCTACCTACTATACTCAAATCAGGGGAGCTAGTCTGTTAATTTAAAAGATGTTATCTTCTGACCCATGTTGTTTAGATCCTATCTGAATACCGTTATATCTTAGCAACTAATCTTCTGAAAGCCCTGTAGCACAAGATCAAACCACTTGTTATTCAACTTCCCGTAGTTCCACTGCGAAGCGCACATACTGTATTATCTGATCTTTTAGAAGTCGTACATACTATGCGGGCTTTCAGAATCAACATGATACCCTCCCACGACATACCACTCAGAATCATCAATGAAAAAGGTCATGGCTACCTTTCCAAATGAATCTACCAGTAAATATTTGTGCTTGTCAGTTTACTGGGCTAGTTGGCTGTCACGTGGTAAAAACTACCTGTCAAAGTTCAATCTGATAGCAACTCCTTCTTTGGCATTTTGCTTTTATCTGATCTACAGGACAATCTTGCTTACTTGTATGTTTCCAATACAGGTACCTGAGTTTTTCTTTTCATGAGTACCTTCGCGCTAATTGGCTTTATCCATTTGCCTGTTTATAGGTGATCTCTCTGACCTGATAAGGGTTGTTATACACAATGAAGACAATCACCACCAGCAACTCTGCTCTGTTCATCTTCTGAATGCAAGCACATCAGAAGCCAGAAGCAGTAAGGCACAGATTTTCTCCTCCCAGCTTAATCCTAACTCTGTCTCTTTTATAGTTGCTCTGTATGCAACATGTCCACTAATTACAGATTTTTTTTTAAAAGGAAAAGCCAGAGGAGATCAAAGTTTTGTACGGACATAATTTAAAGTGTTAGATGTTAGATCTGAAGAAATTTCTTCAATGCATCCTGCTTAGAACGCTCAAAGAAATTGCTAATTCAACATGCTTTGTGCAAGGGACAGCATACAAGAGCAGGCCTCCAATGATGAAATCCAATGAATGTGGGAGGCAATCCTTTCTCCCTGCTGCCCCTCCCAACCAGTTCTTAACTTCATAACTCAGACCCCTTATCCCCAAATGTTTCCATATTTCAGGGCGGTTCCCTAAAATCACTTTCTGAAGGTACCCCTGATACTTTGGAATCCCAAGGTAAGTACATTTTGATTGCATATTTTAACAATAATGTTTGAGTGTGTATTTTTTAAAACACGGGAACTCAAAATTACTTGCATTGGGGTCACCAAAGTATCAGGGGTACCTTCAGAAAGTGATTTTAGGGAATCCCCTGAAATTTGGAAACATTTGGAGGTAAGCAGGCTGAGTTATGAAGCTCCAAAGAGGTGCGCTCATTGGAATATGGGAAGTAGAGGCACCGCTATCACTCGCCCGATCAGGACTTGCCCTTCGCTGCCCTCCCCAAGCTGTCTGAGCACCTAATTTTACCCCCAAAACTGGGGAAAATTATTGACGGGTATAAGCCAAGGCCATTTTTTCAGCCAAAAATAAGGGCTGGAAAACTAAGCTTATACTCGAGTATATACAATATGCTTGCTGAAGAGATGGGAAAAGAGAATTTATTTGTGACTGGTCAGGAGAGCACTAGGTTTAGCTCAATGCAAGGAATAAGGAAGTCAACATGTATTTGGTTATTAGTCAGTGTATGTACATGCAGAACTTTTGGAAACTTGTAATAAAAATGAAAAAGCGTAGAGGGGAAATCGTACTCTCAAAACCAGAAGTTCTATTATCAGTATTACAAGGGCACTCTGTGTAAAAACCACTTATTTGGCAAACACTTTCATAACTGCAGCCCAAATTGTAAATGCTAAATATTGGAATAAAGAAAACATGCCTTCTTTCTGTGGATGACTGGCTTCTGAGTGCTTGTAAAACCTTGCTGATTATTGTTTTCAAGAACGTTACTCATTACAAAAGAAATCTATTTAGTACAGTTTCTCTCAACACTTTCCAAAAAGCTCAAGGCATCATACTTGCTCCAGGGAACAAAACAGCTACAGTGAATTTGACAGGTGCTGGTTTTGTATAAGCTCTATTATATTATTTTAAAAAATGATTTAAATATAGTTTTGCAACTATTTTAAATTATAATTATAAAACAGTCCTAAAAGTGTTTTGAAATCAGTTGCCCATGATCTATAAAGTTTATCAGGTGTAAATATGAAGAAAAAAACAGTCCTAAAAAGTAAAACAAGCAAAGGTTAAAGCAAAATAGGAGCACCTTTTCACTGCAGTCCTACCTAAAGCAAATCTGAATTTGATGTAACGTGTAATATGGAATCATTCACAATTTAAATGCATTTTGTTTAAAAGGGGAGCAGATATAAGGATGATTTGGTACAGGGCTCAACCATGCTCGCTTTCCTTATTCAACTCAGGGGCCAAACATCGATGAATGTGCTTGACATGCATTCCAGAGGCATGGTTGAGTGAAGAACATGGGGTATCTCTCTAACTTTGTCCACCAGATTATTCCACAATACAGCTGGTTGGGGCTAGAGGGCAGGGAGGTAGGATGACTTAGGCTGATCCCATAACCGCCGAGAGTGACCTTTGGTCAGATGGCTCAGTATATAAACAAACAAACAAACAAACAAACAAATAAATAAATAAATAAATAAATAAATAAATAAATAAATAAATAAATAAATAAATAAATCCACCACTACTTAGATGGCATTCCCTCAGGACCTTACTGTAGGAATTGGTTATTTCCTGGATTGATTACTGCAGCACTCTCTATGTGGAGCAGCCCTTGAAGCTGACCCACAGTCTTCCGCGGGCCCAGAATGCAGTGCCTGACTGGTGGTTGGTGTATTATTATTTACTATTATTTACTAGATTTTATATACCACACTATCTAGCAACAAGGCCACTCTGGGCGGTTTAGACAAATTTAAAAAAATACAAACATACAAACATAAACATAAACACTATACAATAAAGAAACTACATGACATAATAGAACATAATAAACATATCTAAATCAGGCTCATAAGCAGATTTCATCATATCACCCCAGTTCCAGTTCCTCTCCACTGGTTATCCAGTGAATCCTGGATCAGGTTCAAGGTGGTGAGTCGTGAGTCTTACATATAAAGCTTACCATGATTTTTGCTGATGTTACTTGTCAGAGGGTCTCTCGCCAATGTCAACAACAGTACTCAATTCACCAGATCATCACAAGTGAGGCTCCTTCAGGTAAGCCACTCCCAAGGATGTCCATAACTCCTGTACAAGGGGTAAGGCCTTCTTCACGGTGACCCCATCCTTGTGGAAGCAGCTATGGAGGACTTGGTCCCCCCCCTCCCCTCACTGTTAATATTCAAGAGGCAACTGAAGACATGTCTCTTCAGGGAGGCTTTCCACATTGACCCTGGCTGAGCTGAGGTTGATCTCATATGTCTGTTCGTTTATTATTACCATTTTCATGATATAGTTTAGTTTAGTTTTAGTTTTGCTTTGTCTGCTTTAGTCCCCATGTAGATGGTCCATGATATGGTTTTCATGATTATTTTTATGACTGTATATTTGAATATGAACTGCCCAGAGTAGTGCGGTGGCACTGATGGGTGCTTTATATAAACTGAATAAACCAATGCATTAACAAATAAATGGCTGCAGCCTATTAAAAATCAGTCTCACGAATCGGATGCTCCATTCAACCAATTTTGTATGCTGCTGCATCTGGGTAGCTAGGGCAGTGTTGAACATCTGTTGTTGTTCCATCCATCCCACTGCCCCAAAGTCTCCCTTCTTGGACTCTCCAGGGTGATATCTCATGTGGTCTTGGATTACCTGAGTATTATTGTTCTTGGGGACTTCAGTTCATGGATTGGCTCTGGAGTCGTCTCTGCCATGACAGGCACAAACCTGTTAACAGTCAGCAGCTGTCCTCTTGCAGATGGCAAGGCGTACTCAGGATCTGGCATTGTCTTTAGTAGAGGTAAAGCCTTCCTCACCAGATTAGTAGAGAGAGGGTGCCAAAGCAATCTGTTGTTCATTTTAAGGCAGTTTCCTATGTGTTTTGCAGACAAAAGCCTGCTGGATTCTTCTTGACTTAGACTCCAGTCTTGGAGCAGGTCCAGTTGATGTAACTTTTGGCAAAGATGTATCTTTTTAGCTAGAATTATTTTCAGAAGACTTCAAGGTGTGCTTAAGGTGTTTGGAATGGTGAATGCTGCTATCTGCTTACTCAGTCATCACACTTCCTGGCTAATCAAATCTGCTAAGGCAGGAGTGATGCCACAGTTCGGGAAGGGGATAAATGCTTTCTCGCAAGGAAGTGCTACCCCCTTCCTGTCTAAGGAAAGCAGTTATAAAAATTTCTGCTAAAGAAACTTGGCCTTGAGCCAGAAGTCTTCTGGGCAATAGCCCACTGTCTAATTTCCCATTTTGGTTAAGTGAGAGGAGTTGTGTCCATTGATCTTTCAGCGGAGACAGGAGACTGAGACTGGTTTGATCACTTTGGTCCTTGACCTATGCCAGATACCTTATTAGTCTTTCTGTGACTCTCAGTTTCTATTTATTCCACTGACCCTTATGTCCTGTTTGTCTTCTTTACTAGGTTAGGTTGTGGAGACATTGTATTGCAGTGGTTCTGTTCCTTCCTGATAGAATGGTGGTGCTGGGGAAGCAGTGTTTGACCTCTTGCCCTTGGTGTGTTGCATTTCTCTATGCTTTACTTTATTATCACAGGTCATTTAACTCCATATGCTATCACTGGGAGAGGGTGTTTAAAACTTTGGCAAAAGCTACCACCAATGTAGTGCAAAACAAAGAAGCAAAGCAAAACATTAGGTGGTTTACAATTTAATTCTGCAGGCTACAAATTTTCCTCCCTCCCCAGTGAGATGGGGACTCATTCTACTGATACTGGAGGGATAGAAAGCTGATTCAACCATGAGCTGGCTACCTGGAATAGAACACTGGGCTGTGTGCACAACCACTGAGCCGCAATGTCCCTAAATGATGCAATCTAGCTGGCTAATCCTTCTGGTCACCCAAAACCAGGAAGCACTATACGCTGCAAAGGCACTCCTTATCACCATTGCCACCTAGGAATCTATGACAGTGCAGCGTTCAATGCCTCGGTAATGAGCTGGATGAAAAAAAACCTGAAATTAACCTTGACAATACAGAGGTTCTGCTGTTCACCCGGAAGTCACTTTGGAAGCTGGGATTCAACCTATTCAAGAAGGGATTGTGCTCTCCCCAACAGGTCAGTTTCATAATCTGGGAGCTGATTCTGCACTGTCCTATATTGTCAGTGGGCAGTAGTGATGTAGAGTGCCTTTGCACAAGTCAAATTAGTAACACAAGTAGTGGATGGGGTTATAAACCATATTGCTTATAACCTGAACAGGTGTTCTGTGCTTCAAAGCCCCACCTCAGCTGCCCACCCAGAGGCAGAGGCCTGGCACCCTTGCCCAGCCTCTTCTGGGCATTTCCTCTAAAGTGGATGCCTACCAGAATAGGCAGTGTTCTAAAGCACAAAACA
Source organism: Phrynocephalus guinanensis (assembly GCA_037367245.1). Taxonomy (NCBI): domain Eukaryota; kingdom Metazoa; phylum Chordata; class Lepidosauria; order Squamata; family Agamidae; genus Phrynocephalus; species Phrynocephalus guinanensis. The sequence goes on from CM074733.1 coordinate 124,110,354, forward strand.
CCTGTTTGGCTGATAAATGAACAAGCACAAACTGCTGAATTGGTGGGTTGAGCCCATTGCGATTCCCAACGATGACCTACCTGAGGCAACCTCGCTTGGAAACAGCCACCCCTTATATTGCATTTTGATGACCATAGTGTGCTCCGTGTGGGGCTGCTCTTGGAAAGGGTCCAGGATGTTCACTTGGTGCAGTATGTGGCAACCCATTTGTTAACTGGTGTATACTGTTGAGGACATATAAATCTCTGCACTGAAAGACCTGCACTGTTTGCCAATTGCTTATTGGGTACAATTCAAGATGCTAGTTTGAAACTAAATGGTTTGGGGCCTGGCTTTTTAAGGGACTATGCTACATAAACCAGTCTAAATCTCTGGACACTCTCTTTATAAGGCCAGCAGTGGTGGAGACTTGCCTAACAGTTATGTAGGAGAGCAATTTATCTGGCATGGCTGCCAGAATATGGAAAGTACTCCTCTCAGAGCTGTGAACAGTTCTCTTGCTTGTTGCTATTAGGAAATATGTGAAGATCCATTTTATATCAACTAAGTTATGATATATTAAAGTTATTGTGAAGAATTTAATTTTTCACCCCAGACATAAATGATTACAGTCACATGACTGTTTGGCTTTGTCATGATTCGCACGGGGAAGATCCCTTTCAAACCCCCCTTCGCCCCTCTGTGTGCATGACTCACGTGGGGAAGGTCCCTTTGAGACCCCCCTTCGCCCCTCTGAGTGCACGCAGAGGGGTGAAGGGGGGACTCAGCTTCCCCGCGCGGGTCATGACAGCGCCCGGTGCTGTCAAGACTCGCATGGGGAAGATCCCTTTGACACCCCCCTTCGCCCCTCTGAATGCAGAGGGGCGAAGGGGGGTCTCATCAAAGGGATCTTCCCCGCATGAGTCTTGACAGTGCTGGGCACTGTGATGACCCACACAGGGAAGCCGAGATGCCCCTTTGCCCCTCTACATGCACGCAGAGGGGTGAAGGGGGGTGTCATGCACCTGCAGTGCAGATCACTGGGCAGGGGCTGTGATCCCTGCTCCACATGCGGCGGCGAGACCACGGCCCAGGCTCCACCGATCTCCTCTGCCCAGGGATGACAGCCGCCCCGCTGTCATCCCCAGGCAAAGGAGACTGGGGCCCTTTCTCAGCCGATCTCCACCGCCATTGCATGACAGCTGCCCGGCTGTCATCCCCCGGGGTAGGAGATAGAGCTGCAATCCTGCCTCCACGTGCGGATGCAAGATGGCGGCTCCCTCTTGCTACCCTCTGCCATAAGTGCATGACAGCTGGCCTGGCTGTCATTCACACGCAGCGGAGATCACTGCAGAAGGGGCCGTGATCCTGCCTCCGTGTACAGAGGCAAGACCATGGCTCCCTCTCTCCACCCTCCGCCGCGAGTGCACCCACGGCAGAGATTGCTGGAGAGGGAGTCCCGGTCCCGCCTCCACTTGTGAGGCAAGAAACGGTCTCTCTCTGACAGTCCTCCCCACTGGCAATGACAGCTGCACTGTCATCGCCAGCGGGGAAGAACGAACTGAACCTAACTGAACAAATTTGTACCAGTTCTGTTCGGTTCATTCCTAAATTACTCTGGGCTTCATTATTCGTTCTGTTAAATAACGGAACAAATAACTATTAATGGAATGAAAAAAATTGTTTCGTGCCCATCTCTAGTGACAATAGCTGATGATTTTTTTCCCTCTGCCAACCGTAGATAACTGAATCAGTGGATAATGAATCAGTGGATACGGGTGTCCTACTGTACTTGTTTTTATTGTGGTTTATATTTGTAAGCTGTGAAATATTACCTAGTACTGGACATAGAAATTTAAGAAGTGGTAAGAATGTAATTTATGATGGGAAAATAAACCAAGTCAGGATTTACATCCCTAGCACTTGCCTTTTTAATTCTGCACACAGTTCCCTTGTAAGCAATCTATACCTTCAGTAACCCAGAAGAAGAGTAGCTGCCTAGATCTCTAATAAGAACATATCTCTTAGAGATAAGGATCCCCAGAAGCAATTGTTACTAGTCGAAAAAGTGCAATTAATGGGAGGATTCCTACCCTTTCTTTCATTTTGCTGGAGAAATTCTTTGTCTGCTTCTTTGCCTTTTTCTCCCCTTGCTTTTCTCTGTGTTGTCGAGTGTTGGGACTTCCTATTAAAAGTTCTGTGGAAGTTTTTTGTTTATTTTGCAGCAGCATTGTTAAATATGTATGAAGGACCTTAAGTCTAACTCGCCTTGAGGAAAAATAGATGAATTAATAATGTATGCCATTGCTTTGGAGGAAATTAAAGGTTGGGAGCACGTGTTTAAAAATTAAATCATCCACAATCTAAGCTAACAGATGTTATTTAGTTAAAATCTCACAAACAACAAAGTGTGGAGAGGTGTCTCCTCTCTTCCCCCGTTCCTGATTCTCAGTGAAACCTTAATGATTCATTGCAGTCGAACAGATTCTAAAGCCGGAGGCTATTGCACTGGATAGTATGGAAGTGTTTCAACTGCATCCTTGAAAACTTTTGCTTCTTTTCTATATTTTCCTGCATTCTCAGAATGTAGACATGGATATAAAGCACAGTGATATTCTGCTGCACATATGTAGGCTTCCTCATATATACATGTAGCTGTGACGGGGAAAGTGCATGTAATCCTGTGGATTCTATGTAGGTAGCTGTCTCTTTCTTGGTCCCCAAATCAGCTTTGCACATACAGCCTTTTAACGGGGCTGGGAGTGGATCGTAGAGATGGACCCAAACCAATTAGCTCCAAATCAGGGTAATTCATTGGTGTGTGCCAGCCTATGCCTGCCAGCCAGGTCATCCTTCTTAGTTGGCTGCCTAGTCCAGGCAGGAGCCCGGGCTTCCCTTCCCAACCTCCTCCAGCAGGTGGCCATTCAGAGGAGGATGCAGGACATGGAGTCTGCCTTTGCAGCTGTCCGCAAAAGGGGGCAGGAAAGGGAAGCCCAGGAAGTCCTGGGCAGCTGGTCCAAGAGGATGACCAGGCCTGTGCAAAGAGCCTGGTGAATGGGACAGCTGGCAGGGGAGATGAGAGAGGATGTTCCACTGACGAATGGCCCTGATTTGAGCTAAATTGATTTGTGTTCATCTCTAATGGAGACACTTCCTGGGCTCTCTTCCTCCCCAAACAACTAAGCACCACAATTTTGATACAATGTACAAAAATAAAAACTGCTGCGATACTTTGTGGGAGTTGTAGGCTTTATAGAGGGCGATGTCTGACGAACTAAGAGCTTCCATTTTTGGTACATTAAAAGCTTCCATTTTGGTATCTTAAGAACACAGGCATAAGACAGACATGGAGCCTCTGAGACAGGCCGTGCTTAGGTGAGTGAAATAATGATGTCTGGAAGGGTCTATTGTAGATTCTTGAGCTGAAACTTCCAGAATTTTGTCTGGGGAGCTACTAGAAGTATCTGGGAGTTGGGCGGTCCAAAAGATCCAAAAAGGGTGCCTTCCTTGTTGCTGTTATCTTGGGGGAGGTAGGATCAGGAAAAGAAAACACTTCCAGAGGAAGCAAATGAAGAAAGTCAGGGGGCTGGGCCAAGGCTGACAGCTTGGATTGGTATTCATTTTGCTGACATGTTTATTGGCCTGTTCAGCTGTGCAGAAAGGTCAGCAGAGCATTTGAAAAGTACGCGATGAGCTCCCTCTTCAAACACAGAGCTCTCCACATTCAGAATTAGAACTACTCAGAACAAAGATTGTACAGACCAAGATACATTCTCGCACCTGAGGCCAAGAATATGTGCACCCACGAGGAACAGGAAAGTATAATAAGGAGCAATGTTAGCGTTAATGTTACCCTACCTGTCACAGTTAATTAGACAGATCTATACATGTGGCTCTTGTGGCCTTTTAGACATTCTCATCATACGAATCAGCTTTGGGCCATGTATTGATATTTGGTAATTGGATATAAAAGCTTAGGAAGTTAATGCCTTTGTTTAGACCTGCTAAAGTGAGAGCCCTACCGCACTTAGCTTTGAAACATCTTTTGCTTAAAGTCAAATCGCCTTAAAAATCACTTACCGCATTTCCAATCGCTTTTTCCGCAGAGCCCCCTTGGCCACACCCGTTTTCAGCCACTGTGTCAGTTTTTCTTGCGACGGCCACCAGGGGTGGTGGTTTTTTAACCAATTTGTAGACCACTTTTTGAAGCGATTTGGCTCAAACTGCAGACACCATGCACCATTTTTTCCGGGTTTCCCCCTCTGTGTGCCTTATCCTGCCGTCGGAAAAGCCAAAAAAAAAATCCTCCTGCAGTGTAATCATTTCCGCCGACTTCTCTGGACCTTCTACTTCCTCTTTTGGGTACAATTTTGCTTTTTCCGGTCACGGAAATAGGCTATCAAAATCAATGTGCCACGTTGTAAGTAATATAAAGGGAGAACCAGAAAATTAGCTACATTACTTTGAATGGAAGAACAATGGCATGACGTTAACCCCCCCCCCCAAAAAAAGTTTCTGAAATAGAAGTAGATAATGGGAATATGTCAGACTAAATTGGAACAAAAAAGCGGTTTAGCAAAGTGCGGATGGGGAAACCGGTTCTTGAGAAAATGCCCAAGTGTGGAATGCTGAATCGCTTCAGTGGCCACATGACCAGGGGAGGGCACAAGGCGATTCAAAATGAAAAGCGGTTGCTGTTTGAAGTGCGATAGTGGCCTTTGTCTGTCAAAACTTCACATTATTCACACATAACTGGTTCACACCAAATCTGCTAGCATTCTAGAACAGTTGGACCAGTCTTCCCACCTAGAAAGTGATAGCTTGCATAAAGTGTATCCTCCTTTACATTTTAGAAGTCACGTCTCATTAGATATTTAATGTTCTATCACACTGTCTAATGCAACATGTCATGACTTGTAATATTTCAGGCAGCCAGCCATTTTTCATATGACAGACCCCCTCTTTGTTGACGGCAGATTCTAGGCCTCAGAGAATGCAGTGAGTTATAGAGAGACCTAAATCATCTGCATATGTGAAGATGATAACATATTAGATAGCTGGTGAATAACTAATTAAATTAGGAGGCAAAACAGCTTGCCACCTTATTTTTTTAATGACATATGATGCTTTATTGCTTCTCAGTGGCTTTGAATGTCTCAAATACCAGCTTTCCCCCCCCTTCCCTGTTTATATATTCCACCACCTACACAGTGAAAATATAATCAGGTTGGTTTCCTGTAATTAAGGGAGCTAACCTATATATAATGATATCTGTAGTCTGGGAGGATAGTCACTTTATAAAAAGTTAATGTTCATCAAAATATTCATTGGGTCAATCTTATTCCAGGAATGAGCTTTGATTTTGCAAATTACTATCAATATCAAATGAGTTGTTTTTGTAGAAAATACTTCAAGCTTTTTGTAATTAGAACCATAAAATGTGCAGCCAATTATGGTCAAGTGCCTTATTCTAAAAACTTGTTTGAATTGAGTGTGAATAAGACTCTGCATTTTTTCCTCATTACACCCATGTTAAAGGAAACAGTTAAGACCTATTACTCAGTTGTAACAAAACCAATGAGTTTTGGGGCACCTATGACTAACACGTTTATGATGGCATAAGCATTTGTGTATGTTACACTGATATTTTATGAGACTCAGTGCCTGGTATTCTGCAAATAATTTATGCATGTGTTAGTCTAATGACATATATTATCTTATACCGCTCTTGTCCTCTGGTTCCCCCAAAGACAGCTCTAAATAATTTCCATAGCATGTTTTGTAGGACTGCAGGAGGTTGTAGGAGGTGGGCAGGGCCACTAATGGGTGGGGGTAGCTACCTTTATTCACATTGGGGGAAATTTCTGGCAAATTCTCGGAGCTATACTGGGGTGGTGGTGGTGGTGTGGAACCTAAAAGTCTCATGCATTAGTCCTTGGCAGAGGACCGAAAATGTAGTGAAATACTCTAATGTTCTCTCTAGTTCACCTTTGAAATGCATGTAAAATACATTTCACTTGCCACTTTTGATTGACAAGAGAATTTTTCATAAATCCTGAAAAATTCTTGGAAAAATAATGCTGGTAAAGATACTTTGAAAAACTCTTTAAAATATATTTTTACTATTTATATGTTTGTAATTTTAATACTTGGTGTTACTTCTTACAATTTAACAATGTGTATGCTATTTTTACACCTAAAAAGCAATGTTGCAATTGCTAGCTTCATTACTTGTTATATTCAAATCAGCCTGTTACGTACCCTGTATATACTCAAATATAAGCTGTCCCGAGAATAACCCAAGGGCCTAATTTTACACCCCCAAACTGGGAAAATTTATTGACTCAAGTATAAGCCGAGGGTGTGTTTTTTAGTTCCACTTGAGTATATGCGGTATACTGGCCGAGCTCTAAAGTGGCTGAGGGTAGTAATTGGCGATGTGTGCTGGGAGACACAAAACTTTTCCATGTGGTAAAAACCAGAGAAGATTGTGAAGAGCTCCAGAAGGATCTCTCCAAACTGGGGGAGTGGGCTGAGAAATGGCAAATGCGTTTTAATGTAACCAAATGTAAAGTAATGCATATTGGGGCAAAAAATCCAAACTTCATCTATCAACTCATGGGCTCTGAGTTATCCGTGACGGATCAGGAAAGAGATCTTGGTGTGTTGGTGGACAGCTCCATGAAGGTGTCTCCCCAATGTGTGGCAGCAGTGAAGAAGGCCAATTCCATGCTAGGGATTATCAAAAAGGGGATTGAAAATAAAACAGCCAACATTATAATGCCGTTATATAAAACAATAGTAAGGCCCCACCTGGAGTATTGTGTACAATTCTGGTCACCGCATCTCAAGAAAGACATAGTGGAACTGGAAAAGGTGCAGAAGAGAGCGACTAAAATGATTACTGGGCTGGGGCACCTCCCTTATGAAGAAAGGCTAAAACAATTGGGCCTCTTTAGTCTGGAAAAAAGGTGCTTGAGGGGGGATATGATTGAGACATACAAAATAATGCAGGGTATGAGTAAAGTGGATAGAGGGAAGCTCTTCTCCCTCTCTCAAAATACCAGAACTAGGGGACATACACTCAAATTGAGTGCTGGGAGAGTAAGAACTGACAAAAGAAAATATTTTTTCACCCAGCGTGTTGTAAGTCTATGGAACTCCCTGCCACAGGATGTGGTGATGGCATCTGGCCTGGATGCCTTCAAAAGGGGATTGGACAGATTCCTAGAGTTAAAGTCCATCACGGGTTACAAACCATGATGGAGATGTGTAATCTCTAGGCTTTAAACCAGGGTACTTCAAGGGCCAGATGCAGGGGAGTGGTATCAGGAGACAGATATCTAGTCTCATGCGCTCCCAAATGCATCTGGTGGGGCCGCTGTGAGATACAGGAAGCTGGACTAGATGGGCCTTTGGCCTGATCCAGCATGGCTCTTCTTATGTTCTTATGTTCTTATGTTCTTATGAGTAGAGATGGGCACGAAATGAACTTTTTTCGTTTCTGTTATTCGTTATTCATTTTGTTATGTAACGAAACAAATAATGAACATTGTGATGAAATTGGAACGAACCAAACAGAACCACAAATATTAGGTTCGTTACATTTTGTTTTTCATTAATGGCGACACTCAATGAAATGAGCTGTTTTAAATGTTAAAAAACGCCCTAGACATCCATAAAAATGCATCGATAATTATTTATACTGTCTGATAACACCTACCGGGGGAGGGGGGTTGGGGTCCTTAAAGCATTTGTTTTTGTCTCTTCTCCCATCGCAATGTATTTTTCTTTTCCCTTTAAGGATGACAAAATGGATGTCACCAGCCACAAAATGGAGGCAAGCCATGTGATGGGATCATGTAAATTCTTGGACAACTTCAACCAATAGCATGCCCAGGTTGCAGACTGGGCAGGTCTGGCAGCCACAGAGGGCATAAAAAGCTCTGGCAGCCCGCATCCTCCTTGCAGTCTCCGGTGGGAATTAGGGTGGGATTGCTGTCTCTGTGACTCATTATTTTCACTTTAGGCCAGCCAGGCAGGTGTGTGTCTCTGTGTTCCTGCTGGCTGCAGCCTGGCTCTTAGAAGAGATTTCTCTCTAGCTTCAGTCCTGCAGCCTCCCTGTGTGCGTGCGTGCGTACCTCTTGGTGAGTACCCTCCCCTGTCCCGCAGTGCAGTCATTCTGCGGCTGCCTTGCACCCTGGGCAATGCCTGCCGCTGCCTTTGCAGCCTCCCTGCGTACCTAGTGTATACTGTGTCTCTGCCAGCATCCATTTTTTTTAGTGTTTTCCCTCTGGTCTGGGGCGTTGGGGGATGCCTACGCACGAAAATGCTTTAAAAATTGCGCAAAAAACGGGTAAAATGAAAAACGAAAAATGAATAAACGAAAATGATTTCCCCCAAAAAATTCATAAAAAATGAAAACGAACCGAAACGGACCCCTCAACAAAAAATGAAAAAATGAAACACAATTTTTTCATTTCGTGCTCATCTCTAGCTGGGAGTATGGAGGCAATAAGGGAGTTAATACCGTAAACTCCCTGGTTGCCTCCACAATTCCTGCAGGGTTGCCAATACTACCCCTAGCCCCTTTAGAGTTTCATAATTAAGCCCCCTTACCCCCAAATGTTTCCAAATTTCAGGGGATTCCCTAAAATCACTTTCTGAAGGTACCCTGCTACTGTGGAGTCCCAAGGTAAGTAAATTTTGATTGCATATTTTTAAAATAATTTTGAGTGCATGTTTTTTAAAAAACAACATGTACTCAAAAATTAGTTATATTAGGGACACCAAAGTAGCAGGGGTACCTTCAGAAAATGATTTTTAGGGAATCACCCCAAAATTTGGAAACATTAGGGGGTAAGAGGGGTGAGTTATGAAACTCCAAAGAGGGTGCCCCTGAACCTTCTCATTGGAATCCTATGCAGAGGCACCGCTATCGCTTGCCCGATCAGCACTAGCCCTTCGCTGCCCTTCCCAAGCCATCTGAGCACCTAATTTTACCCCCCCCCCAAAAAAAAAAAAAACTAGGAAAACTTATTGACTCGAGTATAACCCAAGGGCATTTTTTCAGCCAAAAATAAGGGCTGAAAAACTAGGCTTATACTCGAGTATATACATTATATCTATGTTCTTTGTTAAATATTACTTTCACACTCTGATTAAGAGAAGTCATTCACAAAAGCAGTTGTTGGCTACCTCCTGCCTGGTGCAATACTCTTTCCCAATAGGTGCCAGATTTCTTTAATACCGTACTGCCAAGCAAATGATTGTTCATGAATGCGCAGTCTAGGACTTATCCTGTCTTTCTTGTGTTGCATTGTAAGGTGTATTAGGGTTGTTGTGGTTGTTTGCACAGAAAATGAACTGAAGGACATATCCGTGAGTAAAGTGTCTGGCTGTAGAAGTAGAGGTTGAGAGCTCCAGTCCCCACTGGACATCCCAAAAGAACCTGCTTGTGTGGTCTTGGGCAAGGTGCAGAATCCCAGGTTGCCCCCCCCAAAGGACATTATAAGCTTCTACCTAGGAAAAACTCTGAAAAACGCTAACTATACGTCAGGACATTCACCCTCTTGATTTCATTTTGCCATTAATTTCAACTTTATTTCAGAACATTGGGGTAAGGAAGTATATAAATAATATATAGAATAATCCATGTCTGCATATTTTAAAAACTACCATGGCTTATCCATCCTCCCCTTCATTGATTTGCTTTTAAAGGGGGTGGGAAAGGGATAAGAGGTTAAAGCAAGTATGTGTTTTTTTCCTACCTCTCTGAAAAGCCTGTTTTTCCCCAGTTTGTAACAATGGATGCTCCGCCCGGCCTCGTGCCGAGCAGGGGCACCTTTGCCGGCCGGTGGAGGGAGGCGGCTATTGGCTCCGCCATTGGCGTAGCCTACGCCAGGGTAGCGCGCCCCTTTATAAGTCCTCGGCGCGCTCCCCTCAGCCTGCCTCCTCAATTACCGGTTTCTTTGTTGGAGGGAGCGCACCCTGTCCTGGAGCGCCTGCCTGACGCGCCGTCGCTCCGGCTTTGCTGTGCAAGCTCCTGCTTGCTATAGACTCCCGACAATCAGCTGATTGTCGGGAAAGGTCTTCTGGACGGACCGCGCCTCCCGGAGCTTCTGTGACGGGTGAGACCTGTTGGGAGGGGTCCGGGAGGCTGGTAGGTCGGCTGGCCAGGCTCTGTTGAGCCTGTGCGATCCCGGGAGCAGCGAGCAGGAGCGATCTGTCATCCCCCTCTTACCCAGCTGTTTGTCGGTAGTTCCGACAAGCAGCTGAGCTTCGTTTACGGGGAGGGGGGAGCGAGGGCGGCTACAGAGCTGTCTCAGCTCCTTTTAGCCAGCGATCTCGCACGGGCTGCTTTGCAGCCTTCTGGAGCGGCTGGTGCCCCAGTGAAGTTCCGTGCTGGCACCAGCCTGGGAAGCCTGAGGTTCCCAGTTTGATTCCCCTCTAGGTCTCTTGGGCAGGAGTTGGACTCCAGGATCCAGAGTCCCTTCCGGCTCTGCACTTTCTGATTGCCGGGAGCTGCTGCCCCTTGGGCTTTCGATGTGAGGCAGATTGTTCCTGAGGGCAGGCTTTTCCCAGCCGGCTGGCAGCACGCTGCAGGAGCAGCGAGTCTACTCTTTGAACCCCTGCTAGTTCCGCTGCTGGTGGGCCCTTTACAGCCAGCCTTGCTCTGAGTTTAGTGCTCTATGCGTTATGGCCAGGGACTACCCTGAAGTTAGAGCTTTACACATGAAGTCTCTGTGGCAGTCTCAGTTGATCTCCTGTTTCTAAAAGCAGCACATACATACATGCCCATAGAACACATACGCAGCAAACAGGAAGGGACATAATAACATAAGAAGAGCCATGCTGGATCAGGCCAAGGGCCCATCTAGTCCGGCTTCCTGTGTCTCCCAGTGGCCCCACCAGATGTGTTTGGGAGCACAGAAGACTAGATATCTGTCTCCTGATACCACTCCCCTGCCTCTGGCCCTTGAAGTACCCTGGCTTTTAGGCCTGGGAATTTACATACCCCAACCATGGTTCGTATCCTGTGCCTGTGGGTTTGGTGGCCATTTTGTTTGTACTTTCTGGGCCTACTCTTAGCTCTTATATCCACTCCCATCCGTTTGGCTGGGCGCCCTAGGCGGCTCTACCTACATCCAGTTATCCTGTGCTTTAGTCTTTTAGCCTTGTTCAGGGGATATTACACCCTTCTATCAGGGGTGGCTCAAGGATCCCAATTTGGTTTGGTACTCGGTGGCCATTTTGGCCATGCCTCATGGGCCCACCCCTTAGGCAGTGATCTACATCCATCTGCCCGGCTGATATTCCGAGTGGCCCCTATGCCCCTCTGTCCTGTTGTTTACTTATTAGTGGAGCCTAGCGTGTTTGTATCGTGCATCTGAAGTTACTTGGGGTAATTTTTCAACTTCAAGGGTGGCCTGCCTACCCACCCGTTCGGCCATTTTGTACACTTCAGCATTCAGTGTGTTCCGGGGGGTGGGTGTAATCTCCATCCATCCTCTTTTCTCCTTGTTGTTATACCCGGGCCACGATTTGTTCCGGCAGCTACATACTAGGGCCGTCTTTTTGATACTCTTGGAATCCATCTCAGATCTGTGCCACACCCACACGGCTGACTCACTTGCCGCCTGTTCGCCCCTTATGTTCTGCCCTGCCATCTAGGCCCCACCACTGTGCCTGGGAGGGCTGGATGCTGGATGTTGGTCTCCTGATACCAGTCCTCTGTGGCTGGCCCTTGAATTACCTGGGTTCCTCCATCATTGTTTGTTACCGGTGATGGACTGTTTCCCCTTGAATCTGTACAGTGCCCTCTTTTGGAGGCATCCAGGACGGATGCTACCATCACTCCCTGTTCCAGGGAGTTTCAGAGACTTCCAACGCGTTGGGTAAAATAACTACATACATAAACAAATACATGAATATTTTCTTTTGTCAGCTCTCGCTCTCCCAGCCCTCAATTTGAGTTTGCCCCCTGGTTCTGGTATGGGGGAGGGAGAGATGAGCTTCCCTCTAGCCACTTTACCCATACCCTGCATGATGCTGTATGTCTTGCTCTTATTCCTCCCCTGGCACCCCCCCCCCCTTTTTATTTTTTCCAGGCAAAAAGGGGCCCACACGTTTTTGATGGTTTTTCTTGAGATGCGGTGACCAGAATCGGTCCCAATACCCCAGGTGGGGCCTTATTATAGTTTTGTATCTTGGCATTATATTGCTGATTGTTTTGTTTTCAACCCCCCCCCCCCACCTTTTCGTTAATCCTTCCATTTGGTTGCATTAAAACACATTTGCCACTTCTCAGCCTATTCCACAGGTTGGAGAGATTCTGGAGCTTCTCACAATCTTCTCGGGTTCCCACTGCATGGAGCAATTTTTGAGTGACCTGCAAACTTGTCCCCTCCTCACTGTTTAGCACCGTTTCCAGCTCATTTATGCTTGTTAATCTTCAATTTACCGATTAGTCCTAAGACCTTCTCCTTTTTAACCTGTATTTGATTTAATTCTTTGGCCGAGAGGGGCATTTCAGGCAACGGAATCCATTCCAGGTCCTCTGTCATGAACTCAGGCGCCACGAATCGTGGGGGCTGTTACACATCACAATTTGGGTTGGCTGTTACATACCGGGCCTACCCTTACCATTCTCCTTGAATCCGTGTTCGGGTTTGTGCCACGCCCACGCCACTGAGTTATTTTTCACCTGTTTGCCCTTATATCTGGCTACGCCAATTAAGGAGGGGGGGCTGATGGGAGGGGGAAGGGTAAAGCCCCTGCCAATAAAAGGCCTAGTGTGCTGCCCCCTTACTTCTCCATCCTCTTCATCAGGTGAGGAGTCACCTAGTCTTTGGGCAGCTTGGTAGAAGCGTCCTCGCTTGGAGCGCGATCACGCAGAGGGGCAGTGTACGGCCGTTTCTTATGGGAGCGGGCTTTCTACACGCAAGGCCAAGGCTCAGGGGAGGGCGGATCGTAAACCAATTATGGCTAATGGTGACATGCAATCCTTTTCTTGAGTTTGTTTTAGCAGGATCTGCCAGTATCGTTTCTGCAGGTACGCCATCTGTGACTACTGAACTAGCCGCGTCGTCGCATGCTCCGCTCAGCCGCCCCCCCCCACCAGTTGCTGTGTCTTCCAAAGTAGTCACGTTCCCGCCTGCAGCTGAAGACTCATCGCTTCCGGCCCTGGTTTTCAGCCTGGGCTGTGCATTCATGTGGTTATGTAGGCTGGCTAATGCGTAGCCTCGAGTTCGTTTCTCCAGTTATGAGGTTGCCTTGTTTCAAGTTGCCACTTGGGTATTCACCTTTTGCCGCCTTACACGTTAGCGAGCTGCCAGCCCAATCCAGAACACCGACACCTTGCTTATGCATTACGTTGGTCGGGTATGGTCCGCGAGCAGGATCTGGTCTTTCAGCATATTTGTAGATTGAAGATCGACCAGCGAGGTTAGGCCGGCACGACACACCTTTGTAGGTGTTCTGTGCTTCAAATTTGCCCGGGCCTAGCGTTATATCGGTCTGCCCTGCTCGCTTCTATTTATCGGGGGTACCTATTTCTGTGCTAAGAGGGGTCGCCTTTGACAGGTTGCCAATGTTGGATAATTTCACTGAGGGCACGGCAGGTTGCTGGCATGTCGGGCCGGCATTTTGGGCGTTATTCACTCCGGATAGGCGCTGATCACACAGCCGCTGCCTTTGGCACCGATAGGGTTGGTAACCACCGAATTGGGTGATGGAGATCTGGAGACTTTAAACCTTCTGTACATTTACTAACGGACCGGTAAAGCCGGGCCAGTTGTTCTTTTCTTTCTCGTTACAGCTTTTACCCCCCAGGAGCCGGGTTCGAGTGTTGCTTTACGGCCTCAGTTTTTGTTTACTGGGCCTTGGAGTTGCTACCCTGTCCGGACGTGGCCGCGCTTTCGGCCTTGGAGGTGGCCGCGCTTTCGGCCTTGGAGGCGGCCGCGCTTGCAGCCTTGGAGGTGGCCGCGCTTTCGGCCTTGGAGGTGGCCGTGCTTTCGACCTTGGAGGTGGCCGTGACCTCAGCCTGGGACGTGGCCGCGCTTTGGGCCTAGGATGTGGTCGTGCTTTCGGCCTGTGATGTGGCCGTGCTTTCAGCCTTGGCCAACGGGCCAGTTTTCTGAGGAAGGGCAAGACGGCGATGCCTTGACATGCCTTTCTCACTATGGCTCTCACTGACTCCTGCCACCTTGCCGAGCATCGTGGTTATCCATTTTGGGAGGAATTGACTTGACTCGTGAGTCGGGCAAGTCCCTCATCCTCAAGATCCTAGTGGATCTGAGAGCGTTACATCGGACTCGCCCATGGGTAAAGGCTCGCATGGCGGGCAAGTCCGTCATTCTCAAGATCCTCGTGGATCTGAGAGCATTTCAGCGTACTCGCACAGTGGTTCATGTTGTTTCGTCTGTGATCATTCCCCGGTTGAACGGGGGTTCGTGCTACCATGGGTAGCGCAATTTACTATTAAACACCATGCAGATCTCTCTAAAATGATCAAGGTCCTCGGCAGTCCTCAGTAATAATAACCCCAATGTGATCAAGTGGACTGCCTAAAAATTGGGAATGGGGGATGCCCAAAACAATCCGGTATCCTCACTGCACGCATAACTGGCTGCAATAAATTACTTTAAAGAGTGGACCTGATGAACCTTATGTATTGCCTAGAAATTGGGAATAGGGGGGTGCCCAAAACAATTCGGCTTCCTCATTGCACGCATAATTGGCTCCAATGAATTACTTTAAGAGTGGACCTGATGAACCTTATGGACCGCCTAGAAATTGGGACTAGGGGGATGCCCAAAACACTCCGGCATCCTCACTGCATGCATAACTGGCTGCAATAAATTACTTCAGAGAGTGGACCTGATTACCCTTACCCACTGCGTTAGTTGCCCGCAGTGTGCAGGCCGAAGCGGGAGCTTTTCTTTGGCACTCCAACATCCCTGCTTGGGAAACCACCTTAATTCGTCCGGATGGTGGTCATTTATTGGACATAGGGCCTGGATCCTTATTTGGAACCTTAAGGAGGGCCTGAGGGCCGAATTGTTCGGCTGTGGGGTAAAGAGCCGCAGTGCGCCTCTTTGGTGGCGGGTAGCGCATAAAAAGTTAACCATTTAGGTCCCGAATCTAATTACATCTTCACATCTTCGGCAGCCTTCCATTAATTACCCAATAGGATTTAGTTAGGGAGCAAATAATAATAATAACCCAAAACCCTAGGAGGGCTGCCAACCTTTAATCAGGCGTTGATGCCAAAAGATCTCAGCGGCATCCTCACTGCGGCAGTTCAACGGGCCGCAGGAAATTGGTGGAGTAGCGGGACCTAATCAATTTGTTGTTACCATTTTGATGATGCGCTACGGCTCAGGCCCTCCTAAAGTTATGGCTCATTGATAAGTAATTTAAAATCCGTTACTGTAGTTAATAAAGTTGTGGCCCTTATTTAATCCAAGCGGAACGTGTGTCGCCTCTTTCTTTCAACCTGGCTCGGCAATGGATGCTCCGCCCGGCCTCGTGCCGAGCAGGGGCACCTTTGCCGGCCGGTGGAGGGAGGCGGCTATTGGCTCCGCCATTGGCGTAGCCTACGCCAGGGTAGCGCGCCCCTTTATAAGTCCTCGGCGCGCTCCCCTCAGCCTGCCTCCTCAATTACCGGTTTCCCCGCCCTCCCGCCACGGTTTATTATGTGCTGGTGATGCTTTGCTGGTCGCTTCGGGGCCGGATGGGAATTTTTGACCATTTCTCTGATTGGCCTTGAGCGGTGGTGTTTTTTCGCCCATCCCACCATTCACATATTGGCGGTGAGTGTTGTAGGCAACAACCCTGGTCACAACTGGCGGGTAGCGCATAAAAAGTTAACCATTTAGGTCCCGAATCTAATTACATCTTCACATCTTCGGCAGCCTTCCATTAATTACCCAATAGGATTTAGTTAGGGAGCAAATAATAATAATAACCCAAAACCCTAGGAGGGCTGCCAACCTTTAATCAGGCGTTGATGCCAAAAGATCTCAGCGGCATCCTCACTGCGGCAGTTCAACGGGCCGCAGGAAATTGGTGGAGTAGCGGGACCTAATCAATTTGTTGTTACCATTTTGATGATGCGCTACGGCTCAGGCCCTCCTAAAGTTATGGCTCATTGATAAGTAATTTAAAATCCGTTACTGTAGTTAATAAAGTTGTGGCCCTTATTTAATCCAAGCGGAACGTGTGTCGCCTCTTTCTTTCAACCTGGCTCGGCAAAGATCTCTTCAATATGCTAGCATATATAAGAGTTCATATAGAAAATAAACAGTGCTTAAGAGGATGAGGCTATAAAATCAGCCATTTTCATATGCTTGGGTTTATAAAATTCTTCTCAATTGTTCATTTTAATAAGATCACCAAAGTAATGAAAAACCTAATTTAATATGTTCAGGTTCCATATTCTGAAGGTTTTACTTACTGTGAAATCTTAAGCCAGATATTCTGTATTGAGAAGCAAAGTGTAGTGCACTCTCAAGAAAGTACAAGACTTTAAACAGGCTGGCTTTTTAAAAAAAAAAACCTTTTTTACATCATCATCAGAAAATATCAGGAGAGGGTACAACCAGTGAAATAAATTTAAATTAAAGAGTTGAGCCAATTAGAACAAATTAAAATAGTTTAACCATCAGAATAAAGCCCACAATGTGAGAGACTGAAAACCAGTCCATGATTATCGCAGTCCATGAGAGCTTGAGAAAACAGCTATGCAGTGCTGATGACAGTCAGGCTTCTATCATGATGAAGATGATCACAATGATGATGTTGATCACCATGATGTGTATCCATCTCATCATTGCTGGTGTGTGAGAACAAACCAAAGGGTCAACCCACCCACCCCATTCATTCCTTACATGGCTGATGTGTCTGAAAAGCTTAAAAGAATGTTTGGTAAACACCACATACCTGTTTACTTTAGACCCACAAACCCACTAAGACAGAGACTCATTCATGTAAAAGAACAGATACAAAATCACAAGAGGAGCATTATAATATATGCAGTCCAGTGCAGTGAGGAGTGGTCAGAGCTCTACACTGGTGAAACCGAAGAGCCACTAAACAGGAGGATGGCAAAAGAGGGGCAAAAGCTCAGGAGCAGAATCAGCAGTGCATCTTCATTGGAAGGGCAAAGGACTCTCATTCGAAGATGAGGATGTACACATATTAAACAGAGAAGACAGGTGGCTTGAGAGAAGGATCAGGGAAGCCATTCAGATGTGAATTGAAAAAAAAACCTCTCAACAAGAGTAGAGGATTTAGGCACAATCTGTCTCCCACTTAACATGTAGCATTTTCATCAATCTCTAGACAAATCAGAAGCACTTCACACCTTCAACAGGAAGGCCACTGCTAACAACCCATGCTTAACAACACACACACACACACACACACACACAGAGAGAGAGAGAGAGAGAGAGAGAGAGAGAGAGAGAGAGAGAGAGAGAGAGAGAGAGAGAGAGAGAGAGAGAGAGAGAGTTGCACTATGTTTTGGTGTTATTTTCTAAAGGAACCTAAAGAACATAACTGGCCTATTTAAGCCACAGGTCTGATTGTTGCTTTTCAATATTCAGGAGATAACTGGGACCTGCCTGTTGAATGGTTTCTCATGCCATGCATCCCTGGATTGTGGGAGTTTAACAACAGAAGTTTTTGATGTGCAAATTCTAATATACTGTAGTTAGTCTTTTATTGTTTTCTGTGGTCATCTGCTATTGCCTGACGAAATGGAACTATGCTCCCAGTGAAGTAGTTCCAATGTTGTTTTTACCCATACAGAGTTTCTTAACATTGGTAAATCTATGGCCACCCATGCTCTATGGCACTTAGTACAATATTTTGGATGGTGAGACCAGTACCATGGGAATACTTGAGTTTTCTTATTTAAATCTTCAGCATCACTATACTGATGTGATAGCAAGCTTTCCATATGTTTGAGCAGCAGCAAATGACCTCAAAATCTCCTCGCGTCATGTGTGTTATAGGTAAAGCTACATGGGCTGTAAAAGCAGACAGAAATTGGGCAACCAGTACTGTGGCTAGCTAGGCATATTTTGCCACATAGCTGACTGCTGATGTTTCCACCCTTGGTTCTGGATTGCCAGATAAGATGGCCATCTAGGTTTTACTGAGATTCCAGGCTCAAATACTGGGATTCTAGTCATGCCCACTTGCAAAAGAAAATATTTCAGAAGTGATTCCTCATAGGCCTGTATAAGTTCCCCATATGTAGTAGTGAGGTCATTTTAACCACAAGGAAGTCTGAATAGAAGAAATATGAGAATATTGTTTTCAAATAAATAAAAAATGCCCCAGAGTCTGTTGAGGATTTCTGCTTCAGTAAGTATCACTGTTTTAATTTTGACTATGGGTTGGCATGAATTTATGTGTGACTGTTGTATTCCTCAACCTACTGTATGCCAGTCACACAAGTGGATGTAAGACAAGAATACCCACAGCAACTTGTTAATTAGTGGCAATTCACTGTTACACATTACACTTACCGTAGGATTCTGTCCGTGATGTATTCAACCAGATTTCACATTTATGCCTTTTATCAGAGTAAATCTGACATTTAAATCACACGAGGTTTTTAAAATCTGAGTTATTCTAATGTTTATTTTCCTAAATCATTTACTGAAGAATATATTCTGAATTTATGTTGATTGATTTATTTTCATTTAAACAGACCTTTTTCCCAAGAGGCCAAACTTTTTGCTGCTCAGTCATGGGGGGTTACTATACTGATTTCAGATAGGAAGATAATAGGTATTAAGGAGTCAAAATGCAAAATTCATCTGGCTAAGATTGATCCAGTTTGCAATACTGCTGTTCCTGATCAAATACAGTATATTTTGTTAATACATAATGCAGCTGTTTTGCTATGTTTATGTACTCAAAAATACAGATTGCAGCCATGTATCAGCACCAAAAACTGCTGGAGAGCTTCCTCAAGCTCTTTCCTGTAAGCCCCCCAAATTTAGAGAGGTTTGGGGCTCAGGGGGAGGAGTTGTTAAGCTCCAAATGGGGTGTCCCTAGAAAAAAATATTTCTAATTGAATCGGGATTCGGAAGTGAAGCTACTGATCGCTCTACCACAGGGGAGCTATTGTGGCTTCCTGATTCAATTAGAAAATTAAAGATAAGCTCAACAGCTGATCAGCACAGCAAGGGAAAGAGAAAATATTAAAAAAAAACAACCTTCACAGTCCTACTTTTAAAAGAAAGGAAACCAATCAGTTTAAATCAATTTGCAGACACAGCCAGCGAAGGGAACAGCTCAGCTCCTTGCTAGCTTCAGGCAGATCTCAACAGCTGAGGCATGGGAAGAAAGGGGGGAAATCCATTAGTTTAAAAAATAAACCTCCTGTTCTCAAGACAGCTGGATCAAGAGGCTAGGACGAATCTTTTATTTCCATACAAAAAAATGTGTTTTGTTTCATTTCTTGACAACACACTGTTTGTTGTTTTGTTTTATTTTGTAAGGTTTTGTAAGCTTACAAAACGATGAAACAGTGTGTCGTTTTTTCGTAAGGTGCCCATCCCTAGTTATAAGTAATATTTAAGACCCTGAACTAAGCTTGTTCAAATGCAATGTTATTAGTGAATATGTATTCTATGTAATTAATAAATGAATTATTTTGTTTGAAAGTTTAAGTCAGACTCCATTCCTAACATATAAATATTTAAGTATTAAATGGTGGCAGGGTTTTAACCCAGGTTCGCCACAGTAGCCTTGTAAGAATTATATAATTTTTGACCTTATACTTTTGGCTTCAAACATTGGTTTCTGGGAGTAGGGGGGAGGGGAGCAAGTGGGTGTTAAACTACATTCTCTGATGGTATAGCAAGCAATTTCCCAAACTACAGTTCCCTGGGGAGCTTCATCAGCAGAAACATTTTCTTCCTTTCAAAAGCGTTTATCTCTCCCTTTTTTTGGATCCATCTCTCTGTATTTTATTTCTCCTGAAATAGTTCCTCTCTCCCAGCCGTCTTATTCATTTATAAATTCCATCCATCTTATTCTCATTAACTCTTCTAACCTAATAGATAAGGTTATTCCCCATACATTAACACATGGAGGAAACTGCCTTTGATGGGATGTCAATGAGTCTGCTGACGGCTATTTATTTGTGGTAGGTAAGGTGTGAAAATCTCTCTACTTGTGATCTTGCATTATAAAGAGTTCTAAAACCCTGACAACTCATGACATTATGATATACTTCTATTACACTGCTAAAGCAGACATGGAGAGCAGAGTTCTCTGTAAAAGTGTAAGTAAAGATTTATAGAGATGGCAAAGGAAGACGTTCACTGCTCCCTTCCTTAAATAATTATGACTTTCCACGAATCTCTTTCTAAATCAAGCAGAGAATGACATTGATCTGGATAAGAAAAAGATTCCAAATAGCATTGGCTGCACTCTGCCACACAGTGTGTTTTCAATCAAAGACGCTTCATTGAAATCTCATGGTGTAAGATATATTACTCAATCCATCTTATTCCTAAATCAAATTGTTATTGTAGCAGCAACTATGCTTACAGAATGAACTTGCTGCTTGTTCTACATTTGCTCAAATGCTCTACTGACATCTGTTAATCTGGCAAATAGTTCAGAGGTTTAATTGGGAAAGACCCATAGTGACATACATAATTTCTTCTTCCCATACCATAGGTGGGAGTAAGGAACGAGGGAAAGCAGCAAAAACAAAACAAGCAAAAAACCACTGTCAGATGGAACAATCTTGAGGAAAGCGTTGTTCTGCACTTCTCCAACTTGTGAGAAGAAATATACCTCATATCATTAAGCAAAGATAGTTGGGTTCATAGGGAAAATGTTTAACGGGTAAATTGGTGCATATCAGGAGAAATGCATTAAAAGTGTAACCACATGCTTTGCAAAACAGCACAACAACGCAGGTAGGATTCTGATAAATGAGACAGATCAAGACTGGGGTGATTTTCAGATCACTAAACTGGACCAAGGGGGCTATTCCTTCATTGGTGAAGCATCAGCTTCTAACAGGAGTTCTTCTACTCTCTTCCTGTCTCCATCCATCCACCGCCACCAAAATTGTGGCTCACTTTAAACAGTTCAGTAGATTGGATGGTGTCCTTCTGCTTCCTTGAGGCCGTTTCTCTAAGTTCCTTGTATTTCGGCTGTCTGATTTAAATGCCTAGCCACACTGCAAATATGGCATAAGAATATATTATGCATGGATGAGAAATGCCCTTTAGACATTGCTTGTGACCCTTGCACCTTAATGTTAGTTCTTCTGACTCATTTGCTCACAAGCATTCTGGGACCTGTAAACTATATCAGCAGCACCGGAATTTCAATTTCTGTGCAAAGGTGTCCTTCCACTCACTTACCAGCCTGATAACTCACTCAGTTATCTACTTGTTCATAGGAGATTAGATTCACAGAACACTTGCCACACTGAGTCACTTATCCCCCTCTCTCTTGGGACAGCAAGTTTTACAGCTTCCTGTACAACCCCTTAGATCAGTTAATGTGCACAAGGGGCAATTTAGTAGAGGAAGCTCTATTAATCATCAGTGTCACCTTTTAAGACATCTGCTCTCTACACAAGGATGCTTGGAGGCCTTGCTCAGTGTTGCATAACACATGTGCAAGTAGTATGTCCATGCAGTACATTTTGTGTGCTGTGCAGGCCCTTTCATATAATGGTGTGTGGACTTTTCTCTGCATGTGTTCTAGAGAGGCTGAGTTTTGCCCCTAAAATTGTAATTTTTGAAGAAATAGGTTAATATGTGTCAGCATAACAGATAAAAATAAAACAAAGGAAAGGGACAAAGCAATAGACGCAAACATTATGGTATCTTAAAGGCTAATTCATACATTTTAATGTGAGTTTTCATGAAGTAGGTCTGAGGAAGTGGCGTTGGTCTAGGAAGGCTCACATTAAAATATAGCAGTTGGTCTTTCAGGTGTCACAATGATTCCTTCATTTCTTCTTGCCGTTTTTGGTCCAATTTGTTCCAAATGTTATTTGCTTTGTTTTGGATTCGTTTAGGTAGATTCTTTAAGACCGGATAATGTAACAAGTAAAATGTTATTTTGTTATCTTTTCTACTGCATACTTCTGTTATCTTTCCTGTTTATTTGTTGTTGTTGTTCGTCTGTGAAGAGACACCACCAGCAATTACAGGAAGAAAGTAATAGAATGCTTAAAACTCTTGGAGCAGGAAAACGCAATTGACAGGGTGACCTACCACCAGTTATATCCCGGAGAGACAGTCCCCTGCTTTTATGGACTTCCCAAGATCCACAAGCAAGGAATCCCCCTCAGACCTATTGTCAGCAGTATAAATTCAGTGACTTACAACATCGCAAAATACCTGGCAACTATCCTAGCCCCACCGGTTGGACACACGGACCACCACGTACACAACTCAGAAGAGTTTGTTTCTAAAGTCAGGGAGCTCAAACTGGATACAGAGGAAACCATGGTATCCTTTGATGTTACATCAGTCTTTACCAGCATACCCACCACTGATGCGCTAATAATGGTAAAGAGAAGATTAAGAGAAGACAGCACCCTCACCTCCAGAAGCCGCCTCAACCCAGACCAGATAGGCCTGCTCCTGGACCTGTGTCTGAACACCACATATTTCATGTACAGAGGGGACTTCTACAGACAGAAGCATGGCTGTGCCATGGGTTCCCCAGTGTCACCAATTGTAGCAAACCTATACATGGAAGAAGTGGAGAAGAAGGCACTCAACACCTTCCCAGGGACAACACCATCCCACTGGTTCAGGTATGTAGATGATACCTGGGTTAAAATAAAGACGCAGGAAGTACAGGCCTTTACAGACCACATCAACGCAGTGGATCCTAATATTAAGTTCACTAGGGAAGACACCCAAGACAACAGGCTGGCTTTCCTGGATTGTGCAGTCATCATCAGACCTGACCGTGGCCTAGGAGTAGAAGTTTACAGGAAACCCACCCACACAGATCAATACTTACTGTTTGACTCCCACCATCCATTACAACACAAACTAGGAGTCATCAGGACCCTAAGCCACAGAGCAGAGAGCATCCCCACCTCCTCAGAAGCCAAGAAGAAGGAAGACAGGCACCTGAAGACAGCACTTAAGGCCTGTGGATATCCAAGGTGGGCCTTCAACAAAGCAGTGGGCCATCCCAGAAGAACAAGGGATCAGTCTGAGACCCAGACCCGACGGAAGAACCTGGTCATTCCCTACATGGCGGGAGTTTCGGAGAAGCTTAAAAGGATTTTTGGCAAATACCACATCCCTGTTTATTTCAAACCCATGAACACACTAAGGCAGAGACTTGTCCACCCAAAGGATCCAATACCAAACCATAAAAGGAGCAATATAGTATATGCAGTCCAATGCAGTGAAGAGTGTTCAGACCTCTACATTGGAGAAACTAAACAGCCATTAAACAGAAGAATGGCCCAACATAGGAGAGGTAACAGCTCAGGACCAGAATCAGCAGTACACCTCCATTTGAAGGAAAAAGGCCATTCTTTCAAAGATGAGGATGTACACATATTAGACAAAGAAGAGAGGTGGTTTGAGAGAGGAGTAAGGGAAGCCATTCATGTTAGCATTGAAAATCCCTCCCTCAACAGAGGTGGTGGGCTCCGGCATAGTCTATCTGCAACTTATCAGGCTGTACTTTCCAAAGTACCCAGGCAAATCAAGGAGCCTTCACCACCAGGTCACAGCTAACGACCCATTCTTGATGGGTTTCAGCACCTTAGGCCATTGTTTACCTTAAGGCCATGGACACTAATGTCTCCCTAACGAGCCTATTCAGGCTTTGTTCATCTTATGAGCCAATCAGACCAGGGGACAAGAGGTCAAGCTGACTATAAGAAGGTCTCTTGCACTAGCTGTATTCAGACCGATGAAGCTGTTTGGATGAACAGCGAAACGTTTCTATCTCTCAAAAAAGAAGTCCAGTAGCCATGACTCAACTCCCAGTTGTTGTTGTTGTTGTTGTTGTTGTTGTTGTTGTTGTTGTTGTTGGTTTGGAACAGTTCCAGCCTCCCAACATAGCCTCCTCTCACAATAACCCACACCATGCAGATGGAGACCTAACTTTCTGGGAGGCTTTAAAAAATAAGGGGAAGAATATATTCAAATTCTAGAAATTTACTAAAGCAAAATGAGTAACCTTATATATTTATGGCTCCCCTGCAGCTTATCTCATCTCAGTCTTTTAATAACAAGTAATATTTTACAACTGTATCCAGAACTTTTGAGTGTGCAGACAACTTTCTTTTGAATACAAAAGAAAAAGGTCATTTATGAAATCATGGTGTTCTGGGCTATTCAGGTTGTTCATAAGAAAATTGAAATTCAGCTAGGAGGCAAAAGTGTAGCTTTTTCAAGTGTGCTAGCATGAAACTATGTAACTGAATCTCAATAGCACTTAATTAAAAGCACAAGGGGAGCAGGTAAATCTGAGTGAGCAAGTAGCAAAAAAATTTTTTTTATGAAATCTTTCTCAGTTCATGGCCCAACTACAACTCCCAGGTGTTTTTTCTAGTGTGACAAAGGTTGAAAGCATATTAGGCTTTAAGACGTATGATAATTATCAATTTAAACCCTATAATGTCACAAGTGATGAGACAATCCACCAACACTTATTTGGTGGCAGCTTCATTTGTTAAATTTATATCACCTTTGCTTTTTTTCCATTTAAAAAAGCACAGTGCAACTTAGAACTGAAGAGAACAATATGGAAAACACAACAAGTTGGATTCAAACTTTGTAATGCTTAGAAAAGACCCACTGAAACTAATGGGATAAATTAATCTGCCTATTGAATTCTAGTTTCCAACTAAGGTGGCTTCTTTCAGGAGGGCTAATCAGAGGATGAATCTTTTTGATGTGTCCCCCTTTGTGAGAGGTTGCTCAATCAATGTCAGATAAAAAACCACAAAGAGGGGAATCAGGAATCTTGAAGTTATTCATCTGCAGCACCTGGACAGCAGCAGATTTGGCAGATACACAGGTCACCTTGTAACAGCAGCTGTTGCATAGCTATAATGCTGACAATGAAGATATTAACATGTTAAAGAATTTTCTATACTTTGGTTGTATAGATACAAATAGAATCTGTGGTCAAGAAATGAGAAGAAGACCACAATTTAGAAGAGCAGTTATGAAGAAACTAGAAAAAGATCCTTAAGAGTAAGGATGTATTACTGGAGACCCAGAACAAGATATCCCTATTCTTGTATTCCTATTTATGGATGTTATAACTAGACAATGTTGAAAGCTGAAAGGAAAAATAATGTCATTGGAAATGCAGTATTAGGGGGAAAAGCTTTATAGATACTACAGTAGGACCCCGGTATCCACTGGGGATTGGTTCCAGGCCTTCCCGTGGATAAGGAAAACCATGGATAAGAGAGAACACCTACCCACCCACCTCCAAACTGCTGTTTCCTGACAGTAGCTTGCTTTATGACTGCTGTTTTGAGACAGTAGCTTGCTTTATGGCTGCTGTTTGTGACAGTAGCTTGCTTTACAGATGCTATTTGTGACAATAGCTTGCTTTACAGATGCTGTTTGTGAAAATAGCGTGCTTTCTGGCTGCTGAATAATTTAATTTTTTTTCCTCTGCCAACCGTGGATAACTGAATCAGTGGATAATGAACCAGTGGATACGAGGGTCCTACTATATAGGCCCACAAAAAGATGAATCAGTGGATCCTAGGGTCAAACCAAGCCTAAACTTACTCTTGAAGCAAACATGACTCAACTGAGGTTTTGTTCTTTCTGCACATTATGGAAAAGGAATACTCACTAGAAAAGGCACTAGTAGTGCCCAGGAAAGTTGAAAGTAATAGGAAAAACTGAATACCAAATACAAGATGGATTCACTTAACAGATGGAGCGAAAGCCTTGACTTTCTCAGATGTGAGTGCAGCTGTTTAAGGACAGAACTTTATGGAGGTCATTGATTCAAACAACTGCCATGAGTTGCACATTTCAACAACAAATGCTATGGGGGATTGGGGACTGATCCTTGCTATCAGCATATTTTTCTCTCCAGAAATCAGATTTCTTCAGAGCTGCTAGCTTCAGCCATCAAATTATATCCTGTTGACTTTATGATGAACATTTATAAATCAAAGCGATCTGCAATGCAAGAAAAAGAGCTGAATCCCAGTATGAACTAAGCATATTGTTTAATCGGACCTTTAGAAATAATAGAAATGGTAAATTTTACAAGTGCATTTTTTTCTAAATTTTTCATAGTTCATGTTTAACAATAAGATATAGATCAGCAATTTTTAAAAAAATCTCAGTTCAGATTTTTCACTCATTAGTCAACCCATACACTTTTAAAAATGGTAAGCATTGCCCTCTTTTAACAAGTCTGATATCAAAAGTTATCTGAACTAAAGTTGCTGCATAGAAGTGGGTGAGGAATTTCTCTTACAGAAAGTTTGTAGAGCACATACTTGTTTCATATGCCATGGAGAAAAATCATGCAATTTAAAATGTTATGAATTTGAGGCCATGCATTTGATTGTAAGATACAGTACCTCCAAGACTAGTCCTAGTTCAAAACATTTTGCAACCTGAAGTCAAGCCCAGATTATGATCTTCCCATGTCCACTAGCTGATTCAGAAGTCTTTGTTCATCATGGAGACCTCAGTTCTTGCTTTACTCACCCCATGGTATCATATGAAGCAGGCCTCCCGTATAGTAGAGCCAGCTTCAACAGAGGCCATAATCTTAGATTTCCATTCTTCAAGTTATAAATTGTTATTATAATTATCATAAAATCCTCCTTTTCACATTCTGCTAAAACCAGACGAAGCTTGTTTGAAGGAGAATGACCTTCAAGTTGTACAACCTTTAGATACTATTTGATTCAGTAAAGTCTGCCTTTAGTAGTGCCTTAATATTTGCCACTGTTTGATTGTTAGACTTAAAGTGATATATTAATTGTTTCCAACACAGGTTATACTTGCAATATGTGGTGCATTAACCATTTTAAAATAAAGTAATATTGGAGATGGCGTATGCTATGCTGTTTGTATGAAGGAATTTGAAATCCTTGGTTCTCAGTAGGTCAATACCATCTATTTGGATTGTACCACATTCATTTGGGTTGGTCGTCAGATACTCCATCTTCCTCACATTTGGGCACAGGTCAAACATTGCCATATGGTTGCTCCATGCTTGGGCTTGGCACTCAAGATCTGGCTTACCCTCCGATGTAATCTTGGTGTCATCAGCATAAAGAAGTGTTGAGGGCACTGGATTCTGCAGATCAAGAGTGACTGTGTCCATAACTAGAATGAAAAGAAGTTGAGAGAGGTCCTTGGTGGACCTCAATAGCATTATGAAAATCCTTCAGTGTCTCAGCCGCGGCCTTCACATGGTGAGAAATTATTGCTTCCCGGTATTTGTGGTTTTATTTTTTTTAAGGTATAAGTTGTGTAAGTATTATATTATTATATGTTGATGTTATAAACCACCCAGAGTGACCTCGATGTAAGATGGACAATGTTGAAATCCGATAAATAAATAAATCATAGAGTAGTTGGACCCAAGTTCCTCCATAACATCATAGTACGTAGCAGATGACATCATGAGTGACTTGGTTGAACACTTTCTCAAGGTCAAAGAATGCTACATGCACTGGTTTCCATTTCTCCCAGGCAGGTAGGATTGCATCAATCTTTCTACTGTTCTTGATGGAGCCAACTTGGGTTGAGTTGGACTATGGTGTAGATTTGTGTGTCGAGGACTCGCTCAAAGATTTTAAGAGTATGTGAATGTAATCTAATCAGTCTGTGATTGGTGCATTTGGCAGGGTTCCCTTTCTTTTTTCAATTTGGCACTGCTGTGCTATGTTGCCAGTCATTGGGTATCTTCTTCTTCAGCATAATTTTGTTAAAGACCTCCATCAGCCAGTCACAGGGGTTTCAGTTTTGTGACTTCCACAATTCCATGGAACTTCTCCTTTTGTCCCCCCATAATTTCTGATTGCAGAATGGAACATACATGTGTGTGTTCAAAATCCACTGAATGTATTCCATCTGCAGTGCTTTCACTGTGAAAGTTATCCTTTTAACTCCAATAGGAGAAAGTTAGTATGATTATGAAAAGAAAATGCTCTGTCCTTAAAATACAGCAATGTAGATTGTGCTCTATTGTTGCTTGCCAGCATTGAACTAAAGAGGTTAATGGATCACAGATCTGGCAAACAGCCATGCTTCCTCTCGTTCTATAGCATTTCCGCTTATTTTATGGCTGCTTGGTTGTTAGTAAATACAAGTTGTAATATTTTACACAACACTTTAAAAGAGACCACTCAGCTCCCTTTGTCATTCAGAGTGAATTTCATCTGATGATGATGAATAAGGTATGGGTAATGGGGTCCTGAATTTAATTACACTTGCTACTTACAGTGATCTGTGCCTTTGTGCAATGTGACTGTAAAATGTTTTCATGAACCCTTTAGCAGTATTGCACTAATATGCCCAGTCAGTAGTGGCTTATGCCACCAATTAGGAGGAAATACTACAAATTCCCGTTGCTCACCCCAAAGGTCCTTCCATTAGCGGTGGCTTATTTGGTAAGACTCCATGGCTGAAAACCTTTCGTAAGTCACAACTAGGAGAGGATCATTTGAATCAATGGAACATACGGAGCAGTTGACTCACAGCATTCCCATTGATTCAAAAGAGCTACTGTACTGCAACTTACCACACTAAGCAATAGGATTTAGAGCCTGGTACAGCAGAGGTCAAGAGGTGAAGCTTGATATAACCTAGTGCAATGATGGCGAACCTTTTAGAAACCGAGTGCCCAAACTGTGATTCCAAAACCACTAATTTCTTGAAAAGTGCTAATACAGCAATTAAACCTAAATACAGGTGGCTGCGAAGGGGCAATGTCGGGTGCCCACTGAAAAGGCTCCGAGTGCCACCTTTGGCACCAGTGTCATAATGGAGGAGAGTAAATGGAAAAAAGGAGGAAATCAGCCACCAGTGGCTCCTGAATTGAGAAGGTAGGCAGTCAAGGGGAGCAGAATAAGCTTAGGAATTAGAAGATATGACATAGATGAGAACGATCTAGTGGAACTAGGGGTAATGGAGGAGAGTAATTGGGCAGAGAGGTCAAATGACCTAGTGGATCAGGTTGAGAAGCCTGATGAATCATTAAGCAGAACTTTGTGAAAATCTGCACTACTTAGCTGTTCAGGTACTGCAAGTAATTAAATATGTTCTGCCACCAAGCTTTGTGAGCCACACATGACCCCAGACCCCCTCCAACTACCCAAAAGAGGAAAGAAATAAAGGAAATAATCATGACTAGCAGAAAAGCTTAACAAAATCAAAACACTTGCAACTGTCTTTTGAAAGACTTTCCTCTGTTATTTCTGATTGGGGCTATAATTTGGTCATGTTATGTTTGAAAAATTCAGTAAAATGATTTTTAAACAATAGAACATTACAAGAGGTAAGGAGCTGTTACACTATTTCTACTAATTGAATAATGTCCTTTTTGCATTCAAGTCTGATTGCTCTCTTCTTCTAATCAGTTGCCATAATCTGCAATCCTGCACTCGTGTCCTTGGTTTTCTGCAAATCAAGTTCCATTAATCT
This sequence comes from Phrynocephalus guinanensis, assembly GCA_037367245.1. Classification (NCBI taxonomy): domain Eukaryota; kingdom Metazoa; phylum Chordata; class Lepidosauria; order Squamata; family Agamidae; genus Phrynocephalus; species Phrynocephalus guinanensis. The sequence goes on from CM074733.1 coordinate 124,140,011, forward strand.
GCTAATGTAGAGTTTATTCATTGAGTTATTCAGTGTCTATAATGCTCTCCCAGATATAATTCTAACCTATTTGCTCAAGTTGAGCAAGTGATTGCTGTATCTAATTAACTGCAACAAACTTTCCAACACAGAGAAAGAGTAGAAACTGACACTAATTGGACACCATGGTGATGATTCCCCACCCCCAGCACCAGACACAATCTCTAAACAGTGTTTGTATTTGGCTTCCTCTGTGCCATATTCATTTGCAAAAATTGACTTGAGGGCACTTATTGTGTTTAAAGTGTGCTCCTGACTCAATAGGGACTGTGCCAATTCCCATGCTGTCCAACCTCTCCTGCCCAAATGATGGGACATAAGCAAAGACAGTATGAATGGCAGACAGCAAACCAGGAATTGTTGGAAGGTTATTATTACTTAACACATCATTGATCCCTCTATAGCTGAAGCCAGATACCAGGTTTTCTATTGTTGATTTAGTGCCACAGTATTAAGTTGTAAAAATAGAGAAAGAAGCTAAAATTAGCCATGGGCACAATTTTGGAGGGGAGTGGTCAGCAGGATCAAGACCATTATTTTGTTTCTGCTGTATCCCACTTCAGTAAGGCTCTTACTTACCAGTTAATTCCATTTGGAGCCCAGCTTGGTAAATTGCAAAACATCATCCTTTGGCTTGGATTAATTAAAAACTAGTCATTTTGACACAGTTGCATACTGAAAAAAGCCTATATTTTGAATATGTTTGAAACTTAAAGGTGACTATATGACACACATGGAAATGCATTTTTTTTTTGCCTGAAAAGTACGCTTTTGGTAGGAAAGCATTGTATTTAACTCAGCTGTGAAAGGGTCATTTATTTTAAATTGTGTGCGAAATCAATTATTTTATTATATTTTTAGCATATGTCAATCCCTCTATCAATTTAAATTGTATCTATGAGGTTTGTTACTCTCTGGCATGTGCTCCATTCACCCTTCCCTTCTCCACTCTCTTCTTTGCAAGCCTAAAAGTCATCTAAATGAAATGCCTCTGGTCAGTTCCAGCCCCAGCTCCCTGTCTCTCCCCCCCCCCCCCATATCTCTCATTCTAGACTAGTGGTATGCCAGATTACAAGAAATAAAGACAAATTAAAAATATATATTTTAAAAATAACACCACTAGCCTCTTTCAGAGGCAGATGTTATGAGGGGAGGCAGGTGTAGGATAAAGCCTTAAAAAAAACAAAAATTCTAAAGCCCCTGTAGCCCCTTCAACCAATATACAACACAGTTTAAAAAGGGATTAATTTTTCCCCAGGTGGACACACATACTAATCCTAAAAATCACATGACTACCAAAGTGAATTTTAAAACCTCATTCCGTCGCTTGTTTATTTCAATAATGTAACCACTCAGTCGGGCTCTGAAATATAGAACAGATTTGGACACTAATTTTATAATTTCCTATTGACAATGGAAATATTTGTGCCTATATTTATATTCCTCTCACCTTTTTTTCAGAATTGGATGCAGCTTTTAGCCATGCATAAAAGCTGCATCCAATGTTTTTCCCCATGGCAATTTATACGAAAATGCTGCTCATGAGTTTTTCTCCAAGGGGAAAAAAGCTGTGATGTTTGGAAAGATACATCTGGGGATTAGGGAGCTGAAATGCTGAAAACTGGTTCAAAACTTTTTAAAATACTGAAGCATCCATCCAATCTTATCCTGATAATTCTGCCAAACTGGTATTTTCTGTCTCTAGCCCCACATAATATCATTCTCAAAGTGGGAGAATTACTCTGCTCATTTGTTCTTTATCCACTGTCTCTCCTTCTACTTGCCAAAGCTGAGGGCAGCTGGGATTTTGAGGGTATTAACATCAGATGCCCTCCCGCAAATCAGAGTAATTGAAGAGTCTAGTTTTATCTGACACTTAGAGGGTGTATTTGGTTGCACTAGATATGGGAAGGAAACAGAAGGAATGCTGCTATTTTAGCTGTAATGGACTAGAACAGCATGTCGGTGGATGTGGAATGAGCTAACAGAAGATAAGAGAGAGGAGATGCTGTGCAATTGTGCTTTGTTTTGGTTTCTCATTCAAGCAGCAGATTCTTAACTGCTATAGTAGAATCTCACTGAGTATAAAGTGCTTCTGCTTAAAACCAGGTCAGTGACTGGGCAGATAAGGTATGACTCAGAATGAACAAGTTGGTCTTGCATATTGATCAGGCCAAAATAGGGGTGGAGTGGGTCACCTTCTCTCAAATATGCCTACCATGTTTCCACATAAATCTCAGTGGGCCAGAAGGTGGAGTTTCAAGAATCTATTCTGAGTCGCTCTGTTCCTATTGGAAGTACTGAGCCATTACTCCATAGTCTTTATGTCTAATGCTAATTAATTTGAATTGGAATTCTGTCTTCTGCCTATTTTTGCAGGGTGGGTTTTCCAGAGAGTATAAGGTGGATCCCTTTGAATTTAAAGTGGGTGAGGAATTGTTTGATCCCCTGGACCCTCAAGATTTAAAAGGCCAGACCTCCAGATGAAGGCATTTTGGTGTCCTAGATAGGACCGTCAAGGAGCCCAGGAACCTGAAACACCTGGTTCACCAGGAAACTGAGTACCTGAACACCAGGAACCTGGACTCACTGTCAGCATTCACAACTTCTGCAAGTTGGGAGCATGAGCTCATCGCTTTGTGAGGAAAAACCAGATTGTCTTCTAGAGACAACATCTAGATGCCTACAGCTGAGCTCAAGGAAGGACTCTAGCAGATCAGCTCTATGTAACTCAGGTTGGAGTGGTATTTCTGCTGAGTACAGTGTCTCTTCTACAGTATTTCCAGCTGTCCTATTTTGCCTGCTGCCCATCTTGACCCTTGCTGCTGGCTCTCTCTTTGTACGTAGCTCTGATCCCTGGCATTCCTTGACTCTGATTTAAAAAGCAAGCCATTTCCATAGCCTTGTGACTCCGCTGACAGCTTTTTTCCCCCTGGAGAAAAACTTATGAGCAGCATTTTCGTATAAATTGCCATGGGGAAAAACATTGGATGCAGCTTTTATGCATGGCTAAAAGCTGCATCCAATTCTGAAAAAAAGGTGAGAGGAATATAAATATAGGCCCAAATTATAAAATTAGTGTCCAAATCTGTTCTATATTTCAGAGCCCGACTGAGTGGTTACATTATTGAAATAAACAAGCGACGGAATGAGGTTTTAAAATTCACTTTGGTAGTCATGTGATTTTTAGGATTAGTATGTGTGTCCACCTGGGGGAAAATTAATCCCTTTTTAAACTGTGTTGTATATTGGTTGAAGGGGCTACAGGGGCTTTAGAATTTTTGCTTTTTTTAAGGCTTTATCCTACACCTGCCTCCCCTCATAACATCTGCCTTTTTTTCTCCTTCCCCTCATGCAGACAGAACAAGGAAGTGCGGAGGGGGTGGGAACGCAGGGAGAGCGACAAACCCTCAAGATCTCTGGTCCGAATTTAAGGGACCAGCGGATCTTAGGGGTCGTGTAAAAAGGCCCTTAGTCACAGACCACCTTAATCTTGGCCAACAAAAACAGGCTCATCATTGTACCCTTCCTTATTTTTAGGGAGCCACGTGTTAGCTGAGACCATTCCAGAGGTTGGCATTGAAACTATGACATTTTGAACTAGTCCAAACAAAGGAGGACTAGCATGTATGTGTGAAACTCCCTCAACACAACAACCCTTTGGGAGGCAATACTAACACTCCCAGCATCTCAGGCAGGAAATCGTTGGGCAGCTTCCTATTCCTCACTGTGAGAAAAGAATGCACTCTTACCTCCGGAGTGCCGGTGGAAGTTGCTCCGACCCCCGTCACTTCCTGGTTCCTCTTAAAGGGGCGGGAGGCAAAAAAACAACAACAAAAAGAAGCGAGGAGAGCCCGGCACTCTCCGCATCAAAAATTTTTACTCTCCCAGAGCAGGTACTTGAAAGGTGCGCTGGGTCGCGCTTAGGTGGGTGGGGTCGCACTTAATTTTCTGTTAGCTCCGGAGCTGGTGGGGAAACATTTTTAAGCTCTGGAGCTGGGAGCCATTTGCAGCGGAGCTTAGGGGTCGTGTATAAACGCCCTAAGTGGTCCTTCAACAAAATTTTTGTTATCCAATGGCATGAGCAGATCCCTACCTAACTGAGCTCAGATTGTCTGGAACTAACTTTTGTGTAAATGAGAGATGTCTTAAAGTAGTCTTCCCACAGTGATTAACAGATTCAAAAGGATTCCTGAATAATGGTAGGGTGGGGGATTCAAGCTGCAAGACATGGTGATCTTGCTATTGTCTTGGTTGATCTGGGGAACAGAGAAATTGCTAAAAGCATTGGACATAATACCTTCTACTCAGGTACTAAGCACAGGATACTTGTGTTTGTTTTTGAGAAGCCTAAATAAATGAAGCAGATGTGTAGATAAGCAAAGCTGACTTTCCAATCTTTGGGTCCCAAATGTTCCCAGAAGCCCTGAGCATTGGTTAGTGCTTGTGGGAATTGTAATGACTGAATATTTGAAGCCCTAGTTTGAGAGCCAGTGCTCTAGCATGGTGGAGAAAGATTTGGGAAAAAGACAGATTAGAGCCCATTTCAGGGTCTACTCCAAGAGCATGTGAAGAGTGAATAATAAATTATTTGTCTCCTCTGAATCAGCATAATAGTATCCAGTGGGTTTCTTCACTATGTTAAAGCAGCTATTGTATTCTAAATCCGACCTAGAGGAGTGAGAAGGCATCCTTGGCAACACACTGTGATGAATTTGTGAAATACTTTGCTGGCAGACATTGCCTGTATCTGCTCCAACATGGAGTCCACATTGCCAGTGGATTCTGGTGAGATTACTGATGCAAAAACTTGTCCAATGTTGATGAGTGAACATTTTTTTTCTTAAACCAAGAACTGCTTGGGGGAATCTACTATGGGACAGAAAGTGCTCTTATTATAGCAATACAAATCCATTGTTTAAACAAAGCTTATATAGCGGCAATAAGATCATCAAGAAAACTGTCAGCACTGATGGAAAATGTATTGGAAGTGTGCTTAACATAAATGAGTGGGGAAAACACACTCTAAAACATTTGGAAGTCAGATGCCCACCACCAGTATTCCAGTGGATAGGAGACCTTACAACATTTATCAACCCATGACATTACAGATGACAACTATGCATGGATACAGTTTTTCTGATATTTGAAAGTATTTCATGAAAGTTTATGTGTAGGCACTCTTCTGTAATTTTTCTTTGTTAATTTTGCATTTAAACATATTATTTTTTAAAAAGTCTAAAATAATACTGTTGCTAGTGAGTTTATTCTTTCTTTTATTTTAGAGTGTGGTCTCTTCCTGCCTTGATGGAGATTGCTTGGAAGGCCCATGGCCACTGAAATCACTGTTGTTATTAATTTTACAACGCTTGGCCACAGCACAGAACATAGGCAAGATAAAACTTTCTACTTTTCTTCTTGGCAACCCAAGAAGAGGCTGCCTTAACTTGGGCAGCTCAGGACATCATGGTGCCATGACAACCATGGGGCTGTCTCAACATATCATCAGCCCAACACAAGAGAAAGGCCGTACTCTGGACCTGGTCTCCTCAACGTAACTGGAGGGGAGGGTGGTGGTTCGGATGTGGAGGGGTTGCCTTTGACCGCATTGTCATGGTCAGACTACTTCCCAGTCAAGTTTAGGCTATTAGCTACTTCGGCCCCCTTCAAGGGTGGGGGATCCATTAAGATGATCCACCCTCAAAGACTAATGGATTCAGATGGTTTATGAAAGCTCTGGGGGAATTATCCATCTGATATGGTCGGTGCTCCTGTCGAAGCTCAGGTTGCCCTATGGAATAGAGAGATTACCTGGGCAGTTGACATGATTGCACCTAAGCGCCTTCTTCCTACATGCAGAGCCTGAATGCCTCCTTGGTATACATCTGAGCTGCAGGCGATGAAGAAAGAGGGGAGATGGCTGGAGAACAGGTGGAGAAAATTTCACTGTGAGTTTGATGGAACACAGCTTAGAGGCCACTATCGGGCCTGTTCTGTGGTGATATGGTTGGTGAATAGGGAATACTTCACAACCGTATTGCTTCCTCAGAATGCCATCCAGCAGAGCTGTTTTGGGTGGTCCGGGATCTTCTTCAGTCTGGAGATACAGTGGAGATCCTGCAATGTGCTCTACGTGGGGCAGACTTTGAAGACGGTTCGGCAATTGCAACTATTTCAGAATCATGCAGCCTGGCTGATGAGTGGTGGGGCTGCCAGAGCTCACATCACATCGATTCTGCATAACCTGCATTGGTTACCAGTTGTTGCCTGAGCCCAGTTCAAAGTGCTTGTTTTGACACATAAAGCCCTAAACGGCTGAGGACCTAGATACCTGAAGGACTACCTCCTTCCATGTGAACCTACCCGGCAATTAAGATTGAGCCAGAGAGCCCTTCTGAAAGAGCCATCCCTCAAGGCGGTGAAAGGAATGGCTTGTATGTCTAGGGCCTTTTCGGCCGCTAACCCCAGATTATGGAATGCCTTCCGAACTGAGATCTGCCTGGCACCAACACTGATGACATTTCAACACCAGGTAAAAGCCTTCCTGTTTCTGAAGTTTTTTTATCTGACATAACACATATTGTGGGTCCTGATGGCAATTTTAGTGTTTTGTATTTAAATGTTTTATTGTTTTTAATTGTCCATTGCCATTTTAATGTTTTAACTGTTTAACTGTTCAATTGTAAGCCGCCCAGAGACCTTTGGGTAGTGGGCAGCATATAAGTTGTATAAATAAATAAATAAATAAATAAATAAATAAATAAATAAATAAATAAATAGGATCATACTGAACCCAAACCAATCATGCTCATTCCCTATGAATAGTGACACATTTTGTTCCCTCGTTTAATGACAACAAATATCACCTTCTTCAGCTCTTCATTTTCATTACAATGAAACCAAAAGCCCATTGAGACATAAATGCTTATACTCATGTGGCGATCTAATTCTTTATAACTGAATATTTTACTGTTGTAGCCTTTTATGCCTCATACTCATTTCCATTGTGATGTATTACTGTGGAAGATTACTTGTCAAGCTGACAAGTTTACAGTTTTGTTATTTCCCAGATCAATAAAGTTTTAAAATGATTTATTGTGTGAATGCCTTGCTATGTTCAAGGGGAAATCATGGGACTGACCTTACCCACTTTCCTTTTCTGTAACGTTAAATTTTCTCTAATAAAGTATGTTCTCATGGTGGCGTACCCAATGTGTTTATCCATATCATGTTGTGATAATAATACAAGTATTTTCCGGCAGTCCAATAAACAATCATAAACTGTGGGAAGAGCAACAAACCTGACTTACAAAATTAGCAGAACGTGTGTGGTTTGCAGACTGCAGATGGTAGCCAGATTCATGCTATATTTTGACATCTCCCAAATAAAAATGAAGCCCAGTCTTGCATCATTCTAATTGAGTTCAGAGAAGAGGGGAAGGCAGATTGAAGCCCTGCAGTTATTAGAGTGGGAGAAGAGACAGTCAGGGGCTTATTCATAAATTCCATTCCAGCCTCGATGCTGTAAAGCAGTAAAGAATTGGGTGATAATAAAGCTCGTCAAGGTCATGAAAAAAGGAGGAAGTCAGCCACCAGTGGCTCCTGAATTGAGAAGGTAGGCAGTCAAGGGGAGCAGAATAAGCTTAGGAATTAGAAGATATGACACAGATGAGAACAATCTAGTGGAACTAGGGGTAATGGAGGAGAGTAAATGGGCAGAGAGGTCAACTACATATAGCCAGGCCGACAGCAGAAGTGAAAAGTGTTATTGCAGTTGTTTGGTGCTGTCAGGTTGCCTCATGGGGCGCTTTTATATGACCCCTCTCCACACGCCATTGCCCCCCCCCCCGCGTCAGGAGAGGGAGAAAAAAAGGGAGAAAAAAATGCAGGCTTACCTCCTTCTGCCTGCCGGGTCGCAGCCCCGGAAGCAAGCGTTCCAGCCTCTTAAGGCCTCTTAAAGGGGCGGGGGGGGCAAAAGAAAAACCAAACACAAGGCGAAGAGAGTCCGGAACTCACTGCTTTACATTCGCATCGGAAATTTTTCACCTTAGGAAACCAAGTACTTGGAAAATGCGCTGGGATGCGCTTAGGTGGGCATGGTCGCACTTAATTTTCTTTAAAGTCCGGAACTGGTGGGAAAACAATTTTAAGCTCTGCATCTGGGAGCACTTTGCCTCGGATTTTAGGGGTCGTGTAAAAGCGCCCTAATGGAGATCTGCAAATGGAGGAGTTCCATGAGCAACATTGAGAAATGTGGTATAACAGGCATGCAAGTACATTGTTACCACATTGAAAAGAATGGTGGACTGTGTCAAACGTACAATGGACGTTTGCACACTGCACACTGTCGTGTGTTTTGTTTGCATGGCACCAGACATATTCCAAAGCAAAACTGGTCCGAGCAATAATACCTGCTCTTGTAGACAGAGCCTTTGGTGTGCCAAACACAAAATGCAGAATGGTAGAGAAGTGTGGTCCCCAGCTCTGGAATATTTTTTTTAATCCAGCGTGTTGTTAGTCTTTGGAACTCCCTGCCACAGGATGTGGTGATGGCATCTGGCCTGGATGCCTTCAAAAGGAGATTGGACAGATTCCTGGAGGAAAAGTCCATCACAGGTTACAAACCATGATGGAGATGTGTAATCTCCAGGCTTAAAAGCAGGGTACTTCAAGGCCCAAATGCAGGCGAGTGATATCGGGAGACAGATATCTAGTCTCATGCGCTCCCAGACGCATTTGGTGGGGCCACTGTGAGATACAGGAAGCTGGACTAGATGGGCCTTTGGCCTGATCCAGCATGGCTCTTCTTATGTTCTTATGTAGGAGTCAGGTGTTCTTGAACAGCAACTCCCAGAAGCCTTCACCATCAGCTGTGTGCCAGCAAGGGTTCTGGGAACTGCACTCCAAGAACACCCTTTGTAGATAATTTTGTAGAGAATTCCTAACAAAAGAGATAAATTAAGACAGACAGATGTGGGAGGGTAACTTTTTAAAAAAGGGATTAGAGGGAGTATGTTGGCTTTTTTAATGCTGGCATCCCCACCACCACAGACGGGAAACGCTCCACCAGATGGGAGCTACTCATTGCCTTGTGTTGCGATGCGCCTAACTGCTCCCCTATAAGGATAGTATATGTCCGCAAATTTGGAGGTGGGGTGGGTGTGATCGCGAACTAGTATGATGCAGATCCTTCAAGTGCCAAATTCGGGGGGCGGGGGAGGCCCTGTTTTAGTGTTGTCTCCACCCCAGCTTAGTTCCAGGAGACGGGTGTAGATTTTTCCCCACAGGCAGGACGCCCCCCCCGCACCAAAATAATAATCATAGTAAGGGTCCAGGGCCACCTGCACCGGACCCGGGCTTTCCCGCGCTCTTTTCCAAGCGCAAGCGGTTGCCCTTTTGGCTGGCGCGGGGAGCCAATCTGCTGAGTCAGGACATCCCAGCCTCGCGAAACTCCTCCGAGCACACCGGTCGTGGCGGTGGCGGCGGCGGCGGCGGGGGGAGGGAGTGGGGGGCGAGACGAGCTCCCCCCCCCCGCCCCGCCCCCCGTATCTGCGGTCTGTGGGAGGGGTCGGCCTGTGTTCTAATTTGCCTCCTCCCTCTCCTCTCCTCTCTCAGGAGCGGAGCAGCCCGAGGTTGCTCAATCCGATAGGGCGGCAACGGCGGCGGCAGGGACGAGGATGCTCGTGCCTCCTTCGGGGCGAAGATTCGGCGGACGGGCGGCCCCTCACTGAGCCCCCCCCCCCGCGCCGCCCATCAGGCAGGGACCGGGGCCAGGGGATATTAGCAGCCCGACGGGGAACCCCGGCGGACTCCTGTCCCTACCGCTGCCTCTTCCAGCTGCACGTTCTTCCGAAGCACCTGCGCGGCCGCGCTCGGCGCTTTCCAGTTTCGCCGCCGCCACCGCTGGCCCAAGCCCCGGGAGAAGGGTGGTGGTGGTGGTGGTGTGTGTGTGGGGGGGGGGTCAGCCTGAGCTGACGGGAGCCGCCACCGCCAAGAGAGGGCGGCCTGGGCGAGAGAGCCGGGCTCGTGGGCGCTTCCGAGCTTCGGAGAGGGCGGGGAGGCGCGCCGGCTGCCGCTGGCCGTCCGCAAGGGGCACCGGCACCGGCGGCGGCGGCCACACGACCACAGGCAGCGGGAGGCTGAAGACTGCGTGCCAACAGCGCCACGGGAAGAAGCGAGGCGGCGGCGGCGGCGGCGGTTCCTCTGCCTGTGAGGAGGGAGAAGCGCCCGCACCCCGCCGGCGATGTCGTCGTCCGCTGTACGGAAAAGGCGGGCGGGCGAGTGGCGGGCCTAAGGGCTCGGGAGAGTTGGGACGCGGCATGCGAAACTGCCGCGAAGAATGCGCGTCAAGCCTTCTTCCTCCTCCTCCTCCTCCTCCTCCTCCTCCTCGCCTGCCACACCGCGCGGGTCTCGCCAGCCGAGCGGGCGGGAAGCGACGCGACGCGGGCTGCTCCTGCCGCTGCCGCTGCCGCTGTGCCGGCGCCTCGGGAGCGAGCCGTGCCGCTGCTGCTGCTCCTTCTGCCGCCGCTGCCGCCGCCGCCCCTCCTGCTCCTGCTCCTGCTGCTGCTGCTGCTTCACCTGGCGTCGCCCGCTGTGGGATGTGCCGCGGACGCCTCCCTCGGAACTCCCGCCACTTCTCCCGCGCGCGCCCCGAGGCTCGGGCTGAGGGTCTCTCCGCCGGCGCCCAGCGTCCCGCTTCGGCTGGAGAAGAGAGGCAGCGCGAGCGAGCGAGCGAGATAAACAAGCCCCCTCAGCGAGACCTCCTCCTGGCAAAGGAAGGCTAGCCCGGCGAACGCCAAGCGGTGCCGTTCGCCCCGAGAGGGCAACAGTCCTGAGGAGGAGGAGGAGGACGTGGAAGCCGAGCAAGCGGGGGAAGAGGCCGGCGAGCGAGGGCAACCCTCTCGACCCGCCACGCTCCGTTCGGCGGCCAGGAGGAAGCTGCCGGGCCGTTTTCTTCCCTCCGTGCGTGTCGAGGCACCCGGTAGGTAAGGGGCTCGGGGCGGGTGGCGACGCCTTGGGAGTAGCTCGGCTTTTTTTGGGGGGGGGGTACACTTTTGGGGTATGCGCGTGCGCGTGGGATGGTCTCCCGGCGGGTGCGTGTGGCTCTCCAAGAGGCGCCTGCTGGGTCCCCGGTGTAGTTTGGAAGGCGCTCGCTCTTGCAGCAGCAGGGGCGCCCGCCTCGGCCGAGGCTGCGCGGTCCCACCCCGTGCCGGGCACACGCGGACTGCCCTGGAAGGAAGTCCCATCCTGGGGCCGCGCCGGCGCCACTCTCCCGGCCCTTCTCGACGGGGCTGATCATGGTGCTGCTGCTCAGCCGCCGAGGGGGTGTGTTGGCCGGGCAGTCGGCGGGCGGGCTCGGCACCGCGTCGGGGCGATCGGGGTCACAAATCGGCGACAGCGGCTCTCTAGGTGTGCCTGGGCTTTCCGTGGGGCTAGGGCTTGGCACCGCAGACGCGAGACAGACAGAGAAGCCGCTTGATCGCTGGGGAGGGCGAGTACTTTTTGGTACGTGGGGGATTGCAACCTACTAAGGGGCCACGTTGAGGGAAGCAGGTGTTGTCACTTGGGTGCGCCTCATGGGATCACCTTCTATTCTTAGAGCCTTCTCTCCTTGGGGCGCATCTCCCGCGTCGGAGGTAGGTCTGCTGATCAGTTTCCTTTCCCCTTCCTCCTGTTTCCTCTTCTCTCGTCGCGTGTTTAATAGCAGGTTGTAACGGTGAAATATGGATCCCTTAAGGGGAACATTGATATTTGCAAAATATTTTATATTAAATTAGTGCCTGGCTTCATTTAACCGTTAAAAAGAACTATAACCACGTCCTTAGAATAGTTCTTGCTTGACAAATATCAGAGGCACTGGGGTGGGTGGGGGGATTTTTTGAGGACAGCTCTCCTCTTTATTTTAACTGGCTTGGCACGATGGTGTGAAAGGTATAACGCTGGTCACTGCTGGAGACTTTTTAAAAATGGATTTCATTAAACAATTTCAGCTTTGCCCTTATTTTTAGAAGCAAATGCTATGATAACAATTTCCTTATGAGTTTCACCTCTAGTTTTGGTTTTTGTATGCTTGCTGTCCTGGAAATGAACAAGTTAAACTTACAAGCATTTCAGTGGGTAAAAGAATGAAGAGCCTTGTAGAAATACTTTCTAAGAAGAAAAGGATAAGGAAACCTGGGAAGTGTTTTGATACAAAAAAATCGATGCAGGAAAAAAGAAAAGCACAGCTTTAGACCTGGAATGACCAGAAACCACTTTCTTAGAAGCAGTCCTGCTGACCTCTGTGAGACTATTCAGAACCAAGCAGCCAGTTGACTGGAGAAGATTTATTTTGTATCTCTTCTGCAGACATCCTTCCTTATGTACTAAAGAAGAGAGGGACTGCAATTGATTTCATTGTTATATATATATATATATATTTATATATATATAACATTGTTATATATATACATATTTTCCCAATTTAACATCATTGGTAGGGTCCTGGTGGTTTTTGTAGAGAATGGAGAGATAAATGTTAACACTTCAGGTCACCCACCTGAAATTATGATGGAAAAGGTTAATTGAGAATATCCTTCCATTTTGCATTCTTATGGATCTGTTTTGAACAAGGTGACTGTATTAGTATGTTTTGTGTGTATCGGCTCTACATGCATAAACTTTTCATTTGCTTCTAGTGAGCAGATAACTAGGAATCTCAGATGATAAAGTATACACTTACCACAAAACCTAATGTTAATATCTGGTTTTACAATTAATAAAAAAAACAAATCAAATTAGAAGAGAGGTATTAATTGAAATGGGTAGTCATGGGGGAGGGGGAAGGTTGTATATGACATAGGGGGAAATAATTCTCCAAACTTTACACTGAAATATGTATGTCTGATTGTACCCAGAATTTTTCTTTGGAGTTGGTGCCTAAAGCCAGTTATCTAAAAGTAGTTCATGTGGTAAGACAGGTCCAGTTTCATAAATGCATTACTTTTGTGTAAATATGGTTCAGGGAGCATCAGCATAGTGAGATCCACAGGTTACTCAGTGATATGAAATGTGTCTTTCTTGAGTGATGGTTTGCAAAAGAATAAAGCAATTCTGATTGGAAGTATCTGGACATTCTTGTGGAGTCATTATTGCTCCACATCCTTGCCTGTACATTCTGTTGATATACAGGCAAAGTCTGCTAAACCAAGAGAAGATTGATTCTCCGGTTAGTATGTTTAGATCGGAATGACAAGATGTGTGTGGATTTCTTAAAGGTACTTGTTGCTCTTTCATATATTTCTTGTTAGACTACTGCTTTAACATACAATTTTAAATAGTCATTGTATCATTATGTCTTAAACATGCTACTACATTTGGTGTACATAGTAAAGCATAGAGCATCTGGGCTTAAATATATTAACGTGGATTCAAAGAAGATCCAATGAAGATAGTAGGTCTTTTAAGAAAGCCACTGTCGACCATTGCGCCACCATTACTAATTGAAAAAACGATGTCCAAAACTCAAGGGACATTAGACGGCAGCCTTAAATGAAACACCAGGCTTGTTGACGAAGCAGCGCTTGTTGAAGAAAAGACAGGGAAACCTCTATGCCTTTATGGAAGGCATAGGAAACATTTGGATGCTGCAGTCATGAGAAGTAGGGATTCCAGGACAAAAGGATTTCACATGATTGAAACAGAGCATGCTATTTATCACATTTTACATGTTGGTTTCTGGAATGTGAAGTTCAAAAGAGGTGTTGCATTTGAGGAGGTGAATGATATACAGAAATAACAGGACAGAATATTCCCCAAAGCATTATTTCGCACAAAAGCATTCACTTCCAAACTAATTTCCTTCATCATATTGCACATTTCTAGCATGTATGTGAGCATGAACATTATGACAGCTTTACTGCTCACTGCTACATCACTTTCTGTTTTTCTCTAGGAAAATGAAGTTCAAACATGTCACCAGTAAGCTTTTAACACTGTAATACAGTAGTTTACTATATTTGTCATATACATTTTTGAAGATTATTTGAAAGCCGCGCTACAGAGTTTTCAGTTAAGAGTGCCTCTTAGGGGGAGAGCCCCAAACAAGGGGGAGGGGGAAATCGAACATTTCCCAGAAATGGAAATCTTGACATGTCAGCAGGCAAGGACTGGAACTGGGAATATGCACAGATGGCTGCTTTGGATATTGGACTAGAGCAACTCATGGGCTACCATTCCATTTTGTTCATTTTCCTACTTCATCATGTTTTATGCTCAGGATGTTTTCTGGAAAATGAAGACATGAGAGATCATAATCCATCAGCAGGAGCCTTGGTGCCCAACCCAATGTCATTTCCCACCAATACATGAGGAGCGTCAGTTCTGATGAAATAATTGCTGTGTATATTCCTCTATTTGACAATGATATGCAGTTATTCTGTGGACAGAAAGTGTGCCAAAGAAAGGCCTTTTAGTTACACAAGTGTGTATGTAGCCTATATAAAGACCATGGACCTCCTTGGAAATCCCCAGTTTATACAGATACCAGTATAGTTCTCCCTTCAGTGACACTAGAGTTGCTAGACCCTTATGTAGTTGAAAATTCCATGTATAACTCTTATGCCTCCTAAAGAATACTGTAACTACAAAGTATAAACAGTTGATTAACACACTAAAACACAGAGAGAGTGAGAGGGATTGAGAGCGAGTAGTTCTCTCTGTTGGGGTTCTTTTCCATAGCATTGATAATCCTTTCCATACAGTACCATGTAATGAGGCTTAAAGGTCCTTATGAGCCTTGATCTACATGCTACACTTGGGATGTTGTGTTTATGGACAAGTACAGTACTTTGATGCCTTAGGTTTTGAACTTATGTGCCTAGTTCTGGGTGGCCAGGCAAGATAATTCTATAAGGTTCAGGGTTTTAAACTTCATCTCGTTGGGAAAAAAGAACCCTGCACAATCAAACTTTTTAACAGCAGTAGGCCTATTGGCATCAGATGGAGAAGACTCCTGTATTAATGGATTACTTTCATCTCCTATAGCTGAATAATATGGTCAGGACACTTGGGGAGGTGAGGTCCACCCCATGTCTGTTGGATCCTTGCCCCTTATGGATTATAAAAGCTGCCAGAGAAGGTATGGCAGACTGGTTAGGAAGAGTAGTGAATGTCTTCTTAAAACAGAGCAGGATTCTGGCCTGCTTAAAGGAGGCAAGAGTAAAACCGCTGTTTAAAAAGCCCTCCTTATATCCAATGATACTGAACAATTACTGACCAGTATTGAATATCCCATTCTTGGAGAAAGTATGAGAGTGGGTTGTGGCCTTGCAGCTCCAGAGGCTTCTGGATGAGATAAACTACCTGGATCCATTTCAGTCTGGCTTCAGGCCTGGCTATGGGACTGAGACGGCACTGGTTGCATTGGTTGATGACCTACAAAGGGAAATGGATAGGGGATCTCTGTCCTTTCTGGTTTTACTAGACCTCTCAGCTGCATTTGACACTATATAGAACATAGCATACTCCTGACTCATCTCTCTAAAAAGTGACTCCAGTCCTTCCTGCAGGAGAGAATGTAGAAAATAGTGTTAGATGATTCATGTTTGACACCACGACCACTGACCTGTGGAGTCCCCTAGGGTTCTGTTTTGTCTCCTATGTTATTTAAAATCTGTGTGAAACCACTGGGGGAGATTATCAGGTCTTTTGGGGTTAAGTGCCACCAGTATGCTGATGACACCTAACTATACCTCTCGTCACCTCTGGATTTTATTTTGACTTTCCATGAGTGTTAGCTGCAGTAATGAACTGGATGATGATGAACAAAGTGAAACTAAACCCAGACAAGGCAGAGGTGTTTCTAGTCAATCAAATGGGAGGACAAGGGATGGGGATGCAACCTACACTGGATGGGATCACCCTTCAATTGAAAAAAGAGATGCATAATTTTGGGGTGCTCTTGGACTCATCCTTGAGCCTAGACACCCAGGTCACAGCAGTGGCCAGGGGCATATTTGCACAATTAAAGCTAGTATACCATTTACACACCCAATCCTTGAGAAACCAGCTCTGGCCATGGTAACACATGCCCTAGTGATGTTGCGGCTGGACTACCGTAATGTGCTGTATGTGGGACTTCCGATGAAAAGTCTCAGGAAACTTCAACAGGTCCAAAATGTGGCAGCCAGATTGCTGATTGTGGCGGGTAACAGAGATCACATTACACCCCTATTAAAGCAGCTCCACTGGCTGCCGGTCAGCTATCTGGCACAATTCAAAGTGTTCACCTTAACCTACCATTCGACCTGTGTCCTAGCTACCTCATAGATTGAATTTCACAGTATGAACTGACTCGGTGTTAAGCTCATCAGGAGAGGCCTTTCTCTCCCTCCAGCCTCCCTCACAGGTAGGTCTCTGGGTCCAGACTTTGGAATTCCCTCCCACTAGGGGCTAGGACTGCCCTATCCCTACTGTCTTTCTGGAAACAGGCAAAGAGCTTTCTCTTTAGGCAAGCTTTCCCTGAATGCTAGACTACTATACAAGGCTACACAGACTTGTCTTTATAACAACTTATAACGTTGTGCTTATATCTCTTGTGTGTTTTCATTGACACAATGCTCGTGTTCTCTTTTAGCTTTAATGTTGTCCTCTAATGTTGTAAGATACCCTTCAATTCCCTGTTGTTAAACTGGAATATATCTTAATTGTACTGGACTGTATATTGTACCTCATTACTGTAAGCAACCAAGGAGAAAGGCGGGGTAAAAATACTCATAAAAATAAATAAATATATATATAAGACTAGATTAAAAGAGTACAAAATCATAGTTCCTGTGAGCTAGATATAAGATTTTTCTAAGAAAAAAAATCTAGTTCTTTATCTTGTGTATAAAGTATTTTTTCAGCTATTATGTAAAAAAAGTGTTGTACAATCCATTTCGTCTTGTAGGGAGAAAATATATTCATCTAAATTGCAGCAATAACACTTTGTAACTTAATGGATTGAATACTCTTGAATAATTATGTGCATTTCTTATAGTCTGAAAAACAGTCATAAATACAGAGGTTACACCACATTACAGGAGAAAATTGAGGAAGACAGGTGGGAATTAAGGTTTTTAAACTGTGAATGACACATAAATTCAGTAAAGTTTTTAGTCCAAACCAAAACCTTTAAGTGTTCATCTGTAGTAAACAAATAATCTGTGCATGTTTTTGATTGTGAAAGAAATGCACCACAGATAATGTGATTAAGAGTTATAGTGGGGGGTTTCATAAGGTTGGATGAAGACATGAAGACATCTGTTACCTAGAGTAGATGTTATTATATATGGTCAGTGAGATACAATGACTCTGTGGCTTGATATACAGTATTTTTCTAAGTTGCCAGTTATTTGTATACTACCTGATCTTTTTAAAAACTGCATTTATTGGGGACTGTGTTGAGCAAATATCAGCTATTATGAAATGGAAGAGACCATTAATATTTTTACTGCATCTCCATATGATGAATTCCAGGCTTTGGGGTTGTTTTGCCTATTGTCCTAAACCAGAAATATCCTAAGTCATTGCTCCTCAGATGTTCCTGGACTATGGCTCCCAGAAATCCTAGCCACACAGCTAGTAATGAAGGCTTCTGAGAGTTGTAGTTCAAGAAAATCTGGGAACCACTCTTTTAAGTGAATGACGTAGGTGTCTTCTTTTCTTTCAGTGCATGGTGTGTGGTGAAGTTCATAATGCTTTCTCTGTTTTGATCATACAGTTATTGGCTTGTTTATAGCAGGGCCTGGTTCAGAACCCACATGAAATGAAGTTGCAGAGGTGGGAATTATGGTTGTATAATCAATAAAAGCACATTTGTTTAAAATGCACAAATAGACATACTCCTTCACAAATAGACATACTCCTTGTATGGATGGTTGGATTCTGTTTATTTTCTTTCAGTTTCATATTACCAATGGCAATAGACTTGTCATGAATTAGGTGTTTACTGGAAGACCACTTTGAAGTCTGAAACTTGATTGTAACTATTTTGTGTTACATTTGAGACACTCTAACTCAAATTTAGTCAAAATGAAAGCGATCAATTTAATGTTCATCTAATTGAAAGTAACATTCTGTTTTAAAGGAACATCGTGTGAAATTATCTTATTTAGTGGTATAATTAAGACAAGAAGAATTGGGTCCTTAGGTCTACTTTCTAATTGCAGCTTACACTCATACCTACATTTTCATTGCATCTAGTGTGGACTGAAATGTGGAAAACTCAAATGAGGCAGCTGTTAGGCAACACTTCATTTTCACAGAGAGATAAATTGCATTGTCATGCTGATGTATTCCAAGACCTCAGCAGGCCTAATTTTATGCTGTAATGCAGCAGGTATAATTGTATTCTTATGGTGTTAAGTTCCTATTGTAAAGGAACTTAACATGACAAGAAGGGTGGCCATTGTTGAGCTCATATTAAGTATAATTTGCATAGTTTTTCAGCTTTTGAAAACAAAAGTGTCAGAAAATGCAGGTAGAGTAAAGACAACTAGTTTTGATAACTGATCATGCAAATTAGTACTGCTGCAATACTATGTTGGAATGGCCCCATCTTCCCCTTTCTGTTACGTAAAAGAGGGGAAGGGGGACCAGTGATGGTCCAGATGCTGTTGGACCGCATTTCTCATAAGCTGCAGCCAGCCAAGCTGAGGGATGGATGAGAAAATCTGTGTCTAAGAAACTCAGTAGAACTTCACATTTACAGCACATTGCCAAACTTGTGGTAGAGGGTATTTTAATCTTGGTTGGAGGAAAGAAGTGAAAAATATTTATATCCCACAGCTTTCTGGAAATAGATAATATAACCATTTGTTAACTCTACTTCATAATTAAATCTGCAGTAATGAATAAAAAACATATAGCCATTGACTATAATCAGATTCCTGCTGCCGTATTTATAGCTCCAGATTGAAAAGATTTCCAAAGAAGTTAACAATTATTTAAAAGTTGTTAAGTTAGAGATTGTGAAGGCAGAACGTATTGAACTCATTCAAGAAATAGCTAAGCAGTGATTTATTTCAGCAATCATTTAATTGCTGAAGGAATGTTGCTATTTGATGTCTTTTCAGTCAAGGTTGTGCATCTTTTTTAATGAACATATTCTAGCTGATCTATAGTGACAGGGCCTAAGACCGAATTGTGGAATGAAATATTGTTATGCAAGATGTCTGGCTAGATTATTATCCTTGTCACCTCCTGAAATCAATAGCTGCATTTAGCTATGCCGACTAGGTCAGATACTCTTTCCAAGGATTGCATAAAAGGAGAAGCGTGGCAAAATTGTTGCTCAGGAAAGGAAGGTCTCTATGACAATCCATGATACCACAAAATACTGTGTGTGTGAAGCCACACATATCCATGGCGAGAAGCCCCTCTCCTGTATTGGCAAATAGTTGTTTCTTCCATTATCAACTCTAATAGGACAAGTTGTAAGACTTGAACCAAAGATGTCAGCTAATCTCTCTCTCTCTCTCTCTCTCTCTCTCTCTCTCTCTCTCTCTCTCTCTCTCTCTCTCTCTCTCTCTCTCTCTCTCTCTCTCTCTCTCTCTCACAGAGAGAGAGAGAGAGAGAGAGAGAGAGAGAGAGAGAGAGAGAGAGAGAGAGAGAGAGAGATGGAAAAAGTAAATTATTCAGGTATGAAAAATGGATTTGTGATGGCTTATCTAGTAGGATAAGAGGTATAAGTAGGCATTTATCACAATATCTGTTTGGGAAAGTCAAGGCTGGGCAGTTTCAGGCCCTCTGTATGTTGTTGGATTTTACCTATAATCAGCTCTGGCCACCATGAGTGATGTTGAGGGATGATGGCAATTATCTACTCCTGGTGGAAATGTCCAAGCATCCATTTTACTTTGTAGTTTGCAGTATTTGTGATTTTGAAATTTTGAAAGGACTGGAATTAAAGGGATCTAATTCAAATTCTATAAAATGCTGATGTTTAATAGTAGTATGATATGCCACTGGAAATGAAATCTAAGGTGACCATACTGTTTCTTGATCTAGTGAACAGATGTGTGTGTGAGTGTGTGTTTCTATTAATTCAAAATGTTTTGGAGGATTCCTTATGATGCCATCTATTGACATAAAGACAAATAAGTGGCTAGAATCCTAATAGCTTTGTCTGCTAGCATGATAACAGTTGTGAAACCTCTAGCAGTGAATTGCCACTAGCTAAGAAGGCAGTGTAAGCATTACCTATCACACACCAAATGTGTGAGTCAATGCCAATTTTTAATGCATTGTTATTGTTATGGTGTTTTATTTTTTTTCATTATGTCTGCTATTGGTTTTAATTGTATTCTATTTAATTGTTTGGCTTTTGTTAACTGCCCAGAGTTCCTGTGAGAAAGTCGATGCAGCCAAATAAATAAATAAATAAATAAATAAATAAATAAATAAATAAATAAATAAATAAATAAATAAATAAATGTGTTGCAATTTACTTGACATTGCAACTGGCATTAGGCCAATGAAAAATACAGTATATAATGGGATTCTAGCCATTGGGTTGTAGATCAAATCAAGCCTGAACTCTGATTAGGAGCTAAAATGTCTGAACTGAGGCTATAGTTCCTTGATTTTTCATGAGAAACAAGATTCACTGGGGAAGACAATGCTACTAGGAAAAAGGAAGGCAGTAAAAAAAAAGTGGATGCTGTAACATGAAATAGATTGACTCAAAGGAGGCCATGACATTTAGATCCCAAGACCTGAGTAGGGCTGTTAATTGTGGAGGTCATTAATTCTTACGCTGAAGCTGAGAAACTGCTAGAAGGCATTTAACTATAAAAGTATGTCTAAGACGTCAGGAGAAAATAGAGCTAAATTGATAGTAAGTAAATATTAATATAATCATCAGCAGATTGCACACTTCAAAATAGATCAGTGATGTACATTTAGTTAACTTTCGGCGATCAGGGAGGTTGATTTGTCCTGATGTTGTTTGTTTCCCTGTCTGTTTATTTGCCGCCACCTTGTATTTTTGAATCTTCATGTATCTTTATATTTTGTACTTGCATTTTTATCTAATTCGGTTCTGACATTTTTATACGCTCTTTATTGCGGAGCTGTTTTGCTTCTTTTTCTTTTCTCATTTTTGCATATTTAACATTGTTCAACGCCCTGAGTTCCGTTGGGGAACTCATGCGAAATATAAAGATAAATAAATAAATATAAACAAACAAACAGACATGCTCACTACTGTATTTGTATCAAATTGGATCCGATTGGTACCCTTTCACTAGTGAAATGTTCTACTGAATTATCAATGGAATGAGGTGGGAGATGGAATCACCAGCTTTTCTCCAAACCCCGATCGCTTCCCAAGCACTAGAGCTACTGCTATTTGGTGCCAGAGCTTTCAGATGCTAATTTCCAAAATACTAGAAAATCTAATATTTTTATCCCTCTTGAGTAAAGTCTATCATAGTAGTAGGCAGGACTCTGACAGATAATATGAAAAACAAAGCATCTACTATAAAATATTGTGCCACTACTTTATTGTACTCGTGTTATCAAAGGTAACTAAAAACAGTTTGTATGGAACTGACTGGTTTTGATTATTGACAGTTGCCTAGCATTTTATTGAAGATGTGCTAGATATAGTATTTACATAATTAGCAGGTCAACTAATATTAATTAAATTTAACAATCGTGCAATCTCATCAGTATTGGTATCAGTCCAGTGCATTGCTTTAATAAGTACTAAGTGTCATCATTGAGATAATCCAACATCACATTAGAATAATTAGGGTATGATCTGACAGTAAGAAAGGACCATGCCTGATTCCATTGGAAACCGGTTATTCCATGCCAAACCAAAAAAAGGTGCAGCTTGAGCACAGATCAAGGTAGGACTTTTTCATGGTTTCATGTACACTATCTGATCACCAGTAAATAGCTTACACAATTGTGCCAAAAGCCATCCAATATGCAAGCTATTTCCCCATCTGATTGCACACGTGGGTGTGATCATTTGGGCATTTGTCTGGCTGTTTGGTCTGCTGTGAGGACAGACTGGGATATGTAGGACAGTTATTTTGTCAATGTAAGTAGTTAATAATGATTATTTTTACTAACAAAACATCTCTAGTTTCACACAATTTATCTGACTCAGATAGTTCAATGTTTAGAAACTTTATCTTCTGACAGTGCATATGAATGTGCCAAAAAGAAGAAAATAAATTTCTTTTTAAAATATGTATTCTACATGACTACCCAGGATCACTTTTTGCAAATAGTACACTAACTGAATTTAGGTTTAGAAAAGCAGAGTGTACTAGAAAGTTAGTTAAGACTGTTGCTAATTTTTATTCCTCTGTTCACATCTATTTTACTTTTTCTTTTAAAATAAAAGCAGAAAATAAAGGTCATCTAATTTTATTTTCTACTTGGAAGAAAGTAGAATAGCTAACAGTAGAACACCCTTTCTAAGAAAATGTAGGTGCAAGAGGAAACTAAGGTAAAAGAGAGAAACTGAACAAAGATTAACATTGATCTTAAATTTACTCAGCAATTATAGTTTACCAACACAAAGGGTGTTCACTCAGCTCTGCAGGAAGGGAAGAGCTTCCATCCAAATGTCACTTTGATCCTCACTGAACCAAGGTTGCATCTCTGGTTGAACTAGCTGTTAACTAATCAAGCAATGCAGCCCTGACAGGACATGTCTGTTCTTTATGCAGGGACCTGTTGGTAAAGTTGTCAGAGAGTGCTTATGCTCTTCCTCAGTATTTAGTGTGCACATTTCTTTACGCTGGCAAGCAGTTATCCGCAGTAGTTACAATAAAACTGGGGAAGACTGCATATTAGCAAACGTCTTGATGAAATACTCTTGCCTTATGTGTTTTGAGCCTCGTGGCGCAGTGGTTAAATGCCTGTACTGCAGGTAAAACTGTGCTCACGACCTGGGTTCAATCCCCGGTAACAGGCTCAAGGTTCACTCAGCCTTCCATCCTTCCGAGGTCGGTAAAATGAGTACCCAGCTTGCTGGGGGCAATGTGTAGCCTGCACACTGTAATCAAAATTGTAAACCGCCCAGAGACTACTTGTAGTGGTATGGGGAGGTATATAAGCAGAACACTTTGCTTTTTTTTGCTTTTTTTAATAAACAGGAATCCATACTTCTACGGGGCAAGTGATTCTTTCATTTCTTTCATATGACAAGGGTATTTTTCTCTTCTTTCAGTGAACTCAGGTCAGTATATATTCTTTCCAACCAACCATTCCTTCATTTTATTCTCACATCAATTTGTGGAAGTGAAAGACAGCTTGAGAAAGAATGACTGGTGTTAGTGGTGTTCAAGTAATTCTGAGATACTTTTCTTGTACTTTAAGAATTTTAGACATGACATGCTTTTCACAGTCCTCGTTGTGTCAGAATTTTAACCTCCGTCTCCTGATCCTCTCATCCCAGGAAACAATTCTTCTTGTTGAAATTCTGTGTTTCATGAACAGAAACACAGAAAAAGTTTTGCCATCATGGAACATTTCTTCAAAGTTAGCAGGGCAAACATTGACTTTAGATGGATGGAGTGATTTACAGAAAGGCCTAGGGAAAACAATCACTAAATACATAATTGTGGTACAGGGCAAAGTTAAACGCATCCCCCTTGTATGCTTCCAGACAGCTCTCCCATTTCTGTTAAATTGTTTCAGTGACCAGGTATGCATGTAGATGTCTGAATGTATGTCTAGTTAAATGCACCTTTCTAGTGCTTTGTAGAGTTCTTGGAGAAGGGATGTTTTCTAGCTGAAGCAACTAAAAGTGGAATATTTATGCTTGCATCACTAGGGCAGTCTCTTCACAGAACATGGAATGGAAGCCATTGATTAATTTGATAACAGCTGGAGGGGGGGTTAAAAACAAATGCACCAAACCCATTATGGAAAATGGAGAAAGTAATGGGATGATATTTATACTTAATTTTATAATCTGTTTTCAATTGAGATTAAAGGTGGTGCTGTCCTTATTCAAAACAAGAACTATGTGGAAGGCCGATTCTGGAGAATCAACACCTTGAGATGTTAAGAGTTCTTGCTATAGACAAGAGTTAGTTCTTGCTATAGCAAGAGTTCTTGCTATAGACAAGGTCAATGGAGGGTTTATAGACAATGATCAGAGAGACCAGATGGCTAATGGGTTTTCATCCATGCCCGAAAGCAGCGGGGTATTTTCTGTGCATAGTCCCAATAACATGGCTGGATGCCCAGCACAAGTCTGTGGTATTGGGGAGGGGGGGGAGCCCCTGCTGCAGGTGAAGGCAAGTTTGACTTACCAAATTACTGTATACAGAAGGCAGTGTAATGATAAGATAGACGAGTCTTAGACTGAATTCAGGAAACCGGGTTGTGGAAGTCACAAAAGAGAAGCTACTGGAGCCCAGGAAGCTGTGGCAGCTCAATGAAAAGCTGCATCAGTTACAAGATAAAGCAGCAGGAAAGCAGCAGCAGTAACAACAAAATATGTAAGTAAAACAGCTGTGGCAGCAGGCATTATGCAAAGGGTGAAGTGGGGATACACAAAGCTTAAGAAAGTTGGCAGGTGTTAAAATTCTGCTTTATTCTCCTGATGCCTATGGATGCCTTTATGTGTGTGCTGGGATGTGGATGTACAGATGTCTTTATTTGGTTGGCTAATGTTTGTGGACAACTTGAGTAGGTCATCCTAGGGACTGAAGTAGGCATTCTGTTTTTGGTGTAAGTGCAGTTCACACACACACATTTAGGTTATCTTCAGTAGAACCACAGGGAACCCTGAACATCCTTAGGAATATCCAGGTAAGTGAAGAGGAACAATTTCATTTTCTTGTTGACATCAATATAACACCCCAACCCTCTGAAGCGGCATTGAAAGGAAAATTTCGACTAGCAGTGGCCATAAGATAGATTTGCTGAATGCACCTATATAGCACAGAGCCCAGGATAAATCAAAGGCCTGACAAGGAGGCAACCTGGTAGAAATTTACAGCTCAGCAGTAGAATCCTAAGGAACCTCTTAAGACTTGCACTTTTTGTAGCTCTGCTCCAGCAAGTGAAGTAACGGTTATGCAAAAGCAGTGGTTCCCAAACTTGGGTCCCAATATGTTGTGAGACTAAAACTCTCAGAGGCCTTTACCACTAGATATGTTGGCCACTATTAGTGGGAGTTGTAGTACAAGAGCATCTGGAGACTGAAGGCTGGGAACTAATGTGCTGAATAAACTTCAGTGAAAAAGATAGAGTACTGTAATGTCTGTCAATCATCCAGGTGAGGTTATCTGTAAGCTGAGTCATGGCAACTGGACTTCGTTTCCAGTTATATTGAAACATTTCACTATTCATCCAAGCAGCTTAGTCAGCATGACAAAGCTGCTTAGATAAGCAGCAAAATGTTTCAGTCTCCTAAGAAAGTTGCCATGACTCAACTTCCAGAAGATAGAATAATGTATGACTAGAAGAGATGCAAATCTAATATGTAGAAACTCTAATGTCTAGTCATGTGCTAATAAAGTCTACAATGCAGACCTAGTTGGTGGAAACATCAGGACATAAAGACAAAACATAAGCTTGGTTTTCAGTGGAGATTCAGTATAGGGTCTGTTTGGATTTCGAATGCAATTTATAGTTGAAGGTTCAGACACAGTCCATCTTTAACGCCAACTTCTTGGACCTCCCTTAATTTGAAAATGTTTTCTTCTGACTACATTTTTTCTTACTGGTATTTTGTGCAACCTGGTAGATGGCCTATAATATCATTACTCCCTCAAATGAGCCCTTCCTAATTTAACTTTTAATGTCTGTGAATATTCTCAGTCATCCAGGTGAGTTTATCTGGAAGTTCAGTCATGGCTACTGGACTTCTTTTTCTTGAGAGACAGAAATGGTTCGCTGCTCATTCAAACAGCTTCATCCGTCTCATCAGACTGATGACGCTGTTTGGATGAGCAGCGAAATGTTTCTGTCTATCAAGAAAAAGAAGTCCAGTTATGACTCAACTTCCAGGTACCTTTTAATGTTTTAATGTCAGGGTTGTTTTCAGAGATCCTTGTGTTCTGCACGTGAGGGGGGCATCAGCTACTGCATCCTTGAAGTAAACAGGTAAATACAGTGGTCCCCCGCCCTTAAGCGGTTCATATATTGCAGTCTCGCTATATTGCGGGACCGCAGTATATGAAAAAGGCCCCCTAGAGTAAGGGGGGACAGTCCTGTTTCTAGCCTCCCATGCTTACTCCAGTACTGGAGCTGCCCCAAATAGGCCTGTGAGGGCCTTCCTGGGCCTTCTGGAGGCCCCAAAAGGGCCTCCCTACAAACTGGAAGTGACTTCTGGATCACTGAAAATCATTTCTGAGGCTTCCGAGAGCCTTTCTAGGCCTGTTGGAGGCCTCAGAAATGATTTCTGGTTCACAGGGAGGTCCTTTGGGGGCCTCTAGAAGGCCTGTGAAGGCTCTCACAGGCCCGTTCGGGGTAGGGCCAGGCTGGGGGTAAGTACAAGAGCCCCCAGCTAGCCCGCCCCCCAGGCCTGACTTGACCTGCATCTGCATATCGC
Source organism: Phrynocephalus guinanensis (assembly GCA_037367245.1). Taxonomy (NCBI): domain Eukaryota; kingdom Metazoa; phylum Chordata; class Lepidosauria; order Squamata; family Agamidae; genus Phrynocephalus; species Phrynocephalus guinanensis. Next base: position 124,166,604 of record CM074733.1, read on the forward strand.
GGATTTTCAATTATCGCAGGTCAGGTCAGGACCATAACCCCAGTGATAGGCGGGGGATCACTGTATATGGTTAGGCTAAGCTGCTGTATGAGTTTAATAAGTCAAAGCAGTCATTTCAGGTAAAGGACGCAATTAAAAGAACCAGCAATAAATGTAAAACTAAATGTTACTGTGAGTGCTATTAAATACTTTGTGTGGTACATACATTACATGCACGATCTGCTAGCTAGGCAGAAATTTGTGGGGTGTGTCTTTTGTGTGATGAATTCTTTCTGTCAGGCAACAAATTACTTCTCTTGGGGCCAGAGAGCTAATTCCAAAAATCTGAAAGAGGCAGGTGAATGTCTGTTCAAGGCCTTGAGTATAAGATATATTCCTAAATAAGAGAGAGAGAGAATAAATTTCAAAAATGCAGTGTCACCCTGCAAAAGTCAGAAATAGTTACATAGAAAAGGACCAGTCTTGGAGGACAAAAGGTATTTTCTTACCCGTGAATGGTTGGGTTGAGGGCCTTTTATTAGCAGGTGATTTAGTCCTTAAAAATACAGGGATGTGATTTCAGTGGCTTGTCTGCTTGGTGCAAAAGTTACTGATGTCACACTTTTGATAGGTAGATAGATTAGTTCTGGGGGTTTTGTCCTGTGGGGATGTAAATGCTTTTTCACGGAGTCGGTCATTCTCTGAGCTCTATGAAGTGGCTGTGCTGTTGAATAATTGGCAGTGAAGGTGGAGGACTTTGCCATTGTTTCAAGTAACTTATCCTGCTTAGGGATAAGAAACAAAATTGAAAGTTGAAGCTTGTGCTCAGTAGCTTTATGAGAACATGTCAGGGATAAAAATTGCATGCAGAGATCTTCTGTATGCAAAGCACGTGCACTGTAACTGAACTATAGCTCCTCATTTTCTACTGTGCCTGAAAAATACACAGAGAAACACTTACTGTTCTAGGAGCATTTAGGAGCCCACCCAGTAGCACTTAATTTTATTATTTTTAAATGATTGCACAAAAACATCTAAGCAAGTTTGTTATAGCCCTAGTTGTGCCGTCTGTACACAACATGAAACTGGAATTGGCAGCCTGCCCAGTTTGTGCTTTGTATAAAATATATGTGGCATATTTTGCAAAAATTGTGATGTTAATTCTGGTGCCCTGGCTAAATTTCAGTTTGGTAATTATGCTCTTCCCTTTGACATTTTGGTTGGGGAACAGATCCTTTATTCATCTTGCTAACAACTGCGCAACTGCAGAGAATGGGGGGTTTTCAGTTGGCCCCAGGCAAAATAATATTTAGGTGTAAGAGGTGGATTCATATTTTATGCAGGCTCTAAAATATATTACATTCATTATGGTTGAGCAAAACTGTACCCATAATAAAATGCTGTTGTTGCATTGAAGCTATGCATAGAGATCATGTGTCCCCCTCCCCCCGAATATCTGTTCTGAGTGGTGCTATCACTGTGGGAGAAGGATGGGTGTGCATATGATTTAAAGAGTAAGCAAATTAATCCCCAAAGCAGTTACAGTAGGATTTAAGAGATTTGGTCACATTGAAATCAATTCTCAAACTTAAATATGTTTGCTTTCAGTAAATCTTACTGATGCAAGTTCTATAAAAATGTGGTTTTGGCTAAATACTACACCAGCTTCTAAGCAAGTGCTGAGGTCTATCTGGTTTACAATGTTTTGCTTGGTTATTTCTGTGAAATGAAGTGCATGGGGGTGGGGAAGGAATTAGCTAACAGTATGATGAATTCATTAAGGCAGTCAGAATTTTGAGAACTAATGGAATCTTAATAGTTAGGTGCTGGTTTTGATTATGTAGCAGTATTCATAAAGATGAGTTCTACGTACTGGTATATACAGAAGAAACCAGTTGAAGCCATCATTCAGAAATATTAGTGCTTCCCTCTATTTGTAGCCACTGACATTTTCAGTAGGAACAAAGAATATATTAAGCTGCATAAAAATATGAAAGTTCACACAAGGGCATGGTGTAATGGAACCTGAAACAGTGATCTTGTTGATTTTAAGTAAGTCTCTGCAAGACCATAATGAGAGTTTGTTAGGAACTGTAGGTTCATTGATGAAAGGTGTGTTTTAAATGTAAGCATACATTAAAGGTAAAGGTACGCACACACAGACGTGCTAGTCGTGTCCGATTCTAGGGGCGGTGCTCATCTCCGTATTCAAGCCGAGGGGCCAGTGTTGTGCAAGTCCGTGGCCATGTGGCCGGCATGGCTACAAGGAAAAAATATGGAAGTACAATTCTCTGTCCAGACACTACTTTGAGCTGTCAAAATATGAATGTTAAGGTGTGTGTGTGGCGGGGGGAGGAACCTACATTGGATTAATTACTTTATAGAAAAGAAATTTTGAGTCATTTGTTTACATTTTTCAGAAAGAAATAAGATCTGCTGAACTCAGTAGGATTTGCTTAGAAGTAAAAATGCATAACACTATCTGAGAGCTTCTAGAATATATTGAGTGGAATATTGCTTTTGGCTGGAAAAGTATACATTTGAAATCACTGGTACAGACCCTGCTTTTACGTATGTTAAAAAAATCTTTTTTCTTTTTGTATGACATAGCATCCTGTCTGTGAGCCTCTATTAATAGTCTGAAATAGACATGGGCACGACTTGGCGAAATTCTCGTTTCCATTTCCGTTACTCGTTTCCGTTACACAACGGAAACGGTAACGACAATTAAGCCGTCAGAACTCGAACTCGAACCGATAAAAGAAAAATTGGGTCTGATTTGTCGTTGTCGTTCATGGCATCGCGGAGATCGCGCGATGCCAAGCGGCACAGAAAAAAAGTTAAAAAAAAAAAACCCAATTCCCGGCCAAAAAAGCAGGCGAAAATATGCCTGCCTGAGTGAAGGCACCTACCAGAGGGGTGGTTTCTGGGGGGGGGGGTCCCCGGTCTCCCCCCCTCTCCTGTCCTGGGCTGCTCTGGGGGGGCATCCTTGTCGTCTCGCCATGCCATGCGGTGCGGGGGGATCCAAAATGGCGACCGCAATATTCTTTTTTGAAATCGTGGTCCAAAAACTCACCAAAGCACCACACAGAAACATGCGAAAATTAGGTATTTTAACTGCCTGAATTTTTACAGTAGCAGCAGTGGGTTTTTCTTGCAATTGATTTTATTTTATTTTATTTTTATTTTTATTTTTTTACACCTGCGCAATGATGGGCTGGCCATGGGATGGGGCCATGCAAATTTTTGGAGCCATTTCACCAATCGCATGGCCACTTGGCCAGGTTTTGACTGAGACTTCTGGAATGTGCCAGTCAGGCATAAAAAGCCCACTATAACCCTAGCCCTAACCCTAACCCTAACCCTAACCCTAACCCATACGCCAGTACACTGTCCTTCTTAGTGGGTCAGAGGCACCCAGAGGTGCAGCCCACTAACTCACCCTAACCTTACCCGTAATAACCCTAAGCCTAGCCCTTGCCCTAACCCCAACCCTAAGCCAGATCTGTACTCGCATTGCACTACACACAAGTACACTGTCCTTCTTAGTGAGTCAGAGGGCGCCCAGCAGAGGCATTCTTCTCTCACCTCGCTCACCAGTCCAAAGTTCCAAAAAACTCTGTACACCAGTATGCTGTCCTTCTTAGTGAGCTAGAGGCACCCAAAAGAGAGGTGCCTCTGCCAGTGCCACTTCGTACGCAATGGCTACACGGTCATGTACCCTTCCTTTTCCCTTTGTAGGGGGCCAGAGGAGGCATCCACCCCAGAGAGGTGCCTCCAGGAGCCTGCTAAATGCCTTCCCTTCGTAGCGGGCCAGAGGAGGCACCCAGCCCAGAGAGGTGCCTCCAGGAGCCCGCTACCCTACCCCCCCAAACCAGTACTAACGACAAACGACAAACGAAACGACAAATTTTTGAAAAATTTCACGACAAACGGAAATGAGCCGAAACGGGCCGGCTCCGACACATGACAACTCGAAACGTCATTATTCCTGGTCGTGCCCATCTCTAGTCTGAAATGGTACACTAGTAATATTACCATAGAGAAAATGAGGGCAGATTCCTCCATTAGCTGGAATTCTGTTGATTAACTATGGTGGTGCTATGTCCAGCTGTACAAATTTCAGTCATGTATTGCTTCTGGTTGAGATGTTGGCATCTGCATTTCTTGTACCAGGTCACACAGCTGATTTGTGACAGGACAAACAACCCCTAATAGTAACTTCTTAACTAGCAACAATTCACCACTTCAGTTAATGTTATTGGACTTTCGCTGCTGAGCAGAAGAAACGGGATCCTTGACTTTCATTCAATTTTGTTTATCCCATCTTTTGTATTGCAGGGGAATGACTTTACTGATAGTAGTGGTTTTCAGCAACTAAGGGCTTTCCTCTTCCTATCATCTCACAGCCCCCAATGCCTTCCTGATGATGAAAATGACTGCATGAGTACTTTAATTGAGACTTTTAAGAGGGAAACTTAAAATGGTCTACTTTTCTCCATCATATAGGTGATTCTTCCTCATTAATTAAAACAACAACAATTTTCCTTGATCCTTATGGACGAACTCTTCAGTGTCCTTTTATTCCACATCTTTTTCCAATCTTCCATACATTTCTTCCTATGACTCTTTTTCAAACCTCTTTAAGACCATTTAAATTATATCCTGTCTCAATTAATATATTATATAATGCACTTATTATCTCTTTTCTGTTTTTATTACCTTCTACCTTCTCCTTTTTTCTATAATGTCTTCAAATTTATTTAAATCTCTACATACTCGACTTTTTCCTCCATTCATTAGTCCAATTTTCTAACAGAATTATATTCACCCATGAAATTATTTCTTCACTAAATAACATTTTAATTTGTTCTCTATTATACATCCTATTTAACCAATCTCTTATTCTAATAATCCTTTGTGGTAACAATATCCTTTCAATACCCTTTTAAAGATTTTTCAGAGGTCAGCCATCTGTTTTCCATGTAAAAATCCATTTTGATCCTCCTCAGTGTAGTTACCATTAAAATCATTCAATCTCTTAAATCTATGAATGCTTCCAATAGGGGGACTATCTCCTCCCCATTCAAACCTTTATTAAATAAAACTTCAAATTTAGGTGTAAGAAAAAATATTAAACACCTTATATTATTTCACATATAATGCATCTAACCCTGACATTTTTTCTACCTTTAATCATTAATTGATTATTGCCTGTTCCGTCTCCCTCACAGAGATATACTATAAGAAAGGTTAAAGCATTGCACTATTAATATACAGGTATTGTTTCCAACCCAACCAAATATGCCCCAGCTTTTGTTAAGACATACCTCAGTCAGTGAAAGGAGTTTTACTCTGGTAGCACAACATTATGCTTCCATTTGGTATTCTTTATAAACTTGAAACTATTTTTCTTCCTGTATTAGTTGAACATTGGCATGAAAACCTGAGTAAGAACTCCATATCTGAAATTCACAGGAAGAGAAGAGAGATTACCAAGTTGACACTGTCTGTAAATTTAAGGGGCAGCTGACTGTTCAAAATAGCCAATATGATACCTTATTCAGTGCCATTTTACACTTTTATTAATATGGTTACATTTCATACTTTGTATTCCTTTTTGCATATTTAAAGAAGGTACAGTAACTACATAAGATTAGGTATGCAGCAGCAGTGCCATTATGTTGTATACTAAGCTGAAAATACATCTGAAATAAATATTAACACTTTCTACTGATACATTATGGAAGCAGTTAACATGAAGTTAGCATAAATGGAAATGTTTTTTCACTATGTTAGATGACCCTATAGAATGCTTCTAGATAATTAAGCAAATAGGATGGCATTGGTTCCTGTACAGTATTCATATTAACACAACAAAATAAGCATTCTTTAATGGTTGTGAATGCAGATATGAATATTAAAAATAAACAGAGCCTCAGCATGATATTGTGCTACAGGAATAGAAGATTCTTTAGTCTGGAAAGCAAATGCACTTCCCTTCAATTCAGAATTGCACACTCACGAGATACATTACATTTCAGGAAATGTTTTGATGATTGATTAAAATGTCATATTGCTGTCTGAGTTCCCAAAAATAATTACATGAACTAGCAGTTCTAAAGCAGCATTCCAAATCAATAAAGTTACTGGGATTTTTTCCATTTTCTTCTGCAGACATCCACGGCCCCTCTTTCCTACTCAACAGGGTTGGGTACTCTTGGCTTCTGTAAACATGAACTCAGATTCCTTAGGACAATTTAACTTGGAGAAGAATGAAATTTAACTTGGAGAAGAATTAAATTCACTGGACCCCCCCCCCCCCCAAACTGGCCCTTTCTGTAAGCTATCTCCAAGATGCTTGTGGGAGCTCAAATATTTTTTTTACATTATTATGAAATAACTTGCAGTAAATTTCTTTAGATATGCACATAATAGGAGGTGGTAGCCTTTTTAGATGTTATAATTTCCTTCATTTTTTGTAGCAGAATAGCAGAGCTAACCTTTGAGAAGTTCTGTGTCCATCAAGTTAAAGTAAGAACCCATTCCTCCCTTTGAACCCTCTCTTGCAAGTTCAGAGGAAGGGAGGGAGAGGCAAGATCCTCTTTCATTTCCTTAAGATACTTGGATAAGAAAAGAACCAGCAAATATATTTCTGTTGTGATGCTTTCTATACCATGGAACAAATGAGTCTAGACAAGAGCCCTGTCTACATTGTAAGTGTGTGTTATGTTACACCTGTTGTTTGGTGAGGTGCTCAGATTTCTTTTTTGCTAGAAATCTTCATCCCTTTTCTACATAGTAACACTTCAGAAGGCTTCCTGGAAGAGAGAATGAGAGTTAAGAGATTCATATTTCAAGCGAACATATGCTCTATCATTACTTGAATACACATTTCCAATAATTACATGAACAGATTTCAAAAGAGACACAACCTATGGGGAAGATTGAGGGGACAGGAGACAAAACTGGGAGAGATGAGCGGATGTGAGAGTGTTTAGAAAGACCAAGAAGGAAGGGAATACAGTGTCAAAGAAAAAGGTGAGAAGATAGTAGCAGCCAAATCCGGAAAAGAAGCCTCATTTGTTTAGAGACCAGAATATAGCAATATTTGATATTTGAAGATATTTGAGATCATTTAGCTACTTGGTCATACTTTTCCTACCCCAAAAGGATGTACATACAAGAAGAATATAAATTAAGAAACTAAATGATTCTTGGGAATGGAGAAACTTTTTATATTCAGAAATGAGAAAACCATATCTTTTTTAAAAACAGCAAGGACTTAGAGACTGAATCCACAAATATATTGATTCTCTGAAAGTGCACATACTCAAGTTCAGCATACTAGAGATACTCTGAATACAACCAAGTCAGGCATTGAATTTTTTCTTTCTTTTTCTTACATTTGCGGAGTGAGCAGAAACAAGGATGGGGAGAAAAATCCTGACACAGCTGAACAGACGTTCTCTCTTTTGCACGCAGACAATATTGTGTTATTGAGTAAGTGAACTAGGTTGTATCAGTTGATGAGAGGAGGGGATGTATAAAAGCCAACAGTCAAATTCACCTTCATCAATAACCTAATGTTTTTATATTTGCTGAATTCCAGGTAGCTAATTCTTCCCGGTCTTTTCCTGATAATGTATAGTAGAGATGGGCACAAAACGAGCAATTTTTCGTTTTCGTTTTCGTTTTTTCGTTTTGTTATGTAACGAAACAAAAAACGAATTTTGTCTCCAAAATGAAATGAAACGAACCGAAACAACAGAAATTTTGTCGTGCGTTTCGTTTTCGTTGCGGCAAATACATTACGTAATGAAACGAAAACAATTTTTTTTGAAAAAAATTCACGAAAAACAAAAATGAACCGAAACGGACCTCCTAAACGACAAACGACAAACGAAACAACATTTTTTGAGTCGTGCCCATCTCTAATGTATAGTGTTGTTATCCAGCCGTGGGGATAAAGTGCTGCTGCTGATGGTTGAGGAACTAGTTACCCGTTCAGTTTCTGTATGTTATAATGGCATTGAGGGATCAAGCTTCCCTCAGTGGAATTGCAAGAAACTTATCTCCATTACCCACTGTGGCTGTTTGTGTAAACACACACACACCTTTCAAGGTGTTCCACAGGGCTGAAAAATCCTTGACAGCTGATTTTGGGAGATACAAAGAGGTAGAGACAGAGACAGCAGAGGAAAGGGAAACTTCACATTTCCTTTGTTCTCCTGTGATGAAGTTCTTATTGAAATCCACAGAATTTCAAAAATATTACATACAACATACATAATTTTTCATCTATAAGACCCTGCCACATATTAGACCCCCCACACACTTTTAAGGCCCCAAATTAATAAAAATAATACATCCTCCATGAGGTCTCCTTCACCCCACCCCACTGCTGTTTCCTTTCCTTTCTGCATTCTGAAGACTCCTCCAATGTCTGCTTTGCTTTTGCAAGAGGAGGGCAATCAAGCTGGAAAGAAAAGAAAACATCAGGGGTTGGGGTGGAGAGGAACTCAAACTGAGTTTCACTTTCTCTTCGGTAAAGCTTGCTTTGTTCTCCAGCGTAGAAAGGCACTTCTTCAACCTCTAAGCCTTTCCCCGCTGAAAAGACCCTACCAATTCTGAAAAACAAAAAGCGGAAGAGTCAACAAAGGCTGCCAAAAGAAAGGAAAATAACGTCAGTTGGAGTTCTCCTCAATCCCACCTCCATTGCACCCCATGGCTTACTTTCATGTATATGCCCCCCTAAATTGTTAGTGTCATGATTTTAGAAAAAAATAGCACTGTATACATGCAAAAGTATGGTACATACATACACGTGAGAGTATCACACTGATTTTCTGTGTCAAATATTTTTAAAAAGTCTTTTCATTCAGCTTCATTTTCCACTTCTGTTGTATAAAAGAAAGTCGTAATTTATTTTTATAAAACGGAGTACTATAATCCAGTAAGGCTACATTTCTGCGTCATCATCTTTGCTTTAAACAAACAATCAAAATCATTATTGTGCCAGGTCTTACATATAAACTGAAATTAAAATCACTCTTAAAGGATGACAGCTAACGTCTAGTATCGGAATAGTTTAATTGTTTTTTAAAGGGAGATAGAACAAATATCAAAATTCAGCATAGATTGAGCAATGCCTCTTTTTTTAATGTGGTGATTTTATTAGGTGACTTTTGTTGGCTTCCTCATCCATTTCATATAGGTAGATGCATGGATCACTGAGACTAGATGTGAGCAGACATATGTACAGTCATTGACTTGCAGCCTATCCAATATACTTCTATTGCCTGAGCTGCATGCAGTTAATCGTATTTCCATTTACCTCCCTACCTACCAATGCATTGTTTTGAGATGTACCCATTTCCTTGTGTCATCATCACTGCTAGAGTTCATGTTTCCTTCAACTATCTCTAGATTAAAGTTCCTGTTGTTGGTTTTTAACTTTCTAGTGATAAAGCATGAAAAGGCACACAGTTTTATTTTTAAGGATTATAATCAATTTAATGGTATGTAGTGCAAAATGATTGCACCTTGGCAAATCAACATTTCAATTGCCAGCCCTTCGGCAATCCTTTCCCTGATCAACACTGTCCTTAAATGAATTATTTAAAGTGTTTGTAAGTTTTATTTGACTTTCAGGTTAAAAACTGTGCCACTGTGTCCCCCCCCCCACAGATTACTGGATGGTCACATAATAAAAACTATTTTCACGCAGTGAAAATATAATTTCTACTTGTGCATGAGCTGAAGAGTTAGTTTTTGTTAACTTTCATGGAATGTATAAGAATGAATATAAGATTATTGTCGACCAATGTGTATTATTTGGCTTTTCCCCTCTGCCCCAAGCTATATTCAGCTATATGTTCTGGTAGTAAGATGTCACCCAAACACAGCCATTTTTGCAGTTTGAAAACAAATGTGTACAATTCCATCTGTCTTAACCATGGTACTTTTTTTATCCAATTAGACATTGAAAAACATGGTGTCTAAATCATTGGATGACTGTTTAAATAATAGGAACCTGTTAATAACAGTTACTCATTCATATGATTGCCATCAGAGATGGGCACAAAGAGCTAATTTGGCTCATCATGCTGTTTAATTTAGCAGCCAAACAGGTGTTAGGTGCTTCAAAGCAAAGTGTTCTGTTTGTATATTGCCCCATAGCACTTAAAGCACACTCTGGGTGGTTTACAATTTAATTATGCAGGGTATACATCCCCCCCAGCAAGGTGGGGTACTCATTTTACCGATCTTGGAAGGATAGAAGCCTGAGTCTACCATGATCTGGTTACCTGGGATTGAACCCAAGGCCGTGAGCACAGTTTTAGCTGCTGTACAGCAGTTTAACTACTGAACCACAAAGCTCACCTTTTCTGGCAGGTGCCCCCTCAGGCATTGCCTGGAGGAGGTTGGGCAGGGAAACTAGGCTGCTGCCTCTGATGGAGCACCTGATGAAGGATGTGAGACTTTGAAGTACTGCACACCTCTGGTTGCTAAACACATGGGCAGGAACTGCTGAACTAATGGTTTGTGCCCATCTCCAGTTGCCATAAGTTAAAGGCAACTTCAGAGCATGTAATAACAAGATTTTGATAAATAATATGAGTTTTGGTTGAAAACAAACAAATATAATGTATGTGACCACTGATGACACAGGATGTGGTGATGGCATCGGGCCTGGATGCCTTCAAAAGGGGATTGGACAGATTCCTGGAGGAAAAGTCCATCACAGGTTACAAACCATGATGGAGGTGTATCATCTCCAGGTTTAAAACCGGGATACTTCAAGGACCAGATGCAGATATCTAGTTTCGTCTGCTCCCAGACGCATCTGGTGGGTCCACTGTGAGATACAGGAAGCTGGACTAGATCCAGCATGGCTCTTCTTATGTTCTTATGACACAAGTGGGTACCTCTTAAGACGAAATTAATTCCTTTTTGAGTAATTTCATAGTACAAAACATGTGTCTTGCGAAATGCTGTTTCCCATAGGAATGATTGGGAAACTGATTAATCCGTCCTGGAGGTCAGAAAAAGCCTTTTTTGTTTTCAGACCTCTTTATAAAGTGCACTTTAAAGTCATGCAGAGCCAGAACACACACACCCAACCCCCTTCCCCCCAGTGCAATGCAAACATGGACAAAAGCAAGAAGCAAGACAAACCCCAGCCTGTTCACACCAAAAGTGCAATGAAAAGCAAGGCAAACATGGATGAAAGAAAGCAACAAGACAAACCCTAGGTCATTCCTGCCAAAACTGCAATGAAAAACAATGCAAAGATGATCAAAAGCAAGCTCGAAGAAAAAACCCAGGTCATTACCACCAAAAGTGCAATGAAAAGCAATGCATAAACACAAAATAAAGTAAGGAAACCTCAGCTCTCTACCATTCTAAGTTATCTATCAAGTCAACGTGAAGGATTGTACATATCAGAATCTAATAACATATCAGTTAACTAGTAAATTTACTACTTTTGCCATCTTCTTTTGGTAGTCTCTTCATAGTCTCCTTTCAGGTATCCGGAAAGTCTGTCGATTTTGATATATTCTTTTATCTTTTCACAGAAATTTCTCTCTGTTGGCGCTTCAGGTTGTTTCCAAAATTGTGCGTACAATATCCTTGCTGCAACTATTACATGGTGAAGTACATACTGCTTGCCTCTGTGGCTAGAAGTCATTTTAAACATCACACACCACTCCCCCAGCTCACAAAGGAGGAGCTGCCAGGCCCTGCTGCATTTCCCACCCTAGGCTTACACTCGAGTTGATAAATTTCCCCTGTTTTGGGGGGTTAAATTAGGGGCCATGACTTATACTCGGGTCAATTTATACTAAAATATATACAGTACTTTTGATCATGAGAAATATTTATATCAACTATATTCAATAGGAAAAGTTCTGGTCTAAATTCTAGTTTAATTTTCAGTGTTCTCTCTGTAAATAACTTTTACCATTCTCCAATACATATTTGCCTCTTTACAGGTCCACCACTATGATAAAAAGTGCCACTATCATGTTTGGCTCAGTGGTTAAATGTCTGTACTGCAGGTGAAACTGTGCTCACGACCTGGGGTTCAATCCCAGGTAGCAGGCTCAAGGTTCACTCAGCCTTCCATCCTTCCGAGGTCGGTAAAATGAGTACCCAGCTTGCTGGGGGGGGGGGCAATGTGTAGCCCGCATTACTGTAATTAAAAAATTTGTAAACCGCCCAGAGACTACTTGTAGTGGTATGGGGTGGTATATAAACAGAACACTTTGCTTTACATTTCCAACATCTTGAAGAGCAGTTATACATTTTAGATAGACGGTGAGGAGAGAGATGCCAACTGTAGAACATCTTATAGCAGTTTTCCTTAAAGGCTATAGACTTAAAAAGTTTTACAGTGTTCCAGAAAGAGTCCCATTTATTCAAGTGCAGTGAATAACCAAAGTTCTCTGCCCATCTTATCATACTATCTTTTATCAATATTTCGTTTGATTTCACATTTAACAATAAATTATAAAATTTGCTAACAGCCTTTTTATCACCAGAATATAAAATTTTATCGAGTATAGTATCATTAGTCATGAAACCACCCTCTTTAGTAAGATTTTTGAAATGTGAATATAATTGTTGGTAATTCCACCAATCTATTTTACAACCTTCGGATAACAGGGAATCTTCATCTTGTGAAGCATGCCTATTCCCAGAAATTTTATTCATCTTCTCTCCCTTTCTTCCCCTCTCTCTGTTTCTTCTTTTGAACTTCAGGCATTCTTTGTTATGAGAAGAAAACTGTAAGTGGTGAGTAGGTGAAATTTGAGCACATTATTTGCTACCATACATGCGACCATTTCCCAAGGGAACTTGCACTGTAGGTTATGTCCTGTATAAATCCTGCAAGGAAAAGTACACCTAAGATATAAAATTTATTACACATTATGGGATGAATTTTAAAAAGTAATTAAGAGTTGTTGTTTTTAGTTCTGTAAAATTTTCTAGTACCCCCCCCCCCCGGTAAGGTATAAGTGGAAGTAATGATGAAGGGCAACAATGGTAGCAGACCTTTTTCAGTCCAGCTCAAGAAAACAGAGCAAACAAGTCCCCCTTACATTCTGTTTGTGGTGGCAAATGTCAAGGTATCTCACTGCCTTTACTGTTTGTGAATATTGAAGGAAATAAAATGTAACAAGGTAAGACCAAACTTGTCCTAGAGTTACCACATGATATACTTTATAGAGGTATGTATGTAGAATCATCTTCTAATAACATCTTTATTCTAATAACAACACTTGGAAGCAGCCTACTGGATTTGAGTCACCACTGAAAGGCAGACAGTTAGTCATCTGCAAGAAGCACTTACAACACTTTTGGGGGGGGGGCTGAGCTTGGTGTGCCTTCTTTCCTTAAATGTCAGCAGCCCTTAGCATCTATGCCAAAGCAATAACCAACTCTTACAACGCTTAAAAGTAGCTCTCTTCACTCTCCATGTCCTCTAAACTGCTAGTAATGTGGTTTAAGTACAGCAGAGTCAACAATGGCATGGACATGCTAAGCTGTGATCCATTATCACGTTACTAGTACATGGCACCATGAAAGTCACTTTCTTAATTACAGTTTTACTGTTTAAGTGAAAGCAGGACTTGTATGTTACACATTTACTACCAAATTGATTTTGTCTGTTATGTGAGAGAACCTGCACAAGGGAATAAACCATGCTCGATCAATTCCATTGTCTTCATTACAGCTAATGGCATTTCTCCTCCAACAGATGGCCACAGTGTTATTCCTCTGACGGGATTCTTCATCTCTTCTATAGGCTGCTTACTGCGTCATCTGTTTGTTGCAGCTTTGTAGTACTGTTGCCGAAGCTGCTCCTTGCCCGAGCTGATGACATTACCAGGCAATTTACACAACTTCCTTTCAGATCACAGCCTTCTAGCAGAATAATATTCTTTTAAACAAATGTTCTAGTGACTCCCAGGCAAGACAAATAAAGACAAACTCAAGAAGACAGGCTATTTCCAGTTCCTCTGTCATTGATGACCTTGTTTACTTTGCATTATGATAAATTCTGTAATTGTTGATAGGGAAAGTTGCACGCATTCATGCCCGCTTCTATTTGTCCTAATGGCACTGCAATGTTAGATTGCAACATTACTGAAAATGCTGGTGTGCTTTCAACGCCTTGGCAGCCCATGGTGACCTTCAGGAAAAATGAAATGCTCTGCTGGCTAGGGAAACAATTGAGCTGAAACCAGTGAGGCGCAGTCAACTCAGAGACATACTTTCCGAATTAAAAGCTGTTAGCAGCAGCTCCAAACATGACTGGAAATTAAGATCAGAACATCTCATCCCCTCAAGGTGATTAATGCAATGAATTAGATGCAATCAACAGCCTTAGCGTCTCATATATAGAGAAAAAATATTAAACTGTAGAAGCTGAATTTCAAATTGAGCAACATTTTCTTCATGTTTCAGAACAAACAGGCATCAAAACCATCACTTGCTGAAATACAGACACACATAACTGATACGTTTTTGAAATATTAGGTCATGAAATGGATCCATCAGTCCAAATAATTAATTTTCTACAATGACATATTATTGGTTCTCCCCCAAGTACTCTTTTCATGCAATCAAGGACATTAGACATTTTTTCTACTGTATCAGATAGACTAAAATGATGTTTTACGGTAGACCTGATTAATGTCAGTTAATTTAGTGCAACTGGAAAGAGGAGGTCAAGACTCAAATCAGCAGACAAATTTACAATACACTAATGAATGTTTTAGAGTGGCTAAAATACACTCAGCAGCTCTAGAAACAGTAAAGGTTTAAGTGGCACAGCGTTAAAAAAATCAACTTAGAAAGTTGCACATGAGAATTTTTTCCAATCCCTTTTCCAATGCTTATGTAAGAATTTCAGTATTTTAGAACATAGACAAGTAGATGATGTATTCATTTTCAGGATCTAGGGAAGCAGTGGTGGATATCTAATCAAAACTCATGGGAGTGACAGTTCAACAAGATCTGAGGGACCGCAAGTTCTCCACTCCTGCTCCAGGAAATTATATAAATTAAGATCTGTAATTATCTAGAGAAACACTAATATAGTTTCAGACTAAGACAGGGTGGTTTTTACACAATGAGCCCCCACTCTTTTACTAGTTTGTGAGAAGTTATTGGTATCTTTGGAGTAGAACTGTGTACAGTTCTGGTCACCATACCTCCAGAAGGATATTATGGAAATGGAAAAAGTGCAGAGGAGGGCAACCAGAATTATTAGGGGACTAGAACACCTTCCTTACCATCTGAGGCTGCAATTGAACGACAGTGCCTAAGAGGTGACCTGATTGAAGTTTGTAAAATCATACACTGTGTGGACAAAGTAGATAAGAAAAAACTGTTTTCCCTATCACCCATCACTAGAAATAGGGAGCACTCCATGAAACTTTTGGGTGCTAGATCTCAAACAAATAAGAGAAAGTACATTTTTGCCCAGAGGATCACTGGTCTGTGGAAATCCTTGCCAGAAAAAGTGGTGACAGCTGTCAGCTTTGACAACTTTAGGAAAGGATTGGACAAGTTCATTGAGAACAAGGGCATCAACGTCTATCATTATGGATGATTTCTCATTACCATTTGCAGGGAATCATAAGCAGGTGAAGACATCTGCTTGGGAATACCCTGAAGCAAATGGTGAGCCACCGTGTGAGACAGAAATGCTGGACTAGATGGGCTGTGGTGTGTTCCAGCAAGGCTGTTCTTATGTTCTTATGACATTGCAGCTTGATTTCTGGTTGGAGTTTAAGGTAAAGCAATTGGGTCTGCATGCATCAGAGAATCTGAGCACCACATGGGCTTGTGTGGGTCATTTTGTAACCTACTGGTTCCAAAATGAAATGCCCATCCTTAGCATTGCCTTTTTGTAGCCACATTACACTGTTCACTCATATTCAGCTTTTCATTTACAATTCCAAGATCCTTCTCACTTGTAATATTACTGAGCTAAGCACCCCCCATCTGTGCTTTTTGTATCTTAATTGTAGAACTTTTCACATATCCCTATTAAATTTCATTGTTATTTTCAGTCCAGTGCTCAAGCATACCAATATCTTTTTGAATTTTCTTCCTTTTTCCCAAGGTTTTATTAGCTATTCCATCCAATTTTGTGTCATTGTCTGCACCTATCACTGAAGTTATTAATAAGAACATTGAAGAGTATTGGGACTAGGAGTAAGTCTTGTGGTACCGCCATTTGTTACCTTCTCCCAGTTTCAGAACGAGACACAGATAAGCACTTTCTTAATACGATTCTCTAACCAACTGTGTATCCATCTGATACTTGTTCTATCCAGCCCACACAGAGTTAGTTTGCTAAGATTAGCAAACTAATCAGAATATCATGAGACACTTTATCAAAGTGTTTGCTGAAGTCAAGATGTATTATATCTAGAGCACTCCCATTGTCTACTAGGTAGATTACCCAGTCAAGTAATTAGGTAAGATTACGCTGGCCGGATTTTCTCTTTGCTTGTTGTTACTGCATAGTTTCCAAGGTTCTTGAAAGGTACTACTCTTGAATTTTCTCTGGGATTGATGTCATGTGGACCATTCTGCAATTCCCTGGTTTATTTATTTATTTATTTATTTGGAAGATTGGGACATTAGCTCTCCTCCAATCCTTGGGTACTTCACCCATCCTCCATAATAATAATAATAATAATAATAATAATAATAATAATAATAATAATAATAATAATAATAATAATAATAATAATAATAATAATAATAATAGACAGTGGTTCTGCTAGCTCTTCAGCCATTTCCTTCAATATGCTTGGATGCAGTTCATTAGGAACATTAGGAAGAACTTCATGATAGTTAGAGCTGTTCGGCAGTGGAATATGCTGCCACAAAGGGTGGTGGAGTCTCCTTCTGTGGAGGTTTTTTAAGCAGAGGCTGGATGGACATTTGTCGGAAATATTGTGATGGAGTTCCTGCATGGCAGGGGGTTGGACTAGATGGCCCTTGAGGTCTCTTGCAACTCTATGATTCTATGATTCTATGACCCTGGGGATTTGAACTCATTTAAAATACTAAGATACTGCTTGATTAGTATCTCTTCTCTTTATACTACACTTCACAGTTGCCTCGAATGTAGACTGTCTTTTGGGAGAAGAATGAGCTGAAGTACGAATTGAGCAGTTCTGCCTTTTCTTTGTCAACTGCTATCATTTTTGGTATGATATGTTATTCATGGGTTGTGGTTATGAAGTTTAAGTAAGGCTCTACGGTAGATGGGATTCTTTTAGAATGCTATGTAACTGAGTTGTCTCCATTCCTTCTAATGCAAGTTTTACAATAAATATGTCATTTTTGTCCCAATCTGTAGTTGTCCACAATGGCACTGATCTGCATCTGGTAATGTTGACAGCATGCATCTACTTACTATGCTAGTTTTAGAGATTATAGCTGACTTGTTTGCAGCAGTGATTGTGCTTACCTTGAGTGTTCATTTGCTGATAGAACCATTCAAAGGCTTAGGGCCATTTCAAACATTATAATGAAGACATTGCCTCATAGTTTCCATGGAAGATAAGCATGCCTTTAGAGTCATAATTGAAATATATTAGCCAGTCTGACAAAACATACCCAGGAATTTTGTCTTGTAATGGCCCATTGGAAGTTATTTTGGTATCTTCAGGCATACTGGAAATCCTTAAAAGGATACAGAGAAAATATAATTTTCTTATGTTGCTTAACACAGTCCATTTGTGCAACATTTGGGATATTTTTTCTGTATTTTATATCAGAAAAAGTACTGCTTTTATGGATACAAACTTAAGAATGACTAGACTCCCCACCAATATTTTCTTCCCATGACTGTATTTCATAAAGCATTTGGACAGAGCGGAACGGACTATCTAGGTCCAAGAAGAGACAGGGCACACTTCTGAGGATGAAGTCACTTCCCCAACTCAGGAGGTAGATGGGTGGAGGAATGTGACTCAAAGGAGTAGAAGGCCAAGGGATCGCTCAGAGAGTCTCATATTGCACATTCAGTTTGAGGCTCTTTCCCTCAGCACACCTCATGAGGCACACACAGAGGAAGATTTGGTTTCACCGGAGGATCTCTCCCTCATCACTATTGATGAGATACAAGATCAGGTACATGTAGATGAGCAGGCTGCAGGAGAGAAGCTTCTTGTACTAGGGGATTCTATCATTAGAAATACAGAGGGATGGATTTGTGACGAGCATGATAACCGTATGGTCACTTGCCTGCCAGGTGCAAAGGTTGCAGACATCACGAGAAATCTAGATAGCTTGTTAGAGAGAACCGGGAAGGAGCCAGTGGTCATGGTACACGTTGGTACCAATGATGTCGGGAAGGCCAAGCGGTCAGTCTTGGAAGCCAAATTCAGGTTGTTAGGTAGAAGATTGAAGTCCCGGGCTTCAAGGTAGCATTTTCAGAAGTGCTACCTGTTCCTCGTGCAGGACCTGCAAGGCAGGCAGAACTCAGAAGCCTCAATGCGTGGATGAGGCGATGGCGTCGAGAGGAGGGCTTTAGATTTGTCAGGAACTGGAGAACATTTTGGGACAAGCCAAACCTGTTCAGGAGGGATGGGTTGCACTTGAATCATGATGGGACCAGATTGCTGGCACTCAACCTCAAAAAGGCAGCAGAGCAGCTTTTAAACTGATAACTGGGGGAAAGCCGACAGGAGCTGAGTATCTCATCCGGTTCGGAACAACTCATCCTCAGGGAATGAGGTTGGAGAGGGTAGAGAATCACATAGAGAAGACATAGCAGGTATTATCACTGGGAGAATAACGGAATGTGAGAGTTTGTCTACTGAAAATAAAAGCTGTCGGGGGAAAAAGAACAAGGCAGCAGCTGTTGTTGCGGGACCCACTTTACAGGTGCTTCTACGCCAATGCTCGAAGCCTCCGAGCAAAGATGGGAGAACTTGAACATTTGGCAGCTAGGGATAACATAGATATAATAGCCATAACAGAAACCTGGTGGAATACGGAGAACCAGTGGGATACAGCAATCCCAGGCTATAAACTCTATAGAAGGGATAGAGAGGGGCGGGTTGGAGGAGGAGTGGCCATCTATGTCAAAGAAGGGGTAAAATCCAGGCAGAATGGAGATGGACAGAGGGTCTGACTCCACCATAGAATCACTTTGGGTTAAACTACCAGGTCCAAGGAGTGATGTGATAGTTGGAGTATTCTATCGTCCACCAGATCAAAAACTTGAGGGGGACCTTGAAATGAGGAGAGAAATCATGGAGGTGGCTAAGAGGGATAGGATAGTAATCATGGGGGACTTCAATTATCCCCACATTGACTGGGTCAATGCGAGCTCCGGGCAAGAAAGAGAAACTGGGTTTCTCGACTTGCTGAATGACTGTGCCTTAGAGCAACTTGTCATGGAGCCCACCAGAGAACAGGCAACTCTGGATCTAATACTGTGCGATACTCAGGACCTGGTCAGGGATGTGAATGTCACTGAGCCCCTGGGGAACAGTGACCATGCTGCAATTTCCTTTGCCATGCATGTCGGAGGAAGAGTGTCAACCAAATCAGACATAAAAACCCTTGATTTTCGAAGGGCAAACTTCCCTCAGATGAGGAAACTAGTTAGAGAGAAATTGAAGGGGAAGGTTAGAAGAATCCAATCTCTTCAGAGTGCATGGAGCCTCTTTAAAATAATAATAGAGGCCCAGCACAAGTGCATACCACAAAGAAAGAAGAGCTCATTTAAGTCCAAGAGGACACCGGCATGGTTAACGAGTGGAGTTAGAGAGGCTCTAAAGCACAAGGAGAGGTCTTTCTGTAAATGGAAATCCTCCCCAAATGAGGAAAATAAAAAGGAACACAAACTCTGGCAAAAGAAATGTAAGAAGATGATAAGGGAGGCAAAGAAAGATTTTGAGGAACGCATGGCTAGCAATATAAAGGGTAATAATAAAAGCTTCTTTAAATATGTTAGAAGTAGAAAACCTGCCAGAGAACCAGTTGGCCCTCTGGATGGTGTGGGAGGAAAAGGGGAGGTTAAGGAGGACTTGGACATTGCAGAGAAATTGAATGAGTTCTTTGCGTCTGTCTTCACGACAGAGGACCTTGAGCGGATTCCGCTGCCTGAGCCGCCCCTCTTGACTAAAGAATTAAATCAAATACAGGTTAAAAGAGAGGAGGTTTTAGGACTAATTGATAAATTGAGGATTAACAAGTCACCGGGCCCAGATGGCATCCACCCAAGGGTTATTAGGGAACTGAGAAACGAAATTGCAGATCTCTTAACGGTTATATGCAACTTGTCTCTTAAAACGGCCACAGTGCCGGAGGACTGGAGGATAGCAGATGTCACACCAATTTTTAAAAAAGGAAGGAGGAGGGACCCGGGAAACTACAGGCCAGTTAGCCTTACATCTGTCCCAGGGAAGATGGTGGAAAGCCTCATCCAAGAGAAAATCTTAAAACACATAAAAGAACAAGCCTTGCATGGCTTCTGTAAGGGTAAATCTTGTCTGACATTTTAGAATTTTTTGAAAAGGTCAACAGGCACATGGATTTGGGTGAACCGGTGGATATAGTCTATCTGGATTTTCAAAAGGCTTTTGACACAGTCCCGTACCAAAGGCTGCTGAGAAAATTGCACAGTCAGGGGATAAGAGGGCAGGTCCTCTTATGGATTGAGAACTGGTTGAGATCCCGGAAACAAAGAGTAGGTGTCAATGGGAAATTTTCACAATGGAGAAAGGTGAAAAGCGGTGTGCCCCAGGGCTCTGTCCTGGGACCGGTGCTTTTCAATCTGTTCATAAATGACCTGGAGACAGGGATAAACAGTGAGGTGGCCAAGTTTGCCGATGACACAAAACTTTTCCATGTGGTAAAAACCAGAGAAGATTGTGAAGAGCTCCAGAAGGATCTCTCCAAACTGGGGGAATGGGCTGAGAAATGGCAAATGCGTTTTAATGTAACTAAATGTAAAGTAATGCATATTGGGGCAAAAAATCCAAACTTCATCTATCAACTCATGGGCTCTGAGTTATCCATGACAGATCAGGAAAGAGATCTTGGTGTGTTGGTAGCTCCATGAAGGTGTCTCCCCAATGTGTGTCAGCGGTGAAGAAGGCCAATTCCATGCTAGGGATTATCAAAAAGGGGGATTGAAAATAAAACAGCGAACATTATAATGCCTTTATAGAAAACAATAGTAAGGTCCCACCTGGAGTATTGTGTACAATTCTGGTCACCGCATCTCAAGAAAGACATAGTGGAACTGGAAAAGGTGCAGAAGAGAGTGACTAAAATGATTACTGGCCTGGGGCACCTCCCTTATGAAGAAAGGCTAAAACATTTGTGCCTCTTTAGTCTGGAAAAAAGGCGCTTGAGGGGGGATATGATTGAGACATACAAAATAATGCAGGGTATGAGTAAAGTGGATAGAGGGAAGCTCTTCTCTCTCACCCAAAATGCCAGAACTAGGGGACATACACTCAAATTGAGGGCTGGGAGAGTAAGAAGTGACAAAAGAAAATATTTTTTCACCCAGCGCGTTGTAAGTCTATGGAACTCCCTGCCACAGGATGTGGTGATGGCATCTGGCCTGGATGCCTTCAAAAGGGGAGGAAAAGTCCATCACAGGTTACAAACCATGATGGAGATGTGTAATCTCCAGGCTTTAAACCAGGGTACTTCAAGGACCAGATGCAGGGGAGTGGTATCAGGAGACAGATATCTAGTCTCATGCGCTCCCAAACGCATCTGGTGGAGCCGCTGTGAGATACAGGAAGCTGGACTAGATGGGCCTTTGGCCTGATCCAGCATGGCTCTTCTTATGTTCCTATGTGATTCTTGTAAAAAGCCTGTGTTGTTCACATTTTCACTTGGTGGGAAAAGAAGCAGTTAAATATTAGATTGCAATTTTGCTGAATACATAACTTCATAGTACTGTACTTCCTATTCTTAAATGTAGTTTAAGCATGCAAATAGGGTAGTGTGCTGTGCAGAAAATTTCTCCCCTGAGAAATTGCAACCATTCACTTGCAGTTTGATAGAAAAGGAAATCTCTTTGAAAATAATGGGAAAGAAAGGGGGATTTTTGGAGAAAATTTTATGGGGCGGGGAGGTTCTATGATTTATGTGCTATTAGATGCCTAGATAGTTATGCAGTCTACTTGTGCTATCCCAGTTTTAAAGAACAACTTTAGTAGGAATGGGCACAAAACAGAAAAATAAAGTTTCATTTCATTTCATTTTGTGCTCACCCCCATTTCATTTTGTTTCATTTCTTACAATTTTAAAAAAAATTGTACAAAATGAAATGAAATGAAATGAAACAGCTCCCCTGGGTCCTAGAGACACCAGATTTGGTGCCCAGGAGCCATTTTTAAAGGGCTCCTGATGAGCTGACCCCTTTAAAACTGGCCTAGTCAGCACAAGGGGAATCCAGGCATTGACAGCTTGGCAGGAGCCCTCTGAAAATGGTTGGGAGGGCAGTTCTGGTGATCACGCTGCCCTCCCGGGCATTCCAGAGGGTTTCTGCTGAGCTCTCATGGGCTCGACCCCTTTAAACCTGGCCCATTCGGCACCCAGACTCGGCCAGTTTTAAAGGGGTCCAGCCATTGACACTTTGGCCGGAGCCCTCTGAAAATGATGGAACAAAATGGTTTGTTTCCTTTTTCGTTTCGTTTCACTTTGTTTCATTATGTAACAAAATGACAAAACAGCATTTCGTTTTTCGTTTCCTGCCCATCCCTAATCTTTAGTTGTTATGTACTATCAAGTTACTTCCAACTTATGCTGCTCTTACCAATTAATGGTTTCCCAAAACTACTATCAATAATAGACATATTCAGGTCTTGCAAACTAAGGGCTGTGGGTTCCTTCTTTCAATTAATTACAATTCAATCCATCTTTCAGGGAGGGATGTTTCCCTTCCCGATTGAAGGATACCATGCTGAAGCCCACTCTGAAAAAGCTTGGCATGGTTATCGTCCGATTGCCATTGTTCCCTTCCTGGGCAAGGTGGTCGAGAGGGTGGCTTCTGTCCGGCTCCAGTTGTATCTGGAGGAAAATTGTATCCTGGATCCCTTCCAGTCTGGTTTCAGACCTCTTCGCGGGACCGAGACTGCCCTGGTCGCTCTGTAGGATGACCTCCTCAGGGAGGCTGACAGAGGGTGCTCCTCCCTGCTGGTTCTCCTTGATCTGTCAGCTGCCTTTGATACCGTCGACCATGGTAACCTGCTGGTCCGGCTGGCCGAGGCAGGGATTGGGGGTCAGGCTTTGTCCTGGCTCCGTTCCTTCCTTGGCGGCCATACTCAGCGGGTTCAGCTGGGTGATGACTTGTCGGCTCCTTGGAGCCTCCCTTGTGGGGTGCCCCAGGGGTCGGCAATCTCACCCATGCTGTTCAATGTTTACATGAGGCCGCTGGGGGAGGTCATCAGGAGATTTGGAGTTCGCTGTCATCAGTACGCTAATGACACACAGCTCTATCTCTCCTTTTCGTCGTCTACAGAGGAGGCAACTCACTCCCTCGATCTGTGCCTGGAGGCTGTCTTGGAATGGACCAGAGATAACCGGCTCAAGCTGAATCCAGAGAAGACGGAGGTTCTGTTCTTCAGGGCGCCCTCGTCTGGGTACAATGGCCCCCTCCCTAAGCTGGGGGGTGTTTCCCTCCAGCCTACGGACAGGGCCAGGAATCTAGGTGTGGTCCTGTACTCAGCCCTCTCCCTGGAAGCCCAGGTGATGGCTGCTTCCAGGGCCGCTTTTATCCATCTCCGCAGGATCGCCCAGATCCGCCAGTACCTCGATGAGTCCTCCCTGAGGACAGTTGTGCAGGCCCTAGTGATCTCAAGGATTGACTACTGCAATGCCCTCTACGTGGGGTTGCCCTTGACCCTGGTCCGGAGGTTACAGCAGGTGCAGAATGCGGCGGCCAGGCTGGTGGTGGGTGCTCGTAGATTCGAGCACATCACCCCAGTTCTGGCTCGCTTGCACTGGCTACCCGTTGTCTTCCAGATTAGGTTCAAGGTCCTGGGTTTGACTTTCAAAGCCCTCCATGGCCTGGGACCAGAGTACCTGGCGGAGCGTATCTCTCAGAGATCAACTGGGACCAGACCTACGAGATTGGCGCAGGCGCGCTCACTGAGGGTGGCCACACCCAGAGAGGTGTAGAAATCGTGTACGCATGACCGCGCCTTCTCTGTGGTGGGCCCCATGCTATGGAACCATCTCCCCAGTGAGCTGCGCCTAGCAGACTCCCTGCCCGCCTTCAAAAAGGCCCTGAAGACTCACCTTTTCAGGGAGGCGTTTGGCGACCTTTCTATTTAGCGTTTTTTTTTTTTTTTTTTGCCCACGTCATCTTTGCTTGGGTCATGCCCACCATCTCGTTCTCTTTCGCTATTGTGCCTGTTTGTTTTATTTGTTTTTTACTGTAAGCCACCCAGAGTTCCCTCCTGGGAAGATGGGCGGGATATAAGCTTATCAAATAAATAAATAAATAAATAAATCTCAAAGTAACTCTTTCTGTTTTCATGCTGCTTTCCACTTTCCATAACCTCTTCCATAAAGTTATGCTTTTATGGGAATTGGACATTATGCTGTCTTTCCTCATGTCTGCTTAGGGTTTATAAGAACAGAGTTCCATTATAGAGACAAAATTTACCAGCAGCAGTCCTTTGAAATGTAACACTTGGAAGGTTTATGAAAGGTTCCAAATGATGAAGAATAATGCCTGTTGAAGCAAGATTTGTCAGAAGACATTTTTATGGTATGTTCTTAGATGATTTTTTTTTACCATTTTTGGAAAAACAGCTGTCCCACTTACATGAACATCACAGTGCTCTAGATTGGCATTATGTAGAAGGAATTGTGGAAGGAAAAATGTGCCTAGGACATCAACATAGTGCCACTTGCAACATGTTGCCACTTGCAATGGCTGTGTAAAATATAAAAAAGATCATAGCAAAGAAAAGTTTTCTGCCATTGTTGGTGGTGTTCTCCACTTTTAAGAAATGCTTGAAACATTTCTCCATCCTCTGCAGAAATTCAGTGAAACTGCTCTAATTGTTGTGGCTACAAATAGAGCGAAGAAATTCAAAAGGCCATCTGTATATATCTATACTTTGCAACATAAATGTGAAATGTGGAGCTTCTTTAATTCTAGTGAAAAACAAACCACTTTGCAGGAATAATTGCAAGAAAATTATATTACTGACATAAGCCATCTTGATTTCACCCTTGTACCAATTCTGTAAATGAATCACATGAAGCAAGCAGCTAATGCTCCCCAAGGGGACTTTAAGACAATGTAACATACCTTTAAAAAGCTTAGTTTAGTCATTTATTTATTGATGCAAATGTTGCATTTTATAGCAGCTGTCTTAATTTAAGATGAAAGATTTAACAGCAGAGTGAAGAATTCCCTGCAGAGGCATGGTATGCTTCATTATTTTAAGCAGCCCTACTTTTGTCTGATATGGCCTTGTCAATCACCAAGAACATTCTGCACCTCTAATGCTTCAACTTTAAAAAAGCAATCACATGTATGCTAAAAGATACGCAGTGTGGGGAGAGTGATAGACTAGGGCTCAGGAGACCTGGGGTTCCACATGGAAAGAGGAGTACAACTGTTCCTCTGCAAAGAAACTACATTGTAAGGGGTCTTTCCAGTATACAAGTATCCCCTCTACATGTAACTGACAGGTGTTTCACTAGTTGTTTATTTTGAAAATAATCTTATTATTTATGCCCACCAGCCTAAACCCAGAAGCATACATTTGAGTGGCAAATTGCCTTCAGTTAAGAAGTCAGGTTTTATATTTCATATAAACATGAAGTTGAAAGGGGCCTACAAGGCCACTGAGTTCAACCCTCTACTCAAGGCAGGAATGCATTTCATGTTAGTTTGTATAACTTTCTGTGGCTAACTGTAGCTAATTTGTAGTATGCCAAAGTGTGCCGTGGCCATGTGCCTGGTTTGGAGCCTGATTGATCAAATGAGATGTGCCCCTGCACCTTGTCAATTAGTTACAGTTAGCCATGGCATAAACAAACCTTTACATGAACGCATATAGGATTCTGACAAATATACCAAAAATTTCTATTTTACAACTACACCAAACAAATTATTTAATGATAGTGAATTGGAGTTCTTTACACATTGGAAGTCCTTTGTAGTATTTCAATTTCATTACAGAGAATTTTCCACATAGCTTTTTTTATTCATTTCATTCAGTTTGCCAACATGTCCATCTAAACTTGTGTCAGCATTCAGCATGACCCATTTACATTTCACAATTATCAGTTTTATAGCACAAGGACAGTTTACGTAGCCAAGGGAACTACTGTGATAAATGACAACACGTGCTGATAAACAAAGTGATAAAACAAAATATTTCTTTTCATGGAAGTGAAAAGAAATATTTGTGCAATCTGAAGGAAAAACTTGAGTTTTTGTCACAAAACTTATCCTTGAGATTAATAGTTGGTGTGGGGAGGAGCTGAATGAGAAATGAGCCATGGATGGAAAAAGATCTGTTTCCACTCTGCTTGCAGATTGAACTGTGCTTTTTCCATATGACTGCATTCTAGAGGAAAAGCTGTCTTTGACACCAGTAGGAGTTTCTTTCCACAGTGAATAGCAGGTTTGTTGGGATGGATATTTCAATGGGTTCAGACTCCCCACAGCATTGCTTGATTATAAAGCATTACTGAAAATCTGGGAGTTTTTAAAAATCCTCCTTTGTTAGCTGCTGCTGAAAATCTTGTGATGGATGTATAGATCTGTCAGTTGACACTTTTAAAAAAAATCCAGATCATAACAGTCTATAGAAGACTCTTGGATAGAGTCAACATAGGCAGTTTTGAATATATTTATTGAGGAAATTTTTGTAGCCATTTTAAATGAGATAATGAATTGGTCATTTTTAATGGGGGGGTGTTAAACTTAACTCTTTCCATGCTTTTTATTTGTTTGTTAATTTTTCTGTTTGCTTGTTGGTTTCTTTGATTTAGTAAGGTTCTGTACTTCTTGAGTTAATGAAACATTTGCATACATACTAGAGATTTTCCACTGCAGAATTTAAAAAGTTGCATTTAAGGAAAATTAATTTATTTAAAAATAAATTCTAAACTTAGTCCCATTGAATATATTACTGTTAGATTGGCAGAGTCAAAAGTTCACATTATTCCAGAGGCAGAGCTGATTTCCCTTGTGAAAACTTGTGAGGAGACTGGTCTCAGAAATTATGTGAAAATATTTACTGAAGATGCATGGCAAAATCTCCCATTTTCTGGATAAATGTCATTCTATTACTTCCTTTAAAGGAAACCTGTTTGTTTGATTTTTACTCGTTAAAGAAAAATGATCTTGCCATTCTTTTTCTGCAGACTTTCTCTCTAATATCTTCTTCACCCTACTTATGAATGTATACAATGTTTCATTTTGTAAAACTCCTGCTAGCTAGCCTCTACCACACATGTTCAGTCTTATAACAAAGTACCGGTAGCTGTTCTTCTCTTTTGAAAGGCCTTTATGAGGATCAATATTTCAGCCTCTGGAGCCTGGATTATTTCCAGATTTAAAAATTGGGTGGTGCCAACTATTCTCCTTCAAGATGCAAGATTAGTATCAGTTTGAATTAACTCATTTAAATATAGGGATGCTTATGATTTTCTCTTTCTTGAATGGGTGGGAACATTTTTACATTTAAAAAAAACTAACTTGAAAACCCTTTCGCCAATTGTCCTCAAATTTGGCACAGATTAAGAGCAGCTACATCTGTTACAGACGTGGTGCTGGTTCAAAGTTCAGTTTGAAAGTTATACATTTTTGTTTGGGCTGTCATCATTTCTAGAACCGCCTTCTAGAATGTTGATCTGGTCTTCCAGCAAAAGGTCATTGCTGTGCTCTCACCAGACAACAATATCCGTTATCTCTGCAAGTGCCTTTATCCTCATCTTGCTCTGGAAGGTTGGCTGATTTTCTAAAACAGATTTGGGGGGCCAGAAAAATATAAGAGGGAGGGGAAAGTCCTGATATATCAACTGAAATCCATTCTTGTAATGTCAGATGCTCACTTTGGTTTATTTCTGGCATTTACTGTTACTTATGATAGTTATTCTACACATTTCCATACAGTATCACCTTAAGGATAACAACAATAATTAGTTGCCATCAAGCCAATTCTGATGTATGATTACTCTTTTCAGGGTTTTCTTTGTAGAGAGTTCTCAGAAATGGTTCTGCCTTCTTGGAATGCTCTGGGACAATGCAGGTTGTGCAAGACCACACAGGATGGCTTTTACCCAGGGGTCACAGTGGAGAACTGAACTCCCAGCCTCTGACTTCACAGCCAGATACCTGATTCATTAAGCATTCCATCCAGCAGATGCCTTTCGGCATGGGGCATGTTTATGTAAGAACTTAAGAACATAAGAAGAGCCATGCTGGATCAGGCCAAAGGCCCATCTAGTCCAGCTTTCTGTATCTCACAGTGGCCCCACCAAATGCCTCTGGGAGTGCATGAGACTAGATATCTGTCTCCTGATACCACTCCCCTGCATCTGGCCCTTGAAGTACCCCGGTTTTAAGCCTGGAGATTACACATCTCCATCATGGTTTGTAACCTGAGATGGACTTCTCCAAGAATCTGTTCAATCCCCTTTTGAAGGCATCCAGGCTAGATGCCATCACCACATCTTGTTGCAGGGAAGTGCAAACTGACTTGCCAATCATGTAATTATGCTGACAAGTTCCATGTTTACATGTAACAATGACAAAGACCATAAGTGTACTTTAAATGAAGGGTAACTAATACAGAAGATGGAGCCAAACTTTTCTCTACTGCCAAAGGTTTACATTTTATACATATTTTATAAAACACTTAATACAGTAAGAGAAGTGAACAGTTTTATAAAATATCCATACTAACGTCAGTTCCTGGATGTTCAATACCAATAGTATCTTAAGACCTGGCCTTTTGATGACTTAAATGCTTCATTAAACAGCTTAAATGCTTCATTAATTAGTATATGCAGCCACCTACTTTTAAAACCCTTAAAAGAATTATAGCAATAAGAAATGTTTTTTCAATATACATTGCTACAGAAACCATTTTCAAATACCATTAAATGATCAAAGTTGTTTCACCTGTAAAATAAAGATTCTTTAGAAAAACAATAATTCAGTCACATAAAGATTTGTTATCTAAAGAAATGGCCAAGTTTGAAATACATTGGCTATTTAAGACTAATTTAGCCATACGTCTAATGGGTATGGCTCATAAACCTACACATAAAAAGCTTTGAAATGGAGAATGGATGGCAAAGTCACCTCAGGTTTTATCTTCTTTAGTTTGAATATTTTAGTTACTGGCTCATTCTCAATTTTACTGCTATCAATATATTATTGCTTACTCAAGAAAGAAATACAGATTTGCTACCTCATTTTCTTAAAATTTAACTTGACATAGATCCTTCCCATACCTTTAAAGCGTTTTATATATTAGGTACATACATAGATCCATATTTAAAGGATGTTTTCATCCCCAACTTGGAAGTTTATTTTGTTCATCAGAACTCTGATGGTACTGCAGAGTCAAGTAATAAATCTGTGGTAATTAACTAGTTGGAATGACATTAACAGTGACAACTGTAGTCACAAAGGCAATGGGATTTTCTTAACAATAATTGTATGATGTTTGACTTAGGAGTGGTACACATACATAGAATGAGAAATATGCTTCCTGTAATACATATTCCAGTCTACATATTCCAGTCTTACTTTTCGAGTCTGGCTGCAACTGTTTCTTGAATAGGTTTCCAAGGAAGAGATACAGTAAAAACTCAATTGACACAGATATGAAGAATGGGGAGGATGGAAATAAGAACAAGGAAATAGGAGGGTGCTTTTAATTCTTGAGCCCCACCAGCAGATGTTGTCAAGTAGGGAGCTATTTTTTGTTTTGGTGTGTCGGTCTTCAGGAACAAGACCTTTCAGATTAGTCTTAGTCAAGAATAAATGTACACTCCTGGATCCAGTCCTGAGCCTGAATGACCAGATTAGAGATGGGCACGACTAGGAAAAATGATGTTTTCGAGTTGTCGTGTATCGGAGGCGGCCTGTGTCGGCTCGTTTCCGTTTTTCGCGAAACTTCGCAAAAATTTGTCGTTTCATTTTTCATTTTTTTGTCTGTCGTTAAACCGGTTTGGGGGGGTAGCGGGCTCCTGGAGGCACCTCTTTTTTTGGGGGGGGTGCCTCCTATCCTCACCCGCTAGGGAAAGCAGGCTCCTGGAGACCCCTCATACATGGGGGTCTCCTCTCCTCACCTGCTGCAAAAGGGCATGCATGCATAGCCATATGGCTATGATTGCATACCCAGTTGCACGCAGAGACACAGCAGACTGGCAGAGGCACCCCTCTTTTTGGGGTGCCTTCCCTGCATCAGTCAGGCCTCGGGGGCATGGCTTGCATGATGTCACACATGCTGCCGGCCGAGCCAAGCCTGCAGGAGTCACCCAGAGCCACAAGTGGCGGACTGGCAGACTCTCTGCACCCGCTGTGTCTCACTAAGAAGGGAATTGTACTTGCGTGTAGTGCAATGCAAGTACAGATCTGGCTTAGGCAACAGGGTTAGCGCAAGGGCTAGGGTTAGGCTAGTTACGGGTGAGGTTAGGGTGAGTATTGGGGTGCACCTCTGGGGGCCTCTCTGACCCACTTAGAAGGACAGTGTACTGGCGTATGGGTTAGGCTTAGGGTTTGGGTTTGGGTTCGGGCTATGGTTAGTGGGCTTTTTATGCCCTGTTGGCACATCCAAGAAGTCTCTGTGGTCAACCTGGCCAAGTGGCCATGCGATTGGTGGAATGGCTCAAAAAATTTGCATGGTCACTCCCATGGCCAGCCCATCATTATGCAGGTGTAAATAAAATAAAATAAAATAAAATAAAATCAATGGAGAGAGGAAAGAGGAGACATTTTGTTGCAACAAAAAACCCACTGCTACTGTAAAAATTCTGGCAGTTTTAAAATAGCAATTTTCGCATGTTTCTGTGTGGTGATTGTGTGTTTTTGGACCACGATTTCAAAAAAAAAATTGCGGTCGCCGCCCCATTTTGGATCCCCCGCCTGCACCGCATGGCATGGCGACTCGAGTCCGGCTGCCCAGGACAGGAGAGGGGGGGAGGCCGCCCCCCCCCCCAGAAACCACCCCTCTGGTAGGTGCACTCTGCACTGCAGGCATATTTTCACCTGCTTTTTGGCCCGGGAATGGGGGGGGGGAGTTTAAAACTTTTTTTCTGTGCCGCTTCTGCTTGAATTGCGGCGGCTGGCGGCGAGTCCGGTGCTTTGCGAGCGACTACGACGAGGATTTCCCCCACCACCAGAGCAGCCCAGGACAGGAGAGGGGGGGTCAACCACCCCTCTGGTAGGTGCCCTGAGCCCTCACTCAGGCAGGCATATTTCCGCCTGCTTTTTGGCCGGGAATCGGGTTTTTTTTTTACTTTTAAAAACTTTTTTTCTGTGCCGCTTGGCATCGCGGGATCGCCGCGATGCCAGGAACGACCATGACAAATCAGACCCAATTATTCTTTAGTCGGTTCGAGTTCGAGTTCTGGCGGAGTAATTCCCGTTACCATTTCCGTTCCGTAACGGAAACGAGGAACGGAAATGGAAACGGGAATTCCGCCAAGTCGTGCCCATCTCTAGACCAGATGGTTGTGGTGTCATTTGTGGCCAAGACTGCCTATACATCATTTAGTTTGGTCTCCAGATAGTGCCTGTTCATGGAAATCTCAGCTATTCTCATGGTGACATAGACCTCGGTTACCTACTGTTATAATAAGACACTTTATGTGGGCCCCACTACGAAGCGTATTTGGAAACTGATGTTAGTTAAGAATACTCAAACTGCACTGTTGACCAGAACTAGTTATAGGGAATGTGAAACTCCTATATTACAGCAGCTTCCTAGCTACCAGTCAATTTCTGATATAGACAGGTTTTGAAAGAAAATGGAAGGTCCCCCGCTGTTTTTAAAGGTGCTCCAACTTCTTTGATGGTGAAACACACCTCTTGTCAAGAATTCACACCTTTTCTAAGCTTGTGGATTTGTAAACGAAAGTAAATTGGGAACAAAACAATGCATGCATTGTAAAATCCCTGGAAATTCATTGATTCATCAGAAAACTTTGCTTTTCGTCATCCCTAATGAATCGAAAGTATTACAAATCACAATTATTGATTCATTTCCATCTCTTGTTATGATAGTAGTAAGCAGAAAGGCTCAACACGCAGATGCTGCTTTTAGTATAGTCTTTTGTTAGATGAAACATGCAGTTCTGCTAAAAGACTGATTCTAGCTGGTTTTAACATTTTAGAAAATGGAAACATTTCCCTGTTTCATCAAATGTATTTAGCTACTTTTTTGACAAAAAGGAAAACTAGGTTCTTTTTTAAGAGAATACTTTATTTTCTTAAGAACCGTGTGCAAGATATTATCTGCTCAGCTGTCACTCTATTCCACCACTCCTGATGGCCCATAAATTAACTGCTTCAAAATTTCTTAATGATTCAAATAAGATAGTTTAAATTATTAAATTATTAGAACAGGATCCTTTGGACTTAATACCAGTAATTTTTCCTCCTAACATCTTTTGATTACAAATGTCAAAGGAAGCATCCTTATGATCTCAGGGTTTTGTAAAATACTTTAGAAACTGAACAGAGGAGTTGCTTTCAATCTGTCTTCAATGAAGCCATGTAGCCATGTTCTAAGAAACCTTGGATTTTTCATTGAACAATAATGACTGACTGAGTCAACAGATTGGCTTTTCTGAAGAGTGATTTGTCTGCCGTTATCAGTTTTTTGCATTGTGTAGCTACATTGGGCTCTTGGGTGTATCTGAGGGCATATAAGCAGTTGTTGCAGGATAACAGTAGGGTCCAACAGACCCAATCAGCACTCTAGTATGTAAGCTGAACATTAATCTAGCCCTGAAATCTTTTGCAATACATACAAGCAAGAGTTCCATGCTATGTGTGAAAGAGCTTGCCAGCAGCCAAGTTGAGTTAGAAAGCATTCAAAAAGTTAAGTCAAAACTGTGGGGAAGAAAAAGACAACATAGCATTTAATTTTATAGTCTAGGTCAAAAATCCTCTTTTGGTTTTTATATATGTGCAAGCAGAAACATGGAAGTCATGGCAGCTAATTGAGACTAATTTGCAAGATTGACTAAATCTGACAAAATTGACACTGCCTGGAGTTGTTCTTTAGAATAAGCTTGGCGGTATATAAATCCAAATAAAAATTAAAATAAAGCTGCTGATTGCATACCTGGTTGTGCGACCAGCATGAGGTGAGGCACGAGACTAGTACCTTGTTAAATAATTTCTGTTAGCTTCTCTGTTTTCACTTGCATGTGTGTCAAATGACCAACAGGATCCTCATATTCTATATTTGTATAATAAATGCTTCTTGATAGGTATGAATGTGGTGCATGCTGTGTATTTGCCTTTCTGTTGATTTTCTCAAAACTGAAGCATTAGGAGCCAAAGTGCTGTCAATGTTTGAGTGTGGTGATTACTGGTGTTTGGCAGGGCATCAATATATTATCCTTTAGCAGTATTCAACATTCGGGAAATGGACCAAAGAGGAATATAAGGAAATAGCCAGTATATCCGGGGGGGGGGGTGGTTAGAAAAGCTAAAGCACAGAATGAACTTATATTTTCCAGAGAGATTAAAGATAGTAAAAAGTGTTTTATGAGTTATGTCTGCAGCAATAGGAAAAATAAAGAAATGTGTGGTGATGATTTGTTGTTGTTCAGTCTTTCACTCGTGTCCGACTCTTCGTGACCCCATGAACCAGAGCTCGCCAGGCCTTCCTATCTTCCACTGCCTCCCAGAGTTTGGTCAAATCCATATTGGTTGCATCGATGAAACCGTCCAACCATCTCATTCTCTGCCGTCCTCTTTTCCTTTTGCCTTCAGTCTTTCCCAACATTGGAGACTTTTCCAAGGAGTCCTCTCTCCTCATGAGGTGGCCAAAGTACTGGAGCCTCAGCTTCAAAATCTGTCCTTCCAGTGAACATTCAGGGTTGATTTCTTTCAGGATGGATAGGTTTGATCTCCTTGCAGTCCAGGGGACTCTCAAGATTCTCCTCCAGCACCACAGCTCAAAAGCATCGATTCTGCAACAATCAGCCTTCTTTATAGTCCAGGTGGTAATGATAGCCACTTACTAACAGGAGACAGGGAAAAGGCAGAACTACTCAGCACCTTCTTTGCCTCCGTTCTCTCCAGAAATGAAAAAATAGTTCAGTCGGGTTGAAGAGCAAATGAGGTAGGGTGGAAATTGCAGCATAGAATAGGTAGGAAGGTAGTACAGGAATTCCTGGAACCCCTAAATGGATTTAAATCTCCATGGTCAGATTAATTACACCCAAGGATATTAAAAGAACTGGCAGAAGTACTTTCAGAACCATTGGCAATAATCTTTGAGAAGTCCTGGAGGACAGGGGAAGTCCCCATAGATTGGAGGAGGGCAAATGTTGCCCCCATCTTCAAAAAGATAATAATTACTGGCCAGTCAGCTTTACATCTATTCCTGGAAAGATTCTAGAACAGATTCTTAAGCAGACAATCTCTAATTATTTAACAAACAATGCTGTCATTACTAGAAGTCAACACGGGTTTCTAAAAAGAAGCCATGCCAGACTAATTTGATCTCTTTCTTTTATAGAGTTACAGGCCTGGTCTATGAGGGGATTACTGTGGGTGTTGTTTATCTTGATTTCAGTACAGCCTTAAAGTTCCCTGTGATATACTTGCAAAAAAGTTAGTAGAATGTGGGGTGGATAATGCCAGGGCTGTCCAACTTTGAACAGGCCGAGGTCTACTTTTTCTGGCCCAAAGTGCCTGAGGTTTACTACACTAATACCTCTACTTATGAATTTTATCCATTCCAAGCACATGCTCGTAAGTAAAAATATTTGTTAAGTAGAGCAGTGGTTTCCCATAGGAATGCATTGAATTGTTTTTCATTGCATTCTTACGGGAAGGCTGACCATGCACTCTTCCCTTGCACCTGCTCAATTATCTGGCCAGAGCAGGGGACCACACCATGGCCCTTGAACTGCCCCTCTCAGCTGAGACAGTGGGCTAGCAGACCCAGAACTTTTCTGGGGCAGTGATGGTCCTTGGGATGGGGGAGGGAGGAGTGGAGAACTTATCCCCTCACTTTTTAATTGGTGGCCGGTGGGCTACTTTTGAACACTTCGCAGGCTACCAGTAGCCAGTGGTCTACCTGTTGTGCAGTCCTGGATAATGTTATTGTTGGGTGGATTTGTAATTGGTTGACTTGTTGTATGCAAAGGGTGATTGTAAATGGCTTCTCCTCAGCATGGAGAGGGGTGACCAGTGGGGTTCTGTTCTGGGTCTGGTGCTATTCAATATCTTTATTAATGACTTGGATAAAGGAATAGAGAGTAGACTAATTAAGTTTGCAGATGATACCAAATTGGGAGGGTTTGCTAATTCCATAGAGGATCGGATAAAAATCCAAAATGACCTTGACAGATTAGAGTGCTGGGCCAAAGCAAATGGAATGAGTTTCAACAGAGAGAAATGTAAGGCCCTGCATCTAGGCAGAAAAAAATGAATTGCATAGGTATATGATGGGAGACACCTGGCTGGAGAATATTACCTGTGAAAGGGATCTGGGAGTCTTGGTGGACCATGTTGAACATGAGTCAGCAGTGTGATGCAGCAGCCAAGAAAGCCAATGAGAAACTTGGTTGCATCAACAGAAGCATAGTTTCTAGAGTAAGGGCGGTGATAGTACCACTCTATTCTGCTCTGGTCAGACCCCACCTGGAGTACTGTGTACAGTTCTGTGCACCTCAATTTAGAAGGATGTTGACAACATTGAGTGGGTCCAGAGGAGGGCAACAGGGTGGTTAAAGATCTGGAACATATGTCTTACGAGGAGCGGCTTAGGGATCTGGGAATGTTTAGTCTTACAAAAAGAAGGTTGAGAGGGGATATGATAGCCATGTTTAAATATTTGAAAAGATGTTATATTGAAGAGGGGGCTGGCTTGTTTTCCATGGCTTCAGAGACTAGGACTCGGAGCAGTGGTTTCAAACTACAGGAAAAGAGATTGCATTTGAACATTAGGAAGAATTTCATGACAGTTAGAGGTGTTCGCCAGTGGAATATGCTGTCATGGAGGTTGGTGGTGTCTCCTTCTTTGGAAGTTTTTAAGCAGAGACTGGATGGTCATCTGCCGGGTGTACTTTGATCGGAGTTCCTGCATGGCAGGGGGTAGGGCAGGATGGCTCTTGAGGTCTCTTTCAACTCAATGATTCTCAATGGTTGTGCAAGGCAAATAAAAAAATAGGAGTGCCCCAAGCAACAACAAAAAATGTCACAGATGTAGCAGAAATACTGCTTTTGTTCTCTACTAAAATTGGGGACATTTGAGCAAAAGGTTTTTTAAAATAAATAACACTGTTTTACCCCGATGCAGAAGCATAATTTCTGAGAACTCTGAAGGAATAATTAGTATAACATAGCATTCTGCCCAGTCAGAATGAGTCTCTAGTCAGCCCACAGAGCAGGTGTCTGTCACTTTTAACCCTGCCATGGCATTCAGTGTGAAAGAAGATGTGGTGTGGTGAAGGAGAGTCTCCTGTTATGGGATGACATGGGCAGAGCTTAAGGAAAATTGTTTTCTTTGACCTAAAACTCCCCGGATTCCATTTCTATCATAGCTAACCTTAGGCTTTTACTCAGAGATATATCCCCTTTGAATCCCTAGTTTGGTGTAGTGGGCAGAATAGACTCAAGAGGCCTGCATTTGAATCCCCACTCAGCCATGGAAAATCACTGGAGGCGTGGAGCTGGTAAAACCACTTCTTAAGTATTTTAGTTCCCTCCTCTTCTTCCCCCTCCTCCTCCCTCCCCTCCCTTATGCACCCCCTCCCCAACTCTGTATACTACAGCCAATGGATATCTGGACTACAGCCAATGAATATCTGGTATGAAATGTATATCCCATCTCATATTATATTTCACACCTCATTCTGCTGCTATATGTCTGAAGAAGTGCACATGTGCACGAAACGTTACATTAAAATATGAAAGTCAGTCTTTAAGGTGCCACATGTTTGTATCTTTTGTTTTGTTTTGTTTTTCTTTGATTTTTGCCTTAAATATTTTATTTGCCCCAAAAGCCTTATTAGGGCCATGTATTCATCAACTGGAGGTTTTTGAAGAGTTTATTACGTATATGTGCTCACGTGGGTAAGAGGCAGGAAGATATTTCTACCACTACTTGCTTAGAATTGAAATAACTGTGTGAAAGAACACAGCCTATCATGCATTTCACTACTCCTAAGGTGAAAGGTATAATTTGTTAGAGACCATTAGACCAAGACTCAATTCCTTCAATAATGATTTTCATAATTACGTCTGGAAAAGATTGTGAATCTCTTTCAACTGCAAACAGCTGCTAATTATTCTTAGCCTATAGAAAGAACAATAGATTAAACAATTTGTCTTTTAAAGCTTACAGCTCTATATGCAGCAGATATAATGTTTGATAAGGAAAATGCGTTCAAAAGCAAAATCATACGGTATTTAATGCTTCTTAGAACATTGCTGTCTGCATGTTAATTATAATAGATCTTTAAAATGTAGATTATATTAGGGATTTTCAAGTAAGAGTTTACTGACAGCTTACTTTATTTTATTAGAAGAATATTTTGTATTGTGTTGTTTTCTGAGAAGACCAATGGCAGAAAGCTTGAAATGAAAGGTAATTTACATATATTTTTGCAAATCTTTCATGGCAATTAAATAATAGTAACATCATTATATAATAAATTGCTAGTATTCTTGTAAAAGTGCTGAATCTTAGCATCACTGCAAGATGATTTGCACATCTACCTTCTTTTATTATAGGCACAGAAAGTTTTTTGCTTCTTCAAAGGGATTGCTGAAGGACAGTTTGTTCTCATCACAAGCTGTGGAGAAAATAGCAAGGTTACTGAAATGTGAGCTTTTCAAAATGATATAGGAACATGCAATTTACACATTTGTCCCTTATAATGCAGTACTTATCTGTCTCCATTTCAGACTCTGGCCAAATTGCCTTTTACAATGGAAGGTATTTTATTTTTTTGCACCATGGGCTGTACTGTAGGTCTATGTGAATTATGAAATCCATAATTTTTTATTTTTGAAGTGATGGTTCCCATTTTCTTCAATCCCTGTGTTTACTGAATTGTTAAATAAAACTGAGGTTACAGAGCACATTAAAGTTGTTCCATAAGACTGGAGAATTTCATTTGCAATTAAAATCTCAGGAATCTTAAACACATTTGTCAGAATGAATGACAGGCTGAATCATTGTTCCTTTTCAACATCGGTGACATGAAACTTGTCACAGAAATTTGAAAAATTAAGGTAAGCCACAAAGTTAGGCAGGAATGAAACTTTTAAAGTTAAAAAGTTTTAACACATTAACGTACTGAAACAGCTAAATATGGGCTTCAACTTATAGCTGGCCTTGTAATAGTTGATTTGTTTCTGTTTTAAAGCTTTTAAAAATACAACAATTAGTAATGGCTGTTGGTATTTAATTTTAGAAGTATATTGGATTGCTAAATTCAGCAATCGTTTAATGCAGTTGGTCAGATGAAACTTGCTTTAGTGTTTTTTATTGTTTATTTATAGATTTTTAAAGTTTATTCTTGTGAAGTAAAAAGTAGGGACAGGATGGAAGCGATTGCAGTTTTTTGGAGGGAAGTCTGGAAGAAACGTAAAGCATATCTGAAGATATGAAACCTAGAAGAGAAAAGGCATTACTTACCTTGTAAATAGAATTGTATTACTTAGCTTTGCCATTTAAGGTCAGTTAGAACTATTCAGGTTAGTTGCATCCTTGCCTGATTATTGTTATTAATGTTGCTTTGGCCATCATCAGAGTGATAGTACCATTAAGGAATTAAAGCTTGGACTCACATTTTTCTACCCAGTGGTGTCCCACTGGAACCCCCCCCCCCCCATCACCCCAGACCACCATTGCCAGGAAGGCAAGAGCCAGCCAAAAGTTAGATACAGTAGGTGTTGCTAAAGAGAAGGAAATACAAAGCGATTTTGCTCACCCTGGTCTTCTGCAGCACTCTCAACAAGAGAAGAACCGTGTTTGCGTAAATTAAATTTGCATAAATAATGCATATAAGGCAAACCGTGCAAGTGTTGTTCAAGTCATCATTTTGAAAAATGTGAGCGGTAACTTCATAGAAGACTTTCTACCTTTACTCCCAATGTTCTCCATGAAAGTCAACTGTTCTTTTTATTTTAAAGTCCTGGCTGTTTTACTGCCTCTCGGACCATTAATCTGGTTTTCTGATATCAATGACAGAGTATAGTATAAAGCAAGGAAATAAAAAATGAAAATAATTTTCAGGGTGTGACAGAATAATTCAGTGAGATACGCTATTATCCACAATGGAAATTTCATCCAGTGCAAACAATATTTCTCCCTATAAGATTATGCTTGTGCTCAGTTTTCATTGTTAACATTCCAGCCACAGCTGGGGTGGGCTGCAGGGTAAGCAAGAAATTAAAAAACCTTGCTTTTGACTCTTTTGTTACATAGATATTCATTAAGAAACTGAACTCTCTCTAAAATGGCTCACTTCTTCAAAATCCAGGCAGTGGAATCAGTAATGTAGACAGTTCTGTGTTATATTTATAGCACAAGTGGCACCAGAAGAGAGGTAGAATAATAGGAGTAATTCCCAAGAGATGATATTTCAGTCTCTGAATCTTCCTCACATTTTACAATTTATTCAATTTGGAATATATAAATGGGTTACATTAAATTACCTATAGCTTAAAGCAATGAACATTTATTTTAACTAACAATATCCAAAACAAATAATTCTGCTTACTGCTGTTGTCTGATTATTTTATTTGAAAAACAAGGTATCATCTTATTTTTTTTAATTGGATTCTATTTGTCTGCCTCCTCTCCTGGTCCAATATTGTTCACATTCTCCCCTAAACAGAGATATAAATATAAATCATCTCATTTTGTTTGGAAAATCTAGTCATAGGGACAGTGTTGGCTAGCATTTTTTTTTAAAAAAATCCACTAGTAATCTATTTGTCATTTCAGCTTCTTTGAGGTAAAAGCCTTCCTTTCCTCCCTAATTCATTTGATCAAGGAAGTCTAATTTTCAGCTGTCAGGAACCCAGAATGATATTCTTGTTAAAAATATATATTTAGTCATGATTTACCCCAGTTTGGAATCGTAAGCAACAATTTGTTACTATCCAAGGAGTCTGTAATCAGGTTTTAAAGGTACATATTTTTGCCCTTAGTACAGCTAATGCAGTTACTCAAGACTAGATATTGTGGTTCCCCAATAAGCCACAAAGGCCACAGCCAAGTGATTTGTAATGAGCGTAGTCACAAATGAAAGCTGTATATTTAAAGTTTATGGAATGGATCCATATCTGGTCATATAATAACTAGAGATGGGTATGAACTGCCAACACGGTGGCTTGTGCTGATTCGTTGTTGCCCAAACAGGTGTTCAGCCTTTCTCAGCTATATCTCCTCCAGTGGATGCCCTGTCTTTCCTGCCCATAACTTCTGGGCACTGCTTCTGAGTGGGCTCCCACTGGAGTAGGCAAGGCTGGGAAATGCCAAATACCTGTTTAACCTGCTGGTTCTGCATTTCGTGCCCATCTCTAATTATACAATATGAAGCACATGTTCCATGTCACTTATTATATTCCATAGGCTCTATCTATCTATCTATCTATCTATCTATCTATCTATCTATCTATCTATCTATCTATCTATCTATCTATCTATCTATTATCATTTGTCTGTCTGTCTGTCAAGCCCAGACTGAAACCACAACAGCAACAGGATATGACCAGTTGTGATATATAGTTCGCAATAGACATGGGCATTTTGTTTTGGAAGGGGTCCTGTTCCAAAACGAAACATGGCAGAACAGCTGCCGTTCGGTACTGGAAACCACCTTCCAGAATGAAATCAATCAGTCACATACTTTGTTTTAGATAGCGCGGGGCTAAACTTCAACGAGGAAGTAGCCTCAGATGCATCATCTTTCACTGAAAGATGACGCATCTGAGGCTCCTTCCTTGTAGTTTAGCCCCACGCTTAACCGGACCCCTTCAGAAACAAAATGTCCATGTCTAGTTCTCAATTGAAAATTCTGAAGCACATCATCAGAGACCTCCAGCACATTTTTGAGAGTGACAAGTTTCTGGCAGGCCTAAGTGGGTGGGTAATCCATACTGGCACTTAGACAACCTCTCAAGAGAATTCTAACTAGCAGCAAACAACTCTTCATCAAAGAATTGGACACTGGACCCAGACCTTATGCTGTTAGTTCTGCACACTGTTTCCATGATAACTACTGAGAACCAAAACAGCAGAACCCACAATAAAAGGGGCTCATAGTCAGCCCCAATTTAATATATGCCAGCTCCTTGCATTTTGTATTGAACAAACTAGTGAAACTTTACACAAGAGAGTAAGTGGGCACAAAACAAACCTCAGCAATAGAAACACTCAGAAACCAGTGGGTCAATACTTCATCTTCTTGGAAATCCTGTCTCTGATCTCAAAGCTGAAGTTTTGTTAGCAAAAAACTTCCAAGTCAGATTCCAAAGAGAGGCCACTGAGCAGGAATACATCCAGGAATACAGATGGGCACGAAATGAAAAAAAAATTGTTCCGTTATTTGTTATTCATTTCGTTATGTAACGAAACAAAATAACAAAAATTGTGATGAAATTGGAACGAACCAAACAGAACCACGAAAATTAGGTTTGTTACATTTCGTTTTCGTTAATGGCAATGCGCAATGAAATGAGCTATTTTTAAATGTTAAAAAATGTCCTGAATATCCGTAAAAACACAGCGATAATTATTTATTCTGCCTGATAATACCTACCAGGGGGGTTGGGGTCCTTAAAACGTGCATTTATGTCTTTTCTCAGATTGCTGTATTTTATTTTCCTTTAAGGGGCGTTAGGGGACATCAACCCAAAATGGCTCCCAGATATTGATTTCTTGGGTATTAAAATGCCCTGGACATCTGAAAAACCCAGTGGTAATTACTTGAAATTATTACCTACCAGGGGGTTGCAGTCCTTAAAACGTTTGATTTTGTCTTTCTCCCATCGCAATGTATTTTTTCTTTTCCCTTTAAGGATGACCCAAAAGGGATTCCAGCCACAAGATGGATGCAAGCCATGTGATGGGATCATGTAAATTATTGGACAATTTCAACCAATAGCATGCCCAGGTTGCAGACTGGGTAGCTGTGGCAGCCACAGAGGGAATAAAAAGCTCTGGCAGCCCCCGTCCTCCTTGCAGTCTGCGGTGGGAGTTAGGGTGGGATTGCTGTCTCTGTGACTCGTTACTTTAGGCCAGCCAGGAAGGTATGTGTCTCTGTGTTCCTGCTGGCTGCAGCCTGGCTCTTGGGGGGGGGGGGGGAGAGAAAGAAGAGATTTCTCTTGCAGCCTCCCTGTGTGCGTGCGTACCTCTCGGTGAGTACCCTCCCCTGTCCCGCAGTGCAGTCACTCTGCGGCTGCCTTACGCCCTGGGCAATGCCCGCCACTGCCTTTGCAGCCTCCCTGCGTACCTAGTCTATACTGTGTCTCTGCCAGCATCATTTTTTTAGTGTTTTCCCTCTGGTCTAGTGCGTTGGGGAACGTCCGCGCGCAGAAGTGCTTTAAGTCGTGCAAAAAGTGGGTAAAAATGAAAAATGAAAAAAACAAAATGAATTTTTTTCAAAAAATCACGAAAAATGAAAATGAACCGAAATGGACCCGCAACAAAAAATGAAAAACCAAAATGTCATTTTTTTGATTCGTGCCCATCTCTATCCAGGAAGCTTAGCACTGTGCCTGGCTCCCTCTAATGGCCAATTCTGGTAATTCATGTGAAAATAGTTTTTTTTTTTCCTGGATTCTTTTTTGTTAGCATTTTAAATATATCAGGCCATGGATGAGTACATCAGTGGATAATGATCACATAGATAAGGGGCTCCTACTATATATACTAGTCGAATCTTCTGGGCTGTGGTCACCTAGTCAAACCCTAATCATTAGCATTGTGATAGAACTAATCACCACCAATTGCTTGTTGAAGATTATCTTTACTGAGGGCCAACACAGTATTTTGATGTCCTCCCTGATGCATCCTCTTTGCTAACAATTTTAAATCCACCCCCAGCCAGGAGAAGAGTCACTCCATTCATCTGACGAAGTGTGCTTGGACGCACAAAAGCATATAAAAAGTAAAAACTAGTTAGTCCTAAAAGTGCTGTTACAAGACCTTTGGTTTCTCCATCCCAGAAAATGTCTAGACATCTTTGCCTAGATAAAAGATTCTGTTCCAAAGGCAAAAAGAAAAAAAAGAAAAGAAAAAAAACTGTGTTTGTTTGGTGATTTGTCTTTGGCCAGATTCAGCCTTCACAAAGGCAGTTCAAACACAGTATCCTTTGATTTGAACACGGGGTTGGACTCTGTAACCTTATAGGCCTCTTCCGATTCCATGGTTCTGTCATTCTATGACTCCTTTCAAAGAAATACCCAATAACTGGAGATTCTCCCCCACCCCCATTCTGTTTACCTTATTGTGCTGGAGAGCCATTTGGATATCTCTTGAATGTTTTGTTTTGTTTTTTTGCTTAATTGCTGCTGCTTTCTGTCTCTATACCTACACCACCTGCATATAAACATGAGATGTAAAATGTAAATCTCAGCAAGCACATTCCATGTCATAGGAATGCAGGGAGTGTTCTTAAACTGCTTCAGATCTTTGGTCCATTTAACCCACTGTTGTTCAAAGAATTCTAGGATTTTTGGCTAGATTCTTTCACACACTCCTGCCTCAAGTTCCCCAGCCATCTCCCATTAAAATACTAGCTAGGCCCGACTCTGGGCTTGTTTACATAAAAGAAATACTTTGGAATAGATATCAATATAAATGAAAGCAAGTTAAATTAACTTCAAATCATGTGGCATATATGAGGTATTTGAATTGCAGTTTGCAAACAGAGGCTATGTCAGCTGTCGTGAGTTTTTCAGGCTGTTTGGCCGTGTTCTGGAAGTTTTTCTTCCTGATATTTCACCAGATTCTGTGGCTGGCATCTTCAGAGGGCAAGGAGCTCAGGGAATTAGGAAATGCTATGATGTTTTTGAAGGGACACCGTTTCCAGATGTGTGCTCTCTCTCTCTCTCTCTCTCTCTCTCTCTCTCTCTCTCTCTCTCTCTCTCTCTCTCTCTCTCTCTCTCTCTCTCCAACTCAAGGCTGGAATTCAGAGAGGCAGGCGGGTGGGTATGTATATGTATATATCCTGGGGGTGTTTGCCTGCAGGAGAGAAGTGTAGTAGGAAACAGCTGAGCAAGCCAGTGCGAGAAAAGCCTTTATGTGTATAGTGGCCCTCGGGGAGTGTTGACTAGAGATGGGCACGAAACAGAAAACAGGGGTTTCATTTTGTTTCATTTCATTACTCATTGTGTTTGTTTTTGTTTCATTACTTTTTAATAG
Source organism: Phrynocephalus guinanensis (assembly GCA_037367245.1). Lineage (NCBI taxonomy): Eukaryota > Metazoa > Chordata > Lepidosauria > Squamata > Agamidae > Phrynocephalus > Phrynocephalus guinanensis. The sequence goes on from CM074733.1 coordinate 124,211,216, forward strand.
TTTTTAATCATTTTAATAGACCCTTTTAATAGAAGTTTCATAACGATTAAACGAGTAATGAAATGATTCAGAAGCTGCCACCATTCATTCTACCTTGCAACCCCCACCTCCTAGGTGTTTTTTTAAAAAAACAGGAAGGGAGGAGGAGTGACATGGCAGAAGGCAGCAGGCAGCAGTTTTTTTTAAAAAAACCCTGCTCCCTTCTGCCATGTCGCCCCTCCCCCCAAACCCCGACCTGTTTAAAAACAACAACACACAAAACCCACAGCGGTCTGAGAAGGTGAGTGCTGATATCAGTGCTCGCCTTCTCAGACTCTTTCTGTGTGGGAAGGCCCAGGGAATCCCCTGGGCTTCCAACAAAGCAGGAGCTGGGCTTCTGACACTGATATCAGCACTCGCCCTCTCAGATCTGCTGTGAATCAGAGCAGAGTAGGGAGGTTATTGAGGTGGGAAATTCAAAGCCCCCCCTCCTCCGCTCTTTGGTTCTCCCCACCAGTACCCAGCTGGTTTTGGGTTTAGTCCAGGATCTAATTAAATTTAGGAAGGTGCTATCCACTCAAACAGCAGCCTTCCCAAAGCAACGGTCTGGCCAGCCCTCTTTTAATCTCTAAGGGCCAATTTAATATTCTAACTAAAATTGTAAATCCGAAAGTTAATATAGAAGGCTGCTGGGTAACTAGTAACTTTCAGCTTTCTAGTACTGCCTAACTTGATCTGTCACTTGCAGTAACCGCCAGTCGTGACTGGATAGGGTGAAAACTGCTCCTGAAACAAGGAGAATGGGATGAGTGAAAACTCACTGCCACTCCTGGACAATCTGAGTAACAGTCAAAAATTCCCACCCGGCCCTTATGCGACCAGCTAATCTCCTTCTCTAGATAGGGTGGGTGGGAGGGAGGAATGCCACGAGGCAAGTGAGCAGGAGGTGGGTGTGCGAGAGCCATATATCAGCTCTGGTCCAATGGACCACATGATCCACAATTTTGAATTGGGTTGGGTGTGGGGTAGCAAAGTAACCCCTCCCAGCATATATCGGCTGGATGGAGCAGCCATTCTATCCACTGGTACCTTTCAGAGGGTTAAGATGCTTTTCCTATTGTAGGCTTACTTGACTGGCAGCAAAACTTTCAGATCACCTACTAATGTTTTCCCCTCCTTTGGAAAATTTACATGTTGAAGCTGGTATCTTTTAGAAGCAAAATAATTCAAGTTCAGCTGTTTCTTTTATTGTATGTTTACACGGTACCATTTCTCCTTTTCACTCTCTGTTAAGAGTCATCCATTATTTTTTATAGCACATACTTGAAAATTAACATTTTTTCATACTGGAGGGCTGCTGTTAGTACCTCATGCTTATTGGAAATCTTGATTTAGCACATAGCCTGCTTGACATTTTGCACTTCAGAACCCATCAGGCCAATGTGTTATGACATAGTATAGCCGGAGTTGCACTTCATGGCCTTCAATTTCATGTTATTTAAACATTTCTTGACACAAATGTTAATTTTTCACAGTGATCATCTCTGAGTAATGGCATATAATTGAGATTCAGGTTTTGCATGACATATTAATACTTAATTTATTAATAGAAATCACATCAGGAATTGGAAACAGATCCTGGTTTTGACAGGTCAGCATAGATTGAGAATGATTCAAAGGCCCGAAATTCCATCTTTTATAAGGAACCTAATAATGATTACTAACAATTTTGAAACAATGCAGGGAGTATCAACTCACATATGATTTTTGTCTGTCAGAGAAATAGCACAGAGACAGTCAGAGGAAACACAGCAGTGCATAAATCCACACAGCACATGGCCCATCACACAACACTGGTGGCAGCAACTAGCTATGCTCTAATCTTTTAAAGATATCTAGTGCAGGTAAAAAAAATTATATAAGGAAGCCATTAACGGACATGTTTGGGTACGTGTTTTAAAATTGTGACTCTAGCTTTCACGTTTTGAAAATATTGAGTATGTTTTGCTATGTTGCTATGTGACTTCAAGTCAGAACAAAATTAGGTTGTTTTTGAGGTACACGAGATAGCAAAGGAGTGGTTTTACCTATTCTATTCCCCCAGTGATACTCCACAGCTGAGTGGGATTTTGAGTTCTTGCCCATTACACTATCCACTGTACCACACTCAGTATCCCAGCATGATTTCCGAAAAGGTTAATTTAAAAAAAAATTATTTATTTACATCATACTGTCCAGCATTCTGTTACATGGTTCCAATTGTATGGTGGGAGTGATGATAGCAAATTGCTGCTAGTTAAAGATTTCCTTTTTTTTATTTCAGCGTGTATACCCCTTGCATGCAATGTTACACAATCCCATGTACCCAAATTAAGAAGAACAAGAAAATGTTTCATTAGTGGCTATTAGAGATGGGCACAAAATGGAAATACAGTGGTACTTTGTATAAAGGAATTAATTCATTCCAAATGAAAATATGTTAAGCAAATTTTCCTTTATACAAATTCCCATAGGAATACATTGAAAATGGAGTAATCCCATTTTTATGTTGTATGGATTCTCCCCATAGGCAATTATGTTAAGCAAATTTCCCCTATCTCCGGAATTTTTTATGTTGTACAAATTTTATGTTATACAAGCTGTTTGTTATACAAGGGTCCACTGTATAGTGTTTCATTTCGTTTCGTTTCAGTCTTCATTTAGTTTCGTTTCAATAATAATGGATTTTTAAAAGAATTTTTCTCATGAAACAAAACGCTTTATAAAGCTATGAATAATGGAGAGCTTTTCTTTTTTAAAATTTAACAGGGAGCCCACTGCCCTAAATCAAAGACCCTCAAACCTTCCAATTAAATTTGCTTTCAAGCAAAGAAGCCTCTGTAAACAAGCTGGAAACCTAATAGCTAGCTGCTGCAGGGAGAGATTAGGGAGATAAACTGAACACCTGATCTGCACGGTGAGGGGAGGAAATAAAATATTTTTAAAAATAAACTTCACTGTCCTACCTAAAAAGGAAAGGAAAGCAATCAGTTTAAATCAACTTGCAGACACAGCCAGCGAAGGGAACACCTCAGCTCCTGGGCTGGCTAGCTTCAGGCAGATCAAGATCAGAGATAAGCTGTATCAACAGCTGAGACACGGGAAGAAAGGAAAACAAAATTAGTTTTAAAAAATAAACCTCCTGTGTTCAAGAATTGTTTCATTTCTGAAACAAAAAATAGTGTTTTGTTTCATTTCTTGACAACACACTGTTTGCTGTTTCATTTTGTAATGTTTTTTAAGCTTACAAAACAAGGAAACAGTGTGTTTTACATAAGGTGCCCAAACCTAGTGGCAATCTGTCACTGCAATTGTCACTAACATTGATCGGGTAGAGCTGTGCAACAGGATACAGGTAGACATATTCTGTCCCATACATAATGGCCCTTGATGGGTTCAGTTTTTTCCTTTCTTGTCTCCTGTGTGGAACTCTATAGAGTAGCTAACAAGTTATTGAAAAAAATGGATGAATAGTGCATAGCTTTCTGGATCTATGCTGGTGTTTTCACAAATACAACAACATATATGATTCTTACATGGGATATTACATCTGTAAACTATTGCATGTGAATGACCATTGTTATGTTTAGGGGAAATATAATGTGAATAATTTTCCTTTGTTATCTGCCAAGTTATGATTTGATTATCTCACTACATTTCAGGAGCTGTGCCTGAAACTGCATATATCAGCTGACCTGGGCCATTGATGTCACTGGGTCACATTATTCACTCTTTCTCTGTTGCTTCTTTCCTACTTTGTCTGTGGGGACAAAACAATCACATTCTACATGCATTATTAGAGGTATTAGGTTCTTCTTAAATCTTTAATTTGAATATCCAATATGCAGTATACCTTGAAGTTCTGATTGGTTCCCCCCCCCCAATTTGCTTATTTTCCTCCATGAAGGGATGTGGGGGGAGAGGTTATTTCATGGGGGGGTGTCCATAAATATTTGAACTGCACAATAGCTTACACCTACAAGTCATGTGATAATGTGTGTCTTTGGAACAGCTTTGAGGACATTCTGGGAAGTATAATAATTGAGAATTACATTAGTATTATTTTCCTTCAGAATTGTCTCTTACTGCTTCTAATGCTTAACAACAATGTAAAATATTAGTCCAGATAAACTGTAAGAAACCAAAGGTATAACATGAGAATTAAAATGAAAAGTTCAATGTCAAAAATTAAGGAAACTATTAAAACTATTAAGGAAACTATTAAAAGATATTTTCATACACTTCTATATGTAAGTACAGTTGATTTTCTATTTTCTCTTATCAACTATAGTGCTGAGGAACCTCTGTTCCTAATGTTGTATCAAATCATATTTGGGACTTTGAATCTGATTGTTCTTTCTGATCCTACAGGATAGTGGTCTCCATGTTCCCTTTCCCATGATGCCACTAAGTGCCATATTAAATATTTAATTATATATAAATCAAATAAATAAATAGATAAATAAATTTGATCATAGATGGTGGGTTGGGATCTCTCTCTCTCTCTCTCTCTCTCTCTCTCTCTCTCACACACACACACACACACACACACACACACAGAGAGAGAGAGAGAGAGAGAGAGAGAGAGAGAGAGAGAATGAGAGAGAGAGAGAGAGAATGAGAGAATGAGAGAGAGAGAGAGAGAGAGAGAGAGAGAGAGCTATGGGTTCTTTTTTACATAGGATAGTCTGCTTTTTGAAGGTATACATCATCCAAAGGGCTATCCAGTGTGGTTCTAGAATGTGAAATATTAGGGATCTTGATGTGGCCTTTTACATTTAGCAGCTGGACAGCTATCTAGCAGGTTCATAGTCACATGATCACAGCCATGCCAACCTGAACAAAGTACACTGCAGTTCTGTGATCCCTGCTGAGGGCCCTTCTCTCTTCTCTGGTGCCCCTCTGACTGGATCAAGGAGGTGTACTGTCTTGCTTCAATTCAACGTCTTTCAATTCTAACAAGGACAATGGTTTAACCTCATAAGAGGATGATCCTTCTTCCTTCAGAAATCTCTCTTCTATAACATCCACAACCAGCAACATTTCAACCCTGGTCACTACAGGTTGAAGTAATATAAACCCATCTCCCAGACAACTCCTAAACCTTACGTCTCAGTGCCTGGCACAGCTTGGGTTGGACCCAGGCTTGTCCCACAAGACATCCAGGGCATGTACGATATTGTTGGCACCTGCTGTTCAGCAACTCTCCCGCCACTCTTACCCCTTTTCTCTTTCAGTGGCCTCCTCTCATTAGGGTGGCTTGCCTGGTGTGCTGGTGCTGCCACTCTTGCTCAGCTTCCTCTTTGGGGACAAGAAATTGTACCCACTTGCCTGTCCAAGGTCTGCTTTTACAATATGAGTCCCGGCCTCAGGTGGTTTAGCATCCTTCTCCTCTCCCTCAAATATCCAGAGCTCTGTAAAGGAAAGCCAAAAAGTGTGCTGCTTACATACCACCCCTTGGTGCTTAAAGCACCTGTAGCTTAGTCCTTCTTCCTGTGTTTCTGTGCACATCATTTGTCTAGCTGCCTCCTTTCCAGCTTCTACTACACAGTCTAATGTTGTTCTTTTCCCAGGCTTCTTTCTCTCTTGTCTTGGGAATGCAATTTTTTCCTTTTTTCTTTCTTTCAGTGGGGGCTCAATTTGGGTTATATATTTATCTTATGGATGAAGAGGAGAGCACACTGCCAATGAGGGATGCCACCTTGTCTCCCATCTCACAAATTCTCTTTAAATCATGAAAGTCAATACTCATTTTATTCCTGTAGATAGCATATGCACTTACATACAAGTCATCATCTTCCTTTGCCTTCTTCTTGGTAATACGTATTTTCTTCTCAGCTGATATTGAAATGACATGTTAATACACTTTCTTCTGCCTCCCTGCCTTTCCTCTCAGACGTATAGGTCTAAATCCAATTGTAATACAGTATTACTTTTTTGGATTTTCAATCTCCATCCATTCACAACTTCCTATCAAGGTACTGGCATTTGAGGTGTGCACTCTGAGCAGCTTAAGTTGCCACAGTGTTTTTCTCTTCTTTATTTTTCCTTTTTATTTCCTTTTCCCCTGATATGTAAGTATAGACTTACATAGCTATTTCTGCTAAAACTTCAAGTACTGTAGGTGTATATCACATCTGAAGTGTTAAACGTAGAAGGTTGAGAAGTGGTGAATACTCACAAAAGGTCTTGTTCTCTGTAGTTTTCCAATAACTGTAACTAATAATTATCCTTGTGGTGCAGTGGTTAAACTGCTGTACTGCACTGGGCTCACAATCCAGGGTTAAATCCCAGGTAGCCCACTCAAGGTTCACTCAGCATTCTAGCCTTCTGAGGCTGGTAAAATGAGTACCCAGTTCACCGGGGGGGGGCGCAATGTGTAGCCTGCATAATTAAATTCCAAATTGCCCATAGAGTGCTTTTTTGCTTTGGTTTTTAAATTTTAAATTTGTACTAATGTGCTAATTTGTGGGAATCAGTTCAGTGTACCTATCTGAACAGCTATCTGATTATTGACTAAATGTTTTATTTTAAGGCTGAGTACGGAAAGCACTAGGTTTTTAACTGCAGTCATAACATTGGTTCAGATTGTTTTCATTGCAGTAGATGCCAATTAAATTACTGATTTCATAATTATAATTCAGCACATTAGAGTTGATAATGAGTGTTGTCACACTCAAACTGAACCATTACTGTATATGAGTTCAGGTCTTACTTGCATTGATATGCTAATCATGAAGTTTGCAAACAATACATTTGTTCAGTTTTTTAAAACAAACCATGGATTTGAGTAGTTTATTCTGATGTGCTCTCAGATGGATAAATAAGGTAACTGTGTTGTAGAATATCTCAGTGTTCTGAGAGGACAATAAATTAACTCGAGCATAACTAGGGATTATGTATATATTTGTTATTATTTTTAGAATATTCTACGGATCAAATGAAGTACTTGCATTAATTAGTGTATAATGAGATTTTTTTTGCTGCAATAAAGGAAGGGCCACATTCTGTTGCATTAAATTTTACCAACATAGAGGTTTAAGTTTATTGAAGACAAATGGCAAATCTATAAACGAAAATTGGTCTTTGGGGGTTACATTTGGTAGATTGACAGCTTACTGTATAGTTGTCTTCAAAATTTTACTTATCAAAATGATAGTGGTCAACTCTTCTTAATAAAAAGTTTCCAACGTTTTGATTTCTCTTCAGCAACCCACTGAAAATCAGTTGCTGGTGGCCTGGAAATTCTTTAGGACAAGCATTTCTAAACTTCGGCCCTCCAGATGCTTTGGACCACAACTCCCACAGTCCTTCCACTGGAAATACAGGCATGGAATTCTGGGAGCTGTGGTCTAAAACATCAGGAGGGCTGAAGTTTGGACATGCCTCCTCTAGGATAAGGCTGTCCAACTTTGAACAGCCCATGGGCTCCTTTTGCCTGCAGCACGTCTTGGCGGGCTCCTATATAAAGTGTGCACACACACACTCCTCACTGTGGCTCCACCCCCAGGTCCTTGGCACTCCGCAGCACTCCGACAGAGGTCTAAAGAGCACACACATGCATCTGCCTATGTACTCACATGTCCACGCACACACAGATGCCTGCCCCCACACATGCATGCCAACACACACATGCATGTTAATACCCACCCCCATGCACACCCACAGAGGAGGAAGAATGGCGGCAGCAGCGGCCATGAGGAGGCTAGCAGGACCAAGACACAGCCCAGTGCTCTCTGCCTGCCAGCTCTTAGCTGCTTCCAACTGGCCTTGCTGCTCTGGCCATGTTGGTGGTGATGCTGGCGGCTGGGGGTGCTTGGCCGTAGGATCTTGCCCATGCATTCCCATGGCGCTCACTTCACCATTGTGTGCTGGGTTGGAGGAAGCAGGGGTGGGAGGAGGAAGGAGTGGGAGGAGGAGGAGGAGGAGGAGGAGGAAGAAGAAGCCTCCACTTGGAGCTTCCCCATTTGTCCGCCCAGCTGGCTGGCTGGTTGGCCAGGACGCTGCTGCCGCTGCTGCCACTGCCACCACCTGCCCCAGGTCCTTTGCACACCCCGGGGTCCCCTCAGTGCTCTCCTCCCCACCCACCTGACCATCCACCCTCAAAGGTTTCCCACGCTGGAGGCAGCCATGGCCACCACCTCAGCCCCAGGAGCCACTGGGCTTGGGGGCATGGCTGGAGCCACCAGGGAGGGCATGGAGGTGCCAGCAGCAACTCCTGGAGGGCCGGGACAGTGTGGTCCAGGCCGGGCTCCACCCAGCGCAGGCAGCTATGGCAGAGGCCAGAGGAGGTGCAGGGTGGGTGGAGCCTGGTGGTGGTTGCAGTCCCCCCTCCACCACCAACTCCCACTCATGGTGGTGGTTGCCCATGCTGCCGGCCACCCTCCCAGCTCGGTAGGTAGCCAAGGCCAAAGACAGACAGGAGGAGGCACCTGGACCGGGAGAGACCGGCGGGGCCCAGGCTGCAGCCCCGCCAGGCAGCCCAGTGCTGGCCTGGGCTGCTACACACTTCAATAGTGCACAAGCATGGGGAACTCCTCTCAATATACCGCCACAAGCAGCATGCCGGGAGGCCAGCAGGGACCCAGCGGGCGCCCTGCCAGTGCGCGAGTTGTCTATGGAGGAATCCATTGTGTAGGCCTGCTCTAGGAAAAGGTGAAAAGTGCAGCAGAATGCAAACAACTGAAACTGGGGTTTCCCCCTCATTGAACAGAAGAAACACATGAAGCACATGAAAGGGCCTTCTCTGTTGCTGCTCCGAGACTTTGCAACTCCTCTCTGCTGTCTTTCCAGAAGCAGGCAAAGACCTTCCTCTTAAGGCAAGCTTTCCCTGAATGAGGGACTACCTAGTATATGATTTTTTTGTCTTACCATGCATGATTGCATTGACTGATTTCATAAGAGCACTAGTGTTTTCCATGTTGCTTTTCACCCCTCATAATTGGATTTTCTTTTCTTCCTGTGTGCTCTTTGTAGCTCTAATTAGAGATGGGCACGAAACGAACATTTTTTCATTTCCATTATTCGTTATTCATTTCGTTATGTAATGAAACGACAAACGAAAATTGTGATGAAAATGGAATGAAACGAACAGAACCATGAAAATTGTGTTCGTTACTTTTCGTTTTCGTTAATGGCGATGCACAATGAAATGAGCTATTTTAAATGTTAAAAAACGCCCTGGAATCCATAAAAATGCAGTGATGATTATTTATACTGTCTGATAATACCTACCAGGGGGATTGGGGTCCTTAAAACGTGCATTTATGTCTTTTCTCAGATCGCTATATTTTTTCCTTTAAGGGGAGTTAGGGGACATTGACCCAAAATGGCTCCCAGATGCCTAATATTGATTTCTTGGGTATTAAAACTCCCTAGACATCCATAAAAATGCAGCGATAATGCAATAATTGTTTGAATTTATTACCTACCAGGGGGTTGGGGTCCTTAAAACGTTTGTTTTTGTTTTCTCCCATCGCGATGTATTTTTCTTTTCCCTTTAAGGATGACAAAATGGATGTCGCCACTCCAGCCACAATATACAGGCAAGCCATGTGATGGGATCATGTAAATTCTTGGACAACCTCAACCAATAGCATGCCCAGGTTCAGACTGGGGAGGTCTGGCAGCCACAGAGGGCATAAAAAGCTCTGCAGCCCCCGTCCTCCTTGCAGTCCCCGGTGGGAGTTAGGGTGGGATTGCTGTCTCTGCGACTCTAGCTTCAGTCCTGCAGCCTCCCTGTGTGCGTGAGTGCGTACCTCTCGGTGAGTAACCTCCCCTGCCCCACAGTGCAGTCACTCTGTGGCTGCCTTGCACCCTGGGCAACGCCCGCCGCTGCCTTTGCAGCCTCCCTGCGTACCTAGTCTATACTGTGTCTTTGCCAGCATCATTTTTTTAGTGTTTTCACTCTGGTCTGGGGCGTTGGGGGACGCCCCCGCATGGAAATGCTTTAAAAATCGCGCAAAAAGCGGGTAGAAACAAAAAATGAAAAAATGAAAAACGAAAACGAAATTTTTCCAAAAATTCACGAAAATGGAAACAAAATGAAACGGACCTCTCAATGACAAATGAAAAACCGAAACACCATTTTTTTTTACTCATGCCCATCTCTAGCTCTAATGTTACCTTTTAATGTTCTAAGGTGCTTATTCAAATTCCATGTTCTTAACTTGAATATGTCTTAAATGTTCTGGGCTGTTTATTGTCCCACATTATTGTAAGCCACCTTGGGTCCTTTTCCAAGGAGAAAGGTGGGGTAAAAATATCCAAAATAAATAAATAAAATAAGTACTTTTATGCACATGACAGGCTGGTTCAGAATCTAAAGGCTTCTTTAACCCTTGCCTACTGGGATTTTTAAAAACCACAACACTTTTGCATTTTCTGATCCAATGACAATATTGATGTGTTAGACTCACTGGTGGGATTAGGGTTATGATCTCATGTTCATATCTTTGTTTTCCTTAACTTACTGAGAATTCTAGCGACCCTCCCTTCAATCAGAACATGTTTTTTGTTTTTGTTTTTGTTTTGGGATCACAAGCCAGAATCCTATTGGTTAATTACACCAGCTCATGAAGTGATTTGCTACTTGTTCCCCATATTCCACTACTCACACAACTGCCATAAGAAAAGGGCTACAAGTGGCAACTTGCGATTGAGTGGCAATTCACTGCTATAGTTCTAAGTCATTGCACTAATTATAGCACTACTAACCAATAGGATTGTGGCCATAAATTGTTAAAACATGGCATGAAATATATTTTGTGGGGGGTGGGAGATGTACATGGCCACCGGCTAAACTTGGTGTCATTGTTTGAAACGTTTTGCATTACAGTTTTGTAAAGTGCCTATGTCTGTAACAGCTTGGATAACAAAAAGTATCTCTGAAGATTTAAAATATTGTAGGATCCAGGGGTGGTGGTATGGATACTGAAATCTGCAGATACTAGTGAAGTCTCAATATATAGTATAGTAAAAGGGGTGATGACATTTTTAACATGCATTACTAGAATAGGCCACTACAGACTGTGTAATAATTTTGGACTGTGGATAAGTGAAAGCATTGTCCGGAAATATAATATACATAATATTACACAGCAGGATCTGGGGGTCCTATTTCATTCTATTGTAGTGCACAGTTTTTAGCTGCCTTTAGCTTTAAATCCTTGGAAAAATCATTTGAATATAAAATTGCTGAACATTTTCTTTGCTAAAAGATGCTAAAAGTTTCTCTACAGAAAGCATAATCTTACTTTTCCACATGTTGTAAAAGAATTATATCTTATTACCCTGTGACAATTAAATATTCTTTATTATTTTGAGAAGGTGTTTTACTTGCTAATTTCTATCTTCAGTTTTGTCTCATTGTCAGTTTCCTCTCTATAAATATTCATTGTTTACCTAGAACTAATCAGTACTATGTTATCAGATTAGCTGGGATATTTTCCTTGGTGTACAGCCAATTAACAGGAATTCAGGAATGTCATCAGCTGGCAGCTCTAAAGAGATATCTAACTCAGTGGCATAAAGCCTCCAATGTAACAGAGGCTTAATGCTACTTGTTAGGATTTTTGTCTGTAATCTGGACACTTGTTTAATTAATAACTGCTATCAATGGATTTTTCACAGAATTTTATTCTTAATACAGGAGATAAAGACAAAAATGAAACTCTGTGTTTAATCCAGATATATTCAGATTGGTGAACAGGTAGTGGCTTCAGAATACAGATGAACTCTAATGTAGTTATTTTAGAAGAGGGGCTTTAAAAAAACTCCAAAAATGTAACTTTTGCAGGTTATATAGCAATACTGGCAAACCTATGGCATGGGTGCCAAAGGTTGCACTCAGAGCCCTTTCGGTGCGCACCCAACATCGCCCCTTCACAGCCACCTGTATTCAGGTTAAATGGCTGTATTGGCACTTTGTGAAAAATTAGTGGTTTTTGAATTGCAGTTTGGGCACTCGGTTTCTAAAAGGTTTGCCATTGCTGTTCTATAGGAAGAACTTGTCTGGCCAGATTGTTAGAAAGGTTCAAGTCTACGGATGGGCATGAAACAAAAAAATGTGTTCATTTCATTTCATTTTGTTTCCCTGTGATTCGTTTCATTTCATCAGAAACATTTTTTTTAAAAATGAAACAGTAATGAACCAATTTGTTACTCTATAAAACAGGTCCCCTGGGTCCTGGAGGCACCAAATTTGGTGGGTTCCTTTCTTGGAAAGTTCCCCTTTAATCCCTCAAAATCTGAAGAGACTTGGGGTTTAGGGGGCCAAGTTATTAAACTTGAAAGGGGGTGCCCCTGGGAAAAACATTTCTAATTGCAATGTTATCTGCTTCAAAATACTGATTCCTGGCATCTAGCAGCATGGAAATGGCACTGGTGCTTCCTCAATTTCTCCCCTTAAAGCACTCCCAATTTGGAGAGGTTTGGGGTACAGGGAGCCAAGTTTTTCAACTCCAAAGGGGTGCTCCCAGGAAAAAAAATCATTTGTAATTTAAAAGTATTTGAAAATACTGATTCCAGGCCTCTAGCAGCATAGAAATTGCAGTGGAGCTTCCTTGAGATCTTCTCTTAAAGCAGCCCCAATTTGGAGAGGTTTGGGGTACAAGAGGCCAAGATATTAAACTCCAAAGGGGGTGCCCATATGAAAAAAATTGTAATTTAAAGTATTTGAAAATACTGATCCCAGGCATCTAGCAGTATGGAAATTACAGTGGAGCTTCCTCAGGCTCTTCCCTCTAAGCCTACCAAGGCACATTGGGCTGTATCAGAATTGCACTCTACCAGGCAGGCAGGTAGGTAGGCAGGCAAGAATTAAACATTGGGCTTGGGCCATATGTCCCTCAGGTATGAAGAGAGAGAGAGTGAGTGGAACTCCCTTGAATGTCCAGGGTATAAAAGACACCTCTATGTCCATGGCAGCTCTTGCAAACATTATGGGTGTCCTGATTCCCACAGATGACAAAGAAAATGAAACCAGCCAGCCCCTTATATACCCTAGCCCCAGCAGGCAGTTAGAAACCACACAGCCCCAAAACCAGCACTTTAAAATGGATTTCTATGGTCACCCCCTTTGGAGTTGAATAACTTGGCCCCCTATACGCCAAATTTCTCCAAATTGGGGGTGCTATCTGCCTGGGATCACTATTTTCAAGCACATAACATTAAAATTAGAAATATTTTTTCTTGAAGTTGAATAACTCAGCCCTCTGAGTCCCAAATATCTCCAAATTTGGGGGGCTTAACAGGGAAGAGCTTGAGGAAGTTCGGCTGTCATTTCCATGCTGCTAGATGCCTGGGATCACTATTTTTGAGTACATAACTTTCTAATTACAAATTATTTTTTCCTGGGGGACTCATTTTGGAGTTGAATTACTCAGCCCCCTGAACCCCAGACATCTCCAAATTTGGAGGGCTTAAAGGGGAGAGTCCAAGGAAGGTTCACAACACATTTGTTGCTTCTAGGACCCAGGAGAGCTGTTTTACAGCAAAACGAATTGGTTCATTTTAAACAAAAAAAAAAAAACACAATTTCATTTCATTACTAACGAAACGCTGCTTCCCCATTTCGTTTCATTTCGTTTTGTTAGCTAATGATATGACAAAACAGCTTTTTGTTTTTCATTTTGTGCCCATCCGTATTCATGTCTTTTTGAGTGAAGACCTTCCTTTTTGCTAAAATCAGGCATCAAGCCTCTCTATAAGTAATCTCCCATTTGCTTCTTTCATTAGCAGAAGGCTAAGTCTTGCTATTGAGACATTTGAACCACATTCTAATGCAGAGCATGTATTGCTTTCAATGATCGCCAGTCTGCAGCTTTCTCTACCATTGATTTAACTCGGAAACAAGTTATATTGGAGGTTTCTATTTAGTGGTTGCACCATTTTTCTTTAGATGCTATTTCTGTATCAACAATAACGTTTGGTTATCATAAATTTCCTCATGTAGAATAAGCAGAAGCTCTGGGATGTAATTCTGACCAGGACGATTGCATTTGGAATAGTTCAACTCAATATAGCTGTAGTCATCTGTGACACAACCAGCCAACGAATTCCTGTTAAATACTTCATCTTTTCCTATTGAGAGGGCCATAGGCAGTGAAAGGTCATGCTTCAATAGGTTGTTGCTTTTTTAAGACACAGGAAGACTTTTACTTCCTTAAATGACTGCTTTTTCTTTTTCCTTCTCTTTTCCCTTCCCTTTTAAAACAACATTGGTATTAGAGACTTCTCCTATATCATCTTGTTGGACCCAGTGGCTTTTCCCTCATCCTGTAGATGTCATTCTGTGACACCATCATGTGCATGGCGCTGCATCACCACAGTACAGAAATTACTTCAGAACAAAATAATATAAATAATGAAGTACATAAATACAGAATGTGATGAGTACTTACTTTATGTTTTTATCACATGATATTAAGACAGAATGGAATGAGTTGTTTGGTTACATGGAAAAAATAGTACTTAGAACTTTTGTTGCAGAAATACAAATGCCATTCGTATATCCCCCCCACCAGAGGGAACTGTTGTATACAAAGGTATCCTGCTTATATACCACCTCATAGTATTTACAGGACTCTTGGGGTGGTTTGCAATTTAATTATGCAGACTAATTTTCAAACACGTACGCACCCATGCGAGATGGATATTCCGCTTACTGACCTTGAAAGGATGGAAGGCTAAGTCAACCTTAAGCCAACTACCTGAGTCTTTTGGAATCAAATGTGGGTTATGAGCTGGGTCTTGAGTCAGTACTGCTGTTTTATCAATGTGTCACAAGTGACGGGGGGAAATAAAACCAAACTGGTGGATACAAAGAGGGACTAAGATTTTGTGTGAATGCCATGTCACATTCTCTATCTATCTATCTATCTATCTATCTATCTATCTATCTATCTATCTATCTATCTATCTATCTATCTATCTATCTGAATATTTTACCCCACCTTTCTCCTTGGAAAAAGACCCAAGATGGCTTACAATAATGAGGGACATTATACAGCCCAGAACACTTAAGACATATACAAGTTAAGAGCAGGGAATTAGAAGAGGCTTCTCAGAATATTAAAATGTAACACTAAAGCTACCAAGAGCACACAAAAAGAAAAGAAATATCCATTGTGAGGGGGGGGATTTACATGGAAAACACTGGTGTTTTTATGAAATCAATCAATGTAATCATGCATGGTAATCCATCTAAAACCCCTCATTCAGGGAAAGTCCTTCCTCATTCAGGGAAAGTCCTTCCTCATTCAGGGAAAGCTTGCCTAGAAAGGAAGATCTTTGCCTCCTGCCGGAAAGACAGCAGAGATGGAGCAGTCCTGGTCTCCATTAGGAGGGAGTTCCTGAGTTTGGGCGCAGCAACTGAGAAAGCCCTTTCATGTGTTTCCACGAGAGGTACCTGTGAAGGTGGCAGGATGGAGAGAAGGGCCTCTCCTGATGACCTTAGCGCCCAAGCCTGTTCATACTGTGAGATTTGATCTTTGAGGTAACTTGGACCCAGGCAATTTTGTGCTTTGTAGGTTAAGGTCAGCACCTTGAATTGTGTCAGAGAGCTGATTGGCAGCCAGTGGAGCTGCTTTAGTAGGGGTGTAATATGATCTCTGTAACCTGCCCCAGTCAGCAATCTGGCTGCTTCATTTTGGACACACTGAAGTTTCCTGAGACTTTCCATCAGTAGTCCCACATAGAGCACATTACAGTAGTCCAGCCAGGATGTCACTAGGGCATGTGTCACAGTGTCCAGAGCAGGTTTCTCAAGAAACGGGCGTAACTGTTGTACTAGTTTTAATTGTGAAAATGCACTCCTGGCCAGAGCTGTGACCTAGGCATCTAGGTTCAAGGATATCTATATCTATCTATATCTATATCTGTGTGGTCTTGGGTGACCTGGAAAATTTCAGGGTGTTCTGAAAAGCAGGGGATTGTAAAGCACTTCTGAGTATTGTCTACCTGGAAAAACTCCAGATAGGGTTGCCATGAGTCAGAATAGATATGAATACCCACCCACAAGAGATAGATAGATAGATAGATAGATAGATAGATAGATAGATAGATAGATAGATAGATAGATAGATAGATAGATAGAGGATGTGACATGGCATTCACACAAAATCTTAGTCCCTCTTTGTATCCACCAATTTGGTTTTATTTCCCCCCGTCACTTGTGGCACATTGATAAAACTGCAGATATCTCAGGGGTGTGGGTGTTTTGCCATGAAGAATAAATATATGATATTCACTTAGATCAGTGGAACAGTAAACGTATAGTCCCAGATCCAAACCTGGTCTGGTGCTGCAGCAACAACATGACACTGTTATTTATTTATTTATTTATTTAAAGTCTCTGCTGCTTTTCTCAGCAATGAGTCTCAAAGGAGCTTGAGCCCTATCCACTGACACCAGCTATAGCCTTCAGGATTGGGGGAATGTAGGTGGATAGAGCTGTATGAAGGAAGTTGAGATCCCCTCGCTCCAGATTCTGCCGAGAGAAGGCATTTTCTTAGCAGATCTGCTGAATTCTGATCATAAATGTATTTCTAGTGTATTTCCCCATAGAAATGAATGAATATCATTTCCACTTATTGAGGGTAAATGCAAAACTGGGTTTACCATTCCTTTGGATGCACTCCTATGAGTATTGCCTTTCCAACAAGTCTGACACTTTTCGATTGAATTACATTGCATCTCAACTTAAATGTAGAGTTATTTGTGTACTGTGAGCTAAAAATAAACTTGAAAAAAGGAGCTCTTCTTTAAAATTCAGTCTGCTTTCTGCTTATCAGCTTACCATGCCTCTTAAATACTGAGCTCAAGGAGAAAACATTTTTCCTTTTAAAAAAGCTTCTTTCCTAAAGCACAGATAATCTTCAAAATATAATGGAGTCTTTTAAAAAGAGAGGATAATGAATTTACAAGACATAGTGCACTTTATTTTCTTTCTTTTTTAAACCTTGTATTAAGCTTGTAGGAATCCTTTTTTCCCCTTAGTTGGAATGGCACTTTTTAAGCTAAACATATATTAAACATAAATGTGTGATAAAGCCCTGGAAGTTGCGAACTGATGTATTGAGGAATCTCAGAGGGAGAAGAATTTACCTTTTAGTTAGTTGCTGTTTTTGTTTGTTCATAATCATGTATTTTAGGACCATCATGAAATCTGATGTGGAATTTACCTTCATGTTTACTGCTGAACTGAGGAGATTGTTAAAAAAATCTGCAGAAACTCTAAGGGATGATAATGTGGTGAAGATGTTTCTAAATGTAAGAAAATGTATTTTCATCTGCCTTAGTTATTATACTAAATGATCTAGACCAGGCATGTCCAAACTTCTGCCCTCCTGATGTTTTGGACCACAACTCCCAGAATTCCAAGCCTGTATTTCCAATGGCAAAGGACTGTGGGAGTTGTGGTCCAAAACATCTGGAGGGGCGAAGTTTGGACATGCCTGACCTAGACAATGGGGAGGAACTGGATAATTTCCTTCCCATATTCCAAAATGAGAGCTATTACCATTTGCTTTTAAAATTCTCAAATATTTTGGCCCTCTAGACTTGGGTGTTCTGGAAGCTATAGTTAACCCCAGTAGTACAGATAGTGCGAGTCCTCCATCTTATAGTCAGCTTTGACCTCTTGTCACCCTGGTCTGAAACAGGCTCATAAGATGAACAATGGCTTGAATCGGCTTGTTAGGTAATCAATAATATCCATAGCCTTAAGGTGAACAATGGCCTAAGGTGCTGAAACCTATAAAGTATGGGTCACCAAGGCCATAGCTAAGGACCTATACTTTAAGTACTGAGCAAAGGGGAGCAAAGTGTGGCCCTCTAGGTTGGGTCCAGACAAGATGGAATAATTGTCTCACCTTATGTTTCGTAACCCAGCATTCCGTATCAAACCAGGAGGCTGGGCCATTGTTACCTATAGAGGGACGAGTGGAGCTGAACATCTGGGTTAAACTTTGGGTGATCAAGAAATATACTTGAATAGCAGCTTCAGAAGAATTAGTCAATAGGATAGTTAGTTATTTGTGCTTAGTTTCTGATAATCTGGACCATTGTTCAAAGGCCAGTAAGGTTCTTGGCATCCACTTCATACATAATAAAAGACCTTATCCTCTCTCTGGGAAGCAGCATAAAAACTTTGTTTAGTGCAATGGTTCTCAACAAGTAGAACAAAAACAAACACCTCCACTCCCAGTTATTTCACAGAGGACTTAGCCATAATGCGGTTTCTCCCCCACAGTAGCTCTTAGAAGCTCACAAAAGTCTATCTCTGGCAATAAAAGTAAAAGTCTATAAAAAGGTTAAAAAGCTAAGGAGATTAAAAGGTAAAAAAGTAAAAGGCGTTTAAAATTAATTTAAAAGGGAGTTGAACACAGCATAAACACTGTTCTTCCCATCCAACTGGAACTGGAACCCAGTTTATTTATTTATTTATATATTCTTTCTTTCTTTCTTTCTTTCTTTCTTTCTTTCATTCATTCATTTCATGTGGCATAGCAGAATACATTGTTATTGCACAAGTCTTTGCAAAGACAATATAAAATATGTATTAAATGTAAAATATTAAAAGAATAGATTCTATGAGATTTTTAAAACATGCAAGATGAATAATGAATTATTAGTGAAAATAAATTGTGTATGAGCAGTTACTAGAGCAACTAAGCCTAAGGCTGGATAAATAAATCATTTAACCACTGAACATCAGTGCCCTCAAGATGATGTAATTCTTGCAGGGAGCCAGGGGACCTTCTAAAGGAGCTTTCCATCACAATGTGAATGGAAAATTTGTGGGACATTCCCACAGTCACAATTAGAATTATCGGCCAGGCCCCCACATACCGTATTTATCTAACTATAAGAAATTCCCAAGTATAAGATGACCCCCACTTTTCCAACCCCATATTATAAAAAGAGAAAGAGGAGCCCGTACTGGATGGATCCGCCCCATCTTCTTGCCCTGGATCTGGTGGGCGGATGGCAGCACTGGGGAAAGCATGGGATGACAGGAGCATGGGAAGGTGCTGGAGCAATGTGTAACTGCTCGAGGAAAAGAGAGAGATGGGATCCCTTGCCCAGACTGAGAGAAGGGTGAGGAAGATGCAGGGTTGGAATTGGGTAAGGGAGGGGAAGGAAGAGAAGTGCTAGGAAGAGGCCAGTGAAGTGGAGAGGTGCAGGCAAGGATTGATTGTCCTCACTGCTGCCACTGGCCTTTCCCTTCCCCTCTTTCCAGCCTCCACTTATCGGGGCTGGGAAAGAGGCAGCTTGCACACTCCAACCATGGGGCACCCACAGTTTGCAAGCCCTTCCTGTTTGTGTGTAGACATCACTTTCCCCCCCAGGCATGCTCTGTGGGGTCCTCTCCTCATCTTACTTCCACGTAAAAAACTAGTAATTTTTTAAAAATAATATATTATTGTTTTATAGATGGAAAATATGGCATGTGTCCAATATTGGCACCTGCCATGCTTAGTTCAGATTCAGTTAAGTGCTGTTCAGTTTTTCCTTGAAAGATCGAGGCCATAAGAGCATTATACTGGATAGGACACTAAGTTAAACAGATCTGGATTAGAAGTGTCCTGATGCCATGTTGTCTAAATGTCACATGCAGAGAAATAATATATGTAAAATACTAAGATAAAGAATTGCAGAACTTTTGCTGCCATGTTTTGCAGTGACCCTTTGTCTGCAGATCATTGCCCTCTTCCTTCTCGCATTTCTTTTTAAAAAACCTTGCATCTCAGAGGGTTTCTAAATGGACAATTAATATTAGAGGCCAAAGGAGGGCAGTGAGCAGAACTAATGGGAGATACTAATAAGTTGAGCTGGAAGGAGTTCCATCAAGGATTAATCTCAAGGCCTGCAGTTGCTGAGTACAGCTTTTAAAGGCATCTTGGCCATGTGTTGTAATATTCTTATCCTCTGTGGATTTATGCAATCCTGGATCATGGCCGGGTATGTCAAGAGACATCTGTTGTTTCCATCGTTATGTTTGTCATATATTTTCCCCCAAAGAAACCAGATACATTATTAGAGTAAGGATTGAATATGGGCATAAATTTAATATATCCTTTGCAAACATGATTTTAAAATAGTTCATTGAAGTGTGTACGTTCTTTCTGATGCATGTGTTTCCAGTGATTGCAACCCTGACCTTCTACTTCTCTTTCAGAAGTGTTCAATTTAAAACCACTTATACAATGGATTATTAATTTTCTCTCTCTCTCTCTTGGAAGATGTAATCTAGCATTGTAGGCTATGTGATTGTGACAAAACCCTGGAAACAGGAGTAATGAATATACAAATCATCAGCCAATCCCAGCAGGAGGGCGGGGAATGGTATGATATAAAAAGGGTGGAGCCTAATCAGTTAAGGCAGTTCAGTTGAGTTCAGTTAAGTTGAGGGTTTGAGAGTGAGTGCTGAGGGATAGAGCACTGCTCTGTTGGAGTTCTGTCAGGCAGTGAGGGCTATACTGTTTACGAGTTATTAAAGACAGGGAGGCTTGTAGAGTTGATAAAATCTATTCTGTGTTAAAGGCAACACATACCATCTTCAGACATTGTTATATTTATTTATTTTCTCAATAAACTTCGTTATTATTTTTATATTATACATCTGAGTCTGTCCCAATTCATGAGGCAACGATTTTAAAAGGTGGAAGCATTACCATTTCCAACACAATTACATGTGTAAAAGGAAGGTGTCGCCACAATTTAGTGGCACAGCAGTGGGATGTCGAAATAAACCCGGTTGTGCCTTTGAAAACCCATTCTGTGAAAGGGGTGACGTCACAGTGATAAATAGGACATATTAGAACAAGGCTGCAATAAACCATCAGAAATATCTTACTACTGATATGTTTAACTTATAATCAAACATATATGATGTGTTTATTTTATGTGCTTTATACAGAACTATTTAAACAAATGAGCTTCTTGCAAATGAAATGATGTCCATTTTCAAAGTCATAGTGGATGGTTTCCTGTGCATTGAAGGAACACCTTCTATTACTGCTGCTCATGGTGCATAATATATTCTGCGGGTCTGTGTATAGCATTTACTAGTGCTTTTTAAGGATTCCACTAGGGTGGCAATTTCATGAAATTCAAAGATATAATGTTCCAGTGAAATGAATTTTCTTAAATTTTAACGTACTCAGCAAATAGTATTTTTAAATAAAAGTCCAACATTGCATGCATCTACTGTGTGGGGAATTATCTGTGGTGTAGAACTCTGTGACTGAATTTAAAGAACATAATTCATGGCAAAAATGAGTACAGGAAGATTGAAGTCATCCTAGATGCCTACAGTTTTAAAAAATGGACCGGTTAGTTTTATGTAATACATGAAACTCAGCTGTACTAATGCCACCCAGTGCTTCTTATGATCAGTAACAGGCAAGCTATCCAGTCATGTACATGTCTTCCCATGGCTCTGATTTCCATGGCCATGGCTGTCATGAATAGGAGTGCCACTATATTCCCTCATTTCCCTCACTCTCTTACCCCCTTGTCGTAGTCTTCTGCCTATGCAGTTAGGGGCAAGCTTTACCCTCAGTGCTGCTGAATCAGTGTCTCCTGCCAGGAGTCCTGATCCTATCCCTCTCCCTTTGTGTGTGGGTATGTGTGTGGGTGTGTTTGCATGTGTCTAAAAGTATGCATGTTCATATTGAGTTCATCTGTGTCCATACAACTGCCCTCCCCCTTTATCATTAGATGTCACTGAAAAGTTTGTTTCCACCTTCTGTGGTCTATAGGGAATATTTAGCATGGTATTTTGTGCTGATCATAGAATCATAGGCTAGTGAAGATGGAAGGGGCCTATAAGGCCATCAAGTGCAATCCCCCGCTCAGTGCAGAAATAGAAATCAAAGGATATCTGACATGTGGTTGTCCAAATTTCTACAGAATGCCTCCAGTATTGGAGAATTCACCATCTTTGCCATACTACTCTAACAGTTAGGAAGTTTTCCTGATATTCACCAGAAAGCTGGGTTTTCTTAACTTGAGCCCATTGTTGCATGTCCTGCAATCTGAGATTATCAAGATCGTATCTTGCCCCTCCTCTGTATGACAGCACTTCAAATATTTGAAAAGTGCTATCATATCACCCCTTGGTCTTCTCTCTAGGCTAAACTTCCCTTGATTTCATTACATCTAGTGTTCAGAAATGAAGAGTCACTTTGAGAGTGTGTATCTGCCGGAGAGCAGGATGAAAACTAACAAGAATAACTTATTTGAGTTAATTCAGTTGTACTTCTTTCTGAGTAAACATGCATATGATTTGATTCCATGGCTAAAATACTAAAAAAATAACTGCCTGGCTGAGATAATGTTAAATGAATCGTGAGTCTTGATCCAGAAATATGTACAGGGAGGGCCAGGCTTCATATGCCTGTGAACACTCAACTGCCCAAAAGCTGGTAGATGCAGCCAGTTTTTTTTTATGTCCACAAGCACCTATCTGATTTGCAGCACATAGTGCAATCAATTGTTGTTCACCATCCAAGAGGCAGGGGAAATCCTGATCAGCACTGTACAGAATTACATTTCTCAACATTTGTTCAGTGTAGTTCATGTGTCTCCTGAATCATTATCAGGAATTCCGTGGGCGTTCACAGTGCAGACATCTGGCTTCTGGAACTATACACACAGTAACCCTTTGGCACATACAGTACTCAGTTCAGCAGAGAGATGTCTGCTCCCATGCCTAGGCTGCTGTAACTGAATCAGACTGTGGGGTGTAATCCTGTTCCTCTTGGCTTTACGGTTTTATAGTGGGATAAAGTTTTAAGAACATAAGAAGAGCCATGCTGGATCAGGCCAAAGGCCCATCTAGTCCAGCTTCCTGCATCTCACAGTGGCCCCACCAGATGCGTTTGGGAGCGCATGAGACTAGATATCTGTCTCCTGATACCACTCCCCTACTTATTATCAGTCAACATCAGTTGTCTTAAAAGAAAAAAAGATCACATACAGGAGAGAGAGATTGAGAAATCTGCGCAGAGGCACATAATAGCACCACAGTATTGTCTGGAGTTGTAGCTTCATAAGGTATTGTGTTATTTTGCTTTTGTTTTACGCTTCTTTTTTTCAGAATAACATTTCATCTCCCCCTTCTTTTCCACAGCCTTAAACAAGCAAGGACTCCATTAAGAAGAAATGGTCTATTCATCCTGTTTGCATCTGGAGCATTATTACCATATCACTGATCTGTTTTATAAACTCTGAAAGCTTTTGAGCACAGAAGACGGGAAGACATGAATTCCTCTTTGAAGGTCCTTGGTCTAAAGTAGATGTACCAGATTCCTCTGGATGAGCCTACGGATAAAAAGGTTTGTGGACTCTTTGAATAGCATCAGAACAGTTTATTTCGGTATATAACATATACTGTGTTGCGAGTGAAGTACGTTGGTTGGCGCATAACATTTCCTCCCCTGCCCTCCACTTTGAAGGGAAATCCAGCATTCTCCTTTCTTGAACAATGCAAAAAATAATTCTTGCCAGAAAAGACAGAAGTGCTCCTGGTCAGTCAAAAGGCAGATCAAGGAATAAGAGGGTGTACCCTGTGCTGGATGGGTATGAAATGTTGGGGGTGCACCTAGATTCATCTCTGATTCTGGATGCCCAGGTTTCAGAAGGAGCCAGGAGAACATTTGCATAATTAAAACTAGTTTGCCAGCTGTGCCTGTTCCCGGACAGGTCCAATCTGACCACAGTGACACATTCCTTAGTTAAAATTCTAGCTGGATTACTACAATGCGCTCCATGTGGGGCTGCCCCTGGAAAGTGTCTTGAAACTTCAGCAGGTGCAAAACACAGCAGCTAGGTAGCTGACTGGGGCTGCTCACAGGGCTCACGTAAACCCCCTGTTGCAGCAGCTCCCCTGGCTGCCAACCCATTTCTGAGCACATTCAAAGTGCTGCTTATAACCTAAGTGGCTTAGGTCCAAATTATCTCAAGGACCTCCTCTGCCTTTTTGAGAGTCTTTAAATGGATTGCTGGGTCTTATTGCTTTGACTGTGGTTTTTGCTGTATTTTTTTATTTACATGTCTTTTAGTAGGGAATGTGCTTAATCCTTTTTAGCATTTGTATGCTTTTGGCTTGACAAATCTTGCCTTTAGATATTGCCCTTGAATAAGCCATCTTGAACACCTTTTAAGGAGAACAGTGGTAAATAAGTACATAAATAAGAATGTCTGTAAGTGTGTGTGTTTGTTTTTGCTTCTCCCTTTTTGTATGTCTTTGTTTTTGTAGGGAAGGCTATCTCTCTCACAGCTCCTTGGTTGTGGAAACCTCTTGCAGCCACAAATTACTGTAGATTGTAGAAACAGAAGACTGCAATGTCTTCTAGGAGATCAAAGCCAGGCCTGCTTGTTGCAGTTTGCAGGGCCTGTTTCTAGTACTGCTTTGCCATCCAACGTCAGAGGGTGGGTTGCCTTATGTTACCCCTCCCTGAACAAAAATAAGAGGAGGATTTGCCTTGGATAGCCATGGAATTGAGGAGAGAGATAGTTTCCCCAAGATGTTCTTTCCCCCTTTCCATGGCTAATATCAACATTGTGTGCAGGGGAGAGATTCCTACTGGGGATATGGGATTTAATGCTCACTGCCGTGATAGGAACCCAGTTCTTGAAAGTAACATATTAAAAACAAATATAGTGTGTCACTTTTGATATGATTTATTTGAGAATGGCATGCTTTTTATGGCTTAACTGACATGTTAGAGGCAGATAAAATATCCATTTGCTACATGTTAGCCATTTAGGGTAGTGTTAACAAACTACATATACTACCCAAACCTGTCCCTCCATTTTGGTAAGGGATAACATGTCTTAGGTTCCAATCATGGATCTTTCCTGTCATAGTTTGGCTCTAGTAGATGAAATAACTAATTGTTACTTCATCTTGTTGTTAAGTGCCATTGCATCAGGACTGATTTATAGTGACCCTAATAGGGGTTGCCAGGTAAGTGAGTTATTTGAGAACTGTTTATACCTGTTCTACCTCTGCCTCATTGAGTTGCCATGGCAGAGCTAGGGAAGTGAACCCAGACCTCCTGAGTCCTCGTCCATTACTCTATCCACTACACCACAGGGGGTCTTACAGTTTACAGTAGTACCTTGTATAACGTAATTAATTTGTTCCAAATTAAATTACGTTATACAGATTTTCCGTTGTACAAATTGAAATTTCCCGTAGAAATGCATTGAAAACAGATTTAATTTGCCCCCACCACTCCCCCTTTCCCTCGAACTCAGACTTCCCTGCCGTCTTTTTTAGTGGTCCCGTGGTCGCGGTGTGGTCTGCTCCTTTGGATGTCGCTGCCCCGCGGCCCCTCGTCGTCCTTCCCCGCCGGCGCGGAGATCTCGGGTTGTTGCGGCTCCGTGGCCCCGGGGGTCGCCGCCGCCGCTGCCTTGCAGCCCCCCGCCGGATGCGGCCATCTTCACCGGCATGGGGATCCCGCCCCGGGAGCTGCCGCCGCCGCCGCTGCTTAGCGGACCCCGCCGGACGCTGCCTTTTCTACCGGCCTCGCGGGGCCGCCCCGGGAGCCGCCGCGGCTGCCTTGCGGCCCCTGCCCGACACAGCCAACCTCACCGGCCTCGCGGGGCCGCCCCGGGAGCCGCTGCCGCCGCCCCCACCTTGCGGCCCCCGCCGGACTCGGCCCTCCCCTCCCCTCCCCTCCCCTCCCGCCCCGTGTCCTCTTCCCGGGTGGCCTTGGACGGGACCGCGCCGGGAATTCCCCCCCCCTCTCACCTCTTGCCGGAGCCCCGGAGGCAGGCAGTAGGGCACACCGCCGTCCCGCCCCGCCGGGAGGAATCTCAGCATCCGCGGCGGCGGCAAGCGGAGGACCCCTGCGCAGGTGCCAGGTAAGGGCACCCCTCCCTGGCTCGCCCCCCTCCGTGTCTGCCGCCCCTCCCCTCCCCTCCCCTCTTTCCCCGACTGCCCCCCGTCCTCTTCCCGGGCGGCCGCAGGTGGTGGGCGGAGATGGCCGCTGGGGGGAGGGGGGCGGATTTTTTTCCGTTGTACGGATTTTTCGTTGTACAAACCCTCCGTTATACGAGGGTCTACTGTATATAAGATTTACCACAACATTATTTCTAGTAATTTCTAGTCATTTCTAGTCATATGAGATTGCCAAGTGATCTCAGGCTGAAGAGGGGGCAAGGAAGCTACCTGCTCTCCTTCCAGTGGATCAATCTTACAGTTCAAGAGCTTTGGGCTTGGGATACTTCTTTGGTTTCCTGTCCAGAGCAAATTGTTCCATTTACCATCCCTCTTTTCCTTGGAGACTTTCTCATCTTAATCCATATTCTCTCAATTTCCCAGTTGAACATGACCACACTGGTTTTAGTTCACATGTGGATGAATACCTTATAATGATGAATGAGTGCTTCCATTTCAGTCTTCCTTTTTTTTTTAATGTTCATGTTCAAAATAGTCTATGACTTTGATATTGGTTGATCTCATGAAATGAGGAGAAAGTGCAAGTGTGACCATTCTTTTCTTACCAGACCTGCTACTAGTCCAACATATTGGAGAATGCCTATATGACCTAAGAGTGAAACATTCAACTGGATACTCTGATATACCTGAGTTGATGGCTACTCACTTGATATTGAAAATACCAGAGGCTCTAGTAAACAATTGCCAACTGAATCCATTTATCTCTGATTATGCCTCTCAGTGGTACTTGCTTTAAAATAGATATGTAGGGTTGTGCTGTAAATTACTTAATTTGACATGTGAAGAGGAAGTAGTTGATGGCTACATTTAAGCAGAAAAAAAGAAGCAAGTTGGGGAAATGTAGCAAGTGAAAAATATAAGAGACTGGGTGGTTATTTATACAGTAATGTGTTGGCACTTGAGCTGAGATGGGAAAGCAACACTATGGAAGTCAGTCCCTCCTTTGCCCTTTGCATTTCATTGTAAGGTATTCAATGAGCTCTTTCTCAGGTGTACAAAATAAGGGCTATTTTCACATAGCATGAAAAATTGAAGGACTTTAAGAAGGAACCTGCTGCAACATCATGCATTTTAATATTAAACAGATCAGAATATTTGAAAACAGTGCTGAGAAGGAAGGAGCACTGTTATAGACCAAGGATTATTCCATTTAAGCCAAGGTAGAAGTAGGTGAAATTCAGCCTGCAGGCTGCGTGTAGCTCCTAGTGGACCAAATGCAGCTTCCTGGCATAATGTGGGCGGCGCAGCTCCAACAATACATTCCCTACCACACTTTTTAAACTTTAGAATAATTCTTGTGCCCTCTGTGGGGTATGAAAGCAAATTTTGTTATCTTTGAAATATGCTCTGTCAAAGCCCTGAATTTAATTTTTTTAAAAATATATATTTTGACCAGCGGTACACAAGGTGACATTTTTAGAATACTATTTTTTTAAAAAAACTATTTGTAAGGAAATAAATGTTTATGGAAGGCATCTCACAGGAGTGGGTGCAGCCCTCCAAGGTGCATGGAAGGAATATGAGTGAACCTCAGACCCCTGTGCAGTGTGGATTTTGTCATCCTAACAGTAGATAGGATTGCACTGCTCTTGCTTAGCATGCCTCAATGACCTGCTGAATATTATTAAATTTCCTCAAGAGGAGAAAAATATTGTACATTTGAAATGATACAATAACTTTCACTGGATGCTTGGGTCTGGGATGTCCACTATAAGCAGCTGGAGTTACAAGTACAGTACAGTGGTCCCTTGGTTTACGAGTATGGCATTTACCCCTTGGTGATGTGAAGTGTCTGTATTGATTGGTTGGTAGTTGAACAATGGGAGAGTTTGGTAGATGAGCCTGAGTGGTTTTATGGCTGAGCCCATCACTGAATAAGTCAGATAGGCACTTACACAGAATATGAGAGATCAGAAAGGGTCTGAGAGAGTCAGACAGAATCTGAGAGAGAATCCTACAGGGACTTACTGAGATACATTAAAGACTAGAGAGAAAAGAGATAGGATTTTAGAACTTCTGTGAGGAAAACTAAGTGTTGACTGTCTGCAAATGTAAGAACAGGGTCACAAATGATCAACTTTGTCTGCACCCTAACTTTAGTGTGTTTGAGCTATATTCTTCCTTTGAGCTACATTCTTCCTAACCTAAACACGTTATCCTTTATGCTTTTAATTCTACTTTTTAATAAAAAAAACTTTTACCTTTTATGCAATTTAAATTAGTCTGAAAGCATTAATTTACCAGAGAAGCTAATTGGTGGCAGCGAAAGAGAAACATTTGAGGTGGTGCTTGTCAGTAGCCTGTGGAAGGGCTGGGGGCAAAGCACACTAATGCTACGATGAGTACCTTGGTTTACGAGTACAATGGTACCTCAACTTACATTTTTAATCCATTCTGAAGGAATCTTCGGAAGTCGAACAATTTGTAAGTCGAACGGTGGTTTCCCTTAGGAATGCACTGAAAACTAATTAACCTGTTCCAGAGGGAATGGATTAATAGGTTTTCAATGCATTCCTATGGAAAGGCTGTTCCAACCCCCCTCAGTCAGGGGCAGCCAAAGGGTGCTTTCCACTTTCCCACCAGACAGCTGATTTTGACAGGTCCGACCGATCAGCTCAGTGGGTGGGTGGTGAGCAACCTTCGGCTGCTCTTGATTAAAGAAGAACCCTGGGTGCCTTGGAAGGGAAGCATTTCCTATCAAAGTCATCTGTCTGGCAGGAAAACGGAAAGCAGTTGAAGGCTGCTCCGGAGCCTTGGAAGGGAAGCGCTTTCCTCCATGGTAAGCACTTCCCTTCCAAGGCACCCCAGCTTCTTCCTCAATCAAGGGCAGCCAAAGGCTGCTCTCTGCAAACCCAACGTCTAGAGGAGGTGGTGTTGGGCAGTGAACACTGCTCTCTGCTCTGCATGACAGGTGACTTTGACAGGTCAGACCTGTCAGTGTCAGCTGTCATGCGGAGCACAGAGCAGCATTTGTAAGTCGAATTATTCTGTTGACAAAGCAGCCGTAAGTTGAGGTACTACTGTATTTTGATAAACGAGCAAAATTTATGTTGAATTTTTCCTCAATCAATAAGCAATGTCTTGCAAAATGAGCACCAGAGGTGCTTGTTTTGCTGTCACCCCCGCTTGCCTCCCCGCCGCTGCCACCCCTCCCCTCCTGCATGCACCTTGCCTCAGCCGCAGACCCTATTGCCACTGTTGCTGTGCTTCCAGCCACCAGGCCACCAGTCTCTTATTTTTCCATAGAGGTGAAGGGTAGCCCTTCCGGGCAGTGCTACTGGCTCAGCTATCCAGCTGCTGGCTGCTCCTTCATGACCCCAGCTACCAGAAGAGGAGAAACTGAGGGAGAGTAGAAAGGTGGTGGTGAAGAAGCAAACAAACCCAACAACATATGCATACACTTAGTCTTGCTGACCCACCTGCCTCCTGCCTATCCCTGAGAGGTAGCCGCAGGAGACGCCACCTTCCTCCTGCTCTCCTGATGGAGGAACTTCCTCGCTCCCCCTCCCAGGCTGCAGACACATTTAAAGTGAGAGATGTTAGGATTAATTCTCCTAACTTTCTCCTAATGGGTGTTTTGGTTTACCAGCATGCTTCCAGAACAGATTATGCTCGTAAACGGAAGTGCCACTGTAGAAGGGCTTCCTGCTGAGCTCAGTGAATTGCTCCACCTCTACTTTTCCCACTTTGGACAGTTGAGGCAGTTTGGACAACCTGACTAGGCAGAAGGCAAACATGTGATACAAGTGATATTAAATGAGGGTGGGGAGTCAGAAAGCTTGGAGAGAGAAAATATGCGGGACTTACTTTCAAAACACTCTATCTGCATCACTCTAGTGCAGTGATGGTGAACCTATGGCACGGGTGCCAAAGGTGGCACTTGGAGCCCTTTCTGTGGGCACCTGACATCGCCCCTTCATAGCCACCTGTATACAGGTTAAATTACTGTATTAGCACTTTGGCAAATTAGTGGGTTTTGAATTGCAGTTTGGACACTCGGTCTCTAAAAGGTCCACCATCACTGCTCTAGTGGGACATGTACTCACTTGGCAAGACATGGTTTGAAATAAAACAAATTGAGCATAATTTGCTCTAAAGGGGGAAAGTTCTGTCTTGCAATTGTAAGTCTAGGGAGTTCCAATGATTAATAAAAGCTGAAGTAAAAGTTGGCATTGTTACAACATCATAATCCCCACTTGTATGGTAAATGGCATGATATAAATCTGTCTTAGTTTCAATAAATTTGTAGATTTGTGCTTGCTGTTCAGTTAAAAAAAAAAAAAGAAGCTGAAGTAGAAAATATGCAGCCCTTCAGAAAATAAGAGTTATATATCCCAATGGCATAAATTAGATGGTCTAAAAACACAAACAAAATTGCATAATAAATGTAGCAGAGAAACAGCAAAAGCATGAAACATCTTTATTCACCAAAACAAATTAAGAATATAATGGGAATAATAGATGTATGAGGAGATAAATGTTGTGTTAAAGGTGGTGATAATAGCCACATAAATGCTATATTTCCAGGAAGCAGCATCCAAAATTTTCTTCTAAAATGGTTTTTAAAAGTTCACAAAAAGTGTGTTATTGAACAACACATAATAAACACAGAAGACATTAGCAGCTTGTGAATTCAGGAAGATAAGTTAAAACAACATGTATAATAGGAGGATATGCGCCTTGGATGAACACAACTTTGCACCTTTATTTGATTGATTATTTGATTTATATACTGCCCCATTAGTAGATGCAGTAGTTTAGGTAGTTGACAAGGTTAAAGTTATAATCCCCATGGAATCTACATGATAATATCTAAGGCAATCTTGCAGTTTTAAAAATCAAGCAAGAAGCAAGAGAGAACAATAAAATAAAATACTAATAATGGCATCTGGGAGTCTCAGCTGTTGAAGGCAGATTTTAACTGTTCTGTTTTCAACAATTTCCTTAAACATAAAAGAGGGAAGGAGCCTGTCATCTCTCCACTGGTAACCCATTTCAAATACTGGGGTACACCATGGAGAAAGCCTGATTCTTTGTCTTTTCTTTCTGGCCTTCCTTACAGTGGCCACTTCAGCAACATGGATTGAGAGGAGTAAGGGAAACAGTTTGTTGATTTCTGAGAGACATTCCAATAAGCATCAAGGTCCTCAGTGGTTAAGTGCTTTATAGATCTTAACTAATGTCTTCAGTTGAGCATGGGAAATGAAGGGAGCCAATGAAGATATGCCAGGACTGAGAATATGTAACCAAATTTACTAATTCCAGAAATCAGTGAGGACTCCACATTTTGGAAGTGTCTGTCCTTTTCCACGAGCAGCTCTACTTTACATTAATGTTTTTCTAATCTACTTGCAATGGCTAAGGCCACACAAATAAATTTATTTGTTTTTGTTTTTGCCTACTTAACAAACATTACAGTTTGTTAACATGGGCTATTTCGGAGATTACTAATGCATGAACCAATGCTGGTAGGCATTTTTGTTCGTTTAGGGGTGAAACTGGGCAATCAATTAGAGTTGACAAAAGTTTTGGAGAAGGTAGCTGTGTTCGTCTGTGCAAGAATTCCAGGCAAAAAAAATCAAAGAAAAAGAAAAGAAAAGAAAAGGAAAGGAAAGGAAAGGAAAAAATGTGGCACCTTAAAGACT
Source organism: Phrynocephalus guinanensis (assembly GCA_037367245.1). Taxonomy (NCBI): domain Eukaryota; kingdom Metazoa; phylum Chordata; class Lepidosauria; order Squamata; family Agamidae; genus Phrynocephalus; species Phrynocephalus guinanensis. The sequence continues at coordinate 124,242,857 of CM074733.1, forward strand.
AACTTTCATATTTTAAGGTAACTTTCATGGGCATGTTCACTTTTTTAGACATATAGCAGCAGAATGAGGTGTGCAATATAATATGTAATGGAATAAAGGCTTCATGCCAAATATTCATTGGCTGTTGTATGTAGTATATTTGTGTGCAAGCTCTGTTGTAAAACTTCCTAAAGAGACAGAAACCAGATCTGGGTGAGGGTGGGGTGGGGAGGGGAGGCAGAAGAGGAAGAGGTAGAGAGGGTTTCATTTGAGGTTAAGGGAGTGGGAAGTTTAACAGATGATGGGAGGGAAGGCAGTTGCAGGCAGTTTTTGCCTAGGATCTTGTGGTGGAAGCTGGGTTTGTTGGTAATTGAGAAAAGAAAGAGACAAACAGAAAAATGGTAGTATGGAAGTGTTACATAGAATGCAGTGAAACGTTTCAGTCTCAAGAAAAAGAAGACCAGTTGCCTTGATGACTCAACTTCCAGGTAAACTAGCCTGGATGATTGAAAATCTCCACAGACAAACAATGCTGTTTCTGTACCATGCTGTGGCCTAAACCTTCACTGAAATGGATCCAGACAATCCGATTCTTCCAAGAGCACTTGCAGTTTAGAACCGCCACTCATAGCTTTAATTTCTGACATCAGAAGTAAATATGATTTCATATAATCATAGAATAATGAAGTTGGAAGGGACCTATAAATTCATCCACACCTCTGCTCAATGCAGAAATACAGATCAAAGGATATCTGCCAGGGAGGTGTTTAAATTTTGGTTGAATGCCTCCAGCGTTGGAGCACTCACTGCTTCTCAAGGTAATTGATTCCACTGCTGTATTGCTGTAACTGTTGGGATATTTTCCCCTGATATTCAGCTGAAATCTGGCATCCTGTAACTTGAGGCCATTGTTATGTGTCCTGCACTTAGAGATGATTGGGAACATCTCTTGCCCTCCTCTACATAACAGCTTTTCAAATATTTGAAAAGTGTTATATATCCCTCACTCTTCTTTTTTCAGGACTATACATGCCCAGTTATTTCAGTTTTTCCTCATCGGGCTTGGTTTCCAGCACCCGATCATCTGTATTGCCCTCTTCTGAGCTTGTTCCAATTTATCAGCATCCTTCTTAAAGTGTGTTGTCCAGAACTGGACACAGTAATCAAGATGATTAATACCCCTTACATCTGTAGCTAGTTGTCTCCAGATTTGTAGGGTGACCTTTTGTTGGACTTAAATCAGTCCCACACCAGAAAATGCTATAATCTACAGTTATCGAGTCTTTCTTCTTTCTAGAGAAATATATGCTCACTATTGGTTTTCCTTGTAACTATATAATAGTAAATAACAAATTTACTGTTTTATATAGTAACGAAGAAGTAATGAACATAAGACTGCATGTTGTTTGCTGCTTGCCACTTATATAGTTGTTTACATGGTGGCTCTTCACCATGTTTTCTCTTTTGTGAAAACAGGGTGCAAGCTACTGTTTGCCCTTATATGCTTTCTCTTCTTACATTATAGCACATGAAGACTACGGTAATGGTTCAAGTGATATATTACCAGGAATATGCACAGAATTTTGCTGGCTATGTGCCTGCTTTGTAATCAAAGTTTAATCGCAAGTTAGCATTATGAGGATGAACTACAAGAAACCTCAGGTGCACACATTTCATTTTCCTCCATTTACAAAGAGGAGTGAATAGGGAAGAATTCATATCTGTTTTAGGTTGTTTCATCTTTCCATAGGATCTAAGACTGAAAACATAAGGTGAATCTTAGTAGTAGACATAAGTCAGCTTTAAATCACAGTTTATTAAATTGGCTCATTTCAGCTATCTATAGTGAAGCTTAATAATAGTCTAGAAGTTAGGCTGCATGAGAAAATGATAACTTAAAATGAAACAATATGCTTTCAGTAGCCTTCTTATCTCTGCATCAGAGGAAGAAGAAAAGTCTGCGAGCCCAAGACTCAGGAAAGTACATTCTTCTAATATTCAACTACAGTCAGAATATCCTGTGTATTTTCCTATCTGTTTTGTAATTTTTCTATTCTGTGGATGAAATGTGGCTGTTGTCAGGGATAAGGTTGTTGTTGTGGGTGTTCTTAGTGGCTTCAATTCTGTTTCTCAGGTTTTGCTTTCTCCGGCAAAAACCTTATAGTTTTCCTTAGGGAAGCTCTGGTTTTACTTTAAGACTTTTAAGAGCTTGATTGAGTGTTTTCTCTGTAGGAGGCTGACTCATCACTTGGGTCAGCATAAAAGAGTTTATTTGCTCTGAAATCACTTGTCTTGATGCATAGGTTCCAACATGTGAATATGTCTTAGGATTTGTAATTTTAGCATTACCTGGACTGAAGACCTGCAGAAAAATTTACAGGAATAAAAATAAACATGCACACACATGTACACACACATATGAACAATGTACACAGGTCTTTTAAGCAGCTGGTTATAAATTCAGACTATTTGAAGTTAAGAGGCTTCTGCTGAGCAAATTTAGAAAATCAGGTTATAATGACTAGCCTATTGGCAATACCCTTATAGGCCACTAACAAAAAATATTAATAATTGCAAGCTTTCGAGTGCAACACACTCTTCAAAGCAAGTTCCAAATGTTTGGCAAACCTAGTGGGCTTACTAAATTTTACCTAAACCCAAGAATGAAGCACATGGGTCCTCTACATCAGCCCCCCCCACACTTATAGCCAACAGGGGCTTGTATGTCTTGTAGAGCCAAATGGAGATGAGGTGGGAGTGTATGACCCATGATCCTTTGTCAATTGCCCCCTGACTACCTGCCTTTAAGAAGATTACTTGCCTAGCGTACATCATCTAACCAAGAACTTTAAGAATAACCTCCAGGCAAAGCACATCTTTTGCCATATTTGAACTTTTGAGACCTGCTTTGAAGAAGAGTGTGTTGCACTTGAAGCTTACATTTTTTATTTTTTATTAGTGGCTTATAAAGGTATTGCCTGTAGCCGAGTTTTGCATTTGTGTTTTGTGATGGCCATGTGGCTCACCCCCTCCCCCTTTGACTTTAATGATTATCCTATCTCCCTTACATTGGGAGTTCCTGCAATCATTATGCACATTTACTGCATGTACTGTATTATGTGATGTGTTTGACAAAGTTAAGTTCCAGGTAAATATATGCTTGGAAACACTCCTCAACTAAGCCATAATACCAAGATACATGCTTTATCGACCAGCCTTACACATTCAATTTAGTTTAAATCAAATCAAAGCAAAATGTTCTGCTTATATACCACCACATAGCACTTCAGTCTCTGGGTGGTGTACCTCCCGCCCAGTGAGCTGGGTACTCATTTTACCGACCTCAGAAGGATGGAAGGCTGAGTCAACCATGAGCCTGCTACCTGAGATTGAACCCCAGGTCATAAGCACAGTTTTAGCTGCACTACAGGCATTTAACCACTGTGCCATGAGGCTAGTTTACTGTCTGATGACCAGTTAGATGACCAGGGTAATACAAAGCATGCTATTTGTATGTACATGAGTGAAGAAAATTACTAATTATGAAAACCAGATGCCCTTAACCACTTGAGAAAGTACCCTTCCAAAGACATATTCAACATTTAGGTCTTACTGACAACATAATGAACACAGCAATCACAACTATATTAACAGGTGATATGCTTTAACTGGAAATAGCAAAGTGGCAAGAGACCATCTTCCACATGTGTTTTGATTACAGTACCTCTCAAACCTGGGCACAATAGGCAGTCATGAAACTTCCAGTTGCAACATTTGTCCCCTGCTGAAATAATGTATATCCCTGATTTGTTTTAACAGTCTAAATCAAAACTTAGAACATAAGAACATAAGAACATAAGAAGAGCCATGCTGGATCAGGCCAAAGGCCCATCTAGTCCAGCTTCCTGTATCTCACAGTGGCCCCACCAGATGCTTTTGGAAGCGCATGAGACTAGATATCTGTCTACTGATACCACTCCCCTGCATCTGGCCCTTGAAGTACCCTGGTTTTAAGCCTGGAGATTACACATCTCTATCATGGTTTGTAACCTGTGATGGACTTTTCCTCCAGGAATCTGTCCAATCCCCTTTTGAAGGCATCCAAGCCAGATGCCATCACCACATCCTGTGGCAGGGAGTTCCATAGACTTACAACGCGCTGGGTGAAAAAATATTTTCTTTTCTCTGTTCTTACTCTCCCAGCCCTCAATATGAGTGCATGTCCCCTAGTTCTGGTATTATGTGAGAGGGAAAAGAGCTTTCCTCTATCCACTTTACTCATGCCCTGCATTATTTTGTACGTCTCAATCATATCCCCCCTCAGGCGCCTTTTTTCCAGACTAAAGAGCCCCAAATGTTTTAGCCTTTCCTCATAAGGGAGGTGCCCCAGCCCAGTAATCATTTTGGTCGCTCTCTTCTGCACCTTTTTCAGTTTCACTATGTCTTTTTTGAGATGCGGTGACCAGAATTGTACACAATACTCCAGATGCGGCCTTACTATTGTTTTGTATAATGGCATTATAATGTTGGCTGTTTTATTTTCAATCCCCTTTTTGATAATCCCTAGCATGGAATTGGCCTTCTTCACTGCTGCCACACATTGGGTAGACACCTTCATGGAGCTGTCCACCAACACACCAAGATCTCTTTCCTGATCCGTCACGGATAACTCAGAGCCCATGAGTTGATAGATAAAGTTTTGATTTTTTGCCCCAATATGCATTACTTTACATTTGGCTACATTAAAACGCATTTGCCATTTCGTAGCCCATTCCCCCAGTTTGGAGAGATCCTTCTGGAGCTCTTCACAATCTTCTCTGGTTTTTACCACACGGAAAAGTTTTTGGTCATCTGCAAACTTGGCCACCTCACTGCTTATCCCTGTCTCCAGGTCATTTATGAACAGATTGAAAAGCACCGGTCCCAGGACAGAGCCCTGGGGCACACCGCTTTTCACCTCTCTCCATTGTGAAAATTTCCCATTGACACCTACTCTTTGTTTCCTGGATCTCAACCAGTTCTCAATCCATAAGAGGACCTGCCCTCTTATCCCCTGACTGTGCAATTTTCTCAGCAGCCTCTGGTGAGGGACTGTGTCAAAGGCCTTTTGAAAATCCAGATAGACTATATCCACCGGTTCACCCAAATCTACATGCCTGCTGACCTTTTCAAAAAATTCTACAAGATTTGTCAGACAAGATTTACCCTTGCAGAAGCCATGCTGATTTTCTCTCAGCAAAGTTTGTTCTTCTATGTGTTTTAAGATTTTCTCTTGGTTGAGGCTTTCCACCATCTTCCCTGGGACAGATGTAAGGCTAACTGGCCTGTAGTTTCCCGTGTCCCCCCTCCTTCCTTTTTAAAAAATTGGTGTGACATCTGCTATCCTCCAGTCCCCCGGCACTGTGGCCGTTTTAAGAGACAAGTTGCATATTACCGTTAAGAGATCTGCAATTTCATTTCTCAATTACTGTAATTCAATCAGGACAAGATGTGAGTACTCCTCTCTGTGCCCATCTTATTTCTAGGTCAAAGTAAGTTCACTGTAGCTCAAAGCAGTGGAATAGATTCAGGATTTACTCTTGGCACCACACACATTGACACATATCTTAAAGAATGTCTAGACAACTCCTCCAGCAGGCCAATTAGCTCTCTTTGGGTGGACTGAGCTGGTTCCAAGGGGCTTCCATTCCCTGCAACACTTGAGGCAAATAGCTCTGAAATGCTAGCATGCAGAAGACCTATTCACCCAAATCTTCCCTCTGGATGCTGATGAAGATCACTTGGTATGTATGCTCTTCTTCTGTTTTGACTGATCCTCTTGTACTCATTGATCCTCTAGTATTAATCCTGCTCTTGTGATCTAATTAAACATTGGTAACAGTTTGCCTTGACATTACCCACCATTTTGGATTACAGTGCAGGCTGGAAAGAGAGATAGACCTAAATCTGCCAACATGAACCATATCAGTAAAGAGTAAAAAGCAAAAAGAAACTGTGCAGCAATGGATTGAGAAATGTGTGGAAGTGAGTTTTCTGATTTTAAGTACTCTGCCATCTCTCACCCTCTGTGTACTGGAACATAATACTGCTGATGTCTGCTCTCACAATGACACAGTTGTCTTATCTCCTACCTTCTCCTTTTCTTTGTTTATGAGGCTTCTTCCCACATCTGGTTTCAACTATGGGCCTTTTCACACGACCCCTAAGATCCGCTGGCCACTTAAATTCGGACCAGGGATCTTGGGGGTTCGTTGCTCTTCCTGCGTCCCCACCCCTCCGCACTTCCTTGATCCTGTCTGCGTGAGGGGAGGGAGGAAGAAAGAGAGGAAAAAATGCAGGCTCACCTCCGAAGCTGGTCGAAGCCCCATCGTCCTGATTCCTTCTCTTCTCTTCTGTTGTTTTTTTTTGCCTCCCGCCCCTTCTTAAAGGGGCGGGAGGCAAAAACAAACAAACAGAAGCGAGGAGAGCCCCACACTCACCAGATTAAATCCGGACCTGGGGATTTTCACCCTCCTAGAGCAGGTACAAAAAAGTGCGCTGGGACGCGCTTAGGTGGGCGTGGTCGCACTTAATTTCCTGCAAACTCCGGAGCTGGTGGGGAAACAATTGTAAGCTCCGGAGCTGGCAGCCATTTGCTGCGGAGTTTAGGGGTCGTGTACAAAGGGCCTATGTTTGCATCCTCTTTGATCAGACTGTTTATTGTGTTTTTAACTTCACTTGTATTTATTTGTTCTTATCTGTCTTGAATCCCTTTCTGGGAACAAAGTGGCATAGGAATTAAAAGAATGAACAAGTAAGCAAATACATTAATAAGAGAAGGAAGCAGGATTCCTGTAGTGCAATATAATTTAAATGAACCCAAATGACTGCTCCTAATTCTGTAGCCACAATTTTTGTCTTTAGTTAAAGGCTTTTGTTCTACCTAGATGCCCTAAGCACATCTGCTCTCATCTGATTATGGAAGCTAAGCAAGGTCGGCCCTGGTTAGTACTTGGATGGGAGACCACCAGGGAATACCAGGTGCTGTAGGCGCCTGGATTAGGAACTGGCAAACCACTCCAGTATTCCTGCCAAAAAAATCTCCATGGAAATGGGGTCATGAAGAGTCGGTCATGACTGTAAAGACAACAAACCCACCCAAAAAGTTTTTAAAAATTGGGGGCAGGGTAAATAATAATACAAAAAATCTTTTTGTGCTTTCCACATGTTGCTGTGGACAACTCTGCCAAGTTTCAAGGGGCCTCCAGTGTCCCCAGCACTTTGCATATATACCTTTATTTAAAAATGGAGGATTTTCAGTTTAAAATCTCCTTTTATTACTAATACCCATTTCTTAGCTAATAAAAACTAATTGTAGCAACATTTATAATACATAGCCAATGAATTAAAAAAAAAAATGCTTTAAAATATATTAAAAGGTGCAAAGTAGCCTCTTTGGCAATCCCCCTGTCTCCCACTCGTCACACTGACTTGTAATGTGTAGTGTAGCTGCCAGCAAATCAGGAATAAAACATGGCTTTTGACCTCACTTGAATAACCCATCTCTGGATTAGATTACCGGTACCTTTGAAGGCTTTTACAATGTCTGTGATTTTTACTTGACACTCAGTAAAGAGAACAGATTTGCTGGCCTTGCACTCAAACGGGCAAGGTTATTCCATAAGCATGGTGGCTAGAGCATTCTAGGAGATGCCACCTAAAAATGTAACATTTCCAAGATTTGCTCATGGAGATCTCAATGATATTTTCTGGAGTGGTTGAAGCAGCATCTCTTAAATCAAGTTACTGAGACAGGCAATACTGGGCCTGAGCATGAGGGGCTGCTGAGCGGGAGGGGAGGGGCTCTCCCTCCCCCTCCCCCCACCGAAGGGAGCCCCGAGCACGAGATGGTGCGGGGCGGTTGGGGGCATGGCAGCCGCGACACCGCCCGCACTGCCGCTGCTTCCGCCACCTCGGGGGTCTCCGTTGTCGTTGCTGAGGCGCGGCCGCCCTGTGGCCTCCGTCCCCTCCTTTTTCTCCTGTGGCTGCCGCTGGCCCTCCTGTCACCGCCGCCGCCTCCGGGCTCCGAGGCTCTGAGGGGCCCCCTGGAAGCCACTCTCCCGCCCGCCGGGCCGGGCCTCAGCCTCTACATGAGCCAAGAGGAGGTGCGGCGCCTCATCGGTATTGATGCAGAACTTTATTATGTGAGGAATGATCTTATCAGTCACTACTACTCCTTGTCCTTTAATTTGCTAGTACCTGTAGAGACAGGCAATACTGAGATCGCACACACATTCCATGAAAGTATAACTCTGGTATAAGGTAGCAATGACCACCCATTAGCTTTAGTTTGTTGTTCTGTTTTCCTAGAACAATAAATTGTTCTGGTTCATTTGGGTTCATTTAGTGGTTAAACAGCTGTACTGCAGCTAATACTGTGCTCACGAACTGGGGTTCAATCCTAGTTAGCCAGCTCATGCTTGACTCAGCCTTCCATCCTTCTGAGGTCGGTAAAATGAGTACCCAGCTCACTGGGCGGGAGGTAGGGGCAATGTGTAGTCTGCATAATTAAATTGTAAACCACCCAGAGAGTGCTTTAAGCACTCCTTGCTTTGCTTTTAAAGTTCATATTGTAAGTAGCTCAAATATTTTGAAGCCTACCAGGGGGCATGGTGGCTCAGTGGACTAAGGCTTCTGAAAACTGTTGGCTGCAAAGTCGGCAGCTCAGCAGTTAGAATCCCGGGTGCAATGCAGCAGAGTAAGCTTCCGCTGTTAACCCCAGCTCCTGCCAACCTAGCGGTTTGAAAGCATATAAATGCAAGTAGATAAAGAGGTACTGCCATAAAAAGAAGGAAGGTAAAACAGTGTTTCCTTGCAGCCAGTAACTGATACAAAGAACTGATATGCACAGTCATGGAAGCCAAAAGAAAGGTAATACAATATAAGTGTAAATGCTACTGAAAAATAATAAAACAAAACTCATGGACTTTGCCAGCAGCACAAAATAAGCTGCCTACTCAGAAATCCTATCTACTCTGTGGACTAAATACATGAAATATGAAACAAGTAGCAGGAAAATTACCTGTCTATTCAGTCATGCAGTTAAGTCGTGTTACATGGGCCATTGGTTCATATAGGCCATTATTTTCAATACAGAATGGCAGCATATCTGACAGTTTTAATTCCATGCTGTTTCTCCTTCTTTGGCTTTAATTTCATGATGTCCCAATTCCATATATAGTCCACATTAAAATGAAGATACAGCCTCATATACAGTTTCAAATGTGCCTGTTATTGTACACATCAGCAGAAACATTTTTCTTAACATGTATTTTTGTAAAAAGTTTTTTCTTGCCTAGTGAATTATATGTGTAATTTCCAGTAAGATTGAAAACTGGAAAGGTACGCTCCAATTTGAGAATGCATAAATTGATATGGTGGGTCATCCTGGATAAAAAATAAAGCCGATAACTAAAGATGGGGATGAACCGCCAAACCACAAATTTTGCCTCTGCCAACCAATGAACCGTACTGCTGACTGCTGTGTTGTATGTTGTATGTTTTGTTGGGTGCCAATAAAGTTTCATAAGGATAAGGCAGGGTTAGTTGGTTCATGTGGGCTTTTAAAAAAACGGACCAACCTCACAACCTACCCATCTTTATCCCCTCCTCCAGTCCCTACCACATTCCCACTTTTCCTTTCCCTACCTCCAGAGAGGGGTCAGGAAAGCCATTCAGGTGTGTTTTGAAAACCCCTCTCTCAATAAAGGTGGGGGACTTAGGAACATTCTGTCTGCCATTTATTGTGCCCTTTCATCAAGCCCAAGAACAATCAGAAGCACTTCACACCCTGACCAGCATGGCCACAGCTAATGACCCATACATACTTAATGAATGTTGGGAAGGGTTGCATAGGTGGGCCTTTCACAGACCCCCAGCCATTGTACATCTAACGAGACTATTCAGGCCATTGTCCACCTAATGAGCCTATTCAGTCCCCTGTCCATCTAATGAGTCTATTTAGACCAAGATGATGTGAAATCAAGGTGAACTATAAATTGGAGGCCTCACCACTAACTTTCCCCAGATTGACAAAGATGCTTGGATGAGTAGTGAAATGTTTCAGTCTCACAAGAAAAGAAGTCCAGTTTGCATGATTCAATTTCCAGCTGCCCCCACCTTGTCTGCTGCTGTACTGTTGCCACAGGACATGGGGTGGTAAACTCAAAAGAAAACAAAGGCTTGTCAGACAGGGACATGTGCAGATCACCTGAGTCGACCTGGGGCTGACAAAGGTTAAAAACAAAACAAACAAACAAACAAACAAAAAGAAAAAAATATAAAAAGATAATATCAACCCCTTCCGATTCATCAGGTCCTCTGGGCTCAAATGAATATTAAGGGATGGATATTTAAGTAATCACCTTATTTTTGTTGGTATTGCTGATTTGTGTGTCTTTAATTCATCTTTCTACAGACAAACATGTTTTATGTTGCCCCAAAATGCTGCAGCGAAAGGGCTGTTGCCATCTTTTGAACAAGTCATTCAACTTCATGCCTGATACCATTTACTCCTGGGCCCATCAAACACCTTTGGCTTTGTCATCCTAGCCAAACATTATTTATTAATGAGTTCTCCATGCTTTATTAAGCCTAATGTCAAAAAGCCTAATGTCTGTTGAAAGTCTGTTAGGGAAAATGCAAAATTACGTAGTCAAGCTGCAGATAAAGCACAACAGATAACAGTTCAATTCCTCTTGATCCTGGCAGAGGATGTTTCTGAGTAGTTTTGAACGGCCTGCATCAGATAATATAAGCTGTTTTAAATGAAAGAATTCTTCACTCTCAAATGTGCATAATTAGGATGACAGAATCTTAACAGAACTACTCTGTTTCTGAAAGCCGAGTGGTATATTCAGCAAGTGAAAACTGACAAGTTCAATAAGGAAGTACAATGAAAAACTAGCTTCATTTAGTCATTTATTTTTTTTATTCTGCTCTTTTATGCTGAGCAGAGAAACTTCTATGAACATTAAAATGATGGAGAGTTGAAACACAAGGGATTAGCTGCAGTTTTGTTAACTCAGTAGACCTAATATTGCTTGAGAAATCAATATTGGAGTTCAATAAACTTTTCCTCCCCTTCCTTCCTCCTTTTCTTCCTAGTATTCTTCCCAAGAATCATCTCTCTCTAGCATTGACATACATTTTGATTCAATGAGTTTGGGGAGCTCTCTGACACTCTGAAGTTTACCCTGATACATACTGTAATTTTAATAAGAGTGCTAGCTTTCAGTATGACAGCAAAACAAGGAGTAATTTATATAATCTATATCTACCATAGTTCTGAGGAAATCTATGGAAGAGAGAATAAAGTGAGATAAGAAAACTACTTGCCCCCACTGACTCTAAATTAATATCTGATTAATTCCTGTTAAGCTTCATAATTAATTTTACATATTTATAAAGACATTCCCTCATTCAGTTGTTGTGAGGTTAATATCATAAAGGAGGAGAGTCACGTATCGTACCTTGAACTCACTGGGGGAAGGCAGGGTAGAAAGGTTATTAATACATAAATACATTCGTACATAAAGATTTTTGGACCTGCTGAAATACTGTAGACTAGTGGTTCTCAACCTGTGGGTCTCCAGATGTTCCTGGACTGCAACTCCCAGAAATCTCCACTACTCACTGTGCTGGAATGGGTTTCTGGGAGTTGCAGTCCAGGAACATCTGGGGACCCACAGGTTGAGAACCACTGCTGTAGACCATCATTTGTCTGAAAAGTAAGAGCAGAGGAGAGGAAATATTCTGAGAAGAGATGTAAACATTTTCCATTTCTGCAGAAAAAGGGGTAGAAGGAACTCTTCTCTAAGGCTATCTTCGACAGAAAATATTTGGACTGTCTGAATTTTTCTTTATGAATTTTGGTTTGGTTGGGCATTGAAAGCTATAGAAGCCCATAAGAAAAAGAGTTTGATAAATAATCAAAGGATTGACTTTATTGCCTGCAGATATGGGGAGAAATTTAATGGATATGCATTTTAATACGAATTTACCTTATCTGCCGTTACAACGCTCACCGGTCAACCAAAATGTTGCTGGTTTTGAGACATCCTTCTCTAAATGAAGAATTTAAGAGTCCATAAAAACTACTCCAAGAATGCAGAGTGCAGCCTTTGACCCACATTTACCCATAGAAGCGTTATTAACTGCAGAGCTGGAAGGGACCTTATGGATCATTGAGTCCAGCTGCCCATCTCAAGGAGGCACAGTGGGGAACTGACCTAATAGAATCATAGAATCATAGAGTTGGAATAGACCTCAAGGGTCATCCAGTCCAACCCCTTGCCATGCAGGAACCCCCATCAATATTTCCGACAGATGGCCATCCAGCCTCTGCTTAAAAACCTCCAACGAAGGAGACTCCACCACCCTTTGTGGTAGCATATTCCACTGCCAGACAGCCCTAACTGTCATGAAGTTCTTCCTAATGTTCAAATGGAATCTCTTTTCCTGTAGTTTGAAACCATTGCCCGAGTCCTAGTCTCTGAAGCCATGGAAAACAAACCTGTTCCCTCTTCAATATGACATCCTAACCTCTGACTCCTTAGCCAGGGACCTAGGTCACTATTACCCTGAATTTTATGACGGCTCAGTGTAATTTAAGAGTTTACAATAAACAGTGTAAATTTCGAGTGTAGAGAACACAATAGTTCTATACAAAAGCAAAATAAAACCAAGAAAACGGAAACCTGAGAAAATCAAGGACTACTTCCTCACTTGTGACATTTTTGATTTTCACACTTGAAAGACCTTTCAACATTCTCAAAACCAGAACAGATATAAGCAGAATTAACACAGGTATTATAGCAATAGAACAGTACAACAAATGCTTCTGTAGGAAAAAAAGAACAGAGGGTTCATTGCGTCTCTGTTTAAGTTGCTATGGAGGAACTGGATTGTTTTGTGCAATTGCCCATAGAGTACCCCACCACACCTCATCCAATTCAGCCACCATTGTGTATGCTTTCATGTTTTAATAAATCTCATTGAGACCTGGAACAATGTGCATATATATAAATATGTGCATGCACGGTTCCTACAAAACATGCTTCTACAGGTTTGCTTGTTCTGCCCTTTTCCTTAAGGACTTATTGTCTGGCGGGCAATCATTATAGTGAAAAACAAAAGCCCAGCTGACACTTACCTTCTGTAATGCAAATAGATTTTCATGTAAGTGCCACATTATTTGCACAGTGTTTAATTTTAAACATCAAATAGTTCATTTTACATGGTAAATAAATTTTCAGCAGAGTACACATCCACATCAGGGAGAAGCATCCTAGATATTTATGTCATCGTTTGGAGGAATGTTTGAAAAGAAAAGCTGAGTCAGGTGGTTTTTTAAAAAAAATTAACATCAGGAAGGAGGTGGGAGGCTTCCCTATAGTCATCGTCTATAACCTTGCTATATGTGTGCATTTCCTTGGATGAGGCTTTGTTAAATTTCTCCTAAGTATGTATGAGAAATGTCTTGTGTTTGTCACCACTCTAAAGACTGAAACCTATTTCTTCCTGGGCTAGTAAGGAGCTAATAAGGAGCCAAGACACAGTCATGGGTTTCGAATTGGGCCCCAGCTTTATTGAACTATATACAGTGGTACCTCTACTTACGAGCTGCTCGACTTAAGAGCAAAAAAAGTTGGCTTTTTAACTGCTACCTTACAAATTTTAGATGGGGTCTTCTCTACTTACAATTATTTTTATTTTTTTAGATAGGGCTGCTGTACTTAAGAGTTGTTCAACTTAAGAGCATGCAATCAGAACAGATTAAACTCATAAGTAGAGGTACCACTGTACAGCTGGATCCCATGACCTATGGTGAGGTCTAAGATTGTGAGAACTTGGAACCAGGGCTGATGGATCCTACTGGCCCCTCTCAGGACTAGACTGGGGAAGTCCCTAGCCCAGAGTGCTACTATACCTTTTCGGTATTGGCCCAGCTGACTCTCTTTGGAAGATACCCTTGTGCTCATTACCTGCCTAATTTTCATGATTTGAGCCTGGTCATAAGATCTATGGACCTATCCCACCTGTGCTATATCAATGGGCCAATCCCCCAGAATTCTGTGATTCATGTTGACCCACTGAGGGTACCTGCCACCTCCAAGGCTGCTGAAGGATGACAGAGGTATCATTCTCAGTCAAGTGCTCAGTCGCAGACTAGGAGCCACACTGCTCCTTCTCATACCCCACTTCGACTTGGGGGCATTTTAAATTCTCATTCATTAGCAGCTCTTCAAAGAAATTTCTCCAGCTGATCTCAAATTAATAACACGTCTACCATTTTAAATATAAATAATAATGGATAGTACAATTGGCAGAAGTAAGCAAGATTATTCTTTGATGTATTGAATGATGTAATAAAGAAATAATTAGCCAATAATTGGTTTGACTTATGTGATTGGGAAGAGTAAAATAATAAATGGGGGTATTTTTGTGCGCGCACACACACAGAGAGAGAGAGAGAGAGAGAGAGAGAGAGAGAGAGAGAGAGAGAGAGAGAGAGAGAGAGAGAGAGAGAGAGAGAGAGAGAAGGAAAGAGGCAGAGGCAGTCACCAGTCTCTATTCTACTATTTCTGCATCTTTAGTAGTTTGTTTTGGTCAATTGTTAGGTGATAAACAAGCCTTTTGGTAGATTGATCCATGAGGGAAGACCTCTCTAGTTCAACAGGACTCAAAGAGAAGTAAGTTAGTGGTTTGGGTAAATGTTGCACTCAACCAATATCATTGAAAACTGTGAGATATGTAGAAATACAGATCAATTTTTGTTATATTAGCTAGAAAATATCCTAAGCTTAACTTTCCTTCTTTACCACCTTTAACTTCCCACCCACTCACTTCCACATACTGTCCTGTCTTCCACATACGTCTGACAGCTTTGTTGAGAGTTTTGATGTCTTCAGCAATGGGGAAATGACAGGGTGGATAAATGATTTTTTAAAAATAATAATAAAAAAATAGGATATTTTAATTTTAATTGATTTGTATTTAAATCTATTTATTTATTTATTTAAGTTGATTTTTTATTTTAAATGCTTTTTTTGGGGGGGGGGAACCTCTAAAATTGTGTTCTAGTTAAGATTATAATCCAAAAGTTATTCATCATGAAATTAATTTTAAATTATGTAGCATAAAGCACAAGCAAAAAAGTGTTCTTCTTATATACTGCCCCATACAATTTGAAGTAGTCTCTGGGTGTTTTACAGTTTTAATTACAGTATGCAGGCTACACATTCCCCCCCTTCCAACAAGCTGGGTACTCATTTTTTCCAACCTCGAAAGGATGGAAAGCTGAGTCAACCATGAGCCTACTACCTGGGATTGAACCCCAGGTCATGAGCACAGTTTTACCTGCAATACAGGCATTTAACCACTGCACCATGAGACTGTATTAATCTGTTCACAGTCATGATCTCCCAAAGGTTTCTGATTATTTGGGGCAATTTTTCTATCTAGAAGATATTCTCAAAAGATGCTTAGTTTTGCTATTTTCAAAACTGTGATTTTGGGTCTGCAATGATAACATGCCTCCTTCATAATAATAAAATTTTTATAAAATAAACATCAGAATTGAGAAAAATACAGTGGTACCTTGTATAAAGGAATTAATTCGTTCCAAATGAAATTATGTTAAGCAAATTTTCCTTTATACAAATTCCCATAGGAATGCATTGAAAGCAGAGTAATCCCATTTTTATGTTGTACGGATTTTCCCCATAGGCGATTATGTTAAGCAAATTTCCCCTATCTCCGGAATTTTTAATGTTGTACAAATTTTATGTTATACAAGCTGTCTGTTATACAAGGGTCCACTGTACCTTAATCCCATTGTTCCTCTGCAAATCTATGTATACATAATCATCCTCCTTACCTCTTAAATCCTAGTTTCAAGAGGTTCAGTGATTAGAAGGTTGTTTGGAATGCAATAGGTCTGCACAAGGAGCAAAGTTTGACGAGGGAGGGCAAGCAGTAAAATGAAAGTGAAACTTTTTGAGCACAGTATGTGTATAGTGGCCTGAGGATTATCATATTACTCTATTCTCATTCTCTCCCTTGAGGAGAAAAACCTGTAATGGCAGTAGGCGGTAAAAGAGACCCAGTGTGGGAATATCTAGACTGTCAGTCTAAGTGTTTTAAAAGATATTTTAACCACACCAGTTAACAAACATGTGTGTTTAAGCAAATACAAGCATACATAATGCAATATGTTATTGTTTTGGTTTTTATTATTAAGGTAATGATTATTTTTCTCCTTCCAATAAAGTACAACAGAACAGTTGTCCAAATATGAATGATTAACCTATTAAACTGGAGATAGTTCACCTTGCAATGATTTCATAATTATCTATGTATTTATAATTGTATACAACCACCAAATCAGTAATTCTCTGATATAACTGTAAAACTAATCTGAAAAGTTATTATTCAAAAAATGAAAAATATTAAGATTAAAACGACTCCAGCAAAAATAAGTCTTTAGGTAGAAAATCATGATTTAAATCAAGCCTTAGTGACAATTGATTTAAATTGTGATTTAAATCATGATTTAATCAAAGTGGTTTAAATCAAATCCACCCTGGGAAAGGAAGAACTGGCAAAAACTAGGGGAGATTGAATAAATAATTAAAAGCTTCTGCATATTGTTAAAGTTGAGCTTATGGATTTTTAAAAGCACTGAATTTTTCAGAAAAGGTTTGAATAATAAGGAAGTGTTTATGTGTCTACTTTTTGAAGAACCAATTCTGCAGGTATTTGACTTGGGAGTAGAGATGGGCACGGAACGAACATTTTTTCGTTTCTGTTACCGTTTGTCGTTTCCGTTAAGTAACGAAACGACAAACGAAAATTGTGATGAAAATGAAATGAAATGAACCACGAAAATTGTGGTCGTTACGTTTTGTTTCCATTAATGGCGACGCACAATGAAATGAGATGTTTTAAATGTTAAAAAACGCCCTAGACTTCTGTAAAAACGCAGCGATAATTATTTATATTGTCTGATAATACCTACCGGGGGGTTGGTGTACTTAAAACGTTTGTTTTTGTCTTCTCCCATCGCAATGTATTTTTCTTTTCCCTTTAAAATGGATGTCGCCACCAGCCACAAAATGGAGGCAAGCCATGTGATGGGATCATGTTCAACCAATAGCATGCCCAGGTTGCAGACTGGGTGGGCAGGTCTGGCAGCCACAGAGGGCATAAAAAGCTCTGGCAGCCCCTGTCCTCCTTGCAGTCTCTGGTGAGATTTAGGATGGGATTGCTGTCTCTGTGACTCTAGCTTCAGTCCTGCAACCTCCCTGTGTGCATGCGTGCTGCGTACCTCTCAGTGAGTACCCTCTCTTGCCCCGCAGTGCAGTCACTCTGCGGCTGCCTTGCACCCTGGGCAACGCCCGCCGCTGCCTTTGCAGCCTCCCTGCGTACCTAGTCTATACTGTGTCTCTGCCAGCATCCATTTTTTTTAGTGTTTTCCCTCTGGCCTGGGGCGTTGTGGGATGCCTGTGCACAGAAATGCTTTAAAAATTGCGCAAAAAGTGGGTAGAAACGACAAACGAAAAAATGAAAAATGGTAACGAAATTTTTCAAAAAATTCGCAACAAACAGAAACGAACCAAAACAGACCTCTCAACGACAAACGAAAAACCAAAACACCATTTTTTTTGTTTTGTGCCCATCTCTACTTGGGAGTATAACAGGGCTCTTTGAACTGCTTACTCATATATGTATCCTGCTAAATTAAATCATTGTCACACTTCTCTAAAAGTGTATAGGCAGTTGTCATATATAACTTATATAAAAAGCTCATTAGGAAGCAGAAGTGCACATACCTATTCTCCTGAATAGGACAAGTTTCCATTTCCCACAACTTTAAAACCTCACAGTATCGCTCACTCTATACCCCAGAGCACAGAGAGAACTCCTAGTTCCCTGAGCTCTTTGTCCTTGGAAGATGCCAACCATAGAGTCTGACGAAACATCAGGAAGACAGACTTCCAGAACCTGGCCAAACAGCCCAAAAAACTCACAACAGCTATCAGATCCTGGCTGTGAAAGCCTTCGAGAATACATTGGACAAAGGTTTTTGGTTTTGTTGGATTATAAATCACAACAAATAATCCTACATGGTCAGTTACTCTTCTTGCTTAAAGATCTACATGGTATCATCCAAAAAGTACATTTCAAGTTCTTCTGTGAATTGTATTCCCTACTACATTATGGCCCAGTGAAACAAAATATCAGATATGGGAATTGAGGTTTAAGGAAATGGCTATAGGTTAATGTAAGGACAAATATGGGGGAAAGGGGATAAGCCAGGATATGATAAAATACTTGATCTGTATCTCTGAATAAAATGACATCATGGCATTTCTGCAGTTAGCCCTTACATTTCCTGCCTTTTTTCTTTGCAAATCAGATGTACCAGTCATGAGGGCTTCCTGTGGCATTCTCACAGAGCTTTTTGGGTTGTTTGCCATCAGCAAAAGAACATGTCTTCTTCTACTTCATCATCATCATCATCATCATCATCATCATCATCATCATCATCATCATCATCATCATCATCATTTATTCTATTTATATGTTGCTCATCTAGCTGAGCTACTTGGTCATTTCACAACATAATCAAATAAAGCACCAGAAGTCTATGTGAATGGCAAAGTGACAAATTTTATTCATTGTTATTCACCAGCAAAACAGTTACAGTAGCTGTTTTTCATGGTTTCCCATCTTATGCCAGAAACAACACTTATACCTTGTAGGTGTGTCTGACTGAGCTGCTCTTGCCAGAGCAGGAAGCAGGCTTTGTAACTAAAATGAGATTTCAACTTGGGACTCCTTCTTCCAAATCCAGGGCTAAACTACTGGCTTTCTTTCACACTCTATTAGCTATTACATGGTACGAAAAAAGGTTGACTAATAATAATCTGCATAATATGCAAATTAGGCTGCCAAGATTTGGAGAACTGGAGTATGGCAAGCCTAACCATTCACTTATCTACAAAGACACATTCTTTCTATTTTTCTCAAATATTACATTTGTGTTCATGCATTTCTAGAGAAGACTAAATGGTTTTTTTATGCCACTCTTTTAATGTGATAGTCAACTAAGATATCAATTGAATTTATGAAATGTGCTCAACAACCTTTGAAAACTGCTTTTAAAAACAATATTCAGGGAGCTACATTGATAGTTACTACCAGGTAGTGCTCAAAACTGCTTCGGAAAATATAATCTTATTGCAAGAGACATAAAAAGCCCGGGAAAATATTCTTTTCATTCATTTAAAAAGCTATTGTTGAATTACATCTTTTAATTATTTTGTATCTCTACCGCTTTCTCTTCCCCCCCCCCGCGCTGTCCACTCCCAGCACTGAATCTCTGCTTTTCTTTGTTGTGATTTTGTTTTCATATCTTGCCTTGCTTCCTAACAGCAATAACTGCTGAGAGCATTGTTTAATACAGAGGCAAAAGGGCAAAAAATGACAATGCTGCCTTTAAAAACCCCTTAGAAAGTTTATGGTAGACATTAAGGGCATGCACAGTTCTATGTAAGACTGGGAAAAGGATGTAAAAGAAATAAGCAAGAAGGAAAGTGTGTGAGAGAAAGAGTCAGTTCAAGGTCAGAACCAGCAGGTTGGTACGTAGTAGAGATGGGCACGAAATGAAACTATAACATTTCGTTTCATTTTTCATTTCATTTTGCTATTAACAAATTTTAAAAAGAATTTCTGAAATGAACTGAACCATAATGAAATGATTTGTTACATTAGAGTATGGCTTCACTGGGTCCTAGAGACACCAAATTTGGTGGGTAGCTGCCTTGGACTCTTCCCTTTAAGCCCTCCAAATTTGGAGATGTTTGGGGTTCAGGGGGCTGAGTTATTCAACTCTAAATGACTCCCCCAGGAAAAATAATAATTTGTAATTGGAAAGTTATCTACTCAAAAATAGTGATCCCAGGCATCTAGCAGCATGGAAATGACAACAGAGCTTCCCCAAGCTCTTCCCTTTAAGCCCCCAAATATGGAGAGTTTTGGAGTACAGGGGAGCCAGGTCATTCAACTTCAAAGGGGATCCTGCCAGGGAAAAAATCATTTGTAAGAGAAACCAAACCAAAACAAAATCTCCAATTACAAATGGATTCCTGGGAGACCCACTTTGGAATTGAATAACTCTGTCCCCTGAACCCCAATGCTCTCCAAACTTGGCGGGCTTACGGGGAAGAGCTTAAGGAAGCTCCCCTATAATTCCCATGCTGTTAAATGCCCAGGATCACTATTTGCGCGTACATAACTTTTCAATTACAAATGCTTTTTTCCTGGTGGGACCCAATTTGGAGTTGAATAACTTGGCCCCCTGAACCTCTAACCTCTCTAAATTTGGAGGGCTTAAAGGAAAGAGTCCAAGGAAGCTACCCATCACATTTTGTGCCTCTAGGACAGTGATGGCGAATCTATGGCACGGGTGCCAAAGGTGGCACTCGACATCACCCCTTCATAGCCACCTGTTAAAGCTGAGTTAAAGTGTGGGGCAGATGTGTCATGGCAAGGACAAACAACCATCTTTAAAAATAGGTTATATACCATAGAGTAGTGATGGCGAACCTTTTAGAGAAAGTGCCAATACAGCGATTTAACCTGAATACAGGTGTCTGTGAAGGGGCAATGTTGGGTGCCCACAGAAAGGGCTCCAAGTGCCACCTTTGGCACCCATGCCATAGGTTCGCCAACACTGCCATAGAGTATCTGAAAGTTGAGTCATGGCAACTCAACTTCTTTTTCTTGAGAGATAGAAACATTTCGCTGCTCATCCAAACAGTTTAATCAGTCTTCAGGCTCAAGAAAAAGAAGTCCAGTTGCCATAACTCAACTTCCAGATAAACTCACCTGGATGACTGATAATCTTCACAGACCAAAGAGCATATAACTGGTCACTTCTTAATTGGGGTAGCCAAGTAATATTAAACATTGTTTGAAAATGATAACACCACTTTTCGTTTCTGGTCTCTGTACCAAGCTGGATGAGAAATAGAATTGCATAATGTTTCTAATGCAAATATCGGCATGATATACCAGAGCCTTATGTGCTGTAAACTTTTTACATTTGATGTTGCCTTAATATCAAGCCAGACTATTGTTCTGGCTAGCTGAGCAACCTCTCCTTTATTTGTTAACCAATTCCCAGGATCTCAAGAGGTGTTACTCTTCCACATTGTCAGATATCTTCTCCTTCTTCTAGTGGTCCTCCAAACCCAGCCACCAGATATATATTTTTGACAAAAGATGACTGAAGACCTCACTGAGAATTCTGTGCCAGTTTCACATCTTCCCTGAAGGCCCCCCCCACTTGGAAGCTGTTGTGGTATCTGGGTATTTGTGGCATTTGCTTATATCTGGGTTCTACTCTCAAAGACTGCCCTTTGCTCTTTCATGCTTGTTCTCAGTAGCTGCTTTCCTCAAGAGATAGTCTTTTTGATGAAAGGTTCTTAACATGTGAAACTCTATTTTGAGTGCTGAATGTGCTCAAATCATTGCTGCAAATCTTTTACTGAAAATATTAAATGCTCCCCACAGTTCTCTGCTGGAAGCCTGCCTGGGCAGCATTTCTGTCTCCCTTGCCTTGGTAGATTTCTCAGAGGAGTTTGCAAATGACTTAGATCTCTCCCTCTTCCTCACATGTGCATGCACCATGTCGACACCCAGAGGTGTAATTTGTCAGGATCTGCTGCACTGGATTAGTTTAATGTGGCCAAATACATTCTCTGATGAGCTCTTCGTTTTTCCTGACCTTTACCAAGCAAAGCTGTGAAAGTGCCTGGAGACCTTCAAGCAAAATTCATTATGTGAGCTTTGAAATTCACCCAAAGTTAAGGTGCTCTTTTCAAGTTTACTGAAATGAGTCAGACACCTCTCAGGCGGTTGTAGCATTGGGCATTTGCTTTGTAAATGGAACGTCAGACCAATGAGTTAGATATCCAGAGCAAGAAACTAACTTTGTTATAGTTAAATCAAGATTGAAGCATTTTATTTGTTCATTTATTATTTATTCATTCGATTTATATACCACCCATCTGGCCGAAGGCCACTCTGAGTGGTATAATACAACATAAAAGAACAAAGGACAATCAAAATGATAATCATAAATTATGAGAACAGTGCATCTATAAGCGATGCAATAAAAACAATCAAATCATTAAAATACATGCTACAATTGATGACTGAATATTTAATGTGGTGGTAATCTTATTGTATTTTGGCTGTAACAGCAGTTACAGATCTCTGTACCATAACAGTTCTGATGCAGAGCTAGATAAAATGCCGATTAGCTTGACAACCCTGACCACTACACATTTAGTATTTGATTTTTCTTTATAGACATGCATGCGTATAGGAATATACAATTTTTAGTAAACTTGAATTCCATGCATTTGAAAGCTTTGCACATAAATGGCTTATTAATTGTAACAATGGATACAATTCCCAGCTGCTGTGCCCAGACACTGGAACTCCCTCCCACTAGAGGCCAGGACTGCCTCATCTCTATTGTCCTTCCGGAAACAGGCAAAGACCTTCTTTTTCAGGCAAGCTTTCCCTGAATGATGGTCTACCAATAGGTTCACATAGACTTTGTGTTTATAACTACTTATACCCTTGTAGCTTCAATTTAATGGTGCCTATTAATGCTGTAAGATGTCCCTCAATTTCTTGTTCTCAATACTTGAACATGTCTTAATTGTACTGGATTGTATACTATCATGTCTTAATTGTATTGGACTGTATCCCTCATTACTGTAAGATGCCTTGGGTCCTTTTCCAAGGAGAAAGGCGGGGTAAAAAAACTCTAAAATAAATAAATAAATAGGCAGCAAAATAAGGGAGACCAACATGTATTGAAATGTCTTTGTGGCTACATGAAATGTTCAGCAAAATCCCAGACTGAATGGGAGAGCTTTGGCAGCATCTGAGAGATCTGTGGCAAAAATAAAAGAGGGACTTCTCCAAAGTACTCCAATTTTGAATCTTCCCAACATTTCTGTAGCGATTGCAGATTTGGAGGATGGGGAAAAATGGTACAAAATTGACAGGTCAGGAGGAAGGATGTAAAGGAAAATCATTTTGTGACTGGCAGCCCTAGTTTCTAATCATAGTGGATAGTTGTGTCAGGGTTCCCCTATTCTGGTGTTCTGGGCAGGGATCACCTTCGTCATTGATGTCAAAAGTCTATCCAATCATTCTTCCAGGGTTAAAGGTTCAGTTAACAGGTTGCCATTATTAGCCAGTGAACCACTTTTACCCAGCCTTGGATAATCCAGGTGCTCTTGGACTGCAGTTCCTAGAAGCCTTCACCACCAGCTGTGCTGACCAGGGTTTCTGGGAATTATAATCCAAGAACCTGGGTAGGGAACCACTGGCCCAGTGGATGTCCAAATGTGTTCATGGTCCTAATTTTTTGAAGAAGTGTCTTCTATGTCCCCCTGAACAGCACTGAAAAAAATACAGTTCCGGTGCTATTTTGCTAGTTGCTTCTCCTCAGAGTAAATATGTTAAAGGAGTTTTTATGAAATCTGCGCACTCTGGAAAGTGGTATCACATGGGGCTTGCTTGGAATAAAAGGTGGATGTTCAGAGTTGCCAGTGCCTTTTAATGATCCACATCAACAATCCATTCTGGTGCTATTTCACTTTCTATGGCTTACCATTGTGTTTTGAATTACTATTTTATTCTTTATAATTTTCCCAGAATGCTATTATTCTCCATAATCTTCTTGGTCTCAGAATCTGATTATGAAGCATGCAGTAGATTTCCTGTTAATAGAGTGACATACTGTATTCAATATTTGAGGCATGGCCTTGCTGTGAAAAATTATGTTGTTACATCTTCGTCAGGGAGGCTGGAAGAACAAGAAAATTATGAAAAGGTTCCAAGGGAAATGTGCATATTGTGTTTGCAAGCAATATTCAGCCCATAAACAGCTGCTCAGGTTTAGCAGCTGGCCCTAGACCAAAGTATATCTGCTGTTGCCTTTGATCAGCACCCTTCCTTTTTGTTATATTGAGTTCACATGTTACTGCATACTTACTACTATATTAGCTACTACTATATTATTATATACATAACAGGAGCCTGGTGTGTGAAACCAAGCAGAGCTACTGCTGAGAGAGCAAAAGAGAAAGAAGACAGCACTGTTAAGTTCTGGGTTGGAGCAATTCAGCTAGGGCTGTTTGACCTCTGCCTCTGCTAACTTTAACTGCTCATTTAAATACAAAGAGCCATTAGTCAGCCAAACAAAGGAAGTTGCTAGGAAGCAGGGGTAGTGCCAGACTAAGCCTTCCACTGAGCTTGGGGGTGGAGTTGCACTAAGTGTTTTCCCCCTGAAGAAGCATTTGAGCCTCAGCATTTGAGCCTGGTGTGTGAAACCAAGCAGATCTACTGCTGAGAGAGAAAAAGAGAAAGAAGACAGCACTGGTAAGTTTCTGGGTTGGAGTAGTTCAGCTAGGGCTGTTTTACCAGCCCGCGGTGATTTTATTTTTGACATAAAAGGAGGAACATTGGTACTAGATTATTATTTCTTGATTAGTAGCTAGTAACACTGTAAACAGTGTTAGTTGTAAACTGTGATAGTTGGGGTATTCTATCGTCCACCAGATCAAAAACTTGAGGGGGACCTTGAAATGAGGAGAGAAATCATGGAGGTGTCTAAGAGGGATAGGATAGTAATCATGGGGGACTTCAATTATCCCCACTTTGACTGGGCCAAGGCGAGCTCCAGGCAAGAAAGAGAAACTGGGTTTCTCGACTTGCTGAATGACTGTGCCTTAGAGCAACTTGTCATGGAGCCCACCCGAGAACAGGCAACTCTGGATCTAATACTGTGTGATACCCAGGACCTGGTCAGGGATGTGAATGTCACTGAGCCTCTGGGGAACGGTGACCATGCTGCAATCTCCTTTGCCATGCATGTTGGAGGAAGAGTGTCAAGCAAATCAGACACAAAAACCCTTGATTTTCGAAGGGCAAACTTCCCTCAGATGAGAAAACTAGTTAGAAAAAAATTGAAGGGGAAGGTTGGAAGAATCCAATCTCTTCAGAGTGCATGGAACCTGTTTAAACCAACGGTAACAGAGGCCCAGCACAAGTGCATACCACAAAGAAAGAAGAGCTCATTTAAGTCCAAGAGGACACCGGCATGGTTAACGAGTGGAGTTAGAGAGGCTCTTAAGCGCAAGGAGAGGTCTTTCTGTAAATGGAAATCCTCCCCAAATGAGGAAAATAAAAAGGAACACAAACTCTGGCAAAAGAAATGTAAGAAGATGATAAGAGAGGCAAAGAAAGATTTTGAGGAACTCATGGCTAGCAATATAAAGGGTAATAATAAAAGCTTCTTTAAATATGTTAGAAGTAGAAAACCTGCCAGAGAACCAGTTGGCCCTCTGGATGGTGAGGGAGGAAAAGGGGAGATTAAGGAGGACTTGGAGATTGCAGAGAAATTAAATGAGTTCTTTGCATCTGTCTTCACGACGGAAGACCTTGAGCAGATTCCGCTGCGGCCCCTGAATAACGAATTAAATCAAATATAGGTTAAAAAGAGAGGATGTTTTACGACTAATTGATAAATTGAAGATTAAGACGTCACCGGGCCCAGATGGCATCCACCCAAGGGTTATTAGGGAACTGAGAAATGAAATTGCAGATCTCTTAACGGTAATATGCAACTTGTCTCTTAAAACAGCCACAGTGCCGGAGGACTGGAGGATAGCAGATGTCACACCAATTTTTTAAAAAGGAAGGAGGGGGGACCCGGGAAACTACAGGCCAGTTAGCCTTACATCTGTCCCAGGGATGATAGTGGAAAGCCTCATCCAAGAGAAAATCTTAAAACACATAGAACAAACGTTGCTGAGAGAAAATCAGCATGGCTTCTGCAAGGCTAAGTCTTGCCTGACAAACCTTTTAGAATTTTTTGAAAAGGTCAACAGGCATGTAGATTTGTTTGAACCGGTCGATATAGTCTGTCTGAATTTTCAAAAGGCTTTTGACACAGTCCCTCACCAAAGGCTGCTGAGAAAATTGCACAGTCAGGGGATAAGAGGGCAGGTCCTCTTATGGATTGAGAGCTGGTTGAGATCCAGGAAACAAAGAGTAGGTGTCAATGGGATATTTTCACAATGGAGAGGTGAAAAGTGGTGTGCCCCAGGGATCTGTCCTGGGACCGGTGCTTTTCAATCTGTTCATAAATGACCTGGAGACAGGGATAAGCAGTGAAGTGGCCCAGTTTGCAGATGACACAAAACTTTTCCGTGTGGTAAAAAACCAGAGAAGATTGTGAAGAGCTCCAGAAGGATCTCTCCAAACTGGGGGAATGGGCTACAAAATGGCAAATGTGTTTTAATGTAGCCAAATGTAAAGTAATGGATATTGGGGCAAAAAAAATCCAAACTTTATCTATCAACTCATGGACTCTGAGTTATCCGTGACGGATCAGGAAAGAGATCTTGGTGTGTTCGTGGACAGCTCCATTAAGGTGTCTCCCCAATGTGTGGCAGCGGTGAAGAAGGCCAATCCCATGCTAGGGATGATCAAAAAGGGGATTGAAAATAAAACAGCCAACATTATAATGCCATTATACAAAACAATAGTAAGGCCACACCTGGAATATTTTGTACAATTCCTGTCACCGCATCTCAAGAAAGACATAGTGGAACTGGAAAAGGTGCAGAAGAGAGCGACTAAAATGATTACTGGGCTGGGGCACCTCCCTTATGAGGAAAGGCTAAAACATTTGGGGCTCTTTAGTCTGGAAAAAAGGTGCCTGAGGGGGGATATGATTGAGACGTACAAAATAATGCAGGGCATGAGTAAAGTGGATAGAGGGAAGCTCTTCTCCCTCTCACAAAATACCACAACTTGGGGACATGCACTCAAATTGAGGGCTGGGAGAGTAAGAACAGACAAAAGAAAATATTTTTTCACCCAGCGCGTTGTTAGTCTATGGAACTCCCCACCACAGGATGTGGTGATGGCATCTGGCCTGGATGCCTTCAAAAGGGGATTGGACAGATTCCTGGAGGAAAAGTCCACCACAGGTTACAAACCATGATGGACATGTGTAATCTCCAGGCTTAAAACCAGGGTACTTCAAGGGCCAGAT
This sequence comes from Phrynocephalus guinanensis, assembly GCA_037367245.1. Lineage (NCBI taxonomy): Eukaryota > Metazoa > Chordata > Lepidosauria > Squamata > Agamidae > Phrynocephalus > Phrynocephalus guinanensis. The sequence goes on from CM074733.1 coordinate 124,270,032, forward strand.
GCAGGGGAGTGGTATCAGGAGACAGATATCTAGTCTCATGCGCTCCCAGAGGCATTTGGTGTGGCCACTGTGAGATATAGGAAGCTGGACTCGATGGACCTTCAGCCTGATCCAGCAGGGCTCTTCTTATGTTCTCATGTTCTTATATTATAGTTGCTACTATATTGGTTACTTAGTTAGTTACTACTATATTAATTTGGACAGATGTGCTGCATTTGTGAATGGTACTTTTAAATTTATTTCTAAATTTATTTCCTGCAAAATATCAATTCCACATACACATTCCATGGAATAAAAAGGAACTATACATTGAACATCTGAATCTACTCTACATCGGTGGTCCCCAACCCCCGGTCCGCGGACCGGTGCCGGTCCGTGGACCGTTCGGCACCGGGCCGCCTGGGGAGGCCGGGGAGGCTCCTCCCCTTTTCCTCCGCCGCCCTCCTCCTCCTCTTCTCTCCCGCGGGCGGCCGGTGGAGGAGGAAGGCTGGAGGAGTGCAGGAGGAGCCGCCGCCGCCGCCTTTGCCTCCCTCCTCCCCTCCCGGCCCCGGCGCCCCGCGCGCGGCACCCGCCTGGCCGCGCCGGGAAGCGCCCTCACTGCACCGACGAGCCGCCTCCTCCTCCTCCTTCTCCTGCTCTGGTTCCTCCTCCTCCTCCTCCTCCTCCTCCCGCCGCCGCCGCCGAAGGAGCAGCAGCAGCAGCAGCGAGGGCAATTGCGGGGGGGGGTGGCGGTGGCGGCGGCGGCGGCGGGACAGGGGCGATTGCGGCGGCGGCGGGGGGGCGATTGCGGCGGCCGCAGGGGGCGATTGCGGGGGGGGGGGGTGGCGGCGGCGGCGGCGGGACAGGGGCGATTGCGGCGGCGGCGGGGGGGCAATTGCGGCGGCGGGGGGGGCGATTGCGGGGGGGTGGCGGCGGCGGCAGGGGGGCGATTGCGGAGGGGTGGCGGCGGCGGCGGCGGGACAGGGGCGATTGCGGCGGCGGCGGGGGGGCAATTGCGGCGGCGGGGGGGGGCGATTGCGGGGGGGGGTGGCGGCGGCGGCAGGGGGGCGATTGCGGAGGGGTGGCGCGGCGGCGGCGGCGGGACGGGGGCGATTGGGGCGGCGGCGGGGGGGCAATTGCGGCGGGGGGGGCGGGGGGGCAATTGCGGAGGGGGGTGGCGGCGGCGGCGACGGGACGGGGGCGATTGCGGCGGCGGCGGGACGGGGGCGATTTCGGCGGCGGCGGGGGGGCAATTGCGGCGGGGGCGGGGGGGGCGATTGCGGAGGGGTGGCGCGGCGGCGGCGGGACGGGGGCGATTGCGGCGGCGGCGGGACGGGGGCGATTGCGGCGGCGGCGGGACGGGGGCGATTGCGGGGGGTGGCGGCCGCGGCGACGGGACGGGGGCGATTGCGGCGGCGGCGGGGGGGCGCGATTGCGGAGGGGTGTCGTCGGCGGCGGCGGGACGGGGGCGATTGCGGCGGGGGGCGGGGGGCAATTGCGGGGGGTGGCGGCGGCGGGACGGGGGCGATTGCGGCGGCGGTGGGGGGGCAATTGCGGAGGGGTGGCGGCGGCGGCGGGACGGGGGCGATTGCGGGGGTAGCGGCGGCGGCGGCGGGACGGGGGCGATTGCGGCGGCGGCGGGGGGCAATTGCGGGGGGGTGGCTGCTGCTGCTCCTCCGGCGGCGGCGGCGGGAGGAGGAGGAGGAGGAGGAACCAGAGCAGGAGGAGGAGGAGGAGGAGGCGGCTCGTTGGTGCCGCGAGGGCGCTTCCCGGCGCGGCCGGGCGGGTGCCGCGCGCAGGGCGCCGGGGCCAGGAGCCGCGCGTGGGTCTCGCTGCTGGCGCCCCGCTCGCTTTCCCCAGCGGAGGGGGAGGCTCACGGCGGCGGCGGCAGCAGGAGCAAGCGGGGCGCCAGCAGCGAGACCCGCGCGCGGCTCCTGGCCCCGGCGCCGGAGGAGGAGGTGGGGGCCCGCCTGCCCAGGAGCCCCGGGTTCCCCCCCACCCCGCCCGTGTGTGTGTGGGGGGGGAGTGGCACGCCCGACGCCCCAAGCCGGTAAGTGCCGCCGCCGCTGCTCTCGTGCCTCCCCCTCCTCCTTCCCTCCCATCCTTTGCTTTCACCCCCCCCTTTTGCCTCCCAGCCGGACCCCCCTTTCGCATTCTCCCCCCCCCCCCCCCCCCCCCCCCACCCCCGGGCCACAGGAAAATTTTCAAAAATTTCCCGGTCCGCGGGGACAAAAAGGTTGGGGAGCACTGCTCTACATGATCATATAGATTTGTGTTTGTAGACTTTGTGATTGCATTAATATAATGTTGTGTTGTCCCTCAATTCCCTGCTCTCAGTACTTGAATAAGTCGTAATTGTATTGGACTGTATATTGTCTCTCATTACTCTAAGCCGCCTTGACTCCTTTTTCAAGGAGAAAGGTGGGGTAAAAATACTCTAAAATAAAGAAAAAATAAATAATACATTGAACTAGGGACAGTTTCGGCATGAGAGGGACTTCAGCAAACTGGCCTCATATTGGCACCTTCTGCTTAGCCTACCTGCGGCAATATACTGATATGTCCAAGGAGCCTAAAATTAAAATTCCACAAGAATTTCCCTTATTCCAGAGAGAATGTGAGAAATCAAAATGACAGCTTTCATACCTGCGAAAGAACAACCTAATTGGAGGAAGTCATAATACTAATAATTTTTATCGCTTGTTGCCTGTTTCTGCACTTTTTCAAATACGATGTCCAGAACTGTGTGAAATATTTAGAGGTTGTGTAAGGCAGCAGAGTGATATTTGTAGCTTTCAAAGGGATAGTTGTGCCAGTTTACTTCAGTATGTATTTCATGGAATAAAACAGAAAACTGCTCCCCCCATAATGAATTTTGGCACCCATATGTTTAACAGATTTGCTTCAGTGTGAGATTTTGTGGATATACTCGCTTTAGACACAGAAAGATTTCCAATTTATTTTCATTTTTTAATTATGCTCATCATATGATTTGCCTTTTTTGCAACAGTATCATCTAGGTCAACATTTTCATCAATCTGTCTACTCCAGTCCCATGATTTCCTTCTTGGTTTGAATTCAAATCTCACCAGAAAATAAAAGTTGGTATGTAGACATGTGCGTACATGCACACACACATACAAACAGAGAGAGAGGGAGAGAGAGGGAGAGAATTCATTAAGGAATGACAGGTGTAATTTTGCAATGTACTGTGTATGAGCTGGCTTTTATATTTCAAAGTGAATGAAACTTATGGTATATAGAATCATAGAATCATAGAGTTGGAAGAGACCTCAAATGCCATCGAGTCCAACCCCTTGCCATGCAGGAACCCCCATCACAGGATACCCGCCAGATGGCCATCCAGCCTTTGCTTAAAAAACTCCAAAGAAGGAGACTCCACCACCCTTTGTGGTAGCATATTCTACTGCCAAACAGCTCTAACTGTCATGAAGTTCTTCCTAATGTTTAAATTGAATCTCTTTTCCTGTAGTTTGAGACCATTGCCCCGCGTCCTAGTCTCTGAAGCCATGAAAAATAAACCAGTCCCTTCTTCAATGTAACATCCTTTCAAATATTAAAACATAGCTATCAGATCCCCTGTCAGCCTTCTTTTTGTAAGACTAAACATTCCCAGCTCCCTAAGCAGCTCCTCGTAAGACATTTCTTCCAGACCCTCAATCATCTTGGTCGCCCTCCTCTGGACCTGTTCAAGATTGTCAACATCCTTTTTAAATTGAGGTACACAGAACTGGTCACAGTACTCCAGATGGGGTCTGAACAGAGCAGAATAGAGTGGTACTATCACTTCCCTTGATCTAGACACTATAGTTCTGTTGATGCAACCAAGAATCACTTTGGCTTTCTTGGCCACCACATCACACTGCTGACTCATGGTAAATTTGTGGTCCACCAAGACCCCAGAACCCTTTCACATGTACTATTTCCAGCCAAGTGTTTCCCATCCTATATCTGTGCAATTCATTCTTTTCACCTAGATGCACCACCCTTCATTTCCCTCTGTTGAACCCCGTTCCATTAGCTTTGTCCCAGGACTCTAATCTGTCAAGATCCTTTGGGATTTTCATCCTATCCTCTAGGGCAGTGGTGGTGAACCCTTGGCACTCCAGATGTTTTGGACCACAAATCCCACAGTCTTTTGTCATTGGCAATATTGACTTGGAATTCTGGAGTGCTGAAGGTTCGCCACCACTGCTCTAGGGAATTAGCAACCCCACCCAATTTGGTATCATCTGCAGATTTGATCAGCCTACTCTCTATTCCTTTCTCCAGGTCATTAATAAAGATATTAAATAGCACCGGCCCCAGAACAGAACCCTGGGGCACCCCATTGGTCATGTCTCTCCAAGCTGAAGAGAAGCTTTTAATGATCGCCCTTTGGTTGCGATCAGTCAATCAATTACAAATCCATCTAACTGTAGCATTATCTATCCCACAATCTACTAACTTTTTTGCAAGTATACCATGGGGAACCTTATCAAAGGCCTTATTGAAATCTAGATAATCAATATCCACAGCGTTCCCCTCATCCACCAGGCCTGTAATTCTATCAAAGAAAGAGATCAAATTGGTCTGGCATGACTTGTTTTTAAGAAATCTGTGTTGACTTCTCGCAATGATAGCATTGCTAGTTAAATAATTACAGACTGCCTGCTTAATAATTTGTTTTAGGATCTTGCCAGTAATTGAAGTCAAGCTGACTGGGCGGTAATTATTTGGGTCCCCCCCCCCCGTTTTTGAAGATAGGGACAATATTCGCCCTCCTCCAATCTATGGGGACTTCCCCTGTTCTCCAGGATTTCTCAAATATTATTGCCAATGGTTCTGAAATTACTTCCGCCAGTTCTTTTAATATACTTGGGCGTAATTTATTTTAATATTATATATTATTAATGATTAATTAGGTTAGCTTGGCACATTTAAAAGAAGGCTGTGCAAGGAACATCGTTTACTCAGTCAAAAATACTTGGTTGCATAATTCTGTATGTTTCTTTGTTAACTAAAGATTGTGTTCTATGAATGTGGCATTTACAATAAATCCAACTGTTGACTTAAAAAAATCTTTATTTTTATTAGTTACTGTTTACTGTATAGATTTTGTTATTGTAAATTCCCCATGGTGGCCTTGCTGCCATATAGGATGATGGTATAGAAAACAAACAAAAAACAAACAAACAAACAAACAAACAAACAAACAAATAAATATTTGCTCAGATTTGCTGTGTTTTATTTTTACCTTCTCTCTGTGTATTTTTAATTGAGAAAATGTCAATCCAGTGTGGTATCGCCCATATTTTTTCCAATTCTCTTCCATATACGACTTTCCTAAACACTCACCCCCTACCGCCTGCTATTTTTTTTTTTCATTGCTATGGCTTATATTTTAGAAGAAAAAGAAATTTATGGCAGAACATGGACAATTGAGTTTTTGGGATACAGAATAGCAATTGACTGTGTTAGCAAAGGAATCTGAGAGCTGAAGTTCAGAATAGTAACTTTGTCTCTGTTTCTTAATGAATACATTATAATACATTATATATCATACTCTGATGTATCAAATATTTACAAATTTGTTAGGTACATTTGCTTTCAATAGTAATAATGATCACACGCTATCCAGTTAATTCCAATTTATAGTGATTGGAATACTTCTGAGTTACCTAGATTGTCTACACACAGAACACTCAAAAGTAGATTACCACTCTCTTCTTCCAGGAGAATTATGAGATTCTGCTCATTGCTAAAGCTACACAGGCTGGCTGTTCTCCCAAAGATGCACAGTGTGGAACTGAGCTCCTGCATGCTAATTTCTGCTTCCAGGTGATCAACTGACTGAGCTGTCGAAACTGTAGTGCATATATTTGAGTAACCAAGCCGAAGAGCCATATCAAGACAAATAAATGAAGCATTAGTTCTTCAAAATATGCATTATAATTTCCCTATCATTTCTGACACATCCTTGTAGAAATTTGATTTTCACAGCAACCATAAGCCCAGTAAACTGAGTAGTAAAGGTGATAATTGAGCTAATTGAAAAACAACATAAACATATAATACGGTAATTTATATTGCTTCCTCCTCTTCTTTTGTCTTTCCGAACTTCCTTGTGACAACTCCTAGCAAAGCTCCCAGAAGCATGTGGGATGTGAATTAGAAGTTGATTTGCTGGAGGACCAGCAAATCAGAATACAATTCTTTGATTTGTTCATATGTGAGTCCTATGAAATTATGGATGGATTCTTTATAGGCAACTATAAAGATAATCTCTAAGTCATCAAATGATTAGCCAAAACAGTGACTACATGCCTTCTTTATATCTCCAGTTCTGTAAAAGCTAGAGACTTACAGGGGGGAAGGAAGGAAGGAAGGAAGGAAGGAAGGAAGGAAGGAAGGAAGGAAGGAAGGAAGGAAGGAAGGAAGGAAGGAAGGAAGGAATATTAGAATCCAGGTCGGCTGATGGCATAAATGGGTACTAGAAAGTGTACCTAAAATCCAGGTAAAAGCAATCATCTCAGGACAAAATATTTCTTCTTCTCTTTGTAAAATAACTTGGATCCTAGCTTTTCCATCTTGAATGAAAAGAAGTTCTGACCTGTGAGTGTAAGTGTTCTGTGAACAGAACCTCCTGTCCTTAACAGAGCAAAAGGTTAAGATCCAAACTGTTATCTTCTATGTAGAAGGGTCTTTTCTATTTTGTCAAAGTGGTATGGGATTAAATATGCAGCTGCTGTGACATTCTTCAAAAATATACGTGTTGAAGCATAGATGGCTCATATCCAGTAGTTTAAGGTTTTGAAGACTTTTATAAAATCAGAAAAATGTTTAATCATGCAAGAGAATATCAATTTTCATAGGCAGTCAGACATAGTATTTGCTAGACTTACCTCTCAGATTTAGCCAAACTTTGTTAAGTGGATCAAGCTCTTAAAGTGTGGATTTTACTGTTAGAATAATTGGTTGTCTGACAGTATTATAAATCCTGGTTCTCTGTGGGTAGGACAAAAAGAGATTAGAAAGACATTTCCCTTTCTGTCATACCAGGTTTTGTGGCATAGGTTCAATATGGCTCCCTGGTGCAAACCAGTCCTGCTGCAAAATTATCAGTTAGGGCTGACCAGATATAAATGCAGTGATCCTCTTTTTGCTGCTGAATGGGTGTTGCCACTGTCAGTTACCCATCTGGACAGTGCACTGTTCCTAGGCATTTTGTTTTATTTTGGCAAGCAGATGGTCAGCACTTACAAAGCTGACTGCACTAACAGTGTGGCAGGGGAGGGACAGGCAGAGGGCAGGGGAGGGATGCTAATGCAGAACAGCCTGTGTAAGCTCATTCCTGCATGCAAGGATTTCTGGATCAAGGCTATGCTATAAAATCAGCACCCTTTCATTTTTGTTTATATCAAGGTTGCTGCCTCCACCTATTATATCAAGAAGTTAAACATGCCTCCCAAAGAACACCTACAGTGGGACATTTGAAAAGTATGTAAAGAAGTTTAAATGCATCACCTGGTAAAAAGCAGTAACAGAATTTCCTATTTAATTAAATTAAATATTTGAATGTACTGCTGAAGTGTCATTGATGCTATCAGTAGGACCCCAATATCTGCTGGGGATTGGTTCCAGGCCTTCCTGTGGATAATGGAGAGAATGGAGGCACAAATATTTTTATTGAAGATACTTCAAAGGGTTTCCCCTCTCATTTATCAAAAATGCAGGGAACGGTGCAGGTCAGCACCACGGCTAATATAAATATTTATTTCTTAAAGCTTTGGCCAGCCATTGTGGGGGTGGGGTGGGAACTGGCAGGGCTTTAGACACTGTAGGTACAATATCTGTTCCAATCTCTCTCCTTTTCACTTTCCCTGGCATTTCACTGGCAATGTCCAAAAGCTGAAGGCTACAGAATTTTTTCACAAGAGAAGGATGAAGCATCCTTGAGGTGGAATCTCCTCCTCCAGATGACAAAATTCTTCCCAGCCTTGAAGAGGACAGTCCAGTCCATCTGATGGCTCCTTACATTCCAGTAGCCCAATTGCTGACTCACATTGTTGCCTGGTGAGAAGGAGATTGCTGGTCCCATTTGCAGGATCCTTTGCATTTGCAAAACTGAAGGTTAAATCAAGCCGTGAGATTTTTTTATTTCCACAAGCTCATAAGAACACAAGAACATTCTTGCTGGAACAGGCCATAGCCCATCTAGTCCAGCATTCTGTCTCACACAGCAGCTCACCATTTGCTTCAGGGTATTCCCAAGCAGATGTCTTCACCTGCTTATGATTCCCTGCAAATGGCATTGAGAGATATCTTGCCTATCTCTCCAACCCAGAGGTTGTCCTTAGGCATGATAGCCGAATGATACCCCTGTTCTCCATGAATTTGTCTAATCCTTTCTTAAAGTTGTCAAGGCTGACAGCCGTCACCACTTCTTCTTGCAGGGAGTTCCAGAGACTAGTCATCCACATTGGAGTCCTCTTGGACCTGGCAGTGTCCTTTTTCCTTTTGGGTATGCATTCCAATTGGGCCTCTGTTATTGTTTTTGTGAACATCCTCCATGCCTCTTGGAGTGTTTAGAATCTCTAAATTTTCCCTTTCAGCTTCTTTTTTACTAGTTACCTCATCTTTGGGAAATTTAGGGTCTTTGTGTTAGATTTTATTAGTGCTTGGCAGTCTATGATTAAGTTAAAAGTAGAGATGGGCACAAAACTGTAAATAGAGTTTTGTCTCATTTTTCATTTCGTTCTGTTTTATTTGAAATGAATTTTTTAAAACAATTTTTTTAAAAAAAATCATTTCATTTTTTTGTTCTGTTTCATTTTTACTTTACTTTGTGTGTGTGTGTGTGTGTGTGTGTGTGTGTGTGTGTGTGTGTGTGTGTGTGTGTGTGTGTGTGTGTGGTTGTGTAACTTTCTCTGCACCAATCAGGTGGGAGAAACCCAGGATTTAAAACATTTTTTGCTGCCCCAAGCGCCAATCAACTATAGTGCGGGCTTGGGGCCGGAAAAAAAATGTTTAAAAATCCCTCCTTTCCCCCCACCCAATGGGCGTGGAGAAAAGGCGTGATTTCTAAACTATTTTTTTTGCCCCCCCCCCAAGCACACACTACAGTTGATCATGCTTGGGGTGTGATTGCGTGGGGGAAAAGGAGGGATTTTTAAACATTTTTTGCCACTCCAAGTGCCGATCAGCTGTAGCCCCAGATTATGGCAGCAAAAAAGAAGAAGTTTAAACTGCCCACCCAACCATTTTCAGAGGGCTCCTGCTGAGCTGTCATGGGCTGGACTACTTTTAAAATGGCCCTTTAAAACTGGCTGACCATCCAACTATTTTAAAATTTTAAAACACTTCCCCCCCCACCACCAAAGCCAGTGCCAGTCAGCTGGAGTGTGGGGCTTCAGAGGGGGGGGGTTAAAAGTATGCTCTTTCCCATGCCTGATTGGGCGTAGGAAACTAGGCTTTTTAAACTCCCCCCCCCACCGAAGTGCCGCACTCCAGCTGCTTGGCGCTGGTTTTGGCGGGGCGCGTTGGGGGAAAACCACCGCCTTTTACCCATAGGAATGCATTGCTTCAATGCATTCCTATGGGAAAATGAAACACGGAACAGAACGAAATGAAAATTTCCATTTCATTTCATTTCATTTTTCTTTTTTGGATCATTTTGTTTTTCATTTCATTACATAACAAAATGAAAAATGAATAACGAAATGAAAAACATCATTTCATACCCATCTCTAGTTAAAAGTAATTTTGTTGTGGTCACTGGTCTCTATTGGGTTAGTCACATTAACATTTTGCACCAAATCCTGTGTATTACTCAGGATCAAGTCAAGGATTCTTGTACCTCTAGTTGGGGCTTCAACCATCTGTTCCAGGGAACAATTATTTAACATATCTATGAACTTTCTTTCTTTACCATGTGCTGAACAACAGTTCACCCAGTCTACGTGGGGGTAACTGAATTCCCCCATTATACCCAGGCTTCCCTTCTTGGATGCCTCCTTTACAACATTCTCCAACTGCCAGTCTCCCTCAGAGGCATGGGTCAGATAGCATATGCCTATTGTTAGACCACCCTTGTGGTCTGATACTTTTACCCACAGAGTTTCTAATGGTGACTCCAAATCACCTAGATATTCCAATTCATATTTCTCACTGTTCCCCCACCCCTGTTCTCACTGTGTTGCCAGAAAACTCTGGCTTGACCGTCTATGTTTATATCTGGCAGCACTGTGCCAATCTATGAGGTTTACAGGACAGTTCTGTCCTGATGTTCTATCGGAATGTTCTGCTAGATATGCCCAGAGGAATGTTGGAGCTTCCTGACTGAGAAAGAAGGTATTTAATGCCATGGCAACTAAGCAGTTGTTCTGCTTGTTTGTTTCTCGCCCACTTCAGCATCAAATCTGATAATGTAAAGTTTCCCCAGCTTTGTAAATGCATCATATTGTGGTAAACCCAGCAGTAACTACTTATAACTTATTATTTAATTAAATTAAATATTTGAATGTACTGCCATTACTCATTGATTTAAAAAAATGCCTATACAGTAGGACCCCAATATCTGCTGGGGATTGGTTCCAGGCCTTCCTGTGGATAATGGATAATGAAAACTGTGGATACTTCAAAGAGAGAGCAAAAATGCCTGAACGAAAACTACCTGCCTACCCACCTCCAAACTGCTGTTTCCTGACAGTAGCTTGCTTTTTGACTTCTGTTTTGAGACAGTAGCTTGCTTTAGGGCTGCTATTTGTGACAGTAGCTTGCTTTACAGATGCTATTTGTGACAATAGTTTGCTTTACAGCTGCTGTTTGTGACAATCGCTGCTGAATTATTTAATTTTTTCCTCTGCCAGCCATGGATAACTGAATCAGTGTATAATGAATCAGTGGATACGGGGGTCCCACTGTACTTAGATATGTATTGGTTTATGTCAGTCTCTTCTTGTAGTTGTGTTCCCTATACATGTAAATATTTGTGTGTGTGATTTTGGCCACCTGACAGTCTACACTAAAAGTTAGATTTTTTCTGTCTTACAGTGGTTGGAGACAATTTATATTGCGCCAGCATTTTATTGTCATACATGCTGAGAGTCATGATATGGAAAAAATAGTTAATGTTTTTGTTTGTTTGTTTGTTTGTTTGTTTGTTTGTTTGTTTGTTTGTTTGTTTTTGAGGGCTACAGTGCCCCTGGCCAAAATTTTCTTTGTACCCAGAACTAAGAGTAGTCTTGTTGAACCAGCAAGACTCAAAAAATTGCTCGGTGTGCATCTACTCTAGCTGGAACTAGCAGTAGAACTTCAGCCAGTGTGATGTAGCAGTCAGACTGTTGCAGAAGGACATCAGCAATGTGGACTCAAAATGTCTTGCCATCCATGAAACTCTGATAATCTCCACAGGGATACAAAGAATGTGGTAAATCTAGTCTGGTTTTTACTCTGAATTTGACAGGAGCTGTCCAACGTGCTGAAGCAGTCTGAAGGATAGGATTCAGATGCTTGCTCATATCTTCTAAAATTCATACTTGCACTCTGAGTCAGTTTAATCCCTCTGCAAAACTGGTGCCAGCAGCCTCTAATATGTATGTTGTCTGTGTACTTAAAATAGAGGTGAGAAATTTTCAGTCCATAAGCAGATTTTAATTCTCTCCATCCAGACCTCCATATTCTTCCAGGCTATTCTTTTTTCCCTGGCCATGTTCAATGATAACAATATTATTATTTTCTTCTTCATGCTCTGTCTGCAGCCACTAAGATAATGAACGTTTTATAAGAGGTGGCCATGTCAGTCTTTGCTAGCATGTAGGGCAAAAAGAAAACAAAACAAAAATAACAATTCCACTTCTTATTTGTTATTTTTGTTTTCTTTTGGCCTAATATAATGAAGAGAATCATTCGTGCTTTAGGGAGGAAGAATAACTGGATGCAGTTGACTTTGGGGGTATAGTCCTCGGTCACATCCATCATTTCAACCCTTTCAGGCTTAGTTCTGCAAATGCTGGGCTCAAACTATAATCACTTTAGGAATGCTCAGCCCAAAAGTTTTAGTGCAAGACAATATGGAGTTCAACAAGAAAAATATTGTCCACCCCACTTTATAGATGAAAATGATAATTAAAGTTACAATGAGGACTTCCAGTGGAAGCTTAGAGGATTGATCATGCTATTCAAGTGTCAGATTCTTAATTGTCCACGATACACACTATTCTAATGCAATTTTACTCTGGTATATTAGTAATATTGGCAGCATATCTCTCAATAAGCATTGTTATTTAGGAGGCAATGTGCCAGAAATTCTTCCTTCTTAATGCAAAACAGAAGGATTGAATCTGAGATTCCTAGTAGTAAACTGTTTGAATTGCTTTACATTATATATTTTCTCATAGACTATTAAAATGGCAGTGAATTCCCACAGCAACATTCACAATTACATATATATGAAAATGTTATTGATTCACAGCAGTACATAGCAGGATTTCCTGTATCTGTTCCACATATAAATGACTTTCCAAGGAAAAGCCAATTCTGATTTTTAATCAGCTGTCAAAGCAGTAGACATTATAAAGAAACCAATGAAACTCTAAAGTGTAGTATTGTGCTGAAAAACAAGAACAATATAAAAATGAAATTGACTCTCATTTTTCTTAGGTTCTGCAAATGCTACAACACATAAGTGTTGTCTTTTAATTGTCTTTGAAGTAGCATGGATGTAGGTGTTCTGCTCTCAGTCAGTTACGGCCAAACTAGATATGATGGGCCCATGACACTAATTTGCTTGACATGTGACCCATTCACAGATGAACCAGAATTAGACAAAATTGCTGTGATTTCTTAGATGTAGCATGATTTGCCCCCCCCCTAAAATCAGGTCATGCCACATTAATACTGTGTCTTACTTTTTTAAACAAAATCACAAGCCGGGCAGATGAGAGAAATGCTGCTGATATACCGTATTTTTCTGTATATACAATCTACTTTTTTCTAAAATCATGGCACCAAAATTTAAGGGGGGTGGTATACACGGAATTAAGCCTTTCACGGTGGGTGGGTGGAGGAGAACCCAAACCCACCATGCTTTTTCCTTCTGTTTGTTTTTTGCATGATTGGGTCTGTCTTTCCATCAGTTCTCCACCCCCACCACTCCCACTGTTTTCTTTCATTTCCCCATTCTAAGCACTCCTCTTGACTTTGGTCAGTTTGGTTTTTGCTGCATCAGGCTCTGTCTAAGCAGCCAATTAAGAAATGTGCTCCAAAAAGAAAAGAAAAAAGCCACACTTTTTTAAAGAGTGAAAACGTATTTCTTAATGGCCTGCTGCAAAAAACAAACCCACCAAAGCTGAGAGGAGTGTTTAGAAGGGGGAAATTCAAGGTAACATTGAAGGTGGTGGGGGTGGAGGAGACATCAAGGAGGATTTATTTTATTTTATTTATTTGGGGGGTCTAAAATGTGGGGGTGTCTAATAAAAGGTGGTGTCTTGTAGATGGAAAAATATAGTAGTATACTTCAACAAGGCTGGTGACAAAGTCTCTGACAATATTTTGCAGCCAAGCTGGTAAGAACATGGCCTGTATAAGATGTCATTGCGAGGTGGGTTTCTAGCTGGATGACAAGCCATAACCAAAGAATGTTCACTAAGAGTTCCTCATCCTGGAGAGAATGGACAACTGGGGTGCTACAGGATTCTGTCCAGGGCCCAATGTTGTTCAGTATCTTGATGAATTACTTGGATGAGGGAGCAGGCTCATTGAATTTGTAGATGACATCAAAATGGGAAGGGTAGCTAATACTGGAGAAGACAACAACAGGATACAAGATAACCTAAACCATTGAAAAACTGAGTGGCCAAGGAAAAAAGTTCTACATTTAGTAGGCTTGGCAGTAGCACATGTGAAAAGATCAACGAGTTTTGGTACACCACAAGCTAAAGATGAGTCAGCAGTGTGATGCAGCAGCAAGAAAACAAAGCAAAACACATAAACTGAGTTGCATGAACAGAACTATAAGATCTAGATCTAGGAAAGTAATACTTATATTATTCTGCTTTGGTGAGACCTCGCTCTGAATATGGTGTTCAGTTCTGGGCAGCACAGCTTTAAAAAGAAGCAGGAGTGCACACAAAGCAACATGTCAGGAAACTGGATTATGTCCAGAGGAAAGCAACCAGAATAGTAAACAGTTAGGAAACTAAGTCCTGTGAAAAACAATTGAAGGATCTGAGTATGTTATGTTTGGAGAAGAGAAGACTGAGAGAGAAAAAAAAGATCATGTTCACGTTTTTATAGGATTGTCACATGGAAGATGGGGCAAACTGATTTTCTGTAGCAACAGGGGATAAGGTCCAAATTAATGCATTTTGATTTCAAGAAAATATATCTCACCTAAATATTAGGAAGATCATCCTTAACGGTTTGACAGTGGAATAGACTGTTGTGGAGAGTGGTGAATTCTTCTTCACTGGACATGCAATTGCCACCTGTTAGGCATGCTGTAGCTGTGAAATCCCTCCCTCGGCACACAATTGGACTCAGAGATCCTTGGAGTCCAGCTCTACATTTTTACCATTCTATTAAGCAGGACGACTCATCTCCCCCATCTCTTTCTTGCATGAAGTAGGAGATGCAGGTGAGGAAGTGAAACACTTTTCTTTTTGCAAGGAGGGCCAGATTTGGTAAGGTGAAAATGTGTGGGGGCCGACCATTCAGCCTGAAGGGGGGAGAAAGAGCATGGTCCGTGCGCATTTGCAACAGCCACAAATCCTCCGGTTTCAAGATGTCCAAGGGCCCAGCGACTATTGCAGGGCCTGGGAATTGGCTCGTGCACACCCACCACTGCTTGCATATGCTGCCCTCCCTCACAACGGGGTGGGGAAGACGCTGCAGCAACAGAGCCAGGAATGGGTAAGCAGGGTGGATGGCTGAGAGGATGGACTGAGGCAGGGAGGACAGGCAAACTATAAAACTTCAAGCTGATGTCTCTAGCCAGCACAGGGAAGGGCCCTCCGGTGGGATGAGTGACAGGCTGAGCCAGCAGGGAGAAGAGGCTGAGGGCCACTCAAAATTTTAAATTGGGCTGCATTTGGCCCCCGGGCCAGACTTTGGACATGCCTGTTTTAATGTGTTGCATCTCCTTACGCAATGTTGTCCCATTCCAGTTCACTTCTGAAATTGAAGCACTAGAATATGAGTTATTGTAGGATTAGAGTATGAAAGAAGGGCAGATGGTTAGAAACATTTCAATGTGGGTGTTACATTTAATAGATAAGATAAGCTACACATTTCTGTTTTACACTTTAGCAGGGCAGACACGAGTAGCTCTCTCATGGCCAATTTATCTGTTCTTGTGTGCTGAATTACACTCAGAGGCAAATATCCAGAGAGATTATTCAGTCAATACTAAGCTAGATCCTGGCTGCTAGTTATACTAGCATAATTGGAGTTGCATGAACCATCCGGAGTAGTGACTCAGCATTAGTAAGAGCTGGTTATAAACTAAAGACAAAATAATAAATAAATTGCAGCAGTGAATTGCTGTCAGTAAATGAGTTGGCACTTGTAACCTTTTTCACATGCCAGCTCACAAAATTGCTGTGCAATGAGGGATTAAAGTGGTGACTTTTTAACTGGTGTCAATGAATGTCTAAACCACTAGCAACAAAAGTGAGTACATTAAGTGACAATGTCCAAATTGGGCACAAAGTGTCAATATTTTATGTGGTCATCATTATTTTCCAGCACTCCCTTAATCCTTTTGGGCATAGAGTTCACCAGAGCTTTACAGGTTGCCCCTGGAGCCCACTTCTATTCCTCCATGACAACATCACAGAGCTGGTGAATGTTAGAGACCTTGCACACCTCCACCTTCCATTTCAGGATACCCCACAGTGCTCAATGGGGCTTAGGTCTGGAGACATGCTTAGCCAGTCCATTACCTTTACCCTCATCTTCTTTAGCAAGGCAGTGGTCATTTTGGAGGTACGTTTGGGGTCGTTGTCATGTTGGAATACTGTCCTGTGGCCCAGTCTCCAAAGGGAGGGGATAATGCTCTGCTTCAGTATATTACAGTACATGTTGGCATTCATGGTTCCCTCAATGAACTGTAGCCCCCCCCCAGTGCCAGCTGCACTCATGTAGCCCAGACTATGACACTCCCACCACCACACTTGACTGTAGGCACGACACACCTGTCTTTGTACTCTTCATCTGGTTGCTGCCACACATACTTGACACCATCTGAACCAAATAAGTTTATCTTGGTCTCATCAGACCATAGGACATGGTTCCAGAAATCCATATCCTTAGTCTGCTTGTCTGCAGCAATCTGGCTTTCTTGTGCATCATCTTTAGAAGAGGCTTCCTTCTGGGACGACAGTCCTGCAGGCCAATTTGATGCAGTGTGCAGCATATGGTCTGAGCACCAACAGGCTGACCTCCCACCCCTTCAACCTCTGTGGCAACGCTGGCAGCACTCATATGTCTATTTCCCAAAGGCAACATCTGAATATGACGCTGAGCACGGGCACTCAACTTCTTTCGTTGACCATGGTGAGGCCTGTTCTTAGTGGAACCTGTCCTGTTAACCTGCTATATGGTCTTGGCCACTGTGCTGCAGCGCAGTTTCAGGGTCTTGGCAATCTGCTTATAGCCTATAATCAGCAGATGACCTGCTGGCATGAGCTCTCTCCTAGCAACAGGGCAAGCTGCTGGAGAGATGGAGCCAAGTGGGGCTAATGATCTACCTCTGTGATCAATGTGTTGGGCATGCCTGGCCTAGGCCCTTTAGGCCCTTATGTATAGCATCAATTTGTTTTTTCAGCTCCTCAGATAGTTCATTACCATGAGGTGCCATGTGGAATTTCAAGTGACTAGCGGAGAGAGGGAGAATGATAACACCAAATGTGAGAGTGAGAGTGATAACATCTGCTCCTCCTTCACACCTGAGACCTAGGGTATTTGTACACGACCCCTAAACTCCGCCGCAAATGGCTCCAAGCTCCGGAGCTTAAAATTATTTCCCCACCAGCTCCGGAGTTTACAGATAATTAAGTGCGACCACGCCCACCTAAGCGTGTCCCAGCGCACTTTTCAGGTACCTGCTCTCCGGAGGTGAAAATTCCTGATGCGGATATAACAGTAGTGACTGCCAGGCTCTCCTTGCTTCTGTTTGTTCATTTTTTGCCCCCCGCCCCTTTAAGAGATCTGAATGCAGTGCCGGGACGGCAGAACGGAGGTGAGCGGCATTCTTTTCTTCCTTTTTTTCTCCCTCCCCTCACGCAGCCAGCAGCCAGGAGTGTGGAGGGGGTGGGAACGCAGGAACAGCGACAAACCCCTAAGATCTCTGGTCCAAATTTAAGTGGCCAGCGGATCTTAGGGGTCGTGTGAAAAGGCCCCTAGTGACACTAATGGGTCTCATGTAGAGATGGGCATGAAACAAATTTTTAATTTGTTTTGTTATTCGTTATTCATTTCATTAGCTAATGAAACAAATAACAAAGGAACCCATTTCATTTCATTGTTTTTTGTCTTTCACCCCCCACCATCTCCTACCTTGTTGCCGCCTGGAACTCCGGCAGCTGCTGTGGGCCAGGAGGGGGGGAAAAGAGCCCCCAGCATCAGGGACGTTTAAAAATAAAGTAAAACTTTTTTAAAAAAATCGACCCAGCCCCTAGGGCCGCGTGGTCAGTGCTGCAAAATAATAAAAAAATAAAAAAATAATAAAGTGTCAACCTGGTCCATGGGACCATGTGGTCGGTGCTGCAAAATAAGAAAATTAAAAAATTAAAAAGCGCTGGGCCTCCAGAGACAGTGATGAGGCCTCCCGCTGCCCATCGCAGCTGCTGCCATGGCCTTCTGGGACACCACCGCAGCCGCTGCTGCTGATGGGATTGCCGCAGCCGCTGTCATCCAGGTAAGCCCGACCAGTTCGGCTGGGTTCAGGTCGTACAAATTTTTGTTTTAAAAATTCATGCGAACCAAGGGTGGGCCCGAAACAGAACGCTACTTGGGCCTAATTTGGACATTGCCATTTAGGCTGTACTCACTTTTGTTGCCAGCAGTTTAGACATTTAATGGCTGTTTGTTGCATTATTTTGAAGGGACAGCACATTTATGCTGTTATACAAGTTGTATACTCACTGCTTTGCATTGTAGTCAAGTGTCATTTCTTCACTGCTGTCACATGAAAAGATATACTAAAATATTTACGATATGTGAGGGGGTGTGCTCTCTTCTGTGATATATTAGAAGTACACTATAAGTTTTACTTCAAGAAAAGAGGTTTTTTGTGTGTGCAAATGTACCCCCCCCAAGAAAAACCCACTTCTCTGTGATTGCATAAAAATAAAGTCTTTTAAACAGAGTAATGACCTTAATAATGTTATTCTATGACTGGGTCTCCTGCCAGTCTGCACTGTAGCAAGAGCAGCATAATTATGTGAGGAGCAACAATTCCCTTATCTATCATTAACATGTGCTGCTGTTAACTACATTTCAGCATGCTGAAGATGGAGCACAAAATTAAAATTTGAACTTAGCTCCTCTATTATGTTTCTTATCTGGAGTTCTTTCACATAGAATGGGATATTAAAATTAAGGTGTTCTACATTTTTATTTTAGTTGAATATATGCACATTTTATTCATTCCCACTTCTACCACTACCAGCACAGAAATCTTGGCTTTGCTAAATAAAAATCTTAGTGATGAGTGAGTAAATATGAACATCGGGTCAATATTTCACAGTTCATTAGCAAATTAATCAGTTCCAAGGTGACTTTAATCTAGAAAACTGATTAACTAATCACACTATTAAGATATATGTTCAAAAAGTGCACAGTGAAGATCATACTCCATATTAATGCAAGTTGAATTCTTACTTGCACTCAGATTAACTTTTTAAAATCATATGCAAATGTGTCAGTCCACCAGCAAAGTGGATACAAATGCACATGTGTACGTAGGAAAGCATGTTTCCACCAAAATCTTGGGGGGTTGAAATCCTATTTTTAACTGAGCTGTTTATGCATAGGCAAGTAGTTAAATGGATTTTTAAAAACTCTGCCTCCGTGTTAAAATAGGTATATCTAGGTGGATAACCCAGTTGTTTAGGTATCTGGTTGTGGAGGAAGAGGTTGGAAATTTGACTCTTCTCTGTGTCATTGTGAGTAGACCCATTCTTCAGGGCTTTGGGCAAGCTAAACGGTCCCAGAGAGCACCCAGAAGAAAAGAATGGCAAACCACTTCTCGAGTATTCTCTACCTGGACAACCCAGAAAAGTGTCACCATAATCATGTGCTATCAAGTTGCCTTGACAGCACATGATTATTACTTTAGAGGTAAAGCCTTTTTAAATAAATTGAAGCCTTTTAAAATAAGCCTTTATTCAAGGAAATCCCAGTAAACAGATTATACAGCTGGCCCACCAGAGCTTCGCTGGCTCTCTTGTTACAGGTGGTTATCCCCAGGGAAGCCCGTAAGGCTTCCACTCATAATCGGTCGTTCTCAGTGACCGGCCCGGCTTTGTGGAATAAACTGCCAAAAGAAGTTTGACAAGTGGAGTCCCTACTATCTTTTCAAAAAGTCTTGAACACTTGGCTGTTTAAAGATGCATTTGGCAAACGGTAGTTGGTTACTGTTGTTTGTTCCCCTATTATTATTTTGGTTTTTCCCCCTGCCTTTGTGCCTCTTGCCGTAATGGTGTTTTGCTATTTTTCATTATGTTCTGTTTTTGGTTTTAATTGTTCCTTTTTTATTTGTTTAGCCTTTGTTAACTGCCCAGAGTTCTTGTGGGAAAGTCAGTGTGGTCTAAAAAATGCATAGATAGATAGATAGATAGATAGATAGATAGATAGATAGATAGATAGATAGCAAAAGAGAACAGAAAATATATGAAAATTAGAACCCCACTTTCACAAAGGGTGTATCAAGACAAAAAATATATAAGTGACAGATAGTCTTTTCTTCCATCTTGCTAACTTAATCAGAAATAAAGGACAGCAATATACTACCTTCAAATTACATTTGTGTAAAGAGAGTAAAGAACCTCATGCCACAGTGGTTAAACTGCTGTACAGCAACCAAAACTGTGCTCACGACCCAGGGTTCACTCCCAGGTAGCTGGCTCAAGGTTTACTCAGCCTTCCAGCCTTCCAAGATTCGTAAAATGAGTACCCAGCTTGCGGGGGCGGGGCAATGTGTAGCCTGAATAATGTTCGTATAAACCATCCTGAGAGTGCTTTAAGTGCTAAGCGGTATGTAAGCAGCACACTTTGCTTTGCTTTAGACATGGATGCAAAGACCTAGTCTTGAATAATTTCTCCACCAGTATAAGATTGTAATATATTTACCACACAACTTCATAAGAAAATATTTTACAAGTTTGCTTCCCTAATGTACTTATACTGTGTCTCCTGCATAGCTGCTTTTTAGTAATACATAGTCAAATATACCACACCACAAATTTGGTATGATCTTTTATGGTGTGATTTTTCGATAACAAAGAATGAGTAGCACTCTGGTTTGATTTTGTTGTAACCATTAACTTTAGTTCCAAGATGACTGTTTTTTCAACCACTCTACCACTAGTGGACTTCAAATATTTATATCTTACTTTATACTCCCTGCTGGGTGTTCATTCTCCATAATGGCTGACTTTGTCAGGTTCAGCTGAATGATGTTCCAGTGTTGGATATAAGGAGCTGGGGCAAAAAAAAAATCATCCAAGGGACACCAGGCCTGCAGTGCATTTAGGAAGAACATGTTCGTGACTTTTTCCATTTTATATGAGCTGTTTCTGTTTTATCCGCGTTTGCACCCGTAAACTCAGTGTTTGAACTCATTTTCCAACCTCCTTATTTACCCAAGGAATCAGAGGTGTCATTTGTAATTTAATTGCAGACATTATTTCAACTGGAATGCAAGATAATAACTAAATTTGGGGTTGCCAACCTGCCTGCAGATAAAGAGCTTTGCAATATCTTTTTTTAGAAGCAGCAACAAGAAGCCCTCAGCAATGAATGTATCTAACAGTTTATGCCATATTTCTTTTAAAAAATGTGTCTCTAGGATAAGTAGAATCTTTTTGAACAAAAAGGAATCTAGGTAAAATGTGGTAGAAATCTAGTATTAAATTTTCCTGTGCTCTACGTAAGTCTCTTCCGGTAGGGAACAACTCCCACTGTTAATAAATTATTTATGTAAAACTAAACAATGCAATGATTGAGCTAAGTGGATTTCATCTCTGCAGAAAGAACTACTATTCCTAAGAAATGTTGATATTTGTCTTCAAACCACATCGTTCAAACTAGTTGCTATAATTTCAATAACATTTCTCTTTTGCCAATAATGTTGAAGGCACTGGCAGGTGGTGTACAGAAATCAGAGAAGCAAATGATAAATAATGTGATTACAAATGTGAGAGTCCATAAAACATTGCTTGTATTTTATTAGACTGCCCCAACAAAATCAGTATTTAGTGGCATATCCCAAAGTTTGTAGGACAGTTTTGTTTACTTTTGCAATGAAGGTAGCACATATCATGACATGATTCAGTTCTAACAGACACCATTTAAAATTGCAGAATAATGAAGTTGGAAGGGTTTATAAGGCAATTAAGTCCAACACCTTTCAATTGCTGTCCTGTACAAGCAGTAACCGTCACGGGGGCCACTAATTCCTCAGTGTCCTCTGCTTTCACTTGCCAGAAGCAAACTCATCACTTTCCCCTGTAATGATGAAAGCTGAGGAACTGCAGTTTCCTAAGAGCAGTGAGTGAATAAATCAGATTAGGTTACAAATGATTTGAACCTGGTTGCTCCTACTGGCAATACATAATTGGGCATAAGTGGGTGGATGAGAAAATGAAACAGGGCCAGCCTCTGCACCAGCCAAAGGCTCCACGGAGACCATTCTCAAGGGAAGAAGAACCACCCAACAGCCACCTGGACGGAATGTATAGTCTACTCTGGTGGGGCTCTAATTGAAGCCCTGAGTACAACCATGACAGCAGTTCCAGCTACGTCAGGGACAAAGGCAGCAATGGGAGCTGTAAAACTCTAGCCACTTCAGTCACTGGGAAGGAGGGAATAATACAAGGAACATGGTGATAGTTGATTACAGTGACCAGAGTGAGCTGTGCTAGACCAGGCAGCCACTTCTGCCTTTCATTCCATGCACGGAGGTTGCTGCCTCAGAATCATCAAATTTGACATGTTTGGTCTATAAAGCAAGAAGAATCTACATCTGTTGTTTTCAAGAGTACCACTTAAACCATAATCAAAGCAATGGAAGACCTGATTGTCCCCTATAAATCTCTCTCTCTCTCTCGATTTTTACCAATTGCCTGGAAATAAAAGTATCCTCCTTAAAGAGACAAATGAGACAGTCTCAGGCAATTCTTTGCATTGTTATGTTTATCTCATGTATACTTTTACGCATTATTCTTGAGGTTTGAAGCGTCCTCTGTGTATTTATCTTAGTCAGAACTACTAGGCACTAATTTACAAAAGATCAAGTATAAAAACCCTCAAAATAAATTTTAATGCCCACAAAATAATGTAATAAAAGGGTTGCTTATTTCCAAGAGATTCTGTGGACTTACAATACTGCCCATCCAATACTGTATACTGAAAAATGAAGCAGCAAATCATAGCACAGAGGTAGAGAGGGACTGTTTAAAGAAAAAAATCAGACTGGTCACATACCTTAAGCGATTGCATTCACAGACCCAGTCCAACTGGTAGCCACTATTTTTCCCCTAAAATATTGTATGTCCAATCTTGTTCTTGAAATAAATGATGGTCAATGATAGCTAATAATAAGAAGCAGTTTGGAAAATGGCTTAAACATTTTAAGCACTCTTAACAATGTTAAGTTACACCTCCTAAAACCTTTTCTACCTCTTCCTGTCCACAACCCAAAATGCCATCTACTAAATTATCCTACAAAACAGGTGGAAAATTGAAAGGAGACAAAGCTCTGGAAGCCTGATAATTCCACTAAGCATTGATGGAGATAAAAAAAAATTACACATGAATTCTGTTGTATGCCAACATTCTAGCTTCTAAACTAGAGTACAATTTTGTGAGAAAGGGATTATGTATTTTTTTAAAAAATTCAGCTAAAAATTAAACAAAGAAGTCCGATAGCAAAGTCTTTTGAAGATCAAGGCTTTAAATATAATTTAGATGCTGTTTTATGAATAATGAATGTTCAATGACTGGTAGCAATCAGAAGCTGCAAATGGTAATTATATTAAAATTAAACACAAGCAAAGACATTTAAAATAGTTATTTTCATTGATTCAGTGACCCAGGAGGCAGTCAGCCGTTAATAGGAGAAATAACTAGGATTAGAGTAATAAAACTAGGCTCACTAAGATACTAGGTTTTAATGTCTTTTTATCGTGCTAAAATATAATTTCAACACAGGTGCCTGATACCATGTGTTAGCTAGCAAAGTCCAACTTTTCTTTATTTTCAGTTTCTTGTTCAGATATTTGTAGCCCTTGTGGTTGTTTTCCCAAGGGTATGAAGAAAAAACACACACATACCCCCACACACACCTAAGGGTCCTATGTATAGATCTTGCTTCAAGTCTTCCACACAGCACACAAAGGTGGTCTAGGAGTCATTTGGGACACTGGAGGTGTGGCAAATGCACGCAAACCTGCTTTCCCACTACATATACTGAGGAATGCACAAAACAGAATTTATTGAGTATCCCAGCTAGGATTTTGATATGTGTGTGTGTGTTGTGTCGTTACAGTTGTGACCAACTCTTCATGACAGGAATACTGGAGTGGTTTGCCAGTTCCTACTCTAGACAACTACAGCACCTGGTATTCCTTGATGGTCTCCCATCCAAGTACTAACTAGGGCCAACCCGAAATCAGGTGAGATCAGATGTGCTTAGGGCATCTAGGCAGCTCATGATCTTGATGTAAATGTGGCCAAAATGTAACTTATCCAATAATAACACTTGTAATAATGCTCTGGGAAGGAAACTCAAGGACCTTGGGGCTCAGATAGTCCTCTCATCCATCCTACCAGTACTCAGAAGAAGAATGGAAAGGGAAATAAAAATATTCTGGGTGAGCAACTGGCTATGAGGGTGATGAGATTTGGGTTTTGGGACCATGGACTTCAGATCTTGGACTGTTGACAAAATATGGATTGCACATCACATGGACTTCCCTCATTAATATGACACGCAAAAAAGGATATTGGAATCGAAGATCAAAGGTTGGAAGCCAACCAACAATTGTGATGTGACTGGGGGGGGGGAGGAAGCTGCTATTTGAGGCTTTGTGAAAAGTCGTCTAGTTTCCTAACCTTGTGAAATACCAGTTTCCCTCTTTTTGGCACTCGTTAGGCCTCAGCTTAAGTGCTGTCTCTAGTTTTGGACACTACCCTTTAAGAAGATTCCCAACAAACTGGAGCAGGCACTGAATATGGTTTACAGGGGTAATCAAGTGACCAGATGCCAAGTTGTATGGGGAGGGATTGAGGGTGTTAGGCATGTTTGGCTTGTTAAAGGAGGACTGAGGGGAGATGTGATAGCGCTGTTCAGGTACTTGGATGATTGCCAGGCAGAGGAGGGGACAGGATCTGTTTTCAGTCATCGCTGAGTCCAGGATACCCAATGATGGGCTCAGGTTACAGGAAGACATATTTCAGTTTAATATTACAAGGGGGGGAACCACCCTCCTCTTATGACATAGGAGGTAATTACCTTGGGAATTGGCGAGTGCTTCAATGCTGAAGGAATGCAATAGAAAATTAGACAACCATCAGTCAGAAATACTTTGATTTGGATTTCTGCATTGAGCCATGGTTGGACTCAATGGCCTTATAAGCTCTTTCCAACTCCATTATTCTTTTTTTCTACGTCATAATAAAATAATTGAATAGTATGATCCAGAAGTGAGCTCTTACATAGATCTTCAGCATGTAGATTTATTCTGCAGAAAGAGTAGCTGGGACGCACTTGGACTCTAGGGAGTGTCAGATTGTCTTATGTTATGTCCCAAGAGCTCTCTGCTTGAAATGCTGTGGCTTGCTATGATGCATCATACTGTAAAAACAGAGGGAAGACAGAACTTGTTATGTATTGAAACTTGATTTATTGGCCCAAGATATTTCAAATCTCACAACATGCCTACTCACAGCAATGCATTTAATCAATTTAATGATATTCTGAGTATGTATGTATGTATGTATGTATGTATGTATGTATGTATGTATGTATGTATGTATGTATGTATGTATGTATGTATGTATGTATGTACATATCCCTTGAAAAATTTGAAGGCATTCTATTTTCCACATGATTGACTTGCGGTTTTAGCATTTATCACAGTGCAGTGGAGCTTTTGAATTGGAGGCCACTGTTATTTTATCTAACGATTGATGGGTAGCTGATTTCTACAATTTATAAAATATATTCCTTCTGTTTTGGAACACCGAAACATGGTGTAAAAGTGGCATGTTTTCAGTCTTAGATAAAGAGTTTGCCAGATAACCGCATCACATCTAATCTCTAAAATACTGCCATAGTTATTAGTTTATTAACATAAGAGATAAATTATAAACGTTTTGGCTGTTCATCCACTTTTTGTAAACCATTTAATTTAAAACTTTTTATTAACAACATAAGCAAAATTCGTTTTGGATAAATTCATCAGATCCCATACAGACTTCAACGTTAACAATGTACTTTTGTCAGAGATTCAAACGATGAGCTAGTTTATTCTAATCCTAAGCATTTGTAGTATGTACCCATAAAGATTATCTTCTCATCAACTGCTTTCATCAAACCTCCCTTTTAGACACACACCATGATCTTTCTTTTTTACTCTGATGTCACTATCAAGCATTACAGATGCCTCTGTGAACAGGGACAGATACCAGTAGCACTTTCCTTCGTTGTGCTTGCATTTCAAGCACCCTGGAAAATGAACTCTGCATGCTCATTTGCCCAATTTCAAGCTATTTCATGAGCAAATGAGCACCAGTAAATTATGTAATCCCATTGTCTGTGACTGATGAATAAACAGTTAAAAGCTATCTTTAATAAAATAATGAGGATTTTTCAAGGAAATATGTATCAATATATATATAATGGCTTCCTACTGAGTCAGATCATTGGCCCATTTAACCCAGCATTATCTTCTGAGATGGCCAATGGTTGTTAAGTATCAGTCTTTCTCAGCTCATTTTCCCCATACACTTTTATTTCTTAGAAGAGTAGACAAACTTAACATATAAGGCATGTGATCTGCACTGAGCTATATTTCTCTTCTGCATTCCAAAAGGGAAACATGTATGTATCTTGTATAAATAAATATCCATTTATAGTGGTACCTTGTAAGATGAAATTAATCCTTCACAGGTCCTTTCATCTTACAAACAAATCGTCTTGCAAAATGTTGTTTCCCATAGGAATGCATTGAAAGCTAATTAATCCGTTCCAAAGGGAATGCCTTAAGAGGTTTTCAATGCATTCCTGTGGGAAGGCTGTCCCAAACCCCTTTAATCAACAAACATCCGAAGGCTATTCCCCCTGCAGCCAACAGACAGCTGATTTTGACAGCTCCAAGCTGTCCATCGCGGCTGTGTGGAGCAGCTTTTGGCGAAGGGGGGAAGAAGAGGTCAAGCTGACTATAAGAAGGTCTCTTGCACTAGCTGTATTCAGACCGATGAAGCTGTTTGGATGAACAGCGAAACGTTTCTGTCTCTCAAAAAAGAAGTCCAGTAGCCACGACTCAACTCCCAGTTAAGGGGGGAAGATGTTCCGCTTCTTTGCTTCCCTCGCAAACAGCCCGGGTAATTGAAGCAAGCCAAACCTCAGAAGCAGCTGCCTGGGAAGCATACCTCTTGCCTGCCAGCTTCATCCAAGGCTTGGCTCGCCTCCATCGCCAGGGCTGTTTGTGAGGGAAGTGGCTGCAGCGGCAGCAGGGATCAAAGCGCCACCACCTCCTCTTTTCCGGGGTTTGACTGTTACCAAGCTGGGTAAGGGCTGTTTTCAAGGTAAGTGGTGGTGGTGGATCTGATCCGCAGATGCTACACCCTTTGATCCTGGCTCTCCTGATGGTGTAGCACCCGTGGATTGGTGCCACATGATCAGGAAAGGCAGGGAGGGGTATGAATGAGCATGCAAAATTCAAACGCCTCCCTGCCTTTCCTGATCATGTAGCATGGATCTGTGGGTGCTACACCATCAGGAAAACCAGGATCAAAGGGTGTAGCATCTGCGGATCAGATCCACCACCGCCGCTTACCTTGTAAACAGCCCTTACCCAGCTTGGTGGGCAAAGCAGGGACCCCGTGATCCTCGCCCAGCCCTGCTGCTGCTGCTTCCCTCAGAAAGCCCCCCCCCCGATGCCTGGGATCGGGTGTTGCACACCACTCGGTCTGCAGCACCCGATCTGCAATGGTACCTCATAAGACAAATTTAACCCATTGGGAAAAAATTGTCTTATAAATCATGCCTATTCCCAGAAATTTTATTCATCTTACGGGTTTTTCATCTTATGGTTCATTCGTCTTACGAGGTACCACTGTATTCTGAGAATCAAGGTGCCAATGTAAGGGTGAAGGTAAGGAACTACTGTACAAGCACATTCTGTACGTCAGCATCAAGTGCTGATTTGCAGGAGTGAATGGGAAAAGAAAGATCAAACACCTAATCTTTAAAATTGAAACAGTCACATGCATTGAGTGGAGAAGAGGTATGAGTGATACATCACCAAAACCAGCCCAAAGGGTGAGTGCATATGTCTCTACTCTCACCCATCCACATCCACAAATAAAAGCCTGATAGTTTCTTTTTCATATTAAAATGCTTCAACAAAAGTGACATAGAAGAGCAAGAGGGGTTTGTCTTCATAAACTATGTTACATTACTCAGGTACAGCATGCCAAAATTGGGACCCATCTTTTAAATGCACACAGAGGTGACCAAAAATCACTGTCAGAGCCCTGTCCGTTCATCCTGTAAATGAGCATCGTAATGAGTTGGTCACTGTTAGAGGAGAGAGCCTAGTTCCACCTTTCCTTCAGTACTTTGCTCATGCAATTAGTGAGACATCTGTGAAGAAGTACTTGCATGCATATAACTTCTACACATGAGAAAGAATCTTGAGAAATTTCTCACGAATAGAGCCCATATATGAGCAGAGAGCTTCTCTTTTAGAGACATGTTTTTCCTTTGAACAAAAGAATGAGGAAGAGGCAGTGTTCCCTCTCATTTTCAGCACTACTGAGTGGGGCCCCACCCTTTACATGCATGACTCCACCTCCACCCCACTCCCACTCCACCCCCTTAATTCAGCAGCAACTGGGGTGGAAATGTTCACTGTTGGTGCATGGAGGAGGAGGAATGCTGCATGGGATGGGGGCACAGCATTGCATGCTTGCACAGCCACACATCTTACTTAGAGGGAATTTCAGCAAGAAGGCAAAGCTAGACTTCTTTCTCCTTGTCTATAATCCTACCTTAGCAAATGATTCAATAGGGTTAAGGTCTCTCTTGCATGATATAGCCATGAACCAATACCACTGCATTGCCATTTTTCCATCCCAGTATTACTCCTTTCACAATTGATTGTGAGTGACATGGAAAGGCTAAAAACACTTGCAAATATGAATATTTCACTACATGGGGGCTTTAAATGAGAAGATATATGTTGCTAGCAGTTTGTATCTGCTCATAATTAGAGTTGGGCATGAATTTAAAAAACCGACTGCAAAATTTGTTCAAAAATTGCTAATTTGTCAATTTGTATTTGTATGAATTGATACAGCTGAAGAATACAATTTAATGATTTTTAGTGATTTTTTAAAAATTTGGTAGGATATAAGGTGCCTCCCTCAAGGCACCTAGAGACACCATAACTGCAGTTGGGCTTCCTCTAACTCTCCTATATAATGCCTCCAAGTTTGGTGAAAATTGGGTTTATGATGTCCCCCGAGTGCCTAGAGACTATAAACTTACAGGAGAGCTTCCTCTGACTCTCCTAGATAATCTCTCCAAGTTTGGTGAAGATTGGGTTTCCCTAAGCCAGTTGATAAAGGACATTTTCCTGAGGGGAACTTTGTGGGTATATACCTGAGAGATGTCTGAAACTCAGTCTTTAGCAAACATAGAGGGATTGTATAGAAGAATTTGGAAAAGCTTCTCTACATTTTTGGTTTCTCTATGTGCCTAGGAGGTGTTTTCCTATGAGAAGCCTCCTTGAAGGTGACTAACCCAAACATCCAAAATCCAATCTTCACCAAACCTGCTGGGCTTATAGAAGAAAATCAGGGAAAGTGTCCTTGAAATATTGGTGTCTCCAGGTGCCTTGGGAGCCATTTAATAGGGTTTTAAATTTAAAAATGAATTCATTGATTCATCAGGGAGGGGGGAGTTAATTCATTTTTCATTATTTATGACCATCTCTACTTGTAATGTGTAAAGTACATCAAAATACAGTGGACCCTTGTATAACAAACAGTTTGTATAACATAAAATTCGTACAACATAAAAAATTCCAGATATAGGAGAAATTTGCTTAACATAATCACCTATGGGGCAAATCCATACAACATAAAAATGGGATTACTCCGTTTTCAATGCATTCCTATGGGAAATTTGTATAAAAGAAAATTTGCTTAACATAATTTCATTTGGAATGAATTAATTCCTTTATAAAAGGTACCACTTGTAATATTGTTTTCAGGAATTCAGGAACAGTCTGCCTAAACAGAGGTAGGCCATAGTTTTCACATGCAGATGACCAATGGGAAATCTCTGAATCTTTCATAAATCTGCTGTGATCCTCCTCTTTCATGAGGTAACATAAGATTCCAGTACTGATATATTTCTCAGATAATATATTGTGAAGTTTCATTAGCTCCTCATTCTTCCTTTTTCGTTATATCAGTGCCTGAATTGGCTAGGTTGAGATGGCTGAATTTTCTGGAGGATTTTTGTAACAAGGTTAATATGAGCTTTCCAATCCGTTGGGTTCAATTTGTTGCTGTGACTTGCAGTATGCAGTTTCCAACTTTGCAGAGATTTGGTTTTGTTTTGTTTTGTATGTGTATGTAAAAATGGTGTGAGTTCAAACAATCATTAAGTACACGCTCCAGTGGTTACCAGAATGACAACCCTGTCATATATGAAAGCGAGCAACAATAGTTGCTATGGGTTTCCTAGCTCACCTGATCGGATTTCTTCAAAGCCTACATAATTATTGTCATTAGGCTGAGCTTTAAGTAGCGTGACAGATTTATTTAAAAGCTAAAAATAATGCCCAACAGCAGATCACACTTCCCCCCTCCTTCAAAATGCACATATGGGCACAGAGGGGCTCAGGGAACATGAGTTAAAATGTTCTGAAGTCAGTATAATATTTTGGAAACTGCTTGGTTGACCTAGTTCTGAGTTATAATATAGGTAAGAAAGCTCACCAAGGGAGATGGTGAGCTTTTGGAATTGTTTCTTTTGCAATTGTTTTTCCTACATCTCATCAGGAACCGCATAGCTATGTAGTAAGCAAAGTACTAGGAAGAATTGCTTTCCTATTATATAAAGTTAGAAATGTGTAGACAAGAATTTGACTAGTGAACTACTCTTTTGTGAAACCTGCCACTACCAGTTGCAAATTGGGTACCAGAGCCCCCTACATTAATAAAACAAAAAACATATTTGTATATCCAAATAGTGGAGCTTGCTGGCAAAATTTAAGGATTCCTTAAGGAAATGAAAAGGAATTGTAGATCATTTGATAAGCATGGGGAGCGGAAATATGTTTCTTTCCTCCACAAAAGCAAAGAATATGTAAATCCACAGTCCTGTGCATAGCTATTTGGGAGTCTGCTCCTACCCCTTTTTTTCTTAAATAGAAGAGGAATCACAGAACTGGCAGGTTGCAACTGACAAGCAATCAGGTATGTGTGCTGGGTGTTTGTCAAGTACATAGTTGACTATAATGTGAGCAAACTTCTATGCCCCTATCCTTTCCATTTGTTATCTCACCACAGAGGAAAAGAGGAAAAGATGGTAACACACTTCTCAGAACCTGCACATAGTATTTGAATGAACACTGGGTTTGGTTTTAAAAAATAAAATAAAATTCAATGGCCAACTAGTGTGGGGAGAAGAATTCTAAAAAATTCATAATTTCCTTCTTGGACTTCTGTTTCCCATTCATGATTCTTCTATTTAATTGGAGCACAGTTCACTACTGTAGCCTTTTTATTTGTTTGGCCCTTCGTAATCTTGTTCAGCTTTATGAGTCCATGGATTTCATAATGTCAAAAAGCTGCCTACTCACTGCGATTGTTAGGCATAAACACTGTAGCTTTAAACACAAACATCCTTGTTATTTATGCGGGCGAAATATAAAAAGGCATTACAGAAAGAAAATAGGGAAATAAAAACCCACTGTGTTTGTGTGATCAACTGCCTTTGTTACCAAGCTGTCTCCTGCTCAGTTTCAATGAAGCATCAATTGCTTTCAATGCAAAATGCACTAGAGTCTTCCATTCTGTCAGCACTTTAGATTTCAGTAACCATATTTACAGTGAGTAGGGGCAGGAGCTTCAGCTCCTTCCATTGTGAAAACAGTCCTTGTTCTATTTTGCAGTTCTACAGAACTACATCAAACCTTGATGATGATTTATGCTGCCAGTCCATTAAAATGATTTTATGCCAGGAACACAACTAGTCCCCATTTGTGTGAATGCTGAAGTCTCCTTCAGACCTCTGTGGAGGGTGATTTTGATGCCCACCTTTTTTTAAAATGGCTGACCTTGAGGGGAGTTCTGGTTAGTAATTTATGGCAATACCATCTAGGAAGACCCATTTGCAAGATTCACTGTCATTTAATGCTAAACGATGGTTTCTGACTCCAAAGACAATCTTGAGTTCCTGACAGGGCAATCCTGCAGAAAATATGGCCTGACTGCCCAGGTGTCCTTTCCAATTATCTGGAGCAGAAATTAATACTTTTAAAAGCTGCTAGTTTTTGAAGGGTTATCACAATTTATTCCAGCGCTTTCTTTTGCACATTATGATGAAGTGGTTTATTGCGGTGCTATTTTCCATGTCAGCTTTTTAGGAGATTGAGCTGTAATGTGGAAACATTAGAGAGAATGGCAAACATATTAATTTACAGTTGGGTGATATATTCCTTCTAGAAATGTGTGCTCTGTTTTTAATAACATGTAATTTTATGTTCTCCAGTGCTGTTCTCAAGTTTTATTTATTTCCATGTACTTGCGAAAAGTTTCTTTTAAATACTAAGAATGATTTGGACATTTTTTTAGCATTAGATACTAAAAATTGACAAGTTAGAATAATGGAGTTGGCCGTTGGGTCCCGTTCAGTGCAGGAATTTAAATCAAAGTATATCTGACAGATGGTTGTCTAATTTTTTCTTTCTTGGAAGCCTCCAGCATGGGAGCACTCATCATCTCACCAAGGTACTGTAATTAGTTCCATTGTCATACTGCCCTATGAGTTAGGAAGCTTTTTCCGATATTCAAAATCTGGCTACCTGTAACTTCAGCCCATTATTAGGTTTCTTTCTGTCTCGGATGATCATCTTCCTCTGCATACTCTCTGCCAGACTCCTCTTCAAATATCCGAGAGTGGTTTT
This sequence comes from Phrynocephalus guinanensis, assembly GCA_037367245.1. Classification (NCBI taxonomy): domain Eukaryota; kingdom Metazoa; phylum Chordata; class Lepidosauria; order Squamata; family Agamidae; genus Phrynocephalus; species Phrynocephalus guinanensis. Next base: position 124,302,665 of record CM074733.1, read on the forward strand.
GCAATTCCACTGGTGAAAAGTGCCTTCTCCTTCTTTTGATTCTTGATATGCCTCCTTCCCATGGCGCATCTTCCACCATGTTGGTTCTCTTTCCAGCATTCTCCTCCTTTGCTTTGTCTTGCTGTTCTTCCACCACCAGTGCCTCCCTTGGCTGCTCATGTGCAAGAGTTCTGTCTATATACATTTCTGTTTGTCTTCTTCGTCTCCTCTTTTCTTTTGTCTCTTCTTCTAGTAGACCCTTTCTTTACTGCCTTCCCTTAGCCCTCTCAGGTCACTTACTTCCTGGAATTTGTCTGTGCTCTGTTAAGAATCAGCACAGAGAAAAGTTGCATAAAAAGGGTATATAATTATAGCCTACTAGCAGTGTAATAATAATCATTGGCACTAAAAAATTGGAAATTCCTAACTGCTACAGTAAGTTAGCAGCTGGAGTTGTTCCAGAGAAATTGTTCTCTAGTAAAACATGTTGTAATCTAAGATATTTATCCTGCTACATGGTCTCTAGGTAGCAGGATAAGAGACTTGGTATTTACTCCATGGTCCATAGGGTTTCTGTGACCATATTGGCCCTCTGTAAATATTTTCAGCTTTCTAGAGAATGAACATTTGAATACAACCTGCAGTTGTTTTATACACAATAGCCATGATCCTGTTTGCACGTAGCATCATGGGTATAAGACAGACAATGTCATCAGCCACAGACTTGATTCTTTTTTTGATCTCAGTGGTGGTGTATTTAAGCCACAAAACTTCCCCTGACTCTGCCATTCCTGATTATCTCAAAGTCGTTCCAGGTTTGAAGGGGATCTCTAGGGAGCCTTAGGGAGGAGACAAAAAAAACCTTTTAATTAAAGACAAAAGTTCTTAACTGATGACACCATTAGCCTTATGATCATGCTGCTGCACAAATGAAAATTCTGGTGATTGTATCCAGAGGTATAAAGTGCATCTATTGAAGAATAAGAGCTTGTATCTGAGTGCTGTCTGTGTTATAGATACATAGTTCAGTAGGACCTTGCATTGGTTTTTAATTAAAACAATTATTATAATAGTTGCTACTATTTCAAAAAGACTGTTTTGAGTGGATAAATGGTATATTTTACAAAAAAGAAAGTTACAGGTTAATCATAATGAGACCTTGCTGTTATTTTTCATACTAGCGCAAAAAGAATAAGTCTTTGGACTGAAGCCCAGAATATAAAATATACACATGCCTTCCTATTATTTTAGAGTATTTCCCTCTTGGAACTAGAGCCCAATTTCTGATAGCAAATCACATGACTGTGTCTGTATGTCTGACTGCATAAGGAGTGGGTCTTGATGGCTCCTTGTAAGAGGCCAGCAGTCAGCTGAAGGCTAGCTTTTATGAGATGCCTTCAGCCAGGCCTTTTGCCACATGAGGGCTATTTAGAGAGCCATTTGCAATCCCATGACTCCAGGAAACCTGTATCTCAAATTTTCTGGTCACATGATGCCATTGCAAGTTCTCAAAAACTCGGTGCCTATATTAGCTGCTAGATTATATATAGCAGCATTATGAATAGCCCTTTCTGTGGCAGATAATGTAGTTGAAATTATATTAACTAGAGATGGGGGATGAACCTCTAAAATGGGAGTTTGTCGCACTACATAGTTTGTTAAGGTTAATGAATTAAGAATGACAAATTCTTACCCATTAACCCACAAACCAGTGAATCAGTTCATTGGCTCATATTTTTCTTTTGGACAGCCCCTGGCTTCAAGGAGGCAATCTCTCCCCCCAAAAAAATATGTGTGTGTGTGTGTGTGTGTGTGTGTGTGTGTGTGTGTGTGTGTGTGTTGCTGTGTAGGGTTTTAACTTGTAACTGTATTATGGAAATAATTTTAGGGTCATTCCAGACCATTTCTAGGCATAGTGAAGCCTCTTCCCATCATGATTAGTACCACAACTACAATAATTTTTCCCCCCTGAAGAAGAAGCTTAGCCTCAGCATTTGAGCCTGGTGTGTGGAAACAGGCAGACCTACTCCTGAGAGAGCAAAAGAGAAAGAACTGAGCACTGGTAAGTTTCTGGGTTGGAGCAGTTCAACTAGGGCTGTTTGACCTCTGCCTCTGCTAACTTTAACTGCTCATTTAAATACAAAGAGCCATTAATCAGCCAAACAAAGGAAGTGGCTAGGCAGCAGGGAGTGGTGCCAGACTAAGCTCTGAGCTTGGGGGTGGAGTTACACTAAGTCTTTTCCCCTGAAGAAGAAGCTTAGCCTCAGCATTTGAGCCTGGTGTGTGGAAACAGGCATACCTACTCCTGAGAGAGCAAAAGAGAAAGAACTGAGCACTGGTAAGTTTCTGGGTTGGAGCAGTTCAGCTAGGGCTGTTTGACCTAAAAGGAAGAACATTGTACAAGATTATTATTTCCAGATTAGTAGCTAGTAAAACTGTAAAACTTTCAAGGCCCAGAATACTGCACTCATTAGAATGGAGTCTGAGGGAGCAGCTGTAGTTACCTGTAACACTTGTGCCATGTTTGTCATCTTGACAAAATGCATGGAGAACTACACTTGCTGCAAGTGCAAGCTGGTTGCACTATTGGAAGAGAAGGTCCAGCAGCTAGAGGCCCGCATATCGGACCAGCAACATATTAAGGAGCATGAGCTGTTCTTGGACAGAGCGGAACAGACTATCCAGGTCCAAGAAGAGACAGGGCACACTTCTGAGGATGAAGTCACTTCCCCAACTCAGGAGGTAGATGTGTGGAGGAATGTGACTCAAAGGAGTAGAAGGCCAAGGGATCGCTCTGAGAGTCTCATATTGCACAATCAATTTGAGGCTCTTTCCCTCATCACACCTCATGAGGCATTCACAGAGGAACAACTGGTTCCACCTGAGGATCTCTCCCTCATCACAATTGATGAGATACAGGATCAGGTACATGTAGATGAACAGGCTGCAGGAGAGTAGCTCCTTGTACTAGGAGATTCTATAATTAGAAATACAGAGGGATGGATTTGTGATTAGCATAACTGTATGGTCACTTGCCTGCCAGGTGCAAAGGTTGCAGACATCACGAGAAATCTAGATAGCTTGTTAGAGAGAACTCGGAAAGAGCCAGTGGTCATGGTACACGTTGGTACCAATGATGTCGGGAAGGCCAAGCGGTCAGTCTTGGAAGCCAAATTCAGGTTGTCAGGTAGAAGATTGAAGTCCTGGGCTTCCAAGGTAGCATTTTCAGAAGTGCTACCTGTTCCTCATGCGGGACCCGCCAGGCAGGCAGAACTCAGAAGCTTCAATGCGTGGATGAGGCGATGGTGTCGAGAGGAGGGCTTTAGATTTGTCAGGAACTGGAGAACATTTTGGGACAAGCCAAACCTGTTCAGGAGGGATGGGTTGCACTTGAATCATGATGGGACCAGATTGCTGGCACTCAACCTCAAAAAGGCTGCAGAGCAGCTTTTAAACTGATAACTGGGGGAAAGCTGACAGGAGCTGAGTGGCATCCGGTTCGGAACACCTCATCCTCAGGGAATGAGGTTGGAGAGGGTAGAGAATCACATAGAGATGACATAGCAGGTATTAGCACTGGGAGATTAATGGAATATGATAGTTTGTCTACTGAAAATAAATGCTGTGGGGGGGGGGAGAACAAAGCAGCAGCTGTTGTTGCAGGACCCACTGTACAGGTGCTTCTACGCCAATGCTCGAAGCTTCCGAGCAAAGATGGGAGAACTTGAACATTTGGCAGCTAGGGATAACATAGATAAAATAGCCATAACAGAAACCTGGTGGAATGTGGAGAACCAGTGGGATACAGCAATCCCAGGCTATAAACTCTATAGAAGGGATAGAGAGGGGCGGGTTGGAGGGGGAGTGGCCATCTATGTCAAAGAAGGGGTAAAATCCAGCAGAATGGAGATTGACAGAGGGCCTGACTCCACCATAGAATCACTGTGGGTTAAACTACCAGGTCCAAGGAGTGCTGTGATAGTTGGGGTATTATATCGTCCACCAGATCAAAAACGTGAGGGTGACTTTGAAATGAGGAGAGAAATCATGGAGGTGTCTAAGAGGGATAGGATAGGAATCATGGGGGCTTCAATTATCCCCACATTGACTGGGCCAATGCAAGCTCCAGGCAAGAAAGAGAAACTGGGTTTCTCGACTTGCTGGATGACTGTGCCTTAGAGCAACTTGTCATGGAGCCCACCCGAGAACAGGCAACTCTGGATCTAATACTGTGTGATACTCAGGACCTGGTCAGGGATCTGAATGTCACTGAGCCTCCAGGGAACAGTGACCATGCTTCAATCTCCTTTGCCATGCATGTCGGGGGAAGAGTGTCAAGCAAATCAGACATAAAAGCCCTTGAATTCCGAAGGGCAAACTTCCCTAAGATGAGGAAACTAGTTAGAAAGAAATTGAAGGGGAAGGTTAGAAGAATCCAATCTCTTCAGAGTGCATGGAGCCTGTTTAAAACAACAATAATAGAGGCCCAGCACAAGTGCATACCACAAAGAAAGAAGAGCTCCTCTAAGTCCAAGAGGGGGCCAGCATGGTTAACGAGTGGAGTTAGAGGGGCTCTAAAGTGCAAGGAGAGGTTTTTCTATAAATGGAAATCCTCCCCAAATGAGGAAAATAAAAAGGAACAGAAACTCTGGCAAAAGAAATGTAAGAAAATGATAAGAGAGGCAAAGAAAGATTTTGAGGAACACATGACTAGCAATATAAAGGGTAATAACAAAAGCTTCTTTAAATATGTTAGAAGTAGAAAACCTGCCAGAGAACCAGTTGGCCCTCTGGATGGTGAGGGAGGAAAAGGGGAGGTTAAGGAGGACTTGGAAATTGCAGAGAAATTAAATGAGTTCTTTGCATCTATCTTCACGACAGAGGACTGTGAGCAGATTCCGCTGCCTGAACAGCCCCTCTTGACTAAAGAATTAAATCAAATACAGGTTAAAAATGAGGATGTTTTAGGACTAATTGATAATTTGAAGATTAACAAGTCACCGGGCCCAGATGGCATCCACCCAAGGGTTATTAGGGAACTGAGAAATGAAATTGCAGATCTCTTAACAGTAATATGCAACTTGTCTCTTAAAACGGCCACAGCGCCGGAGGACTGGAGGATAGCAGATGTCACACCATTTTTTAAAAAAGGAAGGAGGGGTGACCTGGGAAACTACAGGCCAGTTAGCCTTACATCTGTCCCTGGGAAGATGGTGGAAGCCTCATCTAAGAGAAAATCTTAAAACACATAGAAGAACAAACCTTTCTGAGAGAAAATCAGCATGGCTTCTGTAAGGGTAAGTCTTGTCTGACAAATCTTTTAGAATTTTTTGAAAAGGTCAACAAGCATGTGGATTTGGGTGAACCGGTGGATATAGTCTATCTGGATTTTCAAAAGGCTTTTGACACAGTCCCTCACCAAAGGCTGCTTAGAAAATTGCACAGTCAGGGGATAAGAGGGCAGGTCCTCTTATGGATTGAGAACTGGAAATCCAGGAAACAAAGAGTAGGTGTCAATGGGAAATTTTCACAATGGAGAGAGGTGAAAAGTGGTGTGCCCCAGGGATCTGTCCTGGGACCGGTGCTTTTCAGTCTGTTCATAAATGACCTGGAGACAGGGATAAACAGTGAGGTGGTGAAGTTTGCAGATGACACAAAACTTTTCCATGTGGTAAAAACCAGAGAAGATTGTGAAGAGCTCCAGAAGGATCTCCAAACTGGGGGAATGGTCTGCAAAATGGCAAATGCGATTTAATCTAGCCAAATGTAAAGTAATGCATATTGGGGCAAAAAATCAAAACTTTATCTATCAACTCATGGGCTCTGAGTTATCCGTGACGGATCAGGAAAGAGATCTTGGTGTGTTGTTGGACAGCTCCATGAAGGTGTCTACCCAATGTATGGCAGCAGTGAAGAAGGCCAATTCCATGCTAGGGATTATCAAAAAGGAGATTGAAAATAAAACAGCCAACATTATAATGCCATTATACAAAACAATAGTAACGCTTTACCTGGAGTATTGTGTACAATTCTGGTCACCGCATCTCAAGGGAGACATAGTGGAACTGGAAAAGGTGCAGAAGAGAGCGACTAAAATGATTACTGGGCTGGGACGCCTCCCTTATGAGGAAAGGCTAAAATATTTGGGGCTCTTTAGTCTGGAAAAAAGGTGCCTGAGGGGGGATATGATTGAGACGTACAAAATAATGCAGGGCATGAGTAAAGTGGATAGAGGGAAGCTCTTCTCCCTCTCACAAAATACCAGAACTTGGGGACATCCACTCAAATTGAGGGCTGGGAGAGTAAGAACAGACAAAAGAAAATATTTTTTTCACCCAGCATGTTGTTAGTCTGTGGAACTCCCTACCACAGGATGTGGTATGGCATCTGGCCTGGATGCCTTCAAAAGGGGATTGGACAGATTCCTGGATGAAAAATCCATCATAGGTTACAAACCATGATGGAGATGTGTCATCTCCAGGCCTAAAACCGGGGTACTTCAAGGGCCAGATGCAGGGGAGTAGTATCAGAAGACAGATATCTAGTCTCGTGCGCTCCCATACGCATCTGGTGGGGCCACTGTGAGATACAGGAAGCTGGACTAGATGGGCCGTTCGCCTGATCCAGCATGGCTCTTCTTATGTTCTTATGTTCTTAAATTTCCTGTATAGGATTTTTTTTCTCTATAATTGTCTTAGCACTCCATAAGTTAATAGTTGGTACAATTTGTGCTATATTGATATTTCGGTAAGCATTTCATCACCATGGTGGGTTGTTTTTTTTTTGTAAACAAAGAAGCTGTATCAAGAGCTATATGCAATGAATCCAAGAAATAAAAGCCAAAACAAAAACAAAAGTGTGGGTGTTGTATTTGAGAACTGTAGTTTTAAGTTATTTCTCTACGACTATATTGATATAGTGCTACAATACTTCAGCTGTTAAAGGAGTTTTATTTAATTATATGGAATCAAAGCATGACATGCATACACAACAAATATTTTTATGAATCCAAGTCTTTTAAAAACCTAGTTAAAGTGAATTGCTTGCTCTAGTTCATATTTTGCGTTGTGGTGCTATACCACTAAACCACTTCAGGATTATATTGATTGTTACTTTAAAAAAGGTCACATCTCTAAACCTCCGAACATAGTGACAGGGACAAGGAATAAAATTGAATGTAAAGGCAGAGGATAATGTGGTGATATTGGCAAAGGAAGAGAATGGGTAAAAAAGGTGGAATAGTGTGGAAAAGGTTGATACTAAAATGCAATATCCTGTGCTAAAGGACAGATGGATGTGTGGATCATACAACCAGTATTGTCTCTAACTGTGGAGTTGCAGGAGGGTGGATCAACGCAGAACAGTCACTCTTTCTAGTTGTGCCCATCTCTTTCCCCTAACCCCTGGGGGAGTTGTTTTTTTTTAAATGTAAATATCATTCCTCCCTCCATGTCTGGCTATATATCACCAGCCAAATAGCTTGGCACCACATACCAAAAGAAAACAAAAAACAAAGAAAAAAACCAAAGAAAAAACAAAATAAAACCCACAAGCACTTCTTCCCTTCCTTTCAGTAAAAATAGAATGATAATGAACTTGCTAGTAGTGATAAACATACCAAGTAACTGTTTCTAACTTAACATGATCATCGAAATCGTTTGCCTGCGCTGCTGATTCATTCAATCTAATTGTAGGCAATGCAATCCATTGCTGTGGGGACCACCGACAAGAATTTACTATCTCCTCCCAAGGTTAACTTTGTCTCTGTTGGTGTTGATTGGATCCTGTAGAAGCTAAAGATTCAGTTCCCTAAGATAATCAATGTGACCATGGTTCCTTTTTGGACTAGTGCTGCTTGTAGAATGTGGGGCAGAGCAGTGCCACTGGAGGAGTATTTGAGGAACAAGTATGGTCTGTTATCCTTCTGCTAATGATTTTAGTGTAAGGTTTTTATTAATGTTTTAATTATTTATTGATATTTAATGATTTAACTGTTTTAATTCTTTATTGTAAGCCGCCCAGAGACCTTTGGGTAGTGGGCGGCATATAAGTTGTAAAAATAAATAAATAAAATAAATAAATAAAATAAAGACACCATTACACAAGGAATTATTATTATTATTATTATTATTATTATTATTATTATTATTATTATTATTATTATTATTATTATTATTATTATTATTATTATTATTATTATTTTGGGGGGAGATAATTGTTCTGTTCAAAGGAACATGGTCTATTTTAGATTCATGTTGGTGCTTTCCTAAATTATGCATTAAGTAAATTACTGCATTGCATAGAGAGTTACTATAAGGTCTATTAACTACTTATTTAAAGACTTGCAAGAGTAGACAACAATAAATAATTTAAGTAGCACCTATAATCTTGTTTTCTTTCTTCTTAATTGGTTTTACAGCATTGTTTTGACATGTACCTTTGAATTAAAAATAAACTTAACAGGAAAGGAAATGCATGCTTTGCATTACTCCACTTGCCAAACAACCTAGTGCTTCAGAATGCAGGAAGTAGAGGCTGACCTCATAGCTGTCATTAGATGTATGTGGATTTACAACTTTCATTTATGCACAAGGGTGTTGAAAGAACCCAACGCACAAAATATATTACTGATATGTTTTACCCTAATCCCCTAATTAAGATAAATAAAACGTATCTGTAACAGCAAATAAATAATAAAAATAATAAAGTTGTTATTTTCATATGCATTTAAAAGAGAAAGAATGTAATTTACTGTCAGTGTCAAGAGAGGTATTTCAGTACATCAGCACAGAAAATAATGGACAATACTCTGTATTTAGTCGTAATGGCTTTGACATCAGTATGCTATAAAGTCAAATACAGCAACACAATAGATGTCTGAAGTTAAAAAGAATAGCAGATTAGAAGAAATACCAAGTAAATATTAAAGTCTTGCATCTAGCATTGCCGAGGAATCCTTCAATAGTCTTGAGACTAATACAGTGGTACCTTGTATAACGTAATTAATTTGTTCCAAATGAAATTACGTTATACAAATTTTCCGTTGTACAAATTGCAATTTCTCATAGGAATGCATTGAAAATAGATTTAATCTGTTCCAATGCATAGCCAAGGCTAATGAGGTAGCCCTGGCTGTGATGCTTGGGAGGGAGGAGAAGGAAAGGAGTTGGAGCTTGGCCACCATTGCTGCTGCTGCAAGGTTAAGAGGCAAGCGGGCAGGCGAGGCAAAGCAAGGCGCGCCGTGCCAAGTCAGCCAGGCTCCCCGTTTATCTCTTCCAAGAAGGGAAGAGGCAGGCGTCGTGGGCAGGGTCTGAAGGGAGAGTGTGGGAGCGCGAGGGCTTTTATAACATGGTGCGCCAAGGCTCCCTTCTCTCCACTGCCGCTGCCGCCACTGCTCCTGCTGAGAAAGATGCCTCTGGCTTCCAGTGACGTTCGCCCTGGATGGCCCCGAGCAGGCCACAGACCACTGCTGCTGCTGCTGTTGTTTTTAGGAAGAAGGCTGCCCGTCCTCCTCGTGCACCACACGCTTCCCTCCATTTCTTCCTCTTTCGCCCTTCTCCCTTTCATTTCCCGCTTCTCGTTGCTTCTTGTTCGCTCGCGCTGTCGGGCTAGGGCTGGGCAGTTAAAGCAGGAAGCAAAAGGAAAGCCTCTGTATGTGGGGGGGGGAGGGAGGGAGGGAGGGAAGGAAAGAGGTGAGAGAGAGGAGACGGAGGTGGAGTGGCTCTGTGGCAGTTTTTGCCTGGAGGGCTGGTTAAGATTGAGGAAGAAAAGGTGAAGTGCCTGCTAGGGACATGGGAGTCCGAGCAGACCATTGTCTCTTATTGTTATGGAAGGATTCCCTATCTCCAGATTTTTTTTACATTGTGCGGATTTTACGTTATACAAACCCTACGTTATACAAGGTACCACTGTATTCGAAATATCCTTCTTTTGGGGATTTGAACAAATATAGTAATCATTTCTTCTCAGCTGCTTGGCCATGTCCTATGCTGGCTTTTAATTGGGGCAATTTTTAGAAAATATAGTACTGTATATAAAGCACTCTTCCCTGTGGATAAATGGTATCTATTTCAAAAAAAGTTACACAAGTCAATGCCAGTGTTGCCATGCTGTTGTGGGTCATTCAAGCAGAAAGAGAAGCAAGATTTTGGAATACAGCCCAGCCTGTTAAATATGCATGTAGCACAACCTTTCTGTAGTAGTCTGATCCATGGGAGGAAGTCCAGAGTCCTCATTCCAAGAGAGTGAAAGTACTCCTGATGCTCTCTGCTGAATCCACATGTTCCAGACTCCAGACCTTGGAATCTAAACCAGCCTGGGTTACCTATTATTTGCCTTTAATTTACTCAGCTTGTTTATTCCTGACTTGGCGCTGCCTGCTCATCTCCACTTGTTTACTCCTGGTTACTGGGCTAATTCTGCTTACTTTTCATCCTCAGCTATTCTTGTCTCCTTGTCTCCTTCTTATTAATTCATCTTTCTCATTAACTCGACTCCCATCTGCAAACAGCAAGGACATGGGTTATGGCAGTGACGGCGAACCTATGGCACGGGTGCCAAAGGTGGCACTCGGAGCCCTTTCTGTGGGTACCTGACATCGCCCCTTCATAGCCACCTGTATACAGGTTAAATTACTGTAGTGGCACTTTGCAAAAAAATTACTGGGTTTTGAATTGCAGTTTGGGCACTCGGTCTCTAAAATGTTCGCCATCACTGGGTTATGGCAATCAATAACTGAGCAAGGCATGCTCTGTTCACGAGGCAGTCACGAGGCAATCCTAACCAACCAGCATATGTAACGTATGTGACATTTCCCTTGTAACCAATCACTGATTCTGTGCACACTGTGGAATGTAAATGATATGCAATAAAACTAGCCGAATGGCAAGGGGCGACATCATCGCTCCGCTGGTCGGACAACTGGACTCGATTCTACATTCTTTCATCTGGATCCCCCACACCTATCCCTCTGTTCCTTCTAATCAATTTCCATTTCAGTTTCAGAGGGATTATCCGCACACTATATTTGTTCCCCTCTAAGAGGGAGTTGGGTTGTCCATTGGTCTAGATTAATTTAGCATGATGTTACAGGAGATTCAAATCAAGTCCTCTTAGAGTATGCCCCTTCCTTTTCATGGTTATTTTCCTTTGTTTAGGAATTGGGTTCTTCTTGTCAGCATAGATGATTGGTGGTGTCTTCCCATTTCTCACCAAACATGCCTGAAGGTTTGTGGGATGTAAAGAAGGGATTCCCCTGATGAATTTAAAATCTGAATAGGTTCAGAAACGAAAATCTGATCCTTTAAGTTGCTGTGAATTTAAAATCCAAGCAGATTCATAAATGAAAATCTGGTCCTTTAAGTCACTTGAAAACAAGTGGTTTAGGACTTTAAAAGTCAAGCTGTCTCAAGGACTGCATCGCCCTTTATGAGTCAGCTTGGGAGCTGGGAAGCCACAACCCACTCTAGCACCTTGCCCAAGAAAAGCACCTTGCTGTACGTCATTTCAATACATAGTGGATTATTCCATCAACATAATGCATTGCTTACTGATGCCCTCTGCAACCTGCATCCTTGCCACCGCTGCTAGCTTGGACTGTATCCAGGTATCAATGCCACTGAAGAAGGGCAACCACTGGTGAGATAGTGTCATTAAATTAACTATCCTGATGGCATGTTTGTTTTTGCTGGTTTAGGCAATCTGTTGAGAAATGCTAGGATGCATTAATGTTCTGAAGAGGAAAACAATCAAACAGTATTGATCTCACCTTGCGCTTGTGGGCCATCCTTCTGTTCAGATAATATAGGAAGGCTGATCTGGAGAAGAAGAATGTCACATTATGTCATACAGTAGAATTATATAGCTGTTAACTTCTTTATTATATAAAAATATAAATTGACTCACACACTGGAATCACTGGATCCTAAAACCTATAGCATATGATTGTTTTTGGAACCATATAGCTGCATTATTGAGAGTTGCATTTATCCAACAATAGTGCAATTAGTATCTATTTCAAATTTGTGAGGAAAATTTAAATGTTAACTGTTTTCTGAGTTACAAATAAATTTTAAAGGAAAGGGTGCATTTCTCTGAGATAAGGTCAGGTTTACTTGGTCACACAATTGTAATACAGTACTGGCAACCATGTTATCAAATTTACTGGGGGGGAGAGAGTGAAGGGTAGAAAAAATCAATAAGGAAGATATATTGTATGTGGTATTAAAAACTGCACATCTCTACAGCCTTTTGGGAACACTGAATACAATTGATTTTTACTAGGGTTATGGGACATTTTTAGTCTTACTGCACTGAAAGAGATAACAGCATTTTGCGACTAAGTTCTTTAGTTCTACTTAGAACTACTAAAAATAACTTCAGCGATAATCAGTGTTTAAGAGAGAAAGAGAAAGTTGCTTCACCTTCATTGACTCACCCATTGATAGGGGGTGCCAGCTGGCATCTCAGGAAATGACTGTGCATTCCTAGTTCACCAGGCAGGAGGCTCATTTTGGCTGAATAGCACTGGAAGAAGGCAGTGTTAGTATGTCATGCATAGCTGCTGATTGTCACCCATTTCCAAAATAATGCCAGGGCTCAATAGCTCAGTTTGAAGTTCTTTATACAGTATGTATGTTTTGCTTGTGTAGCATTGGTGCACCAAACGTGAGGAGAAAAAGAATATAGGTTTGCTATATTAGAAGACTATTATCCCAGTTGCTTTCTGTATGAAAAGCAATTAATAATGCATTAAAAAGCAGATAATGCTTTGTGAAAGTCATACACCTGTATACAAGTATTCAGAATGTATCTACATGTCAAAATGGATATTATAGTGGATGTATCTCTGGCCTCCATATTTTAGACTTTCCTCCTCATTTCTTCTCATCAACTAGCAGCAGCAGACTAGATGGGAAAGAGGAGGTCAAGATTTTTAACCCATTGTCCAGTGGCATTTTACGTTCTAAGATGCATTTTACAGCACATACAGGCTGCCCCCAAATGCCTACTGGTGGAAGATATTCAGTGGGGAAGGAGTATGGAGAGGGGGACACTTGGCATCCTTTCACTTCCTTGTTATAATCCTTTTTTCATCATTTGAGAAGAAAAAGAATACCTGGACACAATGAAAAGATTTGTTCACAAACTATGTTTAGTTTGATGTTGACCTTTCTGGCTTCAGCCTATCAGTTCTGGAACCATTGCAACTCTGTGGCTATGTTCTAGCTACCAGCAGTGAATGATCTCTTCCCGATTTCTTCTCTTATTGAACATTCCCCACCTTGAGGTCTCATATGGCCAGTCCATTTCTGCAGTTTCCTTGACTTGCTAGTCCCACGGTCAAGCCAGGACAGGATGCAAATCAATGACAAAATTTAAGAGAAATCATTTGAAATGGTAGCCAGAAACATACTTGATTTCCAGAATGCCCTATCATTACATGCTTCCTGGCAATTACACATTTTCTGTTGCACAAAAACTTGCATTTCCCACCTTGAAATACTATTTAGAGTAGAAACAATTTCTATATCCTTTGGATGCATATGCTAAATCAATGAAATGAAGAGAGGAAACAACATATAAGAGTTAAAAACAGGAGAGACTAAGAGATTTAAATGCACTGTTATAATAAAAGAGAACAGCTGCAAAGCAGTTCAGATGGAAGTAGAATATCAGCATACAGCCTGTTTAATAGCAAGCAATTAAAGTAATTATTGCTTCCTTTTTAATCCTACCCCTATCAATTAAGAATTCTACCAGAAAACATTGTTCCTGTTGAGTGGGTCAGATTGTACAAATGTGTTATATTCAGTGCTGAAAAGCATTTTAGACTCTCCCTTCAAAGGAAAATACTACATAGGACTACTCAAAACCAAGTCAAGTTGAAAAAAGCAAGCTCTTTCTAATAGCAATCCTATTTTACAATGTTTATTATTCATAATATTAGTATTATTATTAGTATTATTAGTATTAGTATTAGTACAGTGGTACCTTGTATAAAGGAATTAATTCGTTCCAAATGAAATTATGTTAAGCAAAATTTCCTTTATACAAATTTCCCATAGGAATGCATTGAAGAGATTCTGTTAAGAAAATTTCCCCTGTCTCCAGAATTTTTTATGTTGTACAGATTTTATGTTATACAAACCGTTTGTTATACAAGGTTCCACTGTATTAGTATTAGTATTAGTTTAGTATTAGTATTCCTTAGAATTAAAGAAAAGTTGAAGCCATGTAGATTTGTTTCACTTTGAAAATCTGTACTTAGGGTTCAGAATTCTTATGACACTTCTAATTTTTGAAATTTTGCTCAAGAAGCCAAACTCAGAAAGATAGGTATAGATTGGCTTTTTAAGTATAATTATCTGTGTTCTGTACAATCCCTTTTAACATAGGAAAGCCACTTCTGAAAACCAGTCAACTGTTCAAAATGGCTGGAAAAGTGAAGACAAGAAAGAAGAAAGTTTCAGCATTTTTTTTGAACAAAAATTCTTCCATGGGGGAAATAAGTTGAACTTCGTTTCTCAGTTAGGTTCATTTCTCTGAGCCTTGAAATAATTAAATCTGCCACTCTGATGGGGTAAAATCTTCAATTCCCTTATGCACAATGATCTGGAACCTGTTCAATATGTTAAACAGTAACTTGTGAGACTTCTGGCATTCATGTATGAATAAACTGTGTATAACCTTTCAAATAATTAATTAACAAGCTTGCTAGCAACAAAGTAGTTTGCTACTACATCTGCTTGCCTTAATGAAAATAGCTGCTATTTAGAAGAATGTTGAACTTGTAATAAGGGCTATGTTTCAGAGTTACAACTTAGTGCTGCGAGTTATGAATATAACTCTTAGGATACTTTATTACATTGAAATGATACATGAACCTGAAAAATAATTTTAATATGTGTTTGAAGAAAATTAACTGTGATAATATCCACCCCGTGGCAATTGCAGTTTAATGTGCAAGTGATTTCAAATGAAAGCTACAAAGTAGGACTTTAGAATATTATGTTGTAATTAGCATATCCTATTTTTTCCTTTAATGGCCACTGAAACATTGTTTGGTGCAGGGCCAAGACAAGTGCTCTGTGGGCACCTCCACTGTCTTCTCCATGCAATCAGACACTGACCAGCTGCAGCACAATTCCCTCTGCTGCCTTCTCCTAGCAAGTGTCCATCCTGACAAGCAAGCAGTTTAGGGAAGCCCACAGTGCTGCTGGTGAGTGGACAGTTACAAGTGTGCTTCAGTTGGTGAGTGGGTGATTGTGTGGAGAAAGCAGGACAGAGAAGTGCTCTGCACATGGTGAGTGGGTGATTGTGCGCAGCAGAAGGGGGAGGCATCCATGGAACACTTGAGTGAGGCCAAACTGTGGTTTGTGTCCATATCTACTGTAGTTGGATTTATAGGGGCAATCAATGGTGCATAAATCAATTCTTATTCAAAGATGCACTAGATGTTAGGAATGGTTAAAAGTTTTTGCTCTTGGAACTGTAGTAGTAGTAGTAGTAGTAGTAGTAGTAGTAGTAGTAGTAGTAGTAGTAGTAGTAGTAGTAGTAGTAGTAGTAGTAGTAGTGACTTCCTACTACGTAACTTTATATGGATCACCATACATGATTGCATTGACTGATTTCTTAAGAACACCAGTGTTTCCATGTTACTTTCCACCCTCATAATGGATTTTCCTTTTCCTTTTGTGTGTAGCTCTAATGTTACTTTTTAATGTTCTAAGACACCTCTTCTAATTCCCTGTTCTTAACGTGAATATGTATTAAATGTTCTGGACTGTATATTGTCTCTCATTACTGTAAGCCACCTTGGGTCCTTTTCCAAGGAGAAAGATGGAGTCAAAATAAATAAATAAATAAATAAATAAATAAATAAATAAATAAATAAATAGTAGTAGTAGTAGTAGTAGTAGTAGTAGTAGTAGTAGTAGTAGTAGTAGTAGTAGTTGTCTTCGTCGTCGTCATAGCAGCAGCAGCAGCAGCAGCATTCTGTGGCCAGAGAAGCTCATGTCCCATTCTTCCACCTTAATTCAGAAATCTCACAACAGAGGGATCTGCCAGAAGATCTCTTTCAGTTAGGACCTGCTAGGGGAAGGATAAACACATACTGCTATTCATGACAACAATATAGCCAGCCAGCCAGTTCTCAAGTATAAGCAAGACCCAGAGTTTCTCTGGTAGTTTGGGGGCATGCATGGCCCCAGGGAATTTGGCTGCAGCGTGGATGGAAGCCATATAGAAGTTTGGAAACATTATTTGGAGTTGGAAACGCCCTCCTCCCCCCCCTCATCTTTTTGCCTAGAATTTTTATTGGATAGAGTCATGAATCTGTGAAAGCCTCTGGGATGGAGATAAAGGGAAGCCTAAGATGATTGAAAGATAATAAAATTATATAACACAAGCCCACCCAAAAATTCCATTATTATTAATATCAACATCAGTGTAAAGTAAATGAGAAATTGTTGCTCTTTATACATTTGCTGGTATTGGGTTCCCCAAGAACAACAATGATTGTAACAGCTGAAGATTCATCCATATTATTTATTTTGAATATTTCATTGCCAGCTGGAAAACAAAAGGTCAAAATTTGGAACAAGGTACGAAACTGTTCCGAAAGTCTTCGCAACACTGCAGTGAAAACAAAGCTTGTCCTGTCCACCATCCTGGTCATTTGCCTATTCTTCCATCCTAATTGATGATGGCATCATTCTCATCTTTTCTTTGTTTCTTTGTTTCTTTGTTTTTTGTTTGTTTGTTTGTTTCTTTCTTTCTTTCTTTCTTTCTTTCTTTCTTTCTTTCTTTCTTTCTTTCTTTCTTTCTTTCTTTTGGAAGGAACAGCACCAAACATACTGTATTGGGAGTACAAGGAATTTTAGAAATTCAGCATTAGTTTACAGGAGGGAGAAAACAAGGAGTGCTTAAGTTTTGTAAAGGAATAATGTTCACACTCCTAGGAAAACAAGAACACTTCTCAATTACAGAAGCATACTTGGATAGGAAATGTGATAGAGGTACAGTACTAGGCTAGCTAACTAAAGGTTTATCTATGTTCATATTTTCCTTGAAATAAGCTCTGTTCTAAGTTGATTTGATTTAAAATCACCTTGCTGTCAACTGCTGCTTGAAACACTGTTTGCATTCCAATGTGGGAAGCAGCCAACAGGAGCAGTCCCTGTGTACAGCTTGCATGTTTGGGTCACTTCTCTCCCTCACCTCACCCCACCCCACCCCAAGGCATGAAAGACACAGGTCAGTAATAAATGTTTGCTTCTCCTGTCGGCTTCCTAGCTCTTCACCTGCCTTTTCAGGAGAAATGGGTGTGTCCTAGGGCACATGCTGGTTGGGACGTGTTTCTTCCTACACACATCATTTCTCCCTCTATCCTTCCCCTTTACAGTCGTCCCTCACCATTTTGAGGTTCATATACTGTGGTCCTGGTATGTTTTAGGGGCATAGTATATGGAGGCAAGGCCCCCTGGGGCAAGCTGTGTGGACCTGATTGAGGCCTCCTGCACTTACCCCAGGCCTGGTACTGCCCCGAATGGGCCCCCAACAGACTTCCCGGGCCTGTTAGAGACCCCAGAAGTGGTTTCTGGCGAACTGGAAGTGGCTTCTGAAAAACTGGAAGTGGCTTCCAGATCACTCAAGTCCAAACCATGTCTGGAGCCTCTGACAGGCCCGGGAAGGCCATCAGAGGCGTATTTGGGGCAGCGCCAGGCCTCAGATAAATGTAGGAAGCCCCAGACAGGCTCCCCAGTCCCAACCCAACCCAGCATCCCTATATTGTGGACTTTCCTTTATCGCCGGTCGGGTTGGGCCCCTAACACCCACAATAAGCAGAGGATTGCTGTATTACCCTTCCATATATCTCTCTCACACACAAAACACTCCTGCCTGAGGAGCCAGGGAAAAGCACTTGGCTTTCCAATCCCCACTCCTTTGTCTGAGCAGTAGAGGATCCCTGGCTGTTGGAGGTTGTAAAAGGGGTGAGGGTCTACCCCCAGCTCCTGTTCCCCTCTGTTCCATGGCTACGAGCCTGCCATTCTTAATGATCCCCAGCACATAGGAGAAGTTGGGCAGAAATGTTCCGCTCCAGTACACAGGAACCTGCCTTCAACACCACCACCAGCTGATAGAATCCATCCCTCCTTTCTGTCTCCCAGAGATCAGCAAAAGAATTCTTAAAAGCCAAGTTTTCTACAAACAGTTTGGTCAGCAGACCTTCCCTCTCCTACATCCCTCCCTTCCTCCCTCTCTCCTGCCTCTCCCAACCTCTGCTGGTTATCCAGAGGTGCAATTTGCAGTAGCAAAGGGATGTACATATGCAAAAGCGGATGTATGCTAATTTTATTGACCCTCTTGCAAAATAGTATTTTAGATCACTTTCCAACCTTAAAATAAACTTCCCTGGCAAAGTAAACTGGGGATATGTGTACATCATGGAGACACCTTAAAATCAACCATTAAATAAAACTAGTACATGGTACACCAGCATTTGTTATTGTCCGTGAGAAGAAAGTCCTAATTTGGAGCTGTCAAGAGCAAGGGCTGCCCTTTCATCTTTAGGGAATGAAGGCAAGATGTTTCCTCCTTGGAGTGACAAAAAAGACATGTGAGGAGGAAGGAAGTGGAATCAGTAACCCTAAGAATAGCAACTGAAGGTAAAAGGAAGGTAAACAGGTCAGAACAGTGTAGAAAATCTGAGGATGTTTTTCTCTCTACTTTTACCCATACAAAGGGACACATCTTCTTGAGTGTAAGGTAAGCTGCATTCACTCACTAGTGAAAGAGCTCGTCAAGACATGAATTTCATATATGTATTTATATTGTGTATATTCAGTCCTAAAAGCAGGCATCAGAACAGTTAGTACTGCATATAAGATTAAGAGCATCATATTTTAAAGATTATAAAAAATAATAGAAGGAAAGAAAACTAGTTCAACTGCAGTTTTCCAGATGACAATTAAAGCTAGAGCGACCCAGTAAAATTTATTCACTTGGGGGCTGGTTTGGTGCCGAGTGATTCCTCGGATTCTGGAAAGCTGGATACCATGTTGGCTTCCACTTTTGCAGCACGCCAATAATTGTGCTGCTGGAATCAGGAACGGCCAACAGTACTTAGGGGTGGAGCTCCTGGCCTCTTATACCTGCTTATCTCAGATTTTAATCATCCAGACTCCTTTCCAGCAGTCCTCAAGTGGGATTAATGTAATAAATGAAGATGTTTATATAATTTTGAGTTTGGCGGAGATAAGGGTTTGCAGGGGTTGTTACGTGTACACCTGACCATTTTGTCATCACTTTATTGGTGGCAGCAGATGGTGTGAATTTGCTCAGAGAAACCAGTGGTTCTCCCTATCCCCATGGCTTCATGCCTAGTTGAGTTATCAACACTCTTGGTTAACCAGCTACACACAGAGAAGGTGAGTCAACAGACAAAGAAGGTCAGCGTTAGATGACAGGCAGGTGGTCTAAAATGTATCAATACTCTTCTGCTGCAGCCAATCCATGGAGTGGCCTTTGGAAAATATTCTCTACCATTTTTTTCTCAATAGAACTGTAAATTTAGAATAATGTATATCTGTTTTAATTGGCAGACAGGGAGGCATCCTGGATTATCTCTCCTGGGTTGACAATAGAGTTGGGCATTTCATATTTGTATCTCAGGCATACAAATTTGAATTGCAGAACCACTGGTGCCATGGTGGCCCAATTCCTACATGCTAGAACCTGCTGGGCCACTTACTGGGCTTTGTGCTGGGGTCCTTTGGCAGTGGTGCCACTTCAACCCCAACAGGAGCCCTGCCAGCCTTTCCCCACCTCCTCATGCAGCCTACACCTTTGATGCACAGGAGGTATGGAGAGTCTCCCTGCTCAGCTAATGAGTGGCCAGCTGCACTGGGAAGCAGGGAAGGTCCTGGCGGGCTCCTGCCAGGATTGGCATGCCATCAGTGATGAAGGACCACGGTGCTATGTGGAGCCTGGTATGTGGTCCAGGTAGCTCTGGGTGGGTGGCTGTTGGAATTGGACCGTTGCTGCATCTGAGGTGCTGTGGGTCATATTTCGATCTCCAATATATACACACAAAATGCCATCTCTAATCCTCAAAACAGTACATGCATCAGAACATAAGAAACACATAGAGGATAAATGGGTGAACGTGTGCACACAGCTATGCATGATTAAGATAAAGCATTTGGAAATAAACTGCAAAGCAAATAGTCTGGCATCTTTTAGCTAAGCAAGACTGTGTGAAACAGAAAGAAAGAAAAATACTCAAAGGTTGGTATAGCTGTTTCCTAAGGTCATTTCTGTTGGTTGAAGAAATGTTTTGTCTTAAGGGCTGAAGTTTCAAGAAGTAAATATACTGGAGTAACAAAAAAAAAGCTGAAGAAATTGGTGTGGAAAATTCAATAGCAAATATGCTTTGTTTCTAGTATCTCCCCTCCCCCCAAAAAATGAAAGGGAAGGAATTGTACTGCTACCATACAACAAAGCCCGACTCGTCTTTTGATATTGCAAAAATGTTGCCTTGATTTGAACTACCAGGCTGACTGAAGCTCTAGGAACAATCTGGCAATCACAGTATTATCAGTCAACATCAAGTTAGAAAATATGGTTTTGCAGCAGAAGTATTCAGTTTTCTCAATACCTGTGAAATAATTGGAACTTAGAAGTGACTGGATATGCATATTTTGTTTTTCTTCTCTATTTCCTTAAATATTTATTTGACTTTTAAAATTATAATAAATACTTTGTTATGTAACATTCATCCATGATACAGATGTACATACCACTCCTGATGTTCTAGTACATGTATTTAATAATGATCTTCATCATCATTACCTTAGGACTGCAGAGCTGGTATAGACCCTATGAATAATTGAACCCAACTCCTATCAAGAAGGGAAAAGGGGCGGTCAAACTCCATTTAAACCACATGTTACCAAATATTAGGGGAGGGGTGGGAGAAAAGAAAAAGCAAAGTATTGCAGCTCTTTAAGGACATATTTGTTCTGGTGTGTGCTTTCATTCAAATCCACTTCTTCAGACACAAAAAGTGCAAATAACTCATCCTTCACAGTTCATCAGTCCTAGCTGCTGTTCCATAGGATGTTCCAACCTATTGGTTTTTCCCAAGGAGTGAAAGAGGAGGAGGAATGTGGAGGCAACCACTGAACCCATATAAAGTTTCATGCTTATTCTCCCATTCAAAAAGTTGTACTGGATAAACAGAAGGAGCTTTTCCATCTTCTCCAGAATTTTCCTCGATTCAACACCATATGCACATATTAGAGCTTTCCAATTTCAGCCCCTCATTTAGAGTTCTGTAATTTAATGTTAGTCAATCAATCAATCTCCATTGCTATGACTGAAAATCAGCCACTAGCTTGGCTTCCACACTCTAAAGTGTCCAATGTTTTGCTGTATTCCTTGTTGAATTATTGTGTGTTTCATTTAGTTATCATTATATTGTCTTTATTGAGAATTTTGATGGTTACAGATTTGATTTGTGTTTCCAGTGATATTGTTTTTTTTTAATCTCTCTGTTTCTGGTATTTTTAAAAAAACATTAGGTAATCTGTTTTTGAAAACTTGATATATAACACATTTTTAAATGAGTTACACGGATAATTCATCTGTATATTCCATACAGATGGAATTGTATATTCTATCTATACAGTCCATACATTCCTAGTATATAGCTATCTCACCAACCATGTTTAGGGAGATATAAAAATTAACTTCAGTGCAATATCAAATAATAGTAACAGCAGAGTATAATGCAGTAGTTCCTAACTTTAGGAAACCCAGATGTTCTTAGACTGCAGTTCCCAGAACCCTTTAACACCAGCTGTGCTGTCTGGGATTTCTGGGAGTTCCAACCCAAGAACTTCTTAGTTACCCAAGGTTCGTGACCACTGGTCTAATTTGGGATATTTGGCCCTTCAGCTCTTTTGGCCTGCGACTCCTATCAACCTTAATTAGCAAGTTCAATAATAAGAGACTGTGGGTACTGTTGACTCAAATATGAGATAGGGGCAAGATTCTCTGTTCTTAGTTTCCGAGATAAAGAGTGAAAACAGCTATGAGTGTTCTTGTTTACATTGCATTACAAGTAGGAAGTTTTGATGGGTTCATTTACCCAGTAATTCCAAAGACATATAATACTAACTAGGGGTGGGGAACCTTCAGCCCTCCAGATGTTTTGGACTGCAACTCCCAGAATTCTGAGCCTATATTGCCAATGATAAAGGATTGTGGGAGCTGTGGTCCAAAACATGTGGAGGGCCAAAGACTCCCCACCCTTGGAATAGAACATGCCTTGAATCCTGACTTAATATTGATTAGCAGAAAGGTGAGAAGGTAGCTTTCACCAATTCCACTTTCTAATACATGGATGATAGTACTGGATCTGAAAGGGAAATTGGCAAAAATTAACTTCTGGCAGCTTGTGTAAATGAGAACTCAATTGAGTTCTCTTCAGTATTGGACTGCAGATATACTGCAGGAAAGAGATTAGTACACTATTTCATGAATGATGTGCTATCAATTTAGTGAGAACCATATGCAAGGGAAGTGACTACATGTCACATCCTGTCTTTACAAATGTGTCATTCTAAAAATAACATATCATGATAATAACATGTTGATTTGTTCTTGGAAGGAATTTGAGGCACTCAGCATGTAACACGATCACTGGCTACTTGTTCCTCCCTGCCAATTTCAGCATAGGGGGTCTAGGCTACTCAGACACATTCATCTGCTGGAATCATTGTCATCCCTTTGCTGTGCAAGACAACACTGGCCATCCATGCACATTTTGGCCTGGAAACCACACCCAGCTGGACTTAGGTCCCCCCCTTTATATGAAGGCATATGCAGTTTCCTTTTGCTATATTGTATTATGTTGTATCCCTAGTAGTGAAAGCACCAATGCTTTTCTAATATTCACTGGGACACGAAGGATGTGAGTTCATTGGAGATCTGGCTGGTCTAAAGCCACCAACTAGCATACATTTCATTTCAGAAGAGTAATCAAGAGTACATATTGAAGATGATATGCCCAATATATTATTGCCAGAATCCTACTGGTGTTTGTGTAACTTGCTCTATCTGATGGCTTCAGACTGACAATGTAGAAGGTCACGCCTTGGTCATTAAAGTGGTCATGAGCCTCATTGTGCAGCTTAAATGCAAATGCATCTTGACATCACTTTTGTAAGCCACAATTAGTTGCAACAAGATACAGAAACCTTACAGGAACACCAATAGAATTCTGGCTAGACTTTTATAATTTTAATTGTATATGCACCTTATAATATTCATAAAATAAATAAACACAAATGTGGCATTTTCTGCTAGATCTGATTTTAAGGTCATGGTGGTGAGGTTCATCCTTTTAAAAAATAGTATTATATTTAGGCAATAATACTGGCATTCTGCAAAGTAGTTGGAGACATTTGCCAAGAGCATTGTGTTATAAGTTTACAAGGCTAAAATGAGTCAAAGGAAATAAAAGCATTTCTGTTAGTTCCTGGCCTTGTCTAGGAAAGAATGAATTGTGCTCTAGGTGTTACAGCCTAATCTCAGCAAAATGTGTGACTGTGTAACCTTTTGTTCAGAATTATAATGAGTCCTTTTTATTAGTTTTGCCTCTCTTTCTAAGAGCACACCTGCATGGGGTTTAAGTGGGAAGGGGTGGGGAGTCACACAGTTACAGTCATCTTTACTAAAAAGTCTGCTGCGCAACATACAAGTATGATAGTAGGAGAAGTGTGTGCACAGCACAGTTTTAAACCACATGTCCTCATTCGCACATGTCCAGACTTAAACCATGCATGCATGTAATTCAAATACCCAAACAAAAACAAAAAAGGTATTGTCCCACCTTGATGAGTAAACATTTTATTCACCGGGTTTCCCCCCCCCCCCCCGCCCTCTTGCTGCCTCTTCCTGAGGGTTTCCCCTCCTATTGCTCTAGAGTATTTGATCTTGATTTTGTTTGTTTTGTACTGTTATGTTGATTTTTATTTTGTTGTAAACTGCCCAGCGTTCCCCCGGAAGATGGGTGGTATAGAAATAAAATAAATAAATAAATAAATACAATGGAACCTTGACTTACGTCACTAATCCGTTCCAGAGGTCTAGACATAAGTCAAACATGACTTAAGTCAAACACACTTTTCCCATAGAAAGTAATGGGAAAGTAGATTAATCAGTTCTAGATGATGAAAAAGACCCCCAAAAACATGAATTGGACTGCAACTCCCATAAATCCTGGCCAGCTCAGCTAGTAATGAAGCTGAGAGTTGCAATCCAGGAACATCTAGAGACCCACGGGTTGAAAACCATTGGATTAAAGGAAGATGCTCAGCTCCTGAAAAGAAAGGAGCCTCCCTACCCACCCACCCACCCGCAAGGCTGCCTTCTTCCTGGTCGAAGAATGAGATCCAGCAAGTCATCTAGCCTGGCCCTGCACACTGCAAGGACAGGGTCCAGGGTCCCAACACCCCCCCCCAGACAAGGTAAAACCTCAGCCTCTCCTCTTCATACATGCCGCAAAGGGGGGGGAGAAGAAGGGGGGAGGAACAGGTACAGAGACTGACAGACAAACGTGTCTGTCTTCCTCTTCCTCCTCCTCCCCTTCCCTCCCCCCCCAGATGCTGAGGTCAGAGCCCAGGACTTCACGCGTGTTGGGTCACGACCACCCCCATCCCAGACACTCAAGCAAGAGGGGTCGTGGGGATGGAGGAGCAGGGAGCCCCACAGCAGCCCAAGCCCACACCTACAGGATATGGCCCCCAAAACACACACACACACACACACACACACACACACACACACACACACACACACACACACACACACACACACACACACACACACACACACGAGTTAGGGAACCCTCTGCTGACTGCTCCCTGCAGCCTTCCTTAAAACAAGAGGCGAAACAGGAAGGAAGAATGGGCGCCTGAAAAGGTCCCAGATCCCTTCATACAAAGATCCCCAATTTCCCCTACCCCCAACACACACACACACACACACACACACACACACACACAGAGAGAGGGGGGGGGAGGCTTTGCAAGCATTGTATGTTCTGGCAGTCCGTATCTCGGCTTTGCTGTGACACACCTTGGCAGTGATGATCCAGCAAACACAACAGTGCCTGAACCAGGAAGCGGGCGGAGGGGGGATTAAAAAAACAACTAACGTATCATGGCGTGGAGGAAGTTGGGGGGGGGGAGAGAGCCACAATCCAAGTAGAAAGTTCAGCACCTGTAAAGCTACATGCAAACCGACAGACAAAAGAAGCGGTGCCTTGTCCATCCGAAGCCGCCGCCAGAGGAAGACAAAAGGCAGGAGCAGTCTGGAGGTGGCATCCAGAATGCTGGGTCCTAGCTGCCACCTGATTCCGGAGCCTGACGTAACTCAGAACCTGAGACGCAAGTCAAACCGCCCCCTAGTGGATGTAAATCAAATATGACACAAGTTAAGTGGAACGTAAGTCAAGGTTCCACTGTAAATAAATAGGAGCTTTCATGGATTAGAGCCCACTTTTTCCACATAAAACTGCACAGCTACACAAAAGCCAGGCATAAGCACAAGACACATCTTGATGCTTGATCCTATGGGTCTTTCACCCCAACATGTTAGACAAGATCCTAGGATGAAGCCAGCAAGAAAGGAAAATGGAAAATATAAAGGAAAATACTACTATGTAGAAGAGTTATATTTGGTGAGCTTCCCCATAATAAATGGCTGTGCCACCCAACCCAAGCATGATACCAGATTGAGGTATTTTCATGCTAATGTTGTACCTTTCTTTTCATGGGATTTCCTGGCAAGATTAAACATAAGGCTTTGACACAGTCCATCATCAAAGGCTGCTGAGAAAATTGCACAGTCAGGGGATAAGAGGGCAGGTCCTCTTATGGATTAAGAACTGGTTGAGATCCAGGAAACAAAGAGTAGGTGTCAATGGGCAATTTTCACAATGGAGAGAGGTGAAAAGCTATGTGCCCCAGGGATCTGTCCTGGTGCTTTTCAGTCTGTTTATAAATGACTTGGAGACAGGGATAAACAGTGAGGTGGCCAAGTTTACAGATGACACAAAACTTTTCCATGTGGTAAAAACCAGAGAAGATTGT
This sequence comes from Phrynocephalus guinanensis, assembly GCA_037367245.1. Taxonomy (NCBI): domain Eukaryota; kingdom Metazoa; phylum Chordata; class Lepidosauria; order Squamata; family Agamidae; genus Phrynocephalus; species Phrynocephalus guinanensis. Next base: position 124,328,806 of record CM074733.1, read on the forward strand.
GAAGAGCTCCAGAAGGATCTCTCCAAACTGCGGGAATGGGCTTTGAAATGGCTAATGTGTTTCAATGGAGGAAAATGTAAAGTAATGCAAACTGAGACAAAAAAATCAAACTTTGTTTATCAACTCATGGACTGTGAGCTATCCGTGACGGATCATGGTGTGTTGGTGGCCAGCTCATTCAAGGTGTCTACCCAGTGTGTGGCAGTGGTGAAGAGGGCCAATTCCATGCTAGGGATTATCAAAAAGGGGATTGAAAATAAAATAGCCAACATTATATTGCCATTGTACAAAATGATAGTAAGGCTGCACCTGGAGTATTGTGCACAATTCTGGACACCACATCTCAAAAAAGACATGGTGGAACTGGAAAAGGTACAGAAGAGAGCGACTAAAATGATTACTGGGCTGGGAGACCTCCCTTATGAGGAAAGGCTAAAACATTTGGGGCTCTTTAGTCTGGAGAAAAGGTGCCTGGGGGTGGGAATATGATTGAGACGTACAAAATAATGCAGGGCATGAATAAAGTGGATAGAGGGAGGCTCTTCCCCCTCTCACAAATACAAGAACTAGGGGACATCCACTCCAATTGACGGTTGGGAGAGTGAGAACAGACAAAAAATATTATTTTTAACCCAGCGTGTTGTTAGTCTGTGGAACTCCCTGCCACAGGATGTGGTGATGGCATCTGGCCTAGATGCCTTCAAAAGGGGATTGGACAGATTCCTGGAGAAAAAGTCCATCACAGGTTACAAACCATGATGCAGATGTGTAATCTCCAGGCTTAAAAACCAGGGTACTTCAAGGACCTGATGCAAGGGAGTGGTATCAGGAGACAGATATCTAGTCTTGTGCGCTCCCAGAGGCATTTGGTGTGGCCACTGTGAGATACAGGAAGCTGGACTCGATGGGCCTTTGGCCTGATCCAGCATGGCTCTTCTTACATTCTTATGTTCTTAAGGCATATGGCAATATCCCACCATTAGGCTGTTTTTTTATCTAGACATTAGTGATTTTTAAAATAATAAATTTCATTTATTTCTATCATCACTGTATCACTACATAACACAAGCATCACACAAACATCAAATAAAACTAAAACTAAAAGTTCAAATTATCATTCATCATATTGTCCAAGTGTAAATTATATTAACTACATTATATCTCAGTTCTGCCATGTATTCTATTTCTTCTCTCAAACCAATCATAAAATCTGTTCCATGTCTGATAGTACTCAGAGTCCTCTTTTTATTTAATTCTCATAGTTATTCTATCCATCTCAGCACAGTCTAAGATTTTTTTGTATAATCATCTCTTCCTTAGGCATATTTTCATTTTTCCACATTTGGGCCCAAACTATTCTGGCAGCAGTCAGGATATGTAATATTATATATCTGTCATACACATTAACACTTTCTGGCATAATACCTAATAAAAACATTTCTCATTTAAATCCTGTATTTTGCTTGTTTATTTCTTTAAGCCAACTATGTTTTTTGATCCAATATTTCTTTGCCCTCGCACAGACATTAGTGATTTTTAAGATATGATGAAATGCTGATACTGATGGGGGCAAAATGTCCTTGTTGGTCCTATCTTCTGTGGCCTTTGTTACCATCCACCTCAGTACAGTGGTACCTTGTATAAAGGAATTAATTTGTTCCAAATGAAATTATGTTAAGCAAATTATCCTTTATACAAATTTCCCATAGGAATGCATTGAAAACAGTAATCCCTAATTGCAACCATTTTTATGTTGTTCGGATTCGCCCCATAGACAATTATGTTAAGCAAATTGCCCCTATCTCTGGAATTTTTTATGTTGTACATATTTTATGTTATACAAACCGTTTGTTATACAAGGGTCCACTATATCCTCCTGGGGATATTCAGTGGATTAGGGATTGGTGGCCAGGCATCATCATCATCATCATCATCATCATCATCATCATCATCATCAATGTTATTAACATCTGTATGAGGCCACTTGGAGGGTTCATCAGGAGTTTTGAAGCTTCATGTCAACAGTATGTGTATGACATCCAGCTCTATCTTGCCTTTCCACCTTCTGCAGTGGATGCTGTCCCATTTCTTGAGTGCTGCCTGGACATTGTGCTGTGATTGATGAGGATGAACCTGGACAAGACAGAAATCCTGCATGTGGTGTCCCCTGATGTTAATGGGTTGGAAAGCTCCCTCTCTTTGTGGGGGCATGACTCTTCCTGCTCAGATTGAGGTTTGCACCTTGGGTGTTCTTCTGGACCCAGCACTATCCATGAATCTCTGGTGGCATCTCTGGTCCACCCTGCCCACTTCCATCTGCAATGGATCACTCAGCTGAATCCCTTTCTGGACATTGGGGCCTTCACTATGCTGGTTCATGCACTGGTAGCCTCAAGACTCAAATACTGCAATGCTGTCTACGTGGGGCTGCCCTTGAGGTTGATATGGAGGCTCCACCTAGTCCTGACCAAGACAGCAAGAATTTGACAAGGGTTAATAAATACCAAATAGAGATGGGCACCTTACGACAAAATGACACACCGTTTCGTTCTTTTGTAAGCTTTAGAAACATTACAAAAATGAAATGAAATGGGAAACAGTGTTTCTTTATGAAATGAAACACTTCTTTTGCCCTTTGAAAACAAAATGTTTCATTATTCTGTAAAATGGCTCCCTTGTAAAAAGCTACCCACCAAATTTGGACCCAGGGGAGCCATTTTATAGAGTAACAAATCATTTTGCTATTGTTTTGTTTCATTATGATTTTTTTTACAAAAAAATGTTTGAAAATGAAACAAAACAAACTGCTAGTAGAAATGAAACAAAACAAAACTCTGTTTTTCTGTTTCGTGCCCATCCCTAATACCAATATGCAAGTATTTCCCCCACTCTGCCTTCCTTGCATTGGTTACTGCTCTGATCCTGCATGTGCTGATGATGTCATTAAAGCCCTAAACAGTTTAGGACCTCGGTACCTTTCAGACCATTTCCTCCCAACAAGTACTGCCCATATAAGCCACTCTTCCCAGACAGGGTGTCTGAGGGCCTTACCCCTAAGAGAGGCCCATAAGGACAAAATTAGGAATCAGGCCTTCTCCACACTTGCCCCACATCTGTGGAATTTCCTTCCTTCTGTAATACACCTGACTCACTCCTGGGGATCTTTTAAGTGCTTATTAAAACCTTGGTTGTTAAAGGAGGCATTTCCCCAGACCAGAACATAACTGCAGCATCTCACATATGCCCTATAATATTCTAATTTTACCACCACTGTTGTATTAAATTGTTATGTACTGTTTTTAGCTTTTTTGTCAAATGTTATTTAATTTTTCTGTTTTATTTATTTATTTATTTATTCAACTTATATGCCGCCCACTACCCAAAGGTCTCTGGGCGGCTTACAATCAAAAGAATTAAAACAATTTAAAATAGTTAGAAATAGAATATCAATAAATCATCAAGCAATAATAAAAACCTTACACTAAAATCATTATCCTAAAATTGTCATCAGAGGACCCACAGTCTATATTGTATCAATTAAAAAACTTCTTGGACAGGAAGGTTTTTACCTGGCGCCGAAATGTAATCAGTGTTGGCGCCAGGTGGATCTCGATCGGGAGGGCATTCCATAGTTTGGGAGCAGCTCCCGAGAAGGCCCTATGTCTACACGCCATCCCTCTCACCTCCTTGAGGGATGGCTCTTTCAAAAGGGCCCCCTGGCTCGATCTTAATTGCCGGGTAGATTTGTATGGAAGGAGGCAATCCTTTAGGTATCTAGGTCTTAAGTCTTGACTTATTTTATTTTACTTTGATCCATTGCCTCATTGAATTTATGTGGTATTGTTTTAAAACCAACTGGCATGGCTTTGCTGACAGATGGGTAGTATAAAAATAAAATAAAATAAAATAAAGTAAAGCCATTACTGGCAGTGGCAGCAAGAATCTGGCATTAAGGTAGATGTAAATCAAGGCTGCAAGATTAATGAATGTGTTAAATTAACTGCTGGCTAAAATCCTAGGTCAGTCCAAACATTGGTCCTGATTAATCAGGCCACACTCCACAAATGTCACAAACCATCCTTAACCTAGCTTGGTTGATTAGATTTTTTTTCTCCCTTTTCTCTCCCCCATCCCCCCAATTTCAGACCCCACTGCATCCATTACGTTTTGCCTATCCAAGTGATTTGGGGATTATAACCTGGTGTTTTTTTTTAACTCCCAAAAAGGATCTACTTCCTCCTAATGGAAGTTACAGAATAAATTTGACTGTGTTGCAAAGTTCAGAAAATGAAAGCTCATGCATCACTGTAACCTACCCAACCTTTCCTGTAGTAAATGATGAAGTGCTAGAAATTGCCTTGGGGTCAGGTTATATGTCTACTCTACTATTTGTCCTTCACAGAATCCTGTTGAACCTATACATTATTTAGCATCAGTGAGGCAAATTCAAAATTAATTAATTATTGTGTAAAACTGGGAAAAGATAAAGTCTGTGAAATTCATCTTGTCTATCCATTCAGTTGTATCATGCTCTCGGTCACTTAGTGGATCGATGCCCTCCATGACTTTCTATTTCTTACAACTTCTTTTAGCTCCATCAAGGTCATTCTAGTGTTCCTTTCGATGGTGTTAAGCTGCTTGGTCCTTGAGTGGCCCCTTCTTCTTTTGCCACTGACCAATCCCAGCATTATTGTCTTTTCAAGTGAGTCATGCATAGTAGTCATCTCCAGCACCACAATTCAAATAACTCTATCTTTTTCCTATCTGTCTTCCTCAAAGTCCAAGTGTGAAATATCAGAGCATAATGAAATCCAGAACTTTATATTTTTTTTTAAAAAAAATGGCCCAGGCCAGTTTAAGACTACAGGCGTACAATACGTGAAACACCATAAAAGATACTTTTTCAGCAAAAGTATTAAACTTTTAAAAGTATTAAAGTAAAAACCATTTAACATGTGGAACCTAATGGATATGGATGTGTGTTTATTTCACAAACTAGTTTAGGTTTGCTAAACTCATAAACTTGAGTTCTATATACCAGCAAACATTTTTACACTTTGAGGGCCATTTTAAAGCTGGCTTCTACCCAATTTTTTAATTTGCAAAAAAAGTTCAAAAACATTTCCTCATCCATATAAACCATCTTCTGAAAAGGTTCTGCCACCATCATTTTCTTATAATTACACGAAAAGACATTTTAAATGGTATAATTTTTATGAAGAGGCTTCTATAATTTCACATTGTTCAGTGCACTTACCAGCACCTGCCATTTGTCATGAACCCCAAACAAAAGACAACTCAATGGAAAGACAAAGGCAACCGGAATAGCGAAATATTGATTCTTTTTTGAAGGCAACCTTTCACAGTTTGGTGCAAGAGAATCCTTTAGGAAGATGGGGGTAAAAACTATAATGAATGTTCCCATCTTTGAAGAACAGTCTATGGAAACACACTCAGGGACTGGAGGCAGGGCAGGAAACCATTATGTGCTGAGTTTCATATTGGAAAAGATATGACTCCATAATACATTGAGAAAGTGTTGAAATCCAGTTGTATAACACCAGCTCTGTATACAAAGTTCCTGGTGTCAGTCTTTGGCATCTGCTGCTAAAAATAACAATTTATAAATGATGTCAAATATGTCTGTCTGAGATTCAAGTCTCTGCGGGAACACAGAATACTGGCTTAAATGAATATTACTGTATATGCTTACCGTTTGAAGTTACAATTCTAAGTACATTTCACTGGAAGCTCACCTCTCATTTTTTCTGCATGAAAGATAAAATAGGGTGACTTTAGGAGTGGCCCCACATTACACAAAGCATTTTTCCTAGCAAATTTTTTTTGGAGGGGGGTTTGTTAATATGAGTTAGGAGCTGCACAAAGGGAATTAGGAGCCATTTTCTAAAATAACCAAAGAAGTTCTCAATCTGACACAGATTGGGAAGAAAATGTTGGAGTAAAGTGAATAACATCAACATGTTCTAAGACTCTATTGTCTTTGTAATTCAAAAAGTAGAAAGAGCAAAGAGTAATCAAGTAAAACGGGGCTACTTGGATACATGACAAATTTACTGTGACTGTAGAGGAGTTCAATCCCTGAAGCATTTTTGTTTATGCAATGTATGCCATCTAGCAAATGGTCATAATAACGTTATTGAAGTAGCTCATTTCTGGTTTAAAATAGTATAATCTTAATGTTTTAATTTGGTTTTAAATATATCTATATTTCATATATGTCCATAATTTTCATTTGTGCAGCATTCATACAAAAAAGAACCAAAGCAGTAAAGAAGGAAACAATGAAATCTATGTATAGTATACAAACACACACATGCATGTGTGAGAGTGCCACAGGAGTGGCTAAAAGAAGTTGCAACAGAGGCCACCTGGAAAAAGGGCAGGAATGGTTGCAGAAGACAATGGCAAATGGGGTTCTTCTGTAGGAATAGATTCCAGACACGATTCACAATACTGAATAATAGAAAGCATAGGCAAATATATGGTATAAATTATGGAAAGAAGTCGAAGTAGTCCAATGAAAAAAGTAAATAAAACATGTACTCTATGAGCAAGAAAGATCAATTATTTAAAAAGAACAGAGAAGAGGTGGGGGACACTTATTTTCCATAGTATTTGATTGTGGTGAAGGAATATATATCAGAGAAGGACAATGAAAGCAGAATAAAGGTAAGAAAAGGTGGTAGGAAGGCCACATGTAAAGGTGGAAGGATATACATACATTTAAAGCAAGGTCAAGGCAGGAGATAGATAGATATTTGGAGCTCATTTAAACACACACACTAGAGATGGGCACGACTTGAAAAAAAAAATTTTCGAGTTGTCGTTAGTCGGGCCAGTCCCATTTCGGGTCGTTTCCGGTTTTCGCGAAAATTCACAAAAATTAGTCGGTTTGTTTTTTCGTTTTTTTGTTGTCGTTAGTACTGGTTTTTTTGGGGGGGGAGCGGGCTCCTGGAGGCACCTCTGTGGGGTGGGTGCCTCCTCTGGCCCGCTATAAAGGGAAAGTGGGCTCCTGGAGGCACCCGTGGGTGCCTCCTGCCACTAGGAAGGGGAAGCAGGCTCCAAGAGAGACCCCTCTACATGGGGGTCTCCCTTCCTCACCTGCTGCTGCTGCAAAATGCTATGCAATAGCCATATGGATATTGCATAACATAATGTGCAGACGTGAGACCAGTGTGAGAGTGATAGGGTCATACCCGCCCTTCACAAGGCTCCCGCACCACCATGTCTCACACAGAAGGGAATTGTACTTGCTGCGTGTAGTGCAATGCAAGCAAGTAGATCTGGCTTTAAGGTGGCTTAGTGCAAGAGCTAGGGTTAGGCTAGTGACGGGTAAGGTTACGGTGGGCTAGTGGGTTGCACCTCTGGGTGCCTCTCTGACCCACTAAGAAGACAGTCTGTGACGTATGGGTACGGAGTCAAGGGTTAGGGTTAGGGCTAGGGCAGGTTTTAGGGGGCTTTTTGGCACATCCCAGAAGTCTCCATGGCCAAGTGGCCATGCGACTGGTGGGATGGCTCCAAAAATTTGCATGGTTGTCCACTCCCACATGGCTGGCCACTTGGCCAGCCCATCATTGCGCAGGTGTAAATAAAATAAAATAAAATAAAATCAATGGAGGACAGAGGAGGAGAGGAGAGACATTTTGTTGCAAGAAAAAACCCACTGCTACTGTGAAAAATCTGGCAGTTTATAAATTTTCGCGTGTTTCTGTTGTGCTTGTGTGTTTTTGGACCACGATTTCAAAAACAATATTGTGTTTGCCGCCCCATTTTGGATCCCCCACCCGCACCGCATGGCATGGCGATGGCGACTCGCAAGTCCGGCTGCCCAGGACGGGGGGGGAGGCGGGACCCCCCCCTCCAGAAACCACCCCTCCGGTAGGTGCCCTGCGCCCTTAGTCAAGCAGGCATTTTTCCGCCTGCTTTTTTGGCCCGGGAATGGGTGGGGGGAGAGTTTAAAAGTTTTTTCCTGTGCCGTCCGTGCCGCTTGCTTGCGCTTTAATTGCGGCGGCCGGCGGCGAGACTGGGCTTTTTGCTGGCTGCGAGCCTGCGGCGAGTCCCACCAGAGCAGCCCAGGACAGGGGATGAGGGGGGAGGCCGGGGACCTCCAGAAACAACCCCTCTGGTAGGTGCCCTGAGGCACGGCAGGCATTTTCCCGCCTGCTTTTTGGCCGGGAACCGGGTTTTTTTAACTTTTAAAAACTTTTTTTCTGTGCCGCGTGTGGTATCGCGCGATCTCGCGATGCAAGGAACGAGCACGACAAATCAGACCAAAATTGTTCGTTCGTCGGTTCGAGCTCGAAGTCTGGGGGAGTAATTCCCGTTACCGTTTCCGTAGAGTAACGGAACCGAGTAACGGAAACGGAAACGGAAATACCGCTAAGTCGTGCCCATCTCTAACACACACACACGGGGAAAATAATTTCCTTTTCTTCACTAGTTGCTTAAAGCCGAATTTGTAGTAAAGATTAAAAGGTATAGTAGTTTGGAAATAAAGTAAGCTTCCACAGTAATGTGAATGCTGGCAAATTCAGGCAGCTTATGGCTTCCATTTTAAGAACCAGTCTGGATGGGAAGATTTGGGAGGCTCCTAACAGCTGAGGTGCTGGGGGCACTTTTCCTGTGTGTATAGTGAGTGACAAGAGTTTGAATGGGCCACGTAACGCAACAGGCAACAGAGTGTATAACTAGGCTCACCTTCCTTAGTGCGGCTCCTTTCCATTCAGTTCGCCTTCTTGCCCTCCTGCCCTATTATGAGAATGAGACTAGCTAGTTGCATAAGCGCTGGATGGGAATTTTTGACCATTGCTGTGATTGGCTGAGAGTGATGGTGAGTTTTTGCCCATCCCATTCTCTTCGGGCTTTCAGGAAATTGCTTACTCCGATCACAATTGGTGGGTAATTGAAGTTAGGCTAAAGTTATTTAGGAATATGATTCTTAGTCTGGCAGCCCTCAATTATAAGTAGGATTGGGGGGATTGTTGAAGAATAGGTGAGTAGGCCCAATGATATACAGTGGTCCCCCGCCCATTTGCGGTTCATAAGCTTTCTTGCTGGGAATTGCACACATTGGCAGGGCGCTAAGCTGGTTAGAATAGTATGTATTCTTTTTTGACTCTGTTGTTTTATTTTATTGTATTGTTACTGTTTATTACTGTAAGCCGCCCAGAGTTCCCACAGGAAGATGGGCGGGGTATAAATGTAATAAATAAATAAATAAATAAATAAATAAATAAATAAATAAATATACTGCGGTCCTGCTATATCGCGGGATCATATTATATGAAAAAAGACCCCCTGGAGTAAGGGGGGAGGGCCTGTCGGAGGCCTCAGAAATGACTTCTGGTTTGTAGGGAGGCCCATCCACATATCGCGGATTTTCAATTATCGTGGGTTGGGTTGGGTCCTTAACCCTCGCAATAGGCGGGGGATCACTGTATTAAGTCCCTGAGTGATAGATGAGGGCTGCCCAGACCGCTATACTTTTGGCAGCATGCTGATCAAGGGAGCAGCATCCTGCTAATAATAATCAGGAATAGAACTTAGCCACTTGCACTTTTCTGGCCTCCTTGCTTTAAGGTTTCAACATTTAAAGACACTTATTGGAGTTTATGAATTGTGACCCAATTTCAACCCATCAAACATATCTCGTCTATTTCTGGACTGGGTGGGCAAGGAGTTGTCTGGTTCCTGCTTAAAAGGTTTTTGTCTTCAGTGTGATATCTTGTCTGACACTAGAGTGATCTGTTCCCACTGGAGATGTTTCTTCTCCTGTGAGAAGGGTCCAGACAAGTCTTCGGGTCATCACTTCACTCACAAGTAAGGTTTGTCCAGTTTGCTCATGAGTAAGGAGACATGAGCCCAGATAACTCCCCTCTTCTTGCCTTTCTCCTCTCCTGGGCCTGCACTTCCTTAGGGCAGAGCTCAGAGGTCAGGTCAGTCTCTCCCTTGTGAGGCAGGTTTCTGGATAAAGGAATTCATCTGAACCATAAGTACTCTTCTAAATTTAGCTATACAAACATGCTTATTTTCATATTTATTTATTTATTTATTTTTATATTTCTATACTGCCCGTCTTCCAATGGAACTCTGGGCATATGTCTGATGAAGTGGACTTGTCCACAAAAGCTCACATTAAAATATTATAGTCTGATATGAGATACCACAGGTTTTTGTTCTTTTTGTTTGGTTTTGGATTTTGCCTGATATGATATCCCTCTAGTCTCCTAAACTGGAGACTCAGAGGTTCATTGTGTCAGCAAAAGAATCCAATTAAATCTGCAGGGGTTTTCCTAACCTTCCATTGTTTAATTAGTTCTACTACACTCCCTCAAGCAACTAACAGTAGCCTAAGGCATTATTTGTCCGTCACACAGTCTAAAAACGAAAACCTAAACTTTGCTCATCAGCATTGCTTCATTGGACAAATCACTTACATAAGAAATTGCATTTTTTTTACTGGAAAAGACTCCTAATAGCCCATGTTTACTCTCTCTCTCTCTCTCTCTCTCTCTCTCTCTCTCTCTCTCTCTCTCTCTCTCTCTCTCTCTCTCTCTCTCTCTCTCTCTCTGTGTGTGTGTGTGTGTGTGTGTGTGTGTGTGTGTGTGTGTGTTGAAGTTCAAAAATTGTCCTTCTGCAGTATGGGAAAAATGCTTTGCTTTGTGTGGCTTACAGTTCCCAACTTCTCTAAGATTTGGGAGTGAAGACATCCCACAGCAGCTATGAAGAAATTCATAGATGTCAGTTGAATTTTCTCTTTTTAAATAATGACCCCATAATTGTGTTGGTACTTTCTCAGGGCCTAATCCTGAGTGGTCAATATTAAAATGAATGCGGTAACAAGACCATTGATGCAGCACCCAGGCTGCTTGCCACAGAAGCAAGACAAGTAACAGGAAATGTGTTGGTGGAGTATGAGCTTGCAAGGAAATGAAAAGGAGTAGATGAAGAGTATGTCTAAATGAAGGCATAAGAATGAACCCCAAAAGGGTTGCAAAGTTAGAAATACTCTGATCCTTGTGATTTCAGAGCCAAGACTTAAGCACCAAATCCAAATACCTGTCAATTCTATGGGATAGGAGCCAAGATTGGCTTATCCACAGTTTTCATTATCCATGAGAAAGCCTGGAGCCGACCCCCAGAGGATACTGGGGTCCTACTATATTGACTGATCCTGCATTTATCTGGACTGTTGTCTTTCTCTGATTCTGCTTTGGGTTCCAGAACTCTTTAGGGGAACGAGGATGGTAGCAGCTGATAGAATTTTGTTTTTGCAGCCCTACTTCCCTACTTTTTACTGCCCTTAATGTTCAATACATTTGGCTGAGTTCCAGAATTCATTTGAGGATGAAGAGGCATATTGTCAGGCACATACACACAACCAGTTGCTAGCCCCTTAATAAGAACATAAGAACATAAGAACATAAGAAGAGCCATGCTGGATCAGGCCAAAGGCCCATCTAGTCCAGCTTCCTGTATCTCACAGCGGCTCCACCAGATGCGTTTGGGAGCGCATGAGACTAGATATCTGTCTCCTGATACCACTCCCCTGCATCTGGCCCTTGAAGTACCCTGGTTTAAAGCCTGGAGATTACACATCTCCATCATGGTTTGTAACCTGTGATGGACTTTTCCTCCAGAAATCTGTCCAATCCCCTTTTTAAGGCATCCAGGCCAGATGCCATCACCACATCCTGTGGCAGGGAGTTCCATAGACTTACAACGCGCTGGGTGAAAAAATATTTTCTTTTGTCAGTTCTTACTCTCCCAGCCCTCAATTTGAGTGTATGTCCCCTAGTTCTGGCATTTTGGGAGAGAGAGAAAAGCTTCCCTCTATCCACTTTACTCATACCCTGCATTATTTTGTATGTCTCAATCATATCCCCCCTCAAGTGCCTTTTTTCCAGACTAAAGAGGCCCAAATGTTTTAGCCTTTCTTCATAAGGGAGGTGCCCCAGGCCAGTAATCATTTTAGTTACTCTCTTCTGTACCTTTTCCAGTTCCACCATGTCTTTTTTGAGATGCGGTGACCAGAATTGTACACAATATTTCAGGTGGGGCCTTACTATTGTTTTGTATAAAGGCATTATAATGTTCGCTGTTTTATTTTCAATCCCCTTTTTGATAATCCCTAGCATGGAATTGGCCTTCTTCACCGCTGCCACACATTGGGGAGACACCTTCATGGAGCTGTCCACCAACACACCAAGATCTCTTTCCTGATCCGTCACGGATAACTCAGAGCCCATGAGTTGATAGATGAAGTTTGGATTTTTTGCCCCAATATGCATTACTTTACATTTAGTTACATTAAAACGCATTTGCCATTTCTCAGCCCATTCCCCCAGTTTGGAGAGATCCTTCTGGAGCTCTTCACAATCTTCTCTGGTTTTTACCACACAGAAAAGTTTTGTGTCATCGGCAAACTTGGCCACCTCACTGTTTATCCCTGTCTCCAAGTCATTTATGAACAGATTGAAAAGCACCGGTCCCAGGACAGATCCCTGGGGCACACCGCTTTTCACCTCTCTCCATTGTGAAAATTTCCCATTGACACCTACTCTTTGTTTCCGGGATCTCAACCAGTTCTCAATCCATAAGATGACCTGCCCTCTTATCCCCTGACTGTGCAATTTTCTCAGCAGCCTTTGGTGCGGGACTGCGTCAAAAGCCTTTTGAAAATCCAGATAGACTATATCCACCAGTTCACCCAAATCCATGTGCCTGTTGACCTTTTCAAAAAATTCTAAAAGGTTTGTCAGACAAGATTTACCCTTACAGAAGCCATGCTGATTTTCTCTCAGCAAGGTTTGTTCTTTTATGTGTTTTAAGATTTTCTCTTGGATGAGGCTTTCCACCATCTTCCCAGGGACAGATGTAAGGCTAACTGGCCTGTAGTTTCCCGGGTCCCCCCTCCTTCCTTTTTTAAAAATTGGTGTGACATCTGCTATCCTCCAGTCCCCCGGCACTGTGGCCGTTTTAAGAGACAAGTTGCATATAACCATTAAGAGATCTGCAATTTCGTTTCTCAGTTCCCTAATAACCCTTGGGTGGATGCCATCTGGGCCCGGTGACTTGTTAATCCTCAATTTATCAATTAGTCCTAAAACCTCCTCTCTTTTAACCTGTATTTGATTTAATTCTTTAGTCAAGAGGGGCGGCTCAGGCAGCGGAATCCGCTCAAGGTCCTCTGTCGTGAAGACAGACGCAAAGAACTCATTCAATTTCTCTGCAATGTCCAAGTCCTCCTTAACCTCCCCTTTTCCTCCCTCACCATCCAGAGGGCCAACTGGTTCTCTGGCAGGTTTTCTACTTCTAACATATTTAAAGAAGCTTTTATTATTACCCTTTATATTGCTAGCCATGCGTTCCTCAAAATCTTTCTTTGCCTCCCTTATCATCTTCTTACATTTCTTTTGCCAGAGTTTGTGTTCCTTTTTATTTTCCTCATTTGGGGAGGATTTCCATTTACAGAAAGACCTCTCCTTGTGCTTTAGAGCCTCTCTAACTCCACTCGTTAACCATGCCGGTGTCCTCTTGGACTTAAATGAGCTCTTCTTTCTGCATCTAGAGCAGTGATGACAAACCTTTTTAGAGACCGAGTGCCCAAACTGTGATTCAAAACCCACTAATTTTTCACAAAGTGCTAATACAGCAATTTAACCTGAATATAGGTGGCTGTGAAGGGGCAATGTCAACTGCCCACAGAAAGGGCTCCATGTACCACCTTTGGCACCCGTGCCATAGGTTTGCCAACACTGATCTAGAGTGTCAAACTATGTGAAGTTTTGTTTCAAAGTGAGGTTGTCTGCTTTATTTTAGCCATAAGCAGATTGTTTCAAAGTTATGTTAGTTTCCGTTCTCACAATATGAACAGCATTGTATGGTCAATGAGAGTTCAATATTCTGCTATTAAACCTAAATCATTTTTCCATTTCCTTGTGTAGACAATGTCTTGTCAGAATTCTTACTGGCACCTGACATATTTGAAATGCTGAGATGATAACATGCATATTACTCAGCATAATTTGCCTGTTCAGTTTAGAAAGCATGTGTCATATCAGTAAGTTTTTCAAAATATAAAAGACAAGGAAAAATTAAAGAAAATAGAACAGTATATATAATGTTAAAATATCTATGTCAGCATAGCTGAAGACATTTCTTTACCTCAAATAACATTTTTTAAAACTTTTAATTAAGAAAGTTTGCAAAAAATGCTAATAGCCAAATATCCTAAAAGCAGCATAGAATAGCTTTGTTGGTGCTGTCTCTTTTCAGCACAAGAGTTCTGCTCAAGGAGTCCACACCATAAGAGTGTATTAATATCACTAAAATGGCTTTAATTAGGATACTAAAGCAAGCTTTTCTCTGTCTTGGGGGGAAATACCATGGAAAATTTCCAAGAATATAATATTGGTTGAAAATAAGAATGCAGTGGCCAGATTGATTGTTGGTGTGAACAGGTACAATCGCATCACCCCAATTCTGGATTGTCTGCATCAGCTACCCGTTATTGGGAGCTGAAAGCAAACAGATTTGAACATCAGCTGAAATCAGGCCTCTAAAATATTAATGTTGCTTCTCTTATGATGGTTGATAATAGAGATGGGCACAAAATGATTTTTTTTCATTTTATTTTTCATTTTGTTTCCTAATGAAATGAAAAATGAACTGGCTTTAAAAAATCAAATGAAACAAAACGAAAATTTTCATTTGGTTCTGTTCTGTTTTTCATTTCCCCCCAATAGGGCTCATTGGGTGGCGGGACACTGGCTTTTTAAAAAAAAAATTAGCCACCAAAGCAAGTGGCGATGGTTGCCCCGCCACTTGCTTCGGGGGCTAAAAAAAGTTTTAAAACCTGGTTCTTCCCCCTCAATGTGCCCATTTGGAGGGGGGAGCATGGGCTTTTAAAACTTTGTTTAGCCACCAAAGCAAGTGGTGATGGCCGCTGCCACCGCTTTCTTCTTAGGCTAAAATAAAGTTCAAAAATTCACCGCTCCCCCCCCCAACGCGCCCAATTGGAGGGGAGTCCAGGCTTTTAAAACTTTTTTAAGCCACCTAAGCAGGTGGCGATGGCCGCCACCACCACTTACTTCGGGGGCTAAAAAAAAAGTTTTAAAAGCTGGCACTTCCCCCCCCCACCTCCCAAAACACAAAGTTAAAATCATTTTAAAAACACATTAAACATGACATAAAACATAAAACACATAAAATTAAAAACAAAACAGAACAAAAATGAAACAATTATTGTTTCAAATGAAACAAAACGAGGACAAACAAAATGAAAAATGAAATGAAACGCCATTTAAGTGTTTCATGCCCCTCTCTTGTTGATGTATGATAACATATATCTTGTTCCTAGGTCCAAGACTCTGCTAGTTGCTACACATATTGGGGGGGAATCACTTTCTACGCTTAAAGGAGTGCATATACATTACACATATATCCTATCTGCTTAAATTAAGAGAGGCGCCAATATGAGTGGGGAGACTCTTGCTGTATATAGGAGCTCCACATGTGTTGCATCATTGAAAATATCTAGGGGGCAGATCAACATAGTGGACTTTTTCTACAAGGGTAATGGCAAACCTAATGTTTTGGCAGAGGGAGTTTTAAAAAAGGAAAAGGTCCCTTGCTAAATCAGTTTGATTGCTTTGTGCCTCCCATCAAAAGGCACACAAACTGAATGCATGTGCAGTTACACACACACCCATATATATCCTTGCTGAGTTCCGATATAACCAATTCTGATTTTTTTTCCAGGAGACTTCAGAAGGAAAAGGCATAAGCTGTCCCTAGTGGGCACCTAGGGGTTAGCACTTCTCACATTTCCTATGTCATTTCTTCTCAAATTGCCTGAACAGCTTTGCAATTAAAAATGAAAAGCCATCCGGCTTGTCTTCTGTCTGAGGATAGACTACAGGTTGACATAACTTCATGGCACTGAATGCCACTTAGCATTGCATTGCAATGATTGACCGCAGCATGTAAACTGGTAAAACCATCTGTGAAACTGACTTCATGTTGTAGATGAAAAGCCTTCTGCAGCCACTTTTTGTAAGGTCCCCATCATGCATAAGAACCATTCACTTCCGTCACAACTATACATGAGAGCTAAGGCATCATTTGAAGAAGGAAATCACTAACTGCAGAAAGCATGCAATTGTCAGAGCGGGAACTTTTCCTCCTGCAAATTAGCTTCTTTTCTTGTGACATTTCTGAACTAAATGTGGAAGAAAATCAGGTTAAAGGCTTACAGCAGAGTCAACATTATTAGGCTACAGACAAATGTTTGTGGGAATACACAACAAGCAATGAGAAAAGTTGCTCCCAGACTGGGACGTCTAGCTGTAAGACAAATATTTTCATTGAGAACAATTCAATTCAATTCAGTGTTAAATCTCTCCCCCCCACACACACACACCTTCTCTCTTGCACACACAAAAATACATACTGAAGTCATAATCTAGATCAGTGCCACCATTGTTGTTATGTTTAAAAGCATTATCTAGGCAGATCAGGATGGAGACTTAATTGAGTTTCTTCTGGAGTATTTTCTGGCTTCATGGGAATTCCAACATATTGAGAAACAGGCCAAAGTTTAGGAGATAATTTGTGGGTCTTGCATTTCCTGAAAACACTGAGAATTCCAGCTTCTTTCTTGAAGTCACCCTAAAAATATCACTTTTGCTTCTTTATATGAAGCAAAAAAACAAAAAACAAAAAAAGAAAAGAAAATGCCTGCATGAGATGATTTTCTTTGTCTAAATATATTACACTGTCTGAGGTAAATATTACTTCAGTGGCAAGAAGCAATGGAACAATTCTTGTCCCAGCTGTCATTTTGCCTATTAAAAAAAAAGATCTATTCATACAAATGACAAAACTTGCGAACTTGGCTTTATGTTCAAGTGACAGTGCCATAAGACACATATCTTACGAGCCTAGTTCTCTGCTCGTTCTGCAACAAAATGTTATTCTGGATACTAAAATGTTCTGTCGGTTTAGATAGGGAATTATAGGAAGTTTGATATTTGGTCATATATTTCTTGTCTTCTTTAGTTTTATCCTTAGCCACTACATGAGATCAGCAAGCAGGCATTATGTACTTAGGAGGACAACTAAAATCTCATGTATTTGTGATTCCCACATTGTTTGGGAATAATTTCCAATAAATTCATCATAAAGGGACACACATAGAGACCTTAGTTAGCTAGTATAAGTCTAGCCAGGTCATGAGTTTGATTTTCTCTTAAGCCCCAAAGTAACAACATGCAGGCAATTTCTTCCACCAAAATATAATCATTTTAGAAATGGAGATAATAATTTATTCCCTCTTGACAAATAAAGGCATCTTAAGGAGCAGCTTCCTGTCAAATATCAGAAACACTGTCTCCTGAGCTGTGCTGAGGCTTTTGCTACCTTCAGGTGGAACCTCAACTGTACATTCCCAAATGTAGCATGCTACATGCTGTGAAGCTTTTAAAAGTTTGCCCTTTGTTTGAACTGAAGTACAGGCAACAGTATTTGCCTCACAGAAAAGGAAGCATCAGACAAGCATCTAGATGGCTTTTATTAGACCAATAGCCTGAAGTTAGCCCAAGTCACCAGAGTCGTTTCATGCATCAAAGAATATTCATAATAAAAGAATAACTTCAACAACTGAAGCTCTGCTTCAGAACTTGCCCTAAATATGTCCGTTAGATAAGATAAAACAGGTACAATAGATCTTACTAGACCAGAATCCATCACTGAATGAACTGTCTTAGAACTCCTTCTACAGCCAGAAAGGAACTATTTTTGAAGTGCAGAAAAGGATCAGATCAAGATAGAAGCCAGGTGTAGTAATGATGTCAATGTATATTTATATATTTCAACTCTATCATCAATATATGAGATTGTTTCTTACAAGAAACAACTTTGGGTGTGTTCCCAAGCGGAGCTGCTAGTGAGAGAGACAAACAAAGAGAAAGAAATGAGCACGGGTAAGTTTCTGGGGTGTTTGCAGTTGGAGTAGAGCTGTTTTGGAGGCCCACACGCCTAACGGTGCACAAGATTTCATATAAACAACAAAAGAAGAAAATATTCTTACTAGATAGAAAGGTAGTAAAAGTGTAAATTTTTGAGGCCCAGGTTACTGCACTTGTTAAAATGGAGTCAGAGGGAGCAGCTGTAGTTACATGCAACACTTGTGCCATGTTTGTCATCTTGTCAAAGCACATGGAGAACTTCACTTGCAGTAAGTGCAAGCTGTTTGTTCTACTTGAAGAGAAGGTCCAGCAGCTAGAGGACTGCATATCTAACCAGCAACAAATTAAGTAGCTTGAGCTGTTCTTGGACAGGGCATAGCAGACTACCCTGGAGAAAGAAGAGACAGGTGGGTAGGAAGTCCATGGAGCCTGAAAATAAGCTGCAGGTAGAGCTGCACAATTTCCAGTGCGGTGGGAGGTTTCAGGCACGGAACAAATTGAGCTGTTTTAGTGAAAGGGTCAACAAAGACTAGGATACATGTATGTCCTTTGGAACAGGGCAGATATGTAATGAAGTCCTCCGAGGGTCCAGTGTGTGTGGACAGAGGATGCAGAAGACCAGTTGGTTTGGTTTGAACGTCCTTGGCACGCCGACAGGTGTCACAAGAATTAATATACTGGGAGACGTCAGTGTGAACTTGAGGCCACCAAAATTCTCTTGTGAGCAAGTGTGGTGTTTTGAATTTGCAGGTGATATTTGCAGATGATACCAAATTTTCCAACAACGCTAAATTATACAGGGTAGTAAAATCTGAGAGAGATTTTGAGGCGCTCCAGAGGGATCTCTTGGGAGGGGTTGCTAATATTGGGAGGGGTTGCTAATTCCCTAGAGGATAGGATGAAAATCCAAAAGGACCTTGACAGATTAGAGTCCTGGGCTAAAGTTAAGAGAATGGGTTTCAACAGAGGGAAAGGTAGGGTGGTGCTTCTAGGTAAAAAGAATGAATTTCACAGATATAGGATGGATGGTACCTGGCTGGAAAATAGTACCTGTGAAAGGGATCTGGGAGTCTTGGTGGACCACAGACTGAACACGAGTCAGCAGTGTGATGTGGCAGCCAGGAAAGCCAATGTGATTCTTGGTTGCATCAACAGAAACATTGTGTCTTGATCAAGGGAATTGATAGTGCCAATCTATTCTGCTCTGGACAGACCCCACCTGGAGTACTGTGTCCAGTTCTGTGCGCCTCAATTAAAAAGGATGTTGACAATCTCAAATGGGTACAGAGGAGGGCAACCAGGATGGTTGAAGGACTAGAAGAAATGTCTTATGAGGAATGACTTAGTGAGCAGGGAATGTTTAGCCTTTAAAAAAGAAGGCTGAGGGTGGGTATGATAGCTATGTTTAAATATTTAAAAGGATGTCATATTTATTTATTATTTATTTTTGCACATATACCGCACCTATTCCCAAAGATGGGACAGGTTTGTTTTCCATGGTTTCAGAGACTAGGAATCAGGGCAATGATTTCAAACTATAGGAAAAGAGATTACATTTGAACATTTGGAAGAACTTCATGACGGTTACAGCTGTTCATCAGTGGAATATGCTGCCACGGAGGGTGGTGGAGTCTCTTTCTTTGGAGGTTTTTAAGCAGAGGCTGGATGGCCATCAGTTGGAAATACTGTGATGGGGTTCCTGCATGGCAGGGGGTTGGACTGGATGGCCCTTGAGGTCTCTTCCAACTCTATGATTCTATGATTCTATGACACTGGGGGAATGGGCAAACTAGTGGCAAATGAACATTAGTAAGTCCAGAGTGATGCACATCGGGGCAAAAGAAGCAATTACATTTATAAACTGATGGGGTCTGAACTCTCTGCAACAAACCAGGAAAGGGACCTCTGTTTCCTCGTGGACAGCTCCATGAAGGTGTCAACCCAGTGTGCCGTGGCAGTGAAAAAAAGCAAACTCAATGCTAGGGATCATTAGGAAGGGTATAGAAAATAAGTCAGCAAGTGTCATTTTCCTCTTTATAAATCTATGATGAGGCCCTATCTGGAGTATTGTGTACAGTTCTGGTCACCATACCTCCAGAAGGATATTATGGAAATGGAAAAAGTGCAGAGGAGGGCAACCAGAATAATTACGGGACTGGAACGCCTTCCTTACCATGGCGCCTAAGAGTTGACCTGATTGAAGTTTATAAAATGATACACGGTGTGGACAAAGTAGATAAGGAAAAACTGTTTTCCCTATCACACAACACTAGAACTAGGGGGCACTCCATGAAACCTTTGGGTGTTAATTCTCAAAGAAGTAAGAGAAAGTAGTTTTTCACCCAGAGGATCACTGGTCTGTGGAACTCCCTGCCAGAAAAAGTGGTGACAGCTGTCAGCCTTGACAGCTTTAAGAAAGAATTAGGCAAATTCATGGAGAACAAGGGTATCAATGGCTATCATTATGGATGCCTATGGACAACCTCTGGGTTGGAGAGAGAGGCAGGATATCTCTCAATGCCATTTGCAGGGAATCATAAGCGGGTGAATACATCTGCTTGGGAATGCCCTGAAGCAAATGGTGAGCCGCTGTGTGAAACAGAATGCTGGACTGGATGGGTATGGCCTGTTCCAGCAAGGCTGTTCTTAATGTTCTTATGTTAAGCTGTGGGCTGATATTTCTCTAAATTGTCACACTGTGTTCCATTCTCTCCATGGTGTACTAAAAAGATGCAGCAATAATTGGTCACATTTGTCATTGAATGCAGGCTGTCAGTTTTAAGCTATGTGCCACATAGCCTGTACCATTCAGTGTAGAGACATATGGATCAAGGATTTTCTTTCCTTAAATAGTGTGATCAGACGTGCTCACAAACCCCTGGAACGCTCAGCTATCAGAAGGACATTTGCTCATATGATCATCAATGTGTTCAGGTATGATTCATCTATAATTGAAAGGGTATCAACAGAGCTTTTGATAGAGCTGATTCCTGGGGATGGAGGAAGAAGGGCAAATCTTTGTTAATGCAACTGCCCAAAAAGTCTGACTGCCAAGGTCAGTGGATTAGCAGTGGAACTGCTCTGCCAACAAAAAAAAAGAGGAGAGGTGATTTTTTTGCCTTCTCTCCCTTATTCTGTAGCTAGTGACATTGTTTCATTCCGATTCTGAAGGGTTCTTCGATCCTCTGAATGACATTTGGAGGGGTATAGAGGGTCACAGGGTAGTACTAAATAAAAACAACCATTTTGTTGCCTAAAAATTATTCCTCATTACAACTGAATCAGTTGGAAGAAGCTGCACAGTGTGCATGCGGAACATCCCAGATCCAACAATGTATTGCATTGTTAAGATGGACAACCTGACTATGGATTCTTTATATATACAAGAGCACTGATGTGTGTATGAGTGCTTTCAACAGCTTCCTTATTAATCGCAAATACACTGTGAATTCTGCAGTTTATGGATTAGCCTGCATACTTGGAAACTTTGGTGTGCATAGAATCGTAGATCCACATACCAGTAATTGTAAAGTCGAAAGTGATCCCAGGGATCATCTAGTCCAGGGGTGCCCAAACTTTTTGTAAGGAGGGCCAAATTTGGTGGCTGAGAATGTGTCAGGGGCCGGTTGCTCCCTGACCCTGCCACCCCACTGCAAGCCCCACCCACCGACCCCTTGCAACCCCACGCGCAGGTAGGAAGGTGGGGACCAAGGGAGGGGAGGGAGGGAGGGAGGGAGGTGGGGACTAAGGGAGGGAGGAAAGAGGGAAGGTGGGGACCAAAGGAAGCACAGGGAGCCGTGGCCACAAGTCGCCCCTTGGAAGAGGCGATCTGTGCAACCTTGCACCCCCCCCCCAAGCTCTCCATCAGTGGCGACAGCTCGCCCGCCAGCCCACACCAAAGCTCCTTGCTGGTGGCAGAGGCACGCTGGCCTGCCCACCCCCACACATTCCCCTGCGGTGCCGGTGGCAGCAGACCGCCCAGCCTCCCAAGCTTCCCAGCGGTGCCGGTGGCATGGCCCGCCCAATCACTGCCCCATGCGTGCGCCCAACCTCACAATGTCCCCAGCTATACCAGTGGTAGTGACCCGCCCACGCACCGCCCTGTGCACACGCACCTAGCTTCACAAGATTCTCAGTGATGCCGGTGGCGGCGGCCCGGCCACACGCGCACCCAGCCCCACAAGCTTCCCAGTGGTGCTGGTTGTGGTGGCCCGCCCCCTCACCCGCCCACCCAGCCCCACAAGCTTCTGCTCACCAGCCGGCCGGCCGGCCCAGCTCCTCAAGCTTCCTGGCAGTGTCAGTGTTGGCAGAAGATTTTTTTTAAAAAAACATGGGGCAAAGGAGGGGGAGGGAAGGGCGGGCCAGCCAGCCACAGGCCACTCAGAATGGCCTGATGGGCCGGATTTGGCCCCCAGGCCGGACTTTGGGCAGGCCTGATCTAGTCTAACCTGCAACCAGTACCGGAATCCACAACTTTAGCAGTTCTTGCAGGTGGTCAGGCAGTTAGGGTCTATTATGCAAGACCTGGCCACATAATATCAGACTCCATGAAAAATTATCAGCATAACCATCACTCAAGTCTATGTTCCAACTATCAATGCTTATATCGTTATTTTTTATTTTTAATATTTCACCCCACCTTTCTCCTTGGAAAAGACCCAAGGAGGATTACAATAATGAGAGACAATATATAGCCCAGAACATTTAAGACATACTCAAGTTAGGAACAGAGAATTCGAAGTGGCATCTTACAACATTCAAAGCTACAAAGAGCATGTGAAAATAAAAAATATCCATTATGAGGGATGGAAACTAACACGGAAAACATTCGTATTCATGCATGGTAATCCATCTAAAAGTCAGATAACAAGTAGTCCCTCATTCAGGGAAAGCTTGCTTGAAGAGGAAGGTCTTTGCCTGTTTCCGGAAAGACAGCAGAGATGGGGCAGTTCTGGCCTCCAGCGGGAGGGAGTTCCAAAGTCTGGGAGAAGCAACAGAGAAGGCCCTTTCATGTGTTCTTATGAGACACAGCTGTGAAGGGGATGGGATGGAGAGAAAAGCCTCTCCTGATGACCTTAGCACCCAAGCCAGTTCATACTGCGAGATTCAATCTCTGAGGTAGCTTGAACCCAGGCCGTTTTATGCTTTGTAGGTTAAGATCAGCACCTTGAATTGTGCCGGATAGCTGATTGGCAGCCAGTGGAGCTGCTTTAGTAGGGGTGTAATGTGATCTCTGTAACCCACCCCAGCCAGCAATCTGGCTGCTGCATTTTGGACCCATTGAGGTTTCCTGAGGCTTTCCATTGGTAGCCCCACACAGAGCACATTACAGAAATCCAGCAAGGATGTCACTAGGGCATGTGTCACAGTGACCAGAGCAGGTTTCTCAAGAGACAGGCATAGCTGGTGTACTAGTTTTAATTGTGCAAATGCACTCCTGGCCACAGCTGTGACCTGGGCATGTAGGCTCAAGGATGCAAGTGTCCAAGAGCAAATCAATCACAGACCAAAACATATAACTAAAAGTGACTGGAATTCAAAAATAGTGAACAAGGCAGAACCAAATGTTTTTTTTAAATTTGGCTTAGGGGACAGAAATTAAACTGGAGAATGACTCATAGAGTTTATCAGGATTTGTTGCATATTCCAGTTCAGGTCTTCCCAGAGCAGTAATACTGTTAATCCGTTGTTCTAGACACTTTGCTTCTGTTGATAAACCTGGAATTGCACCAAATTTACAATTGAACCAGAACCAAATATGATTAATCCATCATGTTTTTGCTTTAGATAAAATAATCCTGGGTCTTATTATCGTAGGAATCTTCTTGATCAGTTATCACAGACTATTTCATGGTCCATTCTAGAGCCTTGAGTGGAATCAGCATCAAGCTGACCAGTAGTTGCCTCGCTCCCCCTTTTACCCATGTTTGGACCTGGAGTCAAATTTTCTCAACTTCAGTCTTCTGTTAGTTCACTGTTCTCCAAAAATTCATAACATATACACAGAGGATCTGAGATTCCATAATATTCCACAAGTGAGATTTTTGCATCTTCTTTTCTACTAGTGTCACCTTTTGAGAGGGAAAATCCCTATGCTGACTTCTGTTAACGGAAGATGTCGTGCATGGCAAATACTGACCATGCTGTACTGAAAACAAAGGACGTGCAATCTTCATTGATCTACTTAAATATTACTGACTTTTTACATTCAATACTAATACAGAAGTACTCAGTTGTGAAATATGCAGTCTCTGTAAGTGCTTTTTATAGTACACTTTATATTATGCAAATGTATTAAATATTTTGTTTGGGATTACTATTATAGTTTACTGTTCATTATGTCTTTGAATGATGTTTGTGATTTATGTGGAACCTTGAGACACTTACCATGTGCATCTTTTAAGTTAAACATTTCCAAGTAGCTTTGTTCATTATGATTACATACATCAAACAATGACCTGGCTCTTGACCTCTCAATGGAGTTTTCATAATATGAATTAATGGATATTTTCAAGTGATTAAGGGAGGTGTGGCAGTAGCATTTCCTTTGTTGAATATACAGGTGATGTACTACTATGCTGATTGACTGAATATATTTATATTCTGCTTTTTATGTCAAGTAATTTTCATTCTACTGGAAGAACCTGAGAGTGGGATGTAGTTTTCTTAATGTAATCTGTGATATATTTACTTGAATTCATTATATATTTTGGGTTTTGAATGCAAATATATATACACTGTCTGTTCACCTTATTCTTCCATTGCTTTTCAATCCCATTATTGGACTATTTATTTACAGTTACAACATATAAATTTGAAATAAGTGCAACCGTATTAATTGCAACCAATTTACTAATATGAAGGGCATAATTTATGCTACTGAGGAAGAGCGGAGGACAAGTACAAGTAGCTCCAGAGCTAATGAAGTGGCTGGGCCAAAGCCAAAAGGACGCTCAGCTGCAGACGTGCCTGGAAGAGAAAGGAAAGTCCAATGCTGCAAAGAGATATACTGCATAGGAACCTGGAATGTGAGATCTATGAACCAGGGTAAGCTGGATGTGGTCAAACGTGAGATGGAAAGAATAAACATTGACATCCTGGGCATCAGTGAACTTAAATGGACAGGAATGGGTGAATTCAGTTCAGATGACTATCACATCTACTACTGTGGGCAAGAATCCCATAGAAGAAATGGAGTAGCCTTCATAGTCAACAATAGAGTGAGAAAAGCAGTGCTGGGATACAACCTAAAAAATGATAGAATGATCTCGGTACGATTCCAAGGCAGTCCTTTGAACATCACAGTAATCCAAGTTTATGCTCCAACTACCGGTGCTGAAGAGTCTGAGATTGACCAATTTTATGAAGACTTACAAGAACTTCTAGAACTGACACCAAAGAAAGATGTTCTTCTCATCATAGGGGATTGGAATGCTAAAGTAGGGAGTCAAGTGATAAAAGGAATAACTGGCAAATTTGGCCTTGGAGTTCCAAATGAAGCAGGGCAAAGGCTAATTGAGTTTTGTCAAGAGAACAAGCTGGTCATTGCAAACACTCTTTTCCAACAACACAAAAGGCGACTCTACACATGGACATCACCAGATGGACAATACCGGAATCAGATTGACTATGTTCTCTGCAGCCAAAGATGGAGGAGCTCTATACAGTCAGCAAAAACAAGACCTGGTGCTGACTGTGGCTCAGATCATCAGCTTCTTATTTCAAAATTCAAACTCAAACTGAAGAAAATAGGGAAGATCACTGGGCCAGTCAGGTATAACCTAAGTCAAATCCCATATGAATACACAGTGGAAGTGAAGAATAGATTCAAGGAACTAGATTTGGTGGACAGAACACCTGAAGAACTATGGATGGAGGCTTGTAACATTGTACAGGAGGCTGCAATGAAAAATATTCCAAAGAAAAGAAAATGCAAGAAAGCAAAGTGGTTGTCCAACGAGGCCCTACAAATAGCGGAGGAGAGAAGGGACGCAAAATGCAAGGGAGAAAGGGAAAGATACAGAAAATTGAATGCAGACTTCCAAAGAATAGCAAGGAGAGACAGGGCGGCCTTCTTGAATGAACAGTGCAAAGAAATAGAGGAAAACAACAGAAAAGGAAAAACCAGAGATCTGTTCAAGAAAATTGGAGATATTAAAGGGGCATTTCGTGCAAAGATGGATATGATAAAGGACAAAAATGGTAGGGACCTAACTGAAGCAGAAGAGATCAAGAAGAGATGGCAAGAATATACAGAAGAATTATATCAGAAAGATCTGGACATCCCTGATAACCAAGATAGCGTAGTTGCTGACCTGGAGCCAGACATCCTGGAAAGTTAAGTCAAGTGGGCCTTAGAAAGCATTGCAAACAACAAGGCCAGTGGAGGTGATGGCATTCCAATTGAACTCTTTAAAATCTTAAAAGAGGATGCTGTAAAGGTGCTGCATAAGATATGCCAGCAAATTTGGAAAACCCAGCAGTGGCCAGAGGACTGGAAAAGATCGGTCTACATTCCAATCCCAAAGAAAGGAAACGCCAAAGAATGCTCCAACTATCGCACAATTGCACTCATTTCACATGCTAGAAAGGTTATGCTCAAAATTCTACAAGGCAGGCTTCAGCAGTATGTGGAAAGAGAACTTCCAGAACTACAAGCTGGATTTCGAAGGGGCAGAGGAACTAGAGACCAAATCGCCAACATGCGCTGGATTATGGAGAAAGCCAGAGAGTTCCAGAAAAACATCTACTTCTGCTTCATTGACTATGCCAAAGCCTTCGACTGTGTAGACCACAACAAACTATGGCAAGTCCTTAAAGGAATGGGAGTGCCTGAACACCTTATCTGTCTCCTAAGAAATCTATATGTGGGACAAGCAGCAACCGTCAGAACTGGATATGGAACAACTGACTGGTTTAGAATCGGGAAAGGAGTACGACAAGGCTGTATACTGTCACCTTGCCTATTTAACTTATATGCAGAGTACATCATGAGAAAGGCCGGTCTGGATGAATCTCAAGCCGGAATTAAGATTGCCGGAAGAAAATATCAACAACCTCAGATACGCAGATGATACTACTCTAATAGCAGAGAGTGAGGAAGAATTAAAGAACCTCTTAATGAGGGTGAAAGAGGAGAGTGAAAAAAATGGGCTGAAGCTCAACATCAAAAAAACTAAGATCATGGCCACTGGTCCCATCACCTCCTGGCAAATAGAAGGGGAAGAAATGGAGGCAATGACAGAGTTTATTTTCTTGGGCTCCTTGATCACTGCAGATGGCGACTGCAGCAACGAAATAAAAAGACGCCTGCTTCTTGGGAGGAAAGCAATGGCAAACCTAGATAGCATCCTAAAGAGCAGAGACATCACTTTGCCAACTAAGGTCAGGATGGTTAAAGCTATGGTTTTTCCAGTAGTGATGTATGGAAGTGAGAGCTGGACTATAAAGAAGGCTGATCGCCGCAGAATTGATGCTTTTGAGCTGTGGTGCTGGAGGAGAGTCTTGAGAGTCCCCTGGACTGCAAGGAGATCAAACCTATCCATTCTGAAAGAAATCAACCCCGAATGCTCACTGGAAGGACAGATTTTGAAGCTGAGGCTCCAGTACTTTGGCCACCTCATGAGAAGAGAGGACTCCCTGGAAAAGGCCCTGATGCTGGGAAAAATCGAAGGCAAAAGGAAAAGAGGACGACAGAGAATGAGATGGTTGGACGGTGTCATCGATGCAACCAAAATGAATTTGACAAAACTCCGGGAGGCAGTGGAGGATAGGAAGGCCTGGCGAGCTCTGGTCCATGGGGTCACGAAGAGTCGGACACGACTGAACGACTGAACAACAACAACAACAGGGCATAATTTATGACAATGGCCTGCCAAGGAGTATGCAGGTGAAAAAAAAAGGCTGTGAACAACTAATACAGAAGCCAAACAACAATTTTAAAAGAGGCTACCGAGCTTACTGTATAGCTCAATGGTATCTGGCTGCAGATCCAGAGGTTGGGAACTTTGGATTTGATTCTCCACTGTGCCTGTGGGGCCTTGGCCAAACTCCATCATCCCAGGGGGCCCCAGAAAGCAAAGCAAAGCAAAGTGTTCTCCTTATATACCACCTCATATCTACTGAAAAGCCTTAAAGGAGCACTATAAGCCAGAATTGACTTGATGATGCACTATTATTACTATTGGATATAGAGGACTGTTCTGAGGTAAACTATCTGCTCACCATAAAATGATGTATCGAGCCAGAGCTGAATGGTTCACCAACCAACTAGTTGTCTGCCTTCAGCAGTAAAGGAAGGAGGCTTTAAAAGAATTTCTTTCAATTTGAGATTTTGCTTATGTCACTAAGGGCATGTGGAAACAATTGAGTATGTTATCCTGAAATGTAGATTATATAATGAGCTGAGGACAAACTTTCTAAGTCCACTGGTTACTCCATCATTGGGAAGGACAACTAGATCTTATGCAGCATATGTGCTGAAAGGCAGACAAAAGCTAATAGCTATATATATTGGTGTCATTGTAAGGAAGAAAATGGAATTAACTAGTGCATGTTAATGTTATGAAGAATTTAGATAAATATTGAGATGTGATGAAATATATAGTTATTTTCTAGTTTATAACTGATTTAATTGTATTTTCCTTTATCTTCTATGTACATGTATTTTGAATGTATAAAGGTCAATGGACCAAATAAACAGTCCTTTGAGAGTGAGAAAAATCATTAAAAATAAAAATTATACCTTTTAATTCATAAATATATAAAATATCACTCTTTCCCTTGATAATGTGAGCAGGGCTTTTCATATATTTAAAATAGTAAATGAAATTTAAACCTGCACATATACATATCTCAGATTTGAGATGAAATGTCTTTACTTTCTTACTGAACCCTGTAAACCCACACAGCAGATATACTACATGCCCTTTAAAGCACTTCTTCCCATTAGCTTGTTCATGCAATCCTATTCATAGAAAACCTTGCATCTGTGCAACTGGAAAAATACAGAAAATTCTGTTTTCTGAGCCATTTAAACTGATACATCCTGAATTGTTCTAGGACAGATCCCTCTGAATTAAATGAGCCAATCTAATAGGTGTTTTTATTTTTTCCCCAAAAACTCTGTGACAGGGTGCCATTCTTTGGTGCACTGCAGCAGCTGTGTACAACCAGCTGAATGTGGGCATACAGTCTTCAATGTTTTTCATGTGTTTTTTAAACAGTGCTGACCATGTGCTTTGTAGTTGTATGAATCATCCCTAAGTACATAGTCAATTGACCTTAAGTAGTGCCCAAGTAAATGTGATGTGATTGATGCAAGAATTACGGTCCTTGTGAACATTCAGAGACAAAATGGCAAAGCAAACTTCCTTCCTGAGGATCCCTGTGTGCTAATGGTTGGTAACTTGCCTGTATCTCTATGGATTAAAAAAAACAGGCCATTCAAGCAAAATCACTCTTTTTTTTACATAGAACAAACTAGTTGAGCAGTGTTAAAAGCTGGCTATTGATTTGTGCCCTGACTGAAAGTCATGCGCTGATGTAAATGAAAATGTGTCAAGAGTCAATATTGATTTTTTAAAGCTAGGTTGTCCCCAGGGAAATACTGCCAGACATACTGCTATGCTTGTCAGTGAGTGAAATAAGACCCCTTTCCACAAGGCTACACATGTCCAGGCATCAAATTTCCTCCCTTTACTGAAGTAAAATGGACATGATGCCGAGCACAGCTGATGTCAACAGCTTCTTCCTTTGAGAAAACTCTCTGGAAGAGAGAGAGAAAATCCCATTCGAAGGGCATAATGTGTGAAGTACAGATTTAAAATCCAAAAACACTCCAAGAAATCAGTGTTAAGTTTTTAAATTTCAAAATAAATGATAATTAGCAATTAACTATGTCTAACATGATGTCATCTGGTCTGTACTGTGACATCATAGAGTCCCAGAGGAACTTGTGTACAGGCTGCTGCTGGTACATTGAAGCATTTTCATATTACAGTTGGGGCCCACCAAGGATCGGCACTCTCCCCACTTCTTTTTATTCGGGTTATAGATGCAGTCACCCTGGACAGTCCTTTATGCTGATCGCATCAGAGTGTAAGGCAGATCTTGAGCACCAAGCCCTAGCATGGAGTGCAGGCCAAATATCTGGAGATGTTTGACCTGAGCCCAAATGTGAGGGAGAGGGATTATCTGATGACCAACTCAAGTGCATGTAGTACAATCCAAATCAATGGTATTGAGCTAGTAAGAGCCGAGGAGTTCAAATATCTCAGTATAACAGTCAATGGAAATTTGAATCGCAAAGTCACAATAAGGATCAACAATGTCTGGCAAAAATGGTGCAAGATCTCAAGCCTCATGTGTGACAAAAAGTTCAGTGACCATTTAAAGTCAAAGATCTAGCACACCATCATACAACCTGTTGCACTCTATAGTGCTGAATGCTGGCTGGAGACTAAAGATGTTGAATGTCATCTTGGTGTCATGGATGCTACAATGGACCACTGGCCTCACATGAAACAGTCATGTGCACAATAATGACATCCAATCTAAATACGGCATCGCACGAATCACCCACAAGATGCGTGAAATCCAACTGCAAAGTGTTCTGCTTATATACCACGCCATAGTACTTAAAGCACTCTCTGGGTGGTTTACAGTTTATTTATGCAGGCTGCACATTGTGTCCCCAGTGAGCTGGGTTCTCATGTTTCCAAACTTGGGAGGACAAAAGTCTGAGACAACCACAAGCCAGCTGCAGTTTAACCACTGTGCCACATGGTATGGACATGTCTTGTGTGCCAATGAGGAAACTCTGGTCAAAAAAGGTCTGGAGATCAGTGGATCCCAACTAAGGCGACAACTAAAACAGTGCTGGGATTAACACTCTTGACAATGACATGAAGTTGTCCTAGGCTCACCCAGACCTAACCCATGTCCATGCAAAGTCAAAAACAAAAACAAAAACAGTGGACCCCACCATCAAGTGGGAGAGATGCTAAGAAGATAATTAGCAAATAAGAGGTTCCAGAAACCACTGTGCAGTTCTGATACACAAGAAAGATATAGATTGTAATATTAATTATTGCATTAACACACACACACACACACACACACACACACACACACACACACACACACACACCTACATAAATACATACATACAAAAGAAGCAATGGCCAAAGTAGAATGTTCACATCATGGCTAACAACCAATACATCAACCTGCCACCAAACTGCTAGACATGCAGCACTTATCCTGCCCCACCCGCCCCTAGTCAGTTTGGTCAGTAGTTGGGAAATACTAGTACTACAGACCAGGAGTGATGTGTGTGGTAGTGCCAAAATGTAGCTGAGAATGCCTGGTTCTCAAGGCAGTCTGGGTCTGTGCTAAACAGGGAAACTCCCAGGGCATTGTGGCTATAATGCCTGGCACTGGTAGAGGTTCCCCTCAGAACTAAACGATTGCAAGGTTGATTTTTGCCAAATATTAGAAACCTAATAACCAATTAATATTGGAGGAAAGAACACTCCTCACTGGGTTCCAATCTATTCAGGACTTTTTATAAATTCCACTGCCCCCCCCCCCCCGCCACCACCCGGCTCGGCACACTTATCTGCTGACAATGGGCTTCACAAATGGTATTGAATTAAATTTTCCTCAGCAATTTTTTGTCTTGTTATATTTTATGTTGACTGCAATCTTGTTTTATTTTATATTTTATATGTAAATGTTACATTTTTAATTGATCATTGGTATTTTAATGGTTTTAATGGTTTTAATTGTTCATTTTAATTGTAAGCCACCCAGAGACCTTTGGGTGGTGGGTGGCATATAAGTTGTTTAAATGAATGAATGCATGAATGAAAAAATGAATGAATGAATGAATGAATGAATGAATAAATAAATAAATAAATACTACATTATATTGTTTATTGTAATGTCTGGCTTTTTGGCTTTTATAAGCCACCCAGAGTAGTGCATATGCTCTAGCTGGGTGGGATAATAATATAATATAATATAATATAATATAATATAATATAATATAATATAATATAATAAATGCTGAAGGCTATATGAAAAAGTGAAACATGAGAAACTTGAAGTAATCTACTAATGTACCTTTGTTTCATTAATATAAACAATTTTGTCATCATCTTAGAATGGCAGAGTCCAACCCGTAGAAAAGGCACAGAAGAGAACTAGACTCCCAAACTCTGGCTCTGCAGCCGGAAATCTAACGCATTGAACTACCCCATGCAAGAGTCTTTGTTATGTCTTTCATGTCTTTAATGTATAAGAGTCCCTCCATTTCGTGTTCCATGAGGAACTGTTGCTGTACAGGAAAATGAGTAAACACACACACATGTTAATTCACATCCTGGGTGATGTGTGTAGCACAAGGTTTTGGAAGAGTTTCTCCCCCTTTTTTAAACATGTGAT
Source organism: Phrynocephalus guinanensis (assembly GCA_037367245.1). Taxonomy (NCBI): domain Eukaryota; kingdom Metazoa; phylum Chordata; class Lepidosauria; order Squamata; family Agamidae; genus Phrynocephalus; species Phrynocephalus guinanensis. The sequence goes on from CM074733.1 coordinate 124,361,244, forward strand.
GTGCTCTGGAGTCTTAAAAGTTCAGAGTAAGAGGTGGAGTGAAAATATGATACTTTACCTCTTTCCCCCCTCCCAACTAAACTATTCGAGAATACAGTACGCCTTAAACATTTAGAAGTGTATGAATGAAAGCAGCCACACTCAGCTATCAAAGGGACAATGTTGTTGTCTTGGAGTAATTCTTATTATCAGCCTTGCTTTCAACTTGCATCCTTTTCCAAATGATGTTGCCATGCTACATGGAATCATAGCTTTAGAGACAATGTGTCTGTAAACATTAATTAAAAGTAAAACAAATTTAAAAATCTGTCAAGTTCATGACTTGTTTTAAGCATGTGCAGTCCTTCAGTGGAAGCACATGCATCCACCGATTCTACCACTTCTCCACTCCCCACCCTCTTTCTCTAAAATCAGCAAGCAAATGCCAAAAAAGCAGCACCCATTTTGTCTTGCTGGGGGACTCTTGTGGAAGGATGAAGATGAGTACTGAGTAGCACTGAGAACTACCCATGCTGGCATGAACCATTACAACACTCATGTTTACCTCTTCTGTAACATAGCCTGGGGAATACGGTAACCTATTATTGGACATGATGCGAAAGACGGTATCACTGTAATGGGGCAATTAACTCTAATACTCAGCATCTCTTGATCTGCAGAGTTTTGTGTAAGATTACAACGATGAGGTGAAGATTAACACCTTGGTGTAATGGGACTGATGAGATGTGCCTTGTTAATCCTCCAAGAAAGCTTAATTGGACACTGGAGTAACCTTGCTTCATTGTTACGTATCACCAAATCCCTGGGAGAGTGAAGTGGTTGGGCTATATGATAGGAAATGTTTTTGTAATTGGGCAGATGAAGACTAAGAATTCCCGTGTTCAAAAAAAGCATATACCGTTTTCTTCAGTTACCACTTAGTATTTTGACTTAAATAGCAAACAGTTTGAACACACATCAAGAATGGTCAGACAGGAAGGCTCTGTGTGAGACCCACTTCCTAACTTCAAGATAATTATTTCAAATTCTGGTATAGTGAATAGGGGAAAAATATAACATCTCACAAGTTAATTCAGAGTCACATTTACTTTTATTAAACAGAATAGTTACTTCCAGTATGCTCTTTTAAGGCCTGTGAAGCTTGCATTTAAAATAAGAACAACTTTTCTGTGGAGCTTGGAGAACTCAAATTCCTAATACTGGAAATAATTTTGATATGAATAAATTTCCTTGTGTGGCTATAGCTGAAAGCTTGAAGGGAATGAATTAAGATCCTATTGACTCCATTCCCAATTCATATGAAAATCTGACCAGAACCTACATATGGGTGTTCATGTTCAAATCTTGGTTTAAACATGTAGTTAGGGAGCAGAACAACAGACATATCAGTGATCCTCACAACCACCGTGCATTGCTGAAAACATGCAGAACCCTAAACTACATTATGAAATAATTGATAAGATAAATGTAATGGGCAGGAAACAATTTTTGCAGGTTTTGTTTTTTGTTTTTCATTTTGGTCCCTAACAAAACAAAAAATGAAATTACCCATCAAAGAAAAATGAAATGAAACAAAACAGAAATTTCTGTTCTGTTTCGTTTTTTGTTTTCCCATAAGAATGCATTGAAGCAAGGCATTTCTATGGGGGAAAGCCTGTGGTTCCCCCCCCCCAATGCAAGGGGGAAACCGTGGGCTTTTAAAACTTTTTTTGCTGCCCCAAGCACAGATTAACTGCTGCAGCAGGAGAAGTGGCGGGGTTTTAAACATTTTTTTCGCTACAGAAGCAAGCACTGATGGCAACCATCGGTGCTTGCTTCTGTAGTGAAAAAAGCTTAAATAACCCACCACATCTCTCCACACCATCGTGGGCATAGAAGGAGAAGTGGTAGGTTTTTAAAACACTGTTCGCCACAAGCACCAGTGCTGGGCGGCCTCACGAGGCAGTGTGGAGGCTTCTCGGCACCTGGTGCCGCCCCCGCGCCACCGTAGAGGGTGCTTCCAAGGCAGCAGGGAGCCCTCCCAGCACCCGCGGCCACCGCTGCCATTGCCAACCCGGCACAGGGCGGCCTCCACCGGTAAGGGCAAGCAATGCCAGCGGGAGGCCCCGCCACCACTGCTGGAGCCCAGGAGGAGGGGTGAGTACAAGCTGCCAGAACAAAACTGTTTTTATTGTTTCATTCCATACAATTTTTTAAAAATCGTATGCAACGAAACAAAATGAAATGCAGGTGGGGACAAAATGGAATGAAACGAAACACCATTTCCCCATTTCATGCCCATCTCTAATGTGATTATTTCTATTTTGTTGGAATTATACTCTTTTATTGTGGTGATGACAACAGTGTTGTTAGGAATAAATGTCAGAAGGTGTGGTCTGAGAAGAACCTCTGTTCTGAAAACAAGTGAATTTTGGGACATATTAAACACTGCAGTAGTATAGCAAAGATTGATCAGAGAAAGGAAGATCTAAGCTCAAATCCTTCTTAATTACAAAAATTACCTTGTGTCCTTGGGCTAGTCTAAACTATTTTGCAGAATTATTTTCATGTGAAAATGGGAAGAGGGAAACCATGCAAAGTATTCATATACTGTACATTGCCAGTGCATATAAATATTGATATTGTGTCATGCACTTGGGAGTATGGAGATATTTCCAACAGATGTTGGCTGCTTTTTGCTGTCACATTTTAACTAAATGGGGAAAGTGGGGGGAAACACCTACTGGTTATGAGAATTCCCTAGCAAGGTCACACAAGCAATGCCCTATCCTCTGCTTTATAGGAAACATGAATGGGAAAGTGAAAGCAAAGCAGAAATCATGTAGAAATAACAACATATGATCTCCTTTGCATACTGAGCTTAAGTAAATGGGAAACATCCTTGCTTAATTTTTTTACTATATATGACTTGTCATCACAATATATTTGTTGATCTGCTTATCTAATCTAAGATTTCAGTGATGTCAAGCAAATACTTTTCCATAATGGGCACAGACAAGATAATTATCATAGCTTACACTTTCTACATTCCCACTTTCATCACTTTACTTATTACTCCGTGGCATCCCAAACATATGTGTAATAATCTGCAAAATGTGGCAACTCTTTGTGCATTTGATGAAGTGGACAGTGATCCTCAAAAAGGTTATTGCTAAATAAGGCTCATTAGTATTTAACATGTAACAAGATTCTTTGACGTTTTTGTTGCATACTCCTGAAAAGTTTGAAGGGTGTTCCTTTTTGTGTTGTGTGTGTAGAGATAGATGTAGACATACAGTAAATTTCTTATACTACTCCCCCACGCCGCCCCACCAGTCACTATGGCCAAGTAGTTGAGGAATGACGAGTATTTGCAGTTCCAAAATATACTCCCAGATGCCTGGTTTCTTCTGAAAACTTAGAAAGGTGTTGCTTTGTATATAGTGTGTGTATAGACAGAGACATACAGGGAGACAGAGATAAAATACAACTATGGATATTGGTCAAACTGAATGCTGATTCAATACTACACCACTTGAACTCTCCTGTACAGTGGTACCTCAACTTACGAATTTAATCCATTCCGAATGCATGCCCTTAAGTCAAACCAGTTTTAAGTTGGGGTACCTATCTAAAAATTGAAAAAATAAGTTAAAAAATAAAAAAATAAAAACAATATTTGTAACTCGAGCAAACCATTATCTAAAATTTGTAAGACGGTAGTTAAAACGCCAACAGTTTTCCACTCTTAAGTCTAATTGCTCTTACGTCGAGCTGCTCTTAAGTCGGGGTACCACTGTATTTAGTAGGACTGGGGAGAAGTATGGAGTGAGATTCATATCACAGCTTGGAAAGGTTAATTTTTTGCACTACGGTATTCAGAGTAACCCAACCAAAACTATGCCTACTGGGTTTTAAGAAAAATGGATTTTTACTACAGTCTTGAGGAAAGTTTTAGATATAATCATCTTCTATACTGCAGGGGAAATGAGAAACTCTAATGACAGGATTCATTACAGATTGTAGAATAGCAAAGAGTGTCTGAAATGACACACTCATTAGGGATTTGGGGCTATCATTTGGAAAGAAAAAGGCATTCTTACGACATTTATTTGCTCTGCCATGCAAAGGATGGTTTTAGTCAATTGGGATAATCATTGTAAGCATTTTATGTAATTACAAAGCAAACTAATAAGCTGTGCTTCTCAAATTACATCAATCATATCTAAATATCAACAAGCAAACTAATTCCACATTCAAATAGGAAGTTTCCAAATAGGGATATTCAGTGCCATGCAGAGAGTATGAATAAATGGTTATTTAATGTTTCTGACTTATTAGCTGATGGGTCTGGTCCCCAGTTAATTGTTCTGTTCCAAAGTTTATCATGTTGATTTCATAGAGCCTATACTGAAAATAGGTCTACCGGTATATATCATTAGGGCTAAGGGCTTGTCTATATGGTCTCTTTTACAGCAAGCTTGAGCAGGCTAAGTAGGGTTACTTGGAGTTGGACAGATGTCCAGTATGCCATTTGGTGTGATCCTTGAATTCAAATGGCATACTAGACCTCATAGAAACCAACCTACTGTATTTGTTCTGACTCCTTCTCCTGTCAATTTCCGATATAATGAAGTGCTTTAGGAGGAAAGGAACATCAGAATATTGAAAAACACTTCCTCTGGTCCTGCCTGCCTTGGAGGAAAAGAGGAAATAATTTTTCCTTTAGGCTCTAGTTATTGAAAGCTTCCTCCCAGAAGTGGAAAGAGGCGGCAGCGGGGGGGGGTGGGTGGGAATTAAGGGGCTTCTTTTTATTTTATTTTATTTTATTTTATTTTATTTTATTCTCTTTGACTTGTCTTAAAAGTCTGATGGTAGATTCAGCTGTCTGTAGGTCCCCAACGAGACCTTTAAGATAGGTCAAAGAAAGGGAGGACTGCCCCTCATTGCCTTCGCTGACTCCTCCCACTTCCAGGAGTAAGTTTTAGGTTTGTTGTTTTTTAAGAAGTGATGCAGCCTATCAGTGCAGCAGCCCTAATATAACCTGAAGAAAAATGCTTCATCTGGCCCTCCACAGAGCAGCACAGGAAGTGCCAATATGATGAAATATTTCTCTTCACAAGCCACTTCACAATATGGCAAATTCTCAGCGGCAATCAATTTGACAGCTGTAGGACCCACCAAGGCTCACTTCCAGCAATGGCGTGCACTGGAAACAAATCAATATAGAGTGATCCTGGCCAGACCAAAAAAAAAAAAAAAAGGAAAAGGAAAAGAAAAGCCCCTGACAGGGACCTAAATCACATCACGCTGATTCTGCGTAACCTGCATTGGTTACCATTTGCTGCCTAAGCCCAATTCAAAGTGCTTGTTTTGACATATAAAGCCCTAAACGACTTAGGACCTAGATACCTGAAGGACTGCCTCCTTCCATACGAACCTACCCAGCAATTAAGATCAAGCCAGGGGGCCCTCTTGAAAGAGCCATCCCTCAAGGAGGTGAGAGGGATGGCTTATAGACATAGGGCCTTCTCGGCAGCTGCCCCCAAACTATGGAATGCTCTCCCGACTGAGATATGCCAGGCGCCAACATTGATTACATTTCGAGGCCAGGTAAAACCTTCCTGTTCCAGAAGTTTTTAAATTAATACAATATAGACTATTAATTAATACAATATGACAATTTTAGTGTAATGATTTTAGTGTAAGGTTTTTATTATTACTTTGATTATCTATGGGTATTCTATTTTTAACTATTTTAAACTGTTCTAATTCTTTTCATTGTAAGCCACCCAGAGACCTTTGGGTAGTGGGCGGCATATTAGTTGAAATAATAGATAGATAGATAGATGATAGATAGATAGATAGATAGATAGATAGATAGATAGATAGATAGATAGATAGATAGATAGATAGATAGATAGATAGATAGATAGAATGTTTTGGGATGGGCTAGTCATGACATTGCATGATTACTGGAAAAGCAGCACACCAACCCATCCCTGTAGCAAACCAAACAACAGGCTAAGTGCCAGTCTGATTGCATTCTAAGTCTGTGCCTGTGACAAATGCGCTTGTAAATGCATGTGTATTGGTATTCATGACTATGTATTATGGCATGTTGCCTAGCCAATCAGCAAGCTGGCGGGCATGGCTAGTGTGTATCTCTGAGAGAAGAAGGGACTCTCCTGTGTGATCTAAGGGTGATTTAGGGAGTTAGTCTGCCTGGAGTGTCAGTTAGTCAGGCGTGACCAACTGTAACTGGCAAAGGGTCTGGTATATTTTAATATTTATTATTTATTTATTTCAGAGTATTTTTACCCTGCCTTTCTCCTTGAAAAAGGACTCAAGGCGGCTAACAGTAATGAGGGACAATATACAGTCCAATACAATTAAGACACATTCAAGTATTGAGAGCAAGGATTTGAGGGTCATCTTACAGCATTAACAACATTGCATTAAGGCAATCACATAGTCTATAAACACAAAGCATTAAAAGACAACATTACATTAATGCAGTCACAAAGTCTATAAACACAAAGTCTATGTGGTCATGTATGGTAGATTCATATAAAAGTCACATACAATAATAATAATACAATAATAAATCATAATACAAGAATGATTATAAGAATAAGTCATTAACAAAGTACTGTATCTAAGAACGACTAAGCTATTATAACAATTACATAGAACATCTAATTGTACATCAATAAAAGTTATATGTTTTTTTTTCAAATCATAAACATTAGTGTCAAAGTCCATCCTTCATAATCAAGGTCCTGAGTATCATGCTGATATTATGGTGGGGATGACTAGAGGGGAAAAATATAGTAATCTAATACTTTAATGATGGCAGTGAAAGTGGTCCAGGATCATCACAGTGCCTTGCTTGGTTCATTCCAGAACTGAATTAGCCAAATGTTGGCTATTTTTTAATCAGGTCCACAATGAAGCAGAATGGAGTTCCATTCATTAGCATAAACCTCTATAAAAATGTCTGCATCTTTCCAACCCCCATCTTCCTGGTATTTGAAATTTAAAAAATGTGATTCATGAAAGAAGAGTAGATGTCTTTAAAAGGGAATGAAAGCTATAAGTGATGGAATTACCCTGCTATACCAAAGGAGCAAAGCATTGAAAGTAGCCATTAAGAAAGATTTTCTGGATGTTTACAACTCTTCAGTTTTGCAGGGAAACTGGACCAACTTCTCAGTTCTTCCAATTTATCTCCTTTTATCTCTACTGGAAGCCAGGTATTGATCCATACACTGTGAATAATGTGTGTCATCTGCATGAGTTGAAGTGCAACTAAGTAAAGTTGCAAATTAGGAATCTCACCTCTTTGGGTCTCTACATAGCTGGCATTCTACTTTTATTAAGCAACTTAAATTCCATTGGAAGCATCTGAGAGAGAAATTTTTTTGAGCATTTTCAAAAAAATAATACATCCTAACCAAGATACTTTGAGATATTTTAACTATATTTCATATTCTTTTTCTCAGACATTTAAAAAATAACTCTACTTTAGCAATGAATGGTTTATAATAGAAATGGACACAAAATGAAAAACAAAATTCTGTTTCATCATTTCATTATGTAATGAATTACTTTGTTAAAGTAGGGTGTTAAATTTCATAATTAAATGCTATTTTAACTCTAGAACAAAAATATTTGTCTTAGAGGAATCAATGGCAGGGGAGCTCAAGCTCTTCCCTGTAAGCCCATTATTTTAAAACTCATTGCAAATAAAATGAAATGAAACTACAAAAGAAACAAAACAAAATAAATTGCTAGTTTTTCATTTCGTACCCATCTCTAATAGTAAAGTAACATATCGTGTGTAGAATGGAATTCAAATATTGAATAAGTCCAGTGACTAAAGCATCAGACATCCCAGCTGAGTGACCTATCTCTCTGCTAAAAGCAGGCTCAATTGCATTATCTGCTGTTTGTTCAAAGGATAAGCATAACAGCTGTTCTTGTTATGTAACTTAATATCTAGCCTTTTGAAAAGAAGGAATAGCAATCTCGCAGGGATAGCCTTTTTGTTAGTGCTTGATAGTGACATAACTCAAGGGAAAGAAACATACATAAATACACTAAACATGCATAAAGAGACTAGTGGTTTAGAAGTTATGAGACAGATCTATGTGTCTGTCTATATGTTTTCTGTCTTAACAAGGAAAACATTTTAGCTGGTTTCCTTTGATAACGGCAAAAGCCCAATCACAGGATGCAAATATCTAGACCAGTGGTTCTCACCACTGATCTAGACCATTCTCAGTGTGTAGAAAACTTCAGTGAAATAATTGATAAAACTATTAGTTAATCACTAAATGAAGTATATATATATGACCAGGAATTATTTTATATTCTATTAAGGATACCTCTTATCACTAATGTAATAAAGTAATGGGACATGTTTTGTTGCCTATTTCCAATGTAAGTCTCTTGTAGAACACAGTTTTAGACATCTCAACTCAGATGTTAAGTCCCACTGACTTAAATGAGCCTTACTTTTAAGCTTATATAGGTACAGTATATTATTGCAGCTTTGGGGAATCCATGGGAAATATCTGTGACCTCTCCAGCTGATACCATGGAATATCTGCAGTTTAAAACACAAGGTTTATTTTGATTTTTATAAAGCAAATCAGTGAAATGGTTGGCAATTCTATTTCTTAAATATTATATGGTAATAGGTATCAAAAGGAATTTCAAAATTATTTCTTGGACATATTTTTTTTTCCATGAGCTTTCTTCTCTGCCGTTTCTAGCATAGAATTCCCACCATGTTATACCTTATAGCCACTGTGTATATACACTTGGAAATCTGATATGACAACTGTGATTGTTTAAAGGGAAACTTAAGTTCAAGTTTTTATGTCCCTCTTTTGCTAAACAAGTCAGATATGACAAACAATGTTATACATTTACTAATTTCTTTTGCTTGACATTGGGCTGCTCATCAGGTATTACACACACACACACACACACACACACAGAGAGAGAGAGAGAGAGAGAGAGAGAAATTGAGCTTTCTTCATTAATTTTCAAAATGTTTTGCCTCAAGCATTCTGGGATGTTCTTTGTTCTCATTCCTAAAGCCAGCCATATGATGGTCAGTTGTGATTAAGGGCCTTTTCACACAACCCCTAAGACCTGCTGGCCACTTAAATTCAGACCAGAGATCTTGGGGGTTCGTTGCTCTTTCTGCGTCCCCACCCCTCCGCACTTCCTTGCTCCTGTCTGCGTGAGGGGAGGGAGAAAAAAAGAGAGGAAAAAATGCAGGCTCACCTCCGAAGCCGCCCAGAGCCCCCCCCCCGTCCTCCTGATTCCTGTCTCTTAAAGGGGCGGGAGGCAAAAACAACAACAAACAGAAGCGAGGAGAGCCCGGCACTCACTCCCTTAAATCCGCATCAGGGATTTTCACCCTCCGAGAGCAGGTACATGAAAAGTGCGCTGGGATGCGCTTAGGTGGGCATGCTCGCACTTAATTTTCTGTAAACTCTGGAGCTGGTGGGGAAACAATTGTAAGATCCGGAGCTGGCAGCCATTTGCGGCGGAGTTTAGGGGTCGTGTACAAAGGCTCTTAGTGTAGCTGAAAGAAAGGCACTTGACAGCACCAGATGCACTACTATACATGCCTACAGAGGCTTGGTGCTGAAACATCTTGAGCCTAATCTCAAAGACCTGGGATTTAATTTGTCTGCTTTCAGGAACTGGTTGGATTATGTGAAGATGAATTCCTTTCCTCTCCTTTCCTCTCCTCTCCTGCCTACAACATGCTGCTGGATTGAGTGTCTGTACTTAAAACTTCAAATACAATGTATAGAGAGTCAGACAGACAAACACGAGATCTACGCAAGGCAGTAAATAAAGACTGCAGCAGTAGTCCAGCTTTGCTCTCATTCTCTCTCTTTTTTTCTTTCTTAAATATTCCACATGCATTCCATGTAAAACAAAAGCTTCTAACCCAAAGCAAAAGGAGAACATGTAGCTATGCATTCTTTGACATGAATATTAATGCACAGTCTTCAGACTAGAAACGAGTTGAAAGACTCAGTAGTTCATTAGCAATTCCCAGAGGATTGGATTTCTAAAAGGAAGTATTGCTTGGTCACTGTGTAATCCCATCTAACTTGATGTTGTTACTCACCAGAGAAAGTACTAACTGTCAAGCTTGAAGAGTTGAAGGTGTAATTTAAAAGTGTCAGATAATGTTTATCAAATAAAAATCATGGCAAGCAGGAGTAATGAATAGCAATACTAAGAAACCAAGTTGAAACGAAGAAATGCATTCAAGAATTGAAATAATGCAGATATACCTGCAGTATATTTTTGAGTTTACCAACTATTTTTGAGATTACCAACATTACTAGCCATTTCTTATCCTGGTAAAGGCACAAGTGGGCAATAAATCAGAGCTGGTATAAGGCACTCTTGACCATGGCTGATATCTGAGCCTCAATGGAGAGTGCTGGGTCCAGGAGTACTCCCAAGCTGCAGACCTCAGCCTTCAAGGAGAGTGCCCCCCCATTAAGGCCAAGTAACTGGTCCAGCTATCTTCTAACTAGTCCAACAGTCCTCCTAACAGTAGCATCTCTGCCTTATCTGGATTCATTTTCCATTTATTGGCCCTCATCTGGTCCATAAGTGCTAGACAGCACTCAAGGACCTGCACACCGTCACCTACAGGTGATGAAAAGAGGATATAAAGTTGCATGCCATCAATTTTCTAGTGGCAGTGCACCCCAATTTTTTACAGGACTTTTTCTAGTGGCTTTGCCTGGTTGTTAAAAAGCATTGGGGAAATGGTTGGCCTTTGTGGGACCCCCATAATGGAGGTCCCAGGAGCTGAAGATCCAGCATTTTGGGCCTGAAATGTTTATACGTCCCCTATCCTACCCATTCTCCCTCCCTCCCTCTCAATTGCCATTAGACAGGACAAGGAACCACTTCACTTTCAGTGAAGCAGAGCAGAAGAAAGCAATGTAGGCTGTCACAAAGTAGGAACACATAGGCAAGTTCTATAATAGGACCACAGCTTTAATATAACCACCTGCAATCTCACAGAAGACAAAGTGACCTGATTTTCAGAGAAGACGTTAAGCAAAATAGAGGAGGAGGAGGAGTTGTTTCCCCAAGCCTGCAGTTTATAAACATCATGTGCTGGAATGGAGGAGTTCTGCAGACTTACTTGGATTACCCTCTTGGCACAAGATGGTAAAAGGCATCCCAGGTTAATTAGACAAAAATGCTAAAACATGTATTTTATTTTAAAAAATCTAAAATGGAGTATTCATTTATTTGTGCCTGAAACCCTAATCAGAACACAGAGACTCTAAGATATGCATAATACAGAGATAATGCAGTGCACTGATTCCAATGAGATAGTCTTCTCATTATTGCACATGCTATATAGAATGGGATGCTATTGAATTAAATGCTTAAGCACATTTATTTCCCTTTTTGTGTGAATGTGGCCAATTACAGTGAAGTGCTTTTATATGAATTCAAACCTATACTTATAATTTAGAGTCAATTGACATGTAAATTTAATTAGAGTCACAAGGATGATCTTTATAGTCCACAAAAGCTTGCTCCAACTAAACTCGGTTAATTTGTGAGATGCCACAGGACTCTCTGTTGTTTTTTTCCAGCAATGGATTAACACAGCTATGCCCAGCCTTCAAAAGGGGTGATTTTGTAGCTTTAAGCTTTTATTATTGTACCCCCTTTGTGGCATTGCCCTGCCAGATGACTGTTCCAGTGAGGATGAAATGGAGCCCCTGAATCTGAAGAACTGCTTGCTGCTGCCTCTGCAGACCCAGGGACTGCAGGGTTATAGAGACAGCTCAGCTCAAGGTGGAGGAGGTGGGGGTGGGAGTCACAGGATGAGGCTGGACCCCCTGGCAGTCCCTAAGAGTGATTCCAACTGAAGGCACATACTTGTCTTAAAGAAGTTAGGCAAAGCAGGAGATCTCAAAGGAATGATTTTCCTCCCAGAGAGATCCGTAGCCATAGTGTCAACAGTGCCTTAGCCATGTAAACATGATCTGTCAGATGTGCTGGGATTTGCATTGAGCAAATGGTTGGACTCAATAGTCTTATAGGCCCCTTCCAACTCGATTATTCTATGATTCTATGACGCTATCAAATTTATGTGAATGCTGTTACTGCTAGACTGTGGGGTCAGTTGCAATAGTAGCATTGAAAGAGTGCAAAAGGGACAAAATTAAGAAATTAATGTATAACAAGCTCCTTCCTTCCTTTCTTCCTTCCTTTCTTCCTCCCTCCCTCCCTCCCTCCCTCCCTCCCTTGTCAATATTTCACTTTGTCAAAGTGGTATTCACATTCACATTCATCTTAACAGCCTATTTATAATAACTTCACAATGAAGGGAAGGCCAGTTCCATTTTAAAAATGTGCACTTCTTGCCCTACCCATGAAAAAAAGAAGTACGTATGTCAAGAAAAGAGGGGGAGCCAGTTTCACTGCTAACATCATGTTGCCCATGAATAGATGTGTGCATTCTTGGTGGACAGGGCTGATAAAATATGGGGAATGCTTGGAACAGAACATGAGCCTTTTAGATGAAAACTTTGTTCATACCTTGATGGATGATAGTTCCATGCTATCCTATAGGCAAATTTCTTTGGGTACAATTGCTAATTTAAATTTTAAATAAGCAATAAAGACACTATCACAATATTGCAGCAATAAGACAATCAAAGGTAAACAAATGTTTTAAAGACCAAACCACAATTAAGAGCCAGTGTGCCCCTCAAAAATCTGAGAAAATAAAAACAGTATTCACCTGGCACTCATATAGGCACAGAGTGAGGTGATAGATGCTATTCCTGTGGAGGGCATTACTTTAAAAGCCATCTCCTTAGTACAGTGATGGCAAACCTATGGCACGGGTGCCAAAGGTGGCACTCGGAGCCCTTTCTGTGGGCACCCAACATCGCCCCTCCATAGCCACCTGTATACAGGTTAAATTACTGTATTAGCACTTTGCAAAAAAAAAGTGGGTTTTGAATTGCAGTTTGGGCACTCAGTCTCTAAAAGGTTCGCCATCACTGCCTTAGTAGCTGCCCACTGAGTGTCACTTGGCAAGGGTAGCCAAAGAAAAGTCTCCATTCAGGGCATCAACATCTGAGAAAGTAGTCTATGAGAAAATGCCATCCTTTAGGAGCAAATTATATCTAGACTGGAAGCTGGTGTAGCCAACAGAGTAATACATTTGAGTTGTCCAGTGCCATTTCACAATTTATCAGCCCTCTTGTAGGCTAATGAAGGTTTCCAGACCATTTTTGAAAACAAATAACATACATTAGAATGCTATGTGGGAGGCAGTCAAGAGAGCACTAGACAGGCATCTATCTGATGAACTCTAACTTGGATTCCTGCATTGAGCAGGGAGTTGGAATCAATGGCTTTATAGACCACTTGCAACATGGTTACTTTATGGCTATTTCTATGTTTTCAGAAATTGGGTATTAGCCATCATTTAGTCCATTATTATATCTGCACACTGATTCAGGATGCTCATTTTCTGATGTGGATATGATGAAAAGAGGATAAACTGGGGGTTATTGCATGTGTTGTTAATACTTCTCTGGATTACCTCACTGGTAATTTTATGTAGATGTTAAACAACATAGAGGACAAAATAATACCCTATGTAATCTATAAATAGTGGCTGCAATACTTTTGGCATTTGTGTACGTTTACATAATTTGATACTGCAGGTTGCAAACTTCTGCAAAGTGCCTCCAGCCCCCTCCCTCACTGAGCTAGTCCAGAAAGATGTGATGGCCACTAACACTGAAAACTACTGAGAGATCCAAGACAGTTTCATATGCATGCTCTCCTATCTTTCCACATCAGTAAGTATTAGCCAGGTGAAGGGAGATCAACCAGACCCACTATGACTTTTTTTTTCATTTGCACTCCATTGCTTTGCTGCATGGAGCTTATGTGTATACCAAAAAGTCAACTTGGTTCTGCTCGGAGGAGAAGAGCATTTGAGCAAAATCATGCCACTTTCCTGATCCCACAAAGAGCCTTCTGAAATTGTTGGACTCCTAGGGTCAGTAGTAAAAAAAAGTGGGTCAGTAGGTTTCTCGCCCTTGCAGAAGAAAGGAGCTGCATGACAGCTCTATGTAAGTCTTAAAAACAAAGCGGTATGACTGTGATAAAAGGGAAATATATCTAAACCCTCCATGCTCAGATCACTCTCCTCTGTCCCAAAATGCAAAATGGGTCATGTTACCTGCACTAGGTAGCTGACTTGTTGTAACTCTGTTGTGGAGTCATGGTGCTGCCTGAATCCTGTGGCCTCAATGGGAATATTGGATCAAGTGCCATTTGGGAATGGACAGTACTGGTATTGACTGCCAAATGAGTCTGGGCTCAGGTAGGTTCCTGTGCTTCATTCAGTTGGATCGCCATGTCTAGTTCTCAACTAGTGAGGCTTGGGTCAACCACAAATCATCCTTTCTGCGGTCACTTCCCATTTCGCCCACCCCTAACTGTCTGACATTTGTAAAGGATTAAACCAATCAGTTTAGCTGTGGACTGTGTGGGTGTTTTCCTGAAGCACCTCCTCCCTCCACCAAATTTTCAGAGACTTTGGGTAGCCAGCATCAGTGACTGACAAAGCAAGGGGCAGAAGGAGGCGATAGCACAGGTTGGGAATAGCAGGAGAGGAAGTCATCCAGAAGAAAACAGGATTTTCTCAGGCATATATTTTATTTACTGAAGAGGAAATGACTAGGCGGTTCTTTTACAATTCTGAACCTTAAGTGATTGAAGAACAAGGCTGCTCGGGTGCTGCTGGGACTGGGGTACTCCAAATGCAGCTGTATTGGAAATTACCTTCTTAAACTGTGCAGTAGCAGAGACTTCTGTGGATGTGGTTGAACAGTGTATAATCCACTGAGATTTTAATGGCAGTTTTATGGGGTGTGGGGGTGTCGGTGAGGGTAACATTTTCATCCCATCCTTTTAAAAAGCAATATTTCATATATAAACTTGCACTTGCGTATTCAACTGAAATGGCAAGATTAAAAGAATAATTAGGATTCTGGGTCACAGTGATATTCTGTTCACATCTCTGCCTTTAACAATCTGTTAAATGAGAGAGCTTAACAGAAGCAGGATTAACTGACTTTCTCTTAAGTTTGGTAATTGCAAATGCAAAATGAACATCATTTTGCTGACACGGTGCCAGAGGACAGCTCCAGCTGACAGAAGAGTGCTGAGCTATGATAAATAATGTATGCACAATATCAAAAGCTGAATGAGATACAGAAATGGAGGAAGCATTTCAAAATTTGGGATTTGCTCAAAGCATTTCCTGCAGTGATTCTCAAGAGGATGAACACAGAACAGTAATAAGCTCTATAACTGTGTATAATTCATAAACTTGCACACTTTTTATTCATAGCAAAAAAAATTGTGGTTACAAAAGGAAACAAAGGGAAAAGACACTGGGAGCCACTTGACAAAAAAAATGAGGTGGTTTTCTTCCCACTTGGAGTATTTATCCAAATAGGAGGTCTCTGCTTTTTTCTAGTAGTCTCCTATTTCACCACTTAAATTCAGTAAATGTGCACACTAGAACACTCTGTATATACGTACAGTATGTGAATGCTTTACTAGAAGCCAAGATTTAAAGTACATAAAATAGTAAATACTTAGGCAAATGATACTTATGTGATTCTTGTCTGTTTACTCTGTTGATATTTGGTTGAATGTTTAAGCAATGCACTGAGTAGCAGTTTAACGGCTCTTTTAAAACTTGAAGTCATCCTTCCAAAAAAGTACTAAATGATAGTTGTTTACTGAAATGACTTCACATTCTGCAGCTATCTTTATCTGTAGTATCTCTACTGCCTATATCTTCCATTCCTGGCACATCCTTCCAATCACTTAGAGCCCAGTCTTATACACACTATGCGCATGGATGACATACCCTTTTCACATTCCACCCACCTGCAGAAATCACCCGAACTGAATTATAGTGGTACCTTGGTTTACAAGCATAATCCTTTCCGGAAGCTTGCTTACAAACCAAAATATGCATATATCAAAGCAAATTACCCCACAGAAAATAAGGGAAACTTATCTGATTTTTCTGCATTCCAGGCAGCACAGGGCCCAAACTGAGATGAGCCTTGCTCACAAACTGGAGCAATGCTTGCAAACCGAGGCAATTTTGTACTGCAAAAGGAGCTTTTTTAAAAAATACTCACAATCCAAGGTACTCGTCAACCGAGGTACCACTGTATAATGTATTCTCAAAGGCTCAGCACTGCAGGAGTATACAGGTGTGTGGCCAGGTATATATTGGGACCACAAAGCATAGCATCCAGAACAGACTCAAAGAACATGAAGGACATTGCAGGCTAAAACCACCAGAAAAATCAGCAGTAGCTGAACACACCCTGAAACAAACTGGACATGAAAACCTCTTCCAGGACACACAGGTGCTGGACAACACTAACAACCACTATGTCAGACTACACAGGGAAGCCATTGAAATCCACAAACACAAGGAAAGTTTCAACAAAAAAGAAGAAAGTCAGAAAATCAATAAAGCTTGGCTTCCAGTACTGAAAACTACAGCCTGCAAAGGGTCAAAGTTCAATTATTCCCATCCAGGCACAACAAGCACCAGTTCACACAATAGAACAGCTAACGGCCTCCATCAACCACAGAGAAGGATCCCTGCCACCCCTCCATCACAGTACAATGTCTAACACCTATTATCCTACATAGGACAAGTTTCCCCTTTCCCACAACTTTAAAACCCCACAGTCTCACTCACTCTATACCCCAGAGCACAGAGAGAACTCCTAGTTCCCTGAGATCCTTGCCCTCTGAAGATGCCGGCCACAGAGTCTGGTGAAACATCAGGAAGAAAAACTTCCAGAACATGATCAAACAACCCGAAAAACTCACAACAGCTACCACTGTATAACTTTAGGCCTGGCACTAATGGTATTTGTTTTCTTATCAAAATCACATATATTTTGCATTGGCAGGAGGAATGGTCATGGGTGTGCCATGACATCACAGCAGATGACTTTGCAGTTGTGAAAGTAGGGAGCAGAGGATTTTTTGGTTAATCTCTTTCTGTACAAATATAGTCAAGAAGATGTGAAAAGGTACTGGGAAAATTTTCATGTTTCTTTCTTTCTGATTTTAATGATTGATTAGTTGATGGATTTTTTTAAAAAAAGCATAGACGATTTTTCTTACATATGATGTCAGATTTCATCCTTGCCTAGTAAACTATTTGAAGCTATTATCATTGCCTTCTTGTTTGAAGGCTTCACATACATCTTGTGGCATTGTAATATGCAGCTGTAAAACAGTATATGAAGCATTAAAATACTTTATATAATTTATATACATAGAGGTTTTACAATGATACAATAGGTTATTTGATGTTTAGACTTTTTGACCTGTTGAACTCAGTATTGTTTAGAAACTGCAGTTCTAGCCACTTCCCCTAAATAGCAACTTGCTCATGTTGGATCCTGATGCATTGTATATTTCATGTAGTAAGTTGATATCAAACCATATGGTCGAAGCTGGCAACCTATCTCTTTTTGTATATCATATCTGTTGTCCTAATTGGCATCAAGGTTCCATACTGATCTCTGAACTTATCAGATTTCTACAGATTGCCTCACCAGCACTTAACAGTTGTTTAGATGATAAAGTCAAGGGCACAGAAAAAGACATAGGATAGGAAATAGTGTTTAGTTCATGACAGATCATTGATGGGAAAGAGAGTTACAAAGCACTTTTCAACAAAGATTATACTGATTTAGTTTACTTATTTCACTGCAATGTCATTGGACAGAACTCTGTTCAATAGCTACTTGAGCATAACCCAGTACAGTAGAACCTTGGTTTGGGAGTACCTTGGTTTATGAGTATTTTGATCAACGAGCAAAAATCTCTGATATTTTTGCCTTGATCAATCAGCAGTGTCTTGATATATGAGCATCAGAGCCACTGACAGCTGGCTGCTAGGTCAGGCAGCTGGCTTCCAGCTGCTGTGGCCCCAGAATTGAAGCGGCAGCTCCGCTGCTCCAGCCTTTTACCCACTTTGGTGGGGTCGGCTTTCGAGCACCTGACCCAACACCACCTGTTCACCGCTTAGCATTCTGGAGGAGCTGGACATGGATGGCAAAAAGCCTCTTGTCCTTGCCATGGACCGTGGCTGCTATGGCCATTGGGACTCCCTGCCAAAGCAAATTTCTCCATAGGAAACAATGGAAACTGAGCATCCAGAACGAATAATCTAAATTTCCATTACTTCCTATGGGGAAATTTGTTTTGATTTATGAGTGTTTTGGTTTATGAGTATGCTTTTGGAATGGATTATGCTCGTAAACCAAGATACCACTGTATTATACTTGCAGTCACTATAGTAGTGTCAAGGTGGATGGAAGCGATTCTGCCAGCACACTCTGCAAACAATTCAAATCACATGGTCAACTGGGCAATCAAATTGTGCAGTTTCCTGATGCCAGGTGTTATGTCAAACACATGTACACAGCTTGCATGAATAAGATTTTGCACAGAGAGAAATCTATGTAGGACAATGAGATTTCTCATTTAGGATTCTTCTTTTTTATTTTTAAACTACACTTGGTGGCTTTTCCATGTAGAACTCCTCTGCAGTCTCTCCATGTAGGCATGCCAGTGAACTCACTTTGTAGCATTACTCTTCCCCTTCCAGTATCTGTCTTACCTGGAAGACCCAGTTGTGCCCAATGGCTTTCTTGGCAGTTCATCAGAGTATCAAGGTTCATATCTCATTCTCCCACTATGCTTCTATGTTTTTCTCTGCTGTTTCTTTCTGTCTGGTAGCTACAGCTGGTGGCACCCGTTCAGTCTCTTCCCAGCTGGCTCTGTGGGTAGCATGGACTTTGTGAGGTAGAACAGGTGTGCAGCTAATACAGCTCTGTTGGATCACTACAGCCATAAAAAAAGACTGTCTCTGGAATTTGGTGTAGCATTGGTGGCTTTCCCAGTCCATTCACTAAAACACCTCCTTTTCTCCTGATGGGCTGGTGTTTTCATCTGTGTCATTATCTTTTGGCTCGGGGTTGGAGTCAGGCTGTGGCAATCTTGCCACTGCTCTGTTTAGGACCAATATATTGACCTTCCTTTTTCTGAGCTATCCAGCACACCCCTCTTTTGACAGCTTTACTTTCTCCATCAAATTTGATCACATTTTACACAGACTTCATTTCACCCCATCTTTGTTATGACACAAATCTCATGGGGCAATTCATATTTTAAAATGTCATTTACAGTTCCAGTATATCCGATAGAATCACAATTAGCTACCTCGGTTTCCCCAGCATAGCCAATCAAAATAGTCTATTCCAGCTTATACCTTTTTCACTTCGGTATAGAGGTGGAGGTTATGCTTCCAGAGGCTGCAACGTGCTACATATTTGCTATAACAAAAATGGGGTCTTTGAGATGTCCTTGGTTGGCAACCTCTTCTGGAGATATATAGCAATCATGACTGCATCATCTCATAGTCCTCTGAATGACTCAGCATCTGCAAGTATGGCTCTTGCTTTAGTCATCTAGTGCAAAATGTCCTGTTGGCTTTGAGCTTTCTTTTAAACTTCTAGAGAAAATAACAACTTGAGAAACATATATAGGTCAATGAGATTTCTCATTTAGGATTCTTCATCAGACTGATGAAGCTGTTTGGATGAGCAGCAAAGCATTTCAATCTCTCAAGAAAAAGAAGTCCAGTTGCCCTGACTCAACTTCCAGATAACTTAAGAAATTGTAATAAAGATTAGAATGTTTTTACTCTTATCTAGTAATGGCACAATAAGTGGCTCACATAGACCACTATGTATTAGATCTCATATACTGATACAGTAGGACCCCCATATCTACTGGGGATTGGTTCCAGGCCTTCCCATGGATAATGAAAACTGTGCATAAGAGAGAACGCCTGCCCACCCACCCCCAAACTGCTGTTTCCTGACAGTAGCTTGCTTTATGACTGATGTTTTGAGACAGTAGCTTGCTTTATGGCCACTGTTTGTTACAGTAGCTTGCTTTACAGCTGCTGTTTGTAACAACAGCTTGCTTTACAGCTTGCTTTGTGGCTGCTGAATTATTTATTTTTTTCCTCTGCCAACTAACTGAATCAGTGGATAATGAATCAGGAGATACGGGGTCCTAGTGTATTTTTCTTCTCAGTTCTGAGAGGGAGTGTACTGTAGGTCTAACAGCTTATACGCCTATTTGTGTTGTTTGCATTGTGTTCCAATTTTAGTATATGTGCTGCCAAAGTATTGTGTGTCTTTACCTTGATGCTTGTAGGAAAATTTGAGTTCTTTGCTCAAGGAGCACCTTTGGGTCTTCTTCTTCTTCTTCTTCTTCTTCTTCTTCTTCTTCTTCTTCTTCTTCTTCTTCTTCTTCTTCTTCCTCCTCCTCCTCCTCCTCCTCCTCCTCCTCGAGTCTTACCACAGGTATGGAAACACCATTTTACCCAAATGGCCATGTCTTCAGGGTGCAGGCCAACAATTTGCGTGTCCTTATTGACAGTGTCCTGCTGTCTCAATTTTGATCACCTACATGGCTGCCAGCCATTGATTTTCAGATGGTACCCATTTTGGGTGATGGTGAAAGGACACATCCATACCAGTGGAGTCAGCTTTCTCTCATCTTCCCTGTAACTGATACCACACCTAGTTGTGGTTGGAGAGTATTATTTGTGATGTGGTTGAGCAAGGAGATATCCAATATCCAATCCAGCATATGCATTCCCATGGCATAGAGATGGCTCTCTATGCCCACTGTTGCTGCCCAATGTTTATGATATCCTGAAGATGGCATGATGGGTATACATAATGAAAGCTTGATCTTTTAACTGTATTAAAGGTTTTAAAGGTTTTACTTGGAAGCTAAACTTGTTTTTTTGTAGATATTTTTGTAGATCTTTTCAGTTTGTTGACTGGTATTGGTCTACCTGTTTAAAAATATTGCCATTGTTGCGGGATTTTCTGTTTGCCTTGGAGTCCTTTCACATCCTTTCTGCAGATATATTATTCAATGTCTTTGGAAGCCTTCTTTATGCAGATATGTACTCAATGTCTTGGGAAACCTTCTTTCATGCTTTGACTAATAAGTTAAATGTTCTCCACTTTCCACGTTTCCTGGCAATTGTATAGATTTTTGTAGTGTTCCACTTTGGCTTTGGAAATGGCCCTCTTGGTTGCTTGTTTGGCAGAGACATGATTCTGTCAATTTTCAATGATCTTATCTGATTGTCATTTCTTAAAATCTCTCTTGTTCTCTCACACTTTCTCCTGCGCTTGTTTGGTCCACAGCCTTGCCTCCTTGTAATGGCAGCCTAATTTTGTGAAGCTGAGAATTTCCTTGTCAGTGGTAGTAATAAAGTCACAAAATGCTGTTCAGGTGAGATCACTTGAGGTGGTATTGATGGATGGAAATACGATTTTTCTGATCATTGCTTCTTTGTGGTTCTGTAGCTTCCACCATTTGATATTTCAAAGCTGTTTTTTTTTTCTTCCTGCACTCACTGCATTTGCTTGATAAGCTGAAAAACTTAGTTTATAAATATTTTCACATTCATAGATTTGGAAATAGAATTCATTGCCTTTGCTTACTGTGCACTTCTCATCCAGAAAGTATATTGTAAACCCTTTCGCATCTATGACTGAGACATTTATCATATTACAGTTCATCTCAGAACTTCATTTATTGTGGTGACACTGATCTCAAGGGATAATTCACATTTTAAAATGCCATTTCCAGTTCCTCATATATCCAGGGAATCATCATCAGATACCTGGATTTCTCCAGCAGCATTTCAGTTCACATTTTTAAAAAGCTCTCTAGATTGAGCTCTGTAATGAGTAAGTCCACTATCAACAATCCAATCTATTTATAATTATTAGCTGTACAAGCATCATGGATTGGAGTCTTACTGCTTTTTACTCTTGATTATTCTGTTTAGAATTAGTCATTACACATTGCCTTTGTTCTCTCAGGTCAAAGCTTGCACATCAACCATTATTTAAGCAGTCTCTGGGGAATGGACAAACTCTGGCTATATGGCCCTTCTCACTATACTTAGAGCATCACTGTGGTTGGCTTTGGAGACTGGCTTTTCTAGAAAAGCCCCTTCCATTCATTATGTAATTTGAGCCCTTTTAGATCTGGAGATCCCACAGGTGACCATATGTTTTCAATATTGTCTTACTTTAAGGACTTTTGACGGTGGAAGAAAAAATTTCAAACTGAGAGGGACAGAATGGTTAATTGCTAACATTCTTCTGGAGAAGAATACCCTCATCTGAGCCAATAACATGTTGGAGGGATTTGGAATTTTGTTGCACTGATTTTAGTGTTGAGAAAAAAAAACATATGCAGAGATCTGCCCAGTCTCATCTCTTTCTTTAGAAAAGGGAAAATGACCAGCCTGGATGCTTCTTGGTTAGCGAAAAGGAAAAAAATGTACTTACAGTCTATGGCTTTGTGTGTATACAGAGAGAGAAAGAGTGAGAATGGAACATTATTTTGCATACATATAGTGTGGAGCTACTTCTTCACATGTCTGTCATCAGAGAACAGATAATGGAGGGGAGAGAGGAAAGGTGGAGCAAATGAAAGAAGGGGGAGAGCTCAGCAACACTGAGGCATGGAAATAAAAAAAGAAAAGAAAAGAAAACAACCCTCTAATGTCTTGCCAACCTGGGCTCAAATGGAGTGGGTGGACATATATAAGCATGTTCTTTAGACTCTACATGGGTTTTGTAGATGTGATGCATCACTTATACATTTTTTAAAAATATGAAAAATTTCTCCTGGCAGTGGGTGAAGACAAATGAAGACAATAACTGGATTTTTCTTTTCTTTTTCTTTTTTAGCTTGTCTTAAAGGCTTGGTCAAGAACCCACCCGCAGCCACATTGTTGTTTGCTACCACTGTGCTTGTTTCTTTGAATGTTTTCTTTCTGGAAACTCAACAAACACACATATTCCTATTATAAACAGATATACTATTTTATTTATTATTTACTTACCCTAAGCAAGGACTGGTGTGTTCCAATGGAAATCTAGGAATGGCATTTTATTCTCACAGTAATCCAAATAATATGCAAAATCTCCTCTCAGTTGGCTGGCTAAGCCTATTGCAAAGAAAGACGAGAAACTGCCTAAAATATGAAATAACTCCAATTAATCCCTACCAGCTCTACATTCCTTTCCCTCAAAGATTTTTATATTGCCCTCCAAGGAGGTATATAACCCAGGTAAATAATTGCTGGTCTAGGCTATTCCACCGTGTAAATTTCGAATGAAATCAACTATCATTGCTGCAGAAAACCTGTTCTATTGCTACTGAAATAAATTCAATTTTCAAGTTTTACCCCAGAGAGCACTGAGAGAGAAAGGCTTTATGGTGTACAAATTTAATGAAAGCAGAACAATTATGGGCAGCTCAGCTGGTGGTGCTTGAAGGTCCCAGATTCACGGGGGGGGGGGGGGGAGTCATGGATTCCATGACAAAGGGACACAAGAGATAAAGAAGTGGAGTAATCAAAGGATGAATTTAAGCTTATAAGCAAAAATGTGGATTCGGTTCTTAATATGGTCATGATAATTTCCACTTTCTTAATAGGTGGGTTTTATTCACATTTAGGGCTGCTTTACTCATGTGTGTCTGTGAGGACTAGCATTCAAGTATATGAACTGGCTTTGTGTGTGTGTTGTGTCATTACAGTCGTGACCGACTCTTTGTGACCCCATGTCCATGGAGTTTTCTTGACAGAAATACTGGAGTGGCTTGCCATTTCCTATTCCAGGCACCTACAGCACCTGGTATTCCCTGGTGGTCTCCCATCCAAGTACTAACCAGGGCTGACCCTGCTTAGCTTCCGAAATCAGGCGAGATCGGATGTGCTTAGGGCATCCAGGCAGCTTATGAACTGGCTTTATTGAGACTCATTTCATGGTAAAGCAACATGAACAGTTTTTCCCCCCCTCTGGTGCAATAACTTCAGTGTCTTGTTTGCATAATCACAAGATTACCCCATGTTATTGCCCTCATCAAGTGATAGGCAACATGGATGAACCAAACTGAAGAGTTAAATTTGGGAGGCAGGATAAGAAGTTCCCGAATAAAGTTCAAGCTTAAAGCTAACTTAATGGGAGAAGGGAGATTCCCTTTCTGCATCCCTATGACTTCTCTTCCTTTCCAAAACTAACCGGAGCTACTTGCTTTTAATAACCTGTGCTTTAATTTCTGCTCAGTTGGGTACACACTGATCTAAATGGCCTCATTGTTCCATCATTACTACAGTACATTCCTTCAGTTCAATCATTGTCTCATTACAATGTTCTTCCTGAACACAGATTAATTTATATTTCAGAAGCACCACTGAATTTTCCAACTTTTTTTTCTGTTCGACATCCCCTACACATGAAATGTTTATACACATGGCACGTACCTTGGTTTGTGTGACTTCTTGTATTATGCGAAGCCGACGTGCCAACAGAGCAGCAGCACAAAAAATCTACATAGTTATTGCTGCAGTTGTAATGTAGCATTAAAACACATTTCCAGCATGAATGATTTTGCAGGTCCCTTCCTTCTCACTGATGTGAACATATATTAACATTTCCAAATCTTCTAGTATGTCTATTTCCTAAAAATACTACCTTCATAATAGATAGGAGGAAAGTGAAATTGAAACAGCTCCCAGATTTTAATTAATCTGAAACATATAACTGCCTGATTCTATGAGGCATGTCACTCTTGGGAGGAAGGGAGGGAGGGAGGGAGGAGTGGCAAGGATCGCAGTGCTGGCTTTGGTATTGAACCTGACCCAAGCTGCTGTTCTGATGCAATGATAGAATTATAAATACTGTATACAGTGGACCTTTGTATAACAAACGGTTTGTATAACATAAAATTTGTATAACATAAAAATTCCAGAGATAGGGGGAATTTGCTTAACAGAATCCCCTATGGGGCAAATCCATACAACATAAAAATGGGATCACTCCATTTTCAATGCATTTTATGGGAAATTTGTATAAAGGAAAATTTGCTTAACATAATCTCATTTGGAACAAATTAATTCCTTTATACAAGGTACCACTGTACCAGGTGCATCATGATATGGGCTTGTTCATTCATGTCTGCTCATCTGCCTGCTTTGGGTGTGAAAGAAGACCCTATTATGAGAAACCATGCAAGGACTCTATACCAGGACTGTCCAACTTTGAACAGGCCGAGGTCTACTTTTTCCAGCCTAAAGTGCCTGAGGGCTACTACACTAATACCTCTACTTACGAATTTTATCCATTCCGAACACATGCTCATGACCCTTGAACTGGCAGCTCAGCTAAGACAGTGGGCTGGCAGACCCAGAACTTTGCTGGGGCAGTAGTGATCCTTGGGATGGGGGAGGGAGGGGTGGAAAACTTACCCCCTCACATTTTATTGATGCCTGGCGGGCTACTTTTGAAACCTTTGCGGGCTACCCAGTAGCCCGCAGTCTACCTGTTGGACAGCCCTGCTCTATACAAAACATGGTGGCCTTTTTGTTTCACAAACAGTAATAATGAGGTCTGTATAAGTAAGCATGCTGGTGTCTTCCTGAACCAGTTATAAAACTTCCTATATAGCTGATTTGTAAAATATCTGAAAAGCTTTAGTCTTGTGCTCGGTGTCCTCCCTACTGCCCCCATTACAAGTATAGGGGCACTTAGGTTCTGGGTCTGACTCAGTCTTTCTTGGGTTCCCCAGATAACTGTGATCCCTTTCCCATGATACTATTCTTCCATGATTTCTCAGCTGTTATGCAGAGGTTCCCTGTGCTCCCTTTGAAAGGCCTTCCTAAGGTTGTGTTGCTGGCAGTTAACACTATAAGTAAACATGAGCGGGTATTGTTATTTCTGCCTTTCCCCCCCCCCTTCCTTTTTGCCTTCCTCCTTGGAAAAACAATCTGATATAGAATGAAGCCTTGGTCTAAAAGATGCTTCTCAACCTTGCTTGTTGAAGGACCAGAATGAGGACAAAGCCAGAGAAGGACTCGAACTTGGGTGCACAACGCTCAGGGGGACCAACAAAAAATAATCTATTATTCAAAGCACACCACGCCATTAGAAAAAGGGCACAGTTTATAAGATCTGTTCAGGTCTTCACTTTTCCTGCGTGAACAGGACCCCTGGGGTAGAGCCTACACAAGAGCATTTCACCCCTACAGGTTTGTCCTTTCTTTGCACAGAAGGCTGTGATGGATTGTAACGGGACTAATAGCTCCCTTCAACATGTGGTGAGCTTATCTTTGCAAGGAACAGCTGAATAGGTTTATAAATTCAAACTGAAACACATACTGCACATTTCAAACTTTTTGCAGCATGATGTATGTTTAGGGTGCCTTTTCAGAGAGCAGCCAAGAGCAGGAAGATTGGAAGGAATAATTTTATAAATTTTCCTCTGGAACAAAAGCAGCTAGTTATGGCTCTGTTGCTGTGCTATCAAACGTTCAAGCACCAGATGAGCATGTAGAATTCATCACTAACAAGAATCAAATATTAATCAGTATCAAATATCTTACTTGTGTATTTGTAACACTACCTCTTCATAAGACATTTTATACTAAATAGTATTTAACCATCTTTGAAAAAAATGTAAGAGATTATCTGTATAGATGCTGGAGTTCCTTTAGGTCAAACCTAGTTAACAAGGAGGACAATGTAATAAACTTGTCCCATACATCCCATTGGGTGATACTCCAGGCCTGCCCAAACTTCGGCCCTCCTGATGTTTTGGACTACAGCTCCCAGAATTCTAAGCTTAGATTGCCAATGGCAAAGGACTGTGGGAGTTGTAGTCCAAAACATCTGGAGGGCCGAAGTTTGGGCAGGCCTCCTTGTAGCCTCATCAAGGCAAACTACTCTCTACATATGTGTAATGATTTGTCAGGCTGAGTCACTTATGGTAACTATGGCTATGATCCAGTGGTGTACGTTACTATCCAGTGCTGGTAGAATCTGGATTTTCTTTCCTTTTTCTGCTGTTCCAGCTTCCTCCCCCAAAACACCTGCTAGTCCTCGAGAACAGATTCCAAGAATGCTTTGAGACTCCATGAAGGAGTCTGAATCATTTAAAAGACTTTGTAAAGATGCTGTTTCCTGCAAGATTAATCACTGTATCATTCCATTCCTAGAAAATGTGAATTTTCATTTCATACTGTAAAACTTTATAATTATCTTGTGTGGCTTAATTCTTTCATGAAAAGCCAATGTCTAGCCTTCAGTGTGATTTAAAAATGTAAAGGAGGTATGTGTGCACATGTGGACATGTGTTGATCTATGTCTTAATTTGATACCATGCTGTTGCAGGAAAAAATCTCCAAAATGGAGGATATTTGTGAGGTGAGAGAAAGGAATCCACTCAAGGACTTAAAGTATATTTGCCTTAAGTGCTCAAAAGCAATGTAGCCAACAACAACATAAAGCAGATATTGGTGGTCTAGTCTGTGCAGTTGCTTCTGGTAATGTGACAAATATGACTCGTCCAAAACCAAACTTCCAGGATGCACACGAACAAACATGAACATGCAACCACTACGGAGGTGTACATGTTCATCCAGCTCAGTATTATCTATCCTGATGGAATGTCTTCCTCCAAGGGATTGACTAGGGTGTTTCCCTGCCTTATCTGTCATGGCCAGTTTGTGCTTGCATGAAAAGTATGTGGTTACTTCAGTTTAAGCACAGAAACACATCACCATGCTTCTCTAGTTAAAACAGGGGGGTTGTTTTAATATGTTTTATTCTAGGGATGGAGTGAAAATTCAAAGCAGGTCTGATCTAATGATCAATTTCTTGCCAGCAGAATCAGTGTGTGCCTCCACGGAGCCTGCCTTGAAAATCCAGTACTTCTCTCACATCTTAGTTGCTTCATTCTGCAGAATATTCTGCCAAACTGCATTTATATGTAAGCTTACTAACTGGCAGCTTGATGGAGCCTTCATAAGAGAATAAAAAATCAATTGGTCTCACACCAATTATCTATATAGCATTAGAGTTACATCTGGCATAACCTACACTCTTGCATACAAATGATAGTTCTACAGTGTCTTACTTGTGTCTAATGTATATTTTTCAAGTGTAATGACATTTGACATGGATGTTATTTTATTTCACAATCCATCATGCCCTTCCTGGACACATTACACAGCTGTTTCCCATATTTTTTTTCAGAATAATAACCTTAATAAGAAAAGTATTTGGTATAGAAATTTTCCTGAACCTTTTGAAGATTGTTGCAGATTGTTTATGAACTTTCTCAGAAATATGCCTTACATAAACCATGCTCTCCTCCTGGATTGTACAAATGACCAGACTTGTAGTATCATGAGTAATACATGAACTGTGCTTATAAAAACAATAATGTAAACATGAATCACATATTTGTCTGCAACTGACACTGTTATCGGGAGAGGCAGTGCTAAGTAGTACCAGAGGAGATTTCTACTACTGCATGACACCCCATTGTCAACCTATGTTATCTCCTATTCTTGCTCCTGCTTCTCCTTACTGGCTCTTTATGTCTCACTCAAGAGAGCATTTAGAACAACCTATTTGCCTTTTGCTTTCTTTTTTGAGTGGGGTGTGTGTGTGTGGGGGTGAGGCAGTCATCTCAAATGAAAGGGGAAAACAGAACAGACAGTGGAAACCAAAGGCAGTAGGGAGCAGGCTCATTCTAACAGGGATTTCACCAAATATGTCTTCTTCAAGGGTACTCTATAACCTGGAGGTTTCAACAAGCTGATTTCTGAAACAGTCATTGATTAATTATGTGTGCCAAGACAGAAAAAGCTTTAGCCTTCCAGAGATTGCAGATCCATCCAGCTTGGCTAAAGAGGGATGATAAGGAGATTAGTAGTTCAGCTGTATCTGGAGTACCTCTAAACACAGGAAAACATATGCTAAATAAGTCAGTTTTGAAGCCCTTTAATAGCCAGGTGAGCTGTGATGACACCCTCCACAATATATGCATAAAAATTCATTTTAAAGGGATAAAGCCCATCCCTTCTTGGAAAGTAGTCTTCCTTCTCCAGAGGACTTATTTTTCTTATATGTACAGTATATGCATTTTAATTAAAGGTCAAGGGAAAAGAGGATTGAACAAGGGCTACAACACATATTAGGTGACCCACAACACCCCAGAAAACATTTCATGGCCCACAGGTTAGGAAACATTGTCCTGAATGTTTTCAGAATGTGCTAGCTAGTGGCACCTGGATGGTCCCTTGGCACTTTCCTTGATATGGAACCATTCTTAGCTTATAGATAATGGTGAGCGCTTCTCTGCCAACTGATGATGAGCCTTTAAAAAGTGACACAGCAGAATATGACAAAATGAATTTGTAAAATGAAACAAAATATCACACACACACACACACACACACACACACACACACACAGCAAAGCAAAGCAAAGCAAAGTAAAGCAAAAACAGCAAACGTACTTCATCTGTAGAAAAATATATATATAACTGAAATTTAACTGATAATTTTACTTTTTTTTAATCTTATAACTTAACTCACCTCCTCTTAACTCACCATTCTTTGGCTATCTCTAGCACTGCATCCTATTCCCCAAAACTGAGAAAAATGGGCAAGGTCCTTCTGACACAAAAAACACACAAGCATCTTTGTTATGAGCCTAAGAGCTTGCTGCAAGTTGGGCTAGGTTTTAAAGCCTCCTTGTGTGCAAGAACATCTTCCTTTTTTCTGCATCACAGCCTGTGTTTGGTCTCCTCACATGGTCACCTGGGAAAATGTAGCTATTTGATGAGATGTCAGCTTCCTACCTTAAACCTAGTGACTCCACATGTCTCCTATTTTAAGAATCTTCCACGCACCTAGAATAGTTGCTATGAACTAAACAGAAAAGAAATAGACAATTCAGACCGCCAGTGATTGCTTCAAGTAGATTATGTGAATGCGTCCACAAGGTACTGCATGAGCATCTTTTTTGCAAGACAGACATACAAAACCTTCCTCAGTATTGTAACTCCTTTATGGCTGTCAAAATCTAAGCTATGAATCCACACCCTACCCCAGTATTATCTAATGGACACTATCAATAATGAACACATTCAAAGGCAAAGAAAAACTGTGTAAGCTTAGCACATAACCTATATCACTAATTTTTATTGTTTCATTTTGCTTGTTGTGAACCGCCCGGAGTTCCATTGGAAGATGGGTGATAAATAAATAAATAAATAAATAAATAAATAAATAAATAAATACCATATGGGCCATATGAAAAAATTACCAACTGCTACTAAGAATAAAGGAACACATACCCCACATTAAGCATGGCAACACAGAGAAACCAGTTTCAGAATTCTTCTACCTCCCACCATATTCTGTTAGGGATCTCAAAGTGGCTGTGTAGAAAAGAACGAGTTTAAAAGGGAAACAGCGGAAAATTAGCTTCACAAACAAATTCCAATGTATTGTCAGTGCTGCACATTTGTTGTACAGTGGGGCTAGTCAGTGCATATACTGTAAAATGGAAACTTAGCATATTTTAAATTATCTCTATTTCATATTTTTCCATTGAAAAGGTGCAAGGCTCACTGCACACAGTAGGAGCTACTCATTTATAACTATCTGCCAACCTGCAACTGCCATCTCATTCCAGTACAACTAACTGCCATTGAAATTGGTGTGATTTAGTTCTGAGTAAAAGCATTTTCCAGTATGCTGCTAAGCACTCGCATTTGACCCAGATCCTCTGATAAGAGAAATATTGATATTGGTGTACTCATAAAAAGTTATATTCAAAACTGTGCATATAAATATATGCTGTCCTTATTGCCATTGTAATTTCCTGATCCTTGTCTTAATTAAAGTATTTAATCAAAGTAATTAGCTTTACTGTATCAGCTCAGAAGTTTCAAATTGGCACATTTTCTTCATGTTTATTTCATGCCACCTGGGATACCCAGATATCTTTCCTACTTATACTCTTGATTTTGCTTTCTTTAATTTTGCTGCTACATTGCACAGAAACGTGTCATGGGGTTAATTTATTTTATTTATTTAGAATATTTTTACCCCACTTTTCTCCTTGGAAAAGGACCCAAGGTGGCTTACAATAATGAGTGGCAATATACTGCCCAGAACATTTAAGACATACAGTATTCAAGTTAAGAACAGGGAATTAGAAGATGAATCTTAGATCATTAAAATGTAAAATTAAAGCCACAAAGAGCATGCAAAAGGAAAAAAAATCCATTATGAGGGCTGGAAACTAGCATGGAAAACACTGATGTTCTTATGAAATCAGTCAATGTAATCATGCATGGTAATTCTTATAAAAGTCATATAGTAGGTAGTCCCTCCTCATTCAGGGAAAGCTTGCCTGAAGAAAAAGGTCTTTGCCTGCTTCCGGAAAGACAGCAGAGATGGGGCAGTCCTGGCCTCCAGTGGGAGGGAGTTCCAAAGTCTGGGTGCAGCAACAAAGAAGGCCCTTTCATGTGTTCTTATGAGACACATCTGTGAAGGTGGCGGGAGAGAGAGAAAGGCCTCTCCTGATGACCTAAGCACCTGAGCTGGTTCCTAATGTGATATTCCATCTATGAGGTAGCTTGGACCCAGGCCGTTTTGTGCTTTGTATGTTAAGGTCAGCACCTTGAATTGTGCCCGAGAGCTGATAGGCAGCCAGGGGAGCTGCTTTAGTAGGGGTGTAATGTGATCTCTGTAACTCGCCCCAGTCAGCAATTTGGTCACTCTATTTTATACCCGTTGAAAGTTTCCTGAGACTTTCCATTGGCAGCCCCGCACAGAGTGCATTACAGTAGTCCAGCTGGAATGTCACTAGGGCATGTATCACCGTGGCCAGAACCAGTTTCTTAAGAAATGGGCATAGCTGGTGTACTAGTTTTAATTGTGCAAATGCACTCCTGGCCACAGCTGTGACCTGGGCATCTAGGCTCAAGGATGAGCCCAGGAGCACCCCCAGACTATGCATCTCTTTTTTCAATGGGTGGTGGTGGTGTAATCCTATCCAGTGTGGGTTACATCCCTATTAGAGATGGGCACGACTTGAAAAAAATTTTTTTCGAGTTGTCGTTAGTCGGGCCGGTTCCGTTTCGGGTCGTCTCTGTTTTTCGCGAAAATTTGCAAAAATTAGTCGGTTCGTTTTTTTGTTTTTTCGTTTTCGTTAGTACTGTTTTTTTGGGGGGGGAGCGGGCTCCTGGAGGCACCTCTGTGGGGTGGGTGCCTCCTCTGGCCCGCTATAAGGGAAAGTGGGCTCCTGGAGGCACCCGTGGGTGCCTCCTATCCTCACCCACTAGGAAGGGGAAGCAGGCTCCAAGAGACCCCTCAACATGGGGGTCTCCCCTCCTCACCTGCTGCTGCAAAATGCTATGCAATAGCCATATGGATATTGCATAACAGAATGTGCAGACAGTGACTGTGAAGACTAGTGGATGGCACTGAACCCAGAGCCAGTGAGATCAGATGCCTAACTAAGGCTCTCGCACCACCATGTCTCACACAGAAGGGAATTGTACTTGCGTGTAGTGCAATGCAAGTACATCTGGCTTAGGGTTAAGGTGGGTTAGTGCAAGGGCTAGGGTTAGGCTAGTGACGGGTAAGGTTACGGTGGGCTAGTGGGTTGCACCTCTGGTTGCCTCTCTGACCCACTAAGAAGACAGTCTGTGACGTATGGGTAAGGACTGGAGTCAAGGATTAGGGTTAGGGTTAGGGGGCTAGGGCAGGTTTTAGGGGGCTTTTTGGCACATCCCAGAAGTCTCCATGGCCAAGTGGCCATGCGATTGGTGGGATGGCTCCAAAAATTTGCATGGTCGTCCACTCCCACATGGCTAGCCACTCGGCCAGCCCATCATTGCGCAGGTGTAAATAAAATAAAATAAAATAAAATCAATGGAGGACAGAGGAGGAGAGGAGAGACATTTTGTTGCAAGAAAAAACCCACTGCTACTGTGAAAAATCTGGCAGTTTTCGCGTGTTTCTGTTGTGCTTGTGTGTTTTTGGACCACGATTTCAAAAACAATATTGCGTTCGCCGCCCCATTTTGGATCCCCCGCCCGCACCGCATGGCATGGCGACTCGAGTCCGGCTGTCCAGGACGGGGGAGAGGCGGGACCCCCCCCCTCCAGAAACCACCCCTCCGGTAGGTGCCCTGCGCCCTTAGTCAAGCAGGCATTTTTCCGCCTGCTTTTTTGGCCCAGGAATGGGTGGGGGGAGAGTTTAAAAGTTTTTTCCTGTGCCGTCCGTGCCGCTTGCTTGCGCTTTAATTGCGGCGGCCGGCGGCCGGCGAGACTGGGCTTTTTGCTGGCTGGCTGCGAGCCTGCGGCGAGTGGCGCGAGTCCCACCAGAGCAGCCCAGGACGGGGGATGGGGGGGGAGGCCGGGGACCTCCAGAAACAACCCCTCTGGTAGGTGCCCTGAGGCACAGCAGGCATTTTTCTGCCTGCTTTTCGGCCGGGAACCGGGTTTTTTTAACTTTTAAAAACTTTTTTTCTGTGCCGCGTGGCATCACGCGATCGCGCGATGCAAGGAACGAGCACGACAAATCAGACCAAAATTGTTCGTTCGTTGGTTCGAGCTCGAAGTCTGGCGGAGTAATTCCCGTTACCGTTTCCGTAGAGTAACAGAAATGAGTAACGGAAATGGAAACAGGAATACCGCTAAGTCGTGCCCATCTCTAATCCCTATCCCTTAATATCCCTTTCAACTGACCAGAAGCAGCTCTGTCTTGTCTGGGTTCTGTTTCAGTTTGTTCTTCCTCGTTCAGTTCAGTTCAGTTCAGAAGATAATAATTTTTTTTAAAAAAAGGGATAATTTACAAACTGTCTTGTGGTTAATCCTCAGCCCTACGGTCTTCGAGAGCTACAAATCATAGATTTGTTTAAAGGATATTGTACCCTGCCCTTCGCTCCTTCCTTTGGTGTGTCAATGCCTGAAAACCTGGGAAAAGATGGGAAAAGAGGCTTGGTGGGATGTCACGGTGTTTCAGTGCCTTCTAAATACCGAATGGCTACTTGTTAATGAACACGAGCCTGTCCACTGCTGCTTGTTCACAAGTGGTTTCTGTATTCTGATCCCTGCAGACTGAAGAAGTCCTGAAGATTGATGGAGGGCCATGCTATTCAAACAGCAGGTGTTGCTGAAACAGAAGCTCTTTGTGCTAGGCAGCCTTGCTATTGGAAGTCTCCTATATCTAGTTGCCAGAGTTGGGAGCTTGGATAGGTAAGTGAGTTTCATTTAGCATGACTGGGTGATGTTCATTATTATCAATTGGTTCAGATGGATGTCCCTCCCCCTCCCCACTCACAACTTTCTCCTAGACCAGTGATGGCGAACCTTTTAGAGACCGAGTGCCCAAACTGCAATTCAAAACCCACTATTATTTTTGCAAAGTGCCAATGCAGCCATTTAACCTGTATACAGGTGGCTATGAATGAGCGATGTCGGGTGCCCACAGAAAGGGCTCCAAGTGCCACCTTTGGCACCCATGCCATAGGTTCGCCATCACTGTCCTAGACTATGGATATAATTGAATATATTTCTTCCAGCTCTTTGTCTTATTCCAAATGTCTGGAAAGACAATCAGCTGTTGTATTGATTTTCATTGTTATTTCTGTTCTGTTTAAGAATGGGAGGGGGGATGCAGAAAAACTGGGGTTAGTGTCTCTCAGCCAGTGCATTTTTGCTGGTCCATTTATATTCAGTGTGCAGTGGCAGTTGTTTTCAGAAAGAGACTAAAGTAACATACAGTTAAAAAAAAAAGTCATGAAGGTGGCTGGTTTTCATCAGCAGGTTGACCTCACGTTTCAACAAACAGTTATGATGCATTTATGCATCTTCATTTGTAAAATTTATGAGTTAGCAATTAATGTGCTACCCTGGTAGTTGAAATTATGCAGGAGCCCGCAGAGTTAGCTTGTCAAGCTCAGGAGCCTACTGCACTTGAAAGATTGCTGAAGAGATGGGGAATTTTAACTATGGTAATTGGCCATGGTTATTTTATTTTTGTGCTTTTTTAACTTCTCTGGGTGCTTTCTGTTTTTTAATGAAATAAATCTTATTTTGTGGAATTAAGGCGTGAAGAATATCTCTCTATGAATGATTTTCTCAAGCACCTGAGCAGCTCTAGATATAAAACAACATTTTTTCCATATGTGAAGACTGCACATATATTCATAATAGTTATGAGAGAATAACTTTCTTGCCAACCAAAGATAATTTTCCTTCCTGAAAGTGCCCAATCAATCTGGAGTCCTTTCTTTCACCATCAAATTCAAGACAACAAAAAGCAAAAGCAATGTGTTCTGCTTATATACTGTCCCACTGCACTTAAAGCACTATCTGGATAGTTTACAATTTATTTATGCAGGCTATACATTGCCCGCCACCCCAGTGAGCTGGGTAGTCATTTTACCAAATAGAGATGGGCACGAAATGAACAATTTTTGTTTCCATTTTTGTTTTTTTGTTTCGTTGCATAACGAAATGACAAACAAATTTTGTCCCCAAAATGAAATGAAACAAACAGAAACACCGGAAATTTTATCGTGCGTTTCGTTTCCATTAACTGCTAAAAAAATTTGAAATAAATAGTAATGAAACGGTAACAAAACGAACGAAAACGAAATGAATTTTTTTAAAAAATCGCGAAAAACAGAAATGAACCGAAACGGACCCTCCAAACGACAAACGAAACTCCATTTTTTCTATTCGTGCCCATCTCTATTACCAAACTTGGAGGGATGGAAGGCTGAGTCAAACACAGGCTATCTACCTGGGATTGAACCCCAGGCTGTGAACACGGTTATAGCTGCAGTACAGCAATTTAACCACTATACCACGAGGCTCACAGGAGTTCCCAGGTGGTCTTTCACCCATGCATTCATTAGATTCAGAGTTATCATGTGCACTCGGGTGTTTGTGTTGAAACCTAATGGGAAATCTGACTCTTGAATAATAAAGTATTACAGAGAGCAAAATACCTTTGTGAGAGGGTACTCATGCATTCATGCCCAGCTTGTGAGCTCCCCAGAACCTTCTGATTGGCCACTGCTGGTATAAAACAATACTATATCAGTTGAATGCTCTTGTACACTGTGTGAGAACAGTGTTAACATTGTTGAATTATAAACTGCAGATGTAGTTATGATGGCTTATTAGGTCACAAATATATCGGAGTCTTAGGGTGCTATATTCAAATGAAAGCTCTTTAGCTGCTGCAGCTCGGTGGTTCTGGGAACCATGGCCAAGAAAACACTAGAAATGTATGGCATTAAGGACGCAGTCCAGCTTAGGTGCTGTACAGAAGTACCCATCCCTAGGACTGCATAGTGCAGTCCTCCACTCTCAGGCCAGCTTAGCTCTATATGCTTTTTGCTTCCAACAGTTGAACAGAGTGGGTTAATGTGGTGGAACCCAAGCAAAGGGTGCCAATTATAGATTAAACTTACGTTGCATTCCCACAAAGTGATAATTACTACAGCACTTTAGTCTTTAGTGTTTTTCCATTGGTAGCTATCCTTTGCCAGTTTCAGTAAAGAAAGCTCTGCATCTGTCAAGAAAGGAAGAATAATGCAATTATGGTGGCATCATCCCACGATCTCCTGGCAGAATCCCCATAAAGATATGCAAAACAGTCATAGCCAATTACACAGTTTCATGTATGGGATGAAAGTTCCTTCTTGTCTCCTGCAGGAATTTGTCCCGTGCCCTGAGGCATGAAATTTAATTAACCTTATCACCAATCTAAGCTTGCACAGCTACAAATGATATTAATGGTCATAAAATTATCTAGACACAGTACTTGACTCCTTGAACTCCTGCAGTAGTGAATTCCATAGGATCCATATATAATATTGTTAATGGCAAGAGGGATTTATCCCTCTCATTCTCTCTCTCTCTCTCTCTCTCTCTCTCTCTCTCTCTCTCTCTCTCTCTCTCTCTCTCTCTCTCTCTCTGTGTGTGTGTGTGTGTGTGTGTGTTTAATCAAGCTGTGATGGATTTTTATTCACTAACAAATCCTGCCCTGATTGTACAGAAGCCTGAGTGTCCTTCTAGCCACCTTAATTTCCCTGACAGTCATATAATTTTAACTGAGTGTAAACTAGCACTTCTGGATTTCCCAAGAGTTACCCATTCTCTTTCTCCACCTCTTAGCACTCTTCAGATGGTTGTATTATCAGGCAGCAAAAGGGAGTCAGAGGTTACCCATGCTGGCTGGGGTATCCAGGGAGTTGTGGTCCAAGAAAAGTCCAAGAAAGATAACCTTTCTCCTTTGTGGAGTTGTGTTGGCAAAGAATCATAAGGGGGAACAAAATCAGAAGTTAGAGCTAAACAACAAACAGCCAGGGTGATGTTACTGCATGGTGGAAACCAAAACATCTTGTACAGCCCTTCTTGAGATTCAGAACTTGAGAATAAATTCACTGCTCAGATAAATCTTCTAGATCTCGGTCTTTTGTGGTTCACCACACAGGCCACATGGTACCTTGCTGTTGGAGTACAGCATCAACATCAGGGTGTGAACTGTGCAGGGAGGGTGAGGCAACAGGGAGATAGCTCAGGATTTTTTTTTTACCTCTTGCAGTTTCCAGATGAAAATGCAGATTGAAAGTCAGGCCTTGGGGCAGGTGTGGTAGGGTGTAAATGGTAAGGCTACACAACCTAGATTTGGCAGACCTCAATAGGAGTCCTGTTTGTTGTGGGAAATTTACATAAGCCCA
Organism: Phrynocephalus guinanensis; assembly: GCA_037367245.1. NCBI lineage: Eukaryota > Metazoa > Chordata > Lepidosauria > Squamata > Agamidae > Phrynocephalus > Phrynocephalus guinanensis. Next base: position 124,399,067 of record CM074733.1, read on the forward strand.
CATCTCACAAGTACATTAGCTGTACACGATTTGATTAATTTATCTTGCAAACAGTGCTGGAGCCATGTTGAAGCAGGCCTATGATTATTTCAGTAAAACCACAGAAAAGGGGTCAGTAGGAGGGTTCTGGGAAAAGAGGATGCTTCTGAATGTTGGACAGTTTCCTGTGTTTATTCAACTCTTATATCTAGCATCAACTTTAGACTGCAATTTCACACCTTTTTATTTGTCAGTTCTACTCAATGAGGCTGTAAAGCAGAACTGTATGTGATCGACTTTAAAAATGCTGGGCAACATTTTTCCCCTGTTCTTTCCCCTGCAGGCTGCAGCCCCTTTGCCCAATTGATGGTCGATTTGGACTCCATGGACAAGATGACATTCCTCTCCGAGCGATCCAGTTTAAGCGCGGGTTGTTACATGAGTTCCGGAAGGGAAATGCCAGCAAAGAGCAAATACGACTTCACAGTTTGGTCCAGCAGATCCCCAAGGCCATAATAATTGGAGTGAGGAAAGGAGGAACCCGGGCATTACTTGAAATGCTCAATCTCCATCCAGCAGTGGTCAAAGCTTCTCAAGAAATCCATTTCTTTGACAATGATGAAAACTATGCCAAGGGCATTGAGTGGTACCGGAAAAAAATGCCATTTTCTTATCCTCATCAGATAACCATTGAGAAGAGTCCTGCATACTTTATCACAGAGGAGGTACCTGAAAGGATTTATAAAATGAACTCATCCATCAAACTGCTGATCATTGTCAGGGAACCCACAACAAGAGCTATTTCTGATTATACTCAGGTGCTGGAGGGAAAGGAAAGGAAGAATAAAACCTACTACAAATTTGAAAAGCTGGCCATCGATCTCAACACTTGTGAAGTGAACACAAAGTACAAGGCAGTGAGAACCAGCATCTACACGAAACATCTGGAGAGGTGGCTGAAATACTTTCCCATTGAGCAGTTTCACATTGTGGATGGTGACCGTCTAATTACAGAACCACTGCCAGAACTCCAGCTGGTAGAGAAGTTCTTAAATCTTCCTCCAAGGATAAGTCAATATAATTTATATTTCAATGCCACCAGAGGGTTTTACTGCTTGCGATTTAACATTGTCTTTAACAAGTGCCTGGCAGGAAGCAAGGGGCGCATCCATCCAGAGGTGGACTCCTCTGTCATTACCAAATTGCGCAAGTTCTTTCACCCTTTTAATCAGAAATTTTACCAGATCACAGGGAGGACATTTAACTGGCCCTAAATTAAATTTCATACAACACTGTGTGTTGCACCCAGAGATATGCAACTGTGTCTCTCTTAGAGTAAAAAAATATATATGCACTTTTCGTATACACAAAGTAACCTTTTTTCCATGCATACTTGGACATATGCAGTGTGTGACCAAATATAAGGTGGGATCAATTTTTCTACAGAGCAGTGAATAACATAAAATTTACTCTCTGCCTACTTGCATCATTTTGTGCTATACAATTAAATAAGGAGACATCATTTAAAGAAATTAACTCAGCTGTTCATTTCCAGGGGGTCAGTACTCTATTTGTTCCATAAAATTTAATACCAAACATATCTGGAGAGGAGGGAGAATATTCCTTTTGCAATCAGTGAAAAAGCTATTTTAGAAGGTCTGTAGCCTGTACTAAACTCTTGGGGATACATACTGCTGAAACAATATTGACCCTTTAAAGGTGTAAATCTATGCTTCAGACTTATATTGGTTTAGCAAGTGTTCCCTTATGGGGACCCTGAGAATTGTGTTTCTGGGATGGAGTGGACAGGAGGGTGGGATGGTCTGGATCTCCAAGCGAGAATTCTCATCTGCTTACGCTTTGCCAGCATTTTTTGAGACAAACCATGCCCATTAAACTGGTTGAAACTCAATATAAGTTTGCAGTGTAAATGTATACTCTGTGTGGTGCTGAGTTTTCTTGGGATTCTTTTCCTATTGTTTGAAAAGAAATTCTCTCATGCAATCGACATTGTTTCAAATTTCCTGTGGTGAGTTTGCACTATTGTTTTCTATTGTATGGATCATCTTGGCACTTGTAGCATGTCAATCATATGTCGGGGGGGAAATACGTCTTTTTCTTTCTTTCTATGCTTGTATGTTGACAAAGAGAAACCTACTGTACATAATGTATATTGTTTGTAAATACTGGTTTCACACTAAGTAATTCTATTTTGTAAACTGAATATGGCTATTTAATTTATTGTGAAAATTAAATTTATTGTGGTATTTAAAATGGAATGGATTAAAATGGCTATATGTGCAAATGATTTTCTCTTTCTCTTTGATGAATGCTTGATGATCATGTGTAATGTCTTTTTATTTCAAAACCTTTCTGATCAGTGAGAAGTTCCAGGGACCAATTTCTACTAATGCACAATTTCTTCAGAAGGACGCTCATGGAGACTTACAGGTATTTCTGTGATACAGGGCTTATTCATCCAGTTATAGTGGATTCATACCATTTTTGATTAGGTATCTTCCCTTATAGATGATGGGAATGTTCTACACGTAATTTATCTTGACTTCAGCAAAACTTTTACAATGTGCCCCATGATATACTAATTAGCAAGCTAACTCAGTGTGAGTTTCATAGAACAACTATCAAGTGGATACACAGTTAGTTCTAGAGTTACACTCAAAACGACTTATCAGTGGTTCTTTCTCAGACTGAGAGGAGTTAACAAACAGACTCAAGTTACAGGAAACCAGATTTCAGTTGACTATAAGGAAAAAAATTCCAAACTGTCAGAGCGGTATAACAATGGGAACAATTACCTTGGGAAGTGGTGAGCGCTGCAACACTAGAGGCATTCAATAATAAGTTAGGGAACCATCTGTCGGTTATACTTTGATTTGCATTCATGCACTGTGCAGGCAGTTGGACTCAGTGGTTTTAGGCTCCTTCCAACTCTATTAATCTGTGATTAGCACTCCAAAGGATTTCTGTTCCCCACCAAATTTCCAAAGAATTAAGAGTAGCACATGGTTTCCTGTTGAGAACAGTAGAAGTCAGTGGTGGTGAACCTTTTAGAGACCGAGTGCCCAAAATGCAATTCAGAACCCACTTATTTCGCGCAAAGTGCCAATATGGCAATTGAACCTGAATGCAGTGGTACCCTGGGTTACAAATGCTTTGGGTGCTACCCTTGAGGAAGGCGAGGATTAGAGCAGGCTTTTGAATTTCCTGCAGCCACAGCACCCTTGCTGTGGCCATGGGAAATTCAAAAAAGCTGCTCTTCAATCCTCACTTTCCCGAACAGTCGCCATGGGCAGAGAGGTGGATGGGGTGCTACACTGTTGGGAAAACCAGGGGGAGTGACGGCAGCTTGTGGACTCATTTATAGCCCCAGTTTACTCTCCAGCCACACCACTCTGGGCATCCCAAAAGCAGCATGGCTGGAGAGTAAACTTGGGCTACGAACGAGCACCCAAACCGTTGCCTCGAGACCACCGAAATGGCTCCGTGAAGAGAGCCAGGCAAAGGGGAGGTAGTGGTTTGTGGGCTCCTTCATAGCCCATCTTCATCTCCAGCCACACTTCTTTTGGGGTGTCCATTGCAATGTGGCTGCAGAGTAAACTGGAGCTATGAACGAGCCCACAAGCTGCTGCCTCCCCTTTGCCTGTCTCTCTGCATGAAGCATGGCATGCTCATTGGGGAAGTACTGTGGCTGTGAGGGGGCAATGCATGCCACCTTTGGCACCCGTGCCATAGATTCGCCAACACTGTTATAAGTTGTCTGCCTTATCTTTACATCCACTGTGAGTACACAATTTCCCTATTAATGACCTTCCTTATGTGGCAGGGAGAAAATGAACTGCCTCTCTCTATCCTGGATTTGCCCCATGACCCATAGTCAACTGTCCCCCCCCCAAAAAAAACCTTCTGATACCTAGTCCTTGCTTGTCATCCTCCTATGTCATCAAAATGGTCAGGTTTAAGGTTTTGGTAGAGAAAGACAGAGTAAGGAGTGTTGGTGCCCTGATAATCTATCCACAGTCAATCTTTTACACCAATATCTTGCTAGACACTGAAGATCTTGATGAGTAACAATGATCTTGATGAGTAACTCATCAACATCTTGATGAGTAACAATGTCAAAACAAAGTGCTTGTTTTGACATATAAAGCCCTAAATGGCTTAGGACCTAGATACCTGAAGGACCGCCTCCTTCCGTACAAACCTACCCAACAATTAAGATTGAGCCAGGGGGGCCTCTTGAAAGAGCCATCCCTCAAGGAGGTGAGAGGGATGGCTTGCAGACACAGGGCCTTCTCGGCAGCTGCCCCCAAGTTATGGAATGCCCTCCCAAGTGAGATCCGCCTGGCGCCAACACTGATGACATTTCGGTGCCAGGTAAAAACCTTCCTGTTCCAGAAGTTTTTTAATTGATACCATATAGACTGTGGGTCCTCTGATGGCAATTTTAGTGTAATGACCTTAGTGTAAGTTTTTATTATTGTTTTAATTATTTATTGATATTTGATGTTTTAACTGTTTTAATTTTGATTGTAAGCCACCCAGAGACCTTTGGGTAGTGGGCGGCATATAAGTTGTAAAAATAAATAAATAAATAAATAAATAAAGAAAGAACTAAGGGTTCAAATGAACTTCATACAGATTTACTGAGTTTGGCTCTCAGTGAAATGTAGTCTGAGTTTTAAGACACATTTCCATGCACATAAGTATTAGTAAAATTAGTGGGGAAACGCTGAAAAATATTCCATGACTCTTTTTCTTTTTTTGGATGTACCTCCCTTCCCCATAGGCTACTTTGCAGAACTTTCTTCAACCTTTGTCTACCACATTTGGTGACCTCATCCCCTGAAACTACCATCAGAAAGTGTGGAGTAGTTCCATCTAGAAAGGCATTGTGCAAAGCTCCAGAATGATGATCAAGTCCTAATATAATCATATTACATAGATATAGGCCTATAGAGTGTCAATCTTTAAAAATAAATGGAGTCTAAAAAGATGTAAAATGCACAGAGAGAGAGAGAGAGAGAGAGTTTCGGGCTGTTTGGTTGTGTTCTGGCAGTTTTTCTTCCTGAGATTTCACCAGTCTCTGTGGCTGGCATCTTCAGAGGGCAAGGAGTTCAGGGAACAAGGGGTTTCTCTCTGTGCTCTGGGGTCCCAACAGCTATCAGATCACAGCTGTGAAAGCCTTCGAGAATACATATTCAACAGCACTTCATCACACTAAGCAAGAGGAACATCCATTCTTGTTGTTGTTCAGTTGTTATGTCCAACTCTTCATGACCCCATGGACCAGAGCCCGCCAGGCCCTCCTGTCTTCCACTGTCTCCCGGAGATAGATCAAATCCATGTTGGTTGCATCGATGATGCCATCCAACCATCTCATTCTCTGCCATCCCCTTTTCCTTTTGCCTTCAATCTTTATTTATTTATTTATTTATACAGCTTATATACCGCCCATCTTCCTGAAAGGAACTCCGGGCGGTTTACAATAAATGTACAGACAAAAAATTAAAACAACAACTGAAATAAGCAATAAAACAAAACGGCTGCAGCAGAAGGCGGGACTAAAAAAGAAAAAGAAAAAAAAAGAAAAAAAGAAAAAAAATTGTGTCACCCAAACGCCTCCCGGAAGAGAAGGGTTTTCAGCGCCTTCCGGAAGGCAGGCAGGGACTCTGCAAGGCGCACTTCTGCTGGTAGGTGATTCCACAGGGTTGGGCCAGCCACAGAGAAGGCTCGGGTACGGGTGGAAGTTCTCCGAGCCTCCCTAGGCGTGGCCACACGCAGCATGTGCGCCCGCGACGACCTAGTCGGACGGGCCGAAGTTGACCGCTGGTCGATCCGCTCCGTCAGGTAGCCAGGTCCTAGGCCATGGAGGGTTTTGTAAACCAAAACCAGGACCTTGAATCTAATTCGGGCTGCAACGGGCAACCAGTGCAGACGAGCCAAGACTGGGGTGATGTGCTCGAATCGACGCACACCAGCCACCAGTCTGGCTGCTGCATTTTGGACCCGCTGCAAGCGCCGAATGAGAGTCAAGGGCAACTCCATGTAGAGCGCGTTGCAATAGTCCAGTCTAGAGATCACCAGCGCCTGGACCACAGTTCTGAGGGAGTCCTCATCCAGGTACGGACGAATCTGGGCAATACGCCGAAGGCAGCCCTGGACACGGCGGACACCTGGGCTACCAGGGTGAGTGCCGGGTCCAGGACTACGCCCAGATTTCGGACACAGTCCGATGGCCTGAGGGAAACACCCTCCAAGGTGGGATACGGGCCACCGTAGCTGGATGAGGAAGCCCCAAAGAACATGACCTCGGTCTTATCGGGGTTGAGTTTGAGCCTGTTAGCCCTGGTCCATTCCATGACTGCGCCCAGACACTGATCGAGGGTCCGGACAGCCTCATCTGCAGCGGTAGAAAAGGAGACATAGAGCTGCGTGTCATCAGCGTACTGATGGCAGCAGACTCCATGCCTCCTAATGACCTCAGCCAGCGGCCTGATGTAAATGTTGAACAGCATGGGAGAGAGAGACGACCCCTGTGGAACCCCGCAAGGGAGTATCCAAGGGGCCGACATCTCGCCCCCATGCTGAACCTGCTGGGGACGGTCCCCGAGGAAGGACCGGAACCAACTGTGAACAGTGCCCCCGATCCCAACCTCGGAGAGCCGATCCAGCAGGATACCGTGGTCGACGGTATCAAAGGCCGCTGACAAATCCAGGAGGACCAACAGGGAGGAGCACCCCCTGTCGGCCCTCCGGATGAGGTCATCTTGCAGAGCGACCAAGACTGTCACGGTCCCCCGACCAGGCCTGAACCCAGACTGGAACGGATCCAGGGCATGCTCGGCCTCCAGATAGGATTGAAGCCGGATCGCGGCCACCCTCTCGATCACCTTGCCCATAAAAGGAACGTTAGCGATCGGGCGAAAGTTGGATAATTCGCCCGGCGCTAAGCTCGGTTTCTTCAGGATGGGCTTTACCACGGTCTCCTTCAAACGGGAAGGGAAAATCCCTTCACTGAAGGAGGCCGTGGCGATGATCGAAGCCCACCCTGAGATGTTCGTGGCAACTGCTTTCATAAGCCATGAAGGGCAAGGGTCGAAGGGGGTGGACGCGGGCCGGCAATGGGCAATAGCCCTGGAGGCCTCGAGAGAGGTGACAGGCCCAAACTCAACCATGCGAGGAGACCGAGGGGGCACAGCCGCCGGGGATGCCGAGAGTGGGCTATGGCAACAGGATTCGAAACCGGAACGGATGGCCTCTATTTTCGATCGAAAAAAGGCTGCAAAGTTCTCACTACTGAAATCAGTAGGAGGAGGCCTAGTCAGTCCAGGATTAGTGAGGTCGCGAACCACACGGAACAATTCCGCTTGGCGGTTCGAGGCCTCACTAATTCTCAGGGTGTAATAAGATCTTCTAGCCACCCTGAGCGCATGAACATAGCGCCTGGACTGAGCGATGACTGCAGCCTTCTTGATAGCCGTCCGGTTCTTCCTCCAGCTGCGCTCCAGCCTCTTCCGTTCATGCTTCATCGCTCGGAGCTCTTCCGTGAACCACGGAGAGGAACGAGCTCTGCAGCGGATGAGGCGCCTAGGGGCGATCTGGTCGACAGCTCGTGATGTTTCGTCGAACCATTGATCTACCATAGAGTCAACCAGATCGTCAGCCAGTCTGCCAGGAGGCTCCCCGAGGACTTCCCGAAACCGATCAGGGTTGAGGAGTCTACGGGGGCGAGCCCAAACAGCGGGCTGAGGGTCCCCGTGGGGTGGGGCGGCGATTGATACAGAGAAAGACAGCAGGTGGTGGTCTGACCATGACACGGGGGTGGGAACAAGGTCCCACACCCTCAGACACGAGTCCTCAGACGCGGAGGAAAATACCAGATCCAGGGTGTGTCCAGATCTGTGTGTTGGGCATAAAACATGCTGGGACAGGTTCATGAAGGCCATGGACTGCATGAATTCCAGAGCAGCACCAGACAGTTCACCGCCGACATGCATGTTGAGGTCGCCCACCACCAAAAGGCGTGGGGTTCTCAACAAAGCAGCGGCGATGAACTCGGCGAGCTCTGGTAGGGATTGTGCTGGGTTGCGGGGAGCACGGTAACCGAGCACAATGCCAAACCTGTCCCGCTGCCCAACCAACAGGTGGACACATTCCAACCCTGGAATCACCAACGTTGAGGCCCTGCTGACATGAATGGTATCTCTGTACACAATGGCCACCCCACCCCCCTTACGTCCCTCCGATCTTCCTGCCCCCTGCACCAGAAACCCAGGAGGGCAAAGCTGGGAGAGCGAAGCCCCCCCCCTCTTCACCCACCCAGGTCTCGGTGATGCACGCCAGGTCGGCCTTCCCATCAACGATGGTATCACAAATGATGGGAATTTTATTATGCACCGACCTGGCGTTCAACAGAAGGCAAGAAAGATCGGAGGCGCTGGCAGAGTGGCTCCCAGGCACGTGACAGTGAGCTGGAGGGTCAGAACGGGGGACAGGCACAAGATGCCTGGCCCGAGTTCTTCTTGCCCGACTAACCCTCCAGCCCCTAGCGTACCGACCACGATCCGACACGACAGGTATGGCGGTCCCTGCCTGCATGGTGGCTGATGGGTGGAAGGGGGGAAAAAAAACACAACAACAATACTAAATACAACTAAAAAATCAAAATGCAAAACGCATCAATAAACCAAATCAATTACAAATATAAAACAAAAGCAAACAAACAAACAAATAGCATATTAATGAGCTCACAGCCCAGGCAGGGGGGGAGGGGCAAAAGAGGAGCGCAAGGGCGTCTCGCAGAGATGGTCTGTGGTCAGTGGTCAAGGCCGCTGGAACCGCACCAGGCAGCTGCAGGATCTTACATGGCGGCGGCGTCGACAACAGTCCACAGCGTTCCACGACGCAGCAACGCCCACCGCCGAGTCGGACAAGCAGCCGGGACGTGGCATGGCGGCGGCGGCGGCGATGGTCCACGGCGTCCGAACGGGGCCGCCGCTCGGCCACAAAGAACAACAAGCCGCCAAGAAACAGGAACGGCGAGTCTCGAGGCAGCCGAAGCGGCAGCGGCATCAGCGAAGGGCCGACCTCCCTCCGCGAGCGCGCCCCAGCCAGCCGACCGAGCAGCAAGCGCGAGGGTCTCCCGGCCTCAGGAACACAGCGCCAACAGCCCTCCGCGCCTCCAACGACAACTCCGACCTCAGGCAGACAGGCAGAGGACGGCCCGAGAAGCACCAAGATGGAGGTAGGGGAGGGGGGGACGCTCATACCGGTTGGGGAAGCCGAAGAAAGGCAGTAGACATCTTCGTATTCGGCCTCGGCGAGCCCCCTCAAAGCCCCCCTTCACAGCCAGGCGAGGCCCAAAACAAATTAAAAGAAAATTAAAACATGGCAGCAGGCAAAGTTAATAAAAAGTAAAACACGCCGGAGCAGCCGACCTGCACGGCTGCTGCCTTCCCTTCCTCGGGCAGGTGATGAGTGTTGAGGTGGAAGGCAGCTTGAGCAACAGAGCAAGGGGCCCAGTCCTGACTTGCCTCAGGAGTCCAAGAGGCCAAACTCCCCCAGAGAAGCCACAGAAAGGTCCCCTGTCTCTCACCCAGGGGCGGAGGGAGCGGCAGATGGCACTGGGCTCTTGGGTCAACAGGAACGGTGGTCTTCTAGGTCCCAGGCAGCTCCGCTTTTCAAGCCTTCCCTTCCTCGGGCAGGTGGTGAGTGATGAGGTGGAAGGCAGCTTGAGCAGCAGAGCAAGGGGCCCACTCCTGACTTGCCTCAGGAGTCCAAGAGGCCAAACTCCCCCAGAGAAGCCACAGAAAGGTCCCCTGTCTCTCACCCAGGGGCGGAGGGAGCGGCAGATGGCACTGGGCTCTTGGGTCAACAGGAACTGTGGTCTTCTAGGTCCCAGGCAGCTCCGCTTTTCAAGCCTTCCCTTCCTCGGGCAGGTGGTGAGTGATGAGGTGGAAGGCAGCTTGAGCAACAGAGCAAGGGGCCCAGTCCTGACTTGCCTCAGGAGTCCAAGAGGCCAAACTCCCCCAGAGAAGCCACAGAAAGATCCCCTGTCTCTCACCCAGGGGCGGAGGGAGCGGCAGATGGCACTGGACTCTTGGGTCAACAGGAACGGTGGTCTTCTAGGTCCCAGGCAGCTCCGCTTTTCAAGCCTTCCCTCCCTCAGGCAGGTGGTGAGTGATGAGGTGGAAGGCAGCTTGAGCAACAGAGCAAGGGGCCCAGTCCTGACTTGCCTCAGGAGTCCAAGAGGCCAAACTCCCCCAGAGAAGCCACAGAAAGGTCCCCTGTCTCTCACCCAGGGGCGGAGGGAGCGGCAGATGGTACTGGACTCTTGGGTCAACAGGAACGGTGGTCTTTCCCAACATCAGGGACTTTTCCAAGGACTCCTCTCTCCTCATGAGGTGGCCAAAGTACTGGAGCCCAGCTTCAAAATCTGTCCTTCCAGTGAACATTTGAGGTTGATTTCTTTCAAGATGGATAGGTTTGATCTCCTTGCAGTCCAGGGGACTCTCAAGACTCTCCCCCAGCACCACAGCTCAAAAGCATCAATTCTGCGTTGATCAGCTTTCTTTATGGTCCAACTCCCACTTCCATAGATCGCTACTGGAAAAAACATAGCTTTGACTATCTGGACCTTTGTTAGCAAAATGATGCTGCCTAGGTTTGCTACGCTTTCTACCCAAGAAGCAGGCGTCTTTTAATTTCGTTGCTGCAGTCGCCATCTGCAGTGATCAAGGAGCCCAAGAAAATAAACTCTGTCATTGCCTCCATTTCTTTCCATTCTATTTGCCAGGAGATGATGGGACTGATGGCCATGATCTTACTTTTTTGATGCTGAGCTTCAGCCCATTTTTCCCTCTCTTTCACCCCCATTACAAGGTTCTTTAATTCCTCCTCACTTTCTGCTATCAGAGTAGTATCATCTCTGTATCTGAGGCTGTTGATATTTCTTCTGACAATTTTAATTCCAGCTTGTGATTCATCCAGCCCTGCCTTTTGCATGATGTTCTCTACATATAAGTTAAATTTATGTGTCTAATTTTGGCATCTGAGAAGGATTCTCTGCATTAATGTAATTCAGTGGTGTGTCTTTGAGCCATCATACATGATGTTTAAAACTCTGAGCTTCAATTTAGGGCAAACAGAAAAATGATTTACCCAGTTTATCTGGTTTACACAGAACTGGCTAGAAATACTCAAATCTAGAATGAGTGAATTTTGAACTTCTGCCATACATCTTACAAGAGAAAATGATGAATTAATTCACCTCATTTAAATCATCAAGATACAAAAGTTTGGTGTGGGTTATATCTTGCTCAGTTCAATTAATGTGCTGACATGCTTTTCTCTTACATCAGTGACTGACACATACAATTACAATCCTTACACGTGTTTAATACCTAACATTTATTCTTGACAAACAATATAAGATTTTTTTTAAAAATGTTAAGAGACTTGCACAGCAAAGGTAAAGTAATTTGGTGCCAGAGCATGTGTGCTTGGCTTGCACAATATCAGGATTATTAAAATGCATAGATTCAGCGCTTGGCAATTCTAGTTAAAGGGCCTGAAGAATAAAATTGGCAAAGCTTATGATTAACATTGTATTGGGTTAGATGAGCCAACATGCCTGATTGAATTAAATAGTCCACTGATCTGCCTCAACATAAGATGGTGATGATGATTATGATTTAAAGCTACCAGGGATAGTCAATCAAAATTATAAAAACAATGACTGCTGTTATATAACAGATACAAGCTTTAATTTTTTTAAAAAAGTATCTGTTAAATATCATCACAGTATGAATGCTGTTCCTAACAATGTTGCTGCTGCTGCTGGTGGTGGTATATGAATCAAGTCTGAGCAAAACATTATTATACATGAAATATATAGCATGCAAGTTAGAAGCACTTCCTTAATTACTTTCAAGTAAAAACCAGGAGCCTCACACATAAGAACATAAGAAGAGCCACGATGGATCAGGCCAAAACCCCATCTAGTCCAGCTTCCTGTATCTCACAGTGGCCCCACCAAATGCCTCTGGGAGCGCATGAGTCTAGATATCTGTCTCCTGATACCACTCCCCTGCATCTGGCCCTTGAAGTACCCGGTTTTAAACCTGGAGATTACACATCTCCATCATGGTTTGTAACCTGTGATGGACTTCTCCTCCAGGAATCTGTCCAAACCCCTTTTAAAGGCAGCCAGGCTAGATGCCATGACCACATCTTGTGGCAGGGAATTCCACAGACTAACAACACTCTCCCAGCCCTCATTTTGAGTGTATGTCCCCTAGTTCTGGTATTTTGTGAGAGGGAGAAAAGCGTCCCTTTATCCACTCTACTCATGTCCTGCATTATTTTGTACGTCTCAATCATATCCCCCCTCAGGCGCCTTTTTTCCAGACTAAAGAGCCCTAAAAGTTTTAGCCTTTCGTCATAAGGGAGGTCCTCCAGCCCCCAGTAATCATTTTAATCACTCTCTTCTGCACCTTTTCCTGTTCCACTCTGTCTTTTGAGATGTGGTGATCAGAATTGTACACAATGCTCCGTGTGGCTTTATTATCATTTTGTACAATGGCATTATATTGCTGCCTGTTTTATTTTCAATCCCCTTTTTGATAATCCCTAGCATGGAATTGGCCTTCTTCACCGCTGCCACATATTGGGTAGACCTGACCCAGGACAGATCCCTGGGGCACACTGCTTTTCACCTCTCTCCATTGTGAAAATTTCCCATTGACATCTACCCTTTGTTTCCTGGATCTCAACCAATTCTCAACCAATTCTTATCCCCTTACTGTGCAATTTTTTCCAGGGGGCCATTTCAACTTATCACCACCACCAATTTCCACCCTTCTATCCTCTACTCTGCACTCAACCAGGAATAATACATGGGTGTGTGTGAAATATCCACCCTTTGGGGGGGGGGTAGAAGATGTCTAGGGAGAAAACATCACCTTCCTCCCAGCCATATCCAATCCAGATCAGAGCAGGACAAACTTACCTTCACAGTAAAAAAAATAGTGAGTGGTCATAAATGGCATACAATACATGGTATATTTAGTGTGCTTTGTTTGTTGGATGGCAAATGGAGATTCAGTATCCCAATCTAATAGTTGAAACACATCTCTAAAGAGATTTCATTGCAAATGGGCTGATCATAGGGAAGAATATCAAATTTAATCCTCAGAAACTGATAAGACACATTGGCCATGTGAGAAAGCAGAAAGGTCATAGGAATTTGGTAAGCCATAGGCTTATATAGATCATATAGCTCTATGTGATGCCTAAGAGAGAGAGAGAGAGAGAGAGAGAGAGAGAGAGAGAGAGAGAGAGAGAGAGAGAGAGAGAGAGAGAGAGAGAGAGAGAATATATTTATTTATTAAACTTGTATACTGCACCATCTGGCTAAAAAGGCAGTTTATAGGGTTAAACAAACAGATATAACCATTAAACTTAATAATATATTTAAAATCTATAGTACAGTATAAAACAAAAAAACAAAATAAGTCAACATCAATAAGAGCATAGAGAGACCAGAATACACAAGAAGGTAAATGAGCAGCGAGACATAATGGGTGAAGCTAATAACCAGGGAAAGCTTTCATAGATAGATAGATAGATAGATAGATAGATAGATAGATAGATAGATAGATAGATAGAAAGAAAGAAAGAAAGAAAGAAAGAAAGAAAGAAAGAAAGAAAGAAAGAAAGAAAGAAAGAAAGAAAGAAAGAAAGAAAGAAAGAGCATATTGTCATCTAAGGCAAGCTATCCCTAGATCCTTAATACTTCAGTGGTTGTAGTGTCCAAGGGGGCGGGGAAGTAGGCTTTCTTAATTGAACAGCCGCTTGCCTTGTCTTTGATATCAGTACCTTATTCTTCTGTATTTCTTTTTAATTTCCTCTTTCCCTAGTTCAAATTGTTGACCATCTATTTAATCCTACCTGTGCCAAATAGGACATGTCATTATGCCCCTATGACAGGCACGTCCAAACTTCGGCTCTCCAGGTGTTTTGGACCACAACTCACAGAATTCCAAGCCTGTATTTCCAATGGCAAAGGACTGTGGGAGTTGTGGCCCAAAACATCTGGAGAGCCGAAGTTTGGACATGCCTGTCCTATGAAGTGAGCAGTTCCTCTTTTCTTGACTCGATGAGACCCTGAAATAACATAACTATCCTGATTCAGTCTGTTTAGGTCTGAGGACAGCACATATGGCCGATTAGTGACCAGGTAGTTCATCCCCTTGTAGATCCATAGAATTTTTGATCTCTTCAAATCTTGTTTTTTGTTGTTCTTAATGTTTTAAAGCAGGCATGCCCAACTTCAAACTATTTCTGGCCAAAAGTGCTGGTGATCTACCACCATGAAAATTAAGTTTCAACTTAGTTTTAAAATAAATTTTAATCCAATAAAGTTGGAGGATCCCCACCCATTTTAATGAACCTTCTGTCATTTACTTGGATGTGATCAGCTGTTAAGCAAATTATGCAAAAACAAAACAGACGAAGATCCAGTAAGAACTGAGAGGGGAAATGGAAAGTACATTTTTTCTTACAGTTTTATTGAGTAATAACTTTCTTCAACTGTCTTAACCACCCAGAGTAGCCACGTAGCTAGATGGAGCAGTATGAAGTTGGGAGAAAATTGTGTGAAGGCCAGTCTCGGGGAATCCTGGGGATGTTCATATGTCATTTTGGGACATTGTGTACTCTTTTGTCATTTTCAGATGGGAAAATGCAAATTCACACAAATAAGTTGAATCAAAACAGGACTGTACAACTTCACTGCATCTTCTCAAGGTGGGAAATTTGTCTCTAGACTCTAGCTTCCAAAACAATTCTTGCTCAGCTCAGGTCTTGAGAAAATTATTATTTTAAGGGTTAATATTTTGTTTTCAAGAGATGGTTTGTTCAATGAGTAATGTTTGCTGATAGCAGCAGCAGTTTCTTCAATGTCCACATAAACTTTGAATGGGTATGACAAGTCCTCCATAACTGTTCCAAGTTTTTGGAAGTCACAGAATCTATTTTCAAATTCCTAGATAACAAAATAGATTTCTGTCACATACTTCTTCTGAAAAACAACATTTGGATCTTGTCCCAGATGGTCCTGCTTATTAGGAAAATGATCAAAAGTGTGGTTTGCAAGGTCATATTTGCTCTTTAGGATGAAACTGTACTCATCATCTCGCCAATGCATTTGTTTTTACCTTGTAGTTCAAAGTTCATATCACTTAGTTTGCCTGTAAAGTTACCGAGAAATGCCAGATCACATAACCATTCCTCATCTTCCAACTATGTTTTGTCAAAACACTTCTTATTTCATACTTCTTAATCATGAAATATTTGCAGAAATTTGTGCCTACTTAACCACCTTACATCTGTGTGCAAAACAATTTCCACTGCCCCTTAACCAAGTAAGATTGAAAAGCTGTATTTGAAGTGATCTTCCACGAAGTGAATTTACAATTTTGAAAGTGATGTCCATGACAGTCTTTGTGCAGTATTGAGTCTCTTGATTGCCACAACTTGCTGGTGAATGATGCAGTGGTTAAGAAAGGAAATATGAGAAGTCATAATGCTGTCTACAGAGGGCTATGTGCCAGGATCCTGCCTGCCACACAACCTGACTCTGAGGGGTTAAATGGTGAAGAGCTGCTGGAGGAGCCTTGCAGCTCAAATCAGCAAGCAGCTGGGTCTGATGACTCAGCTGAAAACATATCTTCACCTCCTAGAAGGGCCATAAGCAGGATTCTGCAAGGACGTGCTACCAGAAGAGCTAGTGAAAGAGTCTTTGATGCTAGGCGGAGAATCAGGTTGGCAAGCCCTGAGTACTAGCAGAAGCCTTTCCAGAAGTAAGGGTGTGTTCCCTGTTTTGGGATAAAGCTGGCAAGCTCACCTTGAGCTCTCTGTGGGAGCAACACGTCATTTGAACTTGCAACCAGTTCCTGTCTGTTTCTGACCTTGGCTCTGTTTCCTGACTTCGGACTGGTATCCTGAGCAACGGCTTCATCTGTTCCCTTGGGTTTGGCATCTGGTTTCCGTGAGATATTCTGGTTTTGACTTGGACTGGTCATTGCTGGGAGTTGGATTCTGTTATTTATCTGGCACCTGATTGTTAGCAAAGGACTTGAACTTGCTTGGCTTTCCACTAAAGATCTTGGCAAAGAACTGAACCCTGTTTGTGTGCGTGCTCTCTGTGTGGGGCTTGACACTATGAAACTATTAACCTCACCTGTCATTGTTCTTGCTCCATCAGTAGTGATGGAAACAAGTCTATCCCATTTTTTCATCTTGTTGGAACCATTTTATATTGTGCCTTTAATATCTCACTTTTAAAGAATTCTCACCCATCTTGGACTCCCTTCTCTTTCAGTATCTTGGTCAATGGAGTTCAGGATAAAAACATAAGATTGGTCCAAGGTTACATGTAGTGAGTTTCATGAGGACTAGAATATGGATTTCCCCTGTATCAGTCCATCACTTTAACCACTACACCACTGCATGTATCAAGCAGCTAACATAAAAATAGATCACAAAAATGGCTCCTGGTCACCAAATCTGGTGCCTCCAGGACCCAGGGGAGCCATTTTATTTTATTTTATTTTATTTTGTTTCATACAATTTTTTTAATTGTAAGAAATGAAATGAAACAAAATGAAACATTATTTTTCTGTTTTGTGCCCATCCCTAATGTTCATAAGTCACTTCTTTAACATCAAATGTTTAAAGGGGCCAAAGTTCATGGTATTTAATGAGTTATATATCAAGATAATGAGGGGTCCAGTGGTACCCTAAAGGCTAACAAGTTTATGTGTTATACAATTTTGCAGAGTGCAATCCAGTCTGTGAATGTGTGTGTATCGTATAAAACTAGCAAGATTTTACAACACCACATTATCAGTTTTTGGAATTATTATTATTTATTTATTTATTTATTTATTTATTTATTTTTGCTGCTATGGACTAACACAGCTAGTCCCGAAAGCATTACAGGTACAGAACCAAATTGTGTGGCTTTCCCTCCAATGTTTTCACAAGCTGGAAATCTTACATTTAAATTTCAGAAGATGAAAGTGTTATTATCCTAGTGAACATACTTATGGAACTCTGCAGAAGAAAGGAAGAGCTTGAAGGAAGAAGATATGAAAAATTGCCCATTTCCTTGAAGGGTTAAGCACACCCTTCAGTCTTGCTTCTACTTTGCTGACAAAAGTGCTCCTTTCTTCTCAAAGAAGAACAGTGGAAAAGGGCATTTGTGTGCGGTGGGAGGAGCAATTATTGGAGGAAATGATCTGCAACAAAGAAGTGGTGTAGAAAGAGAAGGTTATTCACTCCATTCCAATTGCAATTTTTGCAGGCAAATGTCCTTTGTGCTGAAGATTCTTTTCGAAAGTGTCTGGACTCTATAGCCCACATTTGCTTGTAATATATTATTTTCCTCTGTAAATTTTCAGCACTTTGGGATAACTAGAATTAGGATAATAGCATTTTTACTGGAAATGGCTTTACCCCTTAAGTTATTACATGACTCAGTTCAATTTAGTCATCTCATCATTCAGATGATCAGTGAATGTGTGCCTGAACCACACATTAGCCTTTGTGGGATAACTCCACGAGGGCAGTTTCACTTATCGTGGATTGAGAGTATACTTTGTCACACTTCCAAGGGCTACTTGCCTCTCTTCCATGGCATGATCGCTTTAACAAATGTTGAGATGGGCCACAACCCCCTCGGCAAAATGCCAGCTGACATCGCCACGATAAAACAAATGCCTGTGGTTACTTCAAATGTGACACCAGACATGCTTCATCTATGGTGTGCGATATGACCTTAGGATAAGAGCACGATCACCAGTGGATGGGCTGTCTGGTTTGTGGATAGCACGTACTGCGATATGGGAGTGGGAGTTGGCCACAGCATTCTTCATTTCTTTTAAAGCAAGCAGTGCTACTGTCACACAGGAGAGAACCTATAACCATTTAAAAAAAGAGAGTTGACCCATGGCAGAGCACAGTTATAGTGGAATAAATTCATGGATTGGTGGCCTTCTAGGACTTGGAACATCGATTCTGGAAAGCAACTAGTTACTAGAGATGGGCACGACTCAAAAAAACGGTGTTTCGTTTGTCGTTTGGTCGTTTAGGGGTCCGTTTCGGTTCATTTTCGTTTTTGTGACTTTTTTGCAAAAAAAATTGTTTTCGTTTCGTTAGGTAACGAAACAAAAAAATGAAAACGAAAATGAAAAATTGCTGTTTCGTTAGCATTCTTTTTAGTTCAATGCAAATTTGGTCGTTTCGTTTTCATTTTGTTTTTTAAAAATTTCATTTCGTTTTTGTTGCGTAACGAAATGAAAAAACAAAAATGAAAAATCGCTCGTTTCGTGCCCATCTCTACTAGTTACAGGTGCACTTTCCCAAAATTTAGTTAATTAGTTGCCATTGCAACCACTCTGTTTAAAAATAATTCATTCCTTATTTCTGAAAAGTAACAAAAATGTGTGAGAAGTTAGACCTGGGAGTGCCTTTCAAGTTTTTGTGGTGAGACACCTCCTGCTTGCACCCACCGCCAACTCTGATAAAATGTTGATGAAAATATTGCAAATAAGCATACATTGGATTACTCAGGAGCAAACTTCCTATGGCCGATACTTGCTGCAAGGGTACTGTTGATATACACAGCATATATACGCAGCAACACTTTTACAGTGGCGTCGATATGTTCCAGATCCATAGTCCTAGCAGGAAAGTTAAGCAAATATCACAATAGGAGTGGGGTGTTAATTTAAAAATACTTGGTTGGAGTCACTTCATCCTTTTGTACCAACAGTCTATGTCAGTGTTGGCGGACTTATGGCACGGGTGCCAAAGGTGGCACTCGCAGCCCTTTCTGTGGGCCTCTTCACAGCCACCTGTATTCATGTTAAATTGCTGTATTGGAACTTTGCAAAACAATAGTGGGTTTTGACTCGCAGTTTGGGCCCTCGGTCTCTAAAACGTTTGCCATCACTAGTCTATGTTTTGTACAGAAAGAAAGTGAAGCTAGTGGCTAAAATAATGAGTGAATGTGTAAAAGGAACTGTGTGAGAAAATGTCACAGCTATACTTTAATTCCTTTTCCTGAAAAAGAATTGGGAAGCAAATCACAACTGCAACTTAACAAGGGAGAACATCCTTCCTTTTTAAAGTATAGCTTTAATTGGCAATGATGAGATGTCCCAAAGCTACAACTTTGAAACTAAGATTGGAGGAGAGTTCCTCTACTTCTAGGATGGAGTAGTGGGAAAGATCAGACTCTAAAACAGGCTTGTCCAACAGGTAGATTGTGATCCCACGTGGCTCTACTTGTAGATCGCGGAGTGGTCAGAGGTAGATAGCCAGTCTCACATGGCTCCATCTCTCCAGCAGCTTGCCCTGTCGCTAGGAGAGAGCTTGTGTCAGCAGGTCACCTGCTGACGGCTTGCTGAAGCCACCCCTGATATTTTGCTGGTCTTTTTCCCCCTGCCTGTGGGAATGTTGCCTGCAGGTGTATTGGGGGTGCTTGCTTTTGTGTCAATAGTTTGTGGATGCCTCAAGGGGGCACTGCCTGCACCCCTCAACGAGATGCCACAGGTCTGGCATCATACCTGGTCTTCTGCCTCTCAGGATCACCCATTCCTGGCCTCGCCCCAACACCTGTTAAAAGTGTGTTCTATACCGGTCGATATCCATTCTCCTGGGCTTTACCTGAACACACTTACCGTATTAGTTCTGTTATGTGATGATCATTGGTCGCTTTATAGTTTGCTTTCATTAAACGTTTTTGGGCAGACACAACAAAGTTTCAAGAATTTGATGATTTTGGGTGGGCTTTTCCAATTTTCTTCTAACTTGTTTATGACTTGTCTTCAAATTGATTTGCCTAGACCAGTCATGTCCAAACTTCAGCCCTCCATGTGTTTTGGACCACAACTCCCACAGTCCTTTGCCATTGGAAATACAGGCTTGGAATTCTGGGAGTAGTGGCCCAAAACATCAGGAGGGCCAAAGTTTGGACATGCCTGGCCTAGATGTTGTGTTGATTGATGGGAGTCCTGCATGGCAGGGGTTGGACTGGATGACCCTCAAGGTCTCTTCCAGCTCTATGATTCTGTGATTCTATGAACTATGTTCATTTGCAGGGTGAACCTCTGTATTTTCCTCACACTGAGAAAAAGTTCTTGACACGGCTAGGAGTGCTATTGAAAACTTTCATGAAAGCATAAAGCCATCCTAGAGAAGATTGAATTTTTTTCTAAGCATCTCATTGATTGAAAACCTGTGCAGCATGCATGATAATACATATAGCTCTGATACAGTGTTGAGAGAAACTATGTAGCTTCATTCTCCCTTGAAAATTTTGGAAATCAACCTTCTGTTGCACTTCTACATTCTGCCCCAGGAAGGGGGGGGTAAGGGGTTTAAAGGAACATCATCAGAATTAAATATCACTAGTTCTGAAAGTGTTATTTTACCAGTTTGAGAAATTACTATTATTTAATGCCTAAAACATAAGGGATTATAAACTTTTGATCACTGGTGACAGCCAAGTTCCCATTTTCTAACCAGGAATGCCATCCTCTGCTGTTAAGAGACAGAACATTTTATTTTACTAAGACACTAGATGTCCTAAAATTGCATTAAATTGAGTCTAATGGATCTACAAAGGAGAAGAGGGCGGGGCGAAGCTGTCAGATGTACCAAGTGCTGCAATGCCAGTTACCCACTGTTACAATTATAAAGACCCAATGGGCAAAAAATTAATCAGGTATGGGCTCCTTGTAATCTCTGGATGCTGTTGGAGTGCAAGTCCCATCAACTGGAGCCAACATAGCTAATGGTGAGGCTTGATGGGGCCTCCATTCATTGGCATCCTTCAGTCTCGAAAGACTATGGTATCATGCCTGGAGTAGAGATCCTAAAAACAACACCTAGTGTGACTGAATAGACCAATTCGGGAATGGCAGTCTCTACCGCACTGGGGGCAGATGCATTCTGTTTCTTGCCCGGTCCTCAAGTTTCGTTCTTTCCGTGCCTGCCTCTTTTCCTCTGCCTGTTGGACAAATGCCTCTTCAAATTTATGGAGACCATGCTGTATCTCTTGCCTCCAGACAGTGCGATCGGAGGTCAGGGTTTCCCATCTGTTGAGGTCCATTCCCAAGGCCTTCAGGTCCCTCTTACAGATATCCTTATACCGCAGCTCTGGTCTCCCTCTGGGGCACTTTCCCTGCACTAGTTCTCCGTATAGAAGATCTTTTGGGATCCGGCCATCATCCATTCTCACAACGTGTCCAAGCCAGCGTAGGCGTCGCTGTTTCAATAAAGTGTACATGCTAGAGATTCCAGCTCGATTCAGGACTATGCTATTTGGAACTTTGTCATGCCAGGTAATGTTGAATATTCGCCTAAGACAGCGCATATGGAAGGTATTAAGCTTTCTTTCCTGTCGGGCATGGAGGGTCCAAGACTCACTGCAATACAAAAGTGTGCTCAGTACACAAGCTTTATAGACCTGTATCTTTGTATGTTCTGTCAGCTTATTGAGCCATACTCTCTTTGTTAGTCTGGAAAACATAGTAGCTGCTTTACCTATACGTTTATTCTGCTCAGACTCTAGTGAGAGTGTATCTGAGATAGTTGAGCCAAGATACACAAAGTCATGGACAACTTCCAGTTCTTTTGCAGAAATTGTAATGGGGCGTCCAGTGGGCTTCTATCTAACAGAAATTATTGTCTGCCATCAAGTCTAAAGTTCCATAAATCCCTCAAACTGAAACATATTGATCAAAAAACTTCAGGTTTTTCCTTCAACAATTGCCCTGAATATCATCTCATTTTGATTTTCAGAAGAGCAGAAAATAATATTTTAGAATAGAAAAAAAAAAGATGAGATGGTCCAAATCATTGGTCTTTATTAGTGTGCTTAAGCTGCCATGGACATGGGGTCATGAAGAGTCAGTCTTGACTGTAACCACACAACACACACACACACACACACACACACACACACACACACACACACACACACACACACACACACACACTAATTAGTGTGCTTATTTGCCTTTTATTTCCCCATTCTGTTGTCGCAAGTTGGATTTGGCATGATCTGCTTATCAATCATTCTTTTCTCTCCCTCAACCTCGTTCAAACAATTAATCAGGACGAGGATGTCATCCAGTCAGATCTACTTGTATGGTTTTATCACTAAAATCAAACAAAGGGAATGCAGCACAAGCACCAAACACAACAACAGGAGAGCAGTTCATACCTGCTGAACATGCCTTTTCACACCATATCGCAGCTCAGATCTATAAATAAATAAATTATATTGTGGAAACATATGTTAGATTACCTTGGACCTAATACCTTGGACCTTCCTCCCTCTGAATTACTAGCTGAGAAGTTGGTGCTATTGCACAATGCCATTTAATGAGAAGGTGGATGGGATTACAGAATACGAGGGATATGGAGAGCGCTATTTTCTGAACATAGCAAAAAAATGAGTAATATTGTGAAACTTGAATTGTGAAAAAGCAGCCTTGTCAAAACCCATTATATTCTAAATAAATAACACAAAATAAGATCAGGCATGTCCATTTATTACCTAGTTGTGAAAAACAAACAAAAATCAGCCAAATAGGTTTAAACTAGGAACTAATTGAATGGTTTTCAATTTAGCCCATTATAGCCATTTGCAGGGTGAGTTTATACAACTAAACGTGTGAGGAAAAGACAAATGCATGGAAAATGCACTATGAGTTTCAAATGGGTACATTGTACGATGTTTGCACCTCAAGTTCATCATGTTTGTAAAAAGGATAAATAACTAGAGAAAATGATTTTTGGAAAATGCCAGTAGCCAAGTTTATGAGAATTATTGTTGTACTAGAAATATTCTACTTAATCAGATGTTCTGGAAAATTATTGGTAAATTAAAAGCTGATCCTTACAGAACCAAGTGATAGAAACACTGAGTGTGTCATGTTATAAAAACATAGAATAATGGAGTTGGAAGGAGCTTGTAAAACAACTGAGTCTAACCCCTGCTCAATGCAGGAATCAAAATTAAGGCAGATTTGACAGATAGTTGCCCCAATTTTCTCCTGACTGCCTTCCAATATCAGAACATTCACCACCTCCTGAGGTAACTGATTCCATTTTCATACTGCTCTAACAGTTAAGAATCTTTTCCTAATATTCAGCTGAAATCTAGTTTCCTATAACTAGATTTCCCATTATTATGTGCCCTCCAGTCTGAGATAATTGAGTACAGAATTTAGACATGATGGATAATTATTTTGCCATGAATTTGACCTGAGAATATCCCTTTGCGTAATCCTGTCAGTCTTCTGACCGAATGGCTATAGTGGTATTAAGCTGTAACTCTAACTTCTCATGAAAAAGCCATGCACAAAGAGTTTTGGAAGCTCTTTATTTGTAAGAATAATAATTTACCAACATTTCCATTTTGAAAAACAATTATATAACACTTTATGAGACATTATTTCTAATGTATTTCAAGGATTTAATTATATAAAAATCTAGAATGTAAGAACATAAGGAAGAACCATTCTGGATCAGACCAGGATACTATCCAGTCTAGCATTTTGTTCCCACAGGCTATGCACGTATCAACACTGTGATGTGACAACAGCCAATGGAACACTAGGCTGCATTAATAGATGTATAGTATCTAAATCAAGGGAAATGGTGGCATCATACTGTTCTGGTCTGGTCAGACACCACCTAGATACAGTGTCCAGTTCTGGGCATCCCACTTTAAGAAGGATATTGAATGTTCCAGAGGAAGATGACAAAGATGAACAAAAATGCAGAAATCAAGCCAAATGCAGACCAGTTGATGGAGTTGCTTATGTTCAGCCTCAGGTGGAGAGATCTGAGAGGTGATAGAACAGATGTCTTTCACTACTTGAGGGGTTTTCATATAGAAGATGGAGCAAGTCTGCTTTATGCAACTTCAGAGGACCTGAATGAATAGGTTCAAATTACAAGGGAGTAGATTTCAACTTAATATTATGAAGAAATATTTGAAAGGACATATGCTGCAGATTTGTTCATCTGCAAGGGGTCAAGGTGATGAATCTTGGGGTCCCTTCTAGCTCTATGGTTCTACAATTGTCATTGGGTATAGAAAATAAGTCAGCAAGTGTCGTTTTGCCTCTTTATAAATCTACAGTGAGGCCCCATCTGAAGTATTGTGTACAGTTCTGGTCAACAATGCCTATAGAAGGATATTATGGGAATGGAAAAAAAGTAGAGGAGGGCACCCAGAATGATTAGGGGACTGGAACACCTTCCTTACCATCTGAGGCTGCAATGGCTGGGCCTCTTCACTCTTGAACGACAGCGCCTAAGAGGTGACCTGATTGAAGTTTATAAAATCATACACAGTGTGGACAAAGTAGATAAGGAAAAGCTGTTTTCCCTATCACACAACACTGGAATTAGGGGGCACTCCATGAAACGTGGGTGCTAGATCTCAAACAAATAAGAGTACTTTTTCACCCAGAGGATCACTGGTCTGTGGAACTCCCTGCCAGAAGAAGTGGTGACAGCTGTCAAGCTTGACAAGCTTTAAGAAAAGATTAGACGAGTTCATGGAGAACAAGGGTATCCATAGCTATCATTATGGATGCCTAAGGCCAACCTCTGGGTTCTCTCAATGCCATTTGCAGGGATCCTTAGGAAAGTGAAGACATCCGCTTGGGAATACCCTGAAGCAAATGGTGAGCCACTGTGTGAGACAGAATGCTGGACTGGATGGGCTGTGGCCTGTTCCAGCAAGGCTGTTCTTATGTTAATTGCCACATATGACACCTATAACAACAGCAATGTAGCTACTAGAAAGCATGGAAGTGTACACGGTTTATATGTTTTTTTGTTCGTTGTGTTTGTGTGGTTTTTTTAGTTTTTGGCAGATTATGATTCTGCCTTCTTTCTATTTGTATTACCCTGGGGAAAAGTCAGTAATGAGGTGAAATGGTTCAGTCTCCACTGGGAGGAAGGGATCCAGAAAGTTTAAAAACAAAACAAAGACTGCAAAGATTATGAAACTGGAAATGCTGACAGTGAAAGAAAGCAACAAGGCAGCTAATGGCCAATTTAGCAGAGGTCTGTTAACATTTACTGAATGCCATGTTGAGAGGGAAACCCATAGGTTGTCCTGTTTAATGTCATTCTTAAGGGAAATCCAGAGGGGTCTCCTGAGGATTAGAGACCAGTTAGCTTTTCAGTTTCACATGAAGGTTTGGGCACTATTTGGAGCGATCAGCTGGGAACGGTGAAGAAAGAAGTGTGTCTTGATTAAGAATGGGCAGCTTATTGCAGAGAGGGCACAGCCACGTTTCACCAACCAAGCTAATAAAAGATGTCATTTAGAGATATTAAAGCAGAGGGGTACAAAGGGATACAGTCAGCATTCTAATTAAATTTTCAAGACGCCTGTGAGGAAGTTTCACTTCTATAGCGGAGGTCTAAAGGGGATTACGGAGAAATGGAAGAAATGTGTCTTCTACCGAATATCATATATTAACATTCCATGGCAGCAACAGATGCCTCAGTA
The DNA here is from genome assembly GCA_037367245.1 of Phrynocephalus guinanensis. NCBI lineage: Eukaryota > Metazoa > Chordata > Lepidosauria > Squamata > Agamidae > Phrynocephalus > Phrynocephalus guinanensis. The sequence goes on from CM074733.1 coordinate 124,424,679, forward strand.
CTGAAAGATTTGTTTTAAGCCTGGAAAATTGTCATTAGGCTCAAGTCAGACAAACATTTTTGAGACAGTTGAAGGTGGTATTATGGAGGCATTGATTCCCCAGGCACTGGAACGAATTTTTACAGTATGATTCCATTCTTTTCTGTGGTCAGGTAGCACTGGATGCTTTCAGATATGGTAGTGGGCAACTTTTTAAAAATATATATATTAAAAATCACCATGCATCCCACAAGTTACTGAAGGACAATCTGTCTCCAAAGTATGACTGTAGATCTCTGGAAAACTGCACAGATTAAACTACAGAGATGTTCATCAATAGCAATGTACACATTTTTGTATCACTTACATTTTGGTTTATTTCATTTTCTTTCTTTTTTCATACATATCCTTTCTTTTTACATTTTTGAGTCATTTGTTTTGCGTCTCCTCATTCCGAGTTCTGGCACTCCAAAGACCCCCAAAAGCAGGAGCAAAACAACAGAGAATCAATCAATTTCAAAAGCAGGCAACAGTAGAGGTGAAAAACAAAAATTAGTAGGAGAAATAGCAACCACCTACAAAACCTGGAAGTTGAGTCATGGCAAATGGACTTCTTTTTGTTCTGAGAGAAACGTTTCGCTGCTCATCCAAACAGTTTCATCAGTCTGAATAAAGCTAGTGTGAGTCTTCCATCTTATAGTCCGCTTTGACCTCTTGTCACCCTGGTCTGAGATAGGCTCCTAAGATGAACAATGGCCTGAATAGGCTTGTTAGGTAGACAACAGTATCTATAGCCTTAAGGTGAACAATGACCTAAGGTGCTGAAATCCATAAAGTATGGGCCGTTAGCTATGGCCTTGGTGGTGAAGGCTTTTTGATTTGACTGGGTATTGTTGAAAGCACAGCCTGATAAATAGCATATAGACTGTGCCTGAGTGCCCCCCCCCGGCTTGACAGAGGGAATTTCAATGTTTCACATGGCTTCACTGACCCCTCTCTCAAACCACCTCTCTTCTCTGTCTAATATGTGTACATCCTCATATTTGAATGAGTGCCCATTGTCTTTCAAATTGAAGTGTACTGCTGATTCTAGTCCTGAGTTGTTACCCCTCCTATGTTGCCATGACTCAACTTCCAGATAAACTCACCTGGATGACTGAGAATCTTCACAGTCACCTACAGAATCCACCATTACAGTAACAAAGTCCATCTCTCTGTCCCTCAACCCCTTCAGAAGCAAATAAAACCCATCAAAATATAACTGAATATAAAGTAAATTAATTTTATAAATATTTTTAAAAACAGAGACAGTACACCATACACAGGGATAAAATAACAATAAAACAAAACAAAACCCATCCATATCAGAAAACAGCTCCATTTCCTGAAAACCAATTAAGGAATATATATATAATCTATTAATGTGCCCCTTCCCCAATGTTTTCTCCTCAATTCAGCAAGCAGGCCAGGCAAGTAGCAACAAAATAATCCAAGAATATGCCAAAAAAGAGAGGGGGGCAGAAAATGACCAACCAAATTGAGTGGCAAGCAGAGATGGGCACAAAATGAAAAACAAAATGCTGTTTTGTCAGTTCATTAGGTAAAGAATGACTTCATTATGTAACAAATGGTAGGATGTGTTTTGTTACAAAATGAAATAAAATACCATTTTCCCTCTAAGAACAAAACAATTTGTCCTAGAGGAAACAAAATGGAAAGGGAGCTTCTTTGGACTCTTCCCTATAAGCCCCCGAAATCTGGAGCAGTTTGAGGTTCAGAAGGCTGACTTATTAACTCCAAAGGGGTTACCCTAGGAAAAAATCATTTCTAATTGAGTCAGAAGCCGATAATATACCACCACCCCCATTGTGCGAGCCATTAGTGACTTCCCTACTCAATTAGAAAGATATTTCCTATGTGGACCCCCTTTGGAGTTTAACAATTCAGCCCCCTGACCCCCAAACTTCTCCAAATTTGGGAAAAGTCCAAGGAAGCTACTCTGCCATTTTGGTGCTGATTCAGGGCTGCAATACCGATTTTGAGTACATAATATTTTGTTATGTTTATGTACTAGAAAATAGGTATTGCAGCCATGTATCTGCACCAAAACCACAGTGTGTCCTCTTTGGACTCTTCCCTGTAAGTCCCCCAAATTTGGAGAGGTTTGGGGTTCAGGGGGCTAAGTTATAAATCATTTCTAATTGACTTGGAAAACCGCTAATCACTCACCTGACAAGGTGGGGCTATTGCGGCTTCTCAGTTCAATTAGAATGATTTTTTTCTTAGGAGGACCCCCTTTGGAGTTTAATAACTCAGCCCCCTGACCCCCAAAACTCTCTGAACTTTGGAGGCTTACTGGGAAGAATCCAAAGAAGCTCCCCTGCAATCTTAGAGCCTCTAAGATCCAGGGGAGCATAGTGTTTTGTTTCATTTTGTTTCATTGCATTACAAAACTACTTTAAAAATTTGTTACTAACAGAACAAAACAAAACTTAAAGAAACAAAATAGGACAAAACAAAACAGTATATTTCCATTTCATGCCCATCTCTAGTGGCAAGAAAGAATCCAAAATGGCACAGGCAGATTGCCTGGCAGCAGCCAAAATAATCCAAACAAAATTAAAGAGGGAGAAAGGCAAAAAGGAAAGGATCAAAGATGGCAAACAGGTGTCAAATGCAATCCAAAATAGAGGGCACCAGGAGCTCCCATAGTACACCCATCTACAAGCAATGTCTGAACCAAAACCAGTCCTCTTGTGGACTTTCACATCCTTTTACAAATTTAGAATTCCTGCACTGCCCTCCCCACCAGATATTTTGATTGGCTTTGTGATGCTGTTGGATAGAAAATATTGAGGTAATTTGACCATCCTAAGGTCACTGGAAGAGTACATGAAAGAGGGAACATGAAAGTAACACCATATGTTTGTGTGCCACTCGTTCATAAACATGGATCATTTGTGTTTTAGAAGCACTGCTGCAGCAGTCGATAAAAGAACACTAATTACACAAAAGAGAGACTCTTTCATGCTCTGTGTCTTTTATTAAAGAACAAAAGGGCCATCCCTCCCCATCACAGGAAGCAGATGATCTGCAGCAACTACAACCAAACACTTTTGGTTGTTTTCCCACTTGCATGACTCACTAAAGTTACTTCTAGAGATCGTCATGATGTTAATGAAATATTTTATGAATGTGCTGCTTTAAGAAATAAGAAGAAGGGCTATTATTTCAAGGTTAATCCAAATGGATTTCAGCAAGGGAATAAATATATAAATATATTTGTAATCATCCTCAGCATGTACAATTCCACCTGCTGAAAGTAAACTATTTCAAGTTTTCTAAACTCTCTCTTAGGATCGATCAACCTTGAAGTCATGGATGAGTGGGTAGGAAGGTCTTTTGCGTGATGTTCAGTGGAATTCAAAGCTTTGTGAGGCAAAGAAAGCATTTCTTTCTTTCTTTCTTTCTTTCTTTTGCTCATTTTCTCGCTCTCTTTTTTATCCATTTTCTTTTCTGCAGTTAAGAATTATTTCACTTTCAACAAAATGTGACCTATTTACAAAGTTCAGAGTCTCTCTTGTTTACTGCTAGGGAGCATAAGTATGACCTACTTGATTTTTTTTCTGCAATAGGCAATTAAAGTGTAATTTCAGATAAAATGGTCGAGAAAATCAGACAACCTGCTCCATCATCATCTTGACCTATCAGTGGCACTAGTGATTCTAATGGATTCCATTTACTGCTAATGTGGTACTAAATTATATGGCTCTTTGGTCTAACCTCTCTGATACAAAATACATCAGAAAACGTAGCATGATTCTCAGAGAATGCAGAACTCAACCGGTTCAACAATCCTGACTATCAGCAAGACAGATATATAACCTGAAGGTCAGCAGAGCCATTCTTTCTCAACAGGATGTGGGTTAGAGTAGTGATTTGTCAAAAAGTGCAGTATTTCTGCTGAAAGACAAGCAAAGATGGTGACAAGGGTCAGGCAGCATCCCAAGGGTCAACCTGCAGTAGAAGATCTATGCTGCTTTCCTCCTCCAAAGGAATATCACTTGAATAAGAGGACAAAATAGAGATTGTTTCTCTTCCCTCAATACAGCTCTCCAGTTCCCCAATCGGTAGCAAAACTTTCACAGGGGCAGGTTTTTAACACAGCCAGCTCCTTCCACACACAAAAAGATGCTTTCAAAAAACCCACTACACATTGCTGTTTAATATAAGTAATCTCATTGTCATTGCTCATTCCAATGCTTGGAAAGCGACTTACTCAATTAACTGTTGTGCTCATCAGAAGCTGCTTTCACACAACCTCTAAAATTCGCTGCGAAGTGCTCGCAGATGCGGAGCATAAAATCATTTTTTAAAACAGACTTTTAAAAAAATAAAGTGCAACCACGCCCACTTAAGTGCAACCCAGCACATTTTGCAAGTCCCTTGTCTCGAGGTGGTAAAATCCTTGTTGCTGTTCCAATGCAGATTTTAAACCGTTACTCGAGTACATGGGAACACGGAAAATCTGCACCAAAACCTTTTCACCCCCATTATGGTGTCTTTGCTGCGGTTTTCAGTCATAGGATCAGAAAGGTTGCGGATTTTCAAAGTGCGACCATGGGAACATCCAGTCTGTGACATGAACCACATGACCATTTGGGGTTGGTGATCTGGATCAAAGCTTGCTGCAGATTTTAGTGGTCGTGTGAAAGCAGAGTGAACTAAAAGTAACATTTTAAAGAAACAAATCAAATTTAAAGAGCATTTTAAGTTTACATTTCTATTTTTTTTTTTAAATTTAAATCATGATTTAAATAAATTGGATTTTCTATACCACAGCTTTCCTGGGAAACAGAGTTTTGATACCCTGAGACCATTGCTGGAATCAGTTTGGGAATCAGCAAGTTTAAAATGCCAGCAGAGCAACCAGCAGCAAGCAGTAACTGCATTGACCTGAGCATCTGAAAATTGGGTTAACAGAGCACACTCCCGCCTCTGGAGGAAAATCACGCCTACACACTTATTGCAGGGAATAACAAATCTAGTGTTTAATTTGTAAACCGCCCAGAGACTACTTGTAGTAGTATGGGGCAGTATATAAGCAGAACACTTTGCTTTGCTTTGCTTTTATCAGAGAGGCACATTAAAACAGGAGAGAGAACTCCAACTTCTAATTAAGTAGGACATGCAGGGAGCCAAGGCTGTCCTTTGCCTCTCATGAATAAAGCTGCCTATGGCTGCTTTCACACGACCCCTAAAATCCACTGTCAACTTAAATTTGGATCCCCCCCAGCCAGAGATCATGTAGGTTTTGTTCTGCTTCCTGTGTTCCCACCCTTCCACACTCTTGATTCCATTGCTTCTGTCTGCGGTGAGGGGAGGGAGAAAAAAATGGGAGAAAAATATGCAGGCTCACCTCCGGCTGCCATCGCAGCAGCTCCATTAAGGATTTCAGATTGTTAAAGGGGCGGGGGACAACAAAAACAAACAGAAGGTGGAGGAGAGCCAGGCATTCACAGCTTTACAATCTGCTTCAGAATTTTTTTTTACCTCCGGAGACCAGGTACTTGTAAAGTGCACTGGGGCACGCTTAAGTGGGCGTGGTCATACTTTATTTTTTTAAAAGTCCACTGCTGGTGGGAAAACAATTTTATGCTCTGGATCTGCAAGTGTTTTGCAGCAGATTTTAGGGGTCGTGTGAATTGGCATGTTCCTTCCAGGGAAGTGACACAAGGCTGCTTGTGTGCACATTGTTAGGGTTAGGAAGTCAATTTGAAGACAAAGGAAGTGATATCAGCAAACATTAGAATATGAGACTTAGGTTGAAGGAAGGTCAGCACTGGCCAGTCGAAGGATGATCCAGAAAATCTGGAGAAGTTCTCTTTCTCACTATTCCTCCCTAGAGCCATTTTTTACCAAGTCTAGGTTGAGTTGCCTCCAGTCACCTCCAACAAAAAAACTGAAGTGCATGACAAAATGCAAAGAGAAGAGTTTTGTTGGCATGGATGGGAAATCCACATGCCTCTTTTCTTAACTCCAAAGTTTGAAACTCGGTTGTTGGCAGGTGGAAGTAGTGGAAGGGTTTTTTCTATGCTTCTCTGGTAAGTTTCCATTGCAATATCCTTTATTTTATATATCAATGTAACTTAAAAATTACCCTCAGCCTAAAACATATCAGGGATAGATTTTTAGACACATTAGCCATTAATTATTGACTTTCTTCTAACAATTCTCTCATTAAGCGACACCCATTTGCCAGCCTTCACTTAAAATAACTAGAAAATATTACTTGTTGCATTAATGAAGCAACTTATTTCAAACTCATTGCATTACTTTTGAAACATAACTTTGCTACAGCCATTCCCAAATGGGAATTTCATTCTGCTCAAATATTGTAACTCTTTACTTCTGAGTTTTCATTTCCTTGAGGAAAGGGGACTTATTGCTGGCATCTTGTGGTGTTTTAAATATACAGTGGTACCTTGTATAAAGGAATTAATTCGTTCCAAATAAAATTATGTTAAGCAAATTTTCCTTTATACAAATTCCCATAGGAATGCACTGAAAATGGAATAATCCCATTTTTATGTTGTACAGATTTTCCCCATAGGCAATTATGTTAAGCAAATATTCCCTATCTCTGGAATTTTTATGTTGTACAGATTTTATGTTTTACAAGTTGTTTGTTATACAAGGATGCACTGTACCTGCTTATTTATTATTCTGCATGTTATGCAGGACTGCCCCATCTCTGCTCTCTTTCCGGAAACAGGCAAAGACCTTTCTCTTCAGGCAAGCTTTCCCTGAATGATGGACAACCTATTATGTGTCTTATCTAACATACATGATCACATAGCCTTTGTGTTTATAACTACTTATAACCTTGTGTGATTGCATTGACACAATTTTTCAATGTTAGTTTCCACCACTCACTTTTACATGGAATTTTTACTGTCTCTTTAACTGCTTACATTCTCTTGTATAATGTTGTCCCTCAAATCCCTGCTCTCAAACTTAATTATGGCTTAATTGTACTAGACTGCATATTGTCACCCATTACGGTATCTTGGGTCCTTTTCCAAGGAGAAAGGTGGGGTAAGAATAGTCTAAATAAAATAAATGAGAAAAGTGATAATGACTGAGACAGACATTTATAATCTTTAAAGGAACATTAATCCCCACAATAGCAAACTGATACTTGCTGCATTACATAGCAGAAGAGAAAAGTTTTTGAAAGCATGTTAGGAATAAAATAGGATTTGATTTTAACGAATAGTACTTTAAAGAACTAAGAAAAGTCACATAGCCACAGTTTATGTATCTCTTTCAGACAGTTTAAATATTGTCAAGTAATTGTTCAAAAACATTCTGATAGGATTTTTAAAACTATTTGCCTAAAATGAAAACACACAAGATCACAGAAATACATTCTGATTCAAATGTCACAACCAGCAATATTTACGATATTAAATAGAAGTCAGCAAGGGACAAGGGTACATATTTTAAACGTGGGTAGTGTGAAAGGGGGAAGGAACACAGATCAATGCATTTAAAACTAGCTTGCCCCTATTTCTCAAAGTATACTTTACCCCTTAGGAAAGATAAATTGCTTAAACACTGTAATCCAAATCACAAGCTAGCACCAAAAATAGACCTTAAAAGGAGGCATAGCTGTCACCAGAAAAGGCAACCTGCTGACACATTCTCCTCTGCCCAATAATGTACTGTCTTGCAAGAGAAAACAGAGAAGGGTTTCTGCTTGCAAACTGAAAAGGTTGAATTCTTGTTCTCCTGAGGTAGTCAAAGTTCACCTATAGAGATGGGCACGACTTGAAAAAAAAAATTTTCGAGTTGTCGTTAGTCGGGCCGGTTCCGTTTCGGCTCGTTTCCGTTTTTCGCGAAAATTTGCAAAAATTAGTCGGTTCGTTTTTTTGTTTTTTCGTTGTCGTTAGTACTGGTTTGGGGAGGGGGTAGGGGCTCCTGGAGGGAGCTGCAGGAGTCAGCCAGAGCCACAAGTGACGGACTGGCAGACTCTTTGCACCCGCTGTGTCTCACGTACTTGCATGTAGTGCAATGCAAGTAGATCTGGCTTAGGGTTAAGACGGGTTAGCGCAACGGCTAGGGTTAGGGTTAGGCTAGTTACGGGTGAGGTTAGGGTGAGTATTGGGGTGCACCTCTGGGTGCCTCTCTGACCCACTTAGAAGGACAGTGTACTGGTGTATGGGTTAGGCTTAGGGTTCGGGTTTGGGCTACGATTAGTGGGCTGTTTATGCCCGATTGGCACATCCCAGAAGTCTCTGTGGTCAACCTGGCCAAGTGGCCATGCGATTGGTGGAAAATTTGCATGGTCTACTCCCATGGGCGAGCCCATCATTGCAAATGTGCAGGTGTAAAAAAATAAAATAAAATAAAATAAAATAAAATCAACGGAGACTTTTTTTGCAAGAAAAACCCACTGCTGCTACTGTAAAAATTCAAGCATTTAAAATAGCTAATTTTCGCATGTTTCTGTGGTGCTTTGGTGGGGTTTTGGGTAACGATTTCAAAAAAAATATTGCGGTCGGCATTTTGGATCCCCCCCCACCGCATGGCAAATGGATGCGCCCTCCCAGCCCGGTACAGTCAGCAAAACCTGGCCATGCAATTGGTGGAATGGCTCCAAAACTTTGCATGGTCCACTCCCATGGGGGAGCCCATCATTGCGAATGCGCAGGTGTAAAAAAATAAAATAAAATAAAATAAAATAAAATCAACAGAGACTTTTTTGCAAGAAAAACCCACTGCTGCTACTGTAAAAATTCAAGCATTTAAAATAGCTAATTTTCACATGTTTCTGTGGTGCTTTGGTGGGGTTTTGGGCAACGATTTCAAAAAAAATATTGCGGTCGGCATTTTGGATCCCCCCCCACCGCATGGCAAATGGATGCGCCCTCCCAGCCCGGTACAGTCAGCAAAACCTGGCCATGCGATTGGTGGAATGGCTCCAAAACTTTGCATGGTCCACTCCCATGGGCGAGCCCATCATTGCGAATGCGCAGGTGTAAAAAAATAAAATAAAATAAAATAAAATAAAATCAACGGAGACTTTTTTGGCAAGAAAAACCCACTGCTGCTACTGTAAAAATTCAAGCATTTAAAATAGCTAATTTTCGCATGTTTCTGTGGTGCTTTGGTGGGGTTTTGGGCAACGATTTCAAAAAAAATATTGCGGTCGCCATTTTGGATCCCCCGCACTGCATGGCAAATGGATGCGCCCTCCGAGCCTGGTACCAGCAGCGCAGCAGTAGCAATAGCCAAGGAGAGGGGGGCGGGGAAACCCCCCCCAAAATAAAACACCCTTCTGGCCTGGTAGGTGCCCTCAGACAGTTTTCGCCTACTTTTAGGGCCAGGAATCGGTTTTTTTTTTAACTTTTAAAAACTTTTTTTCTGTGCCGCTTGGCATTGCGCGATGCAAGTAACAAGCACGACAAATCAGACCAAATTGTTCGTTCGTCGGTTCGAGCTCGAATTCTGGTGGAGTAATTCCCGTTTCCGTTTCCATAGAGTAACGGATACGAGTAACGGAAACGGAAACGGGAATACCGCTAAGTCGTGCCCATCTCTATTCACCTACTCTCCTTTGTAAGAAGTGAGTCCTGTCATCCATAGCATACAACCCACATTTGCACTTTATACCCTACATCCCATACAACCAGTGTTCAGATGTGGTCAAGATACAGTGACCTCCCACCTATCTCGGGGGTTAGGGACCCAACCCGTACCCGCGATAATTGAAAATTCGTGATATGCCAGTGCAGGTCAGGTCGGGCCTGGGGGGCCTAACTGGTGGCTCTTGTACCTACTTCCAGCCTGGCGCCTTCTGGAGGCCCCTGGGAAGGCCCTCACAGGCCCGTTCAGGGCAGCACCAGTCCTGGGGTAAGTATGGAGGCCAGAAACAGCCTTTGCCCCTTAACCCAGGGGGGCTTCTTTCATATACTATGGTCCCGCAATATAGTGGGACCGCAGTATATGAACTGCAAAAGAGTGGGGGACCACTGTATTCTGCAGATGGCATTGAATAATGACGAACAGGCAAAAGAAACAGAGGGTGCAGCACCTAAGGCTGGCTTTTCCCTATTCCATTCTTTAATATCTGGCTCCAAGGAAGTTCATGGAATCAAAGCCATGTTGTTGGGGGGACAAGCTACTAGAATGCCCAGGGGTAACATTACAGGCCCCTGGTCTATAATGATTCTCAGTCATCCAGGTGAGTTTATCTGGATGTTGAGTCATGGCAACTGGACTTTTTTTCTTAAGAGAATGAAACGTATAACTGCTCATCCAAACCGCAGGGGGTTCCACAGACTAACAACGTGCTGGGTGAAAAAATATTTTTCTTGTGTATGTTCTTACTCTCCAGCCCTCAATTTGAGTGTATGTCCCCTAGTTCTGGTATTTTGTGAAAGGGAGAAGAGTGTCCCTCTATCCACTTGACTCATGCCCTGCATTATGTTGTACATCTCTATCATATCCCCCCTCAGGCGCCTTTTTTCCAGACTAAAGAGCCCCAAATGTTTTAGCCTTTCCTCATAAGGAAGGTGCCCCAGCCCAGTAATCATTTTAGTCACTCTCTTCTGCACCTTTTCCAGTTCCACTATGTATTTTTTGAGATGTGCTGACCAGAATTGTACACAATACTTCAGGTGTGGCCTTACTATCATTTTGTATAATGGTATTATTATGTTGGCTGTTTTATTTTCAGTCCCCTTTTTTATCATCCCTAGCATGGAATTGACCTTCTTCACCGCTGCCACACATTGGGTAGACACTTTCACACCAAGATCTTTTTCCTGATCTGTCATGGATAGCTCAGAACCCATGAGTTGATAGATAATGCTTTGATTTTTTGCCCCAATATGCATTACTTTACATTTTCCTACATTGAAACACATTTGCCATTTCGCAACTCATTACCCTAGTTTGGAGAGATCCTTCTGGAGCTCTTCACAATCTTCACTGGTTTTTACCAAATGGAAAAGTTTTGTGTCATCCGCAAACTTGGCCACCTCACTGCTTATCCCTGTCTCCCATCACCTTGTCAGTTAGGCACAATTAGCCACAACGTGTTATGCAAACCTTGTACAAACACCAACTGTTGTTAACCACTATACCTAAAATATTATGTTTTCGCTAAAACAAGCATTGTTTCAGATCCCAAAGAGGCTTCGGATATTAGAGCCAAGGCAAATTTTCAGTGACAAATTTGCATAGGACAGCTTCATACTTTGTTCCACTCCATATTCCATTAACATCACATTTAACACATTCTGATAACCATTGATACATTATAATGCCCTTTTATTGTTTTGCTGTTTAATTACTGTTTTTTAATTTCAGTTATTTACTTGTCATTTTTCTATTATGTACTGTAATTTATATTGTTGTGTACCTCCCTTGAAGCAAGATGGGTGGTATAAAACTCAAATCAAATCAAATCAATCAATTAATATTTCTAACACACAGGGTGTAGTGAGGTACTCAAGGTCAATAGCCCATATATAGATAACAAAATATGCAAATATTCCCATACTGCTCCAATTGTAGACCTTAAAGTACAGTGTATGGGTTGCAATGGTAAGAACATTCAAAAGTACTGATGCAACTCTACCAAAGTGTATATAGTGTATATATTCCATAGTTGGCTTATTTTCCAGAAAAGGTTGTCTTATAACTTTCAGATTATAAATTCCCCATGAAAACTTTTAGGATGGTGGTGAATCTTTTTCATTCAATGATGAACAGAAGCTAGAGCAGTTCAGACCCAAAGTAGTGCTGGATATATTGATTTATTTGACCATGAAAGACTGATTGAATAAATTATCTGCATGGCTAAAAGGAATGCCTTATGACACAAAGTCAAATTAATGCTGACCTTGACCTACAAAATCACTGTATGGCCTGGGTCCTAGCTACCTCAAAGATTGAATCTCACAATATGAACCAACTCGGGTGTGAAGGTCATCAGGAGAGGCCCTCCCTGTTCTCAACACCTGAATAAGTCTTAATTGTACTGGACTTTATATTACCCCTCATTACTGTAAGCCGCCTTGGGTCCTTTTCCAAGGAGTAAAGCGGGGTAAAAATATTCTAAAATTAATTAATTCATTAATTAATTTCACCTTAAAAAAACAGGAATTGCATCTTCTTGAGGAAGAAACCAGGTTGTAAAATTTGACAAAATAAGCTTGAACAGGATACCATCATGTATAGACAATACCCATGGTAGTACACTCATTTAAAATATATTAACCTTACCACAAATAATGATTTTATTATAGGTACATTTGGTGGAGATGCAGTTACTGCTCCCAGAATTTGCAGTTCCCTCCCACAGATGGCCCAACTTGTTCCATCTTTGCTGCACATTTGTGAGCAGTAAAAACCTTTCTGTTTAGACAAACTTTCCCTCAGTGGCTGGCTGAGTGGGATTTTTTAAAAGATTGTTACTGCTTTGAATATGTTGTTATATTGCTTTTGTTGGATTTCTCCCTCTTTAATATTTGTATATTGATTTTAGCTTTGAGTTGTTCAGTCATTCAGTCATATCCGACTCTTCGTGACTCCACAGACCAGAGCTCGCCAGGCCTTCCTATCCTCCACTACCTCCCGAAGTTTGGTTAAATCCATATTTGTTGCATCAATGACACCGTCCAACCATCTCATTCTCTGCTGTCCCCTTTTCCTTTTGCCTCCAATCTTTCCCAACATCAGGGACTTTTCCTAGGACTCCTCTCTCCTCATGAGGTGGCCAAAGTACTGGAGCCTCAGCTTCAAAATCTGTCCTTCCAGTGAACATTCGAGGTTGATTTCTTTCAGAATGGGTAGGTGTGATCTCCTTGCAGTCCAGGGGACTGTCAAGACTCTCCTCCAGCACCACAGCTCAAAAGCATCATTTCTGCAGCGATCAGCCTTCTTTATAGCCCAGCTTTCACTTCCATATATCACTACTGGAAGCACCATAGCTTTGACTATCCAGACCTTAGTCAACAAAGGGCGTTTATACACGACCCGTAAGCTCCGCCGCAAATGGCTGCAAGGTCCAGACCTTAAAAATGTTTACCCACCAGCTCCGGACTTTCCAGACAATTAAGTGCGACCCCGCCCACTTTAGCAAGACCAAACAGCAGTTATCTTGTACCTGCTTTTTGGAGGTGACAAATATTTGATCCGGTGTGAGGATAGTGAGTGCGGGGCTCTCCTGGCTTCCGTTTGTTCTTTTTTTGCGCCCTGCCCCTTTAAGAGATCTGAATGCTGCCCGGAACAAAATGGAGGTAAGAAGGCATTCTTTTCTTTCTTTTTTCTCCTTCCCTCAGGCAGCCAGCAACCAGGAAGTGCGGAGGGGGGTGGTTGACAGAGGAAGAGCTAGAACCCCTAAGATCTCTGGTCCGAATTTAAGTGGCCAGCGGATCTTAGGGGTCATGTAAAAAGGCCCAAAGTGATGTCTCTGCTCTTTAATATGCTGTAGCTTTGAGTACTGTCTTGTAATGATGTGGGTCTCCTTAGGTCCAATTTAAGGAGAAGGGTGGGGAAAAATAAAACAAAAGATACCTTACTTGATGAGATTATCTGCCCAAAACAAAAGATGTAGTGCATCAGCCAATGATGGAGAACTAGTATGTCTACATGTCTCAAGGCTTCAGGCAGATACCAATGAAATTTGATATGATGCATCAAATCACAAACTTCTGTGCTTACACACACAAAAGAGAAGGGGTATTTCAAAAGCAGTTTGAGGTGGGTCACATGAAAGAAAATCTCTTGGGTGCACTTCAAGAGTTTGGCAACAATAAAGTAATTTTGTGGATTGGAGCAAAAAAATCAATAACTGCAGCTGTACCTCTTCTTCTGTGTTAAATTAGAGCAATTACAAGTTCAAATGTCATGGCTGAAAAACAATGAACCGAAATGACAGAACAACAGCAACAATAAAGAAAAAGAATGCTTATTCTGTGGAACAATAATGATGCTGTAATTTGATTAAATGGCCTATTTGTGCATTGTTCTTTTAATTGGGAAAGTCTGAGTAAGTAGAAAGCAAAATGAAGCAATATTTTTAAAATAAGAGAATGGAGGAGACACTGCAAAACATCTGGAAGTAGAAGCAAAGATATCACAACTGCCCAGATTGCAACTGTGACAAACAAAACTGTATTTTTAAAAGCTCTTAAGTCATTTTCTTCAAAATCTCCAACTTAAACAAAATGAGTTAGATGAACAAGAGCTCCCTCTGAAGGCATAAAAGGGAAAAGTTCACAGAAGCAAACAGAAACCAGAAAAAGAAAAATGTATCCCCATGTTGAAATTTATTGATTTTATTAATTTATAGACTGCCTCATCACACTATTCTGGCTGGTTCAAAACAAAACAATAAAATCAGTAAAATCAAAACAGTAAAATCAAAACAAACCATGGAAAAAAGCAGCAATGAAATCATAACAGAAACAATACAAAACAAATGAAATCAGCACCAAGAGCACAATTTTATTTATTTATTTAGAGTATTTTTACTTGCCTTTCTCCTTGGAAAAGGACCCAAGACGGCTTACACAAATGAGGGGCAATATACAGTCCACTACAATTAATACATATTCAAGTTTGAGAACAGGGAATTGTGGGATATCTTACCCCATTAAAAGATAGCATTAAAGCTACAAGAGAATGTGAGCAGTTAAAGAGAGAGTAAAAATTCCATGTAATCATGCATGGTAGACCATCCAAAAGTTATGGGGGGTTGGTGGAGATTAACATTGAAAACTTAGGGTCAATGCAATCACACATGGGAGATATAAACACAAACTGATGAGTGGTTATAAGTAGGGATGGGCTGTATCTTTTGGAAGCAGCACATTCTGAAACAACCCACACGAGCCCAGGTGCTGTTTGGAAGCCTCCGATACATAAGCAGCCAATCATTTACCTTCCTGCAGAGTCACATTGGGCTAGGAAGAAGTCTCCTAATACCATCTGTCCTTCTCCCTGGTGCTGGCCAATCATGAGCTGTGCAAGGTAATGCATCATCCCACCTCCCTGTCTGATTGGCCAGCACCAGGGAGAAGGACAGATGATGTCAGGATACTTCTTCCTTGTTGGAGTTTAGCCTGAAGCAATCCTGCAAGAAGGTAAGTGATTGGCTCGTTGCATTCCGGAGGCTTCGGAACAGCACCTGGGCTCACATGGGTCGTTTCGGAACATGCTGCTTCTGAAATGAACAGCCCATCCCTAGTTCAAGGTCTTCCTCAGCTGAACTCATGACAAGCAGGCTGTTTGTTTTACAATGACTTGTTATTTATTTATTTATTTATTTATTTATTTATTTATTTATTTATTTATTTATTGGATTTTTATACTCCCCATCTGTCAACGAGGCCACTCTGGACAGTTAACAAGTAGCGAGTACAATACAGTGCAAAATAAACACAAATAATTCATACAATAAAATAAACATAAAGTTTACAGTAATATAATGAAAATAAAATTAAAATTAAAGTGACGTAAAATAGCATATATGCATTGTTATTAGTGAGCAGATCAGTTAACTTGTAGTAAATTCCTATTGAAACCTCATTTTTAATACACAATGTCCATTTTCAGGATTGCATTTTTACAGTACCCTTTAATTAGTTTAAGACTCTATATACATTCAAATTTCCAAACCTTGACAATCAAGCCTGCTCCAAAAAAAATGTAGACAAGTTGTGTGTCCATTTGTGCTCAGTATTGTGCTTCTTATGCCCCATTGCTTGTGAGTAAGCCCCACATGCTATGTATGTTGCGTGATACCAAGTGCCATCAGTATTTATTATTAGATCACTAGGAACAGATAAGAAGATATATTTCAATTTGATGACTGATGAGAAGCATGGAAATGCCAGATAAGAATGCCTATGGGTGACGTGCAGGCATATATTTTAGCAAAATGTGTCTGGCTCACTAACAGCTTTCTATCAGACTTCATGTTTTGCATTTGTACACAAAATATCTGCACTGAGACAGAGCTCAAGATGAGAAAACCATTAATTTCCCTTTTCCTCATATGTGTACGGTTTCAATCTTCATTGCTTTCCTTTCCAAATAAAAACAAATGTGTGAATTATGGAACAAACTTCCGAAATAAACTGACATGAAATCCCCCCCCCCATTTACAGTAGCCAAATTCAGTAGCTAGAGCTACTTAATAGCATGAAATGGAACCATGATCTTTAGACAATACCAATGCAGGAGTAGGCAATACCACTTCATTAGGCTTGTACCAGGGTCTTGTCATTAGGACAAAGAACTTGGGAGTACCAAAAGCTCAAGGCAGATTGATTTCGTCAGGCACATTTCATAGAGGCAAGTTAGGAAATTGGAGGTGTGTTTTTAAAGCAGCAGCTGAGGTGCAAATGCTACCAGTATTAAGCTTGAAACGTCAGATGCCACAAGCTATTTGCAACCAACATTTCAAGTAGAGATGGGCACAAATAAAAAAAACTGAATGGCAAAATCAATTCAACAATTGCTAACACAGTGGTTCCCCCGCCCTTTCGCGGTTCATATACTGCAGTTCCGCTAGATTGCGGGACTGCAGTTGAAAAAAGGCCCCCTGAAGTAAGGGCAAAGGCCTGTTTCAGGCCTCCCATACTTACCCCAGGACTGGGGCTGCCCCAAATGGGACTGTGAGGGCCTTCCTAGGCTTTCTGTAGGTCCCAAAAGGGCCTCCCTGCGAACCGGAAGTAACTTCCAGGTCGGCAAAAATAATTTCTGAGGCCTCCAGAGGCCTTTCTAGGCCTCAGAAATGATTTTGGTGACCTCAAAGTCACTAATGGTTCACAGGGAGATCCTTTTGGGGCCTCCAGAAGACCTGGGAAGGCCCTCACGGGCTGGTTTGGGGCAGCACCAGGCTGGGGGTAAGAACAAGAGCCCCCAGTTAGGCCCCCCAGGCCCAACCTGACCTGCATCCGCATATCGCGGATTTTCAATTATTGTGGGTTGGGTTGGGTCCCTAACCCCTGCAATAGGCGGGGGATCACTGTACATCAATTTGTATTCATATTAACCAGTACCCCCAAAGAATACAATATTTCATACATTCATTTTTGAGATTTGTTGACCTTGACAAATCATGATCCAAAACTCATCATCCTTTTTCTGATTCATCCCCATGTCTAAATTGAACTCATTTCTAAGCAGCTGGCTTGCCACAACCACCTGCCATAATTTTTTAGGACTCTCGGTTATAATTTTTCCCCACTACTCACAAAATATCGGTGCACAGTCTGAGGAAGTGGCCTTGACCCTTGACTCACTCTTTGTTCAGTTTTTTAGTGGTCTAATAAAAGTATTGCCTGCCCTTGCCTTTGTTTAATTTTAAGGACTATGCAGCCTTTCCCTATTTTTTTTCTGAATAACAGGTACTATAGATATACTCCCTTGTCTTCCTGGGACTGTGATCTGACATCTTCCGTCAATTCCACCTGCTGTGGATTATCCATCTGTGAGCCTCCAGCACGCTAATAATAACTGGGCACTCTACGTTTCTCCTGTCCTTCATCTCCCTGCTGACCATGAAAGAAAAACATAATAGCAGATAGTCTATAGACATTCTGAGCATTATTCTCTCAAAAGGAGGCTCTCACCCCTTTCATGGTTGGACCTAGATTCTTTGATGGTGTGACTAGTGGGGGGAATAACAGAAGAAAGGTGGAGAACTAATGACTTAGAGAATATCAATTTCCACTCTCTGTGACCTTCACCCCAATGAGGTGGAGCAGTGTGTGGTCTTTGTTTTTGCCTTGTGAAGCCCACGGCAACAGCTGACCCTTTGGGTCTGCTAGAAAGCCAACACAATTCCCTTTGTGAATCATTTGTTATTTGTACCCTCTTGCAATCCCCCGCCGACCCACCCCCAACATGTCATTTAATTCATTATTGAAGAAAGCATTCACACTGAACAGGTTTATAACAAATCTCAGACACCATTCCCTTCATGTGGCCTGCTTGCTATTCTAGAGGAGTCGCTGAAAATGAGAATGTTTTCAGCCCTATCCATTATTGAACTTTCTAAATGAAAGAATAAAATGCCAAATGCTACTGTTCATGTCAGAATGCCCTTGTTTATGCTGCACTAACCTTTTGTAAAAAAAAAAAAACCCTCAAACCCTCAATATTACTGCTTTTGAGAAATAAACTTGCTTTGGGATGGGGGGGCATCAGATGTTCATTAGATCTGTTTGAAATGATTGCGCTTTCAAGTCAATATCACAATTTGGTAAGGGAAATTTTTAAAAAAACTTTAAAAAACCATCCAATGTTACAAACCCTAACTTTAAACACAGGAGTAATTAGATATTTGCGTTACTTTTCAGTTGAAACCCAACCAAATCCTAGCCAGACCCTAGCCAGTCTCTATCCAGATCCTATCTAGTCTCTATCCAACTGTCATTTCTATGCATATTGTACTTGTTTATATACTCCTTAGCCCCGCCTATAGACTATTTGATTGGTTGAACAGATACTGCTTCATAAATATTCATAGCTTAGCTTTATATTCCGTTACACGAACAGTTCTGAATTTTTCCTTTTCTTGGCTACCATCAAATCACTGACATGAAGTGAGAACTAGGCACAGGAAGTGGGAGAACAGAAGTTTCTGGAATATTAAATCTTGAGTGACCTGATAGATTTCCCCCCACATTTGGTACTTAAAAGTTTGAGACCCATTTTGACTTTTGAAAGAGGAGAGGAGAGTGAGCACAAGCATGAAACGAATCCACTTCTCTCCACAACAACATTGGGGTTAAGAGTGCCAGACCTCCATGTAGTTCCACATCCAATTCCATGCAGTTCAAAGTGCAAACGAGTGGCCCTCGAAGGACAAGGTCAGGCAGCTGGAGGCCTGTGTTTCCAATCTTCGCAATGTTAGTGAGCAGGAGTGGTTTTTTTGTTTTTTGGAGGAAGCAGAGAAAACCTTTGTCAACACAGGTGATAGGCAGAACTACTCAACAGAACTACTTTGCCTCAGTTTTCGCCAAAAAAGAAAAAAAACAGTTCCATTGGAACAAAGAGTAGATGAGGTAGGACGGGAATTGCAACATAGAATAGGTAGAGAGGTAGTACAGGAACACCTGGAAACATTAAATGAATTTAAGTCTCGTGGGCCAGATGAATTACACACAAGGATATTAAAAGAACTGGCAGAAGTAATTTCAGAACCATTGGCAATAATATTTGAGAAGTCCTGGAGAACAGGGGAAGTCCCCATAGATTGGTGGAAGGTGAATGTTGTCCTCATCTTCAAAAGGGGAAAAACGGGGGGGGGGTGTGTCCAAATAATTACCAGTAGTAAAACGGGTTTCTTAAAAACAAGTCATGCCAGACTAATTTGATCTCTTTCTTTAATAGAGTTACAGTCTTGGTGGATGAGGGGAACATTATGGATATTGCTTATCTAGATTTCGATAAGGCCTTTGATTAGCTTCCCATGATATGCTTACAAAGAAGTTAGTAGAATGTGGAATAGATAGTGCTACTGTTAGGTGGATCTGTAATTGGCTGACTGATTCACCCAAAGGGTGATCATAAATGGCTTCTCTTCAGCTTGGAGAGACGTGACCAGTGGGGTGCCCCAGTGTTCTGTTCTGGGTCCGGTGCTATTCAAAATATTAATTAATTACTTGGAGGAAGGAATCAAGAGTATGCTGATTAAATTTGCAGAAGATACCAAATTGGGTGTGTGTTGCGTCGTTACAGTCGTGACCGACTCTTTGTGACCCCATGTCCATGGAGTTTTCTTGGCAGGAATACTGGAGTGGTTTGCCAGTTCCTACTCCCTGTGCCTTCAGTTCCCTGGAGGATAGGATGACAATCCAAAATGACCTTGACAGACGAGAGTGCTGGGCCAAAGCTAATGGAATGGGTTTCAACAGAGAGAAATGTAGGGTGCTGCATGTATTTAAAAATGAATTGCACAAATATTGGATGGGAGACACCTGGCTGGAGAATAGTACATGTAAAACATATCTAGGAGTCTGGGTGGACCACAAACTGAACATGAATCAGCAGTGTGATGCAGCAGCCAAGAAAGCCAATGTGATTCTTGGTTGTATCCACAAAACCATAGTGTCTAGATCAACGGAAGTGCCACTCTATTCTGCTCTGGTCAGACCCCACCTGGAGTACAGTGTCCAGTTTATGTGCACCTCAATTTAAAAAAGGGATGTTGACAGCCTTGAATGGGTCCAGAAGAGGGCGACCAGGATGTTTAAAGGTCTAGAAGAAATGTTGTAAGAGGAACGGCTTACAACATTTCTTACAACATTTAGCCTACAAAAAGGAAGGATGAGAGGGGACATGATAGCCATGTTTAAATATCTGAAAGGATGCCATAATGAAGAGGGGAGTGGTTTGTTTTCCATTGTATCAGAGACTAGGACATGGGGCAATGATTTTAAACTACAGGAAAAGAGATTCCATTTAAACATTAGGAAGAACTTCCTGACGGTTAGAGCTGTCCGGCAGTGGAATATGCTGCCACAGATGGTGGTGGAGTCTCCTTCTTTGGTGGTATTTAGCAGAGGCTGGATGGCCATATGTCAGGAGCACTGTGATGGGGGTTCCTGATTGGCAGGGGGTTGGACTGGATGGCCCTCGAGGTCTCTTCCAACTCTATGATTCTATGAAATCCTCCTGTAAACACTTACACTCCTGAAACTTTACAAAGTGTCAACTGTTGATTCAAACATGCACACATGCAGGAAATAAAAGGTCAGAAAAAGCTTCTGTCAGAGGGGAAAAACAGAAGTGTGATCTTTCCTCTTCTCCCTCTCCCATAGAGCAGCACACTGCTATGAGCTCCCCCAACCCATATCAGCCTCCTGGTCTGGCCAAGCCCTCTTCCCAGTTGCCATATGCAGCCATCATGCCAGGAGAGTGAGCCAGCCAAGCCAATGCCATTGGATCAGGGGCCACCCATCTCCAACAACAAAGACCTCAGTAAGTCTGAGACTCACCTTTCTCAGGCTGTTCCCTGGAGATGAATAGCAGCACAGTATTT
This sequence comes from Phrynocephalus guinanensis, assembly GCA_037367245.1. NCBI lineage: Eukaryota > Metazoa > Chordata > Lepidosauria > Squamata > Agamidae > Phrynocephalus > Phrynocephalus guinanensis. Next base: position 124,445,731 of record CM074733.1, read on the forward strand.
ATTGAATTTTTATGTATTCATTTAACTTTTAAATTGGTGTACAACCAAAATTGTGCTGCTTGAACCCATGCAGTTCAAGGGAGAGGTGACAATTTGTGTTATTTTCACAAGTTAGTAAACACAAATAAGAGGTGTGCCTTTATGTCAGCTAAACTTAACATATTTCCTTCTTCAGTTTTGTCTGGAAGATACAATATCTCTCTTGCTCAGAGGATTTGTAACTTTTGCCACTTAGAACCTGACACAGTCTCCCACATCTTGTGTCATTGTCCGGCACACGATAAGATACGCAATCTCTTCTTGGATCTAATCCTCCTTGATTTACGGATATACGCGTTTTCTCCTTCAGGACAATTCTGAACTAGTCACTGCTCGGGTTGCTGAATTTCTAACTTCTAACTTCTAAGAAGGAGCAACCCTCTGTGAACTTTAGCTAGAACATTGATGAGATTTACTTTATAATGTTCTGTGTAACTGTTTGGTCTTATATGTGTACTTCCTTTGTTTTAATGCAATTAAAGGTTTATGGAATGGAATGGGAAAGGTGTACAGTACATTCATTTCTCACAGATGGATGTTAAGTCAGACTTCAGGGCTCCAATTCCAATTGTAGATTCAAAAGTCTCTTATATATTCAGAAGTCCTTCTTTCTCCCCACCCCTTTCACAGCTTTCTTCATTTACCCGACAAGCCTCCCAGTACTTCTTCCACCACTTCACAATAATTGAAGGGAAGAAAAATGTGTTTCTTTGGAAATTAGTTGTATTTTCTGACTAATGAGACTTCATGGCTCAGTAACAAATTGTAAGTTTTATGAAAAGGGGGCAGCTTTACAAATCAAAGAAAGAAATTTCCGTTTTTTTGTTATTCTGTGGGTCCCGAATGATTATGCTGCTATGTTTTCAGTTTTGTATTTATTAATATTTTGACAGTCAGGATAATGATGATTTCTAGCCTGCCTTTCTACAAAAAAGTATACAAGGCAATTTATAGCAGCAAAAATAGTAAAACAAATCACAGTAGCAATTTAACAGCAGACAATAAACAATGAGCAAATCTAAAACAAAAGCACATTAAAAGCAATAGAGCCAAATAGCAGCAGCCAGTTATTCCTGATTAACATCAGCCTTAAAAAGTCCACTGGCTTTTGCTCACCCAAAACCATGCAGTAGTAACTGCAATAAGTAAACGTATCTTGGGAGGTGAGCCAAATCTTGTGGACCACAAAAAAAAGAGTAATCTCCCAGGATTCAGCTGTCAAATATACAATGCCAGAAACAGAGCAAAGTGGGCCTCTACAATGAGATGCATTTCTCATACAGGTTCAAAGGGAAATGGTTAATACTCATCATACAGTGGTTGCAGGCCACTTCGTATTTTGACACATCTCTACCTGGGGATTAATTGTACAGTATTCTGTTAAGTCAGATTTAGTCATAGGTAGTGGGGTTTAGGGTTGCTGCCAAGGGTGGGAACAGGCCGCATCTCATATGGTGATAAGCTATCACAGCCATCATTCCTCACCATTAGCTAGCTAGAGCTGATAGGGATTGGGATTCAACATCTGGAGGACCCAAAATCTTCAAAGTTAATATTCAGTTCTGAAATTAGTCTGAGGATAAATTGTCAACCAGTGAAGAGAGAACACACCAGTATTGAGTGGGCTGTTATCGCCAATTAGAATTCTGGAATCTGCATTGCCATTGCGGTGAAACCCTCATGCTGAGTGCTGAAGAGATGTCTGTCAGATTGCCTCTTTTCTCTTTGTTTCAATGTAGGGTGCAAAAATGCACCTTGTAAGCCAGTTAGCATTGTGGTGCCATTAAGTGGATGACCGTGCCAAACACCAGTTTATTATTTCATTCTTAAAAACTATAATGACATATGGTGAAGACATAAAAAAACAGGCTCCTGTTTGAAGTATCAGGTACCCTAAATGTACTTCAAGGGATAGGCTGTTGGCATTTTGTCTTATCTGGAATAGCAAAGTAAAGCAAAGTGTTCTGCTTATATACCGCCCCATACCACTACAAGTAGTCTCTGGGCGGTTTACAATTTTAATTACAGTGCGCAGGCTACACATACTGAAAAAAGGCTCTCTTTAGGGTTATGTGTGCTGCATAACGACATACTTATCTTTGGGTGCACAAACACAACGGTCAGAATGCTCTACAAATTGCATTAATATATATTTTATGACTTCTATGTCAGGGTAAAACTTAGAAGCTCACTTTTAATACCTACTCAATCACTGCATCAATCACAGGCCTTTGCTTAGGATTTCTTGGGCACATAGTCCAATTAGTTCTTGCATGTGGGTATTTGGCATGTAATTTTAAAAGGATTAAATATTGAATCCTATACTTGAGTTTGATTTAAAAAGAAGAAAAGGTAAATTGCTGCTACACAAGAGTGTACCACTGATCTTGTGATGATCGAACAAATCAACATTCTAAAGGCAATTCTAAAAAATGGAGACAATCCAAAACATTGTATTTTTTAAACAGGGCTTCAGATCAGCAACTAATTTGGTTCCATTGTTACAGACAGGCTGCCTTTGATCTGTGCCAGATTTGGGGAAGTTTTGCAAAGGATTTTAAAATTATTTTTAAGGAAAATTGTTTTTCCCATTTCAGATAAAAGAAACACCAAATGTCCTCAAATTTAAAATGGCTCTTCTAAATTAAAAAGACCAATATTGCTTGCCTTGAAATAGAATGTTGGCACCACCATTTTTTTTAAATTTTGGAAAGAATCCAGACTGCAGGAGCTGAAATACTAATTGCCAAAAAAGGCCTTTCAAAAGTGAAAAACAGCCTCTTTGTTAGCATAGTGAGCATGCATGGTACAGATTTGGCAGCAGGAGCTTTGGGAAATGAAACATTGTATATCTTTTTAGGCAGGAAAGGAAATACTTGAAGAGAAAGGTCACATAAAGAGACCAAAAGATGCAGATTTTCTTTAAAGAGTGCAAAAAATAGGTTTGCTTTAAAGAAAGTAATGGGCTGATAGGCCTTCAGAAAGGGAGATATTTTGCCATGTATCTTCAGTACATGTTCTCTCAGAATTCCTGAGATCAGTCACCTCACATAAGTTTTAACAGAGAAAACCAGCTCCACAACTGGGGAAATCTGAACTTTGATCATGTCAATCAGAATCTGACTCTTAGCTAATTCCTTTTTACATTCCTCCCTGGCCAAACAAGCTACCAAAAGCATGTTTGCAAGGGGATTCTGTGTCTGGTTGTAACAATTGAGACATTTTTATTTTTATTTTTATTTAAAAAATATAGATTTGAAAATGTTTAAAACATATTTCAAAAAGAGCACAGAACAACTCACTTGAGATGTGAAATTATTAGTTTTTGCTTTGTAGTAGAGCTTTGGTGCCTATACCATGACATTGTCTCCTGTTATAGTTTCCATTCCATCCATTTTGTCCTTATACCAACTCTTTTTTTCCATCAGTTAAAGACTTCCCACCCAACAAGATTTTAGGCTGGGGTTTCTTTTTTTTAATTCTCTAAAAGTCAGGTTCTGGGATTTCCCCCTGCTTGATCTAAATTTGTGAATGTCAGTGAGCAGAAGAGGATACAGTATTTAGACCATCTTGACTTCTGCCATTGGTGTTGTCAACATCCAGGCTGCCCAATGCTATGTAAAGCTTAGTATCCTTTTTCCTGCTGGCAATGAGGATACAACACAGATCATTTTCTGGCATCCTGAATTGTGGACACTTACGCACAATATCCCACATTCATAAACTGGTTGTTGTTTTTAAATAACTGAATTACTAAACAAGTTTAGTTTAGTTTTCTTATGAACAATGAAGGTTGAACCAAAAAAAATGAAGTAAACATTTCCTCAGCCTTCCTCACCAACCCCAAATAGAAACATCAATGACAAGGACAGGATGGAAATAAAAAAAAATGAAAACTTTCAGAGTTATCAATTATTGCATCCAATGTACAATTAACCATGAGTAAAAGGGTGCACTGAAGAAATGTAAGACACTTATCCTTGATGTTGCAAAGATATCTTTACTGTTCCTAGAAGAGAGTGGTAGCCTGTGAACAATTGTCCAGGAATATTTTTGGAAATGCCACTGTTCTGAAACACTATGAGCCTGGGCAAAATCAGCACACATACTGAGGACAAAAATCTTCCTCCCTCAAATTTTGGTCTGCCTATAGTAGCCTTGTCTTAACAGACCAAGCATCATATGAGTGTGTCATTCCATTTGACGTAGATAGTCATCCCTTAGGCCTGTTTTTGCTTCCATGCATTTATGTTGTGGGGCCAAAACTCAAAGCATTCAGAATCTAAACAGAACTCTGGTTTGTACAAGACTACCACTGCTTACCTAGCCCTATGCATAAAAATACTTGAACACTCTCCAGTTCCATGAACACCAGGAACTTCCAAGAGTTTTTTCACTGACAAATCTAGAGGGGCAGAATGTATAGGGAGAAAAATCCGACAACACATTCACACAAGGTTGCAGAACTGCTATTGTCTGGTAAAACGGAACCCACATGCTCATACTGCAGAGCTAACTGCTGTTTTGACTTCCCTGTGGGTCCTTTTAAAAACTCCTAACAGCTGTTTGATGAGCTTTGCATAAATAAGTTAGCTTGAAGCATGTATAAATGCAGCTCAATGGGATTTGAAAGCTGTATGGAGTTCAACCAGGAAAATACTCTATGTATTTATGAACATCTGAAAAAACAAAGTATGTCTGACAGTCACTGTCTATTTCTTCTCTCTTGGGCATCTCATATGGTGATACTCTAAACTATTTGCATGCATCTTTGACCAAGCAAAAAAAATGGCAAGAAGGTCTCTTGACACTCTACTTTTGAAGCTATTTTTCTTACACAGAATGCAATTAAAACAAATGCTATACACTAGGATGCTGAAGTTTATTATTACAGGCAGCACCATTGAGATCAAAGCAAAGTGTTATAAATGTTGGCATGATTAGAAATTAAAAGGTGCTAAGCACCAGATCTTCCCTTCTGAGTGTTGTATCTTCATGGAATGGTGACCATCCCTTTTGACACATACTGTAGTCACGTGGGCCAACATTTTGCAGGACTGCTCTTAAAAGCTTTTGAAGCTTTTGTGTCAATAATGGCATAAACACATTTGGACTGAAATCCAGTTCACTGTGGCGTAATGTAATTCAAATGCAAAATCAGCCACACACTTCCTATAAGCACTGATTGTACAATGTGCTAGTAGAAGTACTTCACGTACAACACTTCTGCTTAATGCTATTGGAGCTACTGCAGGAATATCATCAAGTTATAGTCTTATAGTTATATGTAAGGATTCTGGACACTGTAAGGTAATTATGGAGACTCTTCACATTGTGCACCTTGCTACCTCTGGCACAGGGGATCACTATACAGAATATAGCCACGGTTGCCCAGTCAGCAGCATCCTTTCAGACTCAAGACCTAAGATGAAGAGGAAGGCACTTATGACACAATGGGGTGTGGCAATGAAGGCTTGGCAGGCAGGCCACAACTGCCTTTGGGTGAGATGACTGTTGAAACAGGAGTGTGGACTGAGCAAAATCTGTAGGCAAAGATTGGGTGCAACTCAGCTTACACCTGAGAAGATGCATATCTTTGCTTGGGGAAGCACAGAAAGAGAGGATCTCCCCAGGTGTCTTGGATTATCCTTTACCTGCTCTGACTTATTTTTACCTTTCTTGGATGACTATTCTTAGGGTTGCCGATGTCACTTCTTTTGCTCTCATACTTCTTTCTTGTACCTCGATGGAAGAAACATCCTGCTTTTGTTCTCTGGATGACAGGGGCAGCCATGGTTCTTGAACTCACCAACTCAGTGAGAACTGGGCGTCATATTTCTGGTACCTGTCCTGTCTCCATCTTATTTTGTGTAATAAACACCAGCTTTCTTATTATCTTAGAAGCAATGTACACACTCCTCTACAAATGAAGAAATGTGCTCAGATAATCACTCAAATTTCATAGGACTGAATCTACCAGTTCTCAATGCTCCTGTACTCTTGTGTGTACTTTCCAACACAATCCATCTGATCAGATCATGTGTCAATCAAGCCAGGACAAAAAACACAACCAAATAACATGTCAAGAAGTGAGTGGAAGGGGAAGGATAAAAGGAGGAAGGGGGATATCAGAGAAAGACTGGAAGGAGGAAGATAAACCTGTGGGATGAGAATTGATGGAGTTAGAAGACCCCTGGTTGTACCAGACTATGCAAATGAAACTCTCATTGGAAGAAATTGAGAGGAGGCAAAGGTATACCCCTAAAGCAGGCTGGAGCCCACAGGAGTCACGGGAAAGGGAGGAATTGAAGTACAGTGGACCCTCAAAAAACAAACTGTTTGTATAACGTAAAATCTGTGCAACATAAAAAATTCTGGAGATAGGAGAAATTTGCTTAACAGAATTGCCTATGGGGCGAATCTGTACAACATAAAAATGGTTGTGATTAGGGATTACTCCATTTTCAATGGGAAATTTGTATAAAGGAAAAATTGCTTAACAGAATTTCATTTGGAACAAATTAACTCCTTTAAACAAGGTACCACTCTATCAGGAGGGCATTAAAGTACAATTAGATGAGGAGGATCCACTAGAAGGGGTGTTCCCAACAAGAGGCAGCTGCACTCAACTTGAGAGGCAACTGCTTCAAAGTGTCTATGAAAATTCGCAGTCATCCCAGTGAGGTTATCTGGAAGTTGAGTCATGGCAACTGGACTTCTTTTAAGACTGAAACATTTTGCTACTCGTCCAAGTAGCTTCATCAGTCTGAGAAGCTACTTGGATGAGTAACAAAACAGTTCAATCACAAAAGAAAAGAAGCGCAGTTGCCATTATTCAACTTCCGGACAACTGCTTCAAAGGTGTCAGAAGGGCTCAACACCCCATTTTAAAGCAGGCTCTCCCAGACTATGAGCTCTGTAACACAATCACTTCTTGACAATTTTTACAGAGGAAATGAGTACATTGTTTCACAGCTCTTACAAAGATCTTCCAAACTTCTAGTTTGAACTTATATCCAAAGTCAATGGTGTAAAAAAATGACTAGACCTACTTCCAAAGTTCATGAACTCTATTTCAAAACAAAATTACTTATTATACTGTACTTACTTTCTTATTTTCTTCTGGTTAGAGAAGGCTTCCACCAGCTCACTTTTCAAATAGTCTACCATTCAAGCAACAAAGAAGACCAGACCAGCTTTCATAACATAAGTACAGTATCAGTGATTATTTGTTCCTTTTTCAGTTGCAACTGCTTTCTCATACTACCCACTTTTTAGATTAGTTGTCTTGTCATGATGGAACAGTTTGAATCCAGCCTCAGCTCCAGCCAGACACAACATATTAATGCAATTCACATATTCAGTGTTTGGGGGATTGTTTTGCTGTCATGGAAACATTCCTTATTTAGGACATCTTAATCTGCTGTCTTAAAATTTTATTTTCAAAAAATTACAGACCAGTTTTACTCATTTCTTTGTCAATGATTGAGATTATATTATATCATATCATAATATAAGATGTTCTTGGGATGTTTAATTTATAATGACAGGATATAAACTTTTAAAATAAATAGTGCATGTTGCATTCATTTGATGCATGTTTCTTTTGCCACATATATATTTTATACATTTGGACAATCTTATACTATGAATTCCTTCAAGATCTGTATTTTTTAAAAAAATAATTTCACTTTTTCCGCACACAAAGGGGTAACTAAAAGGGATGGGTAGCAGGCAAGGGTTCTAAAAATAAGAGAGGAAGAGCTTTCATGGCATGTTTGCACTAGAGATGGGCACGACTTAGCGGTATTCCCGTTTCCGTTTCCGTTACTCGGTTCCGTTACTCTACGGAAACGGAAACGGGAATTACTCCCCCAGACTTCGAGCTCGAACCGACGAACGAACAATTTTGGTCTGATTTGTCGTGCTCGTTCCTTGCATCGCGCGATGCCACGCGGCACAGAAAAAAAGTTTTTAAAAGTTAAAAAAACCCGGTTCCCGGCCAAAAAGTAGGCGGAAAAATGCCTGCCGTGCCTCAGGGCACCTACCAGAGGGGTTGTTTCTGGAGGTCCCCGGCCTCCCCCCCCCATCCCCCGTCCTAGTGGGCTGCTCTGTGGGATTCGCCGCAGGCTCGCAGCCAGCCAGCAAAAAGCCCAGTCTCGCCGGCCGCCGGCCGCCGCAATTAAAGCGCAAGCAAGCGGCACGGACGGCACAGGAAAAACTTTTAAACTCTCCCCCCACCCATTCCCGGGCCAAAAAAGCAGGCGGAAAAATGCCTGCTTGACTAAGGGCGCAGGGCACCTACCGGAGGGGTGGTTTCTGGAGGGGGGGTCGCGCCTCCCCCCCATCCTGGGCAGCCGGACTCGCGAGTCGCCATCGCCATGCCATGCGGTGCGGGCGGGGGATCCAAAATGGGGCGGCGAACGCAATATTGTTTTTGAAATCGTGGTCCAAAAACACACAAGCACAACAGAAACATGCGAAAATTTATAAACTGCCAGATTTTTCACAGTAGCAGTGGGTTTTTTCTTGCAACAAAATGTCTCTCCTCTCCTCCTCTGTCCTCCATTGATTTTATTTATTTTTTATTTATTTTACACCTGCGCATTGGATGGGCTGGCCGAGTGGCCAGCCATGTGGGAGTGGACGACCATGCAAATTTTTGGAGCCATCCCACCAGTTGCATGGCCACTTGGCCATGGAGACTTCTGGGATGTGCCAAAAAGCCCCCTAAAACCTGCCCTAGCCCTAACCCTAACCCTTGACTCCGTATCCATACGTCACAGACTGTCTTCTTAGTGGGTCAGAGAGGCACCCAGAGGTGCAACCCACTAGCCCACCGTAACCTTACCCGTCACTAGCCTAACCCTAGCCATTGCACTAAGCCACCTTAAAGCCAGATCTACTTGCTTGCATTGCACTACACGCAGCAAGTACACTTCCCTTCTGTGTGAGACATGGTGGTGCGAGAGCCTTGTGCAGGGAAGGCATGATTCTATCACTCTCACACTGGTCTCACTGTCTGCACATTATGTTATGCAATATCCATATGGCTATTGCATAGCATTTTGCAGCAGCAGCAGGTGAGGAAGGGAGACCCCCATGTAGAGGGGTCTCTTGGAGCCTGCTTCCCCTTCCTAGTGGGTGAGGATAGGAGGCACCCACGGGTGCCTCCAGGACCCCACTTTCCCTTTATAGCGGGCCAGAGGAGGCACCCACCCCAGAGAGGTGCCTCCAGGAGCCCGCTCCCCCCCCCAAAACCAGTACTAACGACAACGAAAAAACGAAAAAACGAACCGACTAATTTTTGCGAATTTTCGCGAAAACCGGAAACGACCCGAAACGGGACTGGCCCGACTAACGACAACTCGAAAAAAAAATTTTTTCAAGTCGTGCCCATCTCTAGTTTGCACTATTCCTATTATGTTGACAATAAGAGTTATGTATCTATTATACTGTTCTAGCAAATTAGTGACAATTTATTTCAGAAATGTTGTAGAGTGGTTTCCAGCTATTTTTTGCCTTCTGTACATCTTTGTCTTTCAGCACTTCCGGTATGTTGAATCTCTGCTGTTTCAAAGCATTTTTCCAAGATGTCTGTGTCATTTTTCCAAGAGCTCATTGATTGGGTATTTCTGCTGATTTTCAGTATTTAGCAAATAAAATTCTTGCTATAGTTGTCATGTGCATTAATAAATGTTTCACCTTAACATCTTTGATTTCTGGCATAATACTTAACAGAAATATTTTAGGCTTAAATTGAATAGGATAACCCAACATTTCTTGCAACATTTCATACACCATTCTACAATATCTCCTTACCTCTTCACATATCCACATGTGATAAACAGTCTATATTACTTACATTTGCATTTCCAGCATCTGATACATTTCCATGCATTTTAGCTATTTTGTGGTGTCATGTACCATCTATAAAACATATTTTTCCTTCAAACTTGCAGCTTTTGTATATTTTACATTACTTTCCCACAACTGTGTCCAATGTGTTAGCTCAATATCATGCCCTATATACTGTATTCTATGCTCATGTAACTATAGGTGAACGGAAGAGGCTGGAGCGCAGCTGGAGGAAGAACCGGACGGCAAGTAAGAAGGCTGCAGTCACTGTCCAGTCCAGGCGCTACGTGCGGGCGATCAGGGAGGCTAAAAGAACTCATCACTCCCTGAGAATTAGTGAGGCCTTGAACCGTCAAGCGGAATTGTTCCGTGTGGTTCGCGACCTCACTAATCCTGGGCTGGCAAGGCCTCCTCCTACTGATTTCAGTAGTGAGAATTTTGCAGCCTTTTTTCGATCAAAAATAGAGGCCATCCGTACCGGTTTTGACTCCTGTTACCTAGCCCACCCTCGGCACCCCCTGTCGCTGCACCCCCTTGGTCTCCTCGTATGATTGAGTTTGGGCCTGTTTCCTCGCTCGAGGCCTCCAGGGCTATCGCCCATTGCCGGCCCGCGTCCACCCCCTTCGACCCTTGCCCATCATGGCTTATGAAAGCGGTTGGTGGGAGCATGCCCGAATGGGCTTCTGTCATCGCCACAGCCTCCTTCAGGGAAGGGATTTTTCCATCTCGCCTGAAGGAGACTGTGGTAAAGCCCATTCTGAAAAAAACAGGCCTAGCATCGGGAGATTTGACCAACTACCGCCCGATCGCTAATGTTCCCTTCCTGGGCAAGGTAATAAAGAGGGTGGCCGCGATCCGGCTTCAATCATTCTTGGAGGAAGAACATATCCTTGACCCATTCCAGTCCGGGTTCAGGCCTGGCCGGGGGACTGAGACAGTCTTGGTCGCTCTGCAAGATGACCTCCTCTGGGGGGCCAACAGGGGGTGCTCCTCCCTGTTGGTCCTCCTGGACTTGTCAGCGGCCTTTGATACCGTCGACCACGGTATCCTGCTGGACCGCCTTTCCGAGGTTGGGATCGGGGGCACTGTTTACAGTTGGCTTCGGTCCTTCCTCGGGGGCCGGCCCCAGCAGGTTCAGCATGGGGGGGAGTTGTCTGCCCCGTGGATACTCCCTTGTGAGGTTCCACAGGGGTCGTCCCTCTCTCCCATGCTGTTCAACATCTATATTAGGCCGCTGGCTGAGGTCATTAGGAGACATGGAGTCTGCTGTCATCAGTACGCTGATGACACGCAGCTCTATGTCTCCTTTTCCACCACTGCAGATGAGGCTGTCCGGACCCTCGATCAGTGCCTGGGTGCGGTCATGGAATGGACAAGGGCTAACAGGCTCAAACTCAACCCCGATAAGACCGAGGTTATGTTCTTTGGGGCTTCCCCATCTGGCTTTGGAGGCCCTTATCCCACCTTGGAGGGCGTTTCCCTCCGGCCTTCGGACTCCGTCCGGAATCTGGGCATAGTCCTGGACCCAGCGCTCACCATGGAGGCCCAGGTGGCCGCTGTGTCCAGGGCTGCCTTTTTTCATCTCCATCGAATTGCCCAGATTCGCCCATACCTAGATGGGGATTCCCTCAGAACTGTGGTACAAGCGCTGGTGATCTCGAGACTGGACTATTGTAACGCGCTCTACATGGGGCTGCCCTTGACTCTCCTTCGGCGACTGCAGCGGGTCCAGAATGCGGCGGCCAGACTGGTGGCGGGTGTGCGTCGGTTCGAGCACATCACCCGTTATGGCCCGCCTGCATTGGTTGCCCGTTGCGACCCGAATCAGATTCAAGGTCCTGGTTTTGGTTTACAAAACCCTCCATGGCCTAGGACCTGACTACCTGACAGAGCGGATCGACCAGCGGTCAACATCGGCCCGTCCGACTAGGTTGTCGCGGGCGCACATGCTGAGTGCGGCCACGCCCAGGGAGGCTTGGAGAACATCCACCCGTACCCGAGCCTTCTCTGTGGCTGGCCCCACCATGTGGAACCATCTCCCAGCAGAAGTGCGCCTAGCAGAGTCCCTGCCAGCCTTCCAGAAGGCATTAAAAACTCTCCTTTTCCGGGAGGCGTTTGGTGACTGAAGTCCCCCCCCCATCTGTAAAGCCACTGTTCATTGTTCAGTTTGGTTATTTGTGTTAATTTGTTTTAAATTGTCTAATTGTTCTATTCATAGTTGTTATTAGTATTTTTCTATGCTGTAAACCGCCCGGAGTTCCTCCGGGAAGACGGGCGGTATATAAGCCTAATAAATAAATAATAATAAATAAAAAGTTTTTTCAAGATCTACATCTTTCATATCCTCGTATTCATTCAGATGTTTGTCATCCGCCATTCAATAAGACTTACATTTCATGAACTAAAGTATTAGAAGATAGGAGCAAAAACAATGGAAGAAGGTACTTCTGGCATAAAGTCATTTCTTCCACAAAAGATTTAATGCCTGCTCCTAATTTTTTTCAATTGAACACACCATGTTAGCCCAGCAAATGTTATTTTGGAGAAACTGCAGTGGCTGAGCCACATCCAAATACTGCAATCTCGACTGCCTGTTTTATTCCTGAAAATTGCCCTCTTACGATCTCCTTTTGAAAGTGTTTAGGATTCAAGGTCCTCACCTACATCTCTGCGTGTTAAGATTTTTTACATAGTGAATTGCACATAATTTGCACAGTCCTATGACTGGATCCAAGCGCCTCCTTGACGGCAGGGTATTCAGATTTACTCTTCGAGACCCCTTTTGGGTGGACCTCTTTTAAAATGGCTGACCGCAAGGAAAGACACTCCCTGGGCACAACCGTGTGTGAACTGTGTGATCAATTATCCACACACGGCTGAAGTTGACAGAATGGAAGTGCAACTGCCCTGTTCGAGATCTTGCAGTGAGGACCTAAGAGAGGTGGAACGAAAAGGCTTTATAGGCGAGCTGTTTTACAACAAAAAAAGGAAGGTTGCATGTACAATTTCTCGTCAACAATAAAATAAATTAAAACCATTCCTCCATTTTGGGGCGCGCGCGGGGGGGGGGGGGGAGGAGGAGGGAGGCGACTTGTTTCCCATTTGGAAAGAAGAAACCACGGAGAGGGAGGAGCCAACTCCCTGGCGGTCCCGGGCCCGAAGCCGCTTTCACGCTGAAATACGAACAAAGCTTTCCACGCGTGCGCGCTACGTGCCTTCTGATTGGGTTACGCAGAGCAAAGACATGCGCGGGCGCCCCGCCTCTCTCGCCCGGACTGTACCATTACGTGAGGACAACGGGGAGGCGGCGGCGGCGGCGGCGCGACCGAGCTCCTTTTCGTCCTGTGAAGCGCGCTGTTCCTCATCCCGCGATCCTTTCCCTTGACGGAGTACCGGGCCGCCCTACGGGAGCGCACAGCGGAGCCAAAAACAGAAGCCTCTCAGACACCTGTGGTGTGAGAGGAAACCACCCCTTGGGGTCTCTCCCCCCCTTCCCCTGAAGCCCGGGTCATTCCTTCCGGTGGCCCCCACCCGCCGCGACTGAAGGAGGCGGGACTGGCGCGGCCTCCGGCTCCGGCATCCTTCTTGGCGGTGCCGCCGGTCCCAGCCGCCTCCCTCCCTCCCTCCCGTCCGTCCGTCCCTCCGTCGCCCCGTTCGCTGCGTTCCTTGCCCACTTCGCTTTCCTTCCCGGGCAGGCCTCGGGGCTCCCCTCAGAAGGCACCATGGCGTACAGTCAAGGAGGCGGCAAGAAGAAAGTCTGCTACTATTACGACGGTGAGGGGGGGGGGGAAGGAGAAGGGGCGGCGCTTTGGTGTTGTTGTTGTGTGTGTGTGTGTGTGTGTGTGTGTGTGTGTGTGGGTCGTTGTGTGCCCACCTCAGAGTGTTTCCTCCCCCCCCCCACCTTCCCAGCTGAGCAGGTCCGTTGAGCCTGGCCTCGCGCCCCTTCCTCGTTTTTTTTCTCTCCACTGACATCGCCCGCCTTTCTCTCTCACTCTTTTTCTCTCCCCCCCCCCCGCAAACTCTTGCCGGGCGCACGCGCCGCGAGCAGTCCCGCCCCCTTCTCTCTCCCCCCCTTCTCTTTTCTTCTTTTTCTTACCTATTGTGTCTGCAACAGTCACTCCCCCCCCCCCCAAAAAAAAATCTCCTCCCCGCCCAGCATTTGATGGGAAGGAAACAAAGTCTTTCCTTCCGTCTCGTCTTTCCTTCTCGCTTTGCCTCGGGTGTTCCTTCCACCGCCTCTCGTGGGCTCGGCCTGCCCCGCCGTATCTCTCGCCCACCTTGTTTGCAAAGCTCCTCCCCGGGGACGGGGTGGAAGAAGGGGCGGCGGTGGGACACGGTGTTCATGCCATATCGAATGCATTGGCCAACCAGCAAGTCCCACTCAACAGGGCAGAACGCAGTTCTCGTCGAAGACGCTCATCACGAACCCGGGGCAAGTCTGAGCTTCCTGGGGGGTGGGGGGCGGAGGACAACGAGCAACGAGGCACCTTGCAAGCCAACAGGCTCCTTGCTCGTTGTCCTCCACCCCCCCACCCCCCCAAGGAAGCTCAGACTTGCCCCGGGTTCGTGATGAGCGTCTTCGACGAGAACTGCGTTCTGCCCTGTTTAGTGCGACTTACTGGTTGGTCAATGCATTCGATATGGCATAAGCTGCAGGAAGCGCAGGTGACAGCCACTGAGTTCCCACTGGGGGCCGCAACAGATGGGTCCTTATGAGTGCTTCCCAAAGCACAGCCTCAGTTGTTGGTCCCTCTCCTCCAATAAAACCCCAAAATAATACTTGTCAGTGGAAATAGGGCTGCTAATTTTATGCACGTATTTGCATTCCTGATAGCGGACAAAAGTTTAAATGTTATCCTAATTGAAGTCAGGGAAGCTAAATCTACAAAGGTTTGGCACCTTCATGGTGCTTGTGTAGTAAAAGAGATTGTTCTTAAATTCTAACCAAAAACTAGAGAATCAAAAAGCACCTTTAAAAACCTATAAGACCATCCCTCAGATATTTATCAACTGTTTAAGCTACCTGTGCATTTGCAGATCACAATGTTTTAGGTTTTGTTGCAGTTATTAAATGCAAATATTACCACAAGCTCAATGTGGCACCATTAGGTTCCTCTGTACCATATCTTCACAACTACCCTGTAAAGTATGTCCTTCTGAAAGAGAACAAGTTCCAAAATGTCTCAGAGCATTTTGTGGGCCATTTAGACTACAGTCTGGCTCTCTTATCTTAGGCCAGTGGTGGTGAACCTTCAGCACTCCAGATGTTTTGGCCAAAACACCCAGAATTCCAGGCCAGTGGAAAAGGACTGTGGGGAAAAAGAGATGTGGTCCAGAACATCTGGAGTGCTGAAGGTTTGCTACTACTTAGGCCAACATTCTAAGTACTGTACTGTGCAATTATTTTAACCACACAGGTCCAATCAGCTACCCAGGAACTTGTTGAAAAAACAGAACAATAATCGTGTTCAACTAGTGTAAATGCATTAAGCAACTCTCTCTCTCTCCCTCTCTCTCCCTCTCTCTCTCTCTCTCTCTCTCTCTCTCTCTCTCTCTCTCTCTCTCTCTCTCTGTGTGTGTGTGTGTGTGTGTGTGTGTGTGTGTACAGTATCTACAATTGCAAGAAAAGGTATGAACCTCTTGGAACTGAATTTCACGGTGTTCTGCATTAATGTGACATACGTTGTGGTTTGATCTTCCTTTAAGTCAAGTGTATCAACATATAATGTGTCTAAAATAATAACACAAAAATTCTGACCTTTCATGTCTTTATTGAGCACACTCATTCAACATTGCTATTGAGTAAAGTAGGTGAACCCTTGAGTTCAGCTCAAAAAAGCCTATTGGAGTCAGGTATTAGCATAGCTGGAGTCTTGTTAAGAAAATGACTTTGGAGGTGTGGACTAGCGCCAATATGTTGACTGACAAAAAACACTGAAACATTTTGCGTTTGCTCTGCACAAGAATATGTTTATGTGAGCCATGTCTCACCAGAAAGAGCTGCTTCTGGTTCTTCCCTGGGCTGCTGGAAGACTTTTTAAAAAGCCTTCCAGCAGCCTTGCAAGGGCGGTGGATGATCTGATCAACCATGCTTGCTGCAGGCGCCCAGCCAGCGCCAATCAGCTGCTTGGCGCTGGCTTGGGGGCAGTGCTTCCCCGCAATCACTATTGAAATGCATTAGCTCAATGCATTTCAATGGAGATGCCCCGGGACTGGAAGCGCTTCTCCGGAGCCCCCGTGGGGGGGGGAGTGGGAAGCTGTGCGCCTCTTTTAAAATCCCTTCCAGTCACAGAGGCAGACTTCTGTGACTGGAAAGGATTTTAAATGGGGGGGGCACCGCTTCACTGGAGCCCCCGTGGGGGGGGGGCTGCCCCTTTTAAAATCCCTTCCAGTACCTGGCCATCTCCATTGAAATGCACTGGTTCAATGCATTTCAATGGAGAAATTTGAGCCAATGCATTCCAATGGGGAAAAACTTCTCCTTTGAAATGCATTGAGCCAATGCATTTCAATTGAGATTGCAGGGAGTGCTGGCCCCAAGCCAGCACCAAGCACCTGATTGGTGCTGGCTGGGGGGGGGGGGGGAATGGCACCTGCAGCCAGCACTAATCAGCTGGAGCCCCAGCATGTACTGCAGTCCAGCGATATAGCGGGACCGCAGTACATGAACCATGAAATCCTGTGGGGTACTGTATCTATGATCATGAATTGTGAATTTGTATAAAACTGGAAAGGGTTGCAAAGTGAATTCAAAGATTTCACCAGTCTAGAGTTAGGCAAACAATCTACAAATGGAGACACTTTGGTACCTACCCTATCAAGAACTGGGTGCCCAGTCAAAATGACTCCAAGATCACAACAAAGACTCATCAGTGAGGTAAAGAAACAACCCCAAGTGACAGCCAAAGGTTTGAAGGCATCATTGGAACTGGCTAGCATTTGTGTTCATGAAACTACAGTATGTAAAACATTGAACAAGCAGAGTGTCTATGGCAAGACCCACAAAGGATGTCATTGCTTATTAAGAATACTGCTGCACATCTGAAGTTTGCAAAAGAGTACGTTGACACTCCACAGCAGCACTGGCAAAATGCTTTGTGGACTGATGAAACAAAGATTGGATTATTTGGAAAGAACATGCAGCACTACATCTGGTGTACAAAGGGCACTGCATATCATCATGAAAACATTATCCCAACCCCAATGTATGGTGCAGGAAGCATCATTATTAGGGCTTGCATTGCTGTATCAGGGTCTGGCCAGCTTGCAGTCATTGAGGGGAAAGATGGATTTCCAAGTGTTTAAAAAAATCTTCAGGAGAATGTGAGAAAGTCTATGCCAACTGAAACTCTGTAGAAGTTGGGTGATGCAACAGGACATAACCCAAAATACCAGAGCAAGTCCACCACAGATAAAACAAAATCTGCCTTTTGGAGTGGCCAAGTCAGAGACCAGACCTCAACCCAATAGAGATGCTATGGAATGATTTGAAGAGAGCAGTACACATGTGGTGCCCAAAGAATATAACTTAAGCAGTTCTGCCATGATAAATGGGCTAAAATTCCTCCTGAACAATCTGCAAGTCTGATCCACAGCTGTAGGAAACACCTCGTTTAGGTTATTGCTGCCCAGGGTGTTGGTCAACCAATTATTGATTCCAAGGGTTCACTTACTTTTCCTATTAGCATTTTGAATGTTGAATGAGTGTGTTCAATAAAGACAAGAAATATAATTTTCATGTTATTATTTTAGGCACATTATATTTGTCAATATACCTGACTTAAATGAAGATCAGATCACATTGTATGACAGTAATGCAGAACACCATGAAATTCAGGAGGATCACATACTTTTTCTTGCAACTCTATCTGTCTATTCTATATGCGTTGTTTTCAGTCAATTGTCATAAAACACAGTGTGACTTTAGTTCTAAGCTAGCTGTTAGCAGTGACTAAATATATTTTTCCTGAGTTTATTTGGGAGAAATGAAAGACTAGGAAAATGTATGATTGCAAGGCTACAAATATATATGAGAAATTAATTTCAGTTACACAAACAAAGCATCCATTTATAATTGTTTTAAGTGAGAAATGGCCAGTAAGTTGATTATTCTCTTTTAGAAGAAATTTGACATACAGTGGACCCTCATATAACAAACAGTTTGTATAACATAAAATCTGTACAACATAAAAAATTCTGGAGATGGGGGAAATTTGCTTAATAGAATAGTCTATGGGGCAAATCCGTACAACATAAAAAGGTCGCAATTAGGGATCACTCTGTTTTCAATGCATTCCTATAGGAAATTTGTATAAAGGAAAATTTGCTTAACATAATTTCATTTGGAACGAATTAATTCCTTTATACAAGGTACCACTGTATAATAAATTTCAAATGTTAAAAGCAATCTTCAAGCAGAATGCTGCTCAAAACAGTTAAATCTTCTAAAGAAGCAAGTATTTATTTTTTATCTGAACATTGTAGGAGTTCATACAGATGCTGAAACTGGAAATAAGTATCTTGTAATCCCCCAGTTTGTATTTTTCCCATTCAGCTAAGCATTTGTTGTTTTATATGGGAAAGCACTTGGAAAATCTGTGCCAAGGACCTCCTTTCTCCTATGCCTATGGGAAATTGGTTGTGTACCTTGGTTACAATGCTGTAATTGTCTTTCATCACTTGTTAGCAAGCAAAAGAATACTGACACTTTAAGTGCGTAAAACCAAATCTCGCAGATGGTGGCAGATTCACATGAATAACTTGTTGGCACATGCAAACGTTTCACATAGTCCTCTTCTGCCTGTCATGCAAAGAGGCTCACATTTCAGAACCATAATTTCAAGGATGAATAACAGTCTGTTTTAATCATTTTTCCAATCCCAAAGGCTCACATAGATAAAGAGATCTTATTTTCAATGTTAAGACTTTTGTTAGAAATCTAAAAACCATGTTCTCAAAGTTACAGCAGTTACCACATCAAGAAAGAAATGCTTAAGATCGAGATTTAATGGGCAAAACAAATAAATGTTTTCCTAATAGCAGTAGATGATGGGGAAACTAGAGCCACTGTAAATGAATGGAGTACATAACCATGTGGCACCACTAAGGAGAAGATGACCCCTTTTGACCAGAAAGGCAATCAAGAGTTGATAGATGGAATAGGCAATGATAGAAAAAACAAAAATAATTACTGTTCAAGGTAGCTGTTCTTAATCTATGGAGGAATTAGGGGGAAAATTAGTGTTAACACATCTAAACAAGAAAATGACAGATATAGAATGGGAGAGGAGAGAGGAACGAAGGTTTCCCTTGCACCAGCCAGGAACATTTACAAAGGAGTGCAGTTTAAGGTTTTATTTTTCTTTATATTGTTATTTCGGTTGTTTTCAACGTTCTTATTTTTCAAACCATTTCTAGACATGGGGTAGCTGTATATACGTCTGCAAATTACAGTGATGCAGTGGTTAAATGCCTGTACTGCAGGTAAAACTCCTCACAATCTAGGGTTCAGTCCCCGGTAGCTGGTTTATGGTTGACTCAGCCTTCCATCCTTCTGAGGTCGGCAAAATGAGTACCCAGCTTGCTGGTGGGGTGGGGGGTAATGTGCAGCCTGCATAATTAAAACTGTAAACCGCCTAGAGACTACTTGAAACGTTACGGGGCGGTATATACAGAACACTTTGCTTTTATTGTCACATAATCACATTAAAAAACACAGAGAAAAATCCAGTTGTTAGTCCCAAGCAGAGCAGATTATGCAGACAGGTACCTAAATCATGGTGTAGATGTGAACATCTAGCCAACTTCTTTTGTGAGTTTTGGCATTTTGTGTGCACAGTATGTGGTCCATGGGACTCCAGAATGAATCATCTGCATTTCCATAATTTCTTATGAGGAAATTTGCTTTGATATATTAGTAGTTTGGTTTACAAGCATGTTTCCAGAATGTATTATGCTTGTAAACCAAGGTATTACTGTGTGGGTGCTTTAGAGCTAGACCCAACATTCCATGTAAAATGGAGTTCTGGGCTAATGGTTGTCATCTGAATGCTTCTATAAAGCCCAGAAGGAGAGAATAGGGAGGTCATTCATCCTTGTAGTTCTCAGCTGCTGAAACAAGATTTTCATGGCATGTTACCGCTGGATTTGAAAGCTTCCCTCATCTATCATACCTGGTATCTGAAGATAAATGCATCTTTCTGTAATCCATTTTACAAAGCACTTTAAGCTAGCAAAGTTAGATTCTCCACCCGCCCACACAGTACATTACAGTCTTATTTGTCATTTCATTCCTTGTTTCTTCTGCTTGGAGTTCCCTATGGAACTTTTTGCAATCTGCTTAGGTTTCTGTCATCCTAAGTAAGGATGGTGTTGTCTACAAACGTAGCCATTTATCTCCGCAAACTGGATTGTTTGATACATTGCAACACTTTCTGCCTTCTGTTGTTACAAACTGCTGGGAAAGGAAAGGGAAGACTTATATATATATATATATATATATATATATATATATATAAGAGTTACATCCTGTAGTGTCATGACAAGGTCATCCCATATGTTCTGCATCAAATTTCAAAATGTCAGGAAGTATTGTTGGCCATTGGTTGGGAAACCATTAATTAGATGTTAAGGCAGGTGTCCCTGCCCTTTTCAGCCTTCTGCAGGCCAAATGATACCAGGGGGTTGCACCTTCTGCTGCTCATCAGTTGAGCCATGACCTGGGGTTTTTAAAATTTATTTACAAATATTTGTAGATGACTTAGATTGGTAGGAGGCAACACTGTTCAGCAGCAGCTCTGAATAAATTCAGTAAACATAAATGTTATACAGTATTGCAGTAGACAGATGTACTCGAGATTTTTACCAGTATCCTACTGAGAGGAAAGTGCTGCCAGTGTAGTAATGCACAATCACACCCCTTGTGTGTGTGTGTGTGTGTGTGTGTGTGTGTGTGAGAGAGAGAGAGAGAGAGAGAGAGAGAGAGAGAGAGAGAGTTTTCTTTGTGGAAATCACTATGTGTAGATTTTGCATTATTATGATCTTGAATTATTATGCTGGGACAACTTCTCATTCAGTGGAATTTCAATTGAGGAGGACAGTGGGGATGCAGTTTGATTTATGTAGGATGGAAAAGTGGAAACAAAATAGAACTAGGAATTTTACTATTCTCTTTGATCACTCAAGATATCAGCAAGAGTCTCTACAGGTGATCCCTTCCAGATGGGAAGGGGGTGGCACCAAGGGAGTCTTTCTGTTCCAAGAGTTGAGGCTTCTCCAGATCCTCCATAGACTGGATTGGGAACTTGTGAACACAAATCTTCCTGCCTAGTCTGCTTCCAGCTCATGGCCATTTGTATCTCATCCCTACTACTTGGATTTTTAAAATTAAAAATTTTATTAGAAGTGTGGAAACCTACAGATAATGTTAGGGATTTAGGAATAGAAGAAATCAGAATGTTTCCTTAATAGTATCAGTGTTATCCTCCCCAATCTGCATGCCCTTTATTTGAATACATTGCAACTCAAGGAGATTCTTCCATGATACCCCCTGTGTAGAGGTTCTTGTTACTCTGAATATCTTGATGTATTTTCAAAATAGAATTCAAGGTAGAGAAGTATAAATACGAGAAACTATGTTGCTACTCTCTTGGGAAAAGAAGGACTTTGCCACCTCTTGGAAGGTTGTGGCTGTTTGAAGCTTTATAAAAGAGCTAGGGGAGAGCTGAACCATCACCTCCATTCAAAAGTGATTTGTTTGGGAGGGGGGTCCCATCCATCAGGAGGCAAATATAAAAACAGTTCTGAATTTTAAAAAAATGAGGTTAATTTCAACACACCTTGCACTTTTTGTACCTTTACATCATACCTAAACCCTGCCTTGTAGAAAACCAGAACATGGCTTGAATCATTTCAAGTACCACACTAACCAGTTAAATAAATATTAATAAATATTTAAAAACTTATAAAATGTTTCCTTAGCTACAAAAATACATTGCTTTTTTAGCAAGCTAAGTATTGTATTGAAGGCCACAGCACATTTTAATTTTGAAACACATATTTAAGTGTGTTTAACTTTAAACCCCAATTAGGCTAAGCAAGTTTGAAAGCTTAATTTCAAACTAAAATTAACCTACTATATACTAATATCAGAAATCACATACAGTATATTGAATCTTGTTAATAGTTATAATAAATACTGTGTATTGTTTTGAAACTACAATAATCTGTACCTATTCGAAAAATTGTACATCATCTTTTACGTTCATCAAGTCAAGTTTAACTGAGAAAGTTGTTACAAATCCTGCAAAGTGTTACTATTTCAGTCACTTACCAAGCACCTTAAACAATTTGATGTTCAAGGCTTATTTTAAAATCTTAGGGAAAGGGCAATGAGTGCCTCCTGGGGAAGGGCATTAATTATGTGAGCTTGGGCACATAAATAGCTTAACTGATTGCCAGTCTGTTTCCAGGCCCAGTTCAAAGTTATGCAGGTAGTGGTTATCGACAAAATGTTAAGAGATATTGTTGTTTTTTGCTCTCTTTAGAGTAAGATTCAGTTATTCTAAATCTATTCAGTTAAATTAAACCTTACCTCAAATATCATCTAACCATGGCAAGAAAGGTATCTAGCTGCTACCAGTTCTTTGTCTTCTTCTGTATTATCTGAGGTGCAAATAAGTGGCAGTCTCTTCTTGAACTTGTTCCAAAGCTCAATATGAGAGTGGAGGTAAAAAGAGGAATGTTTGCCAAAGCAAGAGTTCAGTCAGCATTGTCACTGGTGATTGTACTTTGGAACCTAAAGAAATTTTTTTTATCAAAATACACTTTGAAAATATAATAGAATTTCAGTATGGCTTATGTTTACTTCCAGGTGATATTGGGAATTATTATTATGGTCAGGGACACCCAATGAAGCCTCATCGGATTCGCATGACACACAATTTGTTGCTAAATTATGGCTTGTACAGAAAAATGGAAATTTATGTAAGTATACATTTACAGTTTTCACATTTAAAATCAAATTACCTGAGAGCAGAAAATTGAATTATTAATTTTTAAACTCCTTATATTCAAGTTGGGAACTTTCCTCGACTTTTGAATTCTAAGTCAGTATTTTGTTGTATTGTAAAGAACACAGGATCTGTGAAATTCACATAAAGATGTAACCAATGTTCCCTTTAAGCTGCGTGCATGCATGTATGCGCAGAGGTTCATCAGTGCCACTCAGCGACGTTCAAACTCATTGCCAGCTTACTTCTGGATTTTGGCTGAAATCCTCTCCCCTGCAAGCAGATGGACAAGGTTCATGTTCAGGAGGTGGGGGAATTGAAGGGAGCATTGGATGCAACCATAAAAATGTTGCACCACATAACAAAATGTATAGGGATTTGTTACCCAGAAAGTGTATATGGCAGATCTTCACTTCCATGAATAAAATATATGGTATTGTATTTAGTTGTTTCACTGTTTCATCTTAATGCTTGTAAAGACTATACGGGAAATATTAGAAGCATTTATGTAACATGCTTATAAAAGCCGTGTAAAGTAATGCTCCTTTTATATGGTATCAGATCAATCTCCGTCTTTTTGTTTACCAGCGACCCCACAAAGCTACAGCAGAAGAAATGACCAAATACCACAGTGATGAGTACATCAAATTTCTTCGCTCAATAAGACCTGACAATATGTCTGAGTATAGCAAACAGATGCAAAGATGTAAGTTCTAGTATTGAAATGAAAAGAAATCATTTCCTTTAATAGTCTGGCTTTTAAAAAATATGAACATAAATGGTTTCATCTCCTTGAGTGCCTGGAAAATCTAAATGTTTTTCTTGTGGCCATGACTTTCCTTAATACCTACTTAGAGACTTTCTTTTTCTGAAGAGTTGTATTTTGCATATTTTACTTTAAAGTGAATTTTAATGGCTTTTTGAACATTTCATTTGTGGCCTGCTATCTTGATTATATACCATCCCATGGTTTTTTAGATGTAATGTCCTCCATCAGACCATGGTTAGGTCTCAGCTTACTGTAGCTTACCTGCTTCTCTCCTTTCAGGTTCATGCATTGCTTTCCTTCCTGGATAAAGCTGTATGTTGTAGCATTGCTTCATCTACTAGCATAATCATTACCTCTAATTATAATTAGCTTTTAAACTGGAAACTAGGGTGACCGACAGGCTTCAGTCTTTCCATAAAAGCTAACTGTGGCTGAGATAGCCGTAATCATTTACCATGCTTACAGAGAGCAGCATAGTTAATGGAACGAAATAAAAGCATCCAAGGGAGAGCTACAGGTTGGGTGGCTTTGCACTGAATTAGATTTTAATTACAGGAATGTGTTGCAGATGTGAAATCAACCTAGCATATATCTGAGACCAAAGTTATGTAAGTTATGTTGTAAAATGCCATCTGTATACACGCAGCTGCATCACTGATGTTCACACTTGAGATGTAAATTTCTATACATTTTGAAGTTGGGGAGGCTTTGGAAACAAAGAAAAATTTGGCAAAAAACATGGTTTTTCATTTCCCCCCAAAGTTTACAGAAATTTTACATTTCTAGTTCATACCTTGCCAGTCACCTATCTCACACCTATAGGTGCAACAGATTGTACACCCAGAAAATCAATGTATGCCAGACAGATATCAGAGTTGCACACATTGCTTATATAACTTCAGATTTATCCTGTGCAGTGTCAATATGATTCTTCTCTACAGGATTAGAATATCTAGATGTTAGACATCGTGGAAATAAGCTGTAGTGTTCTCTTTTCAGTTCACTTGCACTTTCTTGAGTTTCTACGTAATGGGTTCCAGAAAGAAGGTTGAATATTAGCATGAGAAAATATAAGAGCATGGCTCTAAGAAGAAAATTAACATGATCTACAAGCTTAAAAATATGTATTCTCCATATGGTTTAGAACCTGTGTAGTTGATGATGTGAACAGTGAAACTTTTCTGTTATAGTTAATGTTGGAGAAGACTGCCCCGTGTTTGATGGACTATTTGAATTCTGTCAGCTGTCAACAGGAGGCTCTGTGGGTAAGCATGCCTTCCTTGTTACATTAATTTTTTAAATGCTAACTTTGAAAGAACTTTTTTTTCTAAATTAAGCTAAATGAGAACATTTGATATTCAACATTGCCATGAGATGATATTAGTCTATTATACTGTTGCATAAATTGTAGAGTAAACAGATAATCTCTTCAAGAAAAGTGAATATAAATTCCAAAAGAAAAATGATTGAGTGAAAGGAAAAGTGGGGATCTGTGGCTGGGTGTTGGCTAGAGTGTGCCAGTGATAAAGGCAGCCTGAGTTCAAATACCCACTGAAGCTAGCCGGGTGACTTTGGGCCAGTCTGAGTCTCTCAACCTGACCTCCCATGCAGGTTGTTTGTGAGGATGAGGTGGGACAGAACACATGGGATGAAAAGATATGGATATTAATGTAATAAATAAATAAATAAAATAAGGAAGAATTCACTGCAGTGCATAATAGTTCACATTCAGGTGGACAAATGTCCACAGGAAGTTCAACTCGAGAATAGAGCTGAAAATGGTAAATAAATCTGGTGTTCTTCTTACAGAACATTCTGTATCTCTTTTCATTTCTACAAAATATTTTTAATTGAATTTATCTGCACCATGATTCTTTAGCTGGAGCAGTAAAACTGAACAGACAGCAGACGGACATGGCAGTTAATTGGGCTGGAGGTCTTCATCATGCGAAGAAGTCCGAAGCATCTGGCTTCTGTTATGTCAATGATATCGTACTTGCCATTCTTGAGTTACTGAAGTAAGTTCATGCTATAACATTATACACAGGAATATCCTCTAAAATATTGAAAACAAGGCTTTAGATTTAAGGTGATTTTAAGATTAACATCTTTGCTGTGGCAGATGCAAACAAAAACTTTTTGATTTCAAGTTCTATAGTTTTTCTAGTCTCTTTTGTGTGAGTGTTCTTGTTTCATATGGCCTAGCATCTACAGTGCATGGATTGTCTCAACTTAAAAACTATATGCTCATTGATGCTTAATGAATTTCCAATTACTTTGCGAGCAGAATTTGCAATATCTTTGTTTGGGGTATTAAAGAGTTAATCTTATTCTCATTGTTTGCAGTCTCTTGTAATAATACAATGGTATTCAAAATGTGAAGGTACCGATGTACACTTTCCCACACATCATAGTTGTTTTACAAGATCATTTTATGCCAGTCCAAAACATAAGTTGGGAGCAATATTAACATTAAGTTGCTTGATGCCTACTTCAAGAAGTGTAGCCATGGTATAGATTCTTTGATGAACAACCTTTTAACCTTCCAGATTTCTGTTAATATATTTGTTAAACAGAAATTAGAATACAGTAACCCCCTGCCCTTTCACGGTTCATATACTGTGGTCTTGGTATATCGCGGGACCACAGTATATGAAAAAAGTCCCCTGGGGTAAGCTGGAAAGGCCTGTTTCAGGCACTGCCCCAAGTGGGCCTCCAACGGCCTTCCTGGGCCCTTTGGAGGCCCCCCAAAGTGCTTCTTGCTGAACTGGAAGTGACTTCCAGAGAAGCGGAAGTGACATCAGGATCGCTAGAAAGCACTTTGGGGGCCTCCGAGGGCCTTTCTAGGCATGTCAGAGGCCTCAGAAATGCTTTTCAGTGAACTGGAGGTGACATTACTTGTTCACCAAAAAGCATTTCTGAGTCCTCCGACATGTCCAGAGAAGCCCTTGGAGGCCCCAAAAGTGCTTTCTAGCGATCCGGAGGTCACTTCTGGTTTGACAAGAAGCATTTTTGGGGACTGTGACGGGCCTGGGAAGGCCATTGGAGGCCCGTTTGGGGCACCGCGAGGCCTGGGGTAAGTACAAGAGGCCCCAAACAGCCCTCCCAGTCTCGACTCAACCCTGAATTTGCACATTGCGGATTTTCAATTATCATGGGTTGGGTCAGGTCCCTAATCTCCGCGATAGGCAGGGGGTTACTGTAGCCATAAATCCCAGCTTGGGTCCAATAATTTGTGTATGTGTTTTGTTGCAAAGTTAGAAATGTTGGCACAAAATGGAATCATTGATTAGGTCTCAGTCCTTTTCTCTCCAAATGTCTTAGACCTGAACACCCAGAAGCCAGCCAGAATAGGAAATATTCGAGGAGTTGAATTCAGACTGTCTAGAGGGCCACATTTGAAGAACCATTGTATTAGGAAACCACACTCATTTTGGGCCAGCAGCCCTTTTATTATCATGAAGCAGCACTTAAGTATCAGCAGTGTGCAGAAGAAAGACTAGTTGAGGTAAACGATACACATCTACTGCATAAAGTAGTAGTACACTGAGGAAGATACCCAATTGTTTCTTGTAGCAAAAATGCAAACTTGAGATAAAGTTGATGAAAAGGATAGAACAAACTTCTGCAAGTAGCATAGAGAAGGGAGCAGAAAGACAAGAAATGAGCACATACAGTTTTCATTTCCCAAGGGTTCATGAAAGGATTTTCTTTCAGGAGGTTTGTTCTGCTGACCAACTAAATTCATCTGTACTTCATTGTCCTCTGTCTGTGACACAGAAGTAGAGTGAATAGAGTCTCACCTTTCATGCATTTTCACAGTGTTTATAGAGAAAAGGCTAGAGAAGTTGAACACGAAGAGTTTTAGCTCAGTGCTTGCTGGGAACCTGATCTGCATTGAGGGGAAAATAAAAAGTAGGAATTGCAGGCAAGAAAGACTGGGAACGAGGAATGTGTTCACATGGGAGTGGATCTAGCTCTTCTGGAAGCATGAGAGTTGAGCTGCCCCACTTTAAATGTTCATCTTGCTCAAACACTGTACTGTAATTTAGGAGGAAGTACTGTACAATTTGTACACTGGATTACCTGAAGCCCTGTTTCCTGACTTAATTGTTACTCCTTTTGTCACACCAAGGCACAATCTCATTGTCTACAGAGACATGTGGCATGATTGTTCTCTAAGGAGAAACACAATTCAGCTAATGCCTGGAAATCCCATTCCCCATGCCCCCCCCCCAGTTTCTTTGTAAGGTCAAGAACATGTACTGGATCAGGCAGGGTAAATTACACAAAATCACCCAGGAATGACTTTTGTGATTCTCATCACTATCTTCTGATTGAAGTATCATGCTGACTTGCCATATTCTTTTGCTAGTGTTTGGGAGACAAGGCAGGATTTATGTTCTAGATTAACATACATTTTGGAATCCAGCCTTACTCTGTAGTATAAATTAGTGGCAAATGTTGATACCCATAATTGTATGTGTTTAACATGTCAACCAACTGTCAATACTGTATTCACGTTCATACATTGACTTTCTTAGTTCCTAGTTCTGTGGCATAAAAAGGTGTAGTTGTAAAGATTGGAAACCTCTAGAGCATGGTGACTCAGTAGACTAAGGCTTCCGAAAACTGTCAACTACAAAGTCAGCAACTCGGCGGTTCAAATCCCGGGTGCCATGCAGCGGACCAAGGTCACGCTGTTAACCCAAGCTCTTGCCAACCTAGCAGTTCGAAAGCATGTAAATGCAAGTAGATAAATAGGTACCACAGTAAAAAGTGGGAAAGTAAAACAGTGTTTTCTTGCAGCCATGCCAGCCACATGGCAATGGACTTGCACAACACTGGCTCTTCGGCTTGAATACAGAGATGAGCACTGCCCCTAGAGTTGGACACAACTAGCACACATGTGTGGGGAAGAACCTTAAACCTTTTAACTTTTTAACCTCTAGTTATGCTGGGGAAAGAAGAACACATCTCTATGTCACAAGTAGGGGGATTTTATATACCTAATTTATCATTAAAAGAAACATCACTAAATCTGGCTGCCAGATGCAGTTTGTGTTCTCCCAAAGGGAAAGAGTGAGTTTCATTTGTCCTGTTTTACTCAAGTCATGTTTCTGTCTCCAGATACCACCAAAGAGTGCTGTACATTGATATTGATATTCATCATGGTGATGGTGTTGAAGAAGCATTTTATACAACAGATCGGGTAATGACTGTCTCATTCCATAAGTATGGTGAATATTTCCCTGGCACAGGGGATTTGAGGGTGAGTCCACATATAATTTGACCATTTGATTAAGCTAGCCTCTTGCAGATTCTGCTCTTAAAGGGGCTCTCAATATCCTCTCATTAATTGGTTGTTAGGTTTGGTCTTCCTTCACAAAAACGAAACGACTAACCTTTCACTCTGCTTTGTGATGACATTAACAAATCAGGAATTTAGTCTGGTTTTATACATTGGCCTTATATTTTTGTTGTTATTTTTGTTTGTTTTTTCCTCCCATTTGTCTTTTTTTAAAATGACAGATAGAGCACCTGGGTGGCACATTGGTCAGGCTTTTGTGAAATTGCAATTGTAGAAAATAGAGTGATTGATAAAGTAATTTCTGCCATCTCTTTTGACACTTCCTAGTGTTGTAAGTTTTCTATATACCACATGAATATAACAGTATGTATAACTACTTATTGGACTGCACAGAATAGAACTACAGTGGACCCTTGTATAACAAACAGTTTGTATAACATAAAATCTGTACAACATAAAAAATTCCGGAGATAGGGGAAATTTGCTTAACATAATCGCCTTTGGGGCAAATCCGTACAACATAAAAATGGGATTACTCTGTTTTCAATGCATTCCTATGGGAAATGTGTATAAAGGAAAATTTGCTTAAAATAATTTCATTTGGAACGAATTAATTCCTTTATACAAGGTACCACTGTATGTACGTGTATGTGTGAAAAAAATATTCATACATACATACTGTAGTCCTGGTACATCTCCAGCCCCAGTTTACTCTCCAGCCATGCTGCTCTTGGGAGGCCTGGAGTGGCATGCCTCAATAGTAAAATGAGAAGACAGTTCAGGTCTCCTGCTGGGAAGCCTCCAGCCCTTGCAGAGGCCTCAGGACCCAGTGCAGGTCCCAGCCTCAGCTGCAGCCCCAGCAGAGGCTTCCCAACTCCTCTGTTTGAAAACAATTACCTTGCATGATTGATTTTTTTCCATAGAACAGAAGAGGGAAAGTAAACAGCCCTATGGAGAATATAAAGATGAGAAATGGGCTAGAGAATAACCACCTGCCATGATGACCATAGAGCAGCTCTTCAAGGTGGGCTTGAATGGGAGAGCTGCCGCCCCTGGATTCACATTCTGCCTGTCTCGAAGAGCGGCTCTATGGTCATCATGGTGGGTGGTTACTCTTGGCCTGTTTCTCATTGCTGTGGTCTCTAGTAGGGCTGGTTACTCGCCCTCTTCTATTCTATGTAAAAAAAACAATCATGCAAGGTAATTCTTTTTAACAGCGGGTTCAGGAAGCCTCCACTGGGGCAGCCCGCTCTGCGGGGGTCCCAGCAGGGGTATATTTGCCCTGTATGATGCACAGACATTTCTCCTTTCTGTGTGTGTGTGGGGGGGTGCGTCTTATAGAGTGAAAATACAGTAGACTGTTGGGAGTAGGACAGCTTTTTTTGACAATGTAGTTCAGAGTTGATGCACATTTTAATCATTGTTTAAATTTCTGTCCATATTAGCTGACTCTTAATACATGTACTTATGTGATAGCACACCATCAAATTGAAACTGAGAGCTGGCATTTGGGTGGCATATAGTATATTTCAAGATCATAGCTCAACTGCTATTTGTATGTGTGGTTTTAAATGTCAGAATCTTTGTGACGCTTTGAATATGTTCAAAGTCTCTGACTTCTAGTCATCCAGTGAATGAGTGATCCCCAATATGTCCTTTCCTCAGCAGCCCTGCTCTGCTCTGCAAACTCAACCCTGTGGTTCCTGTAGGGAGTTAATGCATCTCATATTTGGTCTTCCTCTTTTCCTGCTGTTTTCAGACTTTCCCAGCATTTTTTTTCCAGAGAAGAGTGTCTTCTCATGATGTGCCCAAAGTAGGACAGGCTCAGTTCCGTCATCACACTTGTCTCCAGAGATATGGGTCAGGCTTTATTTGATCTAGGAACCCTCTTGTTTATCTTTTTGGCAATCCACAGTATACACAAAGTTTCTCCAGCACCAAACAGACCAGCTCACTGCTGCACTCCAGTTTTCAGGTGGTCTGGTTTTCCATAACCACAGTGAAGCTGGGTTCTGGGATAGTATTAACTTGGTGTGTTTGCAGTGTCATTAAATGTGACCTAGATGATCAGTCTCAGCCTAACCATTTCTGCTGTTGCTAGATGTGGAATTTCTTAAGTTGAACAAGTTGGCTTAAATGGCATTAATGCTTCAACCTGACTTGCCACAAGATGGTACTGTTGCTTCATGTCTGTGTGCTGACATACTTGGATGATAATATTTAGTAATTTGACTGCATCTAAGTTTGAAAGAGAGGCGTTTAGAAAAGCAGTCTTTTGAAAGACTTGTTCACCAAACAAAGTTCTATGTAATATAGTTAATACAACATGTAACAAAAATGTTACATTAGTACTTGATACTTTCTTAAGATACATTTTCCTCCAAGACTGGGTGACCTAGGAAACAGTTTAATGCCAATTGTTTGTTACATTTAAAAGTGGAACAGGAAGGGAAGAAGCAAGACTTGATCACTTTTTTTTAAGTTTCACTTAAATAATGTATTTGTATGCTCAGATGCACTGTATACTTTGTTGCATATAGGAAACAGTGTAGAAGGATATTTGTTGATAGTAGCTTGTGGAAAGAGTTATTTTTGAATAAACTTGAGCGTTGTTTCACACAAGAATCCTACTGTACGCAGAGATCTGAAACTTATTCACAAAGTGAGTACACAAAATAAAGGACTGCTATGAGTTGTTCTGGACTGCAACAAAGGGGATGGTAGTGGCACTGTACTTGTAGCCAGGCTGAATGAGATACAGGCATCTGATGGAGTGCTATTATTGCTTCATTTGCTACAGGGGTTGCAATATTTTGTGCTGCCACAAACTAACCCACTCCTCCCTTTGGAAATACAATATTATATCTTATCGATGTAGATGAGATACACTTTAGTGCCGCCCAGAGACCCTATGATAGTGGGTGGCTAAAAATTCTGTAAAATAAATAAATAGTATTTTTGTACTACAATCAGTTATTTTTCACTTTCTTTTTAGAAAAAGTGTAGCTATTAGGCTACTAGGTGGAATGACTTGTGTTCTCTTTCTGTATTGTGAGCAATGAGGGGTGGAGCCAAAGGAGTCATCTTTGTGTGTTTTGTTTAGTGAATTGTGGCACATTTCTTATAGATATAATAGCATGTGACTTTATGGATCTGACAGAGCAGGCCTATGACATTACGTCCCATTCTGAGGTAATTGGTCGTCTTAAAACTAATCTGCCCCTATATGTCTTATTTTATACCTTCCCCACTTTTGGTGAGATAAGCACTATATTTTTCCTAAAATGATTCCAAAACACTTTGCTTAGATTAAATGCTGTCAAAAAATCCAAATTATGCTTTTGGGTCTGATTCCTCTGTATTGTCACATGTTTATCCTGCTCTGCTGGATTTCCTTGCCTATTTGTTTTTTTTTCTTTTGCTGCACTGATTAAATGCTGCTTCTGAAGATTTCAGTCTCCAATATCTATCTGACATTCTTCTTATGCATTTAATATTTGGATTCATTTTATGTTCAACATTGGACATTTATTTGATATTCAGTATTTTTCTTGTGCCCGGGTTAGCACCTGAAATACTGGCCTGGTCACAAAATGTACAATGTCATGCTGAGTTTTGTTCTGTTTTTGAAATCAGCATATTATGATCTTTTTGTAGGACATAGGTGCTGGCAAAGGCAAATATTATGCTGTCAATTTTCCAATGAGAGATGGAATAGATGATGAATCGTATGGGCAGATATTCAAACCTGTGAGTATATTCTGAATGCAATTTGAAAGCTGATATTGTGGAGCTGAATAGAAGATTTACTACCATTGCTGCATCTTTACAGATTATATCCAAAGTCATGGAGATGTACCAGCCAAGTGCTGTGGTGTTACAATGTGGGGCAGACTCACTCTCTGGTGACAGGCTAGGATGTTTTAATCTCACTGTCAAAGGTAAGATAATGAAAGAATCACAACTGCATACATTTTAAAAGTACTATAGAATGTCAGTGTGTTAGTAATGTTTTGTGAGATTGGTTGGTTGATCCAGAGCAGAAGTCTATTTAATATTATGAGCTAGAAGAGGATCTTAATTTTTACAAATAGTCATGCTTTTATTCTTCCTTATCACATTTCATTTCCATTCATAATCATCTTTTTCACTTTGAGCTCCAATTGTTTTCCTATCGCTTCTATCTGAGTTTCAAAGCACTAATTCAAGCGTTAAATGCCAGTCACCACTAAATTATGCAAGATTAGGTGATAAATAGTGTGTCGGAGCACATCCTTCCAGGCAGAATTTTCGTGGCATTTGCTGGTACCCCATACACTTTTTAGTGGAGTTGACCAGTATATTGCTTGGGAGAGATGGACAAAATCCCATTGTCCATCATATATCAAGTACTGTGTAAGAAAACCACATTGTGTAGAGGTGTTCTTGTTGTACTTATACATTTTCAAGCAGATGGCAAACTAAATTATGTAAAGAACCATATATTTGGACACTCTTGTCCCAATATTTAGAAATATCAGGTGGCCCAAAATATATGGCAAGTCTGTTAGAAGGATTGTGTGCAAGGAATATATTATGTTCCTGTTTTGTATTTTTGCATCACTTTGGTGGTGTCTAATTTTAACTCTGCAGGTCAGGTTCCCATCTCAAAGTCTTGTCTCTCTGTTAATTTTGTGGTTAATAACTTATAAAGGTCATAACTTATAAAGCCCTAAAAGGTTTAAGAACTCAATATTTGGCCTAAGTTCTCTCCCAAAATCTACTTACCTGTCCCACATGCTCCTCCGCAATTCTTGATATTAAGCAGACCAAAGCCACAAACATGAAGAGCTGAGCTTTCTGACTTACTGCCCCTTCCCTCTGGAATAAGCTTCCTACAGAGGCTCAACAAGCACTATCCATCTGTTTTTAGGAAGTGAATTAAGATTGAATAGTATAGTGCTGCCTGTATGTGAAGTTCAAATGGGTTTTAATTTATGTATTTTACTTAAATATTCTAGCTAGCAAAGGGGTCTACTGTATTTTATATAGTGCTTTTATGATTTCATTATATATTGTGAACTGCCCAGAGAGTGGGAACACTAATGGAATGGTATAAGCATGGTAATTAATTAACTAACTCTAGACATTGGATAGAATTCTGTGACACTGTATATCTTTCATTTCCAAATGTTACTTTGTAAAACAGGCCATGCTAAATGTGTGGAAGTTGTGAAGACATTCAACTTGCCTCTTCTGATGCTTGGAGGAGGCGGATATACCATCCGTAATGTTGCTCGGTGTTGGACCTATGAGACGGCGGTTGCCTTAGACTGTGAAATTCCCAATGGTAAATATTCTGGAAAATACCACACCTGTGTTCTATGTGGCCATACTAGTGCAAGGAATAATATGTAGTGTAAATGTTTGCTAGTTTTAACTATTGAATGTCTGAATGAGAAAACCCAAAGTAATTTCTCTAAATAACATTTTTCATATAGATAAAGATATCCAGATTAAATAGTGATACCCTGGATTCTTCCTTAAGTTATTCAAGTCTGAATATTGGTACCTAAATTCTGTACAAAATTGTTACCTACCACAAATATTTCAAAGCTCCTTGAAATATTTAGGGCTAAATTGAGTATTCCTTACAGGACAACCCTTAGAGCATTGTCATGCGGTGTATGGATTCTGTGTTCACAAATATTACTTCATTTTTACCTGGATTAAGTTAAGTGAAGGGAAATCGAAAATTATATTTTCAGTCAAGTTGTCAAATGTGGCAGCCACGCACAGTCTCAAGACCAGCCACGAAACCCAGCAATAAAGCTGTCTTAAGAAACTTTACACCTCAATTTTGTTTCAACAGAATTGCCGTACAATGACTACTTTGAATATTTTGGGCCAGATTTCAAGCTGCATATTAGTCCATCAAATATGACAAATCAGAACACTCCTGAATATATGGAGAAGATCAAGTAAGTATTAATACGCCTGGTATAATTGGCTGAACCATTTCAACTCTTTGTTTGGGTCAGTCAAAAGGAATTTCTAGAGATATAAAATTCTCAGCCAGTTTTTTGGGGGGTGGGTTTGGGGGGAGGACTAAGATGTTGAGAAAAATGTGTATATGTGCATCACCTGTTTTCATATCAGACCTAAACTTATACTTTTCTGGGAATATAAATGCTTAATTCACTTTTTAAAATGGTTAGGGGAGGGGATACCTTTGTGTTCTGTAAAGGAGAAAGGTGTCCATTCCATCAAGTTCTCTGTTTACCATGACCTGTTCTATGTTAGGAGAGGAAGGATTTCTGGTTTTGATAAAAGACCCCAACTAGGCCTAAAACAATTGAGGAAGGGGACTGAAAGCATGGGGGATTGTGTCGAGTGTAAGAGAGAGAGTATTCTGTATCATTGTTTAGGAGAATAGAGTACAGCTACTGGGATATTGAGTGCACTTTACCCACTTCTGATCCACACTGACTTTTGGATACCATCAATATGTTGCAGAGGGGCCCTTTTAAAATTTCTAGCCAAAAGCGTGATTCCTAGTAAAAGAGAATAAAACCCTCAAAATACATATATGGACACAATATAATAAGCAATGTTTCCCTGGGTTACCTACCTTTCAGACAGCGCTTGTTTGAGAATTTGCGCATGTTGCCCCATGCTCCTGGTGTACAGATGCAGGCTATTCCTGAAGATGCTGTTCATGAAGACAGTGGCGATGAAGATGGGGAAGATCCAGACAAACGAATTTCAAGTAAGAAAGGACAAACATTGCTGTTTCTGGTTATAGTTGTTCTCAGCCTTTTTGCCTTCATGTCATCATCTGCATTTGCACATGCTTTGTTATTTCTCACCAAGTACAAGAAATAATTTGTTTCTGGTTAGGTATTTTGTTTCCCATGAACTTGGAGTAATTTTGCCCCCTTCCCTTTAAAATCTGACTGGTATTCTCTTGAGGCACTGACAACTGCTTAGTAGACTAGGTCCGATTTGTCCAGATGATTGGCTTTTTAATGATCACTCATGAAATATAGATTTCCCCCATGCTTCCAGAATCTAGGCAGGAAATCACTGGGCCAAGAGGGCATCTGGGTACAAATTATTTCAGGGATACTTATTTCCAGTTACCTTCAATATAGGAATTGTATACCATCTCCGTTGTGTCTCTTGGTTGAAAATTGGGAACTTTTGCTTGGAAGGCAGTTGAAAAGATGCTGGTTATAATTGAATTCTGATCTCATTTTCTACCTGCAAAATCACTGCATTTTACTGAATAGATAACTTGAATTGTAAATTTTCTCACTGTGTCTGTGATTGATGTGTCAAGTCTGACAGTTGCACAGAATATAGTACCTGATATAAAAGAAATTGCTGTTTTACTTCCAGTTCGTGCATCTGATAAGCGGATAGCCTGTGATGAAGAATTTTCTGATTCCGAAGATGAAGGGGAAGGTGGGCGCAGAAATGTTGCAGATCATAAAAAAGGAGCAAAGAAGGCCCGATTAGAAGAAGACAAAAAAGAGGCAGAAGACAAAAAAACAGGTCAGGAATCAACAATTAAATAGATTTTTCTTCTGCATTACAATTTAAGATACACTCCAAAGCATTTCATAAAAAGGTAAAGGTTCCCCCCCTTGCACATGTGTGCTAGTCGTGTCCGACTCTAGGGGCAGTGCTCATCTCTGTATTCAAGACTAAAGAGCCAGTGTTGTGCATGTCCACAGCCATGTGGCTGGCATGGCTGCAAGGAAACAGTGTTTTAGCTTCCCACTTTTTATGGCAATACCTGTTTATCTACTTGCATTTACATGTTTTTGAACTGCTAGGTTGGCAGGAGCTGGGGTTAACAGCGGGAGCTCGCTCCATTGTGTGGCACCCGGGATTCAAACAGCTGAGTCAATAGTTTTGACTTTGTAGTCAGTAGTTTTCGGAAGCCTTAGTCCACTGAGCCACCACACCCCTAATCAAAACATTTCATACTCATTCAGAAATAAGTTCTAGAAGAAATGAGTTTTGCTTCTTACAGTGGATTTTTAAGATCTGTGTGGCATATGTAGGTCCATTGCAAATCTTTCCGAGATCTACAAAAGGATCTGTGATGTTAACCACCTCAGAAGATATGATCGATGGCTGGTGGGTTCCATTTTGCCTTAGATCATAGCTTGAACAACTGTGGATTACATGATTGGTGTGAATGACAGTTTTTTTTCTAGAGCATCTCTTTCTTATCATTTCCAGTTAATTGTATAGCTAACCTTTCTTTGCTGAATTCAACATATAGTACATATAGCACCTTTCCTCCTTGTCCTCATACCTATAGTGGGGTAGGGACAGTTGGAGAAAATGTGGTTAGCATATTTTCTTTTCATGGTAGAATGAGAAATAGAACCTGGATGATCCAAAACTCAGATCATAACACTAAGTGCAACACCATGCTTGCTGTTCAGTGCAATGTTTGTGCTTTCACCAGCAAGTAGTATCCACTTTTCATTTTAAGAATTATCACTGGACTGAGACACAAATACTTTGTTCATTTGTTTACTGTTTATTAGACTGAATCAACTTATCATTTTTTAAAAAAATGGATTGCAAGCCCATACACTTTTTGTTCCTTGTTGTGTAAGTTCCATTGGAATCAGTGACACTTGCTTCTGAGCAAATATTGCACTGTTTATGTTAAACTAATAATCATTATTTCAGATATTAAAGAAGAAGATAAATCCAAGGATGGGAGTGGTGAAAAGGCAGATACTAAAGGGTAAGTAAACTGTGGTTCTCTGATGTTTCTTGTCTGCTTTGGAGAATCCATTAATTTCAAAATATTAGTTATTGTATCCAGTATCTATTGTGAAAGGAGATAGATCACTGTTGATGGGGATTACGACTTTTCTTCTGTGATCAGTGCAACTGAGTAGAGGATGACATTAAACTGACCTGTGTTAATAGTTGACTTTTCCCTCCTTTTCAATAGCACAAAGTCAGAACAGCTCAGCAATCCTTGAATATAACACCTCACATCAGTTAAAGGACACAATATGGAAATGTGGTGAAAAAGGCTAAAAGGAACTTTTTCATAGGGGAAGAGACTGTTGATTTTCATTTTGTACAATTTGGCATGGAGCATATTTATTTTCAAACAACTGTGTTTTGGTTCTTGACAAGTTGTATTGTGAATTCCCTAATTATGATAAAAAAAATTGTTCCTTCCAGCTGGCTTTATGTATTTAAAATGGACGTGAGTTATTATGCTTAGCATTTAAACTGATCTATTAAAAATTGCCTTTTCCTGAACTGATTTTACCCCTTTTTGTAATTATATCTTTATTAAAAAATGTACCTGGCTGCCTTGTCAATCATTGCCTGACTGGTATAAATAATTTGTTTGCATTTCACTCTTGTAAGTGTGCTCAAGGAGTATTGAGAGTCAGTTCCATTATTGGAGCAAGCAGTGACTAAAATCCCATACAAGGTTGCAACTAAGGGAATCGGTGGAACTGACAAAGGAGTTCTCCCTATATTTTCACTTGATTCAGTGGGCCTCCTGTAGTTTTGGACTTCCAGTAATGGATGTTGTAATGAATTTTTTTGTTCTTAATTAGTCCTTTAATTGGGGAATCAAAAAATAATGGTTTTAAAAATTGAAGCTGAATAATTAAACCCCACTTATTGTTCAAGAATATGGTGATAAGGGATATAACTTATTTCCAGTAATCTTTTGAAAAACACCAACCAAGTTAACAAAATTTGTTCCTTTGGGAACAAATTGTTAAGAAAATGGGTTCCTTTGAGAGAGAGATTATCTACATGTCTTCAGGCTTGCTCCCACCATACATATTCCTTGTTTGGATTAGATAGGCAAGGACTGCACAATACGTACCAGTTCAAGAAGAGCAAGAACATGAAAATCCCATTCTTGCATTTTCAGATTAACAACCATATAAGATCTTTGCATCCTTCTTACTAAGCTTTGTGTATCATAGGGTTTTACATATGATTGTTAGGTGGAGAATTGCACCTGCACTTTAGGTTATATTGATATCATTGCCATTAAGTTCTTTGTAGCTCTTACGCTTCCCTTTTCAAAATCATAATGGAAAAAATAGGTTATCGTTTAAGCAATTCATAGCTCTGTGAGTTTGGACATAAAAGAAAAGTATATGCTTACAGTTTCTTTTTCTGGCACACAAACCAGTGTCCTTTTTTTCTAAAGTGAGCAACCATACAAGTGAAACTCAAAAAATTAGAATATTGTGCAAATGTTCATTTATTTCAGTAAGTCAACTCGAAAGGTGAAACTAATGTTTGATATAGACTCATTACATACTAAGTGAGATACGCATGTCAAGCCTTACTTTGGTATAGTTGTGATGATTATGGAGTGCACCTTATGAAAACCCCAAATTAACAATCTCAGAAAATTAGAATATTACATAACATCAATAGCACAAGGTTTGAAAACAGAACAATATTGACCTCTGAAAAGTCTAAGCATGCATATGTACTCAGCATCCCCATATAGCTGATCTGTGGAAGGAAGCATGAAGTGCTCCAAAATCTGGTAGACGGTTGCCTTGACTCTGGACTTAATGAAGCACAGTGGACCAACGCCAGCAGATGACATGGCTACCCAAATCAACACATACTGTGGAAACTTCACACTGGACTTCAAGCATTGTGCATTGTGTGCCTCTCCATTCTTCCTCCAGACTCTGGGTCCTTGGTTCCCAAAGGAGATGCAAAAGTTGCTCTCATCATAAAAGAGAACTTTGGACCACTGAGCAACAGACCAGTCCCCCCCCCCCCCCCCCTGTAGACCAGATAAGACGTTTCTGACGTTTAGGAGTGACTTGACAAGAGGAATACGACATTTGAAGCCCATGTCCAGGACCCGTCTCTGTGTGGTGTCTCTTGATGCGCTACTGTGAATAGGGAACCTTTTCACATTATTCTAATTTTCTGAGATTGTCTTTTATTTTTTATTAAATTTTATTTTAGTTTAAAAAACATATACAAATTACATAAAAGAAGAACAAACATCGACAACAGTGCACCCCTTCACCAACAGGATCGCTCTTCATATTTACATTCATCATCCTCCCCTCCAGAACAGAATCGATTGTTGCGCGGAAACCTTACCCTTATTCCGTACAAGTACATATTCAATGAATCTACCCCATATATCATAGAAAATATCTCTTTTTAACTCTCCTTTTTTAACCTTGAGAGAGCAGGTCAATTTATCATTTAAAGCTATATTCCATACTTCATTATACCATTCTTCCAAACATAGTTCATATTTAGATTTCCAATTTCTAGCAATTATTAATCTAGCTGCTGTGAACAAATTTGTAATCAACTCTTTAGTTTTAACATCATAATTATGGTCCGCATATATTGATAACAAAGCAATTTCAGATTTAGGCTCTATGGTCATTTCTAATATATCACTTAATTCTTTAAAGATACATTTCCAAAATTTCTGTATCTTTTTACATTCCCACCACAAATGATAAAAGGTACCAATCTCATTATCACATTTCCAACAAAGCTTAGAAAAGTTTACATTCATTTTATTCAATTTCACTGGCGTCATATACCATCTTAAACTTATTTTAAAGAAATTTTCCTTTATTCTAACAGACAAAGATCTGAGTATTCTAATTCTCCACATTTTAGCCCAGTCTTCTTCTCTTATTTCTTTTTTAATATCTTGTTCCCACATTAATTTCGATCCAGGTCCTCCCCTATTATCGTCTAAATCCGAAATAATTTTATATAGTTTGCTAACAATACCTTTTACTACCATTTCGTTCTGAATATCCTCGTACAACAGTAAAAGCTGTTCATATTTTGTGTACTCTCTACATTTATTATTTTTCTTTAGCCAAGTATCAGTCCATTTCTTTAATTGTATAAAATTGAACCATGATATATCACTACCTTGGAGAACTTCATTCATTTGTTCTTTCCCTCTCATCTTGTCTATCCAGTCTTTCAATCTAATCACTTGTTTATCCCTAAATACTTTTTAAAAAACTTTCAAATTTGTAGGGAAATTCTCCATTTCAGTTACAGATCTTAATGGTGAGTCTGAGGGACATAATTTTTTCTTGTGCAAATACCATGCATTTAACATAGATCTAACATAGCGCTATCTCCTTCTCGCCCCTCCCGGTGGATTTTCCTATCTCGCGCCCTTCAGCCTGAATCCCCATATCTCTAAATAACACTTTTCTACCTTTCCCCTCCGCTTGTATCCCTATACTTGTCATCTTTTTATCCTCATCCAATTTTACCTGTACCCCAATATGCCAGGATTGACCTACAATATATTTGTCCTTTACTTGTCCTACTTGTACTGCTTGTATCTTGGTATCCTTTTTAAAACTATGATATTGGTTTGAATGCCAACAGATCTCCCTATGCTTTCCCCATCCTCCGTTTGAATTCCAATCTCTGCCCCTTCCTTTATATCACCCAGCCCTCTTTCAGTTTGTATCCCCATATTCTTCACTTCCAATGTAGCTTCTTCCAATTCCGTTTTGATCCTTTCCCAGATCTCTACTTCCTTTACTACAGCCAAATAACCTTCTATAAACTTCTCAGTCTGTTCCTTCATAACCCCTTCCTTGCCACTTTGCTCAACCCTTTGTTTTCCTCCCTCAAAGAACAATTTCCCAGGTTGCTCATCCATTTCTATTCTTTTCCTCTCTTCCTTCTTTACTTGATTCTGTTCTTGAGATTCTTTCGCGGACGGCCCAACGACCACCTTGTCATGCTCTTTTCCTTCCACATCACACACTGATAGCTATATTTTATAATCTCCTTTTAAAGCCATCTGACTTGCTGAACATATTTGGCAATATGTAATTCCACAGTTGGGCACTGCACTGTGTCAAAT
The DNA here is from genome assembly GCA_037367245.1 of Phrynocephalus guinanensis. Taxonomy (NCBI): domain Eukaryota; kingdom Metazoa; phylum Chordata; class Lepidosauria; order Squamata; family Agamidae; genus Phrynocephalus; species Phrynocephalus guinanensis. Next base: position 124,487,613 of record CM074733.1, read on the forward strand.
TACTATATATAGATGTTACTAATTAACAAAAAGTGGTTTAGCGACCATTGTGAATTATTACTATGAGTAGAATAGTCAGATACGGGGTGTTTAGGAATGTGGCTTCAAGAACATCCTTTCAAAACTGGCAAAAAAAAATACTCATTTTCATTCCTCATCAGAGCCAAGGAAAATGTAAAACATCCTACCACTTCTCAGGGTGATACCGTTTACTGGTTTGTCAAGAAGTTGTCTGAATACAGTGCCCAGGGTCCATAACTTGTTGTTCTTCTTATTTACTGCCTGCCGGTATTAAGTTCAAACTTGTTATTCCTGCCTCGCGATGATGAATATAAATGCAAATATCAAATATAACTACAAGGAGAAAGTTCAAAAAATAAAAAAATAAAAAATGCAACCTGTACATTTATAGCAGCAGTGTTACAACAACATATTTAAACTAAAATCACCAAAACATATCCTTCCACTGTCGGAAAGCAAAAATCCAGTTCCCACAAATGCCAAAAATGCCACCTTTCTCTACCTGCTGAATGGTCCCTTTAAACCCAACACTGTTGTTGAAACAAACAAATCTTCACACATACAGGCTACTAGCTTCATAGAACAGAGGCAGGAAATGCCCCATTTTACACCTCAGGAAGGAGTCTTCATGTTAGTGATACACTGAGTTCTGGTTTCATTAACATCATCCGTGTTTATGAAATTGATGAAAGGAGCCAAGAAGCACATTTGTGCAATGATACACTTTAGGTGATGACAGTTGCTGCACATGCTCATCATACAATCAGCCCCCTGGCAATAGACCTTATTTTAAACATTGAAAGATTTCTCTACTTTCTTGTCTTCCTTTAGAACAATCTTTGATCATGTTATTACAGTAGATTTTCAGATGCCTTTTTAAAACCATGGTCATTTCAACTTAGGATGGCTACTTCTACCTTTGATGGTGGAATATTACTATCTGGCATCATAAGAGAATTGAGTGCTGGAAATGGTATACTTCCCTGAAGTATATTATATTTTACTCTTGATATCTATGAGATATCTTGTAGATGGGTGCTTACTAACACCAATTTTGTAGCTTTTTGGAAGTAAAGTTGTTATTTAACAAGCATGAATGATACACATCATAAACACTGGAGTGTCACAAATTGTGGTTTGATTCTTTGTCCCAAATTCTCTTACTTAGTTACACTAGAATAGCACAAACTGCATAATATTGTGAAGCAAGAAATCGCTATAGGCCTTATCTGTTACACACTGGGTTGTATGATCCTTCAGATGGGCAGGGTATAAAACTAATGAATACCGTAGTAGTAGTAATGATGATTCCATATACAACTGGAAATGTCTGCAATTTGGGGCATTTCGCCTCTAAAAGTTGTGCCACATGTACCTGTGCAAGAGGATTTTGGTCTTTTTGTTAGATTTTGTGAAGTTATTTAGCTGCTGGTGTCAGCTTATATTGTCCAGTGGTCTACTATCCTCTGTTGGCTGAAACCCTGTTGTGTAGCTACACAGATGCCTGTGGCAGCTACAACAGCACCAAAGAAGAAGTGTGATCCATGAAGGACATCCTCTGGCACATTCGCAAGCTGGAGCAATGAGACCCACGTAAGCAGTTGTGAGTTCTGTTGCCTAGGCACAAAATCCAGCAAAATTACACCTGTATAGCTTTTTGTTATACAGCAATGAACTTGATTTTGGACACTTTCTTCAGAAATTTTGAGTTCTGTCAGGACTTGGCAAATCCCCACTCTCTCTGATAGTAAACTAGACTAGTTTACCTGTCTAATTTTTGTACCACAGTTTGGAGCATGCATCCAGAGTATGGTTGGTACCATAGAATGCTGTGAAGCCAAGCTCCCATTGTAATGGGAAGAAAGTTGCTGTCCCATCATGATACCTTGGCTTTCATATCTGGGATATTATACTTTCGATTCCTGGCAGTTTGTTTCAGAGTTTTGCCCTTCAGAATCTGCTGATCATTTTTAATGCACAACTTGACATTGGGCTTGTATGGTCTGAGATACTGGACAGGGACATGTGCGTGTGCCATGCAAGAGAACACAGCACTGATCAACAAGAGCATAATCCATCGAGTAAAATATTTCGAGGGGGAGAGGAGTTGGATAACTGGAATACCATGTTTGTGCTGCCTTTGAAAATGGTCTGTAAGCTTAAAATATAGCCCAAAATAGGCCTGATAGCCTCAACTATTACAAGTCAAGTGAATGATTTGAATTATGCCACTGCTATATATCCAGGCTGAAACAAAAAGGCCAACTTTCATACCCCTAAATTATTGGGGTTCAATACATCTTTGGAGGACAGTTTCTGGGGCTCTTTGGCCTCAGTTTCTAAAGTCTGTAATGCTGTAAAATCTCTCCCGTGTCCCCACCAAATGCACTACTGAATGGAGCAAAGGACCTTTCAGACCTGCTCATTCGGGAGCATGTGGTCTTTTGAACAACCTAATCATGAACTCGGTAGGGCTCAGTCGGTCAGGATGAGAATTTAAAATGTGCCTAGGAAAATACAACCATTGGAAGGCTGAAACTTGTAACAAGGGAAGTCACAAGCTCCCTGTAAGTGGCCCTGGATAATATTTTGACTAAGAGCACCAGCTGAACTTTCCAAATACTTTTTAAAGGCAATTGCCTGCATGGAGTCCTGCTTAATTGAAGGAGGCACAGCTGTCTCCAAATCTAGAGGAAGTGTGTGTATATGCTGTGATCAATCCCAGAGGAGGAGTTCTAAATTCAAACCCCACAAGAGCCTTGTGGATGGAGGGTAGCAGGTGAGCAGTTTCATAACAAACTATTAGATTTGTGGGAAACACTCTCTAGCTTCACTCGAGCAACCGCATCAGAAGGGAAAGGAACATTAAAAGGATGTTTTGTGGCTGCCTCGTAGCTTATGGAAGCCTTCCCTAGCATTGAGCTACACTTTTGGAACATTGTTGAGATTTTTAACGGATAAGTATGAATATACAGGTCCACATTATTATGTAAAGCAAAACAAAACAAAACAAAACAGAGGCTTCAAGCAGGGGATTGGATGCCTTTAAAAAGGGGCATAAGTGTCTGCTTGACTGGGACATTAATTGATAGCTTCTATGCATCTTTAAAGCAGTTTTGTCTCCCACATGATACACTGGACTGCAGGCACAATCAGTATGGCTGGGACTGCTGTGATCTTTGTCATGATCTTTGTAATCAATTTTTCTATAACATGCCTCAGAATCAATCTCAGTGCTGAACACTTAGAGACTTATGTCAGCCATAGAGAGTCCTTGACTTGTAGGTAGTAGACCTATGGCAAGCTCACCACCCATGGTGAGAAGAGAAACCCCACCCATTGTGCAGCAGCACTTAACATGGGGAGAGGAAAAGAGGTTAAAAATAGGTATTGGTAGAATCTTCCTTGACTTGTCAGATGTCTGCCTCCATACCATGGCCATTTTCATAGACAATAATCGGCCAAGGCATTGGAGGGCAGGTAGTTCTCACCCCAGCTAAGGACAGTCAGTCCTAGCTTTCCAGATGCTGTGGACTACAGTCAGTGAATAGAGGGAGGGAGGGAGAGACTGATGCTAGTCCATATGCTGAGCAGAGTCCCCGCCTCGCTCTGGTTTCCCTTCCAATGTGGGTTCTCCTCCCCAGCACACACACACCACTATTTCCCCCTTCCTCTCTGCCTTTCCAAAATGCCTTTCCACTTTGGTTTTGTTTGTTTGTTTTTGCTGTATTTTTGCAGAAATCAGAGCAGGGGAAAGCACTTCTTAATGGGCTCCTCAGTCCCCCCAAGGCTCCTCTCCCCTGCAGAAAAAACAAGTTTCACTGTTCATCACATTCTCCAACCCCAAAGTACCCACACGAATCTTCCAACCAAACTGAATGGGTCAACATTTCTTTTGCCCTGCCTCCTTGCACTTTGATGTCCAACTGATATCCTGATCGCTGTGCCTGTCCATTTTCCCAGCCTCTGCATCTTCAACATGTGTTTGGGGCTGTGGGCCCGATAATAAATTCACTCATGTTTTGAACAAAGGAATGCATTATTTTTCTTGTTAAATAGAAAAGTACTAGTTCAAGCTAAAACCTAATAGTTCTACCAAAGAGTTTCAATCAACAAGTGCATGATGGCATTTTAAAGATTTGTTTGAAAAGTTATCATAACTTTAATCAGTCTACATTCCTGTATACTTAACACAAATAGTCTTCTTTCAAAAAGAAAAAAAAAGTATTTTCCCCCTCAAACGAAAAACTTTGAAGTGATTCCAAAGGTATGCTTATTTTTCCCCATTTGCTTTCTGCCTGCAGAGCTAACTTGCCTTTGCCATGACAAGAGACCAAAGATGCCTGCTAAGCAATCATTTCGTTTAGACCAAATTACACATTTTAAAAGGTGGGGGTAACTACTAAGCAGCCAAAAGGCACTATAGAATACCATGACTGCCATGCCATACATCAGATAATTCTTTTCTATTCACACAATAAGCTCCACACATCTTTACATTTGCTGTCATACTGACTTCAGAATTTTATTATTGACCCTTTACATACATTATCAAGGTTCGCCACAACATACTGTAACACTAAATAAAGAAATGTGCTTCAAGAGCTGAGTTGTTTCATAAAAACAGCATAAAAGCAAAAGTTCAAAGGCAGTTGGAAAGCTTACTAAAAACTTCAGCAATGCTTCAGAATGAGTGTCAGAAGAGCCCCTCTGGGTAGAAAATTCCATGGTATCACCATTAAAAAGACCATGTCTTTTAGTAACATTTTTGCATGTTTCAGATTGTAGAGGAACATAGAGAAAGGCTTCTGAAGAAGGTCTCCAAATACAGGCAGGCAGATATAAGGGATCAAGTCTTCAGATACACTGCTCCCAAGTCATGAAATACCTTTGAAGGTATACAGTAATTTAACAATGTGAATTGCGGGCAGACATGAACAGGAAAACGTAGAAGTGTGACATATGACATATGCAATCACAGGCCGGTGACTCCAAACAAAGGGTTTGTTAGTTACTCTGTGACTACTGCCCCCCCCCCATTCCTGTAGTCATACTTACACATCATTGCCTTATTTCAATATTATGCTTTGCATCCTAATAAGATGATGATCTGGAATGTTTCCATGGACCCATTGTCAGTTGTACTGTTAGCAAGGAGATCATCAGTATGCTGTGAGAATACCTACTTCAAGTTATCACACATTTAAAAATCATAGTTGGATCGGTCCCACCTTAAGGAACGCATCACATTTTAAAGGTATGTAAAGGTTTTGACAGCAAGGGTCCAGTTTAAAGTACTACTATCTTTCTTTTTTTTGTTCCAGAGATTTCTACTCCACCTTTCAAATATATTTTCAGAGTTGCCTACAGTAAACTATGTTGTACCACTAAAAGAATTTTAAAAAATTCAGCAAAATATGGTGAAACGTCATAAGAACATATGGCACAAGAATATCAGTAAGAGAACAAAACTTATCGCAGAACAGGGCAACTGGATTTTCAAAATTTCTCCAAAAACTCATGACAATATTAGTAACAGGATCCAGAATACACATGATAGATAAATTAATAGGGCACCAATTATTCCAGAATAAAAATGTAAACCCTTCTTTATTCTCTGCATGATACAGTTTTTCTCTTGCCTGAATATCAGATCTATTCAGGCATTGGTTACTCAGTTCTCTCCAAAATACTTAGGAGAGGAGCACCTCTAAGCAATTTGTGTTCAGTGGAAAGATTCCTGTTTGCCTGGGGTCTCTCTAGGGCATACAAAGAAGAGAGCATACAAAGTGACCTGAAAATTATTTCCATGTGGAGAAAGCAACAACAGAGAAAAAGAGAACTGGTAAGTAAGACTTCACAAGAATGATGTTCTTTCTGTACAAGTTTTTGCATGTAGGTTTTGTTGAAACAACTGCATGGAAATTGCTTCAGACAAAAATGGCTGCTATTTTATTTCTTAGGCATTAAATATTGGAAGCAACTGGAGGAATTAGTTACGCATTATTTTAAAAACGGTGAATCATTCAATTGGCAATAGAGAGCCAGTGTCATGTATTGGATTGAGTGCAGAGTCAGGACACCTGGATTCAAATCCTTGATCAGCCAGAGAAACTTCCGGAGGATACTGTTGCAGGGTTGCGATGGGTCGGCAATTGCAGGGTTGCCAATGGTAAAATCACCCCATTAACATCTCACATATCTCAAAATTCTACCAAGGTAGCCATACATTGGAAACAACTTCTGTGCTTCCTGTGTGCATGTGCTTCTCAAAAAGAAAGCAGTCTTGCACGAAGATATTGTGTGAAAATTGTAGCGGCCTCGGCAGGGGAAGGTGCTCTTTGGCTCACTCTCACAATGATGTCAAGGAATCTGATGGTGCTGGGAAGAGGTCTCTCAGTCATGATAGCCTAAATTCACTCCACTGAATAATCTAGCAAGTCTTCTTCATATCTCTCTACTTCAGAACCACTAGTCCTTCCACCTTTATTACTGTTTCTTCTGCTATTGTTCTTATGACATCTTTTATAATACACAACTATGGTGCAGTAGAGAGGGTATTGTATTTATACTGGAGGGGCCTGGATTGAAATCCCCGCTCAATCATGAACCGCGATGGACAGCCTTGAATTTCATCTACCCAACTTCACAGTGTAATCGAAAATAAAATTACCTATTTTAAAAAATAAGATACCAGTGATCTCAATAAGAAATTCACCACTACACACAGAGAATATGCATAATACCAGAGCTAAATCTTGGGTTGAATTGGAACACCAGTAAAGAGCAGGTGGATATTTTTGGAAGCAATCATTTTGAAAAGATGGGTGAAATAATCCACCCTTAATTGATAAACATAATTAGACAACATACTGATATTTCGCATTATAGTAGATTTGACTGATTGCCTCTGAGAATAAATATTCAATGATACAACAGTAAAGAACTGGCCTTCCAGATGTCAAACTCCATCTCCAAAGAGGCCCAGCCAGCATGGCCCGTGGTCAAAGACAGGAGTTCTAGTTCTAGTTCAGTATCCTCTGAATGGCCAGAGTTTCCCCATCTCTACCACAAAATTTTGTACAAGTCTAATGCAATTATGTACATGTCTAGGCATGCTTGTCAGAAGTCAGTCTCAGTGAGTCAAGTGGTCTGCTTATAGGTAAATATGTAGACTTCTAGGTAAATATGTAGAGGATTGCCATCTTAAACTCTAAAGCGTTTCATCGGGAAGTAAAAAAAAGAAATGATTTGACCACAGAAACTGGGTGTGACCCAAGTAAATTCCATCTGGGAGAGTTTCCAGGCATCAGTGGAATTGAATGATATAGCCCTTTTATCCTCTGGCACTCAAACCTCCAGACTGAAAAAACTTCAAAGACATAAAAACTGAAGACTCTCTGAATGTCACAAAACAGTGTTGTAAGGTTTTGATTTTTAAAACGTTTTGCAAATGAAACAAATGTTTGTAAATGAGACATCTTTTTCCAAGGGTATAATTTCTAGGACTCAGATGGTGTAATAGCTAGAATGACAAACTAGGGCTTGGAAACTCTATAGAGATGTAACACAGCTGAAAACACTCAAGTATTTCCCTGACTTTGAAAGCCCTATTAGGGCAATATACAGTGGTACCTCAGCTTACAAAATCAATCCATTCCAAATGCATTTTTGTAAGTCAAATTTTTCATAAGTCAAATTGCGGTTTCCCATAAAAAATCCATTGGGAACAGATTAATTCGTTCCGGAGGCTAGAAAAAAGACACAGACACCTCTTTTTTGTGCAAAACTCTTTATAAAGTGCACTTTAAAGACATGCACACTGCACAGCAACATTACTTATCCAGAATAAACATTTCAAATAGCACATATCATTTTTGAACATGATACAGAGCAGTTCAGTGCTAGTTTAAACACAGGCACTCTGTAAAGGAACATGCCTCGCCCCGAGGCAACATTGTTAAGTCTCACACATCACAGTTTTGAACATGATAAACCAGCATTAACAGGAAAACTTTACAATTGAGACACAGAAAACCATGTCACAACAATCAACTTTAAAAATTCCCAACAAGAAATCGGTTTTGGGAAGAGGAGGCAGAGGACGGCAACTGGGCAGAACAGGAAGGTTCTTCCTCCTGCCTAGCCTGCTTGACCATGAACCTGTCCATGGTCCTCTGCCTCTGTCGCTTCTGAAGCATCACTCGCCAAGGGGCAATGACTACACTGTCAAAGTGGTCAGCAGCTTCCTGGGCTTCACCAAAGTCTGCAGCTGTCCCCGCAGTTTGCAAGCCTGCCTCAGAACTGCCAAAGGCACCTCCCTTGGTTCCTACTCCTGCTCCTCAAGTGTGCCATGCTGCAAACCTTGCTGCTCCTCCTGCTGCAGGCCCATCAGGTCCTTGGTGGAAAGCTCAAGGTTGTGTCCCTCCACCAGCTCGGTGACGTCATCCTTGGAAACCTCCAGGCCCATGGTCCTCCCCAGGGAGAAGATCAACCTCTCGACCACTGCTGGCTCATGCGTGCTGGCTTCAGGAGAGACCACAGAGTCTGGCCAAAGTCTTTCTCCAAGCAGGGTTGATTTTCCTCTGGCTGGCACCATCCTGCGCAATTTTGATGAGCTGCAGGCAACTCACAGTATCACAATGGTGCTTCCGGTAGCCTGAATTCGACTTCCCACTCAGCCATGGAAACTCTATAGAGGTGTAAAACTGTTGAAAACACTCCTAAATGGCTGTTGAGAAAAATGATATCTGCAGAGTAAGAGCCTTCCCATTGACACGCCCTGGGGTAATTTTAAAATGGGCTGACAATGTAGGCAACCAACACAGGTACCTGAATACAGAAGTTGGAAATGGAGACTTGGCAGTCATCTATATGGGCAGATCGCAGATTGTTTTAAATGTAAGAACAGAGAAAGAGAGAGAGAGAGAGAGAGAGAGAGAGAGAGAGCATATAGACATTGCAATGGAAGTATTTGTGGTATAACATGTCTTAATACAGCGTTGAAAATCTCCTGCCTGTATTTCTCTGGGAGCCAAAATGGACTTAAAGCTATGTTGACAATTCACTTCATTGACAGGCCTGCCAACCTTCATGTGCTGCAGGAGTTTCTCCTTATAGCAAGCTATATACCACACTCACTCTGTAATTCATTTCCCTGCTGACCCAAAATCCACAAGAATACTCACTTTGGTCCTGATGCAGACTCTTCTCATCCCTCCTGTCATCCATGGATCTCCATTCTATTCCTCCAAAATATACATTTCAGATTCAACTCAGAGCTGATCACAGCCTTTGGAATTAGGGATAAGTTCTGAATGTGTTGATTTCCCTATCACAGAGGGTCCCAAAATTTCCATGTTTCTTTCTGTGTGGCTCAGAGCCGGCCTAGAATATTTTCTTGCCCGAGAGAAATGTTCCCATCCCATGTACAAATTACCAGCTGAATCTTAGTTGTACCCTGATAATGACACAGGAGGCTGTCAGGGAAGTTCCATGGGGGTCACAGCTACTATGAACTTACTCTTGTTTCCTGCTCTGCCTTTTGTCAGACTTCTACCATTGGGGCAATACCCTCACCTTACCTAAAGGGAGAAATGGCTGTAATACAAATGCTTAAACAGAAGTCAGGATATTGGGTAAGCCCAGGACCCAATTACCTGTACTCCAAATTCTCTGAGGGCCAGAACTTTTTTTTTTTGCACTTAATGATAGAAGGGCAAGCTATTTTAAAAATGAGTTGAAACTCTTGAGGCTTCCAGAAACACAATCCACTTTTTTTTCTTACTGGACAATTGGTGTGGAGGAAGGAATGGAAGAACTTGGGGAACCAAAGCTTATGATATTTTCCATGCATTGCACCTACTATAATCTCTGTTCCCATCACTTCTATCTTGCCTATGATGGCATTCTTGCAACAAGCAGTTACATCCTAAAAGCTTTTAGGAATGGCACTGTTTAAAAGCATGCTCTCCTAAAAATAGACATTAGATGAATGACCAGATGAATGTATGAATTATCCAGAAGAAAATGGACTGGCAAAAGTGTGATGTGGAATTACGGTACACTTGCCCGTAGCTCACTCATGTGCTTTTTCCTGGCAGTGTAGTTTGGGAAAATACCAGCAAGCCTATGAAACTGAGTAGGTCCCATTTATTTTTGCCTGCCCCATGCCAGCTCAGATGTCCTGTTCTTGGCATCCACTAAGAATAAACTCTCGGTGTTGCTTTCTGTTCATTATTTACAACCCAAAATATAAAGTACTGTGGCTAAAAAAGTATTGTAGAAGCTATGTGGCCAGTTTTTAATGTTGCCCATTGTATATGTCTGTACCATCTGTGTTGGTATATGTGCCAATGAGGGTGAGCACAATTAGGCAAATTATTCCCAGCAAACAGAAAATGAATTATTGCAACCAATTAGAGGAATACTTAACAATGGCATTGATTTTCTACTTTACGATTTTTACTTGTGTTTTAATATAAACCCTTTGCCAAATGGATTCTTTGAAATGCCAGACTGTTGACTGTATTCTTAAAAAAACACAGAACCTGTAAAGCCCATTACAAACATCAGTGAAGTTCAGCAGAGATAATATATTATTAACTTTAAACACAAGTGCTGGTCTTTTAGGGATGCATCTTGTAAAAAAAATTTTTTTTAAGCTTGTAATGTTTTTAATCATTGAGTGTATTTTAATCAGTATTATAATTTAATTCTTTTTAAAAATGTATAATATATTGTGATTTCAATTCTAGTCTTTTTAATTATGTGAAACATCAGGCAGTCTAAAAATAAGACGAACAAACAAAAACCAGTCCTCGTGACAAATCTAATGCACAGTCTTGAGATCAAATCTCAGGTAAGAGGTACCTAGTGAGGTGTTATGGACAGCTGGTTGGAGCACATTAGAAGTCAGGTATTTGAATCCTGAGAAAGAGAGGGCCCGGCCAAGATCACTGGGACTGCATGCGGCTCATGGGGTTACACCCCTTGCCAACTATGCAGGCTGAACACAAGCTGAAGGGACTGAAGTCCAGGACTAACACCAGAAGGAGGAGCTGATAAACCACTTCTGAATACTTTAGACTTAGAAAACCTTAGGGAGGGTATCTAGTACATCAGAATCCGCTTGGTGCACTAATTATTGTAATAGTGAATAGAGAAGATCGTGGGAAGACTGGAGGACAGTCTTAAGAATGAAAGGAAAAACAAAGCCAAAGCTAAAATATGTCCAACTGAAAATTTATTTTAAAAAGCTTTTCACATATTCATTCATCTGGAAAAACACCTGATTATTTATATACACCTCAATTTGATGATGAAAATGACACCTGTTTAGATAATGCTGCAGGGATTAAAACAGTGTTTTACTCACAGAAGAGAATGTTTTGGTCTATTCTGGCCCACCTTCCTTAATGGTAACCTTTTGTGCAGTGCTGCGGAGAAGGACACTCCACAACAAATTCCAGGTCCATGCTGCCTTCTATATAGCCTCCAAATGTGCTTCCCCCTTACTGAAGGCTGTTAGGAACATTGTTATTAGAAGAGGGAAAGTTAAATACAGTGAACCAAATTCATTCCATTTGTATGAGAGCATGTGCAAACTCATTTGGAAGTGAGACATTCCATGGCATGTGGCTCAGCTCAAATCCGTCCACTTAGCCTTTGTGCAAAAGCATTTATGAAACAATGCTTGTGTCCTTGTATTAATTCTGTTGACAGGTGTTTGACTTAAACCCCAATGTTCCCTTTCAAAAGGAAATGAGATAAAACGGGCAGATGTTTATCTTGCTGGGAGAGGGATGTCCAGCACTGCATCCCCTTGAATCAATGTTGCAGTGAAGTTCGCATCTAGCCTTGCACCCACTCTCTTATAAGAGACTCTTGCCACCATCTGCCCACCATTCCTCTTTATTTCATATTTAATAGTCCCTCAGCTGTGTGATCCTGGTCTAGTTTCTGCTTTTTCCAGGGCTGGCCCAAGATGCATTATTTCTGCTCAGAATCTGACCCAGCTGGACACGGAACTAACCTTGGGAGCAAGTGCCTCCCCCTTTTTTTCATCTGAAGGTTAGGATGAAGGCAGCAGAACAAGTCTTGTGACATTTCTGACCCTCCACTACTTGGCCTTTTTCTTCAGCTTCCCTCTGCTGTAATGTTCTACATGGCTCCTCCTATATTCTTCTCTGCTTGGCTCAGTCTTTGATGACAATCAGGTGAGGTAGTGGGTGATGTTACTACTATTCAAGTCTTATCTTGATTTGCCCGCAAGGAATTATGGGCAACATGTCATGTCCTCTTAGCTTGTGGCACTGAAAAAAATGGAAATATTAAAATTATCATATATGTGAGGTTTTATTTGAAAATATAACTCTATATTTTATTTAAAAATATAACCCTTACCCAAACCCATCTTCTCTCTATTTTATCAGATAATATATACCTCTGTTGGTCCTTCAACACCCGAGTTGTGCTTAATTTTTTCCTTGGTTTTCTTCAATTTTATGGAAGATCTCTTATTTTTGTTGTTTTTTGTTGTTACCCTCTCTCTTACTTTTATTGATTTTGAATATCATTATAATACAGTAGTTTGCTACACTGTTTACCTCTCTTCACCTCTGGACTCTAAGAGAGCTACTATCTCAACTTTACATGCGTGTTTAGTTGCAGTAATGAACTGGATTAGGGTGAAATAAAATGAAACTAGACCCATACAAGACAGAGGTACTCCTGGTCAGTCGAAAGGGAGAACAAGGGATAGGGATGCAACCTGTACTGGATGGGGTCACCCTCCAATTGAAAAATCAGGTACGCAGCTTGGGGGTGATCTTGAACTCATCCTTGAGCTTGGGTGCCCAGGTCATAGCTGTAGCCAGGAGCGCATTTGCACAATTAAGGCTAGTAGGCAAGTTATGCCCCTTTCTTGAGAAACCAGCTCTGGCCACGGTGACGCATGCCCTAGTGACGTCCCAGCTGGACTACTGTAATGCACTCTATGTGGGACTACCGATGAAAAGTCTCAGGAAACTTCCAATGTGTCCAAAATGCAGCAGCCAGGCTACTGACTGGGGCGGGATACAGAGATCACATGACACCCCTATTAAAACAGCTCCACTGGCAGCCAATCAGCTATCGAACACAATTCAATGTGCTGACCTTGACCTACAAAGCATTATACAACCTGGGTCCTAGCTACCTCAAAGATCTAATCTCACAATATGAACCGACTCGGGTGTTAAGGTCATCAGGAGAAGCCCTTCTCTCCATCCCACCACCCTCACAAATATATCTCGTGGGAACCCAAGAAAAGGCCTTCTTGCCCAGACTCTGGAACTCCCTCCCACTAGAGGACAGGACTGCCCCATCTCTGATGTCGTTCCGGAAACAGGCAAAGACCTTTCTGTTCAGGCAAGCTTTCCCTGAATAATGGACTATCATGTGCATTTTATTTGAATCTATAGGTTCACATAGACTTTGTGTTTATAACTACTTATAACCTTGTAGCTTTAATGTAATGTTACCTAATATCTATTAATGTTGTAAGATGTCCCTAAATTCCTTGTTCTCAAATACTTGAACATGTCTTAATTGTACTGGACTATATATTATCACTCATCACTGTAAGCTGCCTTGGGTCCTTTTCCAAGACGAAAGTTTGGGTAAAAATACTCTAAAATAAATAAAATAAATAAATAATTTTCTTGGACACAGAAGTTATAGGCTGGCTAATGAATTTTTTTACCTATGAGCTAGTTGGCTGGTTGTTGCATGACATATTTGAATGATTTAGAATGAATGAATGAATGAATGAATGAATGAATGAATGAATGAATGAATGAATAAACAAACAAATAAATGATCACACAGAATTTTTCACAAAGCAACTTCTGTGGAATCAGGAAAATTAATTTAGTCTCTTGTAAAGAACTACAGAAAACTTAAAGGACATGAACCCATGAAAGATTGTTGCTCTATCAATAAGTGGCAGTTGTATATTAACAAGCAATCATACATACCTCTATTGTGACATTTCATGGAATGTTATACACTTTCATCTGGAATGCGAGTTGATCGCTGACATATTTATTCTTCATCATAATTGCTGTCATCTGCTCCCTCTGATTCATTGTTTGTCTTTGCCAAAAATTATGTGTCCACCTAGTAGTTCTGACACCGTTCTTAAATTATGACATGAAATATCTGTTAATCATGAGACCTAATAAAAATAAACTACTTATTTATAAGTAAAGGCATGCTTATTTGATTTATATTCCTCCTATTCACATTTCTGGCTAGCCATAACAAAATATTGTAGTGGTTTTCCATTGCCTTCCACATCTCAGTACTACATCTGATGGAAATGGTTTCTGCCTGCAGTTTTAGTGTCAGTTGATAATGACATTACTGTTGCCCAAGGTCAGGTGGAATTCAAAACCATTTTGGTCATTCAAGGTTTCGGAGGCCTCCTGGTCAAGTTTGCTCAAAGCTGTTGGCCTTTCCAGGAGTTTGGTTAATTAACTATCACCTGATACAGAGGAAAGTGGCGGTGCAACTTATCATAGTCAGGAAGCAGATCAAAATATCATCACATTGTATCTTCCAAATGCAAATGTCACAGCTATACAATCATGTAAAAAGGCCCTCATATCCCAGCAAGCATTAGATGGCTGGAAGGTGCCAAGAATATCTGGAAAGTTACATTAGGAAATTGGAATGTGCAAAATACGTGTGAGGCAGGGGAAATTCCACTATACAGTAAAATAAATGAAATGGACAAATATTTAAATTGCTGGAGTGAATGAATTTGTTGGCCAGGGACCAGCCATGTTCAGCTAGATGCTGGGCATACTATCCAAAATCCTGTTACTTACAACTGCTGGCAGAAGTCCCACAATGTAAATCTCAGTAGTGAACAGCTGGTTTTTAAGTTGTTGGTGGTTGTATTTCTTGACACACATAAGTCACATGACTTGGCATGCAACAAGAAATGCAAACACCAACTAGCAGCAGTCACAGTAACAAAAGAGGTCAGCTTCAAACTTCTTTCCTTACTCAGATGGGACAATGTGTATCAGACTAAATAGAAATCCCATAGATACATCAATCACAGATATATGTGTCCCAACCTCTGTTATTTCTGTGAAACATTCAACGTTGTTAAAATCATACAAAAAAGAAATAAATTTTGAAGGCACTAAACAATTTTTTTCATTTTCTTATTCATTTCGTTACGTAACGAAATGAATAACGAACCTGGCGATGAAATTGGAACAAACCAAACCAAGAAAATTAGGTTTGCTACGTTTTGTTTTCGTTAATGGCCATGCGCGATGAAATGAGCTGTTTTAAATGTTAAAAAAACGTCCTGAATATCCGTAAAAAAACCTAGCAATAATTATTTATTCTGCCTCATAATACCTACCAGGGGGGTGGGGTCTTTAAAATATGCATTTATGTCTTTTCTCAGATCGCTGTATTTTTTCCTTTAAGGGGAGTTAGGGGACATCGACCCAAAATGGCTGTCAGATGCCATTGATTTCTTGGGTATTAAAATGCCCTGGACATCCGTAAAAATGCAGCGATAATTATTCTGCCTGATAATACCTACCAGAGGGGGTTGGGGTCCTTAAAACATTTGTTTTTGTCTTTCTCCCATTGCAATGTATTTTTCTTTTCCCTTTAAGGATGACACAAAATGGATGCAAACCATGAGATGGGATCGTGTAAATTCTTGGACAACTTCAACCAATAGCATGCCCAGGTTGCAGACTGGGCAGGTCAGGCAGCCACAGAGGGCATAAAAAGTTCTGGCAGCCCCCGTCCTCCTTGCAGTCTGTGGTGGGAGTTAGGGAGAGATTGCTGTCTCTGCAACTCATTATTTTCACTTTAGGCCAGCCAGGCAGGTGTGTGTCTCTGTGTTCCTGCTGGCTGCAGCCTGGCTCTTAGGGGAGAGAAAGAAGAGATTTCTCTCTAGCTTCAGTCTTGCAGCCTCCCTGTCTGCGTGCGTACCTCGTGGTGAGTACCCTCCCCTGCCCTGCAGTGCAGTCACTCTGCAGCTGCCTTGCCCCCTGGGCAATGCCCATCGCTGCCTTTGCAGCCTCCCTGCATACCTAGTCTATACTGTGTCTCTGCCAGCATCAATTTTTTGTTTTCTGTCTGCTCTGGGGCGCTGGGAGACACCCCCGCGCGGAGGGAATTTAAATTGTGCAAAAGTGGGTAAAAACGAAAAATGAAAAATGAACCAACAAAACTATTTTTTTCCAAAAAATTCACAAAAATGAAAATGAATTGAAACGGACCCGCAACGAAAAATAAAAAACCGAAATGTCATTTTTTTTTATTCATGCCCATCTCTAATAACGACAGAATATATACGATAGAAGGAGAATATTTTATTGGTGAAAACCCTTGGAGCAGGACATCAGGAAGACATTCTGCCATTTCCCAAGTTGGGACTTGAGATGGATTACAAGATTTTTTAAATGTAAACCTTCCATATTACATACTCATTCAATAATGATAAATACAGTTGAATTAAAACACATCAATCAACATGCCTATTTAAAAACAGCACCTCATATTAAAAGCTCCGTTTTTGGTTTTGATTTTTGCGTTATTTTTGTTTTGCCTAAACAGAGTTTACCTGGCCATGGAAATGCAACAGGAATACAACAGATGAACTGTCAGTGGTCTGCCACTGTGGTCCCTACCATCCGTTGCCTAAACCTATTTCCTCACTCTGCCCAATTGTAATGCTGGCCCTACCTAAAACTGTTCCCATTTCCTTTCTTAATTGGAGTGGCCTGCACTTCCTGAGAACATGGCCCAGCTTGGGAGGCTTAGGACAGGCAATGTGGGCAGGCACTTCATCTTCTAACAGAGTAGAACAGCAAGGAGTGTGGGGTAGGGTGGGAGAGGGGACCAAAAGTGGCAATGACTGCCTGAATAGAGACAGAAAATGTGTTATTAGGACAGTGTCATCCAGGATCCCTCAGGAGTACAGGGTTCACTCTCCCTAACTGTGTTCTGCTGAATTGGAATAGTGTTTGTTGGAATACATTTTTACCACAGGAAGGACGAATGAGGCTGTTTAAGGTAACACATTAACATATGCCCCTTCATACAAAATGGTATATAAATCATTCACAATTGAGTTAACAAGAATTGATATTGAGAAAATAAGTGACATTAAAACAAAGTGTCAAACCTTCTGAAGTGGACTGGGTCACACAGACACATACATGTCATTTGGATCCCTTATCCTGGATAGCCTGCAGCTGAGTACATACATGATGATGTTCTGCTAAAGAGCATCATTTTTGCTGTAACAGAGACAGGCATGAAGATGCTCTCTGTAGTGTTGCATTTTATGTACGATACCACACATTCACGCATTAAAAATCACTGACACTTGACACTATGGCTGTTAAGAGATCATTTTCAATCTGTGTAAACTTGCCTGAATTATATATGGCGTTTGAAACTGTGCTGTGTAAGAGAAAGCCTAGCTGCCATTTTCCATACAAATTATTGAGGGGGGCAGTCCCCCACAATGATTATTGGGTGTGTGTGTGTGTGTGTGTGTGTGTGTGTGTGTGTGTGTGTGTGTGTGTGTGTGTGTGTGTGTGTAATTATTTTTAAATATAGTTGAGTGCATATGCAAGAATAATCATGCTTCCTTAGTATAGATGCAGTGTACATATAGCAGCAAGCTTGGGAAATAGGGACTCTGCTGTAGTACATTTTTGTGGCCTCACTGTGTCACTAGAGAACTTTATATGAAACACACACCTCTTTCACCTTCAGCTCCACATAATGAACCAATCTGATCAAAATGCATCAGAATTGAACACGCTGGCTTCTGCCCACTATTAAAATGGCACACTCTGCTGCTAATAGCTTGCTATGGCGATTTAATTAATTGTTAGCATGACAAATGTTTCAAGTATACAGCTGCCATAAAAGACTTCTCATGGAAATTCAACCCACATTACAATCCACAATACAATCAGTATAGACTGAATTATTTTCATTTGCTTTGGGAGACCAACTCAGTACTTTTTGGAAGCGAAATTAACAGCTCCAAAAAACAAAATGTATACGTTCAAAAGCAACCTGTTCCTAGGGTGTGTCATAAATTTTGTTAATGTAACAAGTGTAAACAATGCCTACTCCCACCTCCAAAATACAGAGTGTGCTGAGATGCTATAAACAGATTTTTAGAAACTCAGGAAACTGAATAAACATAAAAATGTTTGCATGGTAATTCTCTGGCTGCTCTAGGCTGTGGGAGGTAAGGAAGTTGAAGTGATACAACTAAAGGCTAAAAAGAATGTAGAAGTTGAAGCTATTTTATTTGTTTGTTTATTTATTGAAAATAGTTTTACACTGCCTTTCTCCTTGAAAGGATCCAAGCTGAATTACATCATTAAAAATCCGACACAGCTACTTGGATGAGTAGTGAAATGTTTCAATCCCACAAGAAAAGAAGTCCAGTTGCCATGACTCAGTTTCTGGATAACCTCACCTGGATTGAGATGCTTCAGAGACATCAATAAAAGACGTGAAAGCTAATATCTCCACCACCACGACAGCCACTGGCAAATAGGCCTGGAACCAATCCCCAGTGGATATGGGGTTCCTATTGTATTTTGTTGTTTTTTTTTTGGGGGGGGGGTTGGGTTTTTTTTGGCAAACTCATAATTATTCACTGACAAGCATCCTAATTTTTATTTGATGCTTTATCACAACAGCGGGGCTAAATCCTCTTGCTCCTATTTCTTTAGCAATGAACCTCTGCATCTCTCATTAGCAGATTCCTCATATACATGTGGAAGCATAAATAAATCATTAAGAAAAAGTGCTGGAAAAGATCTAACCAGGTGATCTTCATTTGAATCTGCATGCCACACATAATATATGTACAGTACATTATTTGTACAAGAGTACAGGGATAAAATGTCACATTTCAGATTGTGGCCAGGCCAGATCATAGAAAGACATGAGACATGTTTTTAATGTAGAAATGTGATTTCAAAATCAACAATGCCGCTCATAACAATACTTTTTAAATATATATTTTGACCTCATAAAACAGTGCTGCCTGGCAAATAGCCCATAGCATCCCATGTTAGCATCTTAAAATATTGGGCACATTTGTTTTGAGATAAGTGTTTTAAATGGATTAGAGTCTGTTTCATGTGATGTAGGGTGTCATTGTTGTTGTTGTTCAGTTGTTCAGTCATATCCGACTCTTCGTAACCCCATGGACCAGAGCATGCCAGGCCTTCCTATCTTCTACTGCCTCCCGGAGTTTGGTCAAATCCATATTGGTTGCATCGATGACACCGTCCAACCATCTCATTCTCTGCCGTCCTCTTTTCCTTTTGCCTTCAATCTTTCCCAGCAGCAGGGACTTTTCCAAGGAGTCCTCTCTCTTCATGAGGTGGCCAAAATACTGGAGCCTCAGCTTCAAAATCTGTCCTTCCAGTGAACATTCGGGGTTGATTGCTTTCAGGATGTATAGGTTTGATCTCCTTGCAGTCCAGGGGACTCTCAAGACTCTCCTCCAGCACCACAGCTCAAAAGCATCGATTATGTGGCGATCAGCCTTCTTTATAGTCCATCTCTCACTTCCATACATCACTACTGGAAAAACCATAGCTTTGACTATCCTGACCTTAGTTGGCAAACTGATGTCTCTGCTCTTTAGGATGCTACCTAGGTTTGCCATTGCTTTCCTCCCAAGAAGCAGGCGTCTTTTAATTTTGTTGCTGCAGTCACCATCTGCTGTGATCAAGGAGGCCAAGAAAATTAACTCTGTCATTGCCTCCATTTCTTCCCCTTCTATTTGCCAGGAGGTGATGGGTCCGGTGGCCATGATCTTAGTTTTTTTGATGTTGAGCTTCAGCCCATTTTTGTCATCATTGCATTTAGTTATTTACTCTGTTCTGTAACAAAGGGGTGGGGGTGTTTACAAATAGTACCCATAGTTAAAACCATTCCCACTTACAATCCAAAATGCATGTCACAGAAACACAAAAGAATGGGGATGGAACAGGCAAAAGGCAAACATGGATATGGCTTGGTAAATTTACCATTACCAGCATAGCCAGATGAAATGGAAACCATGCTGGGATAGCTGCCAGCTGTGGAAAAACAGACCTAGTTGTTCTCCTAGCAAAGACAACGGTGTAGCTCTGCTTCTCTCTCATCTTCAGCCTGGTAGAAGGTGTTGATTGAGGAGCAAGATGACAAGTTAGTATATCAACAGGTGTATAGGAAGAAAATGATAATGGGACAAGCCAAGAGTGACTCTCAAAACCTGTGAAAGGGAAATAATTATTGTCCAAGATGTGCTACAGGTTATTTATTTATTTATTTATTTATTTATTTATTTATTTATTTATTTATTTATTTATGCATTTGTATACCACTCCCATTTCCTAAAGGGAACTCTGAGCGGTTCACACAGAAAAGTTAAAAACAGGAACATCAGTAAAAAAATATATATATAAAAGGTATTAGGCAAGAGGCATAAAACTTGACAGTGAGGAAGAAAAAGAAAGAAAGAAAGAAAGAAAGAAAGAAAGAAAGAAAGAAAGAAAGAAAGAAAGAAAGAAAGAAAGAAAGAAAGAAAGAAAGAAAGACATTGGTACAATCCTAGCAGTCGCCAAAGGCATCCCTGAACAGCCAGGTTTTAAGGGCTTTCTTGAAAGATGCCAGTGAGAGAGCCTGGTGTATCTCGTGGGGAAGTTTGTTCCACAACTCTGGGCCAGCCACAGAGAAGGCCCGTTTACGGGTTGCTACCCTACAGGCCTCTCTAGGGGTGGCCACCCAGAGCAAGAGCGCCATAGAGGATCGGGTGGGTCAGGCTAGCTCTGATCGTAGGGAGATACGCTCTGCCAGATATAAGGGGCTAGAATAATAGCCTATATAGACTATGCAAAACAGTGATACATCCCTCTTATGGGCCTCTGTTGCAAGATCAATCCTTGATGATCCATCACCTGCATCTTTTTTTTTACATCTGTGTATAAATAAATAAACATGCAGAACAAAAACTATGAATCCACATTACAGCACTTCTATGAATGACTACCCATCAAGTGATCTGAAACTGCAAATTAATAACATGGGTCTGATAGGGTCTCACTGACTCTCCCTCAGAGCAGTGGGTGATAGGCATTCAAGCACTTAGAGCAACTCCATGAGATGACATTAAGTGAATACAGTGTAATTGACTCTTTGCCAACAACCCTATTGAGTGGTTTCTGCAATTAATTTCTCTTGATCACGTTCAGTCAGTTTCAGCCACCCCATCCCCTGGGTTCAAAATCAGTACATGGGAACCTTAGGGAGCAGAGCTGCAAATCTTAATGATTGGCATAGTTCCCAAATAATACCTGAAGGAACAGAGAAGCACAGATGGTTAATCAAACAAGGCTCTGGAAGCAAGATACATTTTGGGCTGAAATGAAACATGAACGATTGGCCCTATAAGTTTCATATGAAAGAGAAGTAACTGCCTTTCACTTTTTAAGACTTATAAATACACACAACTCGTCTTATCATCTGTGGCCATTTGATGTTGAAATACAGCTTCATGATACTCTCCTCCTTTTAGCTCATTTTTTTAAGAAAAAAATCTTAAGATGTCACCTTGACTGATTCATGCAGTGAAAACAATAATGCCCAATAAATCCTATATATTTGATGCTTCTTAAATTTATTCAAGTCATAATCTATTCAGTATGAATAGAAATCTTAGTTTTATCTTGAAACATCCTGGTTAAACTTAAGTGCAAACAGAAAATTGGTATTTTCTCCAATGTAAATTGCTTTCCTTTCTCCAGGATAAATTGATTAATGCTTTTTAGCTTTACACTGTTCCATGTATTCACACACAATTATTCCCCTCTGGTCTCTTTGGGAGAACTGAGGAGTCATGTTGCTATAATGCTTTCTTAAAAGCTCCAGAGCAACATAGCTTCTTTGCAAATTATACTAATTTCACTCCAGAAAATGTTATACAGTAACCATCAATTTCAATACCGTACACGGGGAGTACTTTCAGAAATCTTCCAAGAATCTTATTTTTTCTCCAGTATGTTTCTGCTAAGATGTTCATTACTCCAAGAAGCACAATTTAAGTCTTGTTTCTAAATGGGTGATGCTTAAGTACTTCCTAAAATGCAACTCAGTTGCATCAGTTTTTGTTTAGCTGACAAAATGTCCAGAACAGCCATTTAAATACTTCCAGGTTTCACCTCCTAAATATTATACATATATTATTACTAGGTACAAAAACTAAACAACATAAACCTTTAAAGAGCACATAATCCTCACAATTCTCATAAATTGTACAGATTAAAATTTATAATGCAGTTGTTATTTTTCATACCTTGTGTCACTTCCATGGCTTGTCATGCATGGGAATGATGTGTGATGAATGTGGTTTTCACTCCCCACACCATTATTCCTATCAGCACCAAATGAAAGTCTCAAAACTAGATTTCCAGCCTTCTCGTGTCACTTATGAACAACTTTGACTTCTGGGACTGTGGGTGTTTGACATTGGTATGATGTGTTCTGGGGTGCTGATAGGGATTTCAGATTGGCTTTTGGGGTAGATACGATTCTGTGCTAGTTTCTCTCCCATATCCACTCAATTTCAATGAATTTCAACTCGAAAGCTTACAGCTTTAAAAAGAAATGTGCAAAGAATACATTCCAGATGCAATTGTTTCTGCCTACCATTCACAAGGTACTCTGAGAGGGAAAAGGGAGAAACACACCATTGATTTGTAAAAGGGTTTTTCATTTCCCAATAATGTGGGTTTTTTTACACTTGAAATTTCCAAACAAAAATCTGTTAAGATTTTTAAAATGGATTATTTAATTGTATAAAGCATACAACTCCACATATGCCACCCTTCACCCACAAAAAATATTTTTAAGTTCACATATATTTTGGGACATATTAACCTGATTGCCTATCACATTGTAAGTTGAGATCATGCGAATAAGTTTGTGGTTGGAGTATTAGAAACTTGGCATTTCAAATATAGTTTAAAGCACGTCCATTGACTTGACGTGTCTACTACAGCTCAGGTAGAGTCTGACTGTTTTTGCTCCTGTCCTAAACTTCAGCATGCCTATAAATGCTTATTTAGATCCAAGGATTGCCTTATATCAGTAAAAGCAGTTTCCATTAATGCACACATTTTTCATCTGCATTCATCTCCCATAAACACTCCCACTATCACCCATAAAACTCTCCTGCAAGAGTTAGGAGATGCTTCATGGCTTGTTTTTTTTTTTGGGGGGGGGGATATTGATTCTTATTTGCTACACTAACCTACAAGTACTGTATCTGGAAGTTGAGTTATGGCAACTGGACTTCTTTTTCTTGAGAGATAGAAACATTTCTATCTCTCAAGAAAAAGAAGTCCAGTTGCCATAACTCAACTTCCAGATTAAACTCACCTGGATGACTAAGAATCTTCACAGACATAACCCACAAGTAAACTTTTTCCTCAATGAACTCCAAAAGGTAGGAATGGTCAGATTTAAATGGCTGGATTTAGGGTGCACAATTTTACATACTTTTGTCCTAAAATTTCTGAGTGTGTGGTCACTATGAATAAAGAGCAAAAGCAGCACAGAATATTTGTTAAATGTAAGGATACTCTGTAATGTTGAGCCTCCTGGATCTTAATAGAGCACTCTCTGATCAGAGTGCCATTTCAAAACTGAGTTTATCAACTCCCAACCCAATGATAGGCATCAAATTGACCTTGTTACTTAACTGTTTAAGTCACAACTTTTAACTTCTTTAATCACTTATTAACCTGGCTGGATAGCTCAGTTATCTGGCTGCAGAGCCAGAGGTTGGACATTCAATTCTCCACTGTGTCCCCTGTAAGTCCAAGTAAGCCTGTGTGGCCTTGGGCAAAAAAGAGATCCAGGGCACCTCCAGAAGTAGGGGATGGTAAACCAGTTGAGAATTCTCTATTTGGAAACCCCCCAAAAGGGTCACCATGTCAGAAGTGACAGCATATGAATATGTGATTATCCATCTGTTATGAAATCGATTTCGTTCTAGTTTTGAAGCTTAAAAGGCCAAAAACCAGAAAGCACAACTGGTCTGCAAACTGCTTTAAAACTACACATTTGCCTAAACCTGGAACAAATGGGGGCCAATGACCCCAAGATGAACTTTAACCACACTTGTGCAGAAATCTTACTGATATCAGTAAATACACGTATTTGGAATTCGGAAGTCCACAGATCAGCTAAGTACTGGGACTTCCAAATATTCGCAATCCAGGGCATATGGTATGAGCCATCTCAAGCACAAATCTCATTTTAAAGGAGTGGTGTACTCTTTAAACCTAACCCTAGTTCGTCCTTGATATTTGTAAAATGGGAACTCTGATGCAACTGGTAAGGCTTAACAAGATACATATCCATTCATAAGCAATCTTCAGAATGAAAGTAAATCATGCTTAGGATTACAGATTTGGCCATTTTGAGCTTTCAGGACTATATTCATTATTTACCTAAAATATTCATAATAGCATTTCTACACTAAACTGCTGAAGTCTATATCTTAATATGCAACTACTTTGTATACTAGCTTGTACGTAGTTGCTCCAATTGACTAATTAGTTCAACCATGCAGTACCTGGTGCTAGGAAACACTCTCTTAAGTAAGTTAAATGTTGGTCCCCCCCCCCCAAAAAAAAATCAGGACGATTACCCATGCACCAACACGGAAATAGATCCATGTGTGCTTACCCAAGAGTAGGCCCTGTTGAATTTAGTGGGTCTTATTTCTGAATAGAAAAGCAAAGGATGGAATTATAAGGTTAGCTAACTTCAGTATAGACTGCAATCAATACAAAAGGCTATCCTGGTTATATCAGACTCGTCCATTCTAATCCAGCATCTTGTTTCCTACCAACCCATGTTCAGGCAGTGGCATCACAGCGCTGATGCATTTTTCATGAGCTGCATGCTTTCTGGATTACATATGGATTTAGTCTGCATGTGACCCAGAATAGTTCACAGTGCAGGTCAGCATCTTTCGGGAGGTCTGAAGAACTGGAAAGCACAATGAGTATTTCACAAAATCAAACAACAAGAGGTCTGACATCTGCATTCAGTTACTACATAATATACAGAAATAAACCTGAGGGTGCCACTACATGTTACGCTACATCAGGCATGTCCAAACTTCAGCCCTCCTGATGTTTTGGACCAGAACTCCCAGAATTCCAAGACTATTTCCAATAGCAAAGGATTGTGGGAATTGTGGTCCAAAACATATGGAGGGCCAAAGTTTGGACATGCCTGTGCTACATAGTTCCTTGCTGAGCGTATATTAACATGTGCTTACCAAAGTCTACAAAGCACCTCTATTGCCTTCTCTGGCCCAAATGAAATTAAGGGGGTAGAGCCGTAGAGGAATACAATTTCCATTTAAGTCACACTGTGTGCAATGCAAAAAGGGGCTTTGTTTTTCTTTATACAAGAACACAAGTTTACAATGGACCAAAGTCACATATCGGAGGTATGCAACCAAACTGTGAGCACCTGGCAAAAATTACATTTGGAAGTGTCCCTTGCAGATGGCGTACAAGAATGACACTAGTATGGAAGATCTCATTTTACATCCATTTATTTCATCCCATGGCCATTTAAAGCATAATAGTCAATACATTTCTAACACTACAGAGAAATACCAGGGTGACCAGAGTATATATACAAGCCAAAAAATAAAAAAATAAAAAATGTGGACCGCTGACTAAGAGTATGTATTCAGTATGGAATCCACTGAACTTCATTCAGCTCAGGCTTTGTTCTTTAGGGAACAAGGTGCTAATGTGCCACTCTCTCATAAAATAAGTGTAATTGCTTCCAAAGCAAGTTACTACCGAAAACATAGATGGAAGCAAGTTATGTGTAACACTAAATTTCACCTATAAACCTAGGAGCAACACTTCCTTGAATCAATTTCCACCCTCCAACACCATCACTACTCTGTGTTTATTTTATACAAAAGCCTACTGTTTTATTAAGGCATATTTTGCCCTGAGCAATATGGTGGAAATTAGCCCCAAAAATCTAAACAGTTAAAAGGCAAGCACCAAGTGACTCTTCTACAGAACAATATAGCAATCTTTTTTTCTTTTCTTTTTCTTTTTGTTAACTCATCTATAGTTGAGAGTAACATACAAAAAAAAGTATTGCTCAACAATTTGATAGAACAAAAATGTTTACTTTAGCCAAACTTCCAAGGCTGGTTACTTAAAGTCAGACACAGAAATATATGCTGAAATTGTTACAAACTCGCATGTAAGATTGGACCTTTGCTGCCTCAACACCTGAATAGAGGTGTTCCTGTTTGAAAACTCAGGCTGAGGCCCAAGATGTTCCAAACAACCACAGACAAAGTGTCAAGTCAACTCAAGCTAAGCAATAACAACCCAATATGCAACCAAGGGGTCCTCAAGGCTTCTCACTATACACATACCCACTCTAGCTAAAGCCAACTGATTACAAGCTTCTTGAAAACACATTCTAGCTCTTTCATCCCTGCTCCCCCCCATCTCTCATTAGCCAATTGAGTCTCCAAAGTGGCATCAGTTAATTGAAAATCCAATGCACACTTCTAGTTAGAAGGCCTTAAAAGACCATCACACCACAGATCCAAATTTAATAAGGCCAGGAGACCATACTGTCCATAATTTAAAAGAGCAATGTTAAATGGCAAATAAGTGCCTTCTTATACAAATTTAGATAATACAAGCAATCCACTAGGCTATCAAGAGTATCCAGAAAAAGAAACACAGCCAAATTCTACATTTTATTCACATTTATTTTTCGCTTTTAGTGTGCTCACAGAAAATTAGAACACCTTAAGCAGGAATTTAATAGCAATTTTGTAAGCAAAGTTACATTCCATCTCTAAGTCAAATTGGTCAAAGCTTCTCCAGTATTTACAAAAACATGATAGACAAGATGCTACACAAAAACCATTGCATCTGAAATTGGTTTTTCTTCTTTATTCTCAAAGACAACTGGAAAAAGATAGCATCATCTGCTGTCATCAAAAACATACCACAGTATAAACAGTAACCATTCCACTTATCACAGCTTGGTTGAGTTTAAAATTGTGTGGTTTTTTTTAAAAGGTCCAAGATTACTGCAATTTTACAAAAAAAATGGGCAGGGTGGAAAAAGTTGCAAACTTAATGTGCTTCTGGATATCAAGATTTGTTTTTATACAATAGTCACAGTTAAAAACACCCTGCTGGTAATACATAATTACACTTTATTAAGGTCATAAACCAGCAATAAACAATAAAGCCTATACAACTTGTATTTCTACTTAATCACTGACTGGTACAGCTAACATGAGATAAGTGAAAGTTCCTATGGTTTAAATGAATTTCCTAAGACTATGATTTTTTTTTAAAATCTGAGTATTGGAATTTTTCTTCTTCCTTCTAAATCAAGACTTGTAGTGTTGTAAACCTTATAGAACATCTGCCTCACAAAATACATTGTAATAACTTTCTTTTTTTAAAAAAAGACTAACCCCTTATTTCTTGTGGCACATTTTCTTGGCAAATTATCTGCACCACTAATTCCCCATTGTGACCCCTATCACTTCATTTGCTATCCCTTATTGACCCATCCATCTCCTTCATATATGGGCATGTCCATAGATTGACAGATAGGAAAAAAAGTTTACATTTTTGAATAAAGATGCAAAGTATGCACAAAAAAAAAAACATTAATACTGATGCAAAAAAGGAGGGAGGAACAAGGCAGAGGGAGGCATGTAGTCTCTCTTCTACCAGTTGGAATGGTGGCAACAGAATGATCTGAGATGGGATCTGAAGGTAGAGACAAAAAACAAGAGAGAAACATCTTTTAAATCAATCCCTGGTTGTAGACAAGTTCTCCAAAACCAGTACCTGGCACCACTCCAAACAAACAAATAGGGGGGAAGAAAAGTTCAATCATCATCTCAAAATCGCCATCGTTTCTTTTCTTCTGCTGCTGCTTCTCCTTCTTCTCCTTTTACTCTGCTGACTCAGCTGGCGGAGCTTCTGGACTAGACTCGGATGGAGCTTCCTGTGTTGGAGCTGCCGCCGCGGCCGCCGGCTCCTCTGCTTTGGGTGCCTCTTGTTCAGTCGAGGCGGCTTCGGTGGGAGCGCTAGGGGCCGGGCTGGCTGCGGGCACCTCTTCCTGTTTATCCTCAGCCTTCTGCTCCTCAGCAGGCTTGGGCTCTTCTCCCACCGGCTTCTCGGGCGCAGTCTCTTCTGATTTGGCCTCCTGGGAGCCACCGGGCTCCTCCTTGGCTTCCTCTGTGTTGCCGGCGGCGGCGGCAGGAGCAGGAGAGGCCTCCTGGGCCGCTTTGCTCTCCTCGTTGCTCACTGGCTGCTCTGAGGCAGCCGCCGCCTCGTCTTTGGCCCCTTCTCCAGAGGCGCTAGCGCCTTCGTTTTCCGCTCCTTCCCCGGACTCCTTTTTGTTCTTTTTAAAGGAGAAGCCACTGAGCTTAAAGGACTTTTTGAAGGAAAAGCGCTTCTTCTTCTTTTTCGGGGTCTCGTTGCTGGAGGAAGGGGTGGCTCCTTCCTCCGTCTTAGAGGACGACTCCCCTTCCGCCGGAGAGGCTGGCTCTGTGCTCTCCGCCTCCGCCGCCTCCTTCTCAGAGGCCGGCTCAGAAGGGGTCTGCTCCTCCTTCACCGATTCCTCAGCGGGCGCGCTGCCGTTTGCCTGGACCTCCTCCTTGCCCACCTCAGCAGCGGCAGGCGAGGCATCGCCATTCACCTTCACGTGGCCATTCTCCTGGAAGAGAAGTCAACACACCCGTTATTGGATAGAAGATGCCTGGTGGTCAAGCCGAGCCTGGCAGAAGACCCTACTCGAATTTGTCTGTGCTTTCCCAGGAGAAGCATGGATAAACCCATGGAAAACCTAACTGGCCTCTAGGCGCCCCCATGACCAGTGATGCCTGTTTTGACACAGCCAAAGATTAAGGCTAGGTGGAGGGTATGAAGGTAGCCACGCCATTTCATCCACCTCTCTGTGCCAACGCGTTGCCACAGACGTTTACGCAGAGCCAAGCCTCTGGTGACAGGATGGGGGAGGAAACACACCAGCTTGGCCCTTAGCCCCGCCCCACACGCCCTTACTCCAGCTAGCCACCCCAAGGCCAGCCCTAGCCAATTTTTATTGGGCCGCGGCGGGAAATCAGCGTAGTCTGGAGACACCGCGCATGGCAGCCGTCCATGTTTCCTCCCTTCAGCGAATGTATTTAAAAGCCTCAAGCCCCGGGAGCTCCCAAGAGAAAGGATGGACGCTGCTGCAGCAGCCAGTCTCCGCCTGAGGAGGGCACTGTGGCACCGTCTGGGAAGCCTAAAATATCCATCTGTTTAAAAAGAAAAGCAGCAAAAAAAGCCAAGCGCGCCAGGCGGCGCTAAGGGACTACCGCCAGGGAGGAGGAGGAGGAGGAGGAGGAGACTGGGATAGAAGAGCTGGCGAGGCAGGAGGAAGCGTTGTTGCTCGCGCCTCGGCGGAGCGAACAATGCTCCCTCTCGCTTCCATGCGACCGGCCCTTTCTTCCTTCTCTCCGCTCGCTCGGCTGCAGCCCCGAAAAGAGGTTAAGGCGAACAACAGCAACAAGCGAGACCACCATCTTTCCGCCATTGTGTAGGGAGGGAGAGGCGCGGGCACCCCGAGTGTGTGTGTGTGTGTGTGTGTGTGTGTGTGTGTGTGTGTGTGTGTGTGTGTGTGTGTGTGTGTGTGTGTGTGTGTGTGTGTGTGTGTGTGTGTGTGTGTTTTACGCGCGCGCGCCCGTGTTTTTAAAGCCCGCCTCAGGCGCCTCGGCAAAGACAGGCAGGCGAAAGCAGCAACAAGCGCAGCTGCCGTCGAGAGGCTTACCGGCGACGACCGCCAACCCCGGGGCTGGCCGAGTCCGGGAGCGCGTAGCTCGAATGCTCGGGAAGCAACCAGGACGAAACCCGACCTCACATGGACGCGGGTTTCAGCCCCTAAACACATCTCCTCTCTTTCTCTCTCCCCCCTCCTTCACCGCGACGCTGTCGGCACGTTCGTGCCTGCCACAGCAACTGCAGCAATTCGCACAAGCACGTACACACACACAGGACATCTCGCACACTTCGGCACGATCGATCCCACCCGCGCCAGATGATTGCAGCGCCACGAATTCACCCGTGGAGGTTAGCACAGCACCTCCCAGGGTCCCCCCCCCCCGATTTATTTCGGGAGCAGCTCTGGCGGCTATGAGAGCAAAGCGAGGGAGCCAGCAAACAAGATGGAGAAGACGGTCTCCAGCCCCTTCCTCAATACAACGACAACTCTCCAGCGCCCCCCCCCCAGTACCGCTCGTCGTTTTCTCTGGCTGTTGCCTTATCGCCACCGAGATCTACTATCCCCCACCGCGGCCACCGCGCCGAAGAAGGGGAGGGGGGAGATTGATACAGTATGGAAAGCCATAGAAGAACATATACTCAGTGCCACCGTCTTCATCAGAGTACTAACACACATCCTGCATCCTTTCCCCTACTTTCCAATATACCATTAAACATTGCATCCCAAAAAGACCCCTCCCACCACAACATAACACGCTACCCCCCCGCCGCGCTATTTCTTTTAGCAAGTGAAATAAGATCGGTTTCCCAAAGCCATTTCTCCACCTAAAGACAGACAGAAACGGAATTCAACAGGGCTCTCGATGTAGAAGCACAGCTGTACAAATCATAAACCCCTTTATTCGCCTCTCTTACCTGTCCATTTGCCTTCGAAGGCGATGCAGCCACTGCTTCCCCGGGCTTTTCGGCAGCAGAGTCGCCTTTTGCAGCGTTCTTGGAGAACTGGGCACCCATACTGGTTTTATTCAACAAAGAAACTCGACAGATCCAAAAGAAAGGGAAACAAAGAGCAATGGGTTCGTGTAAACGCTGGGAGACCAGCAGCTTGAAGAGCAGCAATGCACACACCACAAGGGGAGGAGGGAAAAAAAGAGAAGAGCACCGATTCTTTTTAAATATATACACTCCTGGGGATTTTTTTTCCTCGCTTCGCTTCGCTTTGTTTTCTAAATAAAGCTGGAGAGATCAAAAAAGCAGCAGCATAGGAAGAAAAGGGGGGAAAGAAGGGGGGAAAGTCGAGCAAAAATATTAGAAGCCCAAGTTTAGTACAAAAAAAGAAGTAATAAAAAATCCCAGAATTGTAGTCGTACTGTAGACAAGGGGAAAATGGAGAAATCTCCCTGGTCGCTAATAAGATGCGGAGTCCAACGCCCAAGTGCACAGATGAATGGGCTTCCCGAGCGCTGACGGCAGCCCCCGCCCGCCGTCGACCAATCACGGCGCCGCCAGACAAAAGAGGGGGC
This sequence comes from Phrynocephalus guinanensis, assembly GCA_037367245.1. NCBI lineage: Eukaryota > Metazoa > Chordata > Lepidosauria > Squamata > Agamidae > Phrynocephalus > Phrynocephalus guinanensis. The sequence goes on from CM074733.1 coordinate 124,519,069, forward strand.
GGGGCCTCCAATTGGAGCGAACAATAGAGCTGGAATTGCAATAATTTGAAATCGGCCTTGGACTGATAATTAATACTCCGAAGAATATAAATAAATTAATAGGATTAAGACACGCACCCTCACTTCTTTTTTAAAAAAGAAAATCGAACGGTCCATGGCGGAGTTTTATTGCCCTTTTCCTTGAGGTGGCGGACGAGCAGCCTTTAAATAAGGGAGGGGTGCTCTTGACTTGCCGTGGTGGTAGCCTCTGTTTGGTGTCTGTGTCTCTCTCTCTCTCTCTCCCTCCCCCACCCCACCCTCCCCATTAAGTTAGAGACAATGGTTTGACTTGTGTCTGTTTGTGATTTCATCTTCTCGCCCCCGCTGCCACCCTCTTCCATTTCCCCTCCCCCTCCTACGCGTAGAGAAAAATCAACAGATAGGAAGCAAGGCAAGCAGGCAGGCTGGCTTGCTGCTGCTCTGCTGCTGTGTTTGTTGTGTGTGTGTGTGTGTGTGTGTGTGTGTGTGTGTGTTGTGTGTGCGCGCGCTTTTAATTGGTTGCAATTGTTCAATCGTCCCAATTTGGAAGGTATTTAAACCACGTAGATCGAGTTTCGCCAAACGAGATCACGAGCTGAAAATTATTAGGTCTGTAGGCCAGATGTGGAAAATGCTTAAAGCAGCTGTTGTCGCTGCCATGGCTGTGGAAAGAGAATTCCCTTCCCCCCCATCCATATTGGCTTGAAATAAAATATTTTTGCGAGGAGCCTACGGGTCTAATTAAATTTCGCCGCTTGATTAGCTTTGATCTCTCTCTTTTTTTAAAAAAAAAAAGCAACTGTTTGCTGAGACTGCAAAGCAGTTTTTAAAAGATTAATCTGAATGTCTGTGTGTGTGTGTGTGTGTGTGTGTATGTGTGTTTAAAAAAAAGCTTCCACGTGTAACTGAAAACGCTTCCAGCCAAATAGAACTTGAGTCTAATTCGTTCTCATGTGGTGCACGTCGGAGCCATGATGGCTTGTACGAAAATACCAAGCTTCTGAATTTCGAATCAAGTGGGGGAGGGGGCTTCCCATCTCAAGCTCTATGGACCCCGGTCTGATGAAGCGGCCTCGTGTCCCCCCCCCTACATACACAACGCCCCCCCCCCGGGCCTCCGAAACCAGTGAACTAAGACACGCCTAAGACTGCAGCTGCAGAGACCGGAGCCATGGAGGGCTGCTGAGTCTTTTTTCTGGCGCTCCAGTTTAAATGGGTACAATGGAGTGATAGGGAAGACCGGAAAACAGGGACGGGAGGGAGTGGTGGTGGAGGAGATCGATCTCTCTGCCTTGCTGCTTCACGAGCGTCCCCGACGAGGCTGGGGAGAATCGCGCCTCCCTTTCCCCCAGAACGAAGACCCAAAAGCCCGATGGGATATAGTGTTGGATTTTGAAAGAGCCGTGTTTGGAAGGAAAGATCCTGATGATGGAAGGATTCAGGACGCAGCCGCCTCCGCATCCTCCTCTTTGCCCAGAGACTTCCCTCGGTGATGAGTCCGGATATGTGCCTTCGCCCCCATTTCAGGACTCCCCCTCCCCTCCGATGCGTTGCCTGCCAGCAGCCTGGTCTTTTTAGCAAGATGGCACTCCGTCAAGGAATAAATACTTCGCTTCTTGCGGGCAAACCACTCCACGAGGCATGTGGCTTTTGCATCAGGCTTCCACCTCCCACCCCACCCCTTCCTTCCTCATTCCATCTCTTCTCCCGCGGAAATATTCCTTCAAATGCAATTCCTTTTCCCCGGCTTGGACTACGGGAATGTGGTTCGCGCGCGGTGGAAAAACCATTTCGTGCCCACCTCGATGTCTCTGTTTTTTGTTTGTTTGCTTTTTTAAAAGAAATGATTGTGTCTGGGTTTTTTTTTTTTTTTTTTTTTGAAAAAGGAGGGGGCAGCAGCGGCAGCAGAGGCGACGAATGGTTTCAGACACACAGTTTCAGTTCGATGCATTATTCCCTTTCCGCGTTATATTCCCTTAGAGCTGCGGTGATTCGGGGGGGGGGGGGAATAGAGGTACACATCTTGCCCACAAACCCGCCGCTTATCGCCCTTTAGGGAAATCGGGCAGGCAGCCGGCAGCGCTAGATCAAGGAAAACGGCCCTTCTGGTGCACAGGAGGCACTCCCCGATTGAAACTCAATCTGAATAAATCCATTGCCATCCAGGTGGTTGCAAAGCGCACTTCGGAGCCTGTTGATTCTCTTCACTGGGCAAGCAACCCAGTGGCCTTCCGTCCGCATGATTTTGGTGGCTGCCGCTGGCTGAAATGGCTGCGAGTCCTCCTGTCTAGAGGAAGCGGCTTGGAGGCACCTCTCTTCCAGCATCCGCATCAAAAGGAGAAAGAGAGCGCTAGTCTGGGGATTTCCCCCCCCCCCCACCTTCTCCTTCCCGTCCCTTCTTTTCTTTCTGCCCGGTCTCATTCGAGAGAGTAGCTCGGCTCCTTTATTGCTTCTTTGTTACCCGCCTGCATTGCTTTTGCAGGGTGCCTATTTACATGGTATCGGCTGGTTTCCTAGGCGACGGCCGGAGAAGATTCGAAAGGGAAGGAGGAGGGAGTGGCTGGCGCGAGGAGAGCGGCGGAGGGGAGGGGAGGGGAGGGGAGGAGAGGGAGGGGGAGGCGAGGCGAGCGAAGGAGGGAGGGAGGGGCGCCCGAGAACCCAACAGATGGGCCCTCAAGAGGCAGCGGAGGTGGGGGCAGGGACGGAGGGGGCTTGCCCGGCCTTGGGGGGGGGTTAGATTCCTAGAGGAACGGCTTGGAGGGACTCTCCAACAGGGAAGAAGAAGAAGAAGCTGACGGCGCCCCTCATTTTCTCCTGTGGCCTGTGCCTCTCTTCCTCTTCTGAAGGCTTCTTGGAAGAAACTACTTTTTTAAAGAGGGGGGGGGCGAGGAATAGTGGACAGCAGTGGCAGATGGTGCCCAGGGTGGTCAATGAGACAAGACATGGCAGCCACTGGTGGGCAGAGCCCCGGGGGCAAAAATGATGAACATTCATGCACATGTGCATGGCTAGGCGTGCCAGGGAGCATCCGCATGCACATTCAGAAAAGGCAAACACCCTGTTTGCCCAGTCCACAGCTCAGGGGAGAAGGAGGGAAAACACACCTTGCCCCTGAATTATGTTCCTGCCTCTATGTAGGTTCTTGGCTCCCTGCTTGCTTTCTGAACCTGGGCTGTGAGTTCATTGGCTCACGTTCAGTTTCTCCCCCACCTCACCCCACAGTCAAACAAACCAAATAGGCAACAAACAGCAAAATCAACAGACATTCAACCTCCTTGGTCGCCAAAAGCAGCCATAAAAAAATTAATTGCTTCCTAAAGGCTTAGAGGGGCTCCACAGTCCTAATTTCACTAGGCAGGTGATTCCACCACATTGGGCCCGCCACTGAAAAAGCACAGTTCGAGGTAGAGGTCTTAGGAGCCTCCTGGGGAGTGGCAATCGTGAGCTAAAGGGCCTGCAATGTTCTGGTGGGCTGGACAGAAGTTGACCTTAGGATTAAACGCTCTGTCAGATATTCTGGACCCACGCCATGGAGGGTTTTGTAAATCAAAACAAATACCTTGAACTTTATTCACGAGGCAACGGGTAGCCAGTGCAGACGAGCAAGAATAGGGGTGATGCGGTCATATCTTCCTGTACCAACCACCAATCTGGCTGCTGCATTCTGCACCCACTGCAATCACCGCATAAGGGTCAAGGGGAGCCCCATGTAGAGAGCGTTACTGTAGTCTATCCTCAAGATAACCAGCACTTGCACAACCATCCTCAGAGAGTCACTGTAAAGGTACAGGTGAATCTGGGCAAGTAGCCTAAGTTGGTAGAAGGCTGCCCTGGAAACAGCTGCCACCTCGGACTCCAGGGACAATGCCAGATCCATGGTGATGGCCCAGACTCCTCACTCTGTCAACCCTTTCTGAAATCCCTTCCAAACTGGGAAGAGGGCCACAGTACCTGTTCTGCCCCCTCCCCAAGGAACAGTACCTTCGTCTTCTCAGGGTTGAGCTTAAGCTTGTTAGTCCTGGTCCCCTCGAAAACCACATCCAGACAGCGATCAAGGGTCTGCACAGCCTCCGTTGCAGAGGTGGAAAACGAGAGATAGAGCTGTGTATCATCAGTGTACTGATGACAGTAGACCCCCAAATCTCTGAATGACCACAGCTAGCAGCCTCATATACTGTAAATCTTAAACAGCATGGTCAAGAAGCAAGCAGGCACGTATGGTCAGGGGTGCCTGAAGCTGGAAAGCACCCCATTTCTGCTGAACCACTAGACTCGGCTAGGAGGGGACTGGTATCACAGAGAGAGGAGGTCAGTTTGGGAGTAAAGATCCAGGTCACGTTCAGGTGAAGAAGGAGCAAAGCCAAAATGTGAAAGAAAACAGGCTGAAAGAGGGTAGTGCAGGATAGACAAGACAAGACGAAGCATAGACAAAAAAAAAAAAAACCATATAGGTTTCAACTTGCCCTTGCTACGGAAAGAGAGTGGATAGCTTTTTCTTTGCTTGACTTAAAAGAGTCGGGTTTTGAGAGAATGGAGCCTCATTGCTGTCTTTTCCTTCCAGTGATATACTATTGTGTTTCAACCTAAATGACATGCAGAATTGCAACAGACGCAGAATTTCTTGGTTCATAGACACTTGTGAGTTGGGTACATATAAATGCCACTGTATGTTTGCCAGCTATGCAGCCCTAAAGAGTATCTGATATGGGCAGGGGAAAATAAGTTATGTATTTTTATGATGATTTTCATGATGATGTAGTTTTACTCCAAACAAACACTCTTGTGAAAATGGGTGATTGAGTTGTAATACAGGCCAGTGGAAATTAAGCCATTATGGTTTATGACCCATTGATCTGATTTTTAGAACTGCTTCACAGCATCCTAATGTGTGGATTGTTTCCTTTTCTTGCTGAGTCTTCCACCATGGTTCACCTAGACTACTGAATGTGTTTTTATGGTCAGACCTGTTTTTGTGCCAAAGCTTTGACAAATATTTCTTCTTTGGCACACAAGGTGGCCTCACTGAGGACTCTACCACATGGCTTTCAGCTACCTTGCTTAAACTACGGTTGGCAGTCTGATAACATCTGATTGCAAATCTCATCAGCCCTAGCCAGGAGAGCCTAGTGGAGTGGAACTGTCAATGTTCATAGCATCAAGGTAGAGAAATGTAGAGGTGGAAGGGGCCCAAAGTTTTGTTTACCTCAAAGCAGGAAATGATCCAAAGGATCCTTGATAGATAGCCACCAGCTACTACCATTCTAGGTAGCCTGTTGTGCTGGAAAACAGCTATTACTGCCAGGAAGTTCTTTCTAATGTTTAGTCTGAATCTTCCTTCCTATAATTTTAGTATATTATTCTGTATGGGAGCCCTTCAGAATCTTGAACAGGATCATGTCACCTCAAGTCTTCTGTTCTCTGGGCTAAATATGTTCTGCTCTCTCAAACAATCCTTATAGAGTTTGGTTTCTAGACCTTTTATCCTCTTGGTTATGCCCTGGTAGATACATTCCAGCTTAGGAATATCATTCTTAAGGAGGGGTACATGGGACTGAACACTGTACTGGAAATGAGATTTGATCAGAGCAGAATAGACTGATATTGTTACTTTCCTTGATCTGGACAATGCACTTCAGTTGAGGCAAACTAGAGCTGCTTAAAGCAACCCTACCCCTCCAGCTGCGGTATTATGCTATTGACTCATGTTGGGTTTGTGGTCTACCAAGACCCTTAGATTCTTTTTACATATATTACTCACCATACACATGTCACCCATTTACATCTGAGTTACTACCACCGGCCAACATCTGGATGGCCACAAGTTGCTGATTCCTGGATGAAACTATGTGGTGCAAATTCTTCAAGTCATTGAGATCCATGAGAAACACTATTGTGCCTCAGTTATTAATAACTTCCATAATGAGCAGCTGTAGCCTTCCAGATGTTCTCAGCTCACAGCTCCAATCATCCCTAGAAGGCATTGCCATTTACCAAGGGCCTTGTGTGTTGCAGTCTTGTTAGTGAGATAGCATTTTCACAGTTGCATGCCCATCATTGTTAAATCCATGTTGATGACAAATTGTGAATAAATCTTCAGGTACCAACATACTTTAACTAACATGGCAGCTTTGGTATTTTTGCCAGGTAGACATGTTCAGGGCAAAACTAACATAAAGACAGTATTTAAGGCATCAGGTAGAATGGAATAGAATAGAATAGAATAACACTTTATTGCCATTTCAACTAGTGCAATGAAAATACTAAAATTGCTATCTAAAGTACACCAAAGTAAGTGAAAAGTGTCAGGTAAAGCCAGCCTCTGCAGCTGTTCCCACTGAACATAATGAAACCTATATACTGTATTTGAGTAAACATAGGTTGTGTTACATATCATTAAAAAGATAAGGGCATTTTGATGCATGTTAAAACAAGGATATGAGGATGATGTCATGAGTTGAGTGGAGACAACTTTAAATTTAAAAACAGAAGCCAAAAGAAGAATTTTTTTAAAAAAATCCGTTTAATTTTCAAACTCCAAATATCAAACAAATGTGCTTAAGCACCAGCCATCCGCATACTGTGCTTTTACTCCCCAAAGGATTCATGGTGTTAATTAAATGAGATATAAATATAAGCCATATACTCAGGGAGCACTTATGATTCCCAGTGGCAGGCACGCAGTGTCTGGAAAATGCATGCCCTGATCCTGAATACACCATGCAGTGTAAATGCCATTGGATCTGGAGCTTACTTTTGCATGCATTAATAGTCATGCCCAGAATTCAGTGATCCTTCAAGTCCCTTCCAGCTCTACTGTTCTGTGATTCTGTGATCGAGTCTTGTGTCATCGTTCCCTTTAATTTTTCTAGATTCATAAAATATAGCCATAGGTGCTCCAGTAGTTTGTAGGAGACCAATGAATCCAGGATGCTTAAGACTTTGCTTAGGGAAAAGATTGCAGTCATTCAAATTCCTGCACACTTTTTAAAGGAAAAGGTAAATCTTCATCCAGGAACTCTTGGTCTACATGTGACTTCTCACTACATGTAAAAAAGTCCACCAAAATTCTGCAGCTGTACATTTGAAAGTAAATCCTTAACTGTATTTGTTAAACAATTATTTTGCAGATGAGGTAACAAAACAGGAACAGATGCTTTGGATTTCTTGGTACTGGTAAGCTACACATATGCCCACATTCTATTCTATTCTGACAAAAAATCAAAGAAAAACAAAACAAAACAAAAAAAATGTGGCACCTTAAAGACTAACTTTCATATTGTAATGTAATGTTTCATGGACACACCCACTTCAGAAGTATAGCAGCAGAATGTACTTATTTATTTATTTATTTATTTATTTATTTTAGAGTATTTTCACCCCGCCTTTCTCCTTGGAAAAGGGCCCAAGGCAGCTTATAGTAATGAGGGATAATATACAGTCCAGTACAATTAAGACATGTTCAAGTATTTGAGAACAAGGAATTGAGGTACATCTTACAACATTAATAGACAACATTATATTAAAGCTACAAGTTTATAAGTAGTTATAAACACAAAGTCTATGTGAACCTATAGATTCATATGAAATACACATGGTAGTCCATCATTCAGGGAAAGCTTGCCTGAAGAGAAATGTCTTTCTGGAAGGACAACAGAGATGAGACAGTCCTGCCCTTTAGTGGGAGGGAGTTCCAGAACCTGGGTGTAGCAGTCAAGAGGGCCCTTTCAAGGATTCCCACAAGACATACCTGTGAGGGTGGTGGGATGGAGAGAAAGGTCTCTCCCAATGACCTTAACACCCAAGTCAGTTCATACTGTGAGATTCGATCTTTGAGGTAGCTAGGATCCAGACTTCATATAGTGCTTTGTAGGTCAAGCTCAGCACCTTGAATTGTGCTGGATAGCTGATTGGCAGCCAGTGGAGCTGTTTTAATAGGGGGGTAATGTGATCTCTGTATCCCGCCCCAGTCTCAGTCATCTGAGAAGAAAATGAAATGATGAAAAGAGTCCATTTGGAGTCCATTTAAGGTATTCTTTGTTTTAAAAGATAAATAAGAAACCACAAAGAAAAATGGGTGATCGCAGCAGCTACATTTGTCGATGACCTTTCTACTCTATTCTCTGTTTTGTAGAATAGACAGAAGAACGGCAAGGTATCTTATTTTCTTAGGGAACCCTGAGTTTAGAAGGGGAATACAATTAAGTTTTTTTTTCTAATACTGGGAGCCAGGACAATGATATGGGGGTAGAGAAGGCACATTTTATAGCTTAATTCCTCTTGGCTTATTCCTATTTTAGGTTAGGACACTGCACAGTGACTTATAACAATCCATCAAATGTTGTTCTCTTTTCATTACACAGTTGTGCAGTAGAATTGTGTAGTACAATACAGAGCTTTCAGTCTTGTTATCTATTGTAGCTACTGAAGTCTTGGTCCAGCCCTTTACTAATATTTACCAAGCTTTTACTGAATAAGACTGACATTGTTTGCTAAGTAAGGTTCACATTGCTCCTGTGTCATACAGAGTCGGAGAGGAGATCTCAGCACCATGTAGGGATGTGGAAGGGGGGTGGTAGGAGGAGGGTAACAGTGATTCAATATATATCACCTGCCCTTAAAGGCAGATGCCCTTTCTAAGGAGCTTCATGCTTATCCTTGCTCTAGAGAGGAACACATTGCAAGAAACTTCTTTGCAAGAAACAGGCAACCAACCCTACCAGTGCCCAGGTCTATGCATTGCAGTCCATTCAGGAGTGAGACCTTGGGGCCCATCAGTCTTCTGCTGAGGAATGGCAGCACCTCAGCTTTCTTGATCTATTGGGGAAGGTTGCAGTCCTGGTGTGTACCTTGATGGGAGTAACTCTATTTGAACTTGCCAGTAAACACACATGTGCTGGGCTATGTAAAAGACTTCAGTGAGCACATGATTAGGTAATGTTAGATGTCATCTGCAGGGGCTACAGTGTACAGTTGCTCTGTGCCAGGGCTGCCCATGCTGTTAAGTAGGAAAGTTGGCTACATGGGGTGGGTGGGGGGAAGCAACAGCCAAAATCCTGTTGTGTAAGTTATGCCTGAGGAAGAGTGAGAATACCAAAAGAAGGAGGAGATTTTCAGTAATTAAGAAGTACCTATTTTATCCCAGAGTTTGCCCAACCCATGTTTAATCAGCCGTTATATACAAAATAGAAGGATTTTGTTTTAAATGACCCAAATTTTTGCCTTTTCAGGAACATCGTTGTTACTGAAAGTGTCACTTATACAACAGGATTCTTTCTTTCTTTCTTTCTTTCTTTCTTTCTTTCTTTCTTTCTTTTCTTTCTTTCTTTCTTTCTTTCTTTCTTTCTTTCTTTCTTTCTCATGCCCATCACTACTGTGGATGGCTTACAATAACATAATGTAATATATAATGAAACACAATGTAACCCAGAGTAGCATATCATAATACAAAAAAAGCAAATCTCAGCAGAACAGAGACAGATATTCCAAAATTCATGGAATATAGGTTATCAAAAGCAGATTAGTCAGAGGTATGCCTCTGAAAGGCCTGTGTGAACAGCTGTGTGTTTTGAGTTGTTTTGAGTTGATCGTGGCTTTTAGATGCCCTAAAAGGGGCAACACATCATTAGTTGTTCAATGTATTTTTATTGCCAGTAGAGGGGGAGGCAATTATGCTTCTTATGCCAAAATAACTTGAAATGATTGTAGGTAATATGCACCTTTGACGTGGGAGCAACTGCCATTTACCATGCCGTCTCAGAAAATAAAATGTTTTGGGCAATTTCTGCTCTAGAATAAACTGGCACTCTGTAGAACCACTGTGTTCGCAATATAGTACAGAGCATCTGGAAATACTGGAAATATATGGATTTGCAGTGTTATATTGCTTTTATTTAATCTGAAACTCATTTGCCACATATTCATTTGGCAAGAACTGCTCATACCACAAATAGCTTTTATATATAACACATTTCTCCACTTTTGCTGATCATTTTTAAAAGATATTTAGTGAGAGAAAAACCTAAATTAATGGACATGCTCAATCTACAATTAATGACTTTGAGTGGAAACTTTTGAGTTATTTATTTGATTATTTGAATTATGTGAGTATATTTGTTTTAAAATATATGTCCCTTTGTATAATTGCCTATAAGAGTAAAGGGATTAGTTTTGCTCTCATTGTGGAAAACTATAAACGGAAGAGTCTAGCATATATGAAAACTGGTCATTCAGCCTAATTTATCAATCAACATTTTTGTAATAGCCCGCATCTAATTACCTGTCCCAACATGAGTAAACTCCTTGAATCAATAGGATTTACATAAGAGGTGACTTATGTTAGCAGTTGGTTCAAGGGATGTACTTAGATGGGACTGGCAAGTGGATTTAGGCCATAAACACATAGTTCTGGAGTTTTAAAAAACACCATTAAAACATACCCAGTATTATTTACAACCTGCAATACAAACAGTTAGATAGAATGAAGAAGATGTCCACGGTTATTCAGATAAAGGGACCACTGGTGGAAAGTCACTTCTGATATTATTTTAAGTAGAGTCAGCCTAAACCTAAAGCATTCCTGAGGGGCAAATTCTTTTGCTAGGAACTTGACATATAGGTTTCTTCTATGTCTTGTTTCCTTCTAATTGGAAGTGCATCTTAACATGATGAAAGGGTCTGAGTGTGCCCGAGAAGCCAAGAGCAATGCTGTCAGGAAGCTAGATTCTATTGTGAGCTTGAACTCCTAGTAGGGTTACCCAAGGTGGAATGTTCATAGCCAAGGGATAAGCCTAATGTGCATCCACCTTCTTCATTAATCATGGTTGCATCTGCAGGAAAAAATGGATAGTTATAATGCTGATGCAGGCAAAGAAACATCCAGAGAACAGCTACTGGGTAGCAGCTGTAGCTGAAGGCGACACTGGTAGAGAATCTTTCACAGACAATGGCAGTGACACTCAGGCCAACTATGGTTAGTACTAAAAGATAATAGTAATTCATTGTTGAACCTTTCTTACTTTAAAAACTATATGACAAGACAGTCTAAAATGAAATAGGAGATACTGCTGGCGTATGAGACTCCCAGATTAAAAAGTATTAAATGTGCTATTGGGGAGGAGCAAAGGAAAACCACAAACAGCTCTGTCACTAGTGATGCATTAAAGATGGTAAAAGGTAAAGGTTCCCCCTGCACATGTGTGCTTGTCGTTTTGCTGATCACCATTTTAAATACAAAGAGCCAGTGTTGTGCAAGTCCGTGACAATGTGGTTAGCACGGCTGACCACATTTCTGCACATGGAACACTCTTTACCTCCCTGCTTTTTATGGCAGTACCTATTTATCTACTTGCATTTACATGCTTTCAAATTGCTAGGATGGCAGGAGCCGGGGTTAACAGCACGAGCTTGCTCCACTGTTTGTGTGAAGCACTGGTTAATTGTGTGCTAATTTTGGTTGTGTCGATGTAAGACCAGTTCTGGTTTACAGTCATGCTAGTTAACCACATTGGAAATTATTCACTTCAATTTTCAATTTATCAGTGGCAAATTTAGTTTGATTAAAATCACCTCTTACAATAGCCTTGTGGCACAGTGATTAAACTGCAGTATGGCAACCAAGACTGCACATAGCCAGCTCATGACTGACTCAACCTTCCATCCTTCTGATGCTAATTAACTAACTACGCAGCTCAGGGGGAGTGAGGGAGGCAGTGTATAGCCTGTATATATGATACTGTAAACCACACAGAGTGTGCATTATGGGACAGCATAGAAGCTGTACATTTTGCTTTGCTTTTAATGTGTACATTAAATCTCTAATCTTCCTTCCTCACTCTCTGGCTTCTTTCTCCCTCCAGTATGATGGTTTTTGAGGGGTCCTCTCTCTCCTTCTTTCTTTGGCTTCCTCTTGCACTGTTGCTTGCACAACATATGGCCAGCCTTCATCTCGTCCCACACATATCTTAGTCTCTTGGTCATACAGTATAGCCAGCAGTAGCAGAAGCTCACATTTCATATTTCCCAAATATGCATTTCTTTACTTGAGTGTTCTGTCTTTTGGAGATGGCATTATGTGCATCAGTGGTTCCCAACCTTGGATAGCCAAAGTGTTCCCAGTAACCCTGGCCTGCACAGCTGGGTTGCAGGCTTCTGAGAACTGCAGTCCAAGAACATCTGGGTTACCTAAAGTTGGGAGCCATTGCTGTAGATACTTCTCAGCCCCAGCCTCTATACAGGGTAACATATACAGTAATTCGTCTGTGAAGATTCTCAGTCATCCAGGTTTGTTTAACTGGGAGTTGAGTCATGGCTACTGGACTTCTTTTTTGAGAGATAGAATCGTTTCGCTGTTGGATGAACAGCGAAACGTTTCTATCTCTCAAAAAAGAAGTCCAGTAGCCATGACTCAACTCCCAGATATACAGTAATTGCTCATAAGCTGAATGTTAAGTTATGATGCAACTAGAGAAAAGATTAATGAAATGTTAGAGCACATTACAAGAACAAGCTATAGCAGTTGTACTTTATTCTCCATTAGTCATATGTAGTACTGTATCTAATACTTGGCATCACATTTTAAGGAAGATACAGTACATTTTAAGGGTTATACAGTATATTTAGTCCCATTCCAAACTGCATTGGACCACTTTAGATCTATCCAGCTTGCCCAAATCAGTTTGAAACAGGTCAGGGTTGTTCTGAGTATCTTTGGACTGCTAACTTAAGACTAAAATAGCTTCAGTTAGATTCAGCAAATGGTTTAGTAAAGGAAAGGCAGACAGTAGTTTGTCTGTTAGCAACAGAAGCAGCTCTGAAGGAGCTTTGTTGTAGTCTGATAGAGTTTGGGATTATAGGTTGTACTTCTTCATTCAGTCTACCACTCAATTTCAACCTCCCTTTCCCAACCCCTTTATCCTTCCACACTCATCTATGTTTTCTCTCCCTCCCTTATTCTCTTTCCTCTGTCTTCCTCTTTGTGTCTCACACAGAAAAATGCAGGAAATGCTACAATTCCCTTTTACCTTGAGGAAGACTTTTGGGAGCCTTGGGAGGTATATGGAGGGGAGGGAATGCCTTTAATTGTTTTTTTAAAGAGTAGCCAGATCATGTCCATCAGGATTGAGCCTGCCAGTTGCAATCTGGAAGTGACTTTTTAAAGCTATTAACATCCCCCTCCAATGTCCTAAGGTCCCCAAAGGCTTGCTGAGAGCAAAAGGGAACCCCAGGGAGCCTTAGAACATAAAAGGAGGGGGATGGGAAGCATTTAATTCCATTAAAACTAAATGCTTCCTGTGTCTGATCTGGGTTACACCACGCAAAGTTAACACCAACACGATTGTGGTGAATGTGTTCATGCTTCAGATGTGGAAGTCCATTTGTCCAAAAGTCTCAGACTTGTAAGCCATACACCCAAGGAACATATACGGAAATAGCAAGTCTGGAAATCAATAGGGACAATGACACTTAGAAACATAAATCAAAGGAGCCCAGTATCTTTCTTTTCTCTCTTAGACCTCATCACTCTACATTCAAGATGTTTGGCTCCCACTCAAGACAGTCTTCTAACTTCCTACTAGACTGCAAAAGGCTCACATCCATCCTCAAGCCATCCATGTGGCTTCGTTACTGACAGAAGCAGATGGCTATTTCCCTCTAGTCATTTTTCTGGGCTTTTTCTTGCCAGATGGCCTCCCAAATGCTAGATATACCACCGAAGGATAAACCGGGTCTCCTTCCAAGGTTCATCATTGCACCCATGTCTGGCAATTCATAAACTACGCCGCTTCCTCCTTGTCCTGTTGGAAAAGCATGTGCTTCCAGCGTTCAGCCTCTCTCATGAATCTTAGTGAAGTTGTCATGTTAGCCTATTTGGGGCGGGCAGGGGGAAGGGGAGATGCATGCTAGCCACACTTATTCAAGTATAAGTCACATTAATAAGTCTGAACAATTTCTGAGTAAAAATGCACATATTTAACTGCTTGAAAATTACACTAAAAAGAAAAGGAGAAATGAGAAACAAGAATGAGGAGGTGCGGTGTAGATGGCAAAAAAAATCTTTCCTCTTTTCAACATGATCTGATGGAAAGTTTATTTGTCTCCTACTCCCTTCGGACTTGTTGCATAGTTTCAGAATAGGGATGGGCATTTCGTTTCAGAACCAGTAGGTTACTCAGAACTGGCTGATACACGCAGATCAAATTGCTTTACCTTTCTCTGTCTCGCACAGGGTTAAAATCCATGTGATGTCATCTGTGCTAGATCTGTGATGCTGGCCAATCAGGAGCTGTGCAGGGATAGGCATCATCCTGCCTCCCTTGCTGACTGGCTAGCAGCACGAAGCAGGAAAGATGATGTCCAGTGTGCTTCCTCGTTGGATTTTAACCCTGCGTGAGACAGGGAAAGGTGAAGCAATTGGATCTGTGTGTTCTGAGGACCACCTGGGCTTGTGTGGTTTGTTTCGTACCCTACTGGTTCCGAAATGAAATGCCCATCCCTATTTCAGAAGAATTCTGTGTGGTCAATTTTGTTGTGAGTATATATTATTTGTCCAAGACCACCACATTAACAATAGAATTTTAAACATCTATATTGGATTACTGCAATGCACTCTGCATAGGTGACTTTGTCCCTCAGGTCAAAATAATAGGTGAGACTACTTCATGGGTTGAAATTCAGGCCACACTTTATTGGATATTTACATATACAGTGGTACCTCTTAAGAGAAATGCCTTGTAAGACAAAACAACTCATAAAAAGAAAAAAAATTCTGAGAATAGACATGCCTTGCATTATAAAAAAATTCCCTAAGGGATACTTCGCAAGATAAAAAATGGTTCCGCATGTACCCAGGGGAAATAAGTGGTTATTTTTGTCTTTATTCTAAGTTCCAGAATAGATTAATCTATTCCCAATGCATTCCTATGTGAAACCAGGTTTTGTAAGAACATTTCCGTAAAACAGAGCGACCTGTAGCCTCCAGAATGGATTAATCCACTTTCAATGCATTCCTATGGGGAACCGCATTTCGTATGACAACATTTTCTTAAAACAAATTGACCCATAGAATGAATTAAATTGGTTTTAAGAGGTACCACTGTAATCACTGTTAGCCCAGAGGGGCCTACCTGGTGCGGGGAACCATTGGAACCACAAGGTCACCCGGGGACCTCTGCCAATGGCATTGTCAAGGCAGGCATGTCCCTAGGCCCCGAGGGGGGGGCATCCCCACGTGGCACCCCCTGGCTGACCTAAGCTATGCGGCCCTCTCTCCCAGAGGCGAGGGTGCCATCAGTGTCCCTGCCCCAAGTGGATTTCCAAAGCCTCCTAACCCAAGGACTGTGATCTCAGGATCCGCAGTGCCCTGGGGTTGGAGGAGCATAACTTGATAACTTATTGGGACTCATCGAATGCTTCTGTTCCCCACATTACCCACCAGCATGACTGATCCCATCCTTCCCATGCCAGTGTGGGATAGGCGAAAAATCCCTGCCCTTCCTCAATCAATATGGGTAAAATTTCCTATCCAGTCCCTGAAGGCGACCACAGCGAGCCACACTAGCATTGAAGCAAAGCAATGGTGGGTGGGTCGTTGCTTGTTTTGAAAGAGGCCAAGGTTGGTGAAGCCCCCATTATATAGGGCTTCGCCCTGTCCCATCTCCAGGCCTCGCAAGGCCCATGAAGTGCGTGTCTCACACCTCTGCCCAGAGAGAGGCAATGTAGCCCCAGCACCAAACAGAGCCAACGGCGGAGCTGGCCTTTTGAAGTACAGTGGTACCTTGTATAAAGGAATTAAGTCATTCTAAATGAAATTCTGTTAAGCAAATTTTCCTTTGTACAAATTTCCCATAGGAATGCATTGAAAACTGATTAATCCCGAATCCATTCACAACTGTTTTTCTGTTATACAGAATTGCCCAATAGGCAATTCTATTAAGCAATTTCCCCCTATCTCTGGAAATTTTTTCTTTTAAGCAGATTTTCTGTTAAACAATGCTTGTTATATGAGGGTCCACTCTGTCTTTGAAAATCAGAATGTAAGGTAGCAGCAAAACTGCTGTTGATCATTTGCTTATAGGAGCACATGATAAAAACATGTGTGAGGACTAAACTAGTTAGTTTGTTTCTGGGCACAATTAAATGTTTCTGTGGTCATCTTTAAACCCCTAAATATCTTATGTCTTGGACCACCATCTTCCATACTAACCAGCTCATGTCCAGTGCTTTAACAGAGTTGTCTTTTGTATGTCTGTCCCCAACTGTGGTAGAGATGAAGGACAAAAGAGGTGTCTTCTCAGTGGAATATGCTGCCATGGAGGGTGATGGAGTCTGATTCTTTGGAGGCTTTTAAGCAGAGGCTGGATGGCCATCTGTCAGGGGTACTTTGATGGGAGTTCCTGCATGGCAGGGGGTTGGACTGGATGGCCCTTGAGGTCTCTTCCAACTCTATGATTCTATGATTCTATGATCTTTGTGTTCAAGTCAATATTTTCTGGATGTGTTTTAGCTAATGTTTTATTTATAGTATCTGCCTGTTTCAATAAACACCAAGTGCATGGGAGACATAATTTGAACAAACAAATACAGATAAGTAAACAACATCATTAACTATAGGAGGGTTTGAACTTTTATTCCGTAGGTATTCTGGACAGGGAGCTGGCATTGTGTAAAACAGTGTACAGTGGACCCTCATGTAACAAATGGTTTGTATAACATAAAATCTGTACAACATAAATTCTGGAGATAAGGGAAATTTGCATAACAGAAACGTCTATGGGGCGAATACGTACAACATAAAAATGGTCGTGATTAGGGAATACTCTGTTTTCAATGCATTCCTATGGGAAATTTGTATAAATGAAAATTTGCTTAACATAATTTCATTTGGAACAAATCAATTCCTTTATACAAGGTACCACTGTATATATACACAACATCCTTATTTCATATTTATATACAGTAGTCCCCCACCACATCACAACCCTAATATTGCAATTCTTCTATATAACAAGATCCACCAATCCCCCCACCCCACACACACTGTTTTCATCCCTGCAACCCCACCCCACCATTGCCCCAGTCAATGGCTTTGCTCATTTCCCCATTCCAGAGTTCAACCAAAGATTCAATAGAATCACCCATCAGAGAGGTAGGGAACTCCACAAGGGCAGTTAAAAATTCATCTGGACTCATCAACCTTCTGGGACGTATTGCTTTTTTCTGACACCCCCCCCCCCGTGGGCAGGCTGTGAGTTACACTGAGCCTAAAGTGTACCATATAGTAGTCTGCCCAGGACAATGGGACTACAGAGAGTTCCTTTACCTCAATGTCCCTATTGTCCATATCAGGGCAGAAGGCCAGATCTAAGGTGTGGCCTGAAGAATGGGTTGAGGTAGATACAATTTGGGCCAGGCCCATTGTTGACATGGAGGTCATGAAGTCTTCAGACATCCCTGAGAGAGCCGCTTCAGCATGGATGTTAATGTCCCCCAGAACGATGAGCCGAGGGGACACCAACGTCAGCCCAGTTATCTGTTCAGTAAGCTGAAGTAGAGAAGTTGTTGTGTCACAGGGAGGGTAATATACCAAGAGAATTCCTATCTTGTCCCTGGCTCCTACTTTTAAGTACATGCATTCAAAACCAGGAAATTGGGGAGCATGGCATCTAGCAAGAGGGATGGAGTTGTGGTAGACTATTTCCACTCCAGCACCCTGTCCCCCTGGTCTGGCCTGTTGTTCCACAGAAAAACCTGGAGGACAGAGCTGAGTGAGGTTGACACCTCCAGCCTCATCCAGCCAAGTCTCTGTGATGCAAGAGAGGTCAGCACGTTCTTGCAGGATCAGGTCTGTTGATTTCTTATTCAGTGATATCTGTGAAATCAAGTGCAGTGCTGGCTGGTGAAGCCTTTGGCTGTCCTCCCAAGTTTTTGGCCCCAGTAATTACCTTTGGAAAAAGGAGGAAGGGATGAGAGCCTGATTGCCTGCTCTCTCTGGTTGCAGCTGCTAGAGATGTAAGCTTTGGTCTTAGTTTCTCAGTGAGCTTCTCTCTGTTCCATCATCCTGTTACTTCTTGCTCCCAGCTTCTCATTGAGTTCCCCTCTGTCCCATCATGCTGCAGCCTTATTCATGCCTTCATGAATAACCCAATTGGTGCTTGCTTAGGACATCTATGATATGATGGCTTGTTTCATTAGATTTGTGATAAACCCTAACCCCTTGCTCCATATTTATTTTCTGGTAGCATCTGCCGCAAACAACTTCATCTTGGGGCGCTTTTACACGACCCCTAAGATCCTCTGGTCACTTAACTTCGGACCAGAGATCTTAGGGGTTTGTCGCTCTTCTTGCGTCCCCACCCCTCCGCACTTCCTGGCTGATGGCTGCATGAGGGGAGGGAGAAAAAAAGGGACAAAAGAATAAAGGCATACCTCCCGGTGCCGGTGGAAGCTGGCACTATCATTTAGAAATGTTCTTGGGGGCTGTAATATTTAATTAATTTCATTTTTAATTAATGGGTTATGGATGAACTTGGACATTTGGGAATCTATCCAGTCACTTCCCAAATTTCTCTGAATTTTCAAAGGAGATTTTCTCTCCACAAAATAAAAATAAAAATAAATAGAGAACAGTAAGAGGTGTAAAGAAACTGTATCAAATAAATCTTTAATGTACTATCTGTAATTCAGTTTCAGTGACAGGATACATACACAGGCTAATATTAATGAACTGTGTCTTTTTTAAAAAGATAGAAAAGTTTGTCAATAATTTATCATGCCCATTGATTTATCTTACCGTTTCAGTGCAAAAGATTGTGACAAATTTTTATACTGTACATCCTACCTTAGAATATCCTTATTAGAGATGGGCACGAAAGAGAAAAATGCCCTTTCGGTTTTTCGTTTGTCGTTGAGAGGTCTGTTTCGGTTCGTTTCCGTTTGTCAGGAATTTTTTGAAAAATTTCATTACCGTTTTTCATTTTTTTGTTTGTCATTTCTACTCGCTTTTTGCACGATTTTTTAAGCATTTCCATGCGCAGGCATCCTCCAAAGCCCCAGACCAGAGGGAAAACACTTAAAAAAAATGGATGCTGGCAGAGACACAGTATAGACTAGGTATGCAGGGAGGCTGCAAAGGCAGTGGCGGGCATTGCCCAGGGTGCAAGGCAGCCGCAGAGTGACTGCACTGCGAGGCAGGGGAGGGTACTCACCGAGAGGTACGCAGCACGCACGCACGCACGCACACAGGGAGACTGCAGGACTGAAGCTAGAGTCGCAGACACAGCAATCCCACCCTATGCCATGGCCCTGCCTGTCACAGAACCTGAATCTGAGGGGTTAAATGGTGAAGAGCTGGTGGAGGAGCCTTGCAGCTCAACTCAGCAGGCAGCTGGGTCTGATGACTCAGCTGAAAGCATATCTCCTCCTCCTAGAAGGGCCATGAGCAGGATTCTGCAAAGACGTGCTACCAGGAGAGCTAGGGAAAGGGTCTTGGATGCTAGATGGGGAATCAGGTCTGGAAGCCCTGAGTACTAGCAGAAGCCTTTCCAGAGGTAAGGGTGTGTTCCCTGTTTTGGGATAAAGATGGCAAGCTTACCTTGAGCTCTCTGTGGGAGCAACGCGTCATTTGAACTTGCAACCACGTTCCTGTCTGTGACCTTGGCTCTGTTTCCTGATTTTGGACCGGCTTCCTGGACAATGGCTTTATCTGTTCCCTTGGGTTTGGCATCTGGTTTCCGTGAGATATTCTGGCTTTGACTTAGACTGGTAATTGCTGGGAGTTGGATTCTGTTATCTATCTGGCTTTCCACTAAATATCTTGGCAAAGAACTGAACTCTGCTTGTGTGTGTGTTCTGTGTGCGGGGCTTGACAGTTTGCTCCCACCCAAACTTCTTCAAGCAGAATGGAAGAGGAGGTGGCTGTTGGAATGACACCACTGGAAGCTTTGCAAAACCAAGTGCTGCTTTTGTCTCAGGCAATTGTTCAACTGCAGCAACCGGCTGGGTTGCAGCCCTGTTGCCCTTTGCTGCCTCCTGACCGGTTTGAAGGCAAGTTAGAGGAATTCCCTGCATTTTTGGCTCAATGCAAGATGTTTATTGAGGTGCGTGCTCAAGAATTTCCTACTGAGAGGTCTAAGGCCTGCTTTATCATCAGTTTGCTGAAAGGCCAGGTGGCTAAATGGGCTACTCCTTTACTCCTCAGTGCCTCACCTCTACTGGATAATTATCAGGCTTTCCTGAATCACATTTCTTCAGCTTTTCAGAACCCTGTACAGCCTGCTACTGCCAAAAGGAGACTCAGAGCTCTGAAACAGGGCAAAGATTCAGTGTTTGACTACACCACTGTGTTCCGTTTGATAGCACAGGATCTGAATTGGAATGAACCGGCACTGATTTCTCAGTATATGGAAGGATTGGCAGATGAAGTGCTTGATGAACTCTCTAGGGTGGAACAACCAAACATGTTACAGGAACTCATTACCCTGTGTCTCAGGATAGATGGACGCCTGGAAAGCCGTCGCCTCTCCCGAGGCAAGAACTACAACCGGCAACCTCTGCCATCTGTGCCTAATCTGCAATCTGGTGAAGCCCACAGAATGGATCCAGAACCTATGCAACTGGGAGCTGCTCGACCACGCCTCACCCCAGAGGAAAAGGCAAGACAACGCTCTCATAATCTCTGCCTGTACTGTGGAGGAGGAGGACATTTCGCTTCCAGTTGCCCTTTGAAGCGCTCCTCAGTAAGTGCTGCTACCTCTTCAGCAGTAAAAGGGCAGCTCCATCCTTGAAGGAACCCACAGGAATGGAGCATACCGAAGGGTTCCCAGACAATACCATCACACCCCAAGGACCTTTCCTGGTACCTGTAACTCTAGGGCTTCCTGATAGCCGGAAGGTACCTGTGTATGCTATGGTAGACTCTGGGACAGTTCACTGCTTTGTGGATGCTGGGTTTGTGCGGTGCCATCGGATTCCAGTACAGAACAAGGAAACTCCTTTGCTGGTAGAATCCATTGAGGGTCGGTTACTTTGTTCTGGGCCGATAGCTCAGGAAACCTGTCCACTTACTCTTCAGGTAATGGACCACAATGAGCAGATTTGCTTTAATATAACTCGGATGCCCCGGTTTCCTCTTGTTTTGGGACTTTCCTGGTTGCGAGCTCATAACCCATTGGTGGATTGGGTGCAAGGGGAATTGTACTTCAAGGTTCCTTGCTCAAAGCACAATTCCTCTACCATCCTGGCAGCTGCCCATGCTACATCTGACCCTGTCTTGCCCCAGGTATACCAAGACTTTGTGGATGTATTTGAGGAAAAGGGGGCTGACAAGTTACCTCCGCATCGGCCCTATGACTGTGCCATTGATCTGATACCTGGGGCACCCCTCCCTGTGGGACGAGTCTATCCTACGTCCGAACCTGAGTTAGAAGCTTTGAGGGCTTTCCTAGACAAGAACCTTTGACGTGGGTTTATACGCCCTTCCAAATCGCCATTGTCCGCACCAGTGATCTTTGTAAAGAAGAAGGGAGGGGAGCTTCGTCCTTGTAATGATTACCGGGCATTAAACAAGATCACCATTTGGGACCAGTACCCTTTACCCCTAATCTCTGAACTTTTGGACCGGTTAAAAGGGGCAAAGTGGTATACGAAGCTGGACCTTCATGGGGCGTATAATTTGGTGCATATCCGTAAGGGAGATGAGTGGAAAACCACATTCCGGACCCAGTATGGTCAATATGAACATTTAGTAATGCCTTTTGGACTGACAAACGCATCCAGTGTATTCCAGCGGATGATGAATGACATTTTCCATTATCTACTAGATCGGTGTGTGGTCATTTATTTAGATGATATCCTGATTTATTTCGCTGACCTAGCTCAGCATGTTCAAGATGTTCGTCAGGTCTTGCAGCGTCTCCGGGAAAACGGACTATATGCTAGGCTGGAAAAATGTGTTTGACATTAAGGAAGGTGAATTCCTGGGGCATATTATTTCTCCCCAGGTAATCCGCATGGACCCTAAGAAAGTAGAGGCTGTGTTGTCCTGGCAGCGACCACAAAACCGTAAGGATTTGCAACGGTTCCTTGGTTTCGCCAACTACTATCACCAGTTTATTCCTGCCTACGCCGACATTGTTGCACCTTTAAACCGTCTCCTTCAGCCCAAAGAGATTTTCCGGTGGACTCCAGAAGCAGAGAAGGCTTTCTCTACTTTGAAAACCTGCTTCACCTCGGAACCCTTGCTCCGTTATCCTGATCCACAATTACCCTTCATAGTGGAGGCTGACACATCTAGTGTTGCTCTGGGAGCAGTGCTATCTCAACAGGATGATCCCTCCCAAACCCCACGTCCCTGTGCCTATTACTCTCGGCAGTTAAAACCTGCAGAGAAGAATTATACTATCTGGGAGCGTGAACTGCTGGCCATCAAGATGGCTTTTGAGGTATGGAGACCTTACCTCGAGGGAGCTCGACACCCTGTTCAAGTGTTGACTGATCATCGAAACCTTGAACATCTACAAACAGCCCGGCGATTGACTCAGCGACAAATCTGGTGGTCATTATTCTTTTTCCGGTTCGATTTCCGGATCAAGTACATTCCTGAGGCTCGGAATAAAAAAGCTGATGCGTTATCCAGAAAACCTGAGTATGCAGCACTGGTGAAAGAAACATTAGTGGCGCCCATCTTGCCTCCCTCTGTGTTCGCGGCCAAGAATCCATTTCTCAGCTTGGCAGAAGAAATCCGTGAATCTCAAGCTTGCGATTGATGGACTCAGCAACGTCTTCAGGAACTCCAGAATGGGAATCATGGAGAGTTTTCTGCACAGCAAGGGTTATTATTACATCGAAGGCGGTTATATGTTCCTGCTGGTCCTCTTCGTAACCAGGTGTTGCATCTCTCACATGACTCTTTACCTGCTGGACACTTTAGACTTTACAAAACCCTGCATCTTCTCACAAGGGAGTTCTGGTGGCCACAGGTCTGTGCTGATGTTGCCCGATACGTGGGTTCCTGTGAAGTTTGTCGGTGAGCAAAGGATGTTGTGACCAAACCCTCGGGTCTGTTGCATCCTTTGCCAACACCCTCTGGTCCCTGGAATGCTGTCTCCTTAGATTTCATCACAGATCTTCCTCGCTCTAAAGGGTTTACCTGCATCCTGGTCTTCGTGGATTTATTCACCAAAATGGCCCACTTCGTTCCTTGTCCTAAATCCCCTACCGCATCAGAAACAGCTCATCATTACTTGCAACACCTCTTCAGACTTCATGGTTTACCTGCACACCTCATTTCGGATCGTGGGCCACAATTCACCTCTCGCTTCTGGCAAGCAATGTATAAGGCATTAGGAACACAAGTTCACCTGTCATCAGCTTATCACCCCCAGTCAGATTGTCAGACTGAGCGCACTAATGCCACCTTAGAACAATATTTACGCTGTTATACATGCTACCAACAAGATAACTGGGCGGATTTGTTACCTTTAGCTGAATTTGCATATAACAATGCTGAACATTCTTCCACTTGCCAGACTCCATTCATGGCTAATTATGGTTATCATCCTCGGTATTTTCCAACTACCCTTCCTTCCACCTCTGTGCCAGCTGCAGATGCATACATTCAAGAACTCCATGGCATTCAGGAATTATTGAGAGTTCAACTTGATCATGCTAAGGAAGTATATAAGAAAGCAGCGGACAAGAAAAGACAGGAAGGGCCACAGTTAAATCCAGGCATGAAAGTTTGGCTCTCTACTCGATACCTGAGACATCCTGGGCGATCCCGAAAACTAGATCCTCGGTTCATCGGTCCTTATCCCATTTTAGAACAAATCAATCCAGTTGCTTTTCGTCTGCAATTACCTGATTCCCTTCATATTCATCCAGTATTCCACCGATCCCTCTTGGTTCCAGCTGCAGACCCTGACCCCAACAGACCACCAAATCCTGAACCTCCTCCACCGATTTTAGTAGAAGGAGAAGAAGAATATGAAGTCCGTCAAATCTTGGATTCTCGAATACAATCTGGAGGATTGCAGTATTTGGTAGACTGGGAAGGTTATGGACCTGAAGATCGATCATGGGAACCTGCGTCCAACTTGCATGCTCCTGAGTTGGTTCAACAATTCCATGACAGTTATCCTGATAGGCCTGGCCCATCGGAAGAGGGGGACCATGGGGAGGGGGATAGTGCCATGACCCTGCCTGTCACAGAACCTGAATCTGAGGGGTTAAATGGTGAAGAGCTGATGGAGGAGCCTTGCAGCTCAACTCAGCAGGCAGCTGGGTCTGATGACTCAGCTGAAAGCATATCTCCTCCTCCTAGAAGGGCCATGAGCAGGATTCTGCAAAGACGTGCTACCAGGAGAGCTAAGGAAAGGGTCTTGGATGCTAGACGGGGAATCAGGTCTGGAAGCCCTGAGTACTAGCAGAAGCCTTTCCAGAGGTAAGGGTGTGTTCCCTGTTTTGGGATAAAGCTGGCAAGCTTACCTTGAGCTCTCTGTGGGAGCAACGCGTCATTTGAACTTGCAACCACGTTCCTGTCTGTGACCTTGGCTCTGTTTCCTGATTTTGGACCGGCTTCCTGGACAACCGCTTTATCTGTTCCCTTGGGTTTGGCATCTGGTTTCCGTGAGATATTCTGGCTTTGACTTAGACTGGTAATTGCTGGGAGTTGGATTCTGTTATCTATCTGGCTTTCCACTAAAGATCTTGGCAAAGAACTGAACTCTACTTGTGTGTGTGTTCTGTGTGCGGGGTTTGACACCCTAACTCCCACCAGAGACTGCAAGGAGGACAGGGGCTGCCAGAGCTTTTATGCCCTCTGTGGCTGCCAGACCTGCCCGCCCAGTCTGCAACCTGGGAATGCTATTGGTTGAACATGATCCCATCACATGGCTTGCCTCCATTTTGTGGCTGGTGGTGAAATCCATTTTAAAAGGAAAAGAAAAATACGTCACGATAGGAGAAGGCTAAAACAAACATTTTAAGGACCCCAACCCCCCTGATAGGTATTATCAGACAATATAAATAATTATCACTGTGTTTTTATGGATGTCCAGGGTGTTTTTTAACATTTAAAAGAACTCATTTCATTGCGCGTCGCCATTAAAGGAAACGAAACGTAACGACCACAATTTTCGTGGTTCTGTTCGTTTCGTTGCATTTTCATCACAATTTTCGTTTGTCGTTTCGTTATGTAATGGAAACGACAAACGGTAACGGAAACGAAAAAATGTTTGTTCCGTGCCCATCTCTAATTCTTATACATGTGCTTGTAATAATTTAAAGATCGATAATTGCTTTCCAAATCAAGACATTTCTGGTACATACACACATAAGATGATCCAAATAGATGACCAAAAGCCTCCACCATCCAACGTCTTGCTTCCTACATGGACTAAGTATCTTAAGGAGAATATGGAGGTTATAGACATTTCTCGCTATTGTCATCTACCTCATTATGTGGTATCCAAAGATATTCTGCTTTTTGTTCCTGGTGGCAAGACGGAGTTATCATGAACAGAGGACATCTTTAACTTTATCCTCCATATATTGATCTAATTTCTCTTTAAATGTGTCCAAGTTAGTTTCCACTCACCGTGGCAGTGATTTTCATATATTAGTTATGTGCTTTATTAAAGCTTGTATATGCATAATAAACCAAATACTTCATTTAGACTTGAGGTTTTTTTTAAATGGTCCCAAAAGATGCACCCCAAAAGTTGCTTAAAATCATTTCATGCAATTTGAATTATGTTCCTCCAGATGAAGAAGAGCAAAGCGACATAGTCTCTTTGTGCTCTGAGATTTGGCAACCTTTTTATACATTAGGTTGTCCTGTTGATATTGGTCTTGAATTCCATTCTGTTGGTTCTAGACTAGTAGGTCGATACTGCCTTCCTGTCTTTCCAAAGCACTTGCAGTTCCCCATAATTTGTAGCATGTATCTGAAACACAGATGTTTTTCCAGATGTGTGCTTGCCACCTGCCATTTACTTTTCCAATATGTCACACCGCTTCCTGTCATTCTGGGGTCCAGTATTAAGGATTAAATGTTCAAGCACCTGAATGATTTCACAGTACTCCCGCATTTCATGATGAACCCACCAGCTTTGTGTGACTGTTCAAAAGATTGCCAGGTTCCAGGCGATTCATATAAGCAGCCCAGATCATAGGGAAGGGCTTCGTCTTTCATTTTCACTGTGGTTTGGTTGACTTCTCATGAGAACCCAGTGCCAAATAAATAAATAAATAAATGCAACCTGGCATTGGGCAGTGCACACTAACACCCACCACCTACTTCTTTTTCAACTGTCCAGTGCTCTGCTAATTTTTCAGACCCCTGGCCATATTCCAATTTTTGCTTTGGGGATGCCTTGTTAAAAAGTTGGTTGTGGGACAGACTAGGTTTCAGCAC
The DNA here is from genome assembly GCA_037367245.1 of Phrynocephalus guinanensis. Taxonomy (NCBI): domain Eukaryota; kingdom Metazoa; phylum Chordata; class Lepidosauria; order Squamata; family Agamidae; genus Phrynocephalus; species Phrynocephalus guinanensis. The sequence continues at coordinate 124,545,497 of CM074733.1, forward strand.
TTCCAGGTAAGTGCATGCACATTTAAGCTCCAATCCCACATGGCATTTCAGCAGCCATTTTTTGTTCATGTTGAACAATATCTAATTGATAGCAGGCAGGTTGATAACGGAGAAGCAGAGAGAGTGAGGTAAAGATGGTGAACAGGAGTGTTGGACTGATTTCAGGTTTTCATCCCCATAAACCATGATGTTCAGGGGATGATTTCAAGCCAGTTAATCTCTCTCAGCCTATTCTGAAGTGAAGATAAAATGGGCAAGAGGAAAGCCTTGAGCTCATCAGAGGAAATGTGGGGTATAAATGCAATACACACACACACACACACACGCACGTGTGCGCGCGCACACACACACACACACACACACACACACACACACACACACACACACACACACACACAAGCAAATGAAACCACCTTTTCTCATATAACTATGCAGGACAGACTATAAATACATACATGTAGTAGAAGAGGTTCTGACATGAGGAGGTGGGGGAATCAGTGTGAGTACTTGGACAGTGGTGATGTTTGAACATAATACATACAGCACGTTTCTATTGTCTTTGTCATATGTGATATATTGATGAATGTACTTCCATTTTCTAATTGGAGATACAATAACAACAAACAGCAACAATGTACCATCTAGTCAATTCTGACTTATGGCAATGTTTTTATCACAGAATTTAGGTATGTGGCAGCCATCTTGTATGGCCTCAGGCAAGCTTGCAGTCTCAAAGCACTCCCATAAGAAGGGAATGGTAGGCCACTCCTGAGTACTCTTAAGCAGGAAAACCCTGGAAAAACATTATTGTTATTGTTTGTGTTGTTGTTATATCAATCCAAGCATCAAAATAGCCCCTGGAGTGTTGAAAAGTGACCTCTTCTCAAACCAACACTTAGACCAAGGAGATGGAGGAGATGAAGAAAGCTTTAGGGTAAAACTCTAGCACATGAGAAATATCCTGGTTAGATTTCTTATCCACCACAGAAAATGTGTCTTAGGTGAATTCTTGGTAACAGCCTATAAATATTTACTGGTTTAGCCAACCCCTTTCATTTAATTGAGTTAGGAAATATTTTGCATTTTATTAGGTCATAAAGGATATGAATGGCAAGCCTTGCTTCTACTCCTAAAACTGCCCACTGACAATTTGGGTTTTTAAGAAGTATAAAGAGAGATCATTCATAAAAATTAGCCTATATGCTGCTCCTAATAATGTTAATACTGCAGGTTAATCCAAGAACTAAACTAGGGGCACACTTAAACACAAGCTCTGAATCAGCAGCTTCAGATCGCAATTTCCTGTTTCTAAGTAAGACTTTTCTGGCCTATATAAAGCTCAGGGGAAACTATGAATACAAATAATACCCTGAAGGCTTCCAGGGGTGCAATTATCCATTTTAAGCAGATGATTCCTCCTCAAACACAGAGGGTCAGACAGGTATGTGACCTGCTTGGGTCCAGCAGACAACCAAAATTGTTGCTAGAACTTTAGATGTCACCCATCCCCATTCAGGGGTACACACACAATGCCTTTAAACCTGGTTGGAATAGCTTCTTGAATGATACAGCCAGAGATAAGAGGACAAAATATATGACCATTCATATCACAGAGAATACATAACAGGGCACTGAAATGCTTGCAATATAATTTCATTGGCTTTAGTAGCTACAAAAGTTAAGGATGTTGATTTATTTTATTTATTTTTAAGTATTTTTACCCTGCCTTTCTCCTTGGAAAAGGACCCAAGGTGACTTATATTAAGGAGAAACAATATACAATATAATCGGCACATAGAAAAGAAGGTGCTGCTGAAGGAGAGCCAACATGGCTTCTGCAAGGGCAAACCATGCCTCACTAATCTGTTGAAATTCTTTGAGAGTGTCAACAAGCATGTGGATAAGGGAGATCCAGTTGACATTGTTTATCTGGACTTTCAGAAGGCTTTTAACAAGGTCATGCACCAAAGGCTCTGGAATAAACTCAGTCATGGAATCAAGGAACAAGTCTTGTCCTGGATCAGCAACTGGCTAAGGGACAGGAAACAGAGGGTAGCAATAAATGGACACGTCTCCAAGTGGAGGGAAATAAAGAGTTGGGTCCCCAAGGTTCAGTACTGGGGCCTCTGCTTTTCAACCTATTCATAAATTATCTAGAAGTAGGAGTAAATAACAAGGTAGCCAAATTTGCTGACAACACTAAATTATACAGGGTAGTAAAAACTGAGATAGATTATGAGGAGACTCAGAGGGATCTCTTGACACTGGGGGAGTGGCAAACCAGTGGCAAATGAGCTTAGTATGCAAAGTGATGCACGTTGGGGCAAAAAAACCCAACCCCAATTACATTTATAAACTAATGGGGTCCGAACACTCTGCAACAAACCAGGAAAGGGACCTTAGTGTCCTGGTGGACAGCTTAATGAAGGTGTCAAGCCAGTGTGCCGTGGCAGTGAAAAAAGCAAACTCAATGTTAGGGCTCATTAGGAAGGGTATAGAAAATAAGTCAGCAAGTGTTATTTTGCCTCTTTATAAATCTATGGTGAGGCCCCATCTGGAGTATTGTGTACAGTTCTGGTCGCCATACTTCCAGAAGGATATTATGGAAAGTGAAAAAGTGCAGAGGAGGGCAACCAGAATGATTCGGGGACTGGAATACCTTCCTTACCATCTGAGGCTGCAATGGCTGGGCCTCTTTACTCTTGAATGATGGCACCTAAGAGGTGACCTGATTGAAGTTTATAAAATCATACACAGTGCGGACAAAGTAGATAAGGAAAAACTGTTTTCCCTATCACACATACAACACTAGAACTAGAGGGCACTCTATTAAACTTTTGGGTGCTAGATCTCAAACAAATAAGAGAATGTACTTTTTCACCCATAGGATCATTGGTCTGTGGAACTCCCTGCCAGATGAAGTGGTGACAGCTGTCAGACTTGGCAGCTTTAAGAAAGGATTGGAAAAGTTCATGGAGAAAAGGGGTACCAATGGGTATCATTATGGATGCCTAAGGGCAACCTCCAGCTTGGAGAGATAGGCAGGATATCTCTCATTGCCATTTACAGGGGATCATAAGCAGGTGACGATATCTGCTTGAGAGTACCCTGAAGCAAATGGTGAGCCAGTGTATGAGACAGAATGCTGGACTACACGGGCTGTGGCCTGTTCCAGCAAGGCTGTTCTTATATTCTTATGTTTATGAAAAGTTTACTGTTCAAAATTGGATGCAGTACTCTAGATGAGACCTAACCAGTGTTCAATAAAGAGGAACTAGTATTTCAGAGGATTTGGATATTATACTTTTGTTAATTCATCCTACAATAGCCCTTGCCCTTTTTGCAGCCACATTGCACTGTTGGCTCATACTCACCATGTGATCTACAACAACTCCAAGATCCTTCTCGCATGTGGTGTTACTGAGCCAAGAATCCCTCATCTTGTAAGTGTGAATTTGGCTTCTTTCCTCTAGATGTAGGACTGCCTACTTATCGTTAAATTTCATTATGTTGTTTTTAGCCCATTTGATAAACATTCCCTACATCCGCTCATCCAACTTATTATGAAAAATGTTGAAGGGCACCGGGTCCATGTTGCCTCCTTCCAGACTGAGAAGCAGCCACTAATAAGCCCTCTCTGAGTATGATTCTGTAACCAACTTTGTATCCACCTCCCAGTTGTTCTGTTCACCCCTTGCCTAGTTACTTTGCTTATCAGAATATAAGGGGACATTTGTTGTCAAAAGCTTTACTGAAGTCAAGATATATTATGTCTACAGCATTCCCACCAGGGAGGATTTTTTAAAAATAAAAAAAAAAGAGATAAGATTAGTCTGCTAGGATTTGTTCTTGAGAAATCCGTGTTGGCTTCTGGTTATTATTGCATTGCTTTCAAGGTGTTTGCAGAGCGATTGCTTTATAATCTGTGCCAGAATTGATGTCAGACTGACTGGTTTTTAACTTCTAGATTCCTCTGTTTTGCCCTTTTTGAAGATAGGGAAAACATTACAGGAGATGTATTCCAATCATATGCAGCTGCACTCTGCTTTTCTTTAGAACTCAAATAGAACATGATCTCTCTCTCTCTCTCTCTCTCTCTCTCTCTCTCTCTCTCTCTCACACACACACACACACACACACACACACACACACACACACACACACACACACACACACACACAAGTTCCTTTTGTTGCCACTTCTTTCACATCTGTTTGTTAGAATCAAGTCAAGGGTAGGCAGTCCTGTAGTTTCTCCTGCCATGTTTTGTAGGAGAAAATTATAGCCACACAAGGCAAGAATTTCTTGGAAGGGCTATATTTGGCAGAACTACCCTCCCAACAAATATCAGAATAATTGATATCTCCCATTATTATTACAACATGTCTCTATAAAATTCTTATAATTTGTTTTTCAAGAATAATTGATATCTCCCTTTATGCAATGCAATAATAACCTCGTGGCGCAGTGGCACAGTAGTTAAATGCCTGTACTGTAGGTAAAACTGTGCTCACGACCTGGGTTCAATCCCTGGTAGCAGGCTCAAGGTTCACTCAGCCTTCCATCCTTCCGAGGTTGGTAAAATGAGTACCCAGCTTGCTGGGGGGGGGATGTGTAGCCTGCACACTGTAATTAAAATTGTAAACCGCAGAGACTACTTGTAGTGGTATGGGGCGGTATATAAGCAGAACACTTTGCTTTATTATTACATGTCTCTATAAAATTCTTATAATTTGTTTTTCAAAGGTTTCATCTGCATCGTATCCTTGATTGGATGGTTGGTAGTAGACTTTAACTACCATGTTCCTTTTCTTTTTCATGCCAGTTACATTTATCCAGATGCTCTCAGTTGGACAACCATGATTATCCTCCTGTATTTATGTTCAGGAATATATATTTTAATGTATATTGCAACTCTGCCTGCCTTTCTATCATTTCTGTTCTTTCTGGACAATTTGTATCCTTGAATTGTTGTATTCCAGTTCATGGGAATCATTGCAGCAAGTTTCCACTTAGCCTTATCAAATCATATATATTTACCCTCCTGAACTAAGATGTTGACGATGGGGTCTCACTAGAGATCTTTGGTCTCTTTTTATTTTACATAAGCTTTCATCTACCCATTATCTCTCAGCTTGCATCTCCCTTTGGACCAGTCCTTGTGAAGTGAAACCTACATCTTCCAGGAAGTATATTCCGTGGTGCCAACATCACTTTTGCAGCCAGTTATTTACCCCGAGTACTTTCTTTTGCCTTTCTGTTGCCCTTCTGAGTACCGGAAAGACGGACATGTATAACTGCCTTGCAGGTCCATATTTTAGTTTTAACCCCACACAGAGTCTCCTACAAGAACTACATTTTAAAGGGTGTAGTTTTAGTGCCTCTGCTCGGTTGAATTTCAGCCTCTCTCATGTTCTCCCTCAGGATCTCCTGTATGTCTTCCTCAAGAATCCGAAAGAGGTTCAGTGGTTCCACGAGTGTAGGGAGTCTTCTTCTTCTTTTGCTCCCTTTGTTTGTTTGTGTTGTTTTAAATATATGCAGTTCAGTATCCAATAGAAAGAGAATTATACTGGAAATTATTAGTGTGCTCACTGGGGCTTTAAGGGTGTGTGGAATCACACCTTGCTTGTAGAGCTTAAAAACAGAGCATACCTCATTTCTGGACCAGATTAACACTGTTTGTTAGATGTTTCAAGGTTTACTTGTGAAAGCAATGTGAGCCCACTCCCCTAAAAATAACTGTATAAAAGCAACTTCAAGGATATTTTCAGAAAATTAATGGTCTGTTATAAACTATAACTGATATGCCCAGAAGTACTCTAACCTCTACTGTTGAATGGCCTTGTGTACATTAAGATGTTTTATTATGTATAAACACAGTTTCAAACAAAATGCGTAAGCTGCCATGAGACTGACCATGACATTTCTGCAGTGCAGAGGACATACTTCCACTACTAAGTCAGCCCTCAGACAATGCCAGAGAGATGGAGCTTAAAAGCCTGTATGCCAACAGTTGCAAGTGAGTCAGAAAACAAAAGCATTTACGTGGTTTCCCTTCCACGGGCCATTCACTACTATTAACACCCAGATGCACAAGTGGCTGTCTTTTGTCCATTGGTGGAGAGGTTTCTAGTCAAGCAGACTTTTGCTCTGCCAACAACTTGTTCCTTTATTGTGAACCAAAAAAGAAATCTCCTGATGACACCTTGAAAAGCAGCACATTTTATTAAGTACACATTGTGGACTGCTGCCCACTTCCTCAAGTGCACGATGGGTCTCATTTGCATCTGAAGAAAGGGGCTGTAGTCCCCAAAAGCTTATATCAAATAGAACTAGTTTGTCTTTCCACGTGGCACACAAACTCATCATAGTTGTTAATGCAACATACAAATGGGGCCTCCTCCTGAAATCTTCTATTTCAGTTTTTGTTTTCTATTTGAGATTCTTGCCTCAGTTGTATTTCAAGCAAATTTATTGTTTTCTGTGATAATGTGGTTTTGTCATAAGCCACTGCAATTAATAAGTATGTACTAGAAGGGCATGGTGGCTCAGTGGGCTAGGGTACTGAAAACTATTGACTGCAAAGTCAGCAGTTCGGCAGTTCTAGTCCCAGTGGAGCCACGCAGTGAAGTGAGCTCCCGCTGATAACCCTAGTGGTTCGAATCCTGGGTGCCATATAGCTGGTTGAGATCCTGCTGTTAACCCCTGTTCCTGCCAACCTAGCAGTTCGAAAGCATGTAAATGAAAGTAGATAAACAGGTACCGCCATGAAAAGCGGGAAGGTAAAACAGTGTTTCCTTGCAGCCACGCCGGCTACGTGGCCATGGACTTGGACAGCACTGGCTCTTCTGGCTTGAATATGGAGATGAGCACTGTCCCTAGAGTCAGACACGACTAGCATGCATGTGCAGGGGGGAACCTTTACATTTTTACTAGAAGGGCAGATTAGAAGTGCCTGCCTGCCTGCCTGCCTGCCTGCCTACCTATCTACCGTGTTTCCTCGAAAATAAGACACTGTCTTATATTTATTTTTTCTCAAGAAGACACACTAGGGCTTATTTTCAGGAGATGTCTTTCTTTTATTAAGTATAATATGCTTGAATGTCAGCCCTGCACACAACCATAGCCACGCCCATCACTAGGTCTTATTATCAGGGTAGGGCTTATATTTAACAAATGCATAGAAATCCTGCTAGGGCTTATTTTGGGGGGAGGTCTTATTTTTGGGGAAAAGGGTACCTACCTACCTACCTACCTACCTACCTACCTACCTACCTACCTACCTACCAGAAATGGGCATGAACCTCTGGTTTGGTGGTTCGGTGTGATTTATTTCCTGGCTGAACAACTGATCCTCCTCCAGTGGACACCCTTTCATCGTCAGTGCCCCACCCTGCCTCTTTTAGGAGCTGCAGCAGAATGGGTGCCCACTGGATGGGCCAGGGTGCCTAACCATGGATCAACTGTTTGCCTGGATAACATACTGCACTAGGCCACCAAACCAGCAGTTCGCGCCCGTCTGTAAGCATACATATAGACATACACACAACAAACTCATGCACAAGAACATTTTTGGTCCCTAAAACCTACAATATTTCCCCAGACTTCCCCCACACCCCCACACACACAACCTGGGCTGTAATTAGGGTAGACCCAATGGAGCTTTGCTCCAGCGTAATAGAGTGGAAAAGACAATGGAACCCAGAGGTGAATCTACTGGTGAGTACTATGAAAATACATGTTTCTGAAGAGGTACCACTCTCTCCCATTTTCCTAGAGGGGTTCATGGATTAGTTGCTGCTACTGCCAAAATTGGTCATTACAGCACTGCCTTCCCCCTAGCGAATATGGATCCCTGCTTTTACTTGTCTGCATACACATTGACAACCACAAAGAATAGTGCTGTAAACCCAGAATCCCCATGTTATAAAATAAACACAGACACATGAAATGAGAGCCCGAGGGTTGTAAGTTGACAGCAACATGGTTTTCCATGCCAAGTTAAACTCTCCTGTCATCTCCATCTTATTCTTTTTTCTCTGCAGGACTCTGGAGCTCCATTGAGGAACACCTAGTGGGAAGGGCAAACAAGCAACCACAAAGCATGTCAAGATATGGTAATGTTGGAACACACTCAGTATCAACATTTGCAGCCTTCATGCAGCTACTGGTCCTTTGGTGCTTGTCACATATTTAAATCGATATTACCAGAGCAAACTGTTTTTCTAATGCTAATGTCTGGTTTAAAGCTGCCACATTTTAAATGCCTAAAATAGAAAGAATCACCATATGCTTCAACAGCAAAATGTAGACATGGCTTTGGAACCAGGAAGTATCAGAATGTCAATAAACTGGCCTCCTCTTCTGCAAATATTTGAAAATTCCCCTTTCCCTTTGCACTCAATAAGAAGAGAACACAGCACTTAGAGGACAGGTGTGATCTAAACACAAACGGCATGCTAATCTGTCTATTGAACTACAAATTTATTTATTTATTTATTTATTTATTTATTTATTTATTTATTTATATAGCTTGTATGCCGCCCACTACCCAAAGGTCTTTGGGCGGCTCACAATCAAAATGGACAATTAAAACATCAAAATACAATAAAATTAGAATAATAAAAACATGTAAATGCAATAAATACGATACATTAAAAACACCACTAAAATTGCCATCAGGACCCACAATCATTAGTTAAAAAACTTTTGGAACAGGAAGGTTTTTACCTGGCGCCGAAATGTTAGCAACGTCGGCGCCAGGCGAGTCTCATTTGGGAGGGCATTCCATAGTCTGGGGGCAGTTGCTGAAAAGGCCCTTTTCCTGCAAGCCACCCCCTTCACCTCCTTAAGGGATGGCTCTTTCAGGAGGGCCCCCTGACTAGATCTTAATTGCCGGGTAGGTTCATATGGAAGGAGGCGGTCCTTCAGGTATCTAGGTCCTAAACCGTTTAGGGCTTTATATGTCAAAACAAGCACTTTGAATAGGGCTCGGGCAGCAACTGGTAACCAATGAAGGTTATACAGAATCGGCGTGATGTGTTCCTTGGTGGCCCTACCACTCACCAGCCATGCAGCACGATTCTGAACCAGTTGCAATCGCCGAACCGTCTTCAAAGGCAGCCCCACGTAAAGCACATTGCAGTAATCAATACGGGATGTTACCAGTGCATGCGTAACTGTCATAAGGCTCCATTCATCCAGGTAGGGGCGCAGCTGATATATATTCCGCAGCTGGAGAAAGGCGCCCCTGGCCACCGTGTCCACCTGGGCTTCCAGAGTTAGACCAGGGTCCAGGAGCACCCCCAAGTTATGGACCCTGTCCCTTAGGGGGAGTGCAACCCCATCCAGGACAGGGAACACGCTGGTTAAAAAAAAAATCTTTTCTCACTCTCCCAACCCTCAGTTTGAGTCGATGTCCCGTAGTTCTGGCATGCTGCTTGATGTTGTACACCATTTTCGCCAGGCACTGTTGATCCCTGATGTGACTTCGAGGTTCATACTTCCATCAGCTGTGATTGTAGAAATGAGGTATTTGAATTCCTCAGTTCTTGGTAGTTCAATACCATTGTTTTGGATTACACCCCATTCATTTGGGTCAATTGTCAGATACTCTGTCTTCCTCGCATTCATACGCAGGCCAAACATCACCAAATGGTCACTCCATGCTTGGGCTTGGTTCTCAAGATCTGCCTTATTTTCTGATGTAACCATGATGTTGTCAGCATAAAGGAGCATCTAACGTGCCAGATTCTGCAGATCATGAAAGCCTGCATTCATAACCAGAATGAAGAGAAGTAGGGAAAGTGCTGATCCTTGGTGGACCCCAACTGTGATATGAAAATCCCTTGATGTACCAGCAGTGGACTGCACATGGCTCTTTGGCAACTCATAGAGCAGGTTGTTCCTCTGGAACTCCATGATGTCACAGTGAATACTACATGACATCATGTGGGACTCAGTCGAACACTTTCTCAAGGTCAAGTAATGAGGCATGTACTGGTTTCCTTCTCCCCCTGTCTTTTTTATGTAGCAGGTGGGCAGCATGGATTGTGTTGATCGTTCCGCAGTTCTTGAAGAACTCAGATTGATTGACACTTAGTTGGACTATGGTGTGGATTCATGTGTCAATGATTTGCTCAAAGATTTTAAGAGTATGTAAAAGTAATCTAATCGCTCTCCATTGGTGCATTCTTTTTCCGGATTAACACTGATGTTCCCAATCATTGGGTATCTTCTTCCCCAGTACAACTGAGCTTGATTCTCTTGACAACAAAAAACTACTCTTTCATTGGATTCTACTTTTTCAAAAAATACTCAAATTTAGGCATACACATGAAGTACATGCACGTGTAGAGTAGTCTGCCAGGGGAGTGAGTTTTCCTGCTCCTCCATCAAGGGTATATTTCTTTTGAGGGGTGTGTGGAATTGATTTCGCATATGTCCCTGATGGAAAAGCACACCTTTGTCTGACCACAAAAAGCTTGAATGCCCCCCCCCCACAGGCCCCTGATCATCCCACAAGTCCAATTGCTCCTCTGCACCCTTGATTCCTTTTGCCCCCTCAATCCCACCACCACCGTCTGATCATCCCCCTGCCATCCTGCATTCACGACTGACCTTTTTTTTTTTTACAAGGGTGGCAACGAAGTTGGGGACACATACACGGACACATAAAGTTTGGATTTGGGCTAAAATCCATAAAATTTTAGCCTAACTCCAAAACAAATTATCCCTCTGCTGATTTATTCTGGCAGTGAGATCTGGCCCTAAGACACAAAACTTACTTGGTGTGCTTGGATCAGTGAGCTAAACTTACCTTACAGGTGCTTATAGGGGATGAAATGGGCAGAGGGCAAGCCTGTAACATAGCCATGTAGATTGCTGGTACATCTCCGTGAAAATCTCTGTGAAAATGACTTGGTGGAAAGAATAGAGAGTATAAATTTGCAGATGATACCAAATTGGGATGGGTTGCTAATTCCCTAGAGGATAGGATGAAAATCAAAAGGACCTTGACAGATTAGAGTGCTGGGACATTTCTGCATGGCAGGGGGTTGGACTGGATGGCCCTTGAGGTCTCTTCCAACTCTATGATTCTATGATTCTATGATTTTAAATATAATGACATTATCCTATTTCCTTTTTATAAATTAGCATGACTGGTATGTTTCTTTTTAGGGAGTGGGGTGGTGCTTGCTTATGCTAGGAATTCATTCATGACAAATTAAGAGTTGACCAATAGAGACCTATGAAAAGTTCAAGAGAGGTCAGTTGATTAAAAGGTCACCCTTGGCCAAGGACAGGTAGGTTCAAAGTCCATATCCATGGATTCTCTGGGTGGCCATGGGCAAGTCAGGGTGATGCTTCAGGTGTAAATTATAAACCATCTTCTGTTTACCTTAGGATTGTTGATAATATTGCAAATAACTTGTCAAGCGGAAGGTGTGATAAAAATTCTCAATAGTGAGAATTGCTTTGTAGTTTTTAATGAGAAAGCTGATTGGAACTATTGTTGCTTTGAGGCTTTATTTCTTCATAGGTTAACAGAGAGTTTGTGGAACTTAGCCGACAATACTCTCTCACACACACTCAAATATTAGTATCATAGCCTGATTGGAAACAGCCATCAACTGAAAAGACCTTACCTTATTAAGATAAGATATTCCCAGTGAGCTTCATAAGCTAAGGGATGCACATGTCTTTTCTTCCTTCTCTCATAGAATGCAATAGTAAAAAGGTTTATAACCAGCTAGGCTCATAATCCATCTTCAAACTATCACCACACATTGCTAATATGGAAAATGAGAAAGAATAATTAACTGGATGGTACTAAAACTGATTGCTGTTTGTTACAACAGGAGCTGTAAAGAGTTACATGTGTAAATAATTTGTTCAAATAATAATTTGGTCAAAGCAAAATTGAGGATATTTAAACTCTCTTCCATGCCTATCAGTTTCTTTTACTGGCTTTCCCCCACCATTTTACCTAGTACATAATGCTTCCTCTATTCCCATTTGGAAGCTAGGAATCTGTCACACTTAGTGTTCTAGTGATGACAGCCATCCTAGGCTGATGAAGTATTTTTGCGACACCAATTTTTATTCACCTAAGAGTTTGTGCCCAAACTCCCAACACTTAAGGAAAGGAGAAGTGTTATTGAGGATGACAGGGAAGTCCTATCTAAACTCATAAACTACTCTCCAGATTTACTGATGGACACTTAAAGTTGGTTACAGTCTCTCCTTAGAGGAAACACAGGACATTGTTATGTAAGTGGAAGAGAAGACCATATACACTGATTGTACAAGTAAAAGGAGCTTAGGAGCTTAGATTTCAAACATGCACTTTGACTAAACAACAACAACTTTTAGAGGAGGTTGCCATGTTCACTTTTAGGAGTTGTCCCCCCCCCCATATCTTAGCACCAAGCCATTTGGAGATTCAGAACTAGCAGTTTGAACTGAACCTGGAACCAATCTGGAAGCCAGTGCAGTCAGCTGAAGACAGGGAGCTACATGGTCTCTAAAGCAGATGCTAGACACCTGGATTGCTTTCCCTAAACAATCTTTAAAACCCTGTCTGTTTATGGAGGCATATCCATAGTGGTGCATAACTACAGTATCTATCCCCATACATAGATTTTACTTTGACTGCCCATAATTCTAACATTGTTATACTAGTTTTAGAAGTCTTGTTGGTTTGCTATTTAATTGTGTATTTTATTTTCATTTTAATACTTGTTGCTTTGTATATCTGTGTTACAGTTGTAAATCACCCAGAGTGGCCCTATTGCTAGATGGCTGGATTAGAAAAGCAATAGATAAAAAGATAAATAAAATTGCATATTCTATCCATTCACATGAGTTAAGTAAGCACTTAAGGGTTGAAGTACTTTTCAGATCCAAAACAGGACATACCAAAACCTAGACAAAATATGAACAATAGTAGCCACTTTGGGGATTTATTTCTCTTTGTTGATTGGACTATCAAAGCGACATGGGAACATGGACATACTCAAAGGAAATTTCCTTTGTTTTGGCCTACAATTTTGGCAAAATTGTTTTGTGGAAAAGCAAGGAATTCAGCGTTCCTAGTAATGCTGAGTATTCGGTGATGCACTGTGGAAAACTGCTCTTCAGACACACAAATAGATAGATTCTTAAAGAAACACATTTGATTGTTCATTTGTTATCTTGATAAAGATACTGGAGTGTAAAGTTAATATTGACGGATGGATTGTTCTTACATTGCTTTGATTGCTGGGGAGAGGTCAAACAGAATCAACAGAGTAGCATTCCTCCCGCTTGTCTTTCAAGGAAGGTCACCAACCAGAGCTACCAAGGCTGTTTCAGCACCGTGCTCAGGCCTGATCCTGGAGGGGAAAAAGACTAGACAATTTGTTTAATCCAGACATGCCAGCAGCAGGCCTGCCTCTCAGTTCCTTTATCAAAGAAAGGGATCTTTTTGACAAGGACCTTTATCAAAGTCTTCTGGTGGCAGGAATGGATGACTGCTTCTTTTGGTGGTCAACATTTTCTCATTTGATAAGGTGTTAACAAATCTCTAGATCAGTATTGTCAGTCTCTGGCTAAGCCTTAACTATGATGATAGGCAACAGTCCAGAGAGTACTGGTAGGCTGGGGCTCTACAAGCATATTGTCTGCATTCACTGACCACAGTAACTAACTGAACATGATTCCTCAAACTCTCACCAGAGAGAGTTGTAATTACGCCTAGTAAACCTGTATCAACCATGGACTTAATTCTGGAAGATTTCCAAGCAACTACAGGAACTGGCAAACCACTCCAGTATTCCTGCCATGGACATGGAGTCACGAAGAGTCGGTCATGCGACTGTAACAACACCAAACACACACACACACACACACACACACACACACACACACACACACACACACACACACACACACACACACACACACACACACACACCAGCAATGTATTATCCAGATTCTCAGAGTGAGCCTTTGAATGATTCACTGTTTGCCTATTTGAGATATATAGTATCTCATTAGCTCACTCACTGCCTGGAACATTAATGTTTGCAATTATTTGGAGTTGTACAGATATGCAATTTGGTGGCTTGATTTTCAAAATGCAGCCTATTTGCATTGAAGACATGATTTTGGGGTTTCAAATGTTGACACTGGTATATTTTGAGAGACACCAAACATGAAAACCTCACCTGAGATAAGTTTTCAGGCACTGGCTAGCACTGCACGTTAGAGATGGGCACGACTTGAAAAAAAAATTTTCGAGTTGTCGTTAGTCGGGCCAGTCCCATTTCGGGTCGTTTCTGGTTTTCGCGAAAATTCGCAAAAATTAGTCGGTTCGTTTTTTCGTTTTTTTGTTGTCGTTAGTACTGGTTTTTTTGGGGGGGGAGCGGGCTCCTGGAGGCACCTCTGTGGGGTGGGTGCCTCCTCTGGCCCGCTATAAAGGGAAAGTGGGCTCCTGGAGGCACCCGTGGGTGCCTCCTGCCACTAGGAAGGGGAAGCAGGCTCCAAGAGACCCCCACCTGCTGCTGCTGCAAAATGCTATGCAATAGCCATATGGATATTGCATCACATAATGTGCAGACGTGAGACCAGTGTGAGAGTGATAGGGTCATACCTTCCCTTCACAAGGCTCCCGCACCACCATGTCTCACACAGAAGGGAATTGTACTTGCTGCGTGTAGTGCAATGCAAGCAAGTAGATCTGGCTTTAAGGTGGCTTAGTGCAAGAGCTAGGGTTAGGCTAGTGACGGGTAAGGTTACGGTGGGCTAGTGGGTTGCACCTCTGGGTGCCTCTCTGACCCACTAAGAAGACAGTCTGTGACGTATGGGTACGGAGTCAAGGGTTAGGGTTAGGGCTAGGGCAGGTTTTAGGGGGCTTTTTGGCACATCCCAGAAGTCTCCATGGCCAAGTGGCCATGCGACTGGTGGGATGGCTCCAAAAATTTGCATGGTTGTCCACTCCCACATGGCTGGCCACTTGGCCAGCCCATCATTGCGCAGGTGTAAATAAAATAAAATAAAATAAAATCAATGGAGGACAGAGGAGGAGAGGAGAGACATTTTGTTGCAAGAAAAAACCCACTGCTACTGTGAAAAATCTGGCAGTTTATAAATTTTCGCGTGTTTCTGTTGTGCTTGTGTGTTTTTGGACCACGATTTCAAAAACAATATTGCGTTTGCCGCCCCATTTTGGATCCCCCGCCCGCACCGCATGGCATGGCGATGGCGACTCGCGAGTCCGGCTGCCCAGGACGGGGGGGAGGCGGGACTCCCCCCTCCAGAAACCACCCCTCCGGTAGGTGCCCTGCGCCCTTAGTCAAGCAGGCATTTTTCCGCCTGCTTTTTTGGCCCGGGAATGGGTGGGGGGAGAGTTTTAAAAGTTTTTTCCTGTGCCGTCCGTGCCGCTTGCTTGCGCTTTAATTGAGACTGGGCTTTTTGCTGGCTGCGAGCCTGCGGCGAGTCCCACCAGAGCAGCCCAGGACGGGGGATGAGGGGGGAGGCCGGGGACCTCCAGAAACAACCCCTCTGGTAGGTGCCCTGAGGCACGGCAGGCATTTTCCCGCCTGCTGGCCGGGAACCGGGTTTTTTTAACTTTTAAAAACTTTTTTTCTGTGCCGCGTGTGGCATCGCGCGATCTCGCGATGCAAGGAACGAGCACGACAAATCAGACCAAAATTGTTCGTTCGTCGGTTCGAGCTCGAAGTCTGGGGGAGTAATTCCCGTTACCGTTTCCGTAGAGTAACGGAACCGAGTAACGGAAACGGAAACGGAAATACCGCTAAGTCGTGCCCATCTCTACTGCACGTTATTGATCCAATGTTAACAGGCAAGACAGTTTTTACATAACCATTTGAAATACAGGCAAACCTTTGTCCCAGAAAATTATTGCTTTTAAAGCTGTCTGTTGCAAAAATACCATACACAGTGACATAGATGTCCAAGGACTTTGAGTAGGAACTTGACAAAGAGAATTAAGTTTTTTGAATGTTCAGCTGCAAAAGCGGTTATTTTCTGTGATGATGGCTTTTGCCTGTTGGGTTACTGTAGGATAACAGTCTAAAAGGTAACTATGCCTGGAGCAACATGCTGAACAAGACTGGTCAGATGCCGTAAGCACATCTGATCTCGTCTGATTTTGGAAGCTATGCAGGGTCGGCCCTGGTTAGTACTTGGATGGGAGACCACCAGGGAATACCAGGTGCTGGAGGCGCCTGGAGTAGGAACTGGCAAACCACTCCAGTATTCCTGCCAAGAAAACTCCATGGATATGGAGTCACGAAGAGTCGGTCACGACTGTAATGACACAATATATACACACATGTTCTTAATGAAATCAAAGGCAGTTACTTCACATCCATTTTATCTCTGTTAGTGTTGCACTTAGGAGCGGTCCAAAAAATTGTTACTTCATTCTGTCATGCAACTACTGAAATTTGTCTCAACCATGCTCCCAGAACGGGTGGTAAGCGCGACAATACTGTCCCGGGTGGTGGGGTAGGGTTTTCCCTTGTTACTCTTTGTTTCCGCTTTCTGTTCTGAGACAAGACACCGTGTAATAATGACTGTCACACAACAAAACATTTGTTTCTCTCAGAAAACTGTGTCTGTTTTTTTTTTTTACTTTTCAGAAGCGAAATATCAAAAAAGAATTTTTAAGCCCTCCCCCCAAAGGATAAAGCAAGCTAGACAAATTCAGTGTTTGTCACAGTACAAGACCGTGAGGTAACAACGCTTGTCAGGAGACAAGTTATCACGACTAGACATGGGCACAACTTGGCGAAATTCTCGTTTCCGTTTCCGTTCCTCGTTTCCGTTACGCAACGGAAACGGTAACGACAATTAAGCCGTCAGAACTCGAACTCGAACCGATAAAAGAAAAATTGGGTCTGATTTGTCGTTGTCATTCATGGCATCGCGGCGATTGCGCGATGCCAAGCGGCATAGAAAAAAGGTTTTAAAAAAAACACCGATTCCCGGCCAAAAAAGCAGGCGAAAATATGCCTGCCTGAGTGAGGGCACCTACCAGAGGGGTGGTTTCTGGGGGGGGTCCCCGGCCTCCCCCCTCTCCTGTCCTGGGCTACTCTGGTGGGGGGCATCCTCGTCGTCTCGCCATGCCATGCGGTGCAGGGGGATCCAAAATGGTGACCGCATTTTTTTTTTTTGAAATCGTGGTCCAAAAACCCACCAAAGCACCACACAGAAACATGCAAAAATTAGGTATTTTAACTGCCTGAATTTTTACAGTAGCAGCAGTGGGTTTTTCTTGCAATAAACATCTGTCTCCAATCCCATTGATTTTATTTTATTTTATTTTTATATTTTATTTTTTTACACCTGCGCAATGATGGGCTGGCCATGGGATGGGACCATGCAAATTTTTGGAGCCATTCCACCAATCGCATGGCCACTTGGCCAGGTTTTGACTGAGACTTCTGGGATGTGCCCGTCGGGCATAAAAAGCCCACTATAACCCTAGCCCTAACCCTAATCCTAACCCTAACCCTAACCCATACGCCAGTACACTGTCCTTCTTAGTGGGTCAGAGGCACCCAGAGGTGCAGCCCACTAACTCACCCTAACCTTACCCGTAATAACCCTAAGCCTAGCCCTTGCCCTACCCCCAACCCTGAGCCAGATCTGTACTTGCATTGCACTACACGCACGTACACTGTCCTTCTTAGTGAGTCAGAGGGCGCCCAGCAGAGGCATTCTTCTCTCACCTCGCTCACCAGTCCAAAGTTCCAAAAAACTCTGTATGCCAGTATGCTGTCCTTCTTAGTGAGCTAGAGGCACCCAAAAGAAAGGTGCCTCTGCCAGTGCCACTTGGTACGCAATGGCTACACGGTCATGTACCCTTTCTTTTCCCTTTGTAGGGGGCCAGAGGAGGCATCCACCCCAGAGAGGTGCCTCCAGGAGCCTGCTAAATGCCTTCCCTTCCTAGCAGGCCAGAGGAGGCACCCACCCCAGAGAGGTGCCTCCAGGAGCCCGCTACCCTACCCCCCTAAACCAGTACTAACGACAGACGACAAACGAAATGACAAATTTTTGAAAAAATTCACGACAAACGGAAATGAGCTGAAACGGGCCGGCTCCAACACACGACAACTCGAAACGTCATTTTTCCTTGTCGTGCCCATCTCTAATCACGACCATGGGAACACTGAAACAGGGTCAAAACCACGGGATTGCGACCAATGCTGTCACAGTCACAAAACAAAACTATTCATGGAACAAAGAAGGATGTGAAATAACCACCAAAGAGGACCAGTGTCTGTTCCAGTTTTAACAAATATTCAGCAAAAGTCCAAGCAGAACTACATTGCCAAGGAGAATTTTGTAGGCAGTTTATGGAAATAACTTTGTTGTAGCATGACCTCAGGTGTATTTTCTGGTTCTTTGATATTTGCTTGGGAAGCAGTGTTGTTTGTTGTGCTTCTCCTGTTGTACAGCGTGATCCTTTGGTCTGCCTCATAGCTTTGCTGATGAGCTGTCAGCATCGCTGGAAATTCACCGATGCCCGACTCTGCTTTGTCAACTCTTTTTGTCTAAATAATTTACATGACAGTGCTGAACTGGTGTGACTCCTCTCAGCATGCCCAATCATCATACCTTGAACTGAAACAAATGCCTTTCCACCAATATTGTACGACATTTGCTTTAAATCAAATTTACTGTTTGGAATAAAAGTTCAATGCCTGGTTATTATTTTCTTTTTGCTATCGTCAGTTTCTGGAAACCATCAGGTAAACATACATTTCACAGGCATTCCCAGGCATTTCATTCTTAGAGCACATCCAGATAGAGCATTTGTTCTTGTACCAGGTTTTGCACAGATTTCATCACATTTTCTCCACTATCCACACCATGTAAGTCTTGTCTCAATTTGTCCAGTGCATTTCTCCATGACTTTCTGTTCATCTTAAACCTCTTTAATAAAGGATTTTTAAAATGTATAATTTTGCAGCATGCCAGAGCCTAAGGAACAAGAGATTCTAAGTCAAAAGCATTCAATTAGTGCCAAACCATAAATTTAAAACAAACAAACCAGCCAGAGAAGCTCACGATTTAAGCATTTCTGCAAGATTTTAAAAAGATTTATTTTAAAAAGTTACTAATTTCTTAAAGGGAACAAAATAGGAATCACAATGGATGCTTGAGACAAGAAAACCCCAGCTGAAACCTTTCAAATAGAGCTAAAGCACCAATCAAAAACAGAACAAAACAAGACAGAAGCTCATTTGTTAAACATTAGAGATGGGCACGGAACGAACATTTTTTCATTTCCGTTAGTCGTTAGTCGTTCCGTTATGTAACGGAATGACTAACGACAATTTGGACGGGACAGGCTCGAACCGAAGAGAACCAAGAAAATTTTCTTCATTCTGTTCATTTCCATTAATGGCTGCGCGATGACCTACCTCATGCTGGCCCGGCCCAGAAGTCCTTCAGAGATGGCGGGATGGCAGCAACACAGCGACCAGGAAGAGGGGAAAAAGCCTACCCTGGAAGTTTGGCTTCACTTCCGGGACAGCCCGGCTGTCATTGCCAGCGGGGAGGACTGTCAGAGAGAGCCCCGTTCTTGTCTCGCAAGCGGAGGCGGGACCGGGGCTCCCTCTCCAGCGATCTCCGCCGGAGGTGCAAGACAGCTACCACAGCTGTCATCCCGGGCGGAGGAGATCGGCCTGAGGCTCGGCCATGGTCTTGATTCCGCGTGCGAAGGCGGGATCACGGCTCGATCTCCTCCGCCCGGGGGTGACGGCCAGCACAGCTGTCACCCGGGGCAGAGGAGATAGGATCGGCCCTGGTCTCGCTTCCACACGCGGAGGCAAGACCGGCTCGATCTCCACCGCCGCGGGTGGCGGCCGAGCAGCTGTCACCCGGGGCAGAGGAGATCGCCTCAGCCTCCTGGGGAAGCCGAATCCCCCCTTCTCCCCTCTGGTTCGCGTGGAGAAGATCCCTCCGAGTCCCCCCTTCTCCCCACTTCCCCCCTCCCAGAGCCAGTGCCCAGTAGCCGCTCGGTGCTAGCTTCGGGAGGGGAGAAGATTTAAAAAGCCCGCTCTCTCCTCCCACCTGATGGGGTGGGGGAAGAGCGGGCTTTTTAAATCCCCCCCAGCCCTTCCGGGCACTGCTGGTGCTGTCAAGCCGGCTAGGAGAGCGCTCCCGTGGCTGCGGGATCGTTCTCCTGGCAGGCTTGCCACTGGCTCCAGTGGCCCGGGGGGCCCAAAGGGATCTTCCCTGTGCGGGTCATGCAGCGCGCCTGTCATGACCGGTGTGGGGAAGGCGGGACCCCCATTCCTCCCCTCTGCATGCAGAGGGACTCAACGGGGGTCCCAAACGGATCTTCCCCGTGCCGGTCTTGACAGTGCGTAGGGCAGTCGAGTCTCCCCTTCGCCTCTCTGTCCCGGCAGCTCTGACATCCAGCGTGGGGAAGGTCCCTTTAAGGCGCTGGAAAGGCGGAGGGCACGTTGGCTTGAACTTCCACGGCTGGGACTTCCGTTTCCTCCCCGCCGCTGCTGGCCTGACTGGTGGACGGGGACGACATCCCAGTGCTGAGGGGAGAAGCCAGCGGGCGGCCCGCTTCCCCCAAAAATCGAAAAACAGAAAATGAAGTGGCCCCCAGGAGCCCCCAAAACAGTAAAGAACCGAAGCGGGGGCCCAGGGGCCGAAGAACGGAAACGACCGCCATTTTGGTGTGTAGTGCCCATCTCTATTAAACATTTCTGCGAGATGGTGATGTCTTAGGGACAAAAGGGCCAAAGTCTGAAGGGTAAAACAAAAATCATGTTCCCAATTCATTCTATACATTCTAAAATATTTGATAAATGTTCCCACTGATTGTTTGCTGGTGCTGGATAGAACCCCAGCACACGTGATGGGAATTCCAGATATGACCAGAGCCACTTGGGTATCAGTGCTGACTGTAGGCAGCAGAAATATAGTGCGACACCAATACAGCACTGTGTGTCCCTGTGTTTTAGAGTGAATTTTGGTTACAGCTAAGCATGACACATGCAGTCTTACCAGACTGACGAACCTGCTTGGATGAATAGAAAAGAAGTCTGGTTGATTACCATGGCTCAACTTCGAGATGACATATCCAAGAAAGAATATGATATTGAGAATTATAGGTAAACATATTTAAAATACAGTAATGCCTCAGTTTATGATTGTTTTGCAAAACAAGCAACCATTTCTGATCAATTTTACCTTAATCAAGTAGCACTGTCTTGCAATACAAGCATTGGAGCAGGTCACAGGATCGCAACTGAGCCAATGGTCAGGATCTCTCTCTCTCTCTCTCTCTCTCTCTCTCTCTCTCTCTCTCTCTCTCTCTCTCTCTCTCTCTGTGTGTGTGTGTGTGTGTGTGTGTGTGTGTGTGTGTGTTGAATTGTGGGGCATTGTCTGGAACATTCCTTCTCAGCCAAGCCTCCAAAGCAGGGGGAGGAGAGGAACTAGTTCTCCCTTGCACCAGCCAGGAACGTTTTCAAAGGAGAGTGCAGGTTAGGGTTTTATTTATAAGTGTATTTATATTTAATTTGTTTTCAGCATCCTTTCTTACTTTTCAAAACATTTATAATCATGGGTCAGCTAGTCAAGTGTGTAAAGGGCTATAAACTGCATTATATTATTGTCATATTAAAAATAGAGTAAATCCAGTTATTAGTCCCAAGCGGAGCAGATTCCGCAACCAAGTACCTAAACTATGGTATTGATGTGGACTTCTAGCCAACTTATTTTGTGAGTTTTGCTGTTTTGTGTGTACAGTATGTGGTCTATGGGGCCCCAGAACAAATCATCGGAGTTTCCATTACTGTATTTCTTATGATGAAATATGCTTTGATATACAAGTGCTTTCATTTACAAGCATGTTTCTGGAATGGATTATGCTCATAATCCAAGGTATTACTGTATATGAATTTTGTTGTTGTGTCATTACAGTCATGACTGACACTTTGTGACTCCATGTCCATGGAGTTTTCTTGGCAGGAATACTGGAGTGGCTTGCCAGTTCCTGCTCCAGGTGCCTACAGCACCTGGTATTCTCTGGCGGTCTCCCATCGAAGTACTAACCAGAGCCGACCCTGCTTAGCTTCTGAAATCGTGTGAGATCAGATGTGCTTAGGGCGTATGCACATAATTATTCTACAGGGAATGGAGGATATGCTTTATGTACTATGTTGCATACTTCTAACATTTACAGATAGACAAATAGATTGATGGTACAAAAATTATAACTATAAGCATTTAGCCATACATAGTAGTTATCCATAAATAGCTACAGATCTATACAGCACGTAAAACACAATGGTAGCCAAGCAACAATGCTTCCAGAATTTTCATATAAAATGGGGGAGGGGAATTAGCTAATGCGGATGGCTGATATTAATTTTAGAAAACTTTAAAAAAAACACTAAACCCAACCAATTTTTACATTTGACAAACAGCACTATAACAGCTGTACAGAAAGTCTGTATTTTTATAGATCCCATATTTCCATGACACGAGGGGTAGGGGAATGCCACATATACTCCAACATAGACATTTTGTCAAAATAAAATGGAATAAAAATCTGATGCTAGCTAAGACAAATGGACAGCTGCTGCCGAGGAATACTTTCCATGTGGAAACCTTCCCCCCACAACCACCACCAGGTTTCCTGTTAACATACTTTACAGTTTGCTCCTCTTTTTCACCACGACTAAAATATCTCCTATTACACTACATTTGTGCATATTGAAAATTCATTCAGTATGGCAAAGGTGTGTGTGTGTGTGTGTGTGTGTGTGTGTGTGTGTACATTAATGATTTTAAGATCTCTTTTCTATATACTGTACTATACTAATCCATGTCTGTTATAATGTTAGTGGCTTCAAAAGCAAAACAAATGGCTTCCACAAGTAAACTTGACTAAGGAAAGCTTCCATTGTAATTCAGTAAGTTACATTATGACTGGCATATAACAAGTAATGACTTCAACTGTGGCAGATCTGTGACTTGTACTGTATTAGCTACTTTTATAGCTGCAAGCAGTTGTGTGGCCTCACTGCTTTTATGAATGCATTTTACTTTGAATTAAAAGGTAACTATTTTAGCTCCTGTTGAATAACTGGAAAGTAAAGCATACATTTAAAAATTCTAGAACGACTATGGTAAGTAGCTATTTAGAGGTCTTAGAACTGTAACTAATAATTTTAAAAAGTAATTTTCCAAGCCCTGATACACCTACTGTGAGTCTGGAGGTGCAGTCACTGAGGTGTCTAGCAAGGTAATCTATGGATTTCTGTAGAATTTGCTGTTCTTTCAGTTTTGTCTCGGCTTGGCTGACCAGCATGAACCAGGTAAGGCCTGATAGCATAAAGTGGTTGTACTTTTCTGATTAGCAAGGACATTATATCCGTGGCCATACTTTCCCTTTTTCCTCCGAGTTTAATTGCAGTCTTCACAGTACTACTGAGGAGTGGAAGAATCAGTTTTTTCTAGTTATGAACTCACCTGGTTAATAGGTAAAAAACTTAGTGTTATCTTTAAAACAGCAGTTAATACCTGTTCATTTTTTTAAAAAGGCCAGCTGCTAGTGAAGATGAAAATGCTAGCACAGTTTTCTTGATATCAAGACATGCAGAGTTTCTCTCTAGATAGACAGTATGGAATGGCAACATCCAACGGCCTTAGCATAAACAATGCCAAGTCTAACAAAACTTGCAGTTTGATGCCTAGATGCCCTAAGCACATCCGATCTCGCTTGATTTCGGAAGCTAAGCAGGGTCAGGCCTGGTTAGTACTTGGATGGGCGACCACCAGGGAATAGCAGGTGCTGTAGGCACCTGGAGTAGGAACTGGCAAGCCACTCCAGTACTCCTGCCAAGAAAACTCCATGGACATGGAGTCATGAAGAGTCGGTCACGACTGTAACGACACAACACACATACACATGGATAAACATTGCTGTCTTCATTTATGCTCTCTCACTGCAGTATGTCACACCTGCAACACCTACCACCCCATCGACCAGGCCATGTGAAAGCCTTCTGTGAAAGCTGAGAAAGGCTCTATCAGGTTTACTTCTCCTAGAATTCATTTTCTGTCAGTTTTGCCTTTTTTCAATCAGGGTTGGGAAAATTTATCTGAGACTCTTAGGTTCATATGAAGCGGATCCTCTAGTTCATTACATCGCATAGCAGACCTTCATCAGTCTCATGCCTTTTGTAGTAATGTAACTTTCCCCTCATTCCCATTGCAATTAATTAAACTTAATAGAGTTTAAAAATCCTATGGTTCTGATGAAAAGAGATTCGTATTGAGTCCTCCACAGACGTACATTTATAGTAGAAACTTAAAGTGAAAGTTCACAGTAATGGTTCTCCCCAAGAAATCATGGGAATAGCAGGATTTTTTTCAAGTTTTCTCGACACCAATGTATCTTTTTAGAAACAGAAAAAGTAACTTTTTATACTACAGTTTCAAGAACCCCATAAACAGCATAGCTTGTGGCCTTTGCTTCTTTCATGTGGAAAGCAGCCTGCATTGTGTCATCATCACATATGTTTGTCACTTCAGTCCCACAAAGGCAACAGCAAAGGGTTCTTGGTTGTGGTTCAACCAAGATCTCTCCACAGATATAAATTGTGGAGAGATCTGTTAAAGATATGAGTGAACTCATAGAGTAACCAAGATTAATCTTACCATTTTATGGGAGCAGTCGGTATCATGCCATATTACTTTGGCTGCACAATAAGAGTGTCATCACTGTGACTTTGACTGACTCTATGTCTCAGTGTATGGCGATGCTCATTCTGAGAAGAAAAAGACAGCGGGAAACATATGAGGGTACTCAGATTAGGAGGACAGGGAAGATGTACAGTATGTTCAGAACCCACATTACCATGAAACATCTTAAGTTGATGTTACGTTGAGCTAAGACCATGTGTTCACTGCAGTTTAAATCCATTGTGTGTGAATAAAAAGTTAGATGAAGCCCTCTGTTTTCCTGCTTATGTGATACACCCTTTTAATTTCACCTCATTCTCCTGTTTTCATGCACAGCCTTGATTTGCATTCTCCATAATACAGGTTGAACACTATTGGCTACAATACAGTTCTCAAGAAGAATTTTTACAACGGACCATCACATCACAGCTTTGTTAGAAGATGCATGAGCCTGTGGTTGACAAACAACAAACTATGAATGACATAGAGACTGCTTTTATCAACATTCAGGTGATAAAAAGTTAGGCCTTGCCTTCAAAGAGGGTGGCAACAGCACTGTCATCTTACATAAATCCTATGGAGGGGAAGTCTATCGATGGCCAGCAGTCCCAGTATCTATATCCTGTATTAGGATTACTTCCACTGTTAAGTGGCAGCATATCTCAGGTTTGCCACCTGACAAGGAGCTATGAGCAGAAAGACATTCAGGAGAAAAAGCAATTAACCAAATAAATCTTCTTCTGGCTTCCCACCCCCATTGATTTTACCACTAAGTTTCCTGAAACTTTCCAGAGGCAGGCCCACATAAAATGTGTTGCAGTAATACAGGTGGGATGTAACTAAGGTATGTCTCACAGTGGCCAGATCAGACCTCTCCAAGAATGGGTGCAGCTTAGTGTCAGTTGTACTCTTTGACATGGAGTCATAATACAGATCTTAATACAGGCTACTATAAGAATGAAAGAAGCTTTTGATATGTTAATTTATTTATTATAGGATGAGAAGGGGGCCAATGAAGGTCAATTGATAAAGACCAAGAAGTCATAACCTAAAGTGCAAGATGCTAGAATACCACTTAGAGTGGAGAAATAGAGATTGTTGCAGATGTTTTTAGCATTGCTCATGTTTACTGTTTCTCAGAGTGGTGTTTGGTCGATCCCTTTTAGTAGTTGTATACTTATTGTTTTTAGCTTTATTATCTTTTAATGATGTAAGCCACCTTGAGTCCTTTTTAAGGAGAAAGACTGGGTAAAAATATTTCCAACAAACAAATAGGTTGGTGGGCCGGTTATTATGTGAACAGAATTTTGGACTATGTAGAATATTGGTGTGATCCAACGTGAGTGTTCTGTTCCTTGAATCCCACTCTGCTGGATTATTGATACCCAAACTGAGCTGTCCACCTTTCCCTTTGACATGGCTTGGTTTCCCCCACAGAGCAGTAAACTGAGCTTGGCATGGCGTCCCCTAGGGCAATTTCATCTACACTTGAATAGCTACCGACTGGCAGTTGACCCAGTGTCTACATTCACACTTCCACAAAAGTCATTGCTCAAGGGCAATTAACAAATGTGAGCTAGTTTATTTACTTGAATTGGGAGCATAGCACTGTTTCACTCCACTGTGATGAAAGGCTTAAGGGGGTGGGTGGGTGGGAGATCCTGCATCCTTCTGCAGAGTCTCTAGTCTAGACATCAAGCTTCCGGCCTAAATATTTCTGAAAGAAAATTTGTGGCCTTGATGCTTTTCCTTCCTTATGCTTCACACCTGTGGCACTCAGAGCATTTCCAGCAAAGATAGGTGTTTGAATCTGAGAAATAGGGAAGGTGGTGTGAGGCATGAAAGTACAGATTAAAACAGCTTTGGTTTTAAGACTCTTTGTTATATAACTATATATCTGTATCTGTATCTATATCTCTTTTATACTGATGAACAGAGTCCAGTTTCTAAATCCATTCCAGGAAGGGAAGGGGCCCTGTTTTCAGTCCTTTTGCTGCCTTGAATTGCATTTTTGAAAGGACTATGCCGCTGTGGGCTTTAAATTTGTTCTTCTTGCGTATGCTGTTTTAACCTTATGAAGCTTTCAGCTGCTGTTATATATTTGCTGCCGGATTTACAGCACCACTCTCTGAAGAGCGAATGCTGCTGTCTGTCATCACTGCCTCTTCTTTCCCTACCGAGGCAACGGTTATTCTATTAAGTGTGTGGGCATGTTTATATGAAAGCGACAAGGAAGAATTATTGGCAGCACTGTGTGACACAACAGTCAAAACTACGTTCACATTTTCTGGCACAGAATACAGCTGTTTACAGGTGAAGCTCGAAAAATTAGAATATTGTGCAAATGATCATTTATTTCAGTAAATTAAATCAAAAGGTGAAACTAACATATGAGATAGATTTATTACATGCAAAGCAAGATATGTCAAGCCTTACTTTGGTATAATTGTGATGATTATGGCATACAGCCCAAATTCACAATCTCAGAAAATTAGAATATTACATGACATAAATAACACAATGATTGGAAATAGAACAATATTGGACCTCAGAAAAGTATAAGCATGCATATGTACTCAGTACTTTGTTTGGACCCCTTTTACATCAATTACTGCCTCAATGTGGCCTGGCATGGATTCTATCAGCCTGTGGCACTGCTGAGGTGTTATGGAAGACCAGGATACTTCAATAGTGGCCTTCAGCTCCGCTGCATTGTTTGGTCTCATGTCCCTCATCTTTCTCTTGACAATTCCTCATACATTCTCTATGGGATACAGGTCAGGTGAGTTTGCTGGCCAATCAAACGCAGTAATCCTGTGGTCATTGAACCAGGTTTTGGTAGTTTTGGCAGTGTGGGCAGGTGCCAAGTCCTGCTGGAAAATGAAGTCAGCATCCCCATAAAGATCATCTGCAGAAGGAAGCATGAAGTGCGCCAAAATATCCTGGTAGATGGCTGTGTTGACCAGCAGATGACTTAATGAAGCACAGTGGACCAACACCAGCAGATGACATGGTTCTCCAAATCAACACAGACTGTGGAAACTTCACACTGGACTTCAAGCATTGTGTATTGTGTGCTTCCCCATTCTTCCTCCAGACTATGGGTCCTTGGTCTCCAAAAAGAAAAGCCCATAAGAAAGATTGTTCTGTTCCTCCACAGCTTCCTTTTAACTAATACTCAGTGGGGTACTGTCTCCAAACATGAGCGACCAGTGGGGGTCACCATGTTGCCTTTCTAAGACCAAGTGGCTAGTCCATAATGTTTATGACAATACAGAGTACCAGATTCATTAGAGGGAAACAACACTTTGATTATATAGTAGAATGCTCCAACTTGTCACTCACACCAGCTTTTGAAAAGGCGTAGCTGAAGACATCTTGCAATTGCAAATGTGTTCACTTAGCCATATATAAATCCAGCCACCTGGTTGGCAGAGGCAGATGAAAGATTTATGGCAAAGCCATGTTTACGACCCTTAGAATCTCAGCTTTCATTTTTTTTAGAAAAGTGTGTGCGCGTGTGTGCGTGTGCGTGAGTACACATGTGTGTCTCAAACTTATCTGGGAAAATGTTGTGGTATTCCCTTTTAACCAAGAAATATGGCTCCAAAAGCCTGATTTAGTATAGCCTTTTCATCTGGTTACATCTTCCCAACCTACTACGAGCACAGTGCTTACCTCTTAAAACTCCAGTTCTGCTCATTCCCATCACTGCAGAGAAAGGGTTAGCTATTATGGCAAGGCTGTGGATGTCGACCAGCACAACTCTGTCTGTAAGATGGCTGACTCCTAACAAAGTCAGTATAGGAATGTTCCAATAGCATACATTTTAAAGAACCAGAGAGAGAGAGAGAGAGAGAGAGAGAGAGAGAGAGAGAGAGAGAGAGAGAGAGAGAGAGAGAGAGAGAGAGAGAGACCCTGACCATTGGCTCAGTTGCGATCCTGTGACCTGCTCCAATGCTTGTATTGCAAGACAGTGCTACTTTAAGGTAAAATTGATCAGAAATGGTTGCTTGTTTTGCAAAACAATCATAAACTGAGGCATTACTGTATTTTAAATATGTTTACCTATAATTCTCAATATCATATTCTTTCTTGGATATGTCATCTCGAAGTTGAGCCATGGTAATCAACCAGACTTCTTTTCTATTCATCCAAGCAGGTTCGTCAGTCTGGTAAGACTGCATGTGTCATGCTTAGCTGTAACCAAAGTTCACTCTAAAACACAGGGACACACAGTGCTGTATTGGTGTTGCACTATATTTCTGCTGCCTACAGTCAGCACTGATACCCAAGTGGCTCTGGTCATATCTGGAATTCCCATCACGTGTGCTGGGGTTCTATCCAGCACCAGCAAACAATCAGAGGGAACATTTATCAAATATTTTAGAATGTATAGAATGAATTGGGAACATGATTTTTGTTTTACCCTTCAGACTTTGGCCCTTTTGTCCCTAAGACATCACCATCTCTTTAAATAAATCTTTTTAAGAGCTTGCAGAAATGTTTAATAGAGATGGGCACGACACACCAAAATGGCGGTCGTTTCCGTTCTTTGGCCCCTGGGGAGAGAGATTCTTGCTGCCTATCAAAGACTGGTCTAGTCCAAAGCCCCGATTCCCACAGTGAAAGGCTAGGTGCCTCCAGGGCCAGAAAGACCTATAAGAAGAGCATATAGGAGATGCTTCTTCCACTCCATGCTTACATTACAGCTAGTACTGTATTCAGTAGCACACTGAACCACACCAAGTAGATCTGTGATGCATCATCTAGCACCCCAGTGAAACTGATCCCCATTCTTTTCAGGGAAGTTAGTTCTTAGAGTATACTCTTTTTTTGCCAGGAACTTTGGAATGTTGCCTCTTTGGACTAAAATCCCTTAGCCAGCATATTGTTCAAAAAAGTTCGTTTTTCAGACTATAGTTTTCTCCAACAAAAAAAACACCTTCATGATTATGAGCTTCTAGTGGTGTACAAAGCACAATTCAGAAAGTATTAGGTTACCCATGCAGACTGTTGCATATCTTTTCCCTTATTTCCTGAACTCCTTATTTAAATTCAAGCTTCAGCCTGAAACACAGTTAATCAGCAAGACAAATGATGGCAACATACAGCACTTTGGGGACATAAGAACAACATAAGAACATAAGAAGAGCCATGCTGGATCAGGCCAAAGGCCCATCGAGTCCAGCTTCCTGTTGCTCACAGCGGCCCCACCAGATGCTTTTGGAAGTGCATGAGACTAGATATCTGTCTCCTGATACCACTCCCCTGCATCTGGCCCTTGAAGTACCCTGGTTTTAAGCCTGGGGATGACACATCTCCATCATGGTTTGTAACCTGTGATGGACTTTTCCTCCAGGAATCTGTCCAATCCCCTTTTGAAGGCATCCAGGCCAGATGCCATCACCACATCCTGTGGCAGGGAGTTCCACAGACTAACAACGTGCTGGGTGAAAAAAAATATTTCCTTTTGTCTGTTCTTACTCTCCCAGCTCTCAATTTGAGGGAATGTCCCCTAGTTATGGTATTTTGTGAGAGGGAGAAGAGTGTCCCTCTATCCACTTTACTCATGCCCTGCATTATTTTGCACGTCTCAATCATATCCCCCCTCAGGTGCCTTTTTTCCAGACTAAAGAGCCCCAAATGCTGTAGCCTTTCCTCATAAGGAAAGTCCTCCAGCCCAGTAACCATTTTAGTCACTCTCTTTTACACCTTTTCCAGTTTCACTATGTCTTTTTTGAGAGGCGGTGACCAGAATTGTACACAATACTCCAGGTGCTGCCTTACTATCGTTTTGTACAATGGCATTATAATGTTGGCTGTTTTATTTTCAATCTCCTTTTTGATAATCCCTGGCATGGAATTGGCCTTCTTCACTGCTGCCACACACTGGATAGACCCTTTCATTGAGCTTTCCACCAGCACACCAAGATCTCTTTCCTGATCTGTCATGGATAGCTCAGAACCAATAAGTTGATAGATAAAGTTTTGATTTTTTGCTCCAATATGCATTACTTTACATTTTCCTACATCAAAATGCATCTGCCAGTTTAGAGAGATCCTTCTGGAGCTCTTCACAATCTTCTCTGATTTTTACCACACAGAAAAGATTTGTGTCATCCGCAAACTTGGCCACCTCACTGCTTATCCCTGTCTCCAGGATATTTATGAACAGATTTAAAAGCACCGGTCCCAGGACAGATCCCTGGGGCACACCACTTTTAACCTCTCTCCATTGTGAAAATTTCCCACTGACAACTACTCTTTGTTTCCGGGATCTCAACCAGTTCTCAGTCCATAAGAGGACCTGCCCTCTTATCCCCTGACTGTGCAATTTTCTCAGCAGCCTTTGGTGAGGGACTGTTTCAAAAGCCTTCTGAAAATCCAGATAGAAAATATCTACCAGTTTACCAAATCCATGTGCCTGTTGACCTTTTCAAAGAATTCTAAAAGTTTTGTGAAGCAAGACTTACCCTTTATAGATGGGCACGACTTGAAAAAAAATTTTTCGAGTTGTCGTTAGTCGGGCCGGTTCCGTTTCGGCTCGTTTCCGTTTTTCGCGAAAATTTGCAAAAATTAGTCAGTTCGTTTTTTCGTTCGTTTTTTCGTTTTTTCGTTGTCGTTAGTACTGGTTTGGGGAGGGGGTAGCGGGCTCCTGGAGGGAGCTGCAGGAGTCAGCCAGAGCCACAAGTGACGGACTGGCAGACTCTTTGCACCCGCTGTGTCTCACGTACTTGCATGTAGTGCAATGCAAGTAGATCTGGCTTAGGGTTAAGACGGCTTAGCGCAACGGGTAGCGTTAGGCTAGTTACGGGTGAGGTTACGGTGAGTATTGGGGTGCATCTGGGTGCCTCTCTGACCCACTTAGAAGGACAGTGTACTGGCGTATGGGTTAGGCTTAGGGTTCGGGTTTGGGCTACGATTAGTGGGCTGTTTATGCCCGATTGGCACACCAGAAGTCTCTGTGGTCAACCTGGCCAAGTGGCCATGCGATTGGTGGAAAATTTGCATGGTCTACTCCCATGGGAGAGCCCATCATTGCAAATGTGCAGGTGTAAAAAAATAAAATAAAATAAAATAAAATCAACGGAGACTTTTTTTGCAAGAAAAACCCACTGCTGCTACTGTAAAAATTCAAGGATTTAAAATAGCTAATTTTCGCATGTTTCTGTGGTGCTTTGGTGGGGTTTTGGGCAACAATTTCAAAAAAAATATTGCGGTCGCCATTTTGGATCCCCCCCCCACCGCATGGCAAATGGATGCGCCCTCCCAGCCTGGTACAGTCAGCAAAACCTGGCCATGCGATTGGTGGAATGGCTCCAAAACTTTGCATGGTCCACTCCCATGGGCGAGCCCATCATTGCGAATGCGCAGGTGTAAAAAAATAAAATAAAATAAAATAAAATAAAATAAAATCAACGGAGACTTTTTTTGCAAGAAAAACCCACTGCTGCTACTGTAAAAATTCAAGCATTTAAAATAGCTAATTTTCGCATGTTTCTGTGGTGCTTTGGTGGGGTTTTGGGCAACAATTTCAAAAAAAATATTGCGGTCGCCATTTTGGATCCCCCGCACTGCATGGCAAATGGATGCGCCTTCCCAGCCTGGTACCAGCAGCGCAGCAGTAGCAATAGCCAAGGAGAGGGGGGCGGGGAACGCCCCCCAAATAAAACACCCTTCTGGCCTGGTAGGTGCCCTCAGACAGTTTTCGCCTAGTTTTAGGGCCGGGAATCGGGTTTTTTTTTAACTTTTAAAAACTTTTTTTCTGTGCCGCTTGGCATTGCGCGATGCAAGTAACGAGCACGACAAATCAGACCAAATTGTTCGTTCGTCGGTTCGAACTCGAAGTCTGGGGCAGTGATTCCCGTTACCGTTTCTGTAGAGTAACGGAAACGAGTAACGGAAACGGAAACGGGAATACCGCTAAGTCGTGCCCATCTCTATTACCCTTACAGAAGCCATGCTGATTTTCCCTGAGCAAGGTTTGTTCTTCTATGTGTCTTAAGATTTTTCTCTTGGGTGAGGCTTTCCACCATCTTCCCTGGGACAGCTGTAAGGATAACCGGCCTGTGGTTTCCAAGGTCCCCCTCCTTCCTTTTTAAAAACTTGGTGTGACATCTGCTATCCTCCAGTCATCCAGCACTGTGGGCGTTTTAAGAGACAAGTTACATATTACTGTTAAGAGATCCACAATTTCATTTCTCAGTTCCTTAATAACCCTTGGGTGGATGCCATCTGGGCCTGGTGACTTATTGATCTTCAATTTATCAATTAAACCTAAAATACCCTCTCTTTTAACCTGCATTTGATTTAATTATTTTGTCAAGAGGGGCTGTTCGGGCAGTGGAATCTGCCCAAGGTCTTCTGTCGTGAAGACAAATGCAAAGAACTCATTTAATTTCTCTGCAATTTCCAAATCCTCCTTTACCTCCCTCACCATCCAGAGGGCCAACTGGTTCTTGGCAGGTTTTCTGCTTCTAACATACTCAAAGAAGCTTTTATTATTTCCCTTTATATTGCTAGCTATATGTTCCTCACAGTCTTTCTTTGCCTCTCTTATCATCTTCTTACATTTCTTTTGCCAGAGTTTGTGTTCCTTTTTAGTTTCCTCATTTGGGGAGGATTTCAATTTACTGAAAGACCTCTCCTCGCGCTTTAGAGCCTCTCTAACTCCACTTGTTAACTATCTTGGTGCCCTCTTGACTTAGATGAGCTCTTCTTTCTTTGTGGTTTGCACTTTTGCTAGGCCTCTACTACCATTGTTTCAGCTACGCCTTTTCAAAAGCATGTCTTGCAACAGGCCCCATGCACTCTGGAGAGATTGGATTCTTTTTAGCTTTCCCTTTCAATTTCTTTCTAACTAGTTTCCTCATCTGAGGGAAGTCCACCCTTTAGAAATCAAGGAGTTTTATGTCTGATTTGCTTGACACTCTTCCCCCGACATGGATGGCAAAGGAGGTTGCAGCATGGTCGCTGTTCCCCAGAGGCTCAATGACATTCACATCCATGACCAGGTCCTGAGTATCACAATTTATTAGATCCAGGGTTGCCTGTTCTTAGGTGAGCTCCATGACAAATTGCTCTTAGGCACAGTCATTCAGCATGTCAAGAAACCCGGATTCTCTTTCTTGCCCTGAGCTCCCATTGGCCCAGTCAATGTGGGGAATGGGGATAATTCAAGTTCCCCATGATTGCTATCCTGTCCCTCTTAGACACCTCCATGATTTGTCTCCTCATTTCAAGGAGCCTCTCAAGTTTTTGATCTGGTGGATGATAGCACCCCCCCACACTATTACGTCGCTCCTTGGACCTGGTTGTTTAACCCACAGTGATTCTATGGTGGGGTCAGACCTACTGTCAATCTCCATTCTGCTGGATTTTACCCCTTCTTTGATATTGATGGCCACTCCACCTCCAACCAGCCCCTCTTTATCCCTTCTATAGGATTTATATCCTGGGCTTGTGGTATCCCACTGGTTCTCTACATTCCTCCAGGTTTCTCTAATATTCAAGTTCTCCCATCTTTGCTCAGAGGCTTCGGGCATTTGCGTAAAAGCACCTGTACAGTGGGTCCCCCCAACAACGGCTACTTCTTTGTTCTTTTCCCCTCACCACTTTTAATTCCAGTAGACAAATGACCACATCCCATTATTCTAATACCTACTATGTCATTACTTTGTGGTTCTCTACCCTCTCCAACCTCGTTCTACAGGGATGAGGTGTTCCCAACCAGATGCCACTCAGCACCTGTCAGCTTTTCCCCAGTTATCAGTTTAAAAGCTGCTCTGATACATCTAATTTTGTATTAGTAGATTCACTTTATATTTCAGATTTTGGGAAATTGTGGAGGAGGGAATAGACTACATGTGCCAGCATTCTCCAATAGCCCAGTGGCCATGATGTCTAGAAATACTTGAAAGGTGTAATACAGAGAAGAGGCAGGACCTGTACTTGCTCATTCCAGAGTACAGAACACATAACACATAGTAATGGATGCAAATTAGAGGAAACTATATTTCAGCTGAATAGTAGGAGCAATTCCCTAACTGCTAGAGCACTACAACAATGAAACCAACTACCTTGGCAAGTAGTGAGTGCATCAGCACTGAAGGGATACACGTGAACCTGGATTCCTGCATTGATTAGGGCTTTGGACTTGATGGTCTTACAGGTGTTTGCCAACTCCATCATTCTACAATTCTGTGATTTGGTCAATGTATACTGAAATGTAATACATTGGACTTATTCTCCCCCTCTCCCTTGCTGTCTCTCATCAAAACCATCAATTTTTCAAGTGTGGTAGTTCATCTGCAATATTTAATAATGAGAGCTGATGCACCCATTCTGATCTTTTCTCCTTTTATTTTTTTCTACTGTTTAACAGACAAAAGAAGATGACTTAAAAAAATAGTATGATGAAAAAATACCTTTCAGTTAAGCTAAAGAAGAAACTGATACAGTACTGATCACTGGCCTGCTTGGCTATTTTTTTTTTTAAAAAAATAGTTGGCTACTCCATTGGGTATGTGTTGCATTTGGAAAAGCAGATCAGTGTGTTTCAGACAAACAGACAGATGAAACTAACCATCCAATAAACTAACTGTCTTAGAATGTATCAATGATTATTTGACCACATGTCCTATTCTTCATGTTTTGGCTAGCTGTTCTTATTGACTGAGATTTTGTTATGATTTCATGCTTACGTTCATTGCTCTGGGACCATACGCCTTGCTAATAAGAAATAAAGAAAGCAGCCAACAAATGAAACAGTGTATATTTTGGCTCATGATCTTGGAATTTGATCTGCTAAGACACAAGGAGAACAGGAAACACTATGTACACTCGATTACACATTTTATGTATGTTCCTCTCCCTCTAATTGACTCATGTCTTTCTCCCTTTCACCATGTACTGTAGATATTTCTGTAAGAAGGAGATTTGACTATATAAGCAAATACCCAGCTCATGTAAACTTCACATCAGTGCATCAGATGTCAGTGGCATGTACTGAAAGAAGCAGTTATTTTATTATGGTAACAGTAGTATGCATTACCCAATCTTTTTCTTCCTAGCATTTTCCTGCAGGTGCTGGGTTTGCCTTTTGGATCCTGAAACACCACTTTGCCCAGTTGACCATGTCTTCAAGATGACTATTCACATGTCCTTATTGACAGTGCTCTGCCATTTCTGCTTTGGTCACCCATGTGCCCAGTGGTCATTGATTTCCAGGTGGTGCACAGTTTGGGCAATGGTGGAAGGTGTTGCTCTGAGGACATGTCCATGCCAGCAGAGCCATCTTCTCATCTTCTCTGTAACTGATGCTATACCTAGTTGCTGTTGGGTGTATGATGTGGTTGAGTAAAGAGATACCTAATATGCAACAGAGCACACATAATTCTATGACATGGAGGCTACTCTTTGCTCCCAGTGTTGTTGCCCAGCACTCTGTGCCATACAACAGGGTGGGCAATCATCTTGTAAATTAAATACAGATTGACATTTGTCTGTCGCAAAGCACACCAGTAAGCTCTCACCACCACAAAACACCCCAATAAGTTCTAGCCATCAGCATGCATTACCCAAAGACAGTACAATAATGGACTTCTTAGTAACAACCATAGGATTGTACTCTTTGACCCAATGGAAACATCATTACAGAGAAGCTTCTTTTGACTTCAATGAAATTTGGTCACATTTACTATGATCTCAGTTAGTCCACATGGTGCTTAAATAAAGGATATTTCACTTTCATTGATATCATAAGCACAATTTCAGAAGCACACTGGAAGACAGTTGCTAAAAAGAAGAACAGAAGGGAACCCGACATTAAATGGCTGAATGGCTGAAAATCTGCCACAACATTTGTTGTGTCTTGTTTTTAGGTGTAACTAGGAGAAAAGAATCAGCTAAATTTGATTCCTCATGGGATAGTGCAAAATAATTAAGCCATAAAAAGGTTTTACAAGTGCCCGTGGATTCAACTTTGCTTCTGCTTCAAGAGAGAGAAAAGCAAAGAAATCTAACACATTTGCTTTGTTTACAAATATCTATGTATTGCAAAATGCCACCACAGCGTATATCTTCTTTATATCCTGTACTTGGTATTCTACAAATATGACCTTACTGCATGTAAGACAGAAGAAATTTGTGTTATATGTGTGTGTTGTGTCGTTACAGTCATGACCGACTTCGTGACCCCATGTCCATGGAGTTTTCTTGGCAGGAATACTGGAGTGGCTTGCCAGTTCCTACTCCAGGCGCCTACAGCACCTGGTATTCCCTGGTGGTCTCCCATCCAAGTACTAACCAGGGCTGACCCTGCTTAGCTTCTGAAATCAGGCGAGATCGGATGTGTTTAGGGCATCTTGGCAGCAGAAGAAATTTAGCAATCCTTTATCTTCTGTTCTAGTTGATCCCATTCAATTCCTTGGGTTTGCTTCTGAGGGAACATAGCACTGCAGCCTTCGAGTCCCATCAACTGCGACATGACTCAGATCACTTTGCCTTCTATTTTCCTATATTCAGGTTGTGCAACGTAAAATGCTGCCACTGTAGCACTGATTACTGGCTAGCTAATCAGGCCCATCATTCAAAAATAACCAGCTCCCTTCAGCATGATTTGCATCCTAATTCCTAAACACACATATAAGCTCCATTAAGTATCTCCTTCAAGTAATCTGTCATTCTTGCCCCAGCACATATGACAGAATACTACTGATCTGCTATCCATAATTCACGGGATAGCCCCTTTCACTGCAAACACTGCTGAGTGCCAACGTTTTTAGAGCTAGACTACATGGAGGGCAGAATTCAAGAAATACTACATTGAGTATTTGGAGCAAGGTACCTGACAGTTTTGATCAGAAAACAGAATCAGGACATGCAAATTAGCCTGGACTCCCATAGCCCCAATTGATATTTTTCTTCCCCTTCTACTTTTGAAAAATTCAATCCTTTCACTGTGGTTCAGGAACTGGCCAGGTTGTTTCCACGGTTAGGTTAACCAAGGCAGCCAGCTGCCACACACACACACACCCGGGACATCCACTGGTTTATTTTTACTTTTGTTTTGAGGTTGCCTGGCTGGCTTTGTCACAGCTGATAGGTGGGAGCATTCCCAGAGAGACATAACCAGAGATAATTCCAAAGATGGCAGCAGTGGACAAGATAGGGAAGTTCAGCAAACTGCTGAAAACTTTCTGGTTTGGGTCAGTTCAAATTCTGGGCAAACCCTAAATGATCTGAATCATCAAACTAGCAATTGTTGATGGATCTCCTGGTTTGTAGTTCATGTCCATCTTTAAAATGGAAGCATGAAGGACCACCTTCAGCTACAACAGCTGAGAGTTCCTGCATTTACTAGAAAACAATAATATTATTTAAGAATAACTTGATTATTATTTAAACAACTCACAATAAAGCCATTTGTAACTCCAGTAGACTAATGGAAGAGGAGTAGGAACTGCTTATTTTGACACAGTGAGCTGAGGTGTGAGGAAATCACCACCACCCAGATAAAGAAAATCTTAGACAAAGATAAAGAAAATCTTACTCCACAGCTATGAGCTGTGATAGTTAAATGACACATGCTTGTTTAAAGGCAGTAATTAGACAATGAGCTGGGTACGACTGTCACCATTATGACGTACATGGAGTTACACCAAAGTAGACAAATATTCTGTGTTATCCAGCAGACCATTTATGTACTGTATCTTTTAAAGATTCTTTATTTCTTCATTTGTTTCTTCATACTCCATATAGCAATGCCTCCTGTTACATTCAGTTCTTATGGGTCATAATTCCTGGGTCATGGTTATCACGATTATAATTTTTTTGGCATAGTGAAGTCTATACGTTGAGCATAAAAACACATGAAACTACAGGTGTGGTCATATGGGGAAATAGATCATGCTTTGAAGGCCCGCAACTGAGCCTTCTCTGTGGCTGGTCCCATATTATGGAATCATCTCCTGAGTGAGCTGCACCTTGCACAGTCCCTGCCAGCCTTCAAAAAGGCTTTAAAGACCATGCTTTTCCAGGAGGCGTTTGGTGCCTGTTAATTTTTTTTCCTGTTCCATCCTGCCATCACACCATTTTGTTATTGATCTTTATTGCTTATATTGTTTTATTGTGATGCTGTACCTCATTTTGCTTATTGTTTGTTCCCCTTTGTTGTAAACTGCCCAGAGTTCCCTCCGGAAGACGGGTGGTGTATAAGCACAAAAATAAATAAATAAATAAATAAATAAATAAATCTCTTGTTGAGTGGTCCAGTGTGATCTATTTCCCAGTGATCACGTGACACATGGAGAAATGCATTCCAGCCCAAACCTAATTCATGTCCTAGCTGGACCTTTTTTGTCCAGCTGTAAGGCTTCTGTTTGAGGTAAGGGTGGGCTAGAGAGATTCCCTGGCAGATGGGTCACATTAAGGGAGATTACACCTTGCAAAGCAACCCTCTTTGGTGCAACCAGGCACACATCTTTCTCTCTGTCTGATCCCTGTCTAACTCCAAGTTAAGTAGGCCCATGGGAAGAACAGGAACTTGGTTGGTCAGCATGTGCATAAGTTCCATTATTCAGCTGATCTACTCTGGTTGGGGTTAACAATTGGGTTTATGCCATAAAAGGACTTTAGAAAGCCATGAGTTTTAAGTGCTATTTTCCATATAACCTGAGAGGTTTGAAGCAATATAGATAGTGCAGGAAGAGTTAGGCAACAGAACATTTCGATGAGTTACAAATGATAGTGGTGCTTGAAGTTACAGCAACAATTCTGTCCTGATATCAGTTAATGATGAAAACAGGGACAGATAAATACAGAAAATGGAGCAGTAAAATACAAATTCGTAGGTGCAAAGGCATGAGTAAACGATCACAAGAGGGATCCAAATTCTAGGTAAAAAGGAAACTAGTCTTCCTCAGCTACATCTCAAGGCACAGGCAAGTGATGTTACTTTAACATATATGTGCAATCTAAATGTTTCCCTAGAGATTTTATGGCACTGGTGTAATGTTTGTATATGAGTGAGTGATTAATACTGCCATGTGAATTGCCCCAGTGAGCTCTTAAAAACAACTTCCGGCCAATGAGTTGGCCATGGAGTTTGATGCGAAGCCACCACTTGCTTCTAGTAGCAACAGAGGAAGAAAACTGCAGAAGATGTTTCTTCTATGGAGTAGGTCATTTTCAGAATAAGGGAGGATTGAACTATGTTGGTTAAGAACAGGCCGGATTGAGCATTCAGAAAAGTGACTGGGCATTTGCTGGTGAGCTATTTTAAATTCACTGAATAATAATGGCTTAAAAACACATTTGTTATAGCACAATCACACAGACCCTCTATGGACAGAATAGGTTTTTCATCTTTAGATCTTACACTTATCCTGAAAAATCAAGTGTTTCTCATGTTGACTAGACACTATCAATAGGGCTTATAAAAGAGCATCTGTATAGGTCTGCAGTGGCAGAAGGGGAAGGGGATGTGGTAGACATCAAGGTGTAGGTTGGAAATGAAGCACACGGTGGCTCAGGAGCAACTTGTGGGTGTAAACCTTTCCAACTCAGAAAGATTACCTGAGTGCCACCTCCTCATTGTAAAGGTATCAGCCCAGACTTCTTTCTAAGAAGATAAGAAAGGCTGTGCTTATTAAAATGCTACACTTGCGATAGGAAAGGTCATGGAGGTCCTTGCGCTAACCAGTTAAGTTGGAGACGTCAGGAGCTACGTTGCCCTTTTCATTTCTAGAGAGAGAACAAAGGTAAGATGTCTTCTCCTTGACAGGGCCAGAAAAACTGGGAGAAGGAAATGACACCAGCAATCCCAAGATTAACAGTCAAAGGTTGAAGGAAGGTCAGCAGCACAGGCCTGAGCAGCAAAGGAAAATCCAGGAAACCCAAGGAGTGCCTTTCCCTCTACATTTCTACCTTGCAAAGGTATGCATTGTCTTGAATGCACAGTTGTGCACTGAATTGCGTCCAGCCATTTCCGGCAACATGGGTGTGGGTAGTGTGGAGGGATAAAATGCAGAAACTGCTGGCAGTGAGAATTAGAGTATTAAGTGAGTATTAAGGTGATAGCACAAGCATCCTGGCACCCAGGTAAGCCAATTAACATGTGTTTGGTGTCCTCTGAATCTATTAATCTGCTTCGAACCTCAGGTGGGAGGTTTTGTGCTGCAGGGTGGCACTTGGTTCCCATTCACCAAATGCTTCCTGTTCACCAAATAGTTTGTTTCCCTTAGAAAGACGTGTGAGGGTTTTTTTTTAACTTTTCAATAGCACTTTTTGTGTGTGCCATGTGCACTGACTCTATAACTGTGTCCCATGAATTTCCCTAACAGCTTTGTTTTTCAGTAACTTGCCCTTGAGCTGCTGCTATATTGATATATCTGAGAGCAAATAAGAGCTTCCAAGAACTGGGAAGGATCCAACTGGGGGGAAGGGGATGGTGGTGCAGTGGAAAAACTATTATGTTATATAGTCACATGTACAAGTATATACTGATTACACCAATATTATGTATTTTTACCCTGAAAGTTCATGGTGTTTACCTTGTTTTCTTCATTCATTCTATTTTACCTTTATCACAATCCTGTGAGGTAGGAGAGACTGTGATATTCAATGAACACACAGTCACCTAGTGATCCCAGTAGTTATGCAGGTTCCAGACTCAGACACCAGACACAGCAGTACACCCGTATGAATTGCACATGATAAACTCCATTGCCTCCATGCTTGATAAATCAGGAATTCTGGCAATTGATATTCTGAAGGAATGGGGGGGGGGCATGAGAGAGAGAGAGAGAGAGAGAGAGAGAGAGAGAGAGAGAGAGAGAGAGAGAGAGAGAGAGAGAGAGAGAGAGAGAGAGAGAATGAGATTGTGAATGAACAATGGATTTAACATCACAATCATGTTCTCTCTCTCTTTCTCTCTCTCTCTCTCTCTCTCCACTGCCCACCCCCAGCATCTTTCTGGATTTATGTAACATTCACCAAAGGATATTTTTAGCTTCTACTTGATGACAACAAGTTGCTTGGGCACAGCATGCCAGGAGTGAGCATGCGAAACTGGCATCTTTGCTCTATCAGTGAAGAGGAAAATACGTGTCACATCCCACACATTGTGAGGCATGGAAGCAAGCAGTCGAAAGGCGCCAGAGAAGTCAAGAGCACACTGAAAGTGATGTCAGAATCACTCTCTCCCCCCGTGTTTCAAGATCACTTATAAGCAGTGACTACATGTAATGTGTTTGGGAAAGCCCAGAGTTGCTATGGAACCAAGGAAGATTTTGCCTTAATGTAAAGGCAATTTCAGACAGAAACAGGTCTCTTTGCATCTTCCTATTGGGGTCTACACCTTGAGAAGATGGCTTCATTCTCCCCCACCACCACCTCCCCAGGACCTTTAGCTCCCTACCGCACTTAGTTTTAATCACCTTTTGCTTCAAGTCAAATCACCTTTAAAATCACCTAGGTAAAGGTAAAGGTTCCCCCCGCATATGCATGCTAGTCGTGTCCAACTCTAGGGGCGGTGCTCATCTCCGTATTCAAGCCGGAAGAGCCAGTGCTTGTGTAAGTCCATGGCCATGTGGCCGGCATGGCTGCAAGGAAACACTGTTTTACCTTCCCGCTTTTTACAGCGGTACCTATTTATCTACTTGCATTTACATGCTTTCAAACTGCTAGGTTGGCAGGAGCTGGGGTTATCAGCGGGAGCTCGCTCCGCTGCGTGGCACCCGGGATTCGAACCGCCGAGCTGCCAAATTTGCAGTCTACCGTTTCGGTGCCTTAGTCCACTGAGCCACCACACCCCCATTAAAAATCACCTAGCACATTTCCAATTGCTTTTTCTGTGGAGCCCCCTTGGCCACACCCCTTTTTGGCTGCTGTGTCGAGTTTTCCTTGCGAC
This sequence comes from Phrynocephalus guinanensis, assembly GCA_037367245.1. Taxonomy (NCBI): domain Eukaryota; kingdom Metazoa; phylum Chordata; class Lepidosauria; order Squamata; family Agamidae; genus Phrynocephalus; species Phrynocephalus guinanensis. The sequence goes on from CM074733.1 coordinate 124,588,140, forward strand.
AGCCACCAGGGTGTGTGTGTGTGTGTTTTTAACAGATTTCTAGACCGCTTTTTGAAGCGATTTGGCTGAAACTGCAGACACCATGCACCATTTCCCCCCGGGTTTCCCCCTCTGTATGCCTTATCCTGCCGTCAGAAAAGCGGAAGATTACCTACATTACTTAGAATGGAAGAACAACAGCATGATGTTACCCTAAAAAAATATATATTCCAAAATAGAAGCAGATGATGGGGAAATGATGGACAAAATCAGAACAAAAAGCGGTTTAGCAAAGTGCAGATGGGGAAACTGGTTCATGAGAAAACGCCAAGTGCAGAATGCTGAATCGCTTCACCGACCATGTGACTGGGGGAGGGCAGAAGGCATTTCAAAACAAAAAGCAGTTGCTGTTTGAAGTGTGGTAGCAAGATTTAATCTAGTTTGCATTTGGCATGAGAGTAATTTGGGAATGGGGAATATGTTTGGCACGTGCAATTTGGGAACTCTAGTACTGGAGGAAGGAAAGGGAAATCTGTCAGTTTTGCTTTCTCCCACATCCTGTTTTTTAAATATAGACTTTTAATTTACTTATTATTATATTTTTCATCCCACCCAACTAATGGATAGGCTACTACTCTTGGTGTCTTAAAAAAGATAAAGGTCCCCCCCCACCGCACATGCGTGCTAGTTGTGTCCGACTCTAGGGGTTTTGCTCATCCCCGTATTCAAGCCGAAATAGCCAGTGTTGTGCAAGTCCATGGCCGTGTGGCCAGCACGGCTGCAAGGAAACACCTTCCCGCTTTTTATGGCAGTACCTATTTATCTGCTTGCATTTACATGCTTTCAAACTGCTAGGTTGGCAGGAGCTGGGGTTAACAGCAGGATCTCAACCCACTGTGTGGCACCCAGGATTCGAACCACTGAGCTGCCGACTTTGTAACCAACAGTTTTCAGTGATCTAGCCCATTGAGCCAGAATACAGTAATAAATTAATAAAGCATCACTAAAAAGCAAATATTGAGGAATAAAATAATTACTGCAAAAAGCATAGGTAGAAATATATTATATTATATTATATTATATTATATTATATTATATTATATTATATTATATTATATTATATTATATTATATTATATAAAGATTTCTATACAAATACACTTTCTAATATCCTGAATGTGAAGAACCTTTGGAGATGCTGAAATATTCTTCAGAAATGAACAGAAACAACATCCTTCCCCATTTACCCTAGACAAATTAAGTCAGTACAGCAGATCCCTTGATAGACAGGGCTATGCTTCACTTCCTGCCACGTAGCTTTCAGATGAGGACTCTCTTGGGTTAAAAAAAGTGGTCCATTTTCCAATTGAGCACCAAACTAGCAAAACACAAACCCAGACTTTAAAGAGTTAAGAAGGTTAACTCCCACATTCTGTCTACACTCATTCCATCCTCCTTATAAAGAAACTGATCAATTATGTGAACTTCCTATCAAAAGTGGACTGAAATACTGTACAATCCCATCATCTTCCTCATTTCTGGGGAAAATCATTTTTTTAAAGGCAGCTTCTCTAACCAGGACGTCTTTCCTTTCCATTTTATTGTTTAATGTCTCTTTTCAATATTTTCTAAGACTTATGGAAAGTATAGCTTGTTTTTTTCTTTTGTTTTATGATCCTTGGGAATCAATAGATCCTGGAGATAAGCCTAATGTAAAAAGGACTGTCTTGGGTGGAATGTGTAGACTATCCAGGGTTTCACACCACAAATTTGCAATACTGCATAAGATTAAAAATTAATTAATGCATAAATCAAAATATTTAATTATGGTTTTGTGAAGAAGGACAGCATACTAAAGAAATAAAAGAAAACAAATAAATATAGACAGAAACTAATATAAGTATGAGATATAGAAAGAAAACTGGTATGTTCACAAACAAAAGCTATCTGCTAGAAATTCTCACAAAACCCACTCCGGTTGAACTCTTTCGACTTTAAGGTTCTACATAATGGTTGTGTAGTAACTTAATACAGCCCAGGTTCTATGACTAAAGTCCAATACCGCATTTAGGAGGACTATCCTTCTCTTCAGATGTCCATCTCTCTTCTCTTCTTCATCAAGTGCCATGTCCTCCTAGAATGTTGGCAATCAGTAGGATGATCTGTTTTTTCTATAAACCTATTCTAAACAGAGAAGCTGTGTCCACTGTGAACTATTGGTTTAAATTCTTGAGCCAGAATGTTCTTCTACACCCTGGGGCATGCTTCCTGTCTATTTTTCCTTGAAGGATAACCTGCTGCAGATGGTAATTGTTATTACACATTATGTGACCAAAATATTATACAGTAATTTTCTTCTCTTTATGGTATTAAGAATTTCTAGCTTTTGTTTTATACCTTATAATACGGCCACATTAGTGACTCTGGCTGTCCAAGATATCTTCAGAATTTGTCTGTATGTCCACATTTCAAATCATAGAATCATAGAGTTGGAAGAGACCTCAAGGGCCATCTAGTCCAACCCCCTGCCATGCAGGAACCCCCATCACAGTACTCCCAACAAGTGGCCATCCAGCCTCTGCATAAAAATCTCCAAAGAAGGAGACACCACCACCCTCCATGGCAGCATATTCTAGTGCCGAACAGCTCTGTCATAAAGTTCTTTCTAATGTTTAAATTGAATCTCTTTTCCTGATATTTGAGACCATTGCCGCGCATCCTAGTCTCTGAAGCCATGGAAAACAAACCAGTCCCTTCTTCAATGTGACATTCTTTCAAATATTTAAACATAGCTATCATAGCCCCTCTCAGCCTTCTTATACTAAGGCTAAACATTCCCAGCTCCCTAAGCCACTCCTCGTAAGACATTTCTTCCAGACCCTTAATCATCTTGGTTGCCCTCCTCTGGACCCGTTCAAAATTGTCAACATCCTTTTAAAAGTGAGGTGCACAGAACTGGACACAGTACTCCAGATGGGCCTGACTAGAACAGAATATAGTGGTACTATCACTTCCCTTCATCTAGACACTATGCTTCTGTTGATGCAACCAAGAATCGCATTGGCTTTCTTGGCCGCCACATCACACTGTTGACTCATGTTCAATTTGTGGTCCACCAAGACTCCCAGATCCCTTTCACAGATACTATTTTCCAGCCAGGTGTCTACCATCCTATATCTGTGCAATTCATTCTTTTTACCTAGATGCACCACCCTACATTTCCCTCTGTTGAAACCCATCCATTAGCTTTGGCCCAGGATTCTAATCAGTCAAGGTCCTTTTGGATTTTCATCCAATCCTCTAGGGAATTAGCAACCCCACCCAATTTGTTATCATCTGCAAATTTGATAAGCCTACTCTCTACTTCTTCCTACAAGTCATTCATAAAGATATTGAATAGATTCCTGCTTAATGCATCTATAAGGGTCCAAGTTTCAACACTTTTCACTTGGGGAGATTCTTCTACAAGTGCAGCTTCCTTACTCAACCAGAAACCCCAGAGGTTTCAGGGTTCTGGATTGTTTGCCGAGTCTCAACATTCTTCTCAGATGATTGGCCTTCTTGAAACAAAAAGGGGAGTGGGTGATTTTTAGGTTTTTAGGATAAGATATAAGACAACAGGCTTTTTGGTTGATATAAGACAACAGGTTTCAAGAATTTGGAATATCTTGTCTCCAAAGAAATAGCATTAAGCACATTGTTTAATAGCATTTTCCTGTTCTCATTTGATCAGTGCCAGAGTGCACCAGCTTTTCTTCTAAGGAAATATGTTTGTATCTTTAGCCTTCAGATACAGATGCTAATTGCATGCCACTAAAGAATTCATAGTCACCAAAAGAAAGTGTTTAGAGAGTTATTTTGTTGCAGACATCTTATAAAATACCTTGATTAATGAATTTGTCGTAACTATATTAGCAGAATGTGGGAGGCTAGTAAAATGAATTTGTGGCTATCAATGAGGAATAATCACTCAGGATTAGAGATGGGAACAATTAAAAATGAATCACATTTTCTGATGATTTTGGCCAATTCATCAAAATTCATCAATTCATATTCATCATAAATTGAGTCCCCCAGTGAATATGAATTGATTAATTTTAATGATTTTTTATTTGTTAATTCCTTGGGCTGTACAATGGTCCCAAGGGAGCTAAACACTATAACATTGGTGGGAAACACCCCCTGATTCTGCTCTGCAATCTCTCCAAGTTTGGTGGTGATTGGATTTTTTGATGTCTGAGTTATGCACCCCCCCCCCCACCCCCAAATAAGGCCTTCCAAGAAACTTTCAGAGAGGCTTCTTCCAACTCTCCTCTACAAACCCACTAAGTTTGGTTAATATTGGGATTCAGGCATCTGAGTTATACACACACATGGGAGGGGGGTCCCTAGAAAATTGTCCTTTAGAAACTGGGTTAGGGAAACCTAATCTTCATTAAACATGGAAAGATAGAGGAGAATCATAGGAAGCTTCAATCATGTTTGGAGTCTCTAGGTGCCTGATGGGACACTTTCCTGTTGGGAGGCACATAGTTTGGACTTCTGAATCCCAGTCTTAACCAAACCAGTGCAGGTAAGACCACAGCGATGGAGGTACACTTCCTCCAAAATCTGCAGTGAGGCATCCTTCACCCCAAGAGCCGTCAATGAAAAGAAAGAACAGCTATGCTAACTCCCCTAAATGCTAATAAAAAGAGACACCTGCTTGCTGGTCAGCCCAAATGCAGTGGAATTCTCCTTTCCCAGTGAGGACTGCCTGGGCATTGCAATTGCTCCAAATCTTGTGACTAGGAGCAGAGTTGAAACTGGTTTTGTGCATTCTTACTCTGACTCTATTTACAGCATTATAGTAAACTCGGGATCAGAGTTTGGAAAATAAGAACATAAGAAGAGCCATGCTGGATCAGGCCAAAGGCCCATCTAGTCCAGCTTCCTGTATCTCACAGCGGCCCCACCAGATGTGTTTGGGAGCGCATGAGACTAGATATCTGTCTCCTGATACCACTCTCCTGCATCTGGCCCTTGAAGTACCCTGGTTTAAACCCTGGAGGTTACACATCTCCATCATGGTTTGTAACCTGTGATGGACTTTTCCTCCTGGAATCTGTCCAATCCCCTTTTGAAGGCATCCAGGTCAGATTCCATCACCACATTGTGTGGCAGGGAGTTCCATAGACTTACAACGCGCTGGGTGAAAAAATATTTTCTTTTGTCAGTTCTTACTCTCCCAGCCCTCAATTTGAGTGTATGTCCCCTAGTTCTGGTATTTTGGGAGAGGGAGAAGAGCTTCCCTCTATCCACTTTACTCATGCCCTGCATTATTTTGTATGTCTCAATCATATCCCCCCTCAATCGCCTTTTTTCCAGACTAAAGAGGCCCAAATGTTTTAGCCTTTCTTCATAAGGGAGGTGCCCCAGCCCAGTAATCATTTTAGTCGCTCTCTTCTGCACCTTTTCCAGTTCCACTATGTCTTTCTTGAGATGCGGTGACCATGCCAGGTAAGGAATTGTGGGAAGTATAGTTTTAAAAAATCTCTCTCCCTTCAAGTTCCACTTATGGATTATGTCTCTTTCTTTTTGGTCCCCTGTGATTTATATGATGTGTTCATAACAGGTTGGTTCAAATCTCAGGCAGAATGCCATGCTCCGTAATTCTTGTGATCTCTGCTAGTAATGGATGTGGAGGTTCTGCACACCACTAAACCGATCCAAGTGGTAAGCAGGGTACAAACTTTGCCACCTCCATTCAGAGCTGTCATGTTCGAGTCAACCAATAGAACAAATGGACATCATACTGTCATTTTAGTGTGACCGTCGCTGAACTGATTAATTCAGCTATTAAGTGTATCCTTGAAAGCTAACTGAATTTTTTTTTAAACCAATGGACAGTCTCCACCTTGGAAAGGAAAGAAATCTGTGTTTACGTTCATGGTTTCAGCAAGCTTAGGCTAAGTAAGGCTCTCCCCAAATGGGCCTTTGAGTTCCCTGCCAAGCATTGATTTCAGTGAGATTTATTTCTGCCATCCAGATAACGTTCCGGTTCTCCCAATATCTGCAGATATGAACACATTTTTGCACAAATTCCTGCACCCCCCCCCACCCAAACCCACTGTGTGCTAGTTTGCCACATTTCCCTGCCCAGCACACAGCTCACAATTTCCTTCTCCCTTTTGAAAAAGAACCTTAGCTCCTGCATTCTAATGTAGGCTAGTGGTGACCTTCCAGGCATGTCCAAACTTTGGCCCTCCTGATGTTTTGGACCACAACTCCCAGAATTCTAAGCTTAGATTGCCAATGGCAAAGGACTGTGGGAGTTGTTGTCCAAAACATATGGAGGGTTGAAGTTTGGATATGCCTGCCCCAAGCAGGAGGGAGAAACTAGAGGACGAGCTCAGATGGAGAAAGTGATGCGATCGAGGAACGCTGGAGTTGGGGGCAAAAGAGGATGCTTTATTTTTCTGGGTCATGCCAAGAGGGACCAGGTTGGAGGAGGGCAAAGGAAAGAAATGGACAGGCAGCTAACTTGGAGGTATGTGGGACAGTAGCTGGACTGCAGTAGAGAGCCATCTCAGTGCTGGACCACATACTGTCATGGACAGGATGCTCAGTGAATCTTGGTAAGTCTAATGAAAATCCAAAGTGAAAAAGGAAATGATAAATACTAGTACAAGTTTCCTGTCAGAAAGAGCCCATGTGCAATGCTTCGGTTGTGTGGAGTGGCTCCTGCAACTTTAATTCTCCATTCCTGAAAGAGTGGAGAAACTGGCCTGGCTTGGTTATGTCAGGGGCTTTAGAATATGTGTCCCATGACTGGAAAGGACTAGTTTCCACAGACATCTGGATTTAAAAAAAAAAACCCAATATAAACTATTTAGCTGTAACCTCAAATGTACAGCTGGTTGGGATGGAAACCATTACTTCTGTCATGTGAAGAGGGGAAAAATTCCTTTGAAATTTGCTCATTAGGAGAGTGCAGTTTCCAACGAGAGGGCCTGGAAACGAATGACGCTTGTATTGTTGGCAGAAAATATTGCTGACAACAAAGATGCTCCAAGCCAACCCGTGGTTTCAAAAAAATGCAGGAACCCAAAAATGAGTGAAACCACTTTAAAAGCCACTCTTTGCTTCACAGACATCAGTTGAGAGAATGTATATTGGTTGTGGTGCAGATAATCAAACTACTCCTGGAACTATGTTTTGATCTTATTTATAAGCTTGAAGTAAGAAATCAAAGCTTAAATAAGGATTTCCGGCAGTTGTGTACATGTGTTCTAAGCAATCAAAACGGCACTTTCTGTTTTGGATATAGTCAATGTTTTCTCTCATTCTTTCCCTCTCTCTGACTTCAGTCACGTTGATGAACTCATTCCTATCATACTGAGTTGGGTTTGGATAATAATAATTATCTGACAATTAGGGTGCTTAAAACACCATGGAGAATGCCGTGAGATAAACATGTACTTGCGGTAACTAATTCTAAGGGGGGGGGAGCAACCATCATATATCCGTGGCACTGGCACCACCCTCACTTTCAGCTTCTCTGGGACCACTTTTTAGGGACACCTAGTACTTAAATACACATTCTGCATTGTTTTGTTTTGTCTTCTCTCTCATCTATAAATTAAGAATTTGATGAAAAAGCAACAAGCAATGGACATAGATTACTTTTCCAAGATTGTACTAAGTCACAGCAATGAGATATAAATTTCATCCATTGTAATGAGTAATGGCAACTAATTACTTTTAAAAAAAATAATTTACCAAGCATAGCTTCACCCTGGCAAAAGCAATCTGTTTAGAATCTTTTGCAATCTCAAGTCTGATAGCAAAGATAAAAGGAGCTTGAAAGAATTGTAGCGAAGGGGAAGAGTAGATGTCTCTGGTCCAACTTTGTGGATGTTGGGGGCAATTTTCCATCTTATTTTATTTATTTATTTATTTATTTGTTGGATTTTTATACAACCCATCTGACAGCGAGGTCACTCTGGGCGGCCCATCTTCAAGACCAGCTAGAGGCCATATCACACCCTTTAAAATCAGCAGAAGGTACACACAATGAAATCAAAGTATAGTTGGAAATCCACGTCTCCGTTTCATTGTGGTGTGTGTGTGTGTGTGTGTGTGTGTGTGTGTGTGTGTGTGTGTGTGTGTGTGTGTGTGTGTGTGTGTGTGTGTTTGGTGAGAGTTTATGAGGCCTGTACCCCATTTTTAAATTGCAACATCCTTCCTCCTGGAGTTTCCCAGTGGGGAAGATGACATTTTCTTCATTGTGTGCATGTGTGCATCTGTAGGCATCCAGAAAACACAAACCTTGTTTCATAAGAGCCGCATGTGGCCTCCATTCCATATTTTACCTACTCCTGCTTTAAACCTTGTTGCAAGTATGAATGATAAAATTGAGGGACTTAAGCTAAAGCATTCCAGAAAAATTGTGGTTTGAAGAGCAAGGATGGTTGCCATCAGGTCATTTCTGAGACTAACACATTTTCCTCCCTTACAGAATGGGTAGAGTGTCTTATCACTTATCATTCCATTCTCCCAGAGAGCCATTGAATTGGCTTTTACTCTGAATGATATAAACTGAATGGCAATTGTTTCTTTGCACTGTTTTTTTGACTCCCAGGGTTCTCACTCTGTAGGTTCATTAGGTTACGTCATTTCTTTGTGACTATTCAGTCTTTATGAGTCATCCTGGAAGGATCTGGATAATGCCCTTGTCTCATTATCTTCACCTTCAGATCCTGGGGCATCACACCCATTGAACCAATCCTGTATATTCTATCCAATACAACAGTGCTTATTAAATAATAAGTGAGTGGCATAACAAAATTCATTCTTTTTATATTATCTTCTTGCCATTTGCATACCTGTACCTGAAAATAGTAATTGAGTTTTGAACAATCAGAAAATGGAGAATTCCACTGAGTTTCAGGGCATGTGTATTGCTACACATGATTGCCATTGTTATTTATTTTGGACCATAATACCACCATAGAATGGAAAAATTAAGTTATGATCTGGCCCAAAATGAATTTGCTTTAGGTCCTTTTGGTTCAGTACAAAAGTTTAAAACAATACACATGCTTATACATACAGATAAATTGGATATAAAAGATTTCAAAGTTGGCTAGTTTGGAACTAACCCCCCCACACACACACAACAAATCCATGGACAAGCTTCTTTGTTACTGATGTTTCTGAAGAACAGTAGCTTAGTAGACAAATCACACAACAGACTCCATTTTAGATTGCCTATCAGTGTACAGCTCTTATACATCACTACCACCCTTTGCTGATCCATTTATTCTCAGATTGTAAGGAGTACTTGCAATTAGAGATGGGCACGACTAGAAAAAATTATGTTTCGAGTTGTCATTTTTTGGGACGGGTCCGTTTCGGGTCGTTTCCATTTTTCGCGAAAATTTTCAAAAATTTGTCGTTTCGTTTTTCGTTTTTTGTTTGTCGTTTCTACCCACTTTTTGTGCGATTTTAAAACATTTCCAGGGGCTGCCAGAGCTTTTTATGCCCTCTGTGGCTGCCAGACCTGCCCAGTCTGCAACCTGGGCATGCTATTGGTTGAAGTTTTCCAAGAATTTACATGATCCCATCACATGGCTTGCCTCCATGTTGTGGCTGGAGTGGCTGGGGATGTCCATTTTGTCATCCTTAAAGTGAAAGAAAAATACATCGCGATGGGAGAAGACAAAACCAAACATTTTAAGGACCCCAACCCCCTGGTAGGTAATAATTTCAAATAATTCTCGCATTATTGCTGCATTTTAATGGATGTCCAGGGCGTTTTAATACCCAAGAAATCAATATTCGGCATCTGGGAGCCATTTTGGGTCAATGTCCCCATTCCCCAACTCCCCTTAAAGGGAAAAAAAAATACAGCGATCTGAGAAATGACATAAATGCACGTTTTAAGGACCCCCACCCCCCTGGTAGGTATTATCAGACAGTATAAACAATTATCGCTGCATTTTTATGGATGTCCAGGGCGTTTTTTAACATTTAAAAAACAGCTCATTTCATTGCGCGCCGCCAGTAACGGAAACGAAACTAACGACCACAATTTTCATGGGTCGTTTTGTTTCGATCAATTTCCAGCTCAATTTTTGTTTGTCGTTTCGTTACATAACGGAAATGACAAACGAAAACGGAAATGGAAATTTCACCGAGTCGTGCCCATATCTACTTGCAATTGTTTTGAAGAACCTGGCTGATCAAGTTAGTCAAGAGAGAAATAAATAAAAACACAAGAAAGGTTTATTTTTGATGTTTTACAGCCAGAAACTGCATGTAGAAGATGCATATAGATTCAAGGCAATAGATGGACTTCTTAGTTATTGTCATTCTTATGTTTCCACGAATGGAGAATAGCAATTGATTCTTAACCCCAGTGTGCATGATGAGGGGTAACTTGATAACATGTATTTGCAGTGATTCATTCAGCCTGCAGTCTCTCTGTCAGGCCCAAGTCTAACTCTAGAGCTTGTGGCAACAATATCTCACTGAATACAATATTTGGATTTTTCCTATTTTTAGAGGGTAGAGCTTTACCTACACAGGATCCATGAGCTGGAGGAAGCTGGGCTGAAAAGACACAGCTCATTCTTTCTTTCCATATATAAACATGATTGTGGTGCTAACTGGAAGCCATACCCAAGCAAGTACATGTCCACTACATTCGGTACTTTAAACCCCACCCTCACCCCAATTGGCAGCATGACGTAGCTCTCACCCCAGATTTCCCCCTTTGTTGTGGTGGTGGTGCCAATTCAGAGCTCAGCAAGGAACAGATCTGAATGTGAAGGTTGGCCCCACGCCTCTGCCCTTTTTATTTAGGTATATAGACCACATTGCAGTGGGAGGCAGAATCCACACTTGTCTGATTCTTATCACATAATGATTATTTTATACAGCCACTCAGCCACTGAGAATGTATTGTTTGTTTTTATTTACCCAGCCATTAAGGCATGTTTTAAAATCCATCAGGACAACTGCTTAGCTGAGTTCATTATTCTCAGTAAGGCTTTAAAAACCACTGCACAATTGAGGAAGGCAATGAGGACAGTTGGGATGGTGTGTGCCTATTTTGTGGGTTGAAAAAGACTCATGTTCAACACCACAGCCACTGACCTGTGGGATACTTCAGGGTTCTGTTCTGTCTCCTATGTTATTTAACATTTATATGAAACCACTGGGAGAAATTATTTGGAGTTTTGGAGATAAGTGACACCAGTATGCCGATGACACTCAACTCTACCTCTCGTCACTTCTGGATTCCAAGGAAGCTATTTGGACTTTAGATCAGTGCTTACCTTCAGTAATGAACTGGATGAGGAAGAACAAACTGAAACTAAACCCAGACAAGACAGAGATGCTTCTGGTCAATCAATTCCATTACAGATGACTTAGCAAGCTCAAAATGTACTCCTGGGATTCCATAAACTGGCGTGAGTATTCATGGGGCCAAATATTTGAGAATGACACAGATTTTTTAAAAAAATCAAGGTATGGGTCTTAATAGCCACACCAGTGAAAAATGCCATCTGAAGCAGTCCATAGATGGAGTCATGCCAGGAAGCCATTTGGGACCATTTATTTTCCAAATTATTCTGCCGAGCTTGAGGGCATTTATTCATTTACAGTATTTGACTAAGCAAGGTGGTAATTTTGTCTGACAATGTTTCCTGCACCAAGCCACACATGATTTAGTTGACTTGTCACAAGAAGTACAATGGCAGGGAGCTTTGTGACGTTCCTCAAAATACATTTGAAAGTCAAGCCCTTTGGCCGTTTTCTGGAATTTAGTTGTGGGAAAGTAGAGAGCACCAGAGAGGCCTTTTTCAACCCACAAAATAGGCACACACCATGACAACTGTCCTCATTGCCTTCCTCAATTGTGCAGTGGTTTTTAAAGCCTTACTGAGTGAGAATAATGAACTCTATTAAGTACGTGCACCCGGCCAAATTGGTCCACCATTGCAGTGGGTCTTGGAGTCTGTGTCCAGGCAAAGGGATATTTACTTTTTTCCACATTTCCAGCCTGTAACAGATTCCCTGTGAACCTTAGGATTGCTACAGGCTGTGGGTACCAGAGGGATAATACCCGCCAACTCCCATAACATGCCAGTTGTGTACAGTGGTACCTTGTATAAAGGAATTAATTTGTTTAAATGAAATTCTGTTAAGCAAATTTTCCTTTGTACAAATTTCCCATAGGAATGCATTGAAAACAGATTACTCCCTAAACACAACTGTTTTTCTGTTGTATGGATTAGCCCCATAGGCGATTCTGTTAAGCAATTTCCCCCTATCTCCAGAATTTTTTTCCTTTAAGCAGATTTTCTGTTAAACAAACTGCTTGTTATATGAGGGTCCACTGTATTTTTATTTACTTCTATATACATTTACATTATTTTTGTTTGTTTGATTGTTTTTAGGCCATCTTGCTCCTGTTTGATGTTTAGATAGAGATTGTTTTATTTCTTATTAAGTTTTTATTATTGGATTGTTTATTTATTGTGTGTCTTGATTGATATTTGTTCAACTTTATAAACTGCCCAGAGTAGACATGCACCAAATGGAGCGGTATATAAATAAATAAATAAATAAATAAATTTTGTTTTAAGTGAGCTTTGACATGCTACATTTTTGTACTACAACTCTGAGGACCACAGTGGGTTTTCCTGTCTCGGGAAGTCTCAGATTTGTAGTCCCAAAATTAATGTATTCTAAGCTTTGGGTCTAGAAGACATTTTTTTCCTATGAGGTAATTCTCAGCATCACACCCAAAATTCCTTCCCAGGCACTTCATGGCCTTCACTGGCCATTTTTAGGCCTCTGTAGCTTCAACAAGGTGATTGCCTTATTGCTTTCAGGCCATTCCTGGTGAGCTGCAGGACAATATCCTTCAGAGGAGGTGATGTGGAAATTTCCTTTACAAATGTCATTCTGTTATTGATTGTGAACATCTGCTATCTTTTTCCATCATAACTGGCTCAGGACCCAGTACAGTAGGCCAGCTGAAGCTTGCTGAGCCTAAACTTTTCCTAACTTAGCCTTGGTGAAAGTTATTTAAGACTACCTATGTGTGTGTGTGTTGTGTCGTTACAGTCGTGACCGACTCTTCGTGACTCCATGTCCATGGAGTTTTCTTGGCAGGAATACTGGAGTGGCTTGCCAGTTCCTACTCCAGGCGCCCTGGTCTAAATTCTGTATCTGGATTGCTGACATTTTGCATGTGGCATAACTGGGCTTCTATCATCTTCTAGAAAATACCTAGTATTTTCTCCACTTTTTGTAAAAACAATCTTCTATTGGCAGATCAGCTTGTTGCGTATCTTTGGGAACAGCAGGCAGAAGAGAGTTCCAGTAACAGAACTGTGTGGGCAAGCAGTTGCCTAATCCTAATTCCTGCAAGCTCTTTACTTTTGAGACCATCCATTTTAGTCACCAAGAAAAGCAGAAAAAGATTGACCCTGTATCCAGGAAAGGCCTGAAAGAGTACTTCCAGATAGGATTTCTGCAGTCAATGGTGCAATGCATGGGAGTCTGCCCTACGGTGGTGGTGGTGGTGATGGGGAGATGATTATTCTAGGTCCCTTCATGGTCCATACACTGTGATGCTTCATTTGGTGTTAAAGCACTTGTTGTTCAAATGTTGATGCTACAATGAATGGAGGCTATTTTTTAATTTCATATTTTACACCCATAGCAATTAGGATGCCTTCTTTGCATTGCTGGTTCTTGGGTGTGATGATTTCTTTTAACCTCACTGTATATGGCTTATCTTATCTTATCTTATCTTATCTTATCTTATCTTATCTTATCTTATCTTATCTTATCTTATCTAACATGATTTGTCTTATGTGTATCATGAGGCATTATTTTTTCTAAAATATTTATAAAACATTTGCCCAGTAATTATTTCAAATATATACCTCTGTAATATTTCAAATATATATCTCTGTAATTATGGTACGTCATCATGTTGATTTCTTTGGAATCTTGGAAGGTGAGCCTTTTACAGAGTGAGCACCATAGCCTGTAGCAAGATAAACATGCACATCTATGCAAATTTGTCCTGCTCACTGCCTCTCTCCTATTAGATGCATCTTGCCAGCATTTATTACTATTAATAATAATGAAAATTCATACATACAGTCTTATTTCAGCCTTATAATAAACCTGTTAAGGCAGGCTACTATTGCTGTAATCATTGGAAGCGGGGGAAAACCACACACAGAGAGAGGTGGGGGGAGAATTGTTTAGAAGTCTCTAGTAGTGAAGTCATGGCAAAAGTGAAATTTAGAGCAGGGATTTCCTTAATTATATGCTAGTCTCTTAGCCATAATATTATATTTGCAGGCTGATAATTGCTTATCACACATGCTACCAGCAGGCAGCAAACACTGGCTTACTAGACCCTGATAAGCCAGTCCTATTGTCTTTGTCAAGTCTGGTCAAAACAGAAGTACAAAACTGAATTTTTGATGTTTGATTTTCGCTGTAGGGGCATTGAACATTCTACAAATCTCAAGTAGGACTACGTCCCCACCCCAATACAGTTATTTCCCAGTGTAGTGTATTGGATAGAGTGAGAGACGGGGGCTCAGGAGGCCTGGGTTCGAATCCTCACTTTGCTCTGGAAACTCCAATGTGAAACTTGTAAAGCCACTCCTTAAATAGCCCATTGTTAACCTTGGAAGCCCTATTAGGATTATTTATAAATTGCTTCCAACTTGATGGCACATTACAGCAACAATGCTGTAGGCTTGAGTGGGAAATACGGGCTGATGTGTTGACCTGTTAGGGACAAATCTGTTATGTGATATGGATAAATGCAGTTGCTCTGCAACAGCTGGGATTGCAATGCCAACGTCAGAGATTGGAGAAAAGAAGCCAATTTATACTGAGTTAGACCAGTTATCCCCCCCTGCCCAAATCCCCATATTCTTGACATACTTGTCAGCAGCTGTTCATGGTTTCATGCAAGACCTTTTCCTTGGATGCCATGGATAGAGCCAAGGACCTGAAATGTGTCTGCCCACTCCACTATAACTACTGTTCTGCACTGCCAAGAATATGAAGGGAGTTGCTTTTTGTGGTGTATGGTTTGTGAATGAATGAATACATTACCCATGTTTTCCATGTATCATTCTTCAATCCAAAATGTTGCTTTCAGCTGGAATAAAATTATTAGAATGCCAAATAATTGTAACCTAGTCACTTAGTTTGTAACCAATGATTTTTCCCAAGGTCATTTGCAGACAGATGTAGTTAACTTGGGATTGTCCTGGACTCTGACTCTGACTTAGACTTTCTGATAGGAACATCTGGCAACTGGGCAATGAACACACAGATAGTCGGTAGAAGCCTTTTCCTTTAAGCACAGGGCAAGGCTGATAGCAAAATATGAAGTTCTTTATGTCCCACTCTTCCAGCTGCTCTGTAGAACCTATACATATGAGCAATCTGAACAGCTGGCTTTCCAGGAAGAATGAAAAAGAAGCTTCACTGTTGGCTTGTTTTCAACCAGTCCCAAAGCCACCAGTGAAATTCCTTGTGTGAGCAAATACAGCACCTGCTTGACAACCAGAAAGCAAATCTCCTTCCCTCCTTTATATTATATATCTGTTATTTGCCTGACATGGAAAATGGAGTGGCCACCAGTTGTATTATGAGTTCACAAAGGTGATGCTAGCTATGCTGACAAAGTAGTTGTGTATTTGGTTCAGAGTACGTGCAAACAGAATCCTTTGGAGAAACATGCACTTGGAAGTAATGCTCCATAGTGACCATGGAAGTATGTGAAGAAGGCAACCAGATGTAATGTTTGTTTGCATCTTTTGGGATTTAGGTTCTGTTCACTGCCCTCTACAGATTTGCCCTTGGAAAGTGGATTTATTTCCCTCTTTGACAAATATGTGGGAGGCAGAGGGCACATTGGTGGGGGGGTGATTGGAACACACTGTGGAATGAACACCATTTGTTGTGCTGTACCTTTGTTTTACCTGCATTGTGTCTGTAGATTCCTGTGGGAAGGAATTTCAGTCAACATTCCAATCCTCTGACCAGTCTCTTAACAGCTGTCATTAAAACTCAAAGCAATTTACTAGTGAAATATTTTCTCATTTTCCCCACCCAAATGTGAAATCTGTCTTTTCGGTGTACAGTAATCCAAAACCAAATCAAATGGCAGGCTGACAATGGAGAGACTTGTTCTTCCAATATTGTATAGGCTTGTACAAGATCCCACAGGATCAGTAACTATGGAAGTGCCCAGTAAACATTTGAACTCCAACTTTGATTTTGCTCCTTGTTACTTTTGCAGTGGGCCAGCATCTGTAGAGACCAAATTACTGTAGACGTCTTGAGTGAAAAGGAATATGATTCAGTCGAAGTCAAGGATTTCTTTTTTCCTCAATAGGATTAACTAAATAATCCGTAGGCAAAGTGTGGCCTGTGGGATGTATACTGCCCTGTAAAGGCCTTGTTATTTATTGTTAGTGTTATTTAGACCCTAAGCTCATGATCAAATCATTGTCTTGGAATTCTCTTTGAAAGAAAGGTGAAAAACTGTTTCTCTACTCTTGGATGCTTCTAAAATCAGCAGCTTCCAGATAAAGCAGGTGAGAGGGGACTTTTTCATTTTCCCACCCCATTCCAACACTACAAAATTCAATTAAAATTAGATATCGGGGACCTTTGTTTTTTTAAAACTAAAACTACCTTTAGTTTTAATCTTGTGTGGCCCTCACATGTGCTAGGGTCAAAAATCTGGTTCCCACCATCATAGCGTTTGTTCATCCGTAAGCCAGATGGCCCATTGCTCTCACACAAGTGTATGGCTTCTGTTTGTTCCTAGATAGGCATTTGATCAAACCATGCTTCTGAATTGAAACAAAGTAAGCCTGATTTTTATCAAAACATACCTATATTTGAGGTGATGTTAGAAAACAACAATGTTCATGACTGATATACAACTGCTACCTATAATTTTCCATTTTCCTCTCCTTTCTTCTTCTCTGGCTTAACCCAACTGGATTGTAAAGATGATTTATTGCCCATATTTTGCAAGTAGATCATCTTTCCAGCTCATAAACTGCCTGCCAGAAGGCACTTACCCTGGCTGGAGCAAAAGTCGTGTTCGCTATAGAGTGTTAATGAATAGAGAATGAAACCACCTTCCAGCCAAACTTCTATAATGAACTGTTTCTGTTCCATTTTGAGTTTGTGTTATAGCTGGCTAGTATGTTTTAGTAGGGGAAATAACTTGCTTGCATAAGCACTGTTCTTGGGTTGGCAGCTGAATGTAGAAGAAGAGGACATGGCATCTATGGCAGATCTTTCAATGGCCACAAAGTGTGTCATCTGCAAAAAAGTGATTTCTGGGTACAAAGTGGTGTCTGGCTGCACCAAGATGTCCACGTAAATGGACCATAGCTGAGCAGCCATATAAACTGTGGTGCTCTTATTTTGCATCTAATAGGTTATCCATAGAAAGGGTTATCTTCTCCTCCAGCCTACAAATTGATTGTATCATTTAATGTAAAGCATGCTACATTATAAGAAAGACTATATAACAGCTGAGACGGTTTTCAGAGGTTAATGTGCTACATGACATAAATTATATACACAAATGCTTTCTGCTCTGTTACTCTGAAGCTGAGGAGGTCATTAACACAGACAGTAATGAAAATCTCTCACCTTGCTCTGCTCTTTTCCACCTCTCCCTCCTTCTCACACACAACTGTTCCTGAGACACCCACGTTTTCCTTATTATCCCCATGTGTCTCCCTCCAAGGGCCCTCCATAAGTGTCAGTAGTACTAACAATTAACCTCCACATGACTCTGTGTACAGTAGGAACAAGCAGGTGGAAACAATGCCTGAGCTTGAAATATAGAGGAAGATCCTTGCTTCTGAAACGTCAATCATCAATTGGCTTAACACAGCATAGGCTGACCTTCAAGGCACAGTGGAAAGGTCAATCAATTTACTCAGCCATTTGCCTAAGGGACACAGCTGTAGGAGCTGGTAACATACAGTATGAGGCAGGATTCATAAAACAGGACTCAATGTAAGCTGACATTTTATCAATTAACTGCAAATTGTTTTAAGGTTTTTGAGCATTCAGACAGAATCTCCAACGGCTCAAGTCCTCAAATAAATTAATAATATTGTGCCTTCCAAAGGCTGTGTGGAGACGGAGTGAACTTCTGCTGAACTCCATGAAACCTTCTATAATTTATTGATAAGTTGTTCATAAAATAAACTGTGGAGGTATTGTAATCTGCCATAGAATATTCATGATGAACCCAACATGGTCTCCTACGACATCGGAAGCTGCAGATGTTGATGGGGCCTGATGCGCTGATTAAGCAGATTTCCGAGCAGTCCCAGATGTGATTTGTCTCTCATTAGGGCTGTGTGCATATGGAAAAAAAATAGGTCTGGTTCACTTAATTTTCTACCTGCTTTGAATCATGACCCCAGCCTCAAGCTCAGATGCAGAGGAGGACGAAGCAGGCAACTCAAAGGCTGTCATCCTGTTGACTGAGGGCCAGACTCCTGCCATAGAGCTTGATGATGCAGAACCCAGAGTCGACTGTCAGGAATCTGCAGAACTAGATATACAAATGGGTGCTGGTGCTGTACCCGCTTCTCCAGTCCCCTCATCTCCATGCTACTGCCACTACTATGCTAGAGAAAATAGGACACAGGGATAAATCTCTCTCAACCCTGTTACCTTCTTTTCCAGCATTTCCAGGCTCCATCAAGTCAGTTCTGACATATGACAACCCATTTTTTCTGGATCCATTTCAATCGGGTTTCAGGCCAGGTTTTGGCACGGAGACTGCCTTGGTTGCCCGGTATAATGACTTTTTCCAGAAGATAGACAGGGGGAGTGCAACCCTGTTGATACTCCTGGACCTCTCGGCAGCTTTCAACACCATCGACCATGGCATCCTTCTGGATAGGCTGGGCAGGTTGGGAGTAGGAGGCACCGCTTTGCAGTGGTTCCACTCCTTCCTGGCTGACTGTGTCCAGAAGGGGACGCTGGAGGACAGTTGCTCTGCCCCATGGCATTTACGTCATGGGGTTCCACAGGACTGAATACAGTCTTGTATGCTGTTTAACATCTACATGGAACCACTGGGAGAGATCATCAGGAGGTTGGAGCTGAGGAGTCAGCAATATGCTGATGATACTCAGCTATAGTTCTCATTTTCCACCAATCCAGGTGAGGCGATTTCTGTGCTGAACTTGTGTCTGGACAGGATAATGGACTGAATGAGGATTAATAAATTGAAACTCAGTCCAGACAAGATGGAAGTGCTGTTAGTGGGTGCTCTGTCAGACAGGCTAGAGGGCCATCTCCCTGTCATGGATGGGGTTGTAGTCCCCCAAGGGACAGGGTCTTCAGCTTGAGGGTGTTCCTGGACCTCGGTCTAACTCTGGAGGCCAAGGTGGACTTGGTGGCCAGGGGTGACTTTCCTATGGAAAATATACCAGCTATGGCCCTAGCTGGATCAGTGAAGGCTCATGACAGTTAGCATGCACTGGTAACATCCCATATTGAGTACTGCAATGCACTTTACATGGGGCAGCCTTTGAAGGCGGTCCAGCAACTGCAGCTGGTTCAGAATCATGCAGCATGGCTGGTTAGTGGAAGGGCCACCAGGGACCATATCACAGCATTTCTGTATCACCTGCATTGGTTACCAGTTGTTGCCCGAGCTCAATTCAAAGTGCTTATTTTAACATATAAACGGCTTACAACCTAGATACCTGAAGGACTGCCACCTTCCATAAGAACCTACCCAGCAATTAAGATCGAGCCAGGGAGCCCTCCTGAAAGAGCCATCCCTCAAGGGGGTGAAAGGGATGGCTTGTAGGTACAGGGCCTTTTTGGCAGCTGCCCCCAGATTATGGAATGCCCACCCAACTGAGACCCACCTGATGCCGATGTTGATGTCATTCTGGTGCCAGGCAAAAACTTTCCTGTTGCAGAATTTTTTTAAACTTATATCACATAGATTGTGGGTCTTGGTGGCAATTTTAGTGTATTGTCTTTGTATTTAAATGATTTATAGTACATTTTGTATTAATGGTCACATACTGCATAAATTAGAACTTGAACCAGTTCATTGTGCTTGTCTCTAAAATCTACACAAAGATTGCTACTTGGTTGATCTCAAACTAGAGATGGGCACAAAATGAAAAATGAGACACTGTTTCATCATTTTGTTAGGCAACAAATTACTCTATTGGGATCAGAACTATGGAAGCCAAGCCACAGGTGAGCCGCAGCTTGGCTTCCAATTCCAATCGAAGTATTTTTTCCTAGGGGCACCCCCCTTGGCGCTTCATAACTCAGCCCCCTGAACCCCATACGTTTCCAAATTTCAGGGGGTTACCTAGAATTGCTTGAGGAAGCTCACCTGCCATTTTGGTCCTTTAGGGCCCAGGGGAGCATAACATTTTGTTTCATTTTGTTTCATTTTGTTTTATTTCATAATAAAACAACTTTTAAAATTTGTTACATACGAAGTGAAATGAAACTACTACAGAAACAAAATGAAAGACAATGTTCCCATTTCGTGCCCATCTCTACCTCAAACCAGCCTGATGTCTGCATTTCCTGATTTTAAGAATAACTTTATGCCAATCTGGTGGGCGATTTTAGAAGTTGCATTTGTGTCAATGTTCACATATAAAAATGGTCTTCTGCTTTTTTTTCTCCGAGGACCATGGCAAGGTTCAGAGAAGCAGTTTGCCATTTATTTAACACTTATGTAGGCTTTTAACTTACAGTATAATAAATTGTTGTTTTGAAAAGAAAAGGGAATCTCATGTTGGACTTGTGGGGCAATACAAAGGCTGTCAGAAAGACCTGTCCCCCCACCCACCCCGTCTCTCTCCCTCTCTGTGAATATAGCTCTGGGAAAGATGATGCCAAGCAGAATGTGGAATAAATGTACCGATAGTGTATTTGGAGGAAAGGAAACATAGAAAGTAGCTTCCCCTTGGTGAAAAATGAATAAACATTCCATTTCATGTTTTGAAAAACCAGGAGGTTCTAGACAGGGAACCTACAGACACTCCAAATCAAACAAACACCTGTGTTAATAAGCACCCATACACATCAGTTTCCTATCACCTCAACTTATACTAAGCACTGCTATACAGTATGTTATCACATGCTGCTTGACAAATTAACTAATAATAAGTCAAGTGAATATCTAAACCAGTCATGGAAGAAGGATGGAGCCCCCTTCAAGTTCTGTCTTTAAAGGTGTTTTACAGATTGGTAGAAATCATTTGGTCTACTCTACAGAATGCCAAAGGTTTTAAGATAAAGGCTCCTTGTAGAAACAGGGGCCATGCTGTCTGAGAATTGCAACTTAGTTTTCCAAACTCCATCAGAACTATTCACACAATGTTCATTACTTTATGTATATTGAATCTCTCTGTCAAGGAAAGAGCTCTTAAGTCCCAACTCTGGAAAGGCCTCCTCTAGGAAGTAGGGGTGCTGCCATTCTACAAGCTTTTTGGGAATGGCTATGTTCTCTGGACCATGATGCATGCAAAATGGTATGTTATTATTGTTATAATTATTGTTGTAAACCGCCCGGAGTTCCTCTGGAAGACGGGTGGTATATAAGTATATATTTATATATATATATAAATAAATAAATAAAAATAAATCAGGAATATGTAGAAAGGATGTGGCTGGGCCATCTGGGTATGTAGTCACAGCTGTGATAGGAAATCTGTGGCCTTTGACATTGTTGGGTAGTGGGTCCCATCATCTGTTAGTGTTGATTAGGGTGGCTGTTGGTGATGGGAGGTGCATGCCAACGTCTTGAGTACCACACATTTCCCAGTCCACAGTTACAGGATTTCTAAAAAAAAAAATCTTAGGCCAGCAGCAGTCTTTCTATCTATAGGTGCTGTCCCAGCTGCTGAGGATAGCTGTCGTTGTAGCATATCTCCACCTATTCAGCTAGTACAGGAATGGTAAAATTTAAAAATGGAACAAAATTATCTTCATAGCCCATACTCTATATTGTCTACTCTTGTTACAACTATCAGTTCATCACAACAAAAGTTGCAAATAGTTTGTGTGTATAAATGTGTGTGAGAGTTCTTGGCTCTAGCTATTCCTGGATTTTTCCCTCAAACAGAGGAATATGTTTCATTCCTATCGTTATTTTGGCATTTGTTTATATAGTGCCATATGTCTTTCCATGTGCTCCAACTGTGGACAATCCCTTATTCTAGATATAAATCCCCACAGGGATATATTTAAGTTGTACTGGAAGCATTCCTGTGAGCGACCCCCGCCGTCCCCTCCATAATGAGGTGCTTAAAAATGATGTAAGATAGGTTTTTATTATGTTCACTGGAGTTCAACACAGACAGAAAACACCTCAGCACAGTTCAGTGGTGCTTTGCCCCCTCTGGGAATTAATAAGGCTTCTTCTTCTTTGGAGCAGGCCCTGTCAGAAGTCTCTCCATCTGGTAGTAGTGCCTGGCTAGACTGTCTTTTAACTTCAGAGCACAAATAACTTGTGTTTCTCCCAAAGTCCCAAGACACAGCCTCTCAGTTCTCACTCTTCCTTACAGGTTTTACTCTGTGCCTGTGTAATTCCCATAGAGTGGGGAGTTACCTCACTCCCTCACTCCAGAAGCCAGCAAATGTCCTGGTCAGTTAAACAACACAGTCTTCATCAGGCCGGCCCGCGTTGTCTCCCTTTATTCTTAGTTCTCAAACATTGGGCTGCCTCAGGGAGGGGCTGAGCCCATGAGCTGTCTTCCTTCGCTCTGCTCCTGGGTTGCACAGAGGAGACTTTATCCCTTATACTCCTTGGCCCCGGCCTTTAATGCTCACCTCCTCCAGGTTGTCCGACTGGCCAGGCTTCCTCCTTATCCAGGGTGTCCCTTGCATCCTCCCAAACATCCGTCTCTCCTTCCTCCTCCTCTACGATGATGTTTTTTCCCCTTATCTCTAGGCCCGCCAGAGCTCTCTCCTCCCCCCAGACAGGTGTTACATTTCTCTCTAATTGCCTTGCTGCCTCGGGAGGCTGACCACTCTCCCAGCTGCTTTCAGCTGTCTCACACATCCCCCCTTCCAAGTGGGCAGCCTCCTCAGCAGGGTCTTCTGCCCAAGGGCCCTGGCGAGAGAAATAGTCCACATTAGCATGCTGGCGACCCTTGCGGTACCGCACCCGAAACGCAAAAGGCTGAAGGGCCAGATACCAGCGGGTTAGCCGAGGGTTGGTATCCTTCATGCGTTGGAGCCATTGCAGGGGTGCATGGTCCGTGACGAGCAGGAAAGGGGCCCCTAACAGGTAGTAGCTCAACGCCTCCACTGCCCATTTGATGGCCAAAGCCTCCCGTTCAATCACTGCATATTTTTTTGTTCTCGGGGGGATAGTTTCCGACTTAGAAACAGGACAGGATGCTCTCCATCCTCATAATGTTGGGCTAAGATGGCTCCTAGTCCCCGCTCTGATGCGTCAGTTAGGAGAATGAAGGGCCGTGAAAAATCAGGGGCTCGTCGGACAGGGGCTTCACAGAGCCGCTGCTTTAGCCTTTCAAAGGCCTGTTGCTCCCTGGGTCCCCACCGCACCATCCTTGGAGCCTTCCGGCGTGTAAGGTCTGTTAAGGGTGCCGCAATGTCCCGAGAAGTTCGCTATGAACTGGCGATAATAACCGGCAAGCCCCAAAAACTGCTGCACTTCCTTCTTAGTACGGGGTGGACACCACTTTGACACTTTAGTCACTTTGTCCGCCATTGTCCGGATTTCTCCCCCACCTACCAGGAATCCCAGATAAGGCACGTGAGCCTGCGCCAGCTTACATTTTCGAGGGTTCACGGTTAACCCCGCCTTCCTTAATTCCCTTAATACTGCTCTTAGGTGCTCCAGGTGTTCTCCCCAAGACTGACTAAAGATGATGATATCATCTATGTATGCGGCCGCAAAATCTTGCACTGGTGCCAATACCCTATCCATCAGCCGCTGAAATGTTGCTGCAGCCCCATGCAGGCCAAAGGGCATATAGGTGAATTGATAGAGCCCTACTGGGGTGGTAAACTGAGGTTCTCAAAGGCCTTATGCCCAAGAGCTTCCACATTTGCTTTAAGGTTTGACTAAGGAAGTTGGTGCCCTGATCTGTGAGGATAGTACTGGGGAAACCCACTCGAGAAAATATGCCCAGAAGTTCCCTAGCCAAAACCTTGGCTGTAGTGGACCGGAGAGCCACCGCCTCCGGATAACGGGTGGCATAGTCAATCACTACCAGAATGTAAGAGTGTCCTCCAGCTGATTTAGGGAGGGGTCCTACCAGATCCATGGCTACTCGGTCAAAGGGTTTGTCCACTAGGGGCAAGGACACAAGTTCCCCTCCAGGACGAGGCCGGATCTGTGTTCTCTGGCACACTGGACACGACCTGCAATACTGTTCTACCTCTGTATACAGACCGGGCCAAAAGAACCGTTGGCGTATGCGGGCGTTCATCTTGTCTGCTGCTAAATGCCCAGCAAGGGGTGGGTCATGGGCTAACTTTAACACAAACCCCCGAAGTCGTTGAGGAACTACCAGTTGAGCCCCTGGAAAGGGTGGGTTTGGGTCAATCCGATAAAGAAGACCATCCCGCATCTCGAAACCCACTTGCCCTGCGGCGTTTCCCCTTCCGGCCTAGCCCCTGCAAGAGCGTGGGTTAAAGCAGGGTCTTCCTGCTGCCATGCCCTCACCCTGAGCTCGGGAGACCTTCCCTAACTCCAGCTCCCCTTCTGACTCCCCTGCAGCTCCTACTGCTAGCTGTGGGGATGTCACCAATTTTTCCACCCCCTGCCAATTCCTCCCCAACAGCATGGGCCATGCCAAGTTTGGTACCAATCCCACCCTCAACCGTCTTCTCTCGGCCCCTATGGTGACCCATACCTGTGTAGTGGCATATGGCTTCACATCCCCATGAATACAACGAATTTTTACCAAGCCTTCCTGTGACCCCCCTGCTTGAGATCGGAGCAAGGTAGTACTACAACCTGTATCTATTAAGGCCCTGACTGGTTTCCCATTTACCAAAACATCCACCTGCCACTCAGGGCCGGTGACCTCGCCTACCTGCATCGCTGCAACATAGGCATTAGCCCACGAACAGTCCATGAGTGGGCAGTTCCCGTTTCAGATGGCCTTCCTTCCCACAGGTAAAACAGGCCATACTTTTGGGGGTCCGGCTTTGGGTTCCCTGAGATCCCCCTCCTTTGCTAGCCTGGGCCGGAGCTGACTGGCTTGGGTTTGATTGAGTCCTCTGGGAGGCCTCCAAACCAGGTGAGTTGCCTCTGTTAGGAACCGCACGATGAACTAACAACCGGTGTCTCCCTAAAGATGACTCCTTCGGAGGGGATCCAGCATTCCTTGGCATCTGTTCCTTAGAAGAATTCCGGTCCTTCGGCAACAGGCTCCTAGAATCCCAGGTTTCCTCAGCACACCAATAGGCTTCTAATGCAGAGACTGCTTCTTCAATGGAATCCGGACGTAATCGTGTCACCCAGTTCCGGGGGCCTGGGGGCAAGGTGGTTACCAACTGCTCTACCACCAACAGCTCAATTATCTTCTCCCCTGAGTTACTATCAGGCTTGAGCCAACGGGTAGCATAAGCCCGCATCTTCTGGGCCACCGCCCTGGGATGACCATTAGCCTTAAGACGTAACTCCCGAAAACGCCTGCGATAGGCCTCGTCTGACAAATTCAACGTACTCAGGATGGCTTGCCTCACCTTATCATAATTGGCAGCGTCCCGGGCATCTAAGGCATCAACTACTTCTTGGGACACCCCTGTGAGGCAAGGTGTGAGGATCAGGGCCCACTGCTCCTTTGGCCAAGCCGCAGCTGTGGCCACTCTCTCAAAGGTGTTGAGGAAAGCTTCTGGGTCATCCTCAGGTGTCATTTTTTGCATGCGAATGGGTGGAGGACCAGCCACCCAGGTACCCGAAGCCGTTGGGGTGGCTCTCAAGACTTCAGCCATTTGTTGTTGCCCCACCAACATTTGCTCCATCAAAACGCGCTGGTTTTCTGCCATCTGCCGTAACATGTGTTCTTGCCTCTCGGTGGCCCAGGCCAACAACTGGGCGGTGGTCGCTGGGGCATCTGGAAGTGCCCCACGTTGGGCGCCAATGTGAGCGACCCCCGCCGTCCCCTCCATAATGAGGTGCTTAAAAATGATGTAAGATAGGTTTTTATTATGTTCACTGGAGTTCAACACAGACAGAAAACACCTCAGCACAGTTCAGTGGTGCTTTGCCCCCTCTGGGAATTAATAAGGCTTCTTCTTCTTTGGAGCAGGCCCTGTCAGAAGTCTCTCCATCTGGTAGTAGTGCCTGGCTAGACTGTCTTTTAACTTCAGAGCACAAATAACTTGTGTTTCTCCCAAAGTCCCAAGACACAGCCTCTCAGTTCTCACTCTTCCTTACAGGTTTTACTCTGTGCCTGTGTAATTCCCATAGAGTGGGGAGTTACCTCACTCCCTCACTCCAGAAGCCAGCAAATGTCCTGGTCAGTTAAAAACAACACAGTCTTCATCAGGCCGGCCCGCGTTGTCTCCCTTTATTCTTAGTTCTCAAACATTGGGCTGCCTCAGGGAGGGGCTGAGCCCATGAGCTGTCTTCCTTCGCTCTGCTCCTGGGTTGCACAGAGGAGACTTTATCCCTTATACTCCTTGGCCCCGGCCTTTAATGCTCACCTCCTCCAGGTTGTCCGACTGGCCAGGCTTCCTCCTTATCCAGGGTGTCCCTTGCATCCTCCCAAACATCCGTCTCTCCTTCCTCCTCCTCTACGATGATGTTTTTTCCCCTTATCTCTAGGCCCGCCAGAGCTCTCTCCTCCCCCCAGACAGGTGTTACATTTCTCTCTAATTGCCTTGCTGCCTCGGGAGGCTGACCACTCTCCCAGCTGCTTTCAGCTGTCTCACAATTCCGCTAAGAAAAAATTCCAGCAGGATGCAATAACATTCTATCTATCTCCACCCAAATCTGCTCTATTAACTCTTCATTTGCTTTTACCTGGTATAATATTTGCTGATTTCTGCTGTAGAACATGCCTTGAAATCTTTTTTTTTGACTGCATGATGGACATGCAGATTCTTTAACATTTGTAGGTAGGACTATGTCAAATTAATCATCTCATGTCTGCCTGCAGTTTCCTTCTAGTAGAAATATATATTCTAGTACAGTGTTGCCAAAGGTGGCACTCGGAGCCCTTTCTGTGGGCACCCGACATTGCCCCCTCACAGCCACCTGTATTCAGGTTAAATTGCTATTTTGGTGCTTTGCGAAAAATTAGTGTGTTTTTGAATCACAGTTTGGGCACTTGGTCTCTAAAAGCTTCGCCAATCGCCATCACTGTCCCAGCAGAAAACAATTCTAGCTGCTTGATAACATCAAATTTCGCTTTTATTTTATTTTTAAAATGTATTTTCTGTGGTTCATTCATGGAAAGCTCATGAATAAGGAGGCCTTGACATTGGCTTTTGTCAATCAATATGTGTTCAATAAACACCATGGAGATGGAGCAGAGCCACTTAAACAATATTGCCATTCTGTTGGTGAATAACAAAGAGACCGATGATCTCTTCTAGGGGTAAAGGACTGCTGACAAACAGCTCTGCTCGTACAACTACTGGGCGTATCGGTGTGCGTGCGTGAGCACACACATGCCATACCAGCTCCGTGTCTCACTGCAGCTTCGGATCGCAGCGATGTCTTGCCAAGATGGCTGGCAGCTGCTATTTGTGATACAAACAAATACAGATGGAGCGAGTAATTCAGGAGAGGCGGAGCTATTTGTCAATTCAGGCTTCCGCGTGAGGCTTAGCAGCCAGTCCCCCTGCCAGCCTCCCTCGTCCTGAGTCACAGCCGCCTTAGCTTTTCATATCAGCATGGCGAATCACAGCTGGAGAGACCGAGTTAATCCGTTTTTCAAGTTCCAGGGTCTGTAGAGCCTTTTCTGAATCTCCCTTTTCTTTTGCCTTTTGTTTCTCCTTGCTTTGTTTTGTAAGTTAGCTGCCACCTCAGAATGAATTAGCCTACTGGCGTACTGTCTCCATTTTTATCCTAACCTGCTGGCACATGGCAACTTTGTACAGTTCGGCAACAAAGCAATGCACGCCATTCAGGATTGAAGGCATAGCTGCATTTCTGTGTTTAATACTGAGCTGTTTCATGGCTTTCTTCATTCAGAGCAGGTTGTGTTAAATATGTTACTCAAACTGAGCTCCACGGCCTATCCTTATCATTGGAAGGACGGCTATATCTTGTTTACCCCTTCCTTTGTCTCTCCCAAAGCTTGGAGTTACTAGCACCCTATTGGCCTTCTCCAGCTGGTAGGCTGAAACATTAATCTTCACCATAATTCACCATGAAGCCTCTTTTCACAGAAAGCCCAGGGGGAAGGGCTCACATAAAAGGAAAGTCAATAGCTTTTTTCCTAAGGCCTAAGTCTTTCCTTTGCAGGATACAATCAACAATCTTATTTACTGCTAGGCTCACTTGTGGAAGGAGGACCACTCTGAGTATCACTCATGCCCTGGCAACACTCTGCTTGCTCCCCACACCATTCCAATTAAAAATGGCTCTGGAATTTAGGGCTTTCGCACTAGAACTGCTGGTATGGCATAGGGTCTGCACTTGATTTATGTTTACATTTGATCTTTGTAGAGTTCTCTGCCAGCTTTACGACTCTATAAATATGTTATACGATGGGAGCTTACATTCAGAAACATACTCTGCAATATGTCCCTCTAAAACAATTCAGTGCTGTGCTATTGTGTGTGTGTGTGTGTGTGACTCTGTCTCTCTCTCTCTCTGACTCTCTCTCTCTCTCTCTCTCTCTCTCTCTCTCTCTCTCTCTCTCTGTGTGTGTGTGTGTGTGTGTAAGGAGACAAAATTTATCAGATGTTATCTTAATTAACAGTTCTAAATTAAACCTCTGCTTCTAAGAAGGGGCGGGGTAGAATCTAGACTCCTCCCCCCATTCATTCATTGGCATCCTTCAGTCTCGAAAGACTATGGTATCATGCCTGGAGTAGAGATCCTAAGAACAACACCTAATGTGACAAAATAGACCATTTCGGGAATGGCAGTCTCTACTGCACTGGGGACAGATGTATTCTGTTTCTTGCCCGGTCCTCGAGTTTCGTTCTTTCCGTGCCTGCCTCTTTTCCTCTGCCTGTTGGACAAATGCCTCTTCAAATTTATGTAGACCATGCTGTATCTCTTGCCTCCAGACAGTGCGATCGGAGGTCAGGGTTTCCCATCTGTTGAGGTCCATTCCCAAGGCCTTCAGGTCCCTCTTACAGATATACCGCAGCTCTGGTCTCCCTCTGGGGCGCTTTCCCTGCACTAGTTCTCCGTATAGAAGATCTTTTGGGATCCGGCTCCTCCCCCAGCCCTAACTCCTCCCCCAGCCCTAACTTATTTAATTTTTCTTTGGGGGAAATGGTGGTGGTAGTTGATCCTTACAACAATAGGGCCAGCATGTATGAACAAGAGCAACACAGAGATTCCTTTGTGCAACACCATGAACATTATGTATTAAAAATATCTCCAGCATTGTAGCACTCCCCCTCCCCTGAGATAACTGGCTCCATTGTTGCACTGCATTCATATTCAACCTAAACCTCGCTTCCTGTAACTTGGACCTATTATTATGTGCCCTGCACACTCGGAGATGATCCATAACAGATCGTATCCCTCCTCTGTTTGGCAGTCTACCAAGTGTTTGAAAAGTGCTACCATATCTCACCTCAGTCTCCTTTTCCCAAGGCTAAACATGCCCAGTTCTTTCCATCTTTCCTCATATGGCTTAGTTTCCAGTTCTCTGATCATCTCTGTTGCCCTCCTCTGAAATTTCCTTCTTAAAGTGTGGTGTCCAGAACAGGGCACAGCATTCTAGAGGTTCAATGCAGCCACATCACACTGCTGGCACATATTCAGCTTTTGATCTAAAACAATTCCAAGATCCTTCCCACTCATAGTATTATTGTGCTGTGTATCCCCCTTCTAGTAATTGTGTGTTTGGTTCTCCCACTTTCCCAGGTGTAGAATATTGCACTTATCCCTGTTAAATTTCCTTCTGTTCTTTTCACCCCAGTGCTAAAGCCGATCAACCTCTTTTTGAAGTTTGTTCCTCTCTTCCAAGGTATTAGATATTCCAACCAATTTTGTGTTATCTGCAGATTTGATAAGCATTTTTTACACTCCCTCGTCCAAGTCATTAATAAAAATGTTAAAGAGCACCAGGCCCAGGACTCAGGCTTGTGGTACCCCACTTGTTATTTTCTCCGAATTAGAAAAGGAGCCATTGCAGAGTCCCTGCCTGCCTTCCGGAAGGCGCTGAAAACCCTTCTCTTCTGGGAGGCGTTTGGGTGACCCAAACAGTTCCCCCCACCTCAGTCCCGCCATCTGCTGTTGTTGCTTTTGTCTGCTTTTATTAGTTTAGTTACTATTTACTTTGTTGCTTTTGTAATTTTGCTGTGTTGCATAGTCGTTGTAAACCGCCCGGAGTTCCCTTGGGAAGACGGGCGGTATATAAGCTGTATAAATAAATAAATTAATTAATTAATTAATAAGCACTCTGTGAGTACGATTCAGTAACCAACGATCTACCTGATGCTTTTTCTACCCTGCCCACAGCTAGTTTGCTTACTAATTAGAATATTGCAGAGCACTTAGTAAAAGGCTTTATTGAAATCAAGATATACTACATCTACAGGAATCCCACTGTCAACCAGGGAGGTTATGTGATCAAAAATGAGATAAGATAAGTCTGGCAAGATTGGTTCTATCTTTCTTGGCTTCTGGTTATTATTGTATGGCTTTTAAGGTACTTGCAGAGTGATTGCTTTCTAATCTGCTCCAAAAATTTCCCTGGGATTGATGCCAGGCTGATTGGCCTGTAATTCCTAGATTCCGCTCTGATGCCTTTTTTGAAGACAGGGAAAACATTAGCCCTACTCTAATCATCTGGCATCTCCCCCCACCCCCACCCCACCCGGTCCTCTGTGATTTCAAGGAAATAATCAAGAGTGGTTATGCATGTTCTTCAGATCTAGTTCCTTCAATACTTTTGAATGCATTTCATCCACCCCTGGACATTTGAACTTATTCAAAGTAACAAGCAATTCCTTGACTATTTGTTTATCAGTCCCCAGCTTCAGTCTTTTCTCTTCCATCTGTACATCACATTTGCCTAGAGACTCGTAAGCTTTGTGGGGACAAAACTCAGCTAAAGTAAAAATTGTGCACTTCTGCTATTTTCTTTGTCATCTATTCCCATTTTCCATTTCCATTGAAAAGATGTGTGATGCTGGTTTCTTTTCTCTGTCTTCTTCTGTGCACTTATCTCAAGAATGCTTTTTTGTTGTTGCTTTTAGCATCTCTTGCCAACCTCAGCTCATTCTTGGCATTTGTCTTGTTCTTTGTTCTTGACAGATCTGTGATGGCTTCTAGCTATTACTGCATTGTTTTCAAGGGGCTTGCAGAGTGACTGCTTCATTATTTGCTCCAGAATTGTGCCTCTGGTGGTATAGGTAGCAAGTGTAAGCATTTTTGACATTTCTGAGAGTCATTATGGAAAATACAACTGAAAAATAAAAAACAGATATACTTTGAAGTCTACTTCTATTTTTTTTTTTTTTTGGGGGGGGGGGCGAGGCTTTAAAAGTGTCCAACATTTTGTCCACCTGAAGCTACAATCCATTTGGCATGACAGCTGGCATGATGCAACAGAAAAGCGACTGTCCTGCATCATCTGCCACTCCTAGTGCTTCTCTGGCCTAACAGCGGCCTTTTGGGCCCAGTTTTGGTTTTGGTTTTGTTTGTTTGGGTGTTTGTGCCCCCCCGGTGTGTAAAAAGTAAAATAGAACTCAAATATGTGAATGAACAGACAGTGATTACATGAGTATAGATCTTTGGCCATACCTCTGCAGTATTGTCCAGTTGTACGCTAAAGAATCCACAGTGACTTCTTCTTTCTTGGGCATTGCATGTGCAGGTTCTCCACTCCACTAACACTGAAGAAATGTATGCTATCTGAACTGCTGGATAAATCAAGGGTTGGGGCAAAGGTTGGGAGTTTAGTTCCCTATGGTGCCTTCTTGACAGGGCTGGACTTGATCCACAGATTCTCTTCCAGTTCTGCAGTTATAAAATTATTAAGATGATGATGATTGATGATGATGATGATGATGATGATGATGATGATGATGATGATCTATTCATAGTAGAACCAAAAGCACATGCCTAACTTTAATATATCTCTTGCTCCTTTCCAAATATTTTTTCCTGGGAACTCTGGGCCACCAAATAGTTTTCAGAACGCTGATCCAGTGATTCCAACTTGCATTACTGACACTCTCCATGAAGATAATTTTTGGGCATTTCCTCACTGTCCTTATATTTTAGATTCCTGGCTCTACATGTGAACTTGGGTTAAGAACTGTAGTTACAGAAGGGGTAGCTATCTGTGCAAGCATTATAGGTGAAAACAATGTAAAAATAAAAAGTAAGAAAAGACAAAAATGTGGTGGCATCTTAACTTTTGGGGAAATCGCCCACGCTATAAAACTGCAAAAATTAATTAATTAATTAATTAATTAAAGACTAACTTTTACAGTTTTTATGTGAACTTTCATGTTTTTAAAAGTTAGATTTTAAGGTGACATCACATTTTTGTTTTTCTTTTGTTTTCATTGAGAATTTGATACATTTTTGTTTAAATCATTGCCTTCTTTGCCAAAAGGAGAATTTGGGATTTTACTGAATAACTTAGAACAGTGGTGGTGAATCTTTGCCACTCCAGGTGTTTTGGACCACAACTCCCACAGTCCTTTGTCATTGGCAGTATAGGCTTGAAATTCTGTGAGTTGTGGTCCAAAACATCTAGAGTGCCAGAGGTTAGCCACCACTGACAGAACATCAGCTATGTCAGCGCAACAGAGGGGACTGTTTCTGGAGTCATTTGATCAGATTTTTGCCCTTCCCTAATATTAGCATAATGTTGAAGTTGTCAGAAGTTGAAATTTTGCCAGTTTGTCTCACAGCATTTATATCTCCCAGAACAGGAAAAGACAGAAAAACACAGAACATGGTGTCACTCACTCAATATTGGTTTGCTTAATGGCTCTGAGAGAAGCATTTCCCCCTGACAGCTGTGTTTTCATTCACCACTTGAATGGTGGCATTTTGTGATTTAAGGATTGGCGCAGTTTATATATTTTCTGCTTCTGAGATCTGATGCACACTGGCCAGGCGGTGATGTGTACCCAACCTCTGCAATCTCGCCTGTGCTCACCATGTTCTTTTCATTGCTATATGATGGTGGTGGCCAACCTTCGGCACTCCAGATGTTATGGACCATAACTCCCAGAATTCCAAGCCTGTACTGCCAATGTCAAAGGACTGTGGGAGTTGTGGTTCAAAACATCTGGAGTGCTGAAGATTCACCACCTGCTATATGGGGTTTGACTGCTCTACCTGAGTGTCTGGCATAGGCCCATGGTAAATGATCTAGTCACCAAGTGTTACATTCTTCTATCATGGGGTTGCCTACAGAAGTATGATAACTTTTCTCTTCTCTTCCAGGGATCTTAATGTCCTATGGCAGTGGTTCCCAACCTGGGGGTTGGGACCCCTTTGGGGGTCGAATGGCCATTTCACATGAACCAGTGAAGAAAAAGTCACAAACGGCTTGGGTCTGGAGGAGGAGGGGGAGGAAGGGGGGAAAGAGTGAGTTACAGCTTGATAGGTTGGAGGGAATGTCGATAAATGGCACCAGAGGCTGTGTTTGGCTGAGGGTGCCTGTAGAGGGAAGTTTTCTATGGCACCTGCGGTAGTAGCCTTCCAAAGGGGGGGGGGTTGTGGCCTCTTCCTAGCAGGGCAAGGGATCACCACAACATGAGGAACTGTATTAAAGGGTCGCAGCATTAGGAAGGTTGATAATTACTATGCTAAGGTCTTGCAGCCCTGTCAGTTGTAAAGGCTTTGCAAGAGTAAGAGATGACTAGTTTGCAAGATTGCTAAAGTGGTCATCTATAGCCATTCACAAACTGAGAAGAACTCAGAAAACCTAGATGTGTGATTCTTGCTGTTTGGACCAAAGCTTGAATCCTTCCACGGTGCAAGGCCACTTTTCCAAGCTCTGCTCATGGGGGTGCAATGGGTGATCATAGGATAGTTGTTCCCAGCCGGTATAGCCCAGCTTGAAGTTGTTCTAAGGATAAAACGGAGTCTTCTAGTCTAAGCATGCGCCTAGGCTACACACACATACCTGTAAGCCAGACTAGAAACTTCCCTGCCTGCCCGGCCCTCTGCCAACCTGCCTGCCTGTCAGACTCCTCCAGTCCCAGCTTTGAGCATGCCTTCAAGTTGCTTCTCATTCAACCTCCTCCAGTCTGCCCTTCTGGCCTCCCAGTCCCATACTTTGTCATCTGGGCTGGTCTGTGAACCACTAAGAAGGGCTGTGGAAAGGGAAAGACAGGAGCTCCGCTTCTAGTGGGAAGAGGCAGGCCTCTCTGCAGGAAGTGTTGCCGCTGTGTGGGAGTTTTGTCCGCCTCCGCTACCGCTAATTTTCACTCTGAGCTGCAATGCACTGTGAAGGGAGGGACAAGGAAGCCTCCATGTTTGGTTCTTGGTGGATACTCTGACGCACACTGACTGTGTGAGTCTGTAATTCACACAGACCTAGCTCTGTCTCCTCCGCCACTCTTTCCACTGGGCTGCCAGCTGTGGCTCATAAAGAAGGGGAAAAATGTACCAGTTGCGTGGTGGTGGCACCACCATTTATAAATAGAACAGTTTTCCGAAAGTTCAAGGCTGGGCTTTTGGAGTTGTAGGAGCTGGGATTCACAATGAAGGCCATGGTCGTGGATTGCTGGCCCAGCATTCAATTACTCCAGCTTGTGGCCTCCGCCACTCTTTCCTCTGGGATGCAAGACACTGTGCCTCACAAGGAAGGGAAGAGGAGTTGGGTGCCAGCACTCCATTAGTTTATTGCAAAGTTGCAGGCTTGGCTCTTGGAGTTGTGTGGGAACCAACTGTGATTCACAAAGAAGGACATGGTAGTAGACTGCCGGGCCGGCAGTTAGCAAGTCTACCAGCACACAGCTGGGGACTTGGGGAGGAAGAGTCAGACTCAGAATGTGGCTTGCTGTCCTTTTTGCAGCCTGTGTGGTGCCAGGCCAAACTCAAGGTGATTGGCCTCCTCCGCCAGTCTTTCCTCTGGGCTGCAAGACGCCGTGTTTCACACTGAAGGGGGTTCCTGATTTGAACAGCGTTCGTACGTACAGCACCACCAAGACTTAGTCAAAAAGTGACATGTGGTGGACGGTGGTGCATCGCAGGCAGTGTGGTGCCAGACCAAACTCAAGGTGATTGGCCTCCTCCTCCAGTCTTTCCTCTGGGCTGCAAGACGCCGTGTTTCACACTGAAGGGGGTTCCTGATTTGAACAGCGTTCGTACTACGTACAGCACCACCCAAGAGTTTGTCAGAAAGTGCCATGTGGTGCATCGCAGGCAGTGTGGTGCCAGACCAGACTCAAGGTGATTGGCCTCCTCCTCCAGTCTTTCCTCTGGGCTGCAAGACACCGTGTTTCACACAGAAGGGGGGTACTGATTTGAACAGCGTTCGTACTACGTACAGCACCACCCAAGAGTTTGTCAGAAAGTGCCATGTGGTGCATCGCAGGCAATGTGGTGCCAGACCAGACTCAAGGTGATTGGCCTCCTCCGCAACTCAGTCCTCTGGGCTGCAAGACACTGTGACCCAAGGCCAGTGGCATTTAAATTCCTGTCATGCCATTCAGCTCCATCCTTTTTATACTGGAGCTGGCAATGAGCCTGCCGCACTCTGGCTCTGTGCTGTGGTGCTCTCATACTCTGCCTTGTGGCCTGGCCGGAGTGGCCGCCATTACTCTGGCCTTATGGACGCGTCGACCAGAGATAGTCCTCGTTGTATAGCCTAGTGGGCTGGGCTGTGGGCTGTAAAACTTAA
The DNA here is from genome assembly GCA_037367245.1 of Phrynocephalus guinanensis. NCBI lineage: Eukaryota > Metazoa > Chordata > Lepidosauria > Squamata > Agamidae > Phrynocephalus > Phrynocephalus guinanensis. The sequence goes on from CM074733.1 coordinate 124,624,189, forward strand.
GTCAGAGCAACCCAGAGCCCTATCCCATTCCCATCCCTACCAAAACTATTCCTGGCTGTAGCTACTAGCTAGGTACGTAGCTTAACCACCTCAGGCTCTAACTGCTAATGTTTTTGTTGACCATGACCAAAAGCAGGGTTGCATTGGCTTTGGCTTTATTGCTTGTCCTTTATGTGTGTGTGACTTTGACTGTGAATGTGAAGTGAAGGCAGAAGGACCTTGGTGATGGGGGGCCAATTTGAGAGGAGTAGAGGAGTAGACCCCTCATCCAGATTTGGATGTCTGTTTCTCCTGCTGCCTCTGAGAGAGGTGGAGGGGAGATGGGATGGATTCAAAACCAAACAACAAAAAAGTACAACAAACAGGCACGTCAGCCAGACCAAGTAGGGTGGGTGGCTGGTTCAGCATCAGCAGATTCAGCACAGCAGACCAAGAGAAAAAAAAAGAAATGCAAATTTGTTTCTGCCCCACTTTGTTTGCTTAGGATGCACTAGCCTTGTTGTGCAGCAGCAAGTCCATCACCCAGGCAGGTTTAAACTGTATTTTGCCTGCTCATTTGCGGGACCCGTGCCCACCCGCCCGTGCGCCCGCGTGCCCGCCCGTGCGCTAGCCACTCCCCCTGCCGCTGCCGCTGCCACCGCCCACGCATGTACACCTGCGCCACCGCCGCCCGTGCTGCGCCCGCAAGCCGCAAGTCTCGGTCGGACGTCAAAATGCGCGAAATCGCGGCAGAAACGGAAATGAAAAAACGAAAAAACGAACCGACTAATTTTTGCGAATTTTCACGTAAAACGGAGACGACCCGAAATGGAACCGGCTCGACTAACGACAACTCGAAAAAAAAAATTTCAAGTCGTGCCCATCTCTAGTAATGATCCATGCAGGGCTGGAGCTAGGTTTTTTTGCGCCCTAGGCGAGGGGTGGGGGGGCGGCGGCGATGGGGGGTGGGGTGGCATGGGGGCGGCAGATGACGGGGACAGCGACGGGCATGGGGGGCAGACGGTGATGGGTACGGGGGTGGGTGGCGATGGGCACGGGGGCGGCGGGCGGATGGCGACAGGCGGTGGGGGGACGGATGGTGGTGGCCAGCAGCGGGGTGGCAGCGGGGGGCAGCAGGCTGGCCAGCGCCCCCTCTCCATTTTGGCACCCTAGGCAACTGCCTAGTTCGCCTTAATGGATGTGCCGCCCCAGGCTTCCATTGTTACAAGATAGGATGAAAAACACATTTCCTTCATTCCTATCATTGTATCAAGAGATGAAGCAGCTTCAAACATTTTTGGCCAAAGAATTTTGAACTGCTGAAGTCAGGACGCCTGGACTTCTTTTGCTGTCTTACAGAGCATTAAAAATGACTTAAGGAAAAGATAAGGAGCAGGCTTTGTGAAAGCTCTCTTCACGCATGTTATTAGCATTGTGAAAATGGTTTCCATGTTCTGTGATCTCACCCTGTGGGAGAAGAGTGGACTCGTGGGATTCTCCTATGCATTTGGCACTCGACCAGGCTCAGAAGGATAATCAAGTGACAAAAAGCAATGCACGGGGGACTTCTTCCATGATATCTTTATGGCCATATCTATTTATGCAGTGTGGAGAGAGGTTGTAACATAGCAGCATGTTCCCCAAAGCCTGGGGCATCTGTGAAGACAGTCTCGTTGTGACGTGCCTTCTTGGGTATCACAAAGGATTTTGTTCATTCCACCATGGTGAAATAAATGCCAGTCAGCACGGAGAGGAGAAATGCATTGCTGCAACATGTTGAATTTATGCAAAATCTCTCCAGACGTCCTTCAATTTCTGAATGATTTGTTGTCTACAAAATAGCATTTATGTTAGGGATGGGGCATATGTGCCCTTCCATATCTTTTAGGAATCAGTTTGCATCAACCCTAGCCAGCTTGCCCAATAGTGAGGGATGAGGAGAATGCAATCCAACAACATCCGCAAGACAACAGATTCCCCACCCTCTTTTAGTATTTACAAGGGGCAAAAATCTGTTCTGTGGTGTCAGTATATTACTGGACAGATCCTCTTGCTGATTTAAGGAAAACATGTAAATCTTGGCAGCAAATTGGCACTCCTTAACACAGTCCTGGTTGTATTCCTGATCCTGCATGTGTTCAGCCAGTTGCCAATGCCTTGTGATCGAATGGCAATTTACCACCAAGAGTTGCATGATTTCCCATAGGAAAGCATACATCAGCAAGAGAATCTGGCCTCTGTTTGTTTGTTTGTTCACACTCAAATGAAAAATAAGTTATGGCTTTTAATTTGTAATTCTTGTTAGTGCAGCATATACAATACGTCTGACAAAGTGACAGTAAATTGTCTTGAACTGTTTATAATGATACTTTTAATTTATGCATCTAATAAATAAGGCTCCCCCAAATACAAATGGTTCATTTGCACCAAAGGCACTTTAAATGTAATTGGTAGGTTGCATAATGGAATCCCTCCCAATCTGTTTAAGTTTGCCTCTGATAAAAAAAGAACAAGAAAACCTCTCTACCAAACCCTAATCAGTTCAGTGGAAGGAAGACCTGCAGAGCCTAAAGGGAAAGAACAAAACAGACATCCCCCTAATGGGGAGTAATGACTTACCATAAGGAGCTATTAGAAAACAGAGGCTGCAACCTTAAATATTTGTTACATATCCAAATTTGAAATGCATCAGCATTGATTATGCTTGCATAATGGCTTAGCTACAATGCCAGACCAAAACATTGCTTGTGAGCCAAGCCAAATGTATTGTGTCCTCATTGTTCTCCTTCATTTTCTTGGGCAGTAGAGGTTGTTGTATTGGTGTCTGTTGTACTGGGAGCAGGAGGCACAGAACAGGAAGGAGAAGCCAAACAAAAAGGCACAGCCAGTGCCCCATTCCTGGTATGAACCAATCACCAATGTTGTAAAAGAATGGATTAGAAGGTTAAAATGGATGACTCACCACTAGCTTTCCTCAGACTGACAAAGCTATTTGGATGAGCAGTGAAACGTTTCAATCGCTCAAGAAAAGAAGTCCAGTTGCCATGACTCAACTTCCAGATAAACTTACTTGGATGACTGAGAATCTTCACAGATAGATTAGAACAGTGGTGGCGAACCTTTGGCACTCTAGATATTTTGGACCACAACTCCCACAGTTCTTCGTCATTGACAATACAGGCTTGGAATTCTGGGAGTTGTAGTCCAAAACATCTGGAGTGCTGAAGGTTCGCCACCACTGGATTAGAAGGTTCTGCTTCCAGCAAGCCTAACTCCAGTTTTAGGCTTACCTTTGGAACCATGCTCCGTGGTGGGCCATTGATTGTAGGCATTCCTTAGGACAGAATTCGGGGTTTATATCAAGGGGTGGAGATTCATGATTCACAGCTTCCTGCCAAGTTTAACTTTCTTTCTTTCTTTTGACTTGGACTCAACTTGCGAATTGGACCCATTTGTCCACTTACATTATGAAGTTCCCATTAGGGATGGGGCTCCCTACCTGCTCCTGCCACCACTGCCATCATCTTTGGAGGCAGCAAGCCTGGATTCTCTTCCAATCAGAGCCAACTTATAGTGACCCTAATAGGTCTTTCAAGATAAATGAGATATGTCGGGAGTGGTTTTACCAGTTCTATTCCCTCAAGGAGCTTCCATGAACAAGCAGGGATTCAAATCCAGGTCTCTTGAATCCTAATCTGTTACTTTCTCTGCTACACCATAGTGGGTATCTTGAGTGGTTAATAACAGGCACCAATTCTAGATCTGTGAGGGTGTTGGATTTGCAGTGATTAAAACCACCTATTTTTACTACCAGACTATGTTTGATTAGAACTGGCTATGGACAGTATGGTGTGCCAAGAATATTACTGCTTCACCAAAACAAATTCAGAACAAACTCTAAGACTGTGGCATCCATGAACTCAAGTTCTCTCAGAATATTCTCTTTATTTATTGATTACCATCGTTTATTCAGCTGTGGCTGATGTTGGCAATAGAGATGGGCATGCAATGAATTTTTTTGTTCCGTTATTCATTATTCATTTCGTTACGTAATGAAACAAATAACGAACCTGGCGATGAAATTGGAATGAACCGAACAGAACCAAGAAAATTAGGTTCATTATGTTTCATTTTCATTAATGGTGACGCACAATTAAAAGATCTGTTTTAAATGTTAAAAAACGTCCTGAATATCCGTAAAAACCCAGCGATAATTATTTATTCTGTCTAATAATACCTACCGGGGGGGGGTTGGGGTCCTTAAAATGTGCATTTATGTCTTTTCTCAGATCACTGTTTTTTTTCCCTTTGAGGGGAGTTATGGGACATTGACCCAAAATGCCTAATATTGATTTCTTGGGTATTTAAACGCCCTGGACATCCATAAAAATGCAGCAATAATTATTTATTCTGCCTGATAATACCTACCAGGGGGGGTTGGGGGTCCTTAAAACATTTGTTTTTGTCTTTCTCCCATCGCGATGTATTTTTCTTTTCCCTTTAAGTATGACACAAAATGGATGCCAGACACAAAATGGATGCAAGCCATGTGATGGGATCATGTAAATTCTTGGACGACTTCAACCAATAGCATGCCCAGGTTGCAGACTGGGCAGGTCTGGCAGCCACAGAGGGCATAAAAAGCTCTGGCAGCCCCCATCCTCATTGCAGTCTGCGGTGGGAGTTAGGGTGGGAATGGAATTACTATCTCTGTGACTTGTTATTTTCACTTTAGGCCAGCCAGGCAGGCATGTGTCTCTGTGTTGCTGCCGGCTGCAGCCTGGCTCTTAGGGGAGAAAAAGAAGAGATTTCTCTCTAGCTTCAGTCTTGCAGCCTCCCTGTGTATGTGCATACCTCTTGGTGAGTACCCTCCCCTGCCCCACAGTGCAGTCACTCTGCATCTGCGTTGTGCCCTGGGCAATGCCCGCCGCTGCCTTTGCAGCCTCCCTGCGTACCTAGTCTATACTGTGTTTCTGCCAGCATCAATTTTTTTAGTGTTTTCCCTCTGGTCTGGGGCATTGGGGGATGCCTGCACGCGGAAATGCTTTAAAAATCGCACAAAGCGGGTAAAAACAAAAAGCAAATAAATGAACCAATGGAATGATTTTTTTCAAAAAATTCACGAAAAACAAAAACTGCATTGAGTGTATTTTTAGCTCGCAGTAGTAGATTTTTTTTTTCTTCTCGCCATGAGCGCAGGGGCTCACATACCGACGGTGATGGGCCGTGGGCGGTACGCTCGTAGCCGTTGGGTTTGTCAGACAAGAAGAACTCGGGTCAGACAACTCGTGTCTGTCCCTCGTTCTGACCCCTCGGCTCCCTGCCACGTGTCCGGTAGACATCCCGCCAGCGCCCCCAACCTTGCCTGTATCCTGATGAATGCCAGGTCAGTACACAATAAAATCCCTATTATTTATGACACCATCATGGATGAGAAGCCCGACCTGGCATTCATTACTGAGACCTGGGTGGGCACGGAGGGGGGGCGCCCTCTCCCTGTTGTGTCCACCTGGGTATCTGGTAGAGGGAGTGGGAAGGTTGGGGGGTCAAAAGGGGGGGAGCCGCCATCGTCTACAGGGACTCTTTTTGTGTTAGCAGGGCCTCGACATTGGTCAGCCAGGGGTTAGAAGTCCTTCATCTGTTGGTGGGACAGCGGGACAGATTTGGCATTGTGCTGGGCTACCGAGCTCCCCGCAACCCTGCACAATCCCTCCCGGAGCTCACGGAGTTCATCGCCGCTGCCCTGTTGAGGTCCCCGCGCCTATTGGTTGCGGGTGACTTCAACGTGCATGCGGACAGTGAACTTTCTGGTGCAGCTCTGGAGTTCATGGAATCCATGGCTTCCATGGGTTTGTCCCAACATGTTTTATGCCCCACCCACAGATCTGGTCACACCCTGGATCTGGTCTTTACCTCCATGTCGGGGATTCGTGTCTGGAGGTGGGGGACCTTGTCTCCCTTCCTGTGTCATGGACAGACCATCACCTGCTTTCATTCTCCCTGGCGATTCCGGCCCCTCCCCGCGGGGACCACCGGGCCTTCTGTTTTGGCCCGCCCCCGGAGGCTCTTGGACCCTCAGCGGTTCGGTGAGCTCTTCGGGGGTCTACCTGGTGGAATGTCTGACGATCCGGCTGAGGATGTGGCTAATCTTTGGCATGAAACAGCTATCCACACCATAGACCGGATCGCCCCCAAGCGCCTCCTCCGTTGCCGAGCCCGGCCCTCCCCATGGTTCACGGAGGAGCTTAGGGCTATGAAGCAGGAGAGGAGGAGGTTAGAGCGCAGCTGGAGGAAAACCCAGACGGCACTGAGTAAGGCTGCCGTTGATGCCCAGTCTAGTCGCTACACCAACGCGATCAGGGAGGCTAGAACATCTTTTACCTCCCTGAGAATTGCTGAGGCCTCGAACCGCCAGGCGGAGCTTTTCCGGGTGGTTCGGGACCTCAGCAATCCTAGTCTGGCAAGGCCTCCTCCTACTGAGTGCAGTAGTGAGAAATTTGCAGCCTTTTTTCGAACTAAAATAGAGGCCATCCGTGCCGGCTTTGACTCCGGTTGCAGTGGACCTGCCCCGCCATCCCCAGTTGCTGGTCCGCCTTCGTCGCCTCGGTTTATGCGCTTGGGCCTGTTTCTGCTGTGGAGGCCTCCAGAGCTATGGCGCATTGCCGGCCTGCCTCCACTCCTTTCGACCCTTGCCCTGCCTGGCTTATTAGAGCTGCCAGAGGGATGATGGCCGAATGGGCTTCTGCCATCGCCACCGCCTCCTTCAGCGAGGGTTTTTTTCCCTCTCGTCTGAAGGAGACGGTGGTAAAGCCCATTCTGAAAAAACCTGGCCTTGCGGTGGACGATCTAACAAATTCTCGCCCAATCGCCAATGTCCCGTTTATGGGCAAGGTGATCGAGAGGGTGGCGGCGGTCCGGCTGCAGTCATACCTGGAGGATCGGCAGTGCCTCGATCCATGCCAGTCCGGGTTCAGGCCTCGCCGGGGTACCGAAACAGCTTTGGTCGCCCTGCAAGATGACCTTCTCCGGGCGGCCAACAGGGGTTGCTCTACCCTGTTGGTCCTCCTGGATCTGTCAGCGGCCTTTGATACTGTCGACCACGGTATCCTGCTGGACCGGCTCTCTGAGGTCGGAATTGGAGGCTCTGCTCGCAGTTGGCTCCGTTCCTTCCTGGAGGGCCGTCCACAGTACGTGCAGCATGGGGGGGGAGTTATCGGCCCCTTGGATTCTCCCTTGTGGGGTTCCACAGGGGTCGTCTCTGTCCCCCATGCTGTTTAACATCTACGTAAGGCCGTTGGCGGGGGTCATCAGGAATTTTGGAGTCTGCTGTCATCAGTACGCTGATGACACGCAGCTCTATCTCTCCTTTACCACCTCTGCTGTGGAAGCTGTGAGGATCCTCGACGGGTGCCTGGAGGCCGTGCTGGCTTGGACCAGGGCTAACAGGCTTAAGCTCAACCCCGAGAAGACAGAGGTCATGTTCTTCGGGAGCTCGCCGTCGGGGTACGGTGGCCCTCTCCCCTGTCTGGGGGGAGTTTCCCTGCAGCTCGCGGAGAGGGCGCGGAATCTGGGTGTGCTCCTGGACCCGGCGCTCGCCATGGAGCCCCAGGTGGCATCAGTGACCAGGTCCGCCTATTACCATCTCCGTCGGATCGCCCAGATCCGCCCGTACCTGGACGCGAACTCTCTGAGAACAGTGGTCCAAGCTCTGGTGATCTCGAGGCTGGACTACTGTAACGCCCTCTACATGGGGTTGCCCTTGACTCTTCTCCGGCGTCTGCAGCGGGTACAGAATGCAGCGGCCAGGCTGGTGGCTGGTGTGCGTCGCCATGACCACATCACCCTAGTCCTGGCCCGCCTGCACTGGTTGCCCGTTGCAGCCCGGATTAGATTCAAGGTCTTGGTTTTAGTTTATAAAACCCTCCATGGCTTGGGACCGGACTACCTGGCAGAGCGTATCGCTCAGCGACCAACCTCGGCCCGTCCCGTTCGGCAGGCGCGAGCGCACTTGCTTCGGGTCGCCACTCCTCATGAAGCCCAGAGGACGAGTTCTCGGACCCGGGTGTTCTCGGTGGCGCCCCCCAGCCTCTGGAATTCCACCCCCAGTGAAGTGCGCTCTGCAGAGTCCCTGCTGGCCTTCCGGAAGGCGTTAAAGACCTATCTTTTCCGGGAGGCCTTCGGCGATCTTTAACTGAGTTTTTTCTTCTTCCGCCATCCCAATCTGTTTTTATCTACCACTGTACAGTGATTGAGGTGCCATAAGGTTTTTAACCTTCTGTTTTATTGCTATTACTATTTGCTTTACTTGTGCCTTTATTGTAATTTCTATGGCTTGGTAGCCTTGTAAGCCGCTTAGAGTACACTATGTAGATAAGCGGGGTATAAATGCAACAAATAAATAAATAATAAATAAATAAAAATGGACCGAAACGGGACCCATAACAAAAATGAAAAACTGAAACATCATTTTTTTTTATTCGTGTCCATCTCTAGTTGGCAATGTGCTAGGTGCTTCTTCTTCCTGTCAGTAAGTCTCCATGCTGCCTTGGATGCTTCTAAGGGCAAAGGCAGGATAAAAATATTTTAAATAAATAAATAAATAAATAAATAAATAAATAAATAAATAAATAATAAATAATGCTTTGAAAATAGTTGACTGCAGCATTTTCTTTCCTATTACATTCCTGTTGAAGGCAGAGAATCTGGCACAAAATATAGTCCAGGCATTACTTTGGTCCTGGGTTTGGTTTTAACCAACATACTTGAGCCTCTGTAAGGTGCACCTGGTGTCTTGGGCTTTGTACCAACACTATGTCAGCTCTCTTCGATGTGAAAAAAGCAATTGTTTTATAAATTCTGATTTTAATAAGGCAGAGGAAGTTAATTCATTGGATATTTCATAACATGTCCTGCTCAGCTTCTGGCTGATCATTATTCATTTGCTTTTCCCAGGTGAAAGGTTTTCACAAAAATCAGTCACTGCAACATTGTATGAGCATCATCAGTTTTGAGCTGGCATTTAGAAGCCATCTTCAGGCATGTTTTTTCCCCTCCACCAGCTCTTTTTTGATTGTTTATGACATTAGACAGGTGTTGATGACTTTGCTCAGAAAATAAACGGGTTTGACCTTTTCTCCTTATGTTTTAAAATTTCATGTTCATCATAATTGTCACCATCTATATATGAAGTGAATTTTGCCTTGACTTTGTCAGTGAAATCCTACTGAATGTGGATTCTGTACTTCAGGACACACCAGGTTTTTTGTGTTCTTTCTGTTAACCTATCAATTAGCTGTATTCTTACGCTAAACAGTTTTTAAAAAGAAGGATGCATGTTCTTTCTCCCCCCTGCCTGATTCTTTTGCTGATGTTATCTATGCCACAGCCAAAGCCATGTTTAGTGCTTACCACAAATATAAGGGCAATCATGCAAGTGTATTTTTGTGTTTTTTAGGCTGCCCATTGTGCAATTTGGTGTACAATCAGTTCATACAATCACTGCATGGCTAAGTGTGTAATGTATGCTTGTAAATAAAGCACACACATACCACTTGTCTGAGTAAGCAGATTTGTCCACGAAAGCTTACATTAAAACATAGCAGTTAGACTTTAAGGTGCCAATTTTTTGTCTTTGTAAATGTTTACTTTTGCCTGATACCTTTGCATAATTGGTTTTCTGTGACTCGTATTTCCCACAGAATTCTGGCTGTAAAGTCCATTTGTATCTACTTACCTGGAAGTTACACCCTGTTTAATTCATTTGTAGGATTATGCTGTTAAAATGTGAGGAAAAATAAGCATAGGTAGTGCTTTTACATGGGGAGTGATCCATCAAGATCTATACCACAAGTGACTGAAAACCCCCATCAGCATGGAATCACTTTCAGGGGGGTACATCTTTAGGTTTTGATGGAATCTGGGTGCTACAAAAGCAGTAGCATTGTGGTCAAGTCCCCCCCCTCATGGCATAGGCCAAATTATGGCTATATTCTTGGGACCCCCTTTTCCTTTATTTTATAGAAAAACACCCCCTTGTTCATTTCTCTTTGGCACATTGTAGATATGTGACCAGAGTGCAAAGAGCAGTAAGCCAAGAGCAGTAAGTCATAGTCTCTGAAACATGGTCTTAAGGAAAGAAGAATGCAGCTGTTTCAAGATCAAGACTTGTGTCTTTAATCCCAGAGGAGTTAGCAGGAATGAAGAAACCCACAGGGGCGTGGCGTGGGGAGGGCAAGGGGGTGGGGTGCTCTGGGTGCAGCAATTAGGGGGTGACAAATCGCCTACCACCCCTGCCCCCCCCCCGCACACCATCTCTGAGTCTGAGTGCGACCAGCAAAGGTGGGGAGGGGGAGGCAGCTCCTGCTTTCTCACCCCGGAGGGCAGGATTGGTCAAAGCAGGAGCCACCAAGGGGAGGGGGATAGCAAGAAGCAGGGTGGTGTCCCTCCTCCTTCCCCTCCTTCCCCTCTTCCTCCTCCTCTGCTGTGTGCGCTCAGAGCAGAGGGTGGCACGGTTCTTCCAGGCAGGAGGCAGATGAGCACCCAGAAGTAAAGTGGGGAGGGGGTTGGTGGCAGTGATTGTGCCTCTAAGTGCTGCCTGCCACTTCACCCTCACCATGGGCACGACTCTTATGCTTGTTACTTGCACGTGCACGTGTGCGTGCGTGCGTGCACACACACACACACACACAGAGAGAGAGAGAGAGAGAGAGAGAGAGAGAGAGAGAGAGAGAGAGAGAGAGAGAGAGAGAGAGAGAGAGAGAGAGAGGAAGAGGGAGGTGGACAGAGCTAGGGGGCTTGGCAGCAGCGGAGGATGGGCCACAACCCGGAGGAGTGGGGACTGGTCCGTGTGGGGGCATTGCGGGGGAGAGCACAAAAACTGATTTTGTCCCTGGGTGCTCCAACCCCTAGCTACGCCTCTGGAAACTAATGAAGGAAAAGCACAAGGAGTGCATTTGTAATGAGTGTTCCAGTCTGGGCAGGAGCTCAGGTAGCCCTTCCCCACCTCTTCAGGCAGCTGACCAATCAGATGGGGCAGGAGGGCGGGGAGACTCCTTGTGCAGCTGTCGAGTGGTTGGCTGCAGGGAAGGGCAGCCTGAGCTATTGAAAATAGCTCCAAATGTTAATGCTTTTGGTTTTGTATGAAGTGTTTAAAGATACGTTAGAGCAGTGATGGCAGGCCTTTTAGAGACCGAGTGCCCAGACTGCGATTCAAAACCCACTAATTTTTCGCAAAGTGCCAATATGGCAATTTAACCTGAATACAGACGGCTGTGAAGGGGCGATGTTGGGTGCCCACAGAAAGGGCTCTGAGTGCCACTTTTGGCACCCATGCCATTGGTTTGCCAAAATTGCCTTAGAGCTATAAAGCAATGAAAGATAAAAACAATTACTGTATATACTCGAATATAAGTCTAGTTTTTCAGCCCTAATTTTGGGCTGATAAAAGGGGCCCTCGACTTATATTCAGGTTAATACTTTTAGCCACTGAGGCAAATGCTTGGGTTGGTGGCTAAAAGTCATTTTAAACATCACACACTGCTCCCCCAGCTCACAAAGGAGGAGCTGCCAGGCCCTGCTGCATTTCCCACCCTAGACTTATACGAGTCAATAAGTTTCCCCATTTTTGGGGAATAAAATTATGGGCCTTGACTTATAGTTGGGTCGACTTATACTTGAGTATATATGGTATATTATGTCAAGGAAAATAAATAAAAATCGCTCTTTTGCTTTTGACCTTGTGAGGAATTCACACAGGTTTTAGACTATCTTTTGATAATACATAACCCAATGAAAATTGCTTGCAGTTGCTATGTCTGTGTTAAAATTGGCAGGGCAAAATATTCTTGAAAGACTCATAGTCCCCCATCTTCCCAAAATTATCCCACTGAGAAATGAGAGTTTTTAAAACCTGCAGTTCTAAATTGCACGTGAATATGCATAATGAGCCAAAAATGTAAGTTGTCACAACTATCCATAAAGTATAATGGTTGTGCTTCTTAGTGCTTGATACACTTTTAAAACACATTCAGCAAGTTATGGAGAGGTTGAAAGAGATTAGAGAGAGATCTGGTCAGTTTGGGGCTTGATTAAAATGAAAACAATTTCCCTTTTTTAATAGGAAAATAACTAAACAGGTGCCACGTATAATGTTAATGCCTTTGATTATAGTGGGGAAATTCTGTCCCTTAAACAATGAAAAGGATGTAGGCCAGTATTTGTTTAGAGGCTATGCCATATTTCTGAATGTGTGCTACTACAGCTAGTTAAAGAGATGGGCATAAATATGCATATGTCAATGTATATGACTAGCTACAAATTTCTCAGTGGTATAGTTTGAATGGAAATGCTTTGTATCTTGTCACAGTGGGACAGGTCGTGATCGGTGACCAGTATGTGAGCTCAGTCCCTTGGCCAGGAATTACTTTAAGAGTCCTGAATGCAAGAATGTATCCTGCACACCATCTTGCCGCCTGCTGTTGGTGTTGTTATGAAAATTCAGTGTGCCGTTTGCTATGTAAAGCATGGTATCCTTTTCCCCACAGGCAATGTGGGCATCATATTGTGGTACAATATCGGGCCATTTTGTAGCATTTTGACTTGTGGATACAGGAAGCACAACATCCCACATTCATAAACTGGAGGATTTTTAAAGAACTGAATACATGATATGTAGGCATATGCATTTATGCTATAAATCATAAGTGCCTTGGGTGCCATTTGATAGGGGGTTTAAAGTAAAAAAATGAATTTATGAATCAATTCATCAAATTATCTTCCCCCCCCCCCCATAAATTCATGTTTATGATGTGTCAGCCTTGACAAATCATTCACAAATCAAAATGAATCACCATTTTTCAGATTCATGCCCAATCTCTAGTTATATTTATTAATTTGGAGTTTTCTTCTCCCAAGCTTTCTGGAATACATAGATTTCTCTGCTTAAAATAGTGCTGCTTTATATGTTCCTCATTTCTGACAACATTTATACTTGACATCTTAGCAGAACAATCACCAACTAACTCAACTTGTGAAGTCAGTTCCTGAAAATCTGGAGATCCTTATTTTACAACGATAAGAAAATACTGTTTATCAAAAAATTATACTGAGGTAAAGGTAATAGGAATCCTAGTTCTGCCTAAATAAGGCACAGATCCAGGAAACCATGGCTGATGTTCGTTTCTTAATGCATAATAGGTCTGGACTCTGTAGCAGTTTGTATTCTTGAAATGTCATAGGTGCTAAATTGTTTTAAACTGAACTGAATAATGATTAGAGAATTTTCCAATTATGCAAAATCTGAGGCGTTCTTACTTAGGTATTCTTTCACTATATATGCAGCCCTGCCCATACAGTAATTATCATTGTGACCTAATATGTATTTCCTTTGATTATGGAATTATCAGAATAAACTATATTCTATACATTGAGGGCACTATACTGGGTTTCAAGTTTGACCATTAGTTTGAATATTTTTAATGTGGCACAAGTGGAACCTGTTTTTTCTTTTATTTTGCTACAAATAACAAAGTAAACATGAGCCAGAGAATCAAACCATCTCCTGGAAAAATTGCTAGACCATGTTTTCATGTCCTTTTGGATGCATTTGTTTAAAGCACATGTTTTAGAGCAGTAGTTTTTGTGTGAAATACAGTCTATAAAAACCATATCATTATCCTTTGTGCTTATGGCAGTGTTGCTTAGTTAATTGTAGCTAACACATATAATTTTGAGGTGGATGGTGTTTTGTTTGGTGTAATGTCTAAGGAACCATTGTGGTTCTAATGTTAGGAATATGGAATATTCTAAGCCAGTTTTCTTGAAGTCATCTCCTACTTACTTAATTTTATTACCTGTTAGATTCAGAGGTTAGACTACTAAGCAGTGGCATGTAGGTTTAGGCAAATCTTCAGAAGTATGGGAAAACCAGGCCACAGTGATGCGAAAAGCATATTTCCACAGCTGTAATTTCTGATTTATATACAACATTTATCTGTCAGCTATCACTAAATTCCTATACCATAGTCAATATTTATTACACATTTGGGCATCTAGAATAACTATTAAAAGGAGAGAAAGCTGCACTAAATGGACAGGATGAAATTGATTTGTTTTGCTTTACCTTGTCCCTACCACCACCTTTTCTGGTTTCTACATCAAGAATGGAACAGTTAAATTTCTTACATGGCAGGATGGCAGCAACTCAGAACAACTTTATTCATTCAGAGATGCTGGTGTATTTTTAAATTATTTATAGTGAAGGTTGCTTCAGTCCATTATGTAATTTTAGACAATTAGCCATCTGCTTTTCTAGCAGATTAATCAATTAAATTTAAATAAATGTTCACATCACCAAAACCTCAACATAAGTGCCTTTTTGGACATGGAGAGATTGTGAAAATGATTTAACAGAGGATCTTACAATGTATCCCAGAATCTCTAACCCTTTGCAGCATGGAGCAGTTCTAAGGCAGATGGTTTGATGAGAAAGGAGAAAAGAAAAGAAGGAGGGAGAGATTGGGTAACATTGGAAATACCAGCCGATTAACCAAACAGAAACATTGGCCAAAACCTATCACACTAGAGATGGGCCATTGAATCAATGGGTTTTGCAAGTCATCTCCTTCCTAAGTTCCAGTGACTTAAATAGGCCTGTTCTGCTACTTACTATGCCAAGGTTAGAATAGTTAGAATAGGTCCATTTGAATCAATGGGCCATACAGAGGAGTCAGTTATCAACCCCCTGTTGATTCAGTGGATCTAGTTGAGTGTAATTTACTACACTAAGCTGGAATTCGGTCAGATGTAATGCCATTCCCTGTCATTTTTCATGGATGGAACATAACCACACTCTCTTTCTGGCAGTAGCTTCTCCCTTTGGAATGAGAATGGTATGGAATAATTTAGACACAACTGCACAGAGAGGTCTCAGAATGCCAAGAATCAAACTTTGTGTGACTATAAAGATATGGGTGGATGTTTTATTTAGATCACAGGGACCATTGCAAAAGCATTTTCCCACTCCAGCAAGCACTTTGACATCTAGAATAATTGTCCAGAGGAGAGAAAACTGAACTAAGTGAGCAAGATGCAATTGTTTTTTTTTCTCTTTACCTTGTTCCATCTTTTTCCAGGACCAATCACACGACTAGTGTGCAACCCATCTCTTAAGCCCTGCGAGTCTGGGCATGTGGAGGAAAGTCTCCAGGAACAAGGGACCACTTCTGTGATCATGCTTCTACAATCATGCCATGCAGCAGGATGTTGGCCATAGTTAATAGCTTAGTGTGAGGGCCAGCTACATCTTCCAGATGATCATTGCCGTTTAGAGATGGGCACGACTTGAAAAAAAATTTTTTCGAGTTGTCGTTAGTCGGGCCAGTCCCATTTCGGGTCGTTTCCGGTTTTCGCGAAAATTCGCAAAAATTAGTCGGTTCGTTTTTTTGTTTTTTCGTTGTCGTTAGTACTGGTTTTTTTGGGGGGGGAGTGGGCTCCTGGAGGCACCTCTGTGGGGTGGGTGCCTCCTCTGGCCCGCTATAAAGGGAAAGTGGGCTCCTGGAGGCACCCGTGGGTGCCTCCTGCCACTAGGAAGGGGAAGCAGGCTCCAAGAGACCCCTCTACATGGGGGTCTCCCTTCCTCACCTGCTGCTGCTGCAAAATGCTATGCAATAGCCATATGGATATTGCATAACATAATGTGCAGACGTGAGACCAGTGTAAGAGTGATAGGGTCATACCCGCCCTGCACAAGGCTCTGGCACCACCATGTCTCACACAGAAGGGAATTGTACTTGCTGCATGTAGTGCAATGCAAGCAAGTAGATCTGGCTTTAAGGTGGCTTAGTGCAAGGGCTAGGGTTAGGCTAGTGACGGGTAAGGTTACGGTGGGCTAGTGGGTTGCACCTCTGGGTGCCTCTCTGACCCACTAAGAAGACAGTCTGTGACGTATGGGTACGGAGTCAAGGGTTAGGGTTAGGGCTAGGGCAGGTTTTAGGGGGCTTTTTGGCACATCCCAGAAGTCTCCATGGCCAAGTGGCCATGCGACTGGTGGGATGGCTCCAAAAATTTGCATGGTTGTCCACTCCCACATGGCTGGCCACTCGGCCAGCCCATCATTGCGCAGGTGTAAATAAAATAAAATAAAATAAAATCAATGGAGGACAGAGGAGGAGAGGAGAGACATTTTGTTGCAAGAAAAAACCCACTGCTACTGTGAAAAATCTGGCAGTTTATAAATTTTCGCGTGTTTCTGTTGTGCTTGTGTGTTTTTGGACCACGATTTCAAAAACAATATTGCGTTTGCCGCCCCATTTTGGATCCCCCGCCCGCACCGCATGGCATGGCGATGGCGACTCGCGAGTCCGGCTGCCCAGGACGGGGGGGAGGCGGGACCCCCCCCCTCCAGAAACCACCCCTCCGGTAGGTGCCCTGCGCCCTTAGTCAAGCAGGCATTTTTTCCGCCTGCTTTTTTGGCCCGGGAATGGGTGGGGGGAGAGTTTAAAAGTTTTTTCCTGTGCCGTCCGTGCCGCTTGCTTGCGCTTTAATTGCGGCGGCCGGCGGCGAGACTGGGCTTTTTGCTGTCTGCGAGCCTGCGGCGAGTCCCACCAGAGCAGCCCAGGACGGGGGATGAGGGGGGAGGCCGGGGACCTCCAGAAACAACCCCTCTGGTAGGTGCCCTGAGGCACGGCAGGCATTTTCCCGCCTGCTTTTTGGCCGGGAACCGGGTTTTTTTAACTTTTAAAAACTTTTTTTCTGTGCCGCGTGTGGCATCGCGCGATCTCGCGATGCAAGGAACGAGCACGACAAATCAGACCAAAATTGTTCGTTCGTCGGTTCGAGCTCGAAGTCTGGGGGAGTAATTCCCGTTACCGTTTCCGTAGAGTAACGGAACCGAGTAACGGAAACGAAAACGGGAATACCGCTAAGTCGTGCCCATCTCTATTGCCGTTACACCAACAGAACAAAGAGGAAGATATTTCCCTTTCATTCCCACAGTGTACATAAGTACACTCCTCTGGAGGGCTGGGAGACCTTTTGGTGTAGATATGAAGGATGCTCGATAAAGAAGGATAAAGCCCCATGGCACGAACAGATCCATGTCATATTGGATTTTGCCTGTTTCTTTTTTTTTTTTCAAACTCAAAAGCAAGCACATGGGATTTCACCTGAATTGGGACCCTATTGCACATGGAGTAGTGAACATCCTTGTGTTCCAAGCAAGAGTATGGATGACCTTGGTTTTGGTCTCCAACGGCACACATCCTTGCATTTGATAATCTTTTCTAATTCCTTCATTGCTGCCTTTCCTGTGTGTGTTATGTCATTGCAGCCGTGACTGACTTTTCATGACCCCATGCCCATGGAGTTTTCTTGGCAGGAATACTGAAGTGGCTTGCCAGTTCCTACTCCAAGTGCGTACAGCACCTGGTATTCCCTGGTGGTCGCCCATCCAAGTACTAGCCAGGCCCGACCCTGCTTAGCTTCCAAAATCAGTCAAGATTGGATGTGCTTAAAGCATCTAGGCTGCTCACTGCCTTTCCTAGTTTCTGTCTTCTGATTTTTTTGACTGCAGTCTCCATTTGGATTGATGATGTAACCAAGGTATACAAAAGGGTGTACTACTCTCACTGTTTGTCCTACATATGTCTCACACATACAACAAAGCATTAAATACTGTCCCCACACCCCCATGTCATTAGTTCCTTTACATGAATCCTGAGGAAGCTAAAGAACCATTCCTGCTCATTTGTAATATTAGTGTGACATTAATATTGGTATAAGATACTGATTTATTACTATCATTTGGGGGCAGTTGTATTAGCCTGTTGCAACATGAAGAAAAGCCACAGCAAAGCAAAATAGGCTGCTTATGTACTGCCTCACAGCACGTAAGCACTCTCTGGAAGGTTTACAACACAACAATGGGGGAGAGCACAATGTGTAGCCTTCATGTTTAGCTGCATGCTCATGTGCTGGGTGCTCATTTTATAGACCTCAGAAGAATGGGAGAATGAGTTGGCCTTGAGTCAGCTAGCTTAATTTGTTGCGATCAAATTCAGGTAATGAGCAAAGCCTTACTTGCAGTGCTGCGCTTCTAACTGCTGCACCACAAAACTCCTCATATGGAAGTGGTAGCACTTTAAAAGCTAACAACTTTTTTCCTGTCATATTGTTTTCATGGAGTCTGTCTCTTTGCCTGATGACAATTTTGAAAGGAGTGCTACAGATTCAAAAATGTTAATGTATCACATTTCTTAAAAACTCCTTCCCTTGAAGAGTTCTGTTTCTTAGTGGAAATATTGGATGGAAGTGTAATAAATGGTGCTGGTGAGGATGATGAGAATGATAAACTGCTACTACTATATCAGGAAGACAAACCTGGAAACAGTAATCCAGTGAGGGCTAGGATCCATCTAAGGATGGTGAAGTCCTAAGCAGTTTAGGCTTTTATTGGTTTTTATAAACTCCTTGAATAAGGCTCAGAAAATAATTGGCAACCAGTGGACAGAGCATAAATTCTCACAGTCACAGGTTTATTTAATTTTTTATTTATTTATTTTCACACTTATATACCGCGCCTATTTCCCACATGGGGGACTCAGGACGGTTCACAACAATAAAGGTAAAACAGATAAAATCAATAAAAGCAGCTAAAACAGTGGTATCCAAGAATAGATTTGCGGGAGTGAAAAAAAAAACCAAACACCCAAACTGGATCCCTAGACATCGCCGAAGGCGTCCCGAAATAGAAGAGTCTTAAGATTTTTCTTAAACGACGCCAACGACGGAGCCTGCCGTAATTCACTGGGAAGCTTATTCCAGATGGTTGGTGCCACTACCGAGAAGGCCCGTCCGCGAGTACTCATTTTACGGGCCTCCCTCGGAATGACGGTCCGCAGTGAAAGGGCCAACGAGGATCGGGTGGGTCGGGCCGGATCTAAATGTCGGGGGAGACACTCCGCCAAATAAGCAGGGGCCAAGCCATGGAGGGTTTTGTAAACCAAAACCAACACCTTGAACCTTATTCGGGAGGCAACGGGTAACCAGTGTAGGCGGGCCAGGATGGGGGTGGCGCGGTCATAGCGGCATGCACCAACCACCAGCCTGGCCGCCGTATTCTGGACCCGCTGCAATCGCCGGACAAGGTTCAAGGGGAGCCCCGTGTAGAGAGCGTTGCAATAGTCCAGCCTCGACATGACCAGTGCCTGTACCACTGTCCTCAAGGAGCCCTCATCGAGGTACGGGCGAATCTGGGAGATAAGCCTCAGGTGGTCAAAGGCCGACCTGGTCACGGCTGACACCTGAGATTCGAGGGTCAGATCTGGATCCAGGATGACGCCCAGATTCCTCACTCTTTGCGCCAGCTGGAGGGCAGACCCTCCCAGACTGGGAAGAGGGCAACAATACCCTTCCGAGGCACCCCCGAAGAACATAACCTCAGTCTTACCAGGGTTGAGCCTGAGTCTGTGAGTCCTGGTCCAGTCCAAAACCGCGGCCAGGCAACGATCAAGGGTCCGGACGACCTCCACTGCACAGGTGGAAAAGGAGAGATAGAGCTGCGTGTCATCAGCGTACTGATGACAGCAGACTCCATAACTCCGGATGATCTCAGCCAGCGGCTTCATGTAGATGTTAAAGAGCATTGGGGAGAGGGACGACCCCTGAGGCACCCCACAAGAGAGTGTCCAGGGAGCCGACAACTCACCCCCCAAGCTCACACGCTGGTTGCGACCCTCAAGGAAGGACCGGAGCCAGCACAATGCCTGGCCCCCGATCCCCACCTCCGAGAGCCGCTCCAGGAGGATACCGTGGTCGACGGTATCAAAAGCCACTGACAGGTCGAGAAGGACCAGCAGGGTAGAGCAACCCCTGTCAGCCCTCCTCAACAGATCATCGTGCAGTGCGACCAGAGCCGTCTCGATCCCATGACGCGGCCTGAACCCGGATTGGAAGGGATCCAGGACATGGTTCTCCTCCAGGAATGACTGGAGGCGCAGGGACTCGCTCAATCACCTTGCCCAAAAAGGGAACATTGGCTATAGGACGATAATTGGACAGATCGTCCACAGCCAAGCCAGGTCTTTTAATAATGGGCTTCAACACCGTCTCCTTCAGAAGACTGGGAAAAATCCCGTCTCTGAAGGAGGCTGAAGCAATTAATGAAGCCCATTTTGGCATGTTCCCCCCTGCGATCTTAATCAGCCAGGAAGGGCAAGGGTCGAACGGAGAGGCTGCAGGCCTGCAATGTCCCAGGGCCCTGGAGGCATCCACAGGTGTAACAGGCCCAAACTCAACAAACTGGGGTGACCGAGGTGGCCCGACACTAGCCATGGTGGGGGCAGGATCAGTGCAACCGGCGTCCAGCTCGGAACGGATGGCTTCTATCTTAGATTTAAAGAAGGCTGCAAAAGACTCGCTAGTGAAATCACTAGGAGGAGGCCCTGGCGGACCGGGATTGGTGAGGTCTCGGACCACCCGGAACAACTCCGCTTGGTGATTCGAGGCCTCACCAATTCTCAGGGCGACAAAAGATCTCCTAGCCGCCCTTATCGCATGAGAATAGCGACCGGTCAACGCCTTAACTGCAGCCCAATTCTGAGCCGTCTGAGCATTCCGCCATCTGCTCTCTAGCCTTCTCCGCTCTTGCTTCATCGCCCGCAGTTCCTCAGTAAACCAAGGAGACGAGCGGGCTCGGCATCGGATCAGGCGCTTGGGGGCGATCTGGTCAGCTACCCCAGCCACCTCCTCAAACCACCGCTTGACCAGGGAGTCCGCCGGATCGTCATCCAAACCGTCTGGAACACTCCCGAGGGCCTCCGAGAACCGCACAGGGTCCAGGAGCCCCCGGGGGCGGGCCCAGATGGAAGGGTCCGGCTCCTCGCGGGGTGGGGTGGCTACCGCAAGGGATCAACGCATTTTGAATGATGCTTTCTACAGCTTTTAGAAGATGGCCGTGCTCTATACAATTTCTCTTTCTGGAGAATAGGACAGGGGAGCACCTCTCATCAGTTGGCACTTGCCCATTTACCACCCTTCATCCATGCTTTTCTAATACTAATAATTCTAATTCTAATTCTAATTCTAATTCTAATTCTAATTCTAATTCTTGAGTTTTATCAGATCCACATTCCTGTGAGATTTGAACCCAGGCCTCCTAAATCCTAGTCCCGTGGTTCTCAACCTGTGGGTCCCCAGATGTTCCTGTACTGCAACTCCCAGAAGCCTCCACCACTCGCTGTGCTGGAAGGGATTTCTGGGAGTTGCAGTTCATGAACATCTGGGGACCCACAGGTTGAGAACCACTGTCCTAGTTTATGACTCAGTGCATTACACCACCCTGAGTAAACATAATGTGATATAACCCAACATAATGAGAGTAATGAAAAATCAATTTAAGGTTCACCTGAGATTGCCACCCCAGTAGGAGGAGGGAGTCATCTCATCATATAGCCACTACATAAGCCCATTTGTCCAACTGTAAGTAATCTGGAAATGTAGTGTGAATTACACCATGAATCATGAAAGCAATGGCTTCAGCTGGGACCTGCTTTCTCTTTTCTGCCTCTTTCTTCCCCACTCCTCTTTTTCTATCTTCAAAAGGCTTTATAGGCATGAATTGCTTTAATTACTCTTTTGTTCTTACCTCCTTTTGCAAGCCATGGAAAGCTGGCTGACACTTCTCGCTGATTTCAAAAACGGCATTCTTTGAGTGCCCAGTTCTCCGTAGCTTGCTTCTCAGTGACCTTGCCAAGTGTATTCAGTAGTTGGCAATCAGGGTTGAGGTGTCTTAAATTGGGCATCCAGCTTTACACAGTTGGATTACGGTGGTGTGTGTGTGTGTGTGTGTGTTGGGAGAGAGGAGGCTTAAATGCCTGGCCTAAGACTGTAGTTCTGGGGCCAACATTTGAGTGCTGGCTAATGGGAAACTGTGAGATTCCTTAATCCATTCTCATTAGTGCAAATGCCACTGTAAGGCACTGCAAATGACAAATGACCAGACTAAACAAATAGAATTCTATCTGAAAGACAAAGCTTATTATAAAATCATGTTTTTGCTATTTTTTTAAATTCAAAATGTAATGATTCATCATTAGACATGGGCACGACTTGGCGAAATTGTCGTTTCCGTTTTCGGATATCGTTTCCGTTACGTAACGGAAACGGTAACGACAATTAAGCTGTCATAACTCGAACTCGAACCGAAAAAAGAAAAATTGGGTCTGATTTGTTGTTGTTGTTCCTGGCATCGCGCGGCGATCGCGCGATGCCAGGCGGCACAGAAAAAAAGTTTTAAAAATAAAAAAACCCGATTCCCGGCCAAAAAAGCAGGCGAAAATATGCCTGCCTGAGGGCACCTACCAGAGGGGTGGTTTCTGGGGGGGGGTCCCCAGCCTCCCCCCTCCTGTCCTGGGCTGCTGGTACTGGGCTGGGAGGGGGCATCCTCGGTGTCTCCATTTGCCATGCGGTGTGGGGGGATCCAAAATGGCGTCCGCAATATTTTTTTTGAAATCGTGGTCCAAAAAACCACCAAAGCACTACAGAAACATGCGAAAATTAGCTATTTTAAATGCTTGAATTTTTACAGTAGCAGCAGTGGGTTTTTTATAGCAGTAAAAGGTCACACTGATTTTATTTTATTTTATTTTATTTTTATTTTTATTTTTTTACCCCTGCGCAATGATAGGCTGGCCATGGGAGTGGACCATGCAAATTTTTGGAGCCATTCTACCAATCGCATGGCCAGGTTTTGACTGACACTTCTGGATGTGCAAGAGGGCATAAAAAGCCGAGGCACTCCCAGAAGAGTCGCAGTCCGGGCTTGGATATGGGTGGGAGAGGGCTGTTTGTAGCTGGCTGCTGTGCTGACTAGTTTTGATTTCGCGGAGCCTTTAGATTTCAGTTAGGCAGGCAGGGAGGGAATTGATTCAATTGAATTTTTAGGAAATAATAATAATTCCTTTCATTCTCTGTCTGCTGTGGGGAATAGCAATGCAGTTTATTCTTTTTTATTCTCCTGCAGTTTGTTAGGATTTCTTTTCTGATAGTGCTTCAAAGGGGGGGGAGGTTTGAGTGGGAGGGAAGGTGTGGATTTATATTGAAATTTCATTTGCTTGGTGGCAAGCAAACCAAGGTCCTTTCATACCCTGCCTGCAGCTCTGCTGTGGGTGCACTGCCCACTTTGTTTGCAATAAAAATTGCAATTGCTTTATTCGATGCAGTCTTGTGCAGCAAGTCAGTTTAAAATGTTTTCCGCCTGCTCTGGGTCATTGCGGGACCCACGCCCGCCGCCCGTGCGCCTGCCGCCCGTGCGCCCGCGCGCCCACCCCTCCCCCATGCCACTGCCGCCGCCCACCCATGGCCCCCCCGCCACCCTGCCCGCCGCCTAGGGCACAAAAACACCTAACGCCAGCGGGACACCATTCGCTGGAACGTAAAATTGCGCTAAATCGCGGTGGAAACGACAAACGACAAATGACACGACGAAACGACAATTTTTTAAAAACTTTCACGAAAAACGAAACGAGCCGAAACGGACCTGTCCCAAAAAACGACAACTCGGAAAAAAAATTTCTGGTCATGCCCATCTCTATTCATCATACATTCTGTCTGAGGAACAGACACATTGAGAAGATATTGATTTATTTTATATCCTGCTTTTCTCCAGGACATGGGATAGCTACAGTTTCATTTTCTAGGAGTTTGGGCTTTAATGCCATGCACCTTAACAAAGGAATGAGTCCCTCTGAACTCCGTTCAATTACTTTCTGAGTAGGTAGGAACATATGTTTTTCAATCGTCCATAAATAAAAACATAAAATAAAAATGTTATGGTATGGTGTGAAATAGATTTGTTTTCTTACCAGTTTTAACTGTGAGATAAATACGTACCACGGTACATAACAATATTCACATGTAAAACCAGATATGAGAAACATGTTTTTCTACTGCAATTTCCGGAATCCCACAGGGTAGCCATGGCTACCCATGCTGATAGTGGAATTCTGGGAACACACTTCATTTGCATGAACATTGTGTTTAGTGACCAGAATCCTATTGGTGTTCATGTAAAGTCATGTAACTTCCCATGACTTTGTTGTTGTTCTTCAGACGTTCAGTCATGTTTGACTCTTTGTGACCCCATGGACCAAAGCATGTCAGGCCCTCCTGTCTTCCACTGCCTCCCAAACATCAAATCCATGTTAATTGCATTGATGATGCCATCCAACCATCTCATTCTCTGCCGTACCCTTTTCCTTTTGCCTTCAATCTTTCCCAATGACTCCTCTCTCCTCATGAGGTGGCCAAAGTACTGGAGCCTCAGCTTCAAAATCTGTCCTTCCAGTGAACGTTCGGGGTTGATTTCTTTCATGATGGATAGGTTTGATCTCCTTGCAGTCCAGGGGACTCTCAAAAGTCTCCTCCAGCACCTTAGCTCAAAAACATCGATTCTGCAGTGATCAGCCTTCTTTAAAGTCCAGCTCTCACTTCCATACATCACAGAAACATAATTCTGACTATCTGGACCTTTGTTAGGAAAGTGATATCTCTGCTTTTTAAGATGCTGTCTATGCTTGTCATAATTTTCCTCCCAAGAAGCAGACGTCTTTTAATTTCATTACTGCAGTCACCATCTGCAGTGATCAAGGAGCCCAAGAAAATAAACTCTGTCATTACCTCCATTTCTTCACCTTCTATTTGCCAGGAGGGGATGGGACCAATGACCATGATCTTAGGTTTTTTGATGTTGAATTTCAGCCCATTGTTTCACTCTCCTCTTTCACCCTCATTAAGAGGTTCTTTAATTCCTCCTCACTTGCTGCTATCAGAGTAGTATCATCTGCATATCTGAAGTTGTTGATATTTCTTCCGGCAATCTCAATTCCGGCTTGTGATTCATCCAGACCTGCCTTTCGCATGATGTACTCTGCATATAAGTTAAATAGGCAAGGTGATAGTACACAACCTTGCCTTTCTCCTTTCCCAGTTTTAAACCATTCAATTGTTCCATATCCAGTTCTGACTATTGCTGCTAGCAGAAGTAGCTGTAGAAGAAGTAGACTGTTGCTAGCAGAAGTAAATGTTTTTCTGGAACTCTCTAGCTTTCTCCATAATCCAGTGCATGTTGGCAATTTGATCTCTAGTTCCTTCAAAATTCAGCTTGCACTTCTGGGAGTTCTTTGTAGACATACTGCTGAAGCCTCCCGTGTAGAATTTTGAGCATAACCTTGCTAGTGTGTGAAATGAGTGTAATTGTACAACAATTGGAGCATTCTTTGGCATTGCCCTTCTTCAATCTTTTCCAGTCCTCTGGTCGCTGCTAAGTTTTCCAAATTTGCTTGCATATTGCATGTAGCATCTTCACAGCATCCTCTTTTAGGATTAGTTCAACTGGAATGCCATCACCTCCACTGGCCTTGTTTGCAATGCTTTCTAAGGCCCACTTGACTTCACTTTCCAGAATGTCTGGCTCGAGGTCAGCAACTACATTATCTTAGTTATCAGGGACATCCAGATCTTTCTGATATAATTCCTCTATGTATTCTTGCCATCACTTCTTGATATCTTCTGCTTCTGTTAAGTCCCTACCATTTTGTCCTTTATTATATCCATCTTTGCACGAAATGCCCTTTAATATCTCCAATTTTCTTGAATAGATCTCTAGTTTTACCTTTTCTATTATTTTCCTCTATTTCTTTGC
Organism: Phrynocephalus guinanensis; assembly: GCA_037367245.1. Classification (NCBI taxonomy): domain Eukaryota; kingdom Metazoa; phylum Chordata; class Lepidosauria; order Squamata; family Agamidae; genus Phrynocephalus; species Phrynocephalus guinanensis. The sequence continues at coordinate 124,649,864 of CM074733.1, forward strand.
ACTCTTCATTCAAGAAGGCTGCCCTGTCTCTCCTTGCTATTCTTTGGAAGTCTGCATTGAATTTTCTGTACCTTTCCCTTTCTCCCTTCCATTTTGCATCCCTTCTCTCCTCTGCTATTTGTAGGGTCTCGTTGGACAGCCACTTTACTTTCTTGCATTTTCTTTTCTTTGGGATTATTTTTGTTGCTTCTGTACAATGTTACAAGCCTCCACCCATAGTTCTTCATGTGTTCTGTCCACCAAATCTAGTTCCTTAAATCCTGACTGGCATAGTGGTCTTCCCTACTTTCCTGAGTTTAAGTTTGAATTTTTAAGTTTGAATTTTGCTATAGGAAGTTGATGATCTGATCCGCAGTCAGCACTGTATAGAGCTCCTCCATCTTTGGCTGCAGATAACATAATCAATTTGATTCCGGTATTGTCCATCTGGTTATTTCCATGTGTAGAGTCACCTTTTGAGTTGTTGGAAAAGAGTGTTTGCAATGACCAGCTTGTTCTCTTGACAAAACTTGATTAACCTTTGTCCTGTTTCATTTGGAACTCCATGGCCAAACTTATCTGTTATTCATTTTATCACTTGACTCCCTACTTCAGCATTCTATATGATGAGAACATATTTCTTTGATGTCAGTTCTAGAAGGAATTGTAAATCTTCATAGAATTGGTCAATCTCAGCTTTTAGAATCGGTAGTTGGTGCATAAACTTGATTACTGTGATGCTGAAAGGTCTGCCTTGGAATCGTACCAAAATCATCATATCATTGCTGAAGTTGTATCTCAGCACAGCTTTTCCCACTCTTTTGTCCACTGTGAGGACTACTCCATTTCTTCTATGGGATCCTGCCCACAGTAGTAGATGTGATAGTCATCTGAACTGAATCCACCCATTCCTGTCCATTTAAGTTTGCTGATGCCCAAGATGTCAATGTTTATTCTTGCCATCTCTGTTTGACCACATCTAGCACACCCTGGTTCATAGATCTCACATTCCAGATTCCTATGCAGTATATTTCTTTGCAGCATTGGACTTTCCTTTCTCTTCCAGGAACGTCCCATGGCTAATTCCAGCTAATTGAAAAGGTGCTGGAGTGTGTTCCATTGTGTGTCTGGTCACATGCCTAGTCATGTAACCAAGATGTATCTGAGCACCTCATCAATTTGGTGCCATTAGCAGTAGCAAATTATGCAAATCTTACAGAATCCAATAGGATTCCATCAAATAATTCAGGATCTGTTTTTAAAAAAAGTGCCCTGGAAATGACTATGATCTCTGGCTCTCTGAGTCCAAAATGTAATACAGTTCATTATTTCAGCCCATTTCCCCTCCCTTCTACACTGCAGATTGCTTATTGTAACATTCAAACATTTGTCTACGAAAGTCTGACAAATTGTTATTTTTGCCTTGACTGGGAAGCTCCACTTGTCAAAACATCACATCTCATCATATACATTACAGAAATGAAATCTATCTTGTGATTGTTTCTTAAAACTGATTGAGCAGAACCAAGAGTCAATTTATTATATTCTCCCAAGGTGATACATTGCTCTGTTCCCTTGTGTCTGAGCACAGTTCTAAGGGCACCTCAAGTTTTATCACTGCTACCAAGTATCACATATTACTGGCCAGACTATGGCAGCCAGCACTGTGCTGTGCTCCACTTTCCACCCCCCTGTATTCATCTGGCCCTTTCCCAATTATATCAAGCATGGCATTTTGAGAAGGGAAGTGAAAGGAACTTCAGAGGAAAAGGGTGGTTTGTGAAAATCACCTACTCCTATATGAAAATGCCTCTGCTGGCTCAAACAACAACAACAACAACAACAACAACAACAACAACAACAACAACAACAACAAAACCCACTTGGGCATGCAACCTCACCTTACTCTATACCTGTATGTGGGGTATAGCATCATACCATGTTGCTCTGGTGCTGATGCTGCATGTATTACCTAACTAGGTGGGTCTCGATTTTTCATTATATTACATTGCACCAGTCACTTTATAAGAGAACCACAGTCCCACCATAACAGTCCCCAATGAAAATGAATTTTAAAACCCCCACAACAGCCTTTATTTCTGTACCTGGAATCTTCCCACAGTGATACTTTTTGCCTTGTGAACTTTGGAGGATTCCCCTAAGCCCCACCCACCCAGACAACCCAACGAGCATCTGAGTGCTTCCTGGATTCATCACCCCCCCCCCAAAAAAAACCCCAAACAAATAAAAGCAAAAGCCTTATATGGCTATATTCCATGCCTTGCACATCTTGTGGCAGGATCTCAGGGCAAAAAAGCTCTCATTGCTCCCTTTAGGTTGGATCCACTCCAGACTAAGTGAGCTGCACTTGATAGACATTGAGAAAAAAGGGTGCTAATTTAGTATTGACTGACGTCTGTGAAGATTCTCAGTCATCCAGGTGCGTTTATCTGGGAGTTGAGTCATGGCTACTGGACTTCTTTTTTGAGAGATAGAAACGTTTCGCTGTTTCAGCTGTTTGGATGAACAGCGAAACGTTTCTATCTCTCAAAAAAGAAGTCCAGTAGCCATGACTCAACTCCCAGATAGTATTGACTGACTTTTCCTACTTATGTCATTAAGACCTAAAACCCTTTCTTTGATCTAGATTTTTCAAATTTTACATGTCACTCAACATATGGTGCATCTTTAAGATGAAACCTTTTGTTATAGTTATGGCTTGATGCTGATGTTTAATGGGAGGAGGAGGAGGATACAGTTGTGAGTGCATTAATTAAGTCTGTAGTCAGCTGATTTAAAACACATTTTAATGAGCACTAATTACAAGCAGAAGCTTGTTCCTTTTTAATGTCAGTCAGTGTTTACTCAGCCACTGCACAGAACCTGCAGTTTGCCATTTACAGGCCACTGTAATTTCCAGTTTATGCCAACCCATCTGCCTGACACCCCTTTGCCTTTTAGGAGCATAGGTAAAACCTTCTCAGTTACCTGCCTTACATTTCAGAGGATGATGAGGTCCCTTCATCTGATGTATCGACACATAGAGCAAAAAGGTAACAAAAAGGTTTCTGGTTGATTGAAAACACTGCAGTGAAAAATCCATTTTTCCCACCTCTGACAAATAGTACATATGTAGCCCATATAGTGATGGGCAAACTCCACAGTCCCAGAGAACTCCCAGAAGAATAAAATGGTGAGCCCTCTTTACCTAAGAAACCATGCAAAGGGTCATCATTAGAGATGGGCACGACTGGTGTTTCGTTTGTCGTTTGTCGTTTAGGGGGTCCGTTTTGGTTTGTTTTGTTTTTTGTGAATTTTTTTGCAAAAAATTTCATTTTTGTTTCATTATGTAATGAAATGAAAAAACGAAAATGAAAAATGAAAAATTGCTGTTTCGTTAGCATTCATTACAGTTCAATGTATTTGCCGCAACGAAAACGAAACACATGACAAAATTTCTGTTGTTTCGGTTCGTTTTGTTTCATTTTGGAGACAAAATTCGTTTTTCGTTTCGTTACGTAACGAAACGAAAAAACAAAAATGAAAACGAAAAATTGCTCTTTTTGTGCCCATCTCTAGTCATCATAATTCAAAACTGACTTGACAGTTTGTTGTTTTTGTATAGTGAGGTGTACCATATTAGACAGAGCAATGGACTAGGACACAAGATATGCCACTATTGCCCTCTCTTATACAGTGGTACCTTGTATAAAGGAATTAATTTGTTCCAAATAAAATTATATTAAGCAAATTTTCCTTTATACAAATTTCCCATAGGATTGCATTGAAAACAGAGTTATCCCTAATTACGACCATTTTTATGTTGTACGGATTTGTCCCATGGATGATTCTGTTAAGCAAATTTTCCCTATCTCGAGAATTTTTTATGTTGTACAGATTTTATGTTATACAAACCGTTTGTTATACGAGGGTCCACTGTACTTTGGTCCTGAAACCTCAGAGATTGGATTGGTGCTAAACTGGTGACTCCCTTTTGCTCAGGAGACAGTCCCACTGGTAAGGAAGTGTGTCCAGGACTGTAGCCTTAACAGTCTACAACACTGGAAATGGTGTACACAATTACACCATTAATTAACTGGATTCCTGGTTTCAGATTATACTTGATTCAGAATTTCAGGGCAACTTGAATGGTTGCTGAACTGTGATGGCTTTTATGATATGTTTTTTTTTAATTACATCTCTTTTACTGGGTACTTCTTCCCTAAGGCAAAAAACAAGACCCCTACATCAACTTAGCAAAATAAGACTTTTAATCTAATCATGGTAAGTAAATGTTGCTCTCCTCTTATTACACATCATCACAGAGGACAGTTGATAGCCATCTCCCTCTTAAGTGTTCTGTCCTACTTAATAATTAGTTGCCATCAAATCAATTCTGAGCTCTGGTGGCCTTTTGCAGGGTTTTCTAGGTACAGAATACTCAGAAGTGGTTTACCATTCCCTTCTACCTGGGATGTCCTGGGATGGTGCAGCTTGTTCAAGGACATACAGGTTGGCTGTTCATAAATGACCTGGAGACAGGGATAAACAGTGAGGTGGCCAAGTTTGCCGATGACACAAAACTTTTCCGTGTGGTAAAAAGCAGAGAAGATTGTGAAGAGCTCCAGAAGGATCTCTCCAAACTGGGGGAATGGGCTGAGAAATGGCAAATGCGTTTTAATGTAACCAAATGTAAAGTAATGCATATTGGGGCAAAAAATCCAAACTTCATCTATCAACTCATGGGCTCTGAGTTATCCGTGACGGATCAGGAAAGAGATCTTGGTGTATTGGTGGACAGCTCCATGAAGGTGTCTCCCCAATGTGTGGCAGCGGTGAAGAAGGCCAATTCCATGCTAGGGATTATCAAAAAGGGGATTGAAAATAAAACAGCGAACATTATAATGCCTTTATACAAAACAATAATAAGGCCCCACCTGGAGTATTGTGTACAATTCTGGTCACCGCATCTCAAGAAAGACATAGTGGAACTGGAAAAGGTGCAGAAGAGAGCGACTAAAATGATTACTGGACTGGGGCACCTCCCTTATGAAGAAAGGCTAAAACATTTGGGCCTCTTTAGTCTGGAAAAAAGGCGCTTGAGGGGGGATATGATTGAGACATACAAAATAATGCAGGGTATGAGTAAAGTGGATAGAGGGAAGCTCTTCTCTCTCTCCCAAAATGCCAGAACTAGGGGACATACACTCAAATTGAGGGCTGGGAGAGTAAGAACTGACAAAAGAAAGTATTTTTTCACCCAGCGCGTTGTAAGTCTATGGAACTCCCTGCCACAGGATGTGGTGATGGCATCTGTCCTGGATGCCTTCAAAAGGGGATTGGACAGATTCCTGGAGGAAAAGTCCATCACAGGTTACAAACCATGATGGAGATGTGTAATCTCCAGGCTTTAAACCAGGGTACTTCAAGGGCCAGATGCAGGGGAGTGGTATCAGGAGACAGATATCTAGTCTCATGCGCTCCCAAACGCATCTGGTGGAGCCGCTGTGAGATACAGGAAGCTGGACTAGATGGGCCTTTGGCCTGATCCAGCATGGCTCTTCTTATTTTCTTATGTTATGTTCTTATAGAAGGTACAGTTACAGGTACTCCCCAACCTCTAAGCTATTCAGCCTACATACCATATTTTTTGCTCAATAAGAGGCACCAGACCATAAGAAGCACCTAATTTTTAGAGGTATGTATGTGTGGAAAAATATTCACACCTACATACTGTGGTCCTGTTACATCTCCAGCCTCAATTTACACTTCAGCCATGCTGCTCTTGGGATGCCTGGCTGGGAAGCCTCTGGCCTTTGCCGAGGCCTCTGGATCCGATGGAGGTTCTGGTCCCAAAGGAGGCTTCCGGACCCAGCTGTCTTTTCTAAAAATCCCTTGCACAATTGATTTTTTCATTGAATAGGAGAGGAAAAGCAAACGGACTTACCAGAGACCACAGAGATGAGAAATGGGCTAGAGAGAAAATACATTACATACATTTTTTTGAAATTTTCTGCTTCATATGGAAAATGGTAAATTGGTGACCAATTACTGTTTGCTCAAATGGGCCAAAGAGGATTTGGAAAATGCATTTGTACACCATTATAATACAGACACTCACTGGAAGATATGACTGAGTGGGTTATCAGTCAGTCAATCAGATTATCTAGTCAGACATCTGCACATTGGTGAAATTTACATTTAAGTTCTAACAATTATTTCCCCATTTACACTTAAACTTAAGTATTATCATATGAAAAATCCGTTCTGGATGATATATTATTCTTTGGTGAAGAGAAATCCATAAAGAAGTCTCCAAAAATGTATTCTGTAACTGGAAGGAAGGAAGGAAGGAAGGAAGGAAGGAAGGAAGGAAGGAAGGAAGGAAGGAAGGAAGGAAGGAAGGAAGGAAGGAAGGAGAATGGTTAAATAATGTAAAATAACTAGAAATTATTTTTTAGAATACTAGAAATGGATAGATATTTGTAAAATTGTTGCCACTCATTGCATAATTTCATTATGGCATGACTATAGGTAGGTAGGTAGGTAGGTAGGTAGGTAGGTAGGTAGGTAGGTAGGTAGGTAGGTAGGTAGGAAGGAAGGAAGGAAGGAAGGAAGGAAGGAAGGAAGGAAGGAAGGAAGGAAGGACGGACGTACGTACGGACGTATGCACAGACGGATGATTAAAAATCATTCCTTAAATTCAGTCCTTCCTTTCAGAGTATAAACCTATTCAAGGAGCTGTGCTGATATATATGCTGTTTTTAACACTTTCACAATAATGAACTGCCATCAGATTTCAACAGATTCAAGACTGCAAGCAGATAATATTTATTTATTTATTTATTTATTATTTATTAATCTTGTATCTCACCCATCTTCCCACTGGGAACTCTGGGCGGCTTACAACAATAAAACAGGTAATAAAAACACTAAACAGAAAGGCAAGCCCAAGCATAATTAATGTGGGGGGACAAGATGGCGGCAAGACCCATGCAATGTAGAGCAAGGGAGGGAGAAAAAAAACTAACTAACTGGAGAGGTCACCAAACGCCTCCCTGAAGAGGTGGGTCTTCAAGGCCTTCTTGAAGGTGGGCAGGGACTCTGTCAGGCACAGCTCACTGGGGAGATGATTCCAAAGCGTGGGGCCCACCACAGAGAAGGTGCGGTCTCGCTTACACGATTTCTGCGCCTCCCTGGGTGTGGCCACCTTCAGTGACCGCGCATGCGCCAGTCTCATGGGTCTGAACCCAGTTGACCTTTGAGAGATACGCTCCGCCAGGTACTCTGGTCCCAGGCCGTGGAGGGCTTTGAAAGTCAAAACCAGGACCTTGAACCTGATCCGGAGGACAACGGAGAGCCAATGCAAGCGAGCCAGGACTGGGGTGATGTGCTCATATCTACGGGCACCCACCACCAGCCTGGCCGCCACATTTTGCACCCGCTGTAACCTCCGGACCAGGGTTAAGGGCAACCCCACGTAGAGGGCATTGCAGTAGTCGATCCTCGAGAACTACAATCACTGTAGAACTGCAATCACTCATCTAGGATAACTTTGTATTTCTTCAGTTTTGCTTGGATTCTCGCAATGGTGATGAACCTTCAGCACTCAAGATGTTTTGGACCACAACTCCCACAGTCCTTTGTCATTGGCAATACAACCTTGGAATTCTGGGAGTGTGTGTTTTAGGGCCATTAAAAAGTACCATACATTAAAACCATTGCCACTGAAATATCTTTCTTTACCCAGAGATAATAGGAGACATGCATGCAACATCAACTAATGTTGCTATAGGGATGAAACCACGTTATCCCTACTTGATGAAATGTCCCGAAGGAAAGGTGGAACTGGGAAACAGACTTGTCATGCTTATGCTTTTTAGAAAAGTCAAGTGCTATTAACTCCTGCATCCTGGCCAAGTTCCAAATTTGGTGAACAAATTCAGGCTGATTAAAATTAATTTTTCCTCTCTTTCAGTATACTCTCAGGGAGGAACAAATAAGGGCTTAGGAAAAAGAGGTTTCTGTCAAGGTCAAAAGCATGACACTCAAACAAATAAGGGCTTAGGAAAAAGAGGTTTCTGTCAAGGTCAAAAGCTATAGAATTTTATAATGCCTCTTAGTCGTTTGAGTCTGTGGTAGGGTTGTGACTCAAATAATCATGACAATCATATCAAAAGTTCATCTGGGTATCAAGGTATATGTCATTTACTTATTCCTTTGTGATTCACCAGGAATGCCAAGGTGCAGTAATTAATCAATCTGGTCTCCTGGCTCACTTTCAGAAAGTAGCTTCCAATCTTAATTCAACTCTTTTCAAAGGAGAAAATAAACTGTTCTCAGTCATGGTTAAGTAAACAGAGAAAAATGAATCCAGGCAGCCTTCGCTTACCTAATTCTGCAAGCTTTATTCATCTGCCTTTCTTCTATGTATAAAACATGGCATGCTACTTCAAAAATCATTCTTGCAGCTATGAACAAAGCTGTAGGTACATATTCTTAAAATGCTCAAAGACAGAACTTAAGCTATAGGAAAGTACTTCACTCATACAAAAATATTTCATTCGTTAGATCTTAGCTGAAAAAGTTATAGACAAGAACTTAAATCTCACAGCAGTCCAAAATAGAGATGGGCACGAATAAAAAAATGACATTTTGGTTTTTCATTTTTTGTTGCGGGTCCGTTTCAGTTCATTTTGGTTTTTCTTGAACTTTTTAAAAAAAATTCGTTTCGTTTTTTCATTTTTCGTTTTTTGTTTTTACCAGCTTTTTGCGCGACTTAAAGCATTTCCGTGTGCAGATGTCCCCCAACGCCCCAGACCAGAGGGAAAACACTAAAAAAAATGATGCTGGCAGAGACACAGTATAGACTAGGTACGCAGGGAGGCTGCAAAGGCAGCGGCGGGCATTGCCCAGGGTGTAAGGCAGCCACAGAGTGACTGCACTGCGGGGCAGGAGAGGTTACTCACCGAGATGTACGCACGCACACAGGGAGGCTGCAAGAGAAATCTCTTCTTTCTCTCCCCTAAGAGCCAGGCTGCAGCCAGCAGGAACACAGAGACACACGCCTGCCTGCCTGGCCTAAAGTAACGAGTCACAGAGACAGCAATCCCACCCTAACTCCCACCGCAGACTGCAATGAGGACGGGGGCTGCCAAAGCTTTTTATGCCCTCTGTGGCTGCCACACCTGCCCAGTCTGCAACCTGGGCATGCTATTGGTTGGAATTGTCCAAGAATTTACATGATCCCAGCACATGGCCTGCATCCATCTTGTGGCTGGAATCCATTTTGTGTCATCCTTAAAGGGAAAAGAAAAATACTTTGCGATGGGAGAAAGACAAAAACAAACGTTTTAAGGACCCCAACCCCCTGGTAGGTAATAATTTCAAATAATTATCACTGTGTTTTTACAGATGTCCAGGGCACTTTAATACTCAAGAAATCAATATTAGGCATCTGGCAGCCATTTTGGGTCGATGTCCCCAACTCCCCTTAAAGGAAAAAATATACAGCGATCTGAGAAAAGACATAAATGCACGTTTTAAGGACCCCAACTCGCATGGTAGGTATTATCAGGCAGAATAAATAATTATCACTGGGTTTTTATGGATATTCAGCATGTTTTTTAACATTTAAAAACAGCTTATTTCATTGCACATTGCCATTAATGAAAACAAAACGTAACAAACCTAATTTTCGTGGTTCTGTTCGGTTCGTTCCAATTTCATCACCATTTTTGTTATTCATTTTGTTATGTAACAAAATGAATAACAAATAACAGAACAATTTTTTTTCCATTTTGTGCCCATTTCTAGTCCAAAAGTACAAGAGGAAGAGCAATGGATGAATGCAGGGCAGGAGAAACAACAGTGCTCCTTCATTGCACACCTCAGATATTGGAGATATTCAGGTGTATCTGGGGTGAAAACCTGCATGCCATTTGCAGGGAATCATAAGCAGGTGAAGACATCTGCTCGGGAATAAATACCCTGAAGCAAATTGTGAGCCGCTGTGTGAGACAGAATGCTGGACTGGATGGGCTGTGGCCTGTTCCAGCAAGGCTGTTCTTATGTTCTTACTTCACAATCTAGCTGCCAGCCAGTCATAGTCTAACCTACGACTTGTTGAAAAACTACAAAGAAACAATCGATTGCAAAGCCGAAAGGTAGTGCTCAAGCTCTGATTCCTACTCAAGGAATGATCAGTAGTGTTTTAATGTGTTTTTAACAGTTGATAAAATACTATTGTATTAGTTATTTTAATGCTATTGTATGTTTTTATAAAATAATATTATTAGTTGTGTTAATAGTTATCTTAATACTATTATATGTTTAGTTAGTTTTAGTGCAAAAAATTATGGTGTTTTAGTTGGTTGAACCTTGTCGTAAAGTAAAAAAGGCATTTGCCACGCCCCAGCCTGAGTAGGGTGACTGAGGTGCCTGACCACATGGCTAGAAAAGTTCCCACTCTGCTTTCCAGAGAAGGACCAGGGGATGTAGTTTGCATGGCGGGCAGCGGCAGCAACCGGGGATCTGCTGCGATCTGCGGGCGGCGGCAGCATTTTTTAGTCTGCTGCCTGCATACTGGTTTTTATTATTATTATTCCTGGTCTGCTGCCAGGGTCTGGGGGGGATTTATGTTTAATGTTTGGAAGCCAATGAGGATTGCACCATAGACTGCACCGTAGACGCCGAGGACCCAGATGGGTACTATTCACAGACGGTGGATTTGGCGTGAGCGTCCCTCCCCCCTCTCCCTGTTTATCCCCTCTTTCCCTGCAAGGGACGGATTTCTCTCTTCCTGCCTGGATCCCTCTGCCCAGATACCATCATGGGCTGCTTGTCTGCTTATCTCTGCCCGGCCTGGAGGGATATGGCTTGGGGGGACTTGCCTGGCCGGGAGGCTGCATGGCGAGCGTTATTTCCCTGGCTGCTTTGTCTCCAACTGCTACGGACAGTTTGGATCATCACGGGGACCTGCTTGGCCCGCCACGGAAGCTGTCGTTGCCTCCTGCTGCCTGCTTTCTATCCTGGCCTTTGTCATGCCCCCCCCACTGCATCCCGTACCTCTGTGGGAATTATTCCGCCTTGCCATGGAGATCGCTGCTGTGGGCCGTCGCCATCTTGGCCCCTTGCTGCAGCCCCTTCCATCACGCTCCTGCCGCGTCCTCGTTGCCATCAAGGGACGTCAGCGAGGAGACTGTTCGACCCGAGAGAAGCAACCTGGCGGATCCTTGGTGGGCTCTGGGCTCTCCAGAAGGACTTTTCATGGGTGATGGCTCAACCCGCAATAGTGGCCTCACCCAAAGACCGTCGTCACCTGGCTTGCCACAGCGCGCCGCTTGCTTTTTCAGCCACACGCCGCCCACTGCCCACCATCATTCGTTTCCACCTGCGGCTCAGCAGAGAGGCTCTGCTGGTCTAACCTGGACTGCTGGGGGTTGGGGGGTTGGGGGCACAGAGCTTTTCCACCCTGCTCCCCCCTACCCCCTTCCTGCTGGCCTCTCATTGGAATGCTGAGGGGCTTGGAGGTGCAGAGTTCTTCTATTCTGCTCCCCACTCTCCCTGCGGGTCTCTCGCTGGACTGCTGAGGGGTTTGGGGGTGCGGAGCTTTTCCATTTTGCTCCCCCCTCTCCCCGCTGGCCTGTCCTTGGACTGCTGAGGGGCTTGGGGGTGTGGAGCTTTTCCATCCTGCTCCCCCCCCACCCTCTCTCCGTTGGCCTCTCCCTGGACCGCTGAGGGGTTTGGGGGTGCGGAGCTTTTCCATCCTGCTCCCCCCACCCTCTCCCCGCTGGCCTCTTTCTGGACTGCTGAGGGGCTTGGGGGTGTGGAGCTTTTCCATCTTGCTCCCCCCCACCCTCTCCCCGCTGGCTTCTCCTTGGACTGCTGAGGGGCTGGGGGTGCGGAGCTTTTCCATCCAACTTCCCCCCTCTCCCCGCTGGCCTTTCCTTGGACTGCTGAGGGGCTGGGGGTGCGGAGCTTTTCCATCCAACTTCCCCCTCTCCCCCTCTCCCCGCTGGCCTTTCCTTGGACTGCTGAGGGGCTTGGGGGTGTGGAACGTCTCCATTCTGCTCCCCCACCCTCTCTCCGCTGGCCTCTCCCTGGACCGCTGAGGGATTTGGGGGTGTGGAGCTTCTCCATCCTGCTCCCCCACCCACCCTATCCCCGCTGGCTTCTCCTTGGACTGCTCTGGGGTTTGGGGGGGCGGAGCTTTTCCATCATGCTTCCCCCACCCTCTCCCCACTGGCCTTTCCTTGGACTGCTAAGGGGTTTTGGGATGCGGAGCGCTTCCACTCTGCTCCCCCCACCCTCCACCCGCTGGCCTCTCCTTGGACTGCTGAGGGGTTTGGGGGTGTGAGCTTTTCCTTCTTCTCCCCCCCCCCCACCCTCTGCTGTTCTACTTCAGTCGCCTCGTTCCATGGAGGACCTGGACAGTGCTGGCTGCCCTTGCCACTCAGACTCTTCAACGGACTCGGCCTTGCTGGCCCACTGCCGATCAGGTCTGGGCCCAATTGGGTCTTGAGGCCATTGTCGGCCCACCCTGGCGGCCGCTGGCCTAACCCTATGCCATCTGCCGATGCCGTCCTAGCCCCTCACCATCTGCCGGTCTCCATCTTTCCATCTTGGCTTTTGCCCTCTCCACTTCTGTATGGAACCCCCACACTGTTAATACCCTATCCCCTCCTTTGCCTAGGCGGTGCTTTATTTTATGTTTTTGCTTTTGTTTTATTGGTTGATTTTTGTATATTGCACTGTATATTGCATTTTGTTTTGCTCTGTATTTTGTTCTGTTGTATTTTTCTTACTTTGTACTGTATATTATTTTTCACTTTATTCTTAGTTGTTGTTGTTGCATTTGTTTTTTTTTGTTCCGGTCGCCATGCTGGCAGGGACCCGTATCTCAGTCGTGTCTGGCAGTGGGAGATATGCTTTGGGCAGGTGGGATCAGTCGGGTACGAAGAACTCGGGCCAGGCACCTATTGCCTGTCCCCCGTTCTGATCCCTTCGCTCACCGACACGTGCCTGGGTGACATCCCGCCAGCGCCTCCGACCTGTCCTGCCTCCTGATTAATGCCAGGTTGGTTCATAATAAGACCCCTTCTCACCCTCGACTCGATCGTGGATGAGCGAGCTGGACTTGGCATGTATTACTGAGACCTGGGTGGGCGCAGAGGGTGGGGCTTCCCTCTCCCTTTTGTGCCCCCCTGGGTTTCAGGTACAGTGGGTGGGCAGATCAGGAGGGTAGGGGTGGTGGGGTGGCCATTGTTTACAGGGAATCCCTTTACGTTAGCAGTTCTGCGACGATGGTGTGTCCTGGGATCGAATGCCTCCATCTATCAGTGGGTCAGCGAGATAAGTTTGGCATTGTGCTGGTGTACCGTGCTCCCCGCAACCCAGCACAATCCCGCCCAGAGATCGCTGAGTTCGTCTTGGCTGCTTTGTTGAGATCCCCCCCGCTTTTTGGTGGTCGGGGACTTCAACTTGCATGCCGAGCAGGAACTCTCTGGTGCGGCTCTGGAATTCATGGAATCCATGACTTTCATGAACTTATCTCAGCATGTTGTATGCCCCACTCATAGAGCTGGCCATACCCTAGACCTGGTGTTTTCCTCCATGTCGTCAGATTCGTGTCTGGGGGTTAGGGGTATTTTGCCCCTGCCCGTGTCATGGTCGGACCACCACCTGCTAAAATTTTCCCTGTTGATCACCCCCCCGCCTCTCAGGGAGCGCCGGCCATACATCTGGGGCCGTCCCCGTAGGCTTCTGGACCCTGCCAGGTTCATGGAAGCCTTCGGGGAGCTTTCTGGCGGTCTGGCAGACAATCCGGTCGATGCCCTGGTGGAGAGGTGGTATGTGGGAACCACCGGGGCGGTGGACCAGATCGCCCCCAAGCGCCTCCTGCGCTGTGGAGACCGCTCCTCTCCATTGTATACGGCTGAGTTGCAGTCGATGAAACAAGAACACAGGAGACTGGAGGTCATTTGGAGGGCAAGCTGGAAGGAAGAGAATAGGGCTGCACTCAAGCAGCTGACTGGCCACTACCTTCGCGCGATCAGGAACGCTAGAAGATCTTATATCTCCCTGAGAATTGGTGAGGTCTCGAGCCGCCAGGCGGAGTTGTTCTGGGTGTTCGGGACCTCGCCAATACCAGTCAGCTGAGGCCTCCTCCTAGTGATTTCACTAGTGAGCAATTCGCAGCACACTTTAGATCTAAAATAGAGGCCATCCATTCTGACTTGCCCCCCAGTTGCTCTAGTCCACCCTCTGAGATCTCTGCGGCCTCACCCCTCCATTCTCCCCTCTTGGATGGGTTTGGGCCGGTGTCTCTGGCGCAGGCCTCCAGAGCCATGACTTGTTGTCGGCCGGCGGCCACTCACTTTGACCCTTGCCCAGCCCGTCTTATTAAATCTGCCGAAGGGAACATGCCTGAGTGGGTTTCCGCTATTGCCACGGCCTCTTTTAGGGAGGGATGCTTCCCTGCCCATCTAAAGGAGACCGTGGTGAAACCCACTCTTAAAAAAACCTGGCATGGCATTGGACAATTTATCCAGCTATCGTCCGATTGCCATTGTTCCCTTCCTGGGCAAGGTTGGCGAGAGGGTGGCTGCTGTCGGGCTTCAGTCATATCTGGAGGTAAATCGTATCCTGGATCCCTTCCAGTCTAGATTCAGACCTCTTCGCAGAACCGAGACTGCCCTGGTCACTCTGCAGGATGACCTCCTCAGGGAGGCCGACAGGGGGTGTTCCTCCCTGTTGGTTCTCCTTGATCTGTCAGCTGCCTTTGATACCGTCAACCACGGTAACCTACTGGTCTGACTTGCGGAGGCGAAAATTGGTTATCAGGCCTTGGCCTGGCTCCATTCCTTCCTTGGCAGTCGGGACTCAGCGGGTTCAGCTGGGTGATGATTTGTTGGCTCCTTGGACTCTCCCTTGTGGGGTGCCCCAGGGGTCGGCAATCTCACCCATGCTGTTCAATGTTTACATGAGGCCGCTGGGGGAGGTCATCAGGAGATTTGGAGTTCGCTGTCATCAGTATGCTGATGACATGCAGCTCTATCTCTCCTTTTCGTTGTCTGCAGTGGAGGAAGTTCGCTCCCTTGATCTGTGTCTGGAGGCCGTTCTTGAATGGACCAGAGATAACCGGCTCAAGCTGAATCTGGAGAAGACGGAGGTTCGGTTCTTCGGGGCGCTCTCGTCTGGGTACAATGGCCCCCTCCCTAAGCTGGGGGGTGTTTCCCTCCAGCCTACAGACAGGGCCAGGAATCTGGGTGTGGTCCTGGACTCAGCCCTCTCCCTGGAAGCCCAGGTGATGGCTGCTTCCAGGGCCGCTTTTATCCACCTCCGCAGGATCGCCCAGATCCGCCAGTACCTCGATGAGTCCTCCCTGAGCTCAGTAGTGCAGGCCCTGGTGATCTTGAGGATTGACTACTGCAATGCCCTCTACGTGGGGTTGCCCTTGACCCTGGTCCAGAGGTTACAGTGGGTGCAAAATGCGGTGGGCAGGCTGGTGGTGGGTGCCCGTAGATATGAGCACATCACCCCAGTCCTGACTCGCTTGCATTGGCTCCCCGTTGTCCTCTGGATCAGGTTCAAGGTCCTGGTTTTGACTTTCAAATCCCTCCACGGCCTGGGACCAGAGTACCTGGCGGAGCGTATCTCTCAAAGGTCAACCGGGTCCAGACCCATGAGACTGGCGCAGGCGCACTCACTGAGGGTGGCCACACCCAGAGAGGCGCGGAAATCGTGTACGCGAGACCGCGGCTTCTCTGTGGTGGGCCCCATGCTTTGGAATCCTCTCCCCAGTGAGCTGTGCCTGACAGAGTCCCTGCCCGCCTTCAAGAAGGCCTTGAAGACCCACCTCTTCAGGGAGGTGTTTGGTGAACTTTTCAGTTAGTTAGGTCCCCCCCCTGCTTTACTATGCATGGATCTTGCCGCCATCTTGCCCCCCTGCATTAACTATGCTTGGTCTTGCTTTTCTGTTTGTGTTTTTATTACCTGTTTTTATTGTTGTAAGCCGCCCAGATTTCCCAGTGGGAAGATGGGCGGGATATAAGATTAATAATAAATAAATAAATAAATAAATAAATAAATAAATAAATAAACAAATAAACAGTACCCCCCCAGAAGAAAGGGAATGGCAAGCCACTTCTGAGTACTTTATACTGTATCTGGTAAACCATGGAAAAGATCACCATAAGTCAAAACTGACTTGATGGAACATCATTATTATTGACCCACATCAGTCAATCTCCACCTACCTTTGTTTATGAGACAGAAGGAAAAGGATACAGTCCACATGCGATGGCTGACACTTTTCCAGTCACCCTGCCATCAATCTCAACCTGCAACATTTGAAAACTACTGTATCCATCATTGTTTGACCAACTTGGTCCAGAATTACATCCTTGAAAGCTATTTCAAGTACAGCCTCTAACTAAGTCTGACTTGATTCAAGTAATATAATCTGACAAAAGCTGTGCAAATTCTTTATAGTAGGGGCCACAGCAAATAAGCTCCTGGGCCACACAAAGCAGCTTTACTGGATGACTCTGCAAATGCAGCGGTAGCGGAGAAAAAATGTTTTTGCTTCCAGCATTGTCATGGAAAAGGGGCTCTTATCCACATTAAGCTCAACCCACTTTGAGTTTTCCAGCATCATCATCGCAACCTCCACCCCATTCATTTCATTGCTCTCTGTTCCCTAGTAGACCAGGTGAGAGATTGGCTTACTCTGTATTGCATCATTTGCATAAGCATGCAAGATTTCAGCCATTATTTCTAAGCTCTAGTCTAAAGCTCATCAGTCAGTGATCCATCCATGACAATAGAGCTGCAGAGTTCACATCCAGAAACAGTCCAGAGTATCTTCTGATGCACAAGGGGACCACGTACCACTTGGAATAGGCCCATGGTTGCTATTGAAAATATGAATACCTTTTTATTTTATTTTTTTATTTTTTTTTTTTTTTATTTTTTTATTTTTTTTTTTTTGTTTTTTATTTTATTTTATTTTATTTTATTTTTTTATTTTTATTTTTATTTTTATTTTTATTTTTATTTTTACTTTTTTTATTTATTTTTTTATTATAATAATACTTCAGTGCAATCCTTAGGGCCAGCTCATTTAATTCAGGAAGGGAGATTGTTGTGCAGCAGAGTGGGCAGTACAACAGATTTCCCTGTCTGTCCTGAGAACCCATTTTCATCTGCATGTATTTAAATCCAGAAAACTGTAGTATAAGGCAGCTGATAAGGAGATTGGTATATCAGGTATTATCTACTGCTGCATAAATAATGTGTGTGTGTGTGTGTGTGTGTGTGTGTGTGTGTGTGTGTGAGAGAGAGAGAGAGAGAGAGAGAGAGAGAGAGAGAGAGAGAGAGAGAGAGAGAGAGAGAAATGGAGGGATTGACCCTTCCACATTTCACCCAGGCATGTTTCTATAAAGAATGTCACATCACTCTGTTCCCCTAGGATCAAATGCTGGATGGTTGTTGTCTTGGTCAGTGGCTTAGCATTTGGTGATGTGACATTCGTCTTGTTCCTGCCATTTCATTGGTTGAATGTCATCATTACTGTCCTGACTTTGGATGTGGTCGCTCCAAATTATGATGTTGGTTATTACTTATAAAACCCTACACGGCTTGGGTCCAAGCTTTTTGAAAGACTACATCACCCCATATGAACCTTCTCAGCTTTTACGATCTTCTGGGGAGGGCTTTCTTTCTGTCATCTCTCCACACTTGTTGGTTGAGGACACGAGAAGGCCTTCTTAGGGGTCAGCCCCAGGCTTTGAAATGTGCTGCCTCAAGAAGCCAATATGGCTTCCTCCCTCTTGTCCTTCCATTAGCAGGCAAAGCCCTTCCTCCTTCAGACAGGATTTTAAGCAATAAGTATCTCAGGGATGCTATGTTCATTAAACCTAGATTCTTAAATGTTTCTAAAACATCTTCAAATTGTTTTTAGTCCTGGTTTTGATATTGATACATGGTTATTTTATTTTAAAAATGTGGTGTTTATATGGCATTTCAAAACTGTTGATTGTTTTAGATGTTGGGAGCTGCCTTGGCAGAGCTGTCTATGGGGAGAAAAGTGCTAAGTGTGTAAATAAATACATGTAGTGTTTCATACAAACTAGCCTTAAAAATTCTTGAAATGCAACCAGTTTTCAAAAGGGCCAGATCTGGAATCACAATTTGCCAAATCTAATAAAGTTTTCAAAAACAACAACCTTCAGTATTTTTTTAAAGTAAGTCCTGCTAAGGAACAAGCAGACATTTTTGAGTAAGTTGGCCCTTAAATAAATTTATCTTCCTTGTCATTCAGCACAGCCATCTTGGCTGTATCAATGTAACAGAATACTGCTGATTTTTATCACCTAAAATATGTTTGGAGGGTAAGAGGAATATCACCTTCTTCACGTGTCGCCTTATAAAAAGAAAAGTGCTAACGTCTTCCACGGTTTCTGTGAATTTGTCTCTGTCTCTTATTTTAAATCAAGCATCTAGAACTGTGAGCTAGTTGCAAGGTCCCTAAATTTAAACCAGCAGTTGCAATATATTTGCACACAACGTATCTGCTTCAAAGACTGAACATATTGTTTGAAAATACATCCATTCTTGTGCAATTGACACTGGGAATTGGCCATTGTTGTATTTCAGAAGGCAGGTAGCTGCTCAACATACATTAGAACGTATGCAAAATGTATTTCTAGCCCTAAAAGTAGAAAGCTGATAAAGAAAAAAAATAGTGTTCAGATGGAGCAGAGAAACAGGGACTTACTAATCAGTTTCCTTATTTGGCATCAAATGACATATTATTTGAAGATCCAGTCATAGGTAATCCATTACTGGATCTTCATGACTCAATCACCTTTCCCCACCCCCAATGCAATGCCACTATTGTACTAGGTCGGTAAAATGAGTACCCAGCTTGCTGGGGGGGCAATGTGTAGCCTGCACACTGTAATCAAAATTGTAAACTAGACTACTTGTGGTGGATGTATATAAGCACACTTTATTTTTGCTTTTTAGAATGAATATCACCTAAATGAAACCTCTGTGGACTCAAATCCTTCTTTCACTTCATTTACCTGATAAGTATTTAGTTCCTTGGCAAGTTTCTCCACTTCTGTGGCTTAGGATATAAAAAAAATAAGGCTGCAATCTGATATATAATTATTTAGGACAAGTAAATTCTCTTTGTGCCTGTTGGACTTCTTTATGAATAGATCAATATCGGCCTCCACTATTAATTAAAATTTTTCACCTCATTGGGAAAAAAAAGCTTTGGAGAAGGACATTTTAATTAAGAAAGTAGCAAAGGACTATACTACATCTGGTGGCAGGAGACTTGCAGAATCAAATTTGTTGGCAAGTAAAATGGCAGCCTTGATAGTACCACTGAGTAACACATGAGGGGATGCTTCATAGTACCAAGTTAGACCATTGATCAGTCTACCTTTATATTGCCTGTTGACCTGAGCTTGGAAGGTTAATACATACCTGTAAGACCCAATTACAACCCTAAAGCTTATTTAAGCTAAATTAACATAGGGTTACTTCAGGTCAGATAGATGTTTGCTTATACCATGAGATGCGATATTTGAATCCACATGGCATACGTACCTCAAGCGAGCCAATTTGCCTCACCTCTCTTAAGGTAGGAAAAAAGAAAGAAAAAAGAAAGAAAAGAAAACAAGAAATCTCTCTCCTTGTAGGGTAGGAATGTTCTGAGAATGGGTTGCTTTGTTGTAGCAATTATGCAGTCTAATTGTCAGCAATTCACTGGAAGGAAAGATTTTGAAGCGGAGGCCCCAGTACTTTGGCCACCTCATGAGAGAGGACTCCTTGGAAAAGTCCCTGAAGTTGGGAAAGATTAAAGGCAAAAGGAAAAGAGGACGGCAGAGAATGAGATGGTTGGACGGTGTCATCGATGCAACCAATATGGATTTGACCAAACTCCGGGAGGCAGTGGAAGATAGGAAGGCCTGGCGAGCTCTGGTCCATGGGGTCACAAAGAGTCGGACATGACTGAACGACTGAATGACTGAACAACAACAACAACAACAACAACAATTGCCAGCAAAAAGAGTGAACCAGCTTGTCCACATAGCAGGCCTAACAGTTTGCCAAATGCCCAGGTAACCACACCCTTAGGGAGAATAATGCAATTCAGCTGGTGATTTACTGTTCTACCATGCATCCAATGGGTCTCCTTTAATTGGGTCTAGCAAATGCATAATGGTTTATAGCAAACTTTGTTGCAGAATTGTTGCAGAATTTGCACACCTAATTCCCATCTCAGTTGCATGCATGGTCACATGCTAAATTGCATAAGTGCCATGTGCCTGGATACTTTGCCACTTAGCCACAGTTAGCCATAGCAAATTATGCAGACCGTACACAGGCACCCATCAGATTCCAACCAGCATATGTTACTACGACATTTTGGTGGCTTGTTCTTCCAGTTGAGCTCTTTTAAAATTTTAATTTGGTTTTCCCAACCTGATACCTGATAATGCTTTGGGCTCCAATTCACATAATTCAGTTGCTGGCTAGGAATAGTAGGATTTGTAGCCTGATGCATCTAGAAAGTGCCAAGTTGGAAAATGCTACCCTAAAGCATGGATCTAGCAAACTTTTCAACCCCTTAGACTTGTTTTTATCTGAATTGAAAAAGGAAAATAAAGAATTATGTCTTTCTTTCAATTAGAGGACACTGATCCGGTGCCATACTGAAGTGCAAAAACAGCTATCTATAAAGAAAACAGCTACCAGGTGTCTATAAAGACCACTCAGTAAATCTATGGAAGAGAATCCTTAATCAACAGTATTTTGAGTGTCTTTGAAGCATGTGCAGAACATTTTCTGTGCATTCCTGAATAGTTGCATCACCTGTCCCAGCAATTTAGAAACAAGAAAAGTGATAAAAGGTTCAAAACAATGAGAGAGAGAGAGAGAGAGAGAGAGAGAGAGAGAGAGAGAGAGAGAGAGAGAGAGAGAGAGAGAGAGAGAGAGAGAGAGAGAGAGAGAGAGAGAGAGAGAGGAGAACTCATAAATCCATTGCATAAACACATCACTACAGTATTTGTAAAACCTGGATGCTGACTTCCTCAAATCCTTTCATCTTCTTTCTTCTGACATAAACTTCTGGGGATATATGTCATAAGGAAAAAAGAATGTCCCCCACTAGTGTTTTCAGGTTGAAAATTATTGGTATGGGGGGTGGGTGGGACCCAGCATACCAGTATAATATCTGGCAAACGAGCTTTACAGGAAAAAGTGCCACAGTGAGGTTAGATGTTTTGCCTGTCTTCTGCCTACTTGTGCTTTAAAGAATTCTTCACACCAGATTTTATAAGACAAATAGATTTTACTGTACACATGAAGTGGCTATTGCTACACCAGCTGCAGACATTACAGTCTGTAACTTTTGAAAAAGCAACATCATAGACATCTACTTTTTATATAATTGTCAGCTTTTACTTGGGTAATACACCGGCTGCAATTTGCATCCTATTTCCCCCCAAATGTCAATGTCAAAAAAATAATTTAAACTTTGCAATCAAATCCTCAAACAGCAACTTCTGTCTCATGCAGTGGTAGACTTTCTCAGTATTGATTTGTTGGTCTTGTAGTCAATAATGACGCAGAATCTTGGCAAAACAACTACACATTTTCCATCATCTTTGAAGGAGTTGCTGAAATTGCATTTTCCTTTGCATTCTTCCTTTCAAACAACTTGGGAAACTATTCATTTTATAGATATAAACAAGCTCATCAGCAAGGCCGTAACTTTTAGTTCTACACGTTGATGTGCTTGGCTAGCGCACAAATGTAGCTTTTGTGCGACACCATCTGTGGAATAATAGTAAAGGCTCTTCTGAGAATTGTAGCTTGGGAAGTGGTCAAGAGACAGCCTGGACTGGTTCTGATGTCCCTTGAAGAGGCAAGCTACACATGTAACACTTTTTCACATTTTCAGACTGTACATACAGACAGTAAACAAGAGATTCCCTTGTGGGCAGAAAAGTACATTCCTCTTGCAGCAATGAGCATATGAAGGAGGTGTGTCTTGGAACATGTTGCTTCTCTTATGTGCGAGAGCTTTTTGTGGGTTGGGTATGTACTCATACATTTAGCACTGCACATAACACACATGGTCCCATGCACGTTATTCTGGTGTGATGAACAGGGCCGGTGCTAGGTTTTTTTGCGCCCTATGCGAGGGGGGGGGGGTGGAGTGGGCGGAGGGATGGGCAGGGTGAGGGGTGGGCAGGTGGCAGGGCGGCGGATGGCGGGGGACAGTGATGGGTGCAGGCGGTGGCGATGGGCGCAGGCAGCAATGGGGGGTAGCAATGGGCAGCTGGCGGGCGGTGGGGGGACGGACGGTGGTGGCCAGCAGCGGGGGGCGGCAGGCTGTCCAGCACCCTCTCTCCATTTTGGCGCCCTAGGCAAGTGCCTAGTTCACCTTAATGGAAGCGCCGGCCCTGGTGATGAAGAGCTATATCATATGACCCTGCATAAAATTGCATTTTTAGCAATAAATATTTGCAAATGGCCTTAAAAAGTCAGTTATTACCAATTACTGCAGAGTGTGTTCATAGCAAATTGTTCATCCTACTCTCTAAAAGCTTCCTTCCTTGGGTTATCTGGGGCACATCTCTTGGTGGGGCATTGGACTGTCCCAGTTAGGAGTAGTTAGTTAATAGTAGTTAGTTAGTAGCTGCTCCACTATATGTGTCGACATGTTTTGAATCTGAGATTTTTGTCTGGTGGAAATGTTGATGTGAAGGTAGGGAAGTTTCATGTGACACCATTATCATGCAAAAATCACCAAGTAGTTAATTTCAGACTGGCTGCTGATATGAACCTCCACAGGGGTGGTGGACCCACTAAGATGGACCATGTCATGTTCCCAATGAATCCGAATAGTTTCTTGAATATACTTGGGGGGCTACAGAAATAGCTAGGGTGGTAGACAGAATTGTTTCTGAGTGCGCCCTTTTCCTGGCACCCCCAGACTGAGCCAGATTGTAAACTTCTTTTAATCCATTGGAAAAGTGTTAAAGGAGCACTGTTCATTTTCATGCCTTTGGGATGTGTGGTTTTTCAGGGCATTACCTTCCCCCCTAGATCACTACACATCTACAGTGGGCCATTGTATAACAAACAGTTTGTATAACATAAAATCTGTACAACATAAAAAATTCCAGAGATAGGGGAAATTTGCTTAACATAATCGCCCATGGGGCAAAGCCGTACAACATAAAAATGGGATTACTCCGTTTTCAATGCATTCCTATGGGAAATTTGTTGGAAAATTTGCTTAACATAATTTCATTTGGAACGAATTAATTCCTTGATACACAGTACCACTGTATATAAATCTGCTGGGAAAAGAAATTTAGAGTTTGGGATGATGTGCCTCCACAAATATTTTGATGATACCCAGTTGTACTACTCCTTGTCTACAAACACACAGGAAGAGATCTGGACTCTTAAAGATTGCCTGAGTTCCATAATGAGCTGGATAAAGGTAATCAAGATGCTGCTAAATCCTGACAAGGTAGAGGTGATGCTTGTCAGTAAAAATTCATATTAAGGAACTTATTTGAGAAGGGGCTGTACTCCCCCAATAGGCCAGGGTGTAGTCCAGGAGTGCTCCTTGACTCTGCTGCACTGTTGTTTGACTCCCAGGTGGGAGTGGTAATAAGAGGAGTGTCTTTCCACAATTCCATTTAGTGGATCAGCTGCAACATTTCCTGAGCGGACATGATCCCAAGCCTTCCATGGCTTGGGACCTGAATACCTGGCAAAGCGAATCTCTCAAAGGTCAACTGAGGCTCAACCAATCAGAATGCCGTGGGCGCTCTCATTTCGGGTGGCCATGCCCAGAGAGGCTCGGAAAACTGTGACATGTAACTGAACCTTCTCTGTGGCTGGCCCTGCACTCTGGAACCATCTCCCGAGTGAGTTGCGCCTTGCACAGTCCCTGCCAGCCTTCAAAAAGGCCTTAAAGACCTGGCCTTTTTGTGAGGCATTTGGCGACAGTTAATTGTTTTTTCCCCCCCCCCACCATCACGTTAGTTACGCTAATGATGCTAATGACTCTTCCTGTAGTTTTATTATGGTGTCCTATTTTAATTTTTATTGTTGTTGCCATTGTACTTTATTGTCTTTACTGTTTGTGTTGTGTTGTAAACCATCCGGAGTTTCCCCCGGAAGATGGGCGGTATATAAATATTAAATAAATAAATAAATAAATAAATAAATAAATAAATAAATAAATAAAATGATGTGCCCACCAGATAACCACACTAAGTAATGCTGCCAGGTAAATCACATGTGACTCATTGGTTGCCATGGATAATAATAATAATAATAATACAAAAACTATTGGATTCTCCAGGGGCAGAATCCAAGTAACTACAATCTAGTCTCTTTCCCCACAATGCATGGCTGTTTCCTACTGTAACTCATTTGCCAGGAGCTCAAAGTAACAGCCACTCTTGAGTGGCTGTGGACTGTGCAAGTCTCCCTTCACGATGGATAAGCTGGGTGACCTCCCTTCCCACAAACAAGGTACTGTCCCAGCCAAAATTGTGGCAGCTGTGATCTGAGGTGACCTTTAACTGACTGTGCAACCCAGCAACATTTTAAGCTGGTCAAGAATGGGTACGTGGAAGGTAAAACTCATCACTTTCCAATTTTGAATATATATATATATATATAAATCAAGCCTTTCTGTCAGTTTACTCTATATTTCAAAGCCTTGCTGTCAGTTTACTCTATATTTCAAAGAGACTAGCAAAAGCAGAAGGTTAACCACAGGGCTGTTGCTTGCTTATGTGTCCTGTATAAAAATTGGCCCCGTGTACTGGGAAGGCTGCTCGTGTAAGCAGGATTGTACGTGGTCCTCTGTCGTACTGTTTAGCAAAAAGAACAAGGGCATACCATAGCAACCACAGCATCATAGGTGGACTATACCGTAATGCCTCTCTGAGGTGAAGCTGGCCTATTGTAGGCTTGTGCTGAGTATCCAATGGGAATCCTTTGTCCTTAACAGAGTGATTAAGAAGGGAGTGGGCTTGGCAATACAAAGATATTTCTGAAACACAGTTGTAAATGATTATTTGGTTTGGATCACATCCATTCGTACTCATCTTTCACTGTATCCTGAAACTCCAGCTGGCTGAGGCAGCAAAAGAAATAGACATGTGATTGGTGAGGCAATGAATACAAGCTTTGTAGTGTAAATTACAGCAAAATAACACATACAAATATACACAGGGGAAGCAAACTAGATGTGAAGTTGGGGAGTCTGTGATCAGATCATCTCCATGTGTATGCAGGTAAACATGTTTTAAAAATATCAGGGCAAGAGATTCAAAACAAGCTCTGGACAGACAAGCTGCTTCCTTGTACGGGGGGTGGGGGGGAGATATATACAGATTTGACTTGATGGCCCGTCCTGATTCCCACTACCACACCTACACGTACAAATGGTAAATAGTAGCATCATTGGAAAATTTCAACTGGATAATATCATAAAGGAAACAATTACCCTACTTCTCCAAAACTCTATCTTGATTTAAATTTGCCACCTAGATTTAAATTTTCCTTAAAAAAAGTAGTAGTAGTAGTAAAAATCATTGTTAATGGATCGCCTGCATCATAATTAGTTTATCTTGAGTGGTGCTCTTAATCTTCCACAAACATAAAAGATGTTTGTTGTTTAACTCGATCTTTTACCAAAGTTGCCAGAATTAACTTGGTGGTCATAGGCATCAAGGGACAAGATGTCGGTCTTGGGAGTACACACGGGTCATTCTCACAACAAGGTAAGTAAACCGTCAGCAATTTCTTCTGAGAGGAACCAGTACTGCTACATTTATTCATCAAGGATCTGGAATCAAGAGTAAGCAATAAATTCATTGCACTCATAGGGGACATTGTGTTTCTCCGGATGATGGACAGGGGTAGCCTAGGGAAGGCAGAGTAAAACAGCTGATTTGGGCTCCCCCCCCCCAAAAAAAAAGATACAAATAGTCACATATTTAATCTTTTGCTGTTATATTTTCACTGCTAGAAATGGTGAGAGTTGCTTGTGGGATTTTCCATTTGATATGTTACTTTGATGACTGTGCAGTTTCAGCTGGATGTAGGGGAGGAGCAGAAGTCCAAGTAATTAAGTGAGACATTGAGAATATGCACTAGTCTCCCCCAACCAAGGGCCAGTCTATGCCCATGCAGATGGGTGCCTAACTGCCTCAATGTCCTTTCGGAGACATTCCAACCCAACTCTTGCCTAATATGTGCCAGAATTTGTGTGGTTCCAGATTTAGGCTTAAAAGAAAAAAAATAGTTCTACAAATGGACAAATGCAAATGATGATAACTTGGGGTGGAAAGTTACACGGCCCAATCATAATTATTTCTGGCAAAATTACTTGACTACCTTCAAGCCCTGAGAAAATTGGGGAGGGGGACAGAATTAAGAGCCAACTGTGATGAACTTTGGACCAACAAGAAGAAAGAAAGTGAAAATGAGGCAGTGAGAAAGACAAACTCAAGCATCCTAAAGTGGAACACTTACAATCCATTCAGTGGCATACATACACATGCACACTCAGTCTGAGCAATGATAACTAAGTACATTTTAAAAAAGGGTAGTGGCGGTAGAAATACATAGCTCAAACAATGTCAACAGAAGTCCCCCACTTTACACTGCAGCTTAAAATGGGGTCACTGCTTGAATTGAATTTAATATTTGAAACAATGGTCATCAGCCTTGTTAGACTCTCCAAGTTCAGAAGGAGTTTATCATGCACATGCTAGCATGATCAATAGCAGAGGAGGGCATTTGATGGAATTTGCATAAATTACATATTTGTACTACACCTTACAGAACCCCTCAGCGGCAATGGCTACTGCCTATGGTAGATGGAGACCTCTGGGAGTAGTAGTCCAACAAAGTAACTTGACCAATATAAAAATAAAAGGTGTGTCCCACATATTGAAGATAGTGAAGCTGCAGGTTCCATTTCATTTAACTGATTTCTTGGCTAAGTAAGCATGCTTAAGATTGTGATCCAAGCTATGAATAGAGATGGTAACAAATTGGGAAAATGGTGATTTTGATTCATCATAATTCTTCAACATTGATGAATCACAAATTTTGCAATTTCCCCCATGAACTTTTTAATCAATTTGTTGATTGGTTTTCCCTTAAAAAAAAACCATATAGAATGACTCCACAAACCACAGAGAAACTTCCGCTCACTCTCATCTACAATCCCTGAAAGTTTGGTGAATTTTGGAGTTTGAACATCCAAGTTAAGCTTCCCACAAGAGGCCCCCTCCAGGAAAGAGCCCCCAAACACCAAAAGAGACACCAAAATCACAGAGACTCTGTCTCTTCTCTACAATCCCTCCAAGTTTGCTGAAGTTTGGGTTCTGGATGCCTGCGTTACATACCCCTAAAGAGAGTCCCCTAGGAAAATGACAGAGGCTGCAGAAGGCAGGGCCCCCCAAAATGGCCAAAAAGAGGTTGATGAATCAAAAATTGCTAAAAATATTATCCATTCATATTCATTAGGGTCATTGCATTTGTTGAATACAAATGGATAAATTAGTGATTTTGAACAAATTTTGTGATTAATTTTTTTAATCCGTGCCCATCCTTAGCTATGAGCTAAAAAGCCTTCATTCACATTTGGCTCCACTAAGGGCCTTTTCACACGACCCCTAAACTCCGAGGCAAATGGCTCCCAGCTCCGGAACTTAAAATTGTTTCCCCACCAGCTCTGGAGTTTACAGAAAATTAAGTGCGACCATGCCCACCTAAACGCGTCCCAGCGCACTTTTCAGGTACCTGCTCTCTGGGGGTGAAAATCCCTGATGCGGATGTAACCTAGTGAGTGCCGGGCTCTCCTCGTTTCTGTTTGTTGTTTTTTTGCCTCCCCCCCGCCCCTTTAAGAGACAGGAATCAGGACGACGACAGGGCTCTGGTCGGCTTCGACCGGCAGACGGA
This sequence comes from Phrynocephalus guinanensis, assembly GCA_037367245.1. Lineage (NCBI taxonomy): Eukaryota > Metazoa > Chordata > Lepidosauria > Squamata > Agamidae > Phrynocephalus > Phrynocephalus guinanensis. The sequence goes on from CM074733.1 coordinate 124,677,878, forward strand.
CGTGAGCCTGCATTCTTTTATCCCTTTTTTTCTCCCTCCCCTCACGCAGACAGGAGCAAGGAAGTGCGGAGGGGTGGGAATACAGGAAGAGCAACGAACCCCCAAGATCTCTGGTCCAAATTTAAGTGGCCAGCGGATCTTAGGGGTCATGTGAAAAGGCCCTAAGAGATTTATAAGCGACTTCTGTTAGAACATGGCTATTTGCACTGTAGGGATAACAAAATGGACTGACTTGATGGGCTAGTTCTGAGGGACTAGCAAGAAAGCAGAACTCTGAACATTTTTTGAAATTATTCACAAGTACATGATTAATTATCTGTTAAATTAATCTGAAGTTATTTCTAGGGAAAGGCATATTCCCCCTAACTGCACTGAAAGTTGAGAAAGTTTTTTGTTGTTTTAGGTTTCTAAATAGAAATAGCATTCCCATACTAATGACTCTGGTCAGAAAATTAATCAATATATAGGGGATCAAAATATAGTATAGCCAAAACCTACCAGCTCATATGCCCACTCTCAAGAGTCTCACAAAGTCTAGAAGTCATTCAGGCATTTCAGGTGAGGACTTTATAAGGTTTCTCTGCATACATATTTTTGTGTGTGCGTGCATGCGTGCTTGCGTGCGTGCGTGCATGCGTGCGTGCATGTGTGGGCATGCCACTCCTAACTGCTGACCAGTCAGAAATGCACAGCTACCAATTTGGGAATACCACACCTTCCTGAGTCAATGTCGTTTTTGCCAAAGTCCTCTGGCAGGACAGAAACCTAACTGCCCTTTAGAGAAGCATCAAGTCTATTTGCAGAAGGCCTCACAGCTTTTCAATTGTGTAGACACAGAGGGGATGGGCAGCGGTGTGACCTATATTCCTGCCTGTGGCCTGCAGTGCTGACTCATGGTTTTCCCATGGATTAAAATATGTGAGGCAACTCAAACGTTCTAAGGGTTATAGGAATGCTGAACCCTAGTAATACAGCCACATAGCTAAAGCATAAAAATATTTCCACTAATGTTTTAAACTAGCTTGTAGAGGAAAAGGTGCAGAGATAAATCTGAGGGAATTTGGAGGATATACTAGTAGCAGAGTGTTCACTGGGACTTTGGGGGCCAAGGTTCAGGTGTCCAGTGAGTAGAGATGGGCACGACTCAAAAAAATTCTCTTTTCATATTTTTGTGTTTTTCGTTGCGTGGGGGTCCGTTTCAGTTAGTTTTGCCACTTTTTCGAGGTTTTGGGAATTGCACACCTTTTTTCATTTTCGTTTTCATACGAAACCTAAAACTTTAGAAAAAAGTCTATTTGCAGAAGAAAACAAAGCTTTTCAATTGTGTAGACACAGAGGGGATTCTTTTGACCTAATTCCTGCAATGGTGTGCTGCCGTTTTCCCACGATTAAAATAAAAACAACGGCAAACGTTTTTCGTTTCGTTTGAACCCTAGTTGTTGTTTTGCTAAAGCATAAAAAATTTTTTCGTTTTCGTTTTCGTTGCGAAAAGGTGCAGAGAAAAATCTGAGGGAAAGGATAAACTAGTAAATTTCGATGGGACTTTTGGGGCCCAAGGTTCAGGTGTCCAGTGAGCTATGGAAGTTACTGTGTCACATTGAACTCTCTCTCAGCTTAATATACCTCACAGAGTTGGGAGGAAGAGGAGGAGGAAAAAAGAAATACTGAATAGTGAAAAAGCCTACTAAACTTTACCTGACAGGATGGCATCAGTCAGAATTCTGCCTCCACAGCAGTACAGAATAGAGGTGGGCACGAGACAGAAAACCCATGGTTCAGGTTTGTCTCTTTCGGGCCCACCCTTGGTTTGGTTTGGTTTGGGTTTGTACAATTTTTTTTAAAAAAAATTCATACAAACCCAAACCAATCCGAACTGGTTTGGGTCTGACTTACCGGGCGGCAGCAGCGGCAGGTAATCCTGGCCCTGTCGGCAGGGGCTTTTTGAGGCACTGGCTTGGGGCCAGCACCTTGTTTTTTTCTCTTCTTCAAGCGCTGACCGCACGGCCCCTGGGTCCAAGTCAGCACTCGTTTTATTTTTTTATTATTATTTTTATTTTTAGAATGCCGACCCAGCCACCCCTGGTACCGGGTCGGCACTCCTTTTTTATTTTTTTTTATTTTATTTTTATTTTTATTTTTATTTTTATTTTTGTGCTGACCATGTGGCCTGCCTACCAGCTGTTTTTTTTTAAACATTTGCTGGCCCACAAAAAAGGTGCCTGAGGCACCTTTGATATGATTGAGACATACAAAATAATGTGGGGCATGAGTAAAGTGGATAGAGGGACATTCTTCTCCCTCTCACAAAATACCAGAACTAGGGGGCATGCACTCAAATTGAGGGTTGAGAGAATGAGAACAGATAAAAAAAATATTTTTTTACCCAGCGTGTTGTTAGTCTGTGGAACTCCATGCAACAGGATGTGATGATGGCATCTGGCCTGGATGCCTTCAAAAGGGGATTGGACAGATTCCTGGAGGAAAAGTCCATCACAGTTACAAACCATGATGGAGATGTATAATCTCCAGGCTTAAAACTGGGGTACTTCAAGGACCAGATGCAGAGGAGTGGTATCAGAAGACAGATATCTAGTCTTGTGCGCTCCCAAACACATCTGGTGGGGACACTGTGAGATACAGAAAGCTGGACTAGATGGGCTTTTGCCCTGATCCAGCATGGTTCTTCTTTTATTCTTATGTTCCTATGTTCCTATGCTCTTTCTTTTCTTCATGTTTTTAAAGAAGATAAGACCACCAGAGGACTGTCTTTTTACACATCCTTCAAGCACAGTCATATCAGCTGCAAAGTAGGTCACGTGGCCACCTTATTCTGAACAGGAATAGATGTGATAAAAAGAATGGGTCTTAAATTCAGTCATTGCCTATCCATGAAAGCAATACAATTGTGCTTGTAGAAGCCCAGTTTGCTAACCAGCTTTTGATTCACAGAAATCTCTGGATTTTCTTGAAAATTTGAGGTCTCAATAGCACTTACTTTTTCTGGATTTGCTTTTAGACCTTCTTAGATCCTTGAATGGCCAGTATGTGGTCCTCTTGTGATTTTTAACCTGGATTTCTTCCCCTCTTCTACCATGGTAGTTTGGATGAGTTCTATTTCACCCCCCTAATCTTACATCTATCCATAGCAGTTTCGGAGTAAATTCAGAATTCTATCAGGATTTTAGTCATAGAAAGAGGCAAATCTGAGAGAAAATTCACCTTCAGAAGGCTTTAGATGAGGTTACCAAAAGGAATGTCTGATATGAAGATATTGTTTCAAGAGTTTCCCTCCATCTGAAATCATCTTATTTTTCCATAGATACTCATAGTACTGTAAGTTGGATGGATGGAAAGAAATACATGCTGAATTTTCTATGTAAAACATGGGATGCCTGAAACAAACATATGTACTTAGTAGTGCGTACATAACATTGCATTAAATGGAGCTGATGTATGACTGAAGACTTGAGTTGATGGATAGCAACATTTCTCTCTCTGTGTGTGTGTGTGCGTGCACACACACACATGCATGCGTGTATCAGTTTTTTGAGGAGAAATGCTCCTTATATCACTTTCAGAAAGCCAATGATACTCAATAGTACTATAACTCAGATGTTCTCTGGATATTTTATTAGCTATTACGTGCAGCAGGGGTGAAGAAAGGACAGCATAACAGAGCATGGAATCTTTATACTGTGCCATGAAACAATCTCCACTCTATGAGTGTTTCACCACTTGCTTACTGTATGGGATCATGGATATTTATGCCTATATCTCTCCATGGTATTTTAGGGTGGCCCCTTTCACATTCTTTCATGCTTCAGAGATTAGATCAGGACAGGCTGGCTGTAAGAATTCTCTGTCAGCCTTACAAAAGGCGATTTGTTTCCATACAAATAAATTGGTCCACAGCAGGGGAGCTGCACTGGACTTTCCCCCTAGTTTTTGTGCAGAAATGTCTATGGTTGTGCGCAGATGGTGGTTTGGCCAAGAGCTGGTGGTTGTACTGTGGTGGCATCATCGCTACAGAACAAGGTCTTTCTCAAGTGCCCTAGCTTAGCATGCAAAAACTTTTGGCCCAAGACATTTTGTTGCCAATATGGAGTTGCAAATGGCGCCCTACTATGTATCAAGTATAGTAGTTAGTGCCAGCCAAAATCCTGTATCAGGAAAAATACAGCAATAACCTTCTCTTCATCCAGAATCATATACAATAAGTCAAATACAAGTAATTTATTGCCTTTTTGAGACACTCACCGAAATGGCCCGTTTTGCCTAAAGGGAGGGCCCTTGTCCACAAGTAAGCTAGCACAGCTCATTGAAAGGGGGAGGAGATGCAGTGTCTCTGTCTTTGTCTCAGCAATGCTCTCTTTTTTCCCTTCTCTCACATGCCAGTTTTGCATACGTTGACTGCTTAAATCATGGAAAACTGGGTTGTCCTAGACACGGGGGCTTCTATAGCTTTCATTCTCCAAGACACAGAATAAAAGACAAGGAAAAGTCAGAGATGGTTATTATGAACATTGATAGTGATGCCACCCTATCAGCAAGAAAAGAAAAGCCAAAATGGGGAGAAGTAAAGTAAACCACTCAAAATTATACAGAAATAAAAACAGATGTGCTGAAAACACTATACTCAATTCTAGCAATCTATTTGAGAAAAAGGAAAAAAACTGGGAATGCAGTAAATATGTTCCTCGTCTTGCACTTCAGCGTAAACAACAACAAAAGTGTGTGTGTGTGTGTGTGTGTGTGTGTGTGTGTGTGTGTGTGTGTGTGTGTGTGTGTGTGTGTGTGTGACTGCTACTTAGAGACTGACAGCAGTGACTCCCCAACTTGGCTCCCCAGATGTCCTTGAATAAAACTCCCAGAAGCCTTAACTACTAGCTGTGCTGGGAAAGATTTCTAGGAGTTGTGGCGGAAGAACATCTGGGGTGCCAAGTTTGGGAACCACTGACTATAGCAATAGGAGTGTGCAGGAGAGGTTTTTGGCTTTACCTTTAAGCAATTCGTTGCTTCTTTTGGCACAGGCTCAGAATTTTCCTTACAAAATATTCATACTTTCAATTCTTTTTCCCCACCCCATTTTATTCACACAATACCTTTTTATCCCTCTTTCAATTTTTTTAAACCTCATGCATGTCAGATGTAACACAATTTGGAGGTGGGGCACCTTCTCGTGACTACTCCTGAACTCTTTGTTCCATTTTGTAGTTGCCTAGGAAATGTACAAATAGCTCTGATATACAGTAGCCTGTATTTACACATTTGCCTCAAGAAAGTGGACATCCCTGATTCTAATGTTTGCACAGCCTTCGGCTGCCACCTTATATCTTATGGTGAGTGATGCAATACTGTGCCTACAAGAAAGAAGTTCAAGTGAGATTGCATTTAGGGCATAACCTTTTATTGCAGCAATAAGCAGACCAAAGAAAATACATTACACAACATGGCTGATGACAGATGACACGATTTATGAATAGCCTGCTCTTAAGAGCATCCTCTTTTCCAGTCTCCATTATTTTCCAAGTGCTCTAAATATATGATCTGTCATAACGCATCTGTCTAGACCTTTGAGCAGTTGATAAGACAAATAACAATTATTTTAAATGCACACTATGCATCATGGATGGATGGATTTACCTATATATGTCATCATTCCTTCACTGAGCTCAACTCATTGGCTGAAATTCTGCTTCTTACCATAGTAAGTCACAGAATAGGCCCATTGAATGAGTGGAGTTTGGTGAGTTAACTCCTTCTTAAGTTCAACAAGTATAGTCTAGGCCAGGCCTGCCCAAAGTCTGGCCTGGGGGCCAAATCCGGCCCTTCAGACCATTCTGAGTGGCCCGTGGCTGGCTGGCCCTCCCCTCCCTCCCTCTCCTTCGCCCCATGTTTTTTTAAAAAAAATCTTCCGCCAACACTGACACCACAGGGAAGCTTGAGGGGCTGGGCGGTCCGGCCGGCCGGCCGGTGAGCAGAAGCTTGTGGGGCTGGGTGGGCAGGCAAGGGGGCGGGCCACCAGCACCGCTGGGAAGCTTGTGATGCTGGGTGCGTGCACGGGGGCGGGCTGCCGCCACCGGCATCACCGGGAACCTTGTGAAGCTAGGCACCTTCCTTCCTTCCTGTGGGTGGGGCTGCAAGGGGTCAGTGGGTGGGGCTTATGGGTCAGTAGGTGGGGCTTGCAGTGGGGTGTTAGGGTCAGGGAGCAACCGGCCCCTGACACATTCTCAGCTATCAAATCTTGCCCTCCTTACAAAAAGTTTGGGCAGCCCTGATCTAGGTCCATGGGTGATTAAAAACAGGTTCATACAGATGTACTATGTTGCATATTGGCACACATTTAAAAGCTCTCCATTTTTCTATGCACTGTGTTCAATGTGCACTTGTAATCATCAAGTGACGTATGGATTCTGAGCTGCATAATGTACCCAGTCCAAATCTGGTCCAGGCATTGTACACTAGGGAACATTGGATAGTAGTCTCAAACTTACATAATGGCCTTGGTCCAGTTGCAATCTCTTAGAATGATCTATAGCACAGAATTGTGGGGAAATGACATGGAGAAGAGAGCAATAAAGTTACCCAAATATGAAAAACAAGAACAACAATAATGCCTTGGGATGCATGGCATCTGGTATTGCCCATCAAAAGACACTGCAGCTATTCAATTTTTTTTTACTTCAGCCATTTTTTCCTGATAAAGAAACAAAGAGGAAAGAAGCCAGGCAAAAATGGGCGGACCACCAGAAAACAAGTCCGTCCATTAAAAGTTCATAGAGGAGGAAAGGTAACTGCACTCGATAGTGAAGTTGATAAGCCTTTTATTGAAGTTCCCTGAATGAACTAGACACAGTTAGGTGCTCCAGTGATCAAGTTTCATCTAAGTAGCAGAATCAATCTTCAAAGTGCTATTTTCAACATTGCCAACATTGCCCTTTTTTTTCAGAAAGCACACTGATTAGCAGTTGTACTATGGTAGATCACATCAACCTTGGAAACACTGCAAGTATTTAAAGCAAGCAAGATCCATAAATTATCCCCCGCAGACCTGATCTTGTTTGTTTTGATCCAATCAAGCCAACTTTTGTCACATCAACTTCTGGCGTGTGGATGAGTATTATTCCTTTGACCATTCTGGCATTGTTTGTTTCGTTAATTTGTTTTAACACTGAACATTTTTTTTCAATGACTCAAGCAACAAACATCTTGGCTTCATTTGACAGAATTTGCTTTCACTTAATAAGGGAATACCACACATGTATAATTGATACGCAGCCCTTTTAATGACCCTGTTTGACTCTCTTGGTGAATATTTAATGCGCTGAACCTCATGTTGCCAACTGTAGGTGGGAAAAAAGCCCTAACAGCTTAAAACGCATCATATATCATCCTATGAAATGAGCCATCAAAACTAAAAGCAGTATGTTTAAAGGATTTTACAAGCAATGATAAAAGGAAATGTCTCATTGGTTTTAACTAATAAAACACTCCTAGTTATTTTTACCCAGAAGTAAGTTACCTGGGGTTTATACCTAGACAAATGCCTCATTGGACTCCTGACTATGCATTCCTATATAGGACTGACTGTACACAAGGATAATTTCCAAAAGCAATACAAGGGTAGGCTAGGTGATACCTTTATAGGTCACTAATAAAATTTAAAAAAAATGCAAGCTGAGCTTTTGATAGCAAGTTATCTTTATCAAAGCATTGTACCAAAATGCATTCTTGATAGAGGATGTAGTCTATCAGGGGCTGAGATCCTTTGTGGGAAGATGGAATTCACCCGAGATGATGGTTGCTGATTTTAAAACTTCATCAAAGTCCCGGATAAGGTTTCAAACCCAGCATACCAAACCAATCAGCAGAGTCATTGCCCACCGATACCCCTTCCTTCCCTCAATTTGGCTCTCTCGAGACCATAGTCCCTGCTGGCCCATAGTCCAAAAGCAGTTTGTGATGTGGTCTGGGATGCCTAAGTTCAAACAAACAGTTATTGGCTGCTGAAAAACATTTCCCTTTGCTTTTTCCCATATATCCACTGATGACTATGAAATAGAGAGCCCGGTGTTTTGTTATTCATACCTGAATGTTCCTTGGTTTTCTTATGGTTTTTATCTAAATGGTAACACTGGATGCTTAAATAATGATTTTAAAATGTAAGGCCAAGATAAGCATTTTTATTTGTGTCAGCATTATGACTCACTTAAAGAGTACATGGCTGACGGCTTACACTGTTCCCAGGGTCAGAAATCTATGAACTTTCCAAAGAGGTTAATCAGACTTAATATAAAAAGGTAAAAGTAAATGTCCCCCACCACCACCACACACATGTGTGCTAGTCATGTCTGACTCTAGGGGCAGTGCTCATCTCTGTATTCAAGCCAAAGAGCCAATGTTGTGAAAGCCCATGGCCATGTCACCGGCATGGCTGCAAGGAAACACTGTTTGTACCTTCCCACTTTTTACTGCGGTGCCTATTTATCTAGTTGCATTTACATGCTTTCGAACTGCTAGGTTGGCAGGAGGTGGGGTTAATAGCGGGAGCTCACTCCGCTGTGTGGCACCCGGGATTCCAAGTGTTGAGCTGCCAACTTTGTAGATGGCAGTTTTCAGTGCTCTAGCCCACTGAGTTACCATGCCCCTAGACTTAATATAGCTGTGCCTTTTTATGTTGTATCAGTCAGGTCCTCCATTTCTGCAATCTTCAATTGCTTACCTTATTCCTTCCTTCCTTTCACCATTCATTCATTCACTGTTTCATCTTATGTACCACCCCATAGTGTTAAGGCACTCTCTGGCCAGTTTTATAACATAATTTATGCAAGGAAAATTTTGCTACTCATTTTATTGACCTCGGGAGGGTGAAAGGCTCATTCAGCATTGAGTCTAACTCAGGCCACGAGCAGAGGCTTGAATGCAGCACTGCAGTTTATGAACTGTGCCGTGGGGACTTTCATATGTGTAATTTAATGGGAAACAGCCATTTTATTAATGTTTGCCTCCTGATGTAAGCAGCATCTCCAGGGTAACCTTTCTAACTAGGATGACAATGTATAGGGGTGGATAGGTTTAATCTCTAAGCATCTCCTCTCTCCCTGTTTTACTACTGTTGGTTGTATGTGTAAGGAGAAAGAATTCTGCTGGTGGCCTTTTTATTTTTGTAAAAAAAAGCATAGATTTTTAATTTCATCCTTTCATCCAAAGATTTTTTAATTTCATCCAACTTATTTACTGCATAGAAATATGTCTGTGAAGATTCTCAGTCATCCAGGTGAGTTTATCTGGAAGTTGAGTCATGGCTACTGGACTTCTTTTTTGAGAGATAGAAACATTTCGCTGCTCATCCAAACAGCTTCATCAGGGTTACTGCATAAAAGGGCAAGAGAGAGAGAGAGAGAGAGAGAGAGAGAGAGAGAGAGAGAGAGAGAGAGCAGGGCAGGGCAGGTAACCCTACAGCCCTCCTTATATTTTTGGATTTATTTCCCTTAGTTGATCAGCTGATCAACAATGTGAGGGCTGCAGCTTTCTCCTCCTTGTGGCAGAAAAGGGCCCTATAGTCCCATTTGAGCTTGTGGGGGAAATATGTGAGAAGTAGGATCAATGCTCATACGTAACATGTTGGTTTTGTTTAGAAATGGGGGCCATGGCATTGATTTCTAACATTCTACTGCCAATGGAATGTTTGCCTAAGTTTTACTTGCTGCAAAACTATTACTTTGGCAGGACTTTATTATTTTTTAAAGAAATGCATTTGGCACCCAAGTATTAATCGCATATTGTGCTGCTGTGACTCTTGAGTAAGAGTTGTGCATTATTTATGCTGTGGCCGATTAGCAACCTGTTCCTTTTTTCTCCTTTTGATAACTTTTCCAAACACCGGCTGGGGTTCAAGAGCTCCGTTCTTTCCTGTGCCTGCTACCAGAGGCGCGGAATGGCCTCGCCAGTGTTCTTCACGCACTCAGAGCACTGAGGCCTAGCATTCAGAACAGGCACACTAGGTAGCCCTAGCAACCTGACCCTGCCAGGCATGATTTCTTGAGACACTCTTTCTACTCCACACAGAGCACAAATGGCTGCTGTTTCATCTGCTCTGCCAGGCTCCCAGAACTGGTTGAGTGTTGAGACATGCAAGAGCATTGCTGCTGGATAGTGTGGCTGGAACGCATTGCAGGAGACACTCCAGATTCTCCTCTGCTTGCTCAGAGCAGTCACAGAGTAGTGGGTGCAGCCAGGAAAGAAACCCCAGCCTAGGAAAACTCTGCAAGAAAGACTCCCACGCACATGCGCCACAGCCACAATTTCTCCCCTCCCACTACAGACAAGCTCTCTGCTGAATTAAAATAATGGATGGCACTGTCAAGTAGAGTAGTGTGAAAAATACTGGGTCACATTTAAAGTGGATGGCCTGGAAAATTTTCAGCATAAACAGATGGAGAGGTCTCCTTTTAATCATGAGTGTTTTCTGTTACTGTAGCTTCATTAAGAATGCATGCTGTCTCACTGTTTTATAGCTCCACCGCAAAATTCCATCTACCCTGAGCATTTGCCAAAATAGGACTCATTACAATAACACCACTAAACTGTTGTATGACAAAGTGAAGAATACGGCGACCTGTATGCATCTGCCCACCGCAGAGAGAACACTGGAGATGTGTGCTTGGCAGTAAATTCCTATACGACCTTCTCTGAGAGAAAGGGTTCACTGGCAGTTATGGCAAAATGCAAAAGTGCAGGCCCTCATTAGGACAACTCCAACCACTCTCCTAAAAGGCGAGCAGCTGTGTTGTTCTTTCGCAGTAAACCTGTTGGGGATCCTTGTTGGATCGGTGGTTGCGGATGATTTTTGGTTGCTTTAATGAGACACCTCTTCTGTTACTATATGAAAAGAACTATTTATTTAACTAGAAGGGAAGGGTGCACGGGAGGTTTCTAACTATAACTACTCTTACAGCCATCTTGCTAACCCAGGAACATGCTTCTCTCTCTCAGAATACAAGGCACACACTCTAACCAGACTTCTACCAAAACATTCCAAGTGGTGTGATCTCAACAACCAATCGGCTTCGCTCTTCACATTAAATCCAGCCCATAATACTCTACATTCACATTAACCCTGTAAGGGCTGAAATGTAAATCTTGCCAAATATTCCAACAAAACCACTCTTTGAAGTGGTCATTTCCATCAAGAGTAGGTCTTTTGTAAAGCCAGTGGTTCTTAACTGCCTCTTCAAGATGAAGCCACTCCAAAATACCTTGCTTTAAAACAGGGATAGTCCATATCAATGTATTGTTGTTGATCTCTTTTCTCTTGGGTATTTGAAGTACTGCTGCTTATGTTAGGAGGGAGGAGAGGAAAAGCTGGCAAATGGCATCATGTCTGCTAATCAAACTCTCTTGCAAGCCTTGGATCAGTGATAAGGCTGCTTATTCTTAGGTGTAGTACTGCAGTCTAAGACTCAGTCCTGCAAAGTAATAAAATGCCACTCAAAATTCATCACTTTTTATTTGTTGGGGGGTATCAGTTCATATGAATCTGAATCAAAGAATTAGCCATTTTTGAATGATTTTTGCAATTCAGTTTTTAATTCATGCCCATCCCTAGATACACTCACATTGGCTTTCTCTTTCTGTTTCTGTGGCAAATTCATATTGCTGGTATTAACTTATACAGCCCTTTTCAGTTCAGGACCTCCTTACCTGGTGGAGCTTCTTCCCCTACAATTATCTACCTAGGCCAACTAGGTTGTGTGTTTGTGGGTGGCTACCCCTAGAAAGGCTCAGAAAACTACAAGTGGACTAGGCCTTCTTAGTGGTGTCTACTAGAGATGGGCACGAAACAGAAAAATGGCGTTTCAGTTTTTCGTTTGTCGTTGAGAGGTCTGTTTCAGTTCGTTTCTGTTTGTTGGGAATTTTTTGAAAAATTTCGTTACCGTTTTTCGTTTTGTTTGTTTTTTTGTTTGTCGTTTCTACCCGCTTTTTGCGCAATTTAAAGCATTTCCGTGCGCAGGCATCCCCCAACGCCCCAGACCAGAGGGAAAACACTAAAAAAAATGGATGCTGGCAGAGACACAGTATAGACTAGGTATGCAGGGAGGCTGCAAAGGCAGTGGCGGGCGCTGCCCAGGGTGCAAGGCAGCCGCAGAGTGACTGCACTGCGGGGCAGGGGAGGGTACTCACCGAGAGGTACGCAGCACGCACGCACACAGGGAGGCTGCAGGACTGAAGCTAGAGGCGCAGCAGAGACAGCAATCCCACCCTAACTCCCACCAGAGATTGCAAGGAGGACGGGGGCTGCCAGAGCTTTTTATGCCCTCTGTGGCTGCCAGACCTGCCCGCCCAGTCTGCAACCTGGGCATGCTATTGGTTGAACATGATCCCATCACATGGCTTGCCTCCATTTTGTGGCTGGTAGCGACATCCATTTTAAAGGGAAAAGAAAATACATCGCGATGGGAGAACACAAAAACAAACGTTTTAAGGACCCAACCCCCCTGGTAGGTATTATCAGACAATATAAATAATTATCGCTGTGTTTTTACGGATGTCCAGGGCATTTTTTAACATTTAAAACAGCTCATTTCATTGCGCATCGCCATTAACGGAAACGAAACGTAACAACCACAATTTTCGTCGTTCTGTTCATTTCGTTGCATTTACATCACAATTTTCGTTTGTCGTTTCGTTACATAATGGAAACGACAAATGGTAACGGAAACGAAAAAATGTTCGTTCCGTACCCATCTCTAGTGTCTACTATGCTTTGGAATGTGTTACCTATGGATATATCCCAGGCTCCCTCCTTTCTGGCCTTTAGGAAACGGATAAAAACTATATTGTTTGAAGAGGCATCAGAAACATCTTCTTCTGATATCCTTGTGGACCCAAGGATTGGACATTGATTGTGATTGGCCATTGCCTTGAGTCTTTTAAGGAGAAACATGGGGGTAAAGATATTTTAAATAATCTAAATATAAATGTTACATTTTGAGTTATTACTGTTTTGATCTGGATTTCACTATTTATGTCTTTGTTGGCTGGGGTTGGTAGTTGTTTTGTTAACTGCTGTTATTGCCCTGACTTGTGCTTAAGCACTAAATGGGTAGGGTATAAATGCAATGAAAATAAATAAATAAATAAATAACCCATCATGTTGTTATGTAATTACGGAGGATGATATGAATAGAACTATAATTACTTGGCTCTAGATGTGACTACCCTTAATTATGCCTCTAACTAGTAACTACTATTGGCGTTACCTTCACCTGTGGCCTGGAGGCTTCTTAGTTGAAAATGTCCACTGCTGCATTGTTTAGCACCTACCTGCTTGCTACTACCAGGTTCATGTGTATCCTCCTCCTCTGTGTAACATTTTCAGGGGACTGCTGTGAAAAGGTGTGCTGTATGTGTGTGTGTGTGTGTGTGTGTGTGTGTGTGTGTGTGTGTGTGTGTGTGTTTGCGTGTGCACGCATGCAAGAGAGATATCTTTCCAGCAGCACAGTTCCACATACCTAAATCTGGATCCAAACCCAAATTTTACATCTGGGACGCAGTGACAGCATCAAGAATTTGAATCTAAGCTCTGTGTGATTCACAGACTTCCTTCGTGAAGTGTTTTTGTGAACGCTTCTTTTTGATTTGATTGCTTTTGATTCCTATCCTACTTTTTAGAAAGGGGAAAAACAAACTCCAAACTTCAAAGCCAATCTGCTGCATCTCATTTGCTTTAGTGTCAAGATTTTAGAAAATAATAAACCCTTGGTACATTCATGTGACAACTACTCCAAATTATGGCTCTCCCCACTTCCCTCTCTGTGTCACAAAGATACGCCACACACAAATGTATACTAACAAAATAAGTTTAATGCTGCTCTGTCCTGACTGTTGCAGGGACTGTGTTTGTATCCATCCTGAATACCTGTCATTGTGCTGTGATCCTGTGACTTCTTGTGGCACATGAGACTGTCAAGTAGACATGGGCAGGGAGCGGCGAAATCTTCGTTTCCGTTTTCGGTTTTTCGTTTCTGGAAGCAACGGAAATGGTAACGGTAATTAAGCCATTACAACTCGAACTCGAACCGAAAAAAGAAAAAATTGGTTGGGTTTTTCATTTCCTTTTGTGGCATCGCAGCGATCATGCGATGTGAAGCACAGAAAAAGTTTTTAAAAGTTTAAAAAAAAACCCGGCTCCCGGCCGAAAAAGCAGGCTAAAATATGCCTGCCTGAGGCTTTGCCACCTACCAGAGGCGTGGTTTCTGGGGGGGTGTCCCCGGCCTTCCCCCCTCCTCTCCTGTCCTGGGCTGCTTGCACCAGGCTGGGGGGGGGGTCATCCTCATTGTCGCGCCATGCCATGCAGTGGGGGGGGGATCCAAAATGGCGACCGCAATTTTTCTTTTGAAATTGTGGTCAAAAAAGATACCAAATCACAACAGAAACATGTGAAATTTATTTATTTCAGATGCCTGAATTTTAATAGTAACAGCAGTGGGTTTTTTATAGCAATAAAACGTCATATTGATTTTATTTTATTTTATTTTATTTTTTATTTTTTTAGACCTGCCCATTTGGGCTGGGCATGGGATGGGACCATGCAATTTTTTTTTAACAATTTCACCAATGGCATGGCCAGGTTTTGACTGACACTTCTGGATGTCTCGGAGGGCATAAAAAGCTGAGGCACCTTCCAGAAATCGCAGTTGGGTCTTGGATGTGTTTGAGGGAGGACTGTGGCTGCTGCTGGCTATCCGATCGAGGCCTGGGTGGAGGGAGGCTTTAGGCTTTTAAGTTAGGCAGGCAGGGAGGGAATTGATTTTATTAGAAAATAATTTCTTTGATTCCCTGCAGGTTTGTCTGGTGAAGGGAAGCAGTTAGAATTTTTTCTTTGTTCTCTTCTCTGGCTGTTTGTGGGGAGAGGAAGGATTTTTCTGATATTGGATATAGGGGGAGGGTCCACTGGGAGTGGGAGGTGTGGATCTATTTTAAAATATATTATATACTACCATTTATTTTCTATTTTTCCCAACTTAATTTGCTTGCACACACACACACATTTGGGGTGCAAGCCAAGAACAGAACCTTTATCCTAAGGGGAGAATATTTTACAATATTATTTAGTTTGCTAATTACTTACTTCATTGTTTGTTTTTAAACTTGTGTTGTGTGTGCACCTGAACACACAGACACATTCCATTTAAGTGGATCAGAAGAATTTAGAAAATTATTTTCATTTTATTCCCTGACTACAACTACTAAACTATATTGTATTTATTTTCACCCCAATATCTTTCTTGGGAGGCATAGTACCACTACTCTATTTTCACTTCAGGCTTATTTTTGGGGTGTGGCTGAAGCCACCTGTGCAGCTGCTGCTGCTGCTGATATCAGCCTTACAATATTATATTTATTCATTACTCCAGCTCATTGTTTGTTTGTTTACATACATACACTTGTTGTATTGTGTGTGCACTGAACACACAGAAGACACATTCCATTTAAGTGGATCAGAAGAATTTAGAAAATTATTTTCATTGTATTCCCTGACTACAACTACTAAACTATATTGTATTTACACCCCAATATCTTTCTTGGGAGGCATAGTACCACTCTCTCTTTTCACTTCAGGCTTATTTTTGGGGTGTGGCTGAAGCCACCTGTCCAGCTGCTGCTGCTGCTGCTATCAGCCTTACAATATTATATTTATTCATTACTCCAGCTCATTCTTTGTTTGTTTACATACATACACTTGTTGTGTTGTGTGTGCACTTGAACACAGAGACACATTCCATTTAAGTGGATCAGAAGAATTTAGAAAGAGGAGTTCCACACATGCGTCGACCGGGATAGACATCTTGGTGTTTCCCTCCGGCAAGGAAAATAAGATAAGGTTCCCAAGAGGAGAGGAAAAGAGGCCTTTTATCTCTGCCGGCTCTCCTATGTGACAACAATACTGAGAGTTGAAGCTGGTGAGTCAATATCCCATCCCAGTGATAAAATATTGGAAATAAGGACTGAGTAAATAAAGAAGATCAGAAGGGGTGGAGAAAATGGCTACCAAAAAGGACGTGAAAGACCTAGCACAACTTCTCTCTAATATGGAATTCAATATAAGAACTGATATTAAAATGTTGCAGGAAAAAATAGAGGGGATGGCAGAGGAAATTAAAACTACAAAAGCTCTTGCAGAAGAGTCACATAAGAAAACAATGGCTAATGAGTCTCAAATCAAACAGCTTCAGAGAAGAGTGGCTTCGTTATCAGACAGCCAGCGAAGAAAACATCTAAGGCTGTTAGGAATTCCTGAAAGCATTAATCAAAGAGACCTTGAGAAACATTTATTGTTATGGTTTCAGGGATTACAAATTAGTATAAGCGAGAGCGATATCGAAAGAGTATATAGAGGCCTGAAAAGCAAACTATCAACTGGCAACCGGCCAAGAGAAGTAACTGTTGCTTTTACAAGAGTGAAAATGAGAGACTATGTTTTTAATGCCTTAAGGAAAATGAAATCTCTACAATTTGAGAACCAGAGAGTAACAGTGAGACAGGACTTATCTCCAGAGACCTTGCGAGAAAGAGCCGTCCTTAAGCCCTTCGCACAGAAGCTGTTTGATAAGGGCATTCGCTTCTCATGGGGTGTTCCAACAGCAATCTTTATTTTTAAGGACAAGGTCTTGTATCAAGCCAGCAATGCAGTTGAGGCGCAAAGCTGGCTACAAAGATTTTCTGCAGCAGAAGAAAAGACTCATGAAGAGCAGAGGGCGGGAGAGAATGATGACAGTACTGATGATCTACAGGAGGAAGACTAACCGCCCTAGGAGGAGAAATATGGAACTAAATAAGAAGAAACTTCTAAGGGGTGGGAAAGAAGAAGCCTGTTAAGTGGGAGAGCGGACTGCAATGGGAGTTTAATGGGATAATGGTTTTTTTTCTTCTTTCCTTTTTTTCTGGCCTAACTAATGGGAGAAAATGTATAGTGGTGGGTTGGATTATGTGGGAAGCTGAGTAAAAATTTTTTGACTAAAGTGTAAGGGAGGGAAGTACATCGGAGTAGGTGGAATCCAGAGCCCAATAAAATTGGAGGGTAAATTTCGCTCCACCCTGGTGAGGGATTGGTTGGGAAGGGGTTGGGGGGAGGGGGGAGGGGGGAACCAAGAGGAACAAGGGAATTAATGACTAGGAATTCTAAAAGTAATGATGGCGGGGGAAATTAAGGTAATGTCATTAAATGTAAATGGTTTGGCTTCAAATATCAAACGATTTAGACTCCAGAAACTATTGCAGGATATGAAAATCGACATAGCATGTTTGCAGGAGACCCACAAGAGAAAGGATGATTCCAAGCTTTGGAATGTAAAGGAATGGAGCAGACTGGTTGAGTCAAGGGGTACAAATAATGCAAGGGGGGTAGCAATTTTAACCCACTCAAGGTTAAAAGTAGAAACTCTAAGCGTACTCTCAGACAAGGAAGGGAGATATGTTTTCTGGAAACTACATGTGAATGGCAAATTATACACATTGGCTAATATATATGTGCCCAACAAAGGACAGAAAGGGTTCCTAAAAGGAATTCTACAGAAATTAAAGAATTTTTATGAGGGTGAGATTAATTTTACTGGTGGGTGACTTTAACTGCGATCTGAGAGACAAAGAAAAAGGAGTACTGAATGAGTTGAATTTAAAAGATGTGCATGAGATTGTATCCCAAAGGAATGATCCTACTTACTTTTCTAAAAGGTACAAAAAGTTCTCTTTCCTAGATTTCATTTTAGTTAAGGGGAACTCTCAACTAGAAGTCTCAAGAGTAACAACAGAAACAATTTGGTTGTCGGACCATGCATAACTAGTGATGGAATTTAAGACATATCAAGAACAGAAACTTAAGAGATGGCGATTTAATCCTAGATATTTCTGGAAACAAAAAGATATAGAGGATTTGAATAAAAAATAGAGTTATTTTTTAGGGAGAATAGCAATTCAGCTGATATGGAGGTGGTCTGGGACGCAGGGAAAGCTGTAATAAGAGGATACTGTATAGCAAAGGAAATCGAATTTAGGAAAAAGATGAGAGAGAGAAGACAATTGAAACTTCAGGAAATTGGAGAATTGCAGAAACAATTACAAAGAAAGTACAGTAAACAAGTCAGTGCTCAGTTAGAGAGGGCTAAAAAGGATCTATATGAGTTGGATTGGACATGGGTCTGGAAACGAGATTTATTGGTGAAAAATGACTTCCAACGCATCAACATAAATACTGTAAGAAGGCTATCCAATTATTTGAAGAAGAAAAAAGATAAACAAGCTATAGGGGCAATTAAAGGAGGAGAAGGTGTAAGATTATATGGGGATAAACAAATAAAAGAGGAATTCGCTAAGTTTTTTCAAAATTTGTATAAACAGGTAAAGCAAGAGTCTAAGATAGCATTATATAAAGACCCAATTAAAGAAGATGATTTGGAGACTATCAACCGGGAAATAACAGATATTGAAATTCAAGAAGTAATTAATGAATTAAAGAAAGGGAAATATCCGGGGCTAGATGGTTATACTCCTGAGTATTACAAAATGGCGGGGAAACACTTAATACCAGAAATGAGAAAGTTGTTCAATAATATTCTGAAGGGTGGCAAAGCCCCAGATTCGTGGAGAAAAAGTGAGATAGTACTTATACTAAAAAGCAAAAAGAACCCCATGGAATGTAACTCTTATAGACCTATAAGCTTGGCAAACCAGGATTATAAAATCTTTACTAGAATATTAGCAAAGAGGTTAGCAACCCTTCTACCAAAGCTAGTGAATGAAGATCAATATGGATTTGTTAAAGGGAGATTAATAGGACACCGCTTAAGAAATATAATTAACATCTTAACACATAGAAGAGAGTCGAAACATCAGGAAAAATTGGCATTACTAAAACTTGCCGTTTATAAGGCATTTGATACAGTAAGTCATGAATATTTAATTCAAGTTCTAGAGGAATTTGGATTCAAGGGTGAAATAGTGCAGGCAATAAAAGAAATTTATAGTAACAGCAAAGCTGTTGTCAGGGTTAATGAAGGATGGACAAATGAAATCTTAATACAAAGAGGGGTTAAGCAGGGGTGTCCCTTATCTCCGTAGTTATTTATCCTAGCAATGGAGCATTTGGTGGACAAAATTAGAAATGCGATAAGGATACAAGGATATAAATTGGAGAAGGAAGAAGTAAAAGTGAACCTTTTTGCCGATGATGTCTGAATAGTTTTACGGAACCCATTTGAGGGATTGAAGGAATCATGATTATATTAGAAGACGTTAGAAAATGTACAGGATTAGGCGTGAATATTAAAAAAATCAGAAATAATGTTTTACAATGTTAAATATAGGGAACAAGAGGAAATAAGGAAATTAACGGGAATGACAATAGGGACAAAAAAACTTAAATATTTGGGAGTTATCATTAGAGATGGGCACGACTTGAAAAAAAAATTTTTCGAGTTGTCGTTAGTCGGGCCGGTCCCGTTTCGGCTCGTTTCCGGTTTTCGTGAAAATTTGCAAAAATTAGTCGGTTCGTTTTTTCGTTTTTTCGTTGTCGTTAGTACTGGTTTTGGGGGGGAGCGGGCTCCTGGAGGCACCTCTGTGGGGTGGGTGCCTCCTCTGGCCCGCTATAAAGGGAAAGTGGGCTCCTGGAGGCACCCGTGGGTGCCTCCTATCCTCACCCACTAGGAAGGGGAAGCAGGCTCCAAGAGACCCCTCTACATGGGGGTCTCCCCTCCTCACCTGCTGCTGCTGCAAAATGCTATGCAATAGCCATATGGATATTGCATAACAGAATGTGCAGACAGTGAGACCAGTGAGAGTGATAGCGTCATGCCCGCCCTGCACAAGGCTCTCGCACCACCATGTCTCACACAGAAGGGAATTGTACTTGCTGCGTGTAGTGCAATGCAAGCAAGTAGATCTGGCTTTAAGGTGGCTTAGTGCAAGGGCTAGGGTTAGGCTAGTGACGGATAAGGTTACGGTGGGCTAGTGGGTTGCACCTCTGGGTGCCTCTCTGACCCACTAAGAAGACAGTCTGTGACGTATGGGTACGGAGTCAAGGGTTAGGGTTAGGGCTAGGGCAGGTTTTAGGAGGCTTTTTGGCACATCCCAGAAGTCTCCATGGCCAAGTGGCCATGCGACTGGTGGGATGGCTCCAAAAATTTGCATGGTTGTCCACTCCCACATGGCTGGCCACTCGGCCAGCCCATCATTGCGCAGGTGTAAAAAATAAAAATAAAATAAAATCAATGGAGGACAGAGGAGGAGAGGAGAGACATTTTGTTGCAAGAAAAAACCCACTGCTACTGTGAAAAATCTGGCAGTTTATAAATTTCCGCGTGTTTCTGTTGTGCTTGTGTGTTTTTGGACCACGATTTCAAAAACAATATTGCGTTTGCCGCCCCATTTTGGATCCCCCGCCCGCACCGCATGGCATGGCGAAATGGCAACTCGAGTCCGGCTGCCCAGGACGGGGGGGAGGCGGGACCCCCCCTCCAGAAACCACCCCTCCGGTAGGTGCCCTGCGCCCTTAGTCAAGCAGGCATTTTTCCGCCTGCTTTTTTGGCCCGGGAATGGGTGGGGGGGGAGAGTTTAAAAGTTTTTTCCTGTGCCGTCCGTGCCGCTTGCTTGCGCTTTAATTGCGGGCGGCCGGCGGCGAGACTGGGCTTTTTGCTGGCTGCGAGCCTGCGGCGAGTCCCACCAGAGCAGCCCAGGACGGGGGATGAGGGTGGAGGCCGGGGACCTCCAGAAACAACCCCTCTGGTAGGTGCCCTGAGGCACGGCAGGCATTTTTCCGCCTGCTTTTTGGCCGGGAACCAGGTTTTTTTAACTTTTAAAAACTTTTTTTCTGTGCCGCGTGGCATCGCGCAATCGCACGATGCAAGGAACGAGCACGACAAATCAGACCAAAATTGTTCGTTCGTTGGTTCGAGCTCGAAGTCTGGCGGAGTAATTCCCGTTACCGTTTCCGTAGAGTAACGGAACCGAGTAACAGAAACGGAAACGGGAATACCGCTAAATCGTGCCCATCTCTAGTTATCATAACTAAAAACTTAAATAAACTAAGAGTAACAAATTTTAAGATGGTATGGAAAAAGATACAAAAGCAACTGCGGGAATGGAAGAATAGAGTATTAGGACTTATGAACAGAATTAGAACAATTAAGACATTTATAGTCCCTAAAATATTGTATCTTTTTCAAGTGCTACCTATATGGATTCCAAAAAATGTCTTAAGAGGATGGGATAAGGAATTAAGAACTTGGGTATTTGGGGGAAAGAAGGCAAGGGAAGTCCAAAGATTGATTTATATGCCACAAGAGGATCTGGGATGGGGTCTTCCGTGGTTGGAATTCTACTATGAATCATTTCAATTGAAATATCTACTGGAACTCAATGGAAGAAACAAAAATAAGTGGGTAAGAATTGAGGATGAAATAAATAATGGAATTGGCAAGCTGGTATCTATACAGATAGGGAGCAAAGTATTCTTAAGACAACAAGTGGCCCTAGAAAGGTGGCCTTTAAGATATGGGGAAAATGGCAAGCTAAATGGAAAGGAGGATTTGTACAGGGTAAACCTTTGGAAAGTCTAAGAAAGGAGGGAGACTCATTCGAGGAAGGTTTATGGAAAAAGTTAGTGTGTAAAGGGTATTACTGTATTAAGAATTTGCATAAGAATGGCAAACTAATTCCATTTCAGGAATTAGTTAATGATGTGGGGGGGAAATATTGGTTGAATCTGTTAGGGTTATATAATAGGGTTAAGTTATATTTACAAACTGAAGGCCCCATACAAGAGGAAAAGAGGTTTGGGAAAATTCATAAAATTTTAGATTTAAAGGGAAAAGGATTGACGGGTCAAATATATAAACTTATGGTTACAGATAAAGATTTTTTGTTTAAAGTATTGCAAAATAAATGGAGCAATGAAATGATATTAACAGAGGACGATATAAGGAAAATGATGAAAAGTATTAGAGAAATAAAATTGGTGAAATTTAGAGAATTAGAAAGGAAAGTTATATTCAAATGGTATAGAACACCGACACAACTTGCATACATGATAAAAGGATTTAAACCAAATTGTTGGCATTGTAACAATTAACCAGGTTGGTATTCCCACATTTGGTGGGAATGCGTTAAAGTTAAATCATTTTGGAATATAACCCTTAGGAAAATAGAAAATTGGTTCAAAATTAAATTAGAAATTAATGGAAGTTTATTATTTATGGGTATATTGGGTTGTGAAAAATTAAGGGCCGTAGACCAATATTTATTGAAAGCAATGCTAATAGCGGCACATGCAGTGATCGCATGGGGATGGAAAGATTCCACTAAATGGAATGAGGATAATTGGAATCTATATCTTCTTGAAACAATACAATCAGACATATTGGCAAGATTAAAAATGGGAAGATTGGGAAATTACGAAAAAGAAAAGTGGTATAGTTATTTTAGATGGATTAGGGAAGAAAAAGTATCCAAAGAAATATGGGAGAAATGTAAAAAAAACTGAAGGATTGGCTTAAGCTATGAAGAAAGTAAGGAGGTTTAAGAAGAAGCCAAAGACATTGGTGGAATGTACTAAAGAGCTTGTAGGAAAGAATGGAAAATAATTTGTTCTTCGGTTCCAGGGATTGGGGAGGTGTTGGGGAGGGGGGATGCAAAAAAAAAAAACGACGTAATTACGTATTATTCTGTATGTATTACTTATTAGTTTCTCAAAAATTAATAAAAAATTAATGTTAAAAAAAGAAGAATTTAGAAAATTATTTTCATTTTATTCCCTGACTACAACTATCTAACTATATTGTATTTACACCCCAATATGTTTCTTGGGAGGCATAGTACCACTCTCTCTTTTCACTTCAGGCTTATTTTTGGAGTGTGGCTGAAGCCACCTGTCCAGCTGCTGCTGCTGCTGATATCACCCTTACAATATTATATTTATTCATTACTCCAGCTCATTGTTTGTTTGTTTACATACATACACTTGTTGTGTTGTGTATGCACTTTAACACAGAGAAGACACATTCCATTTAAGTGGATCAGAAGAATTTAGAAAATTATTTTCATTTTATTCCCTGACTACAACTACTAATACTAAACTATATTGTATTTACACCCCAATAATATTTTTCTTGGGAGGCATAGTACCACTACTCTATTTTGACTTCAGGCTTATTTTTGGGGTGTAGCTGAAGCCACCTGTCCAGCTGTACAAATTCCAGTGACACACCACCAGTTCAATTACAGGCTGGGAGAGCCCAATGTGCTTGCACACACACACACACACAATTTGGGGGGGGTGTGTGCAAGAAACTGAACCTCCTAAAAAGGGGAGAATATAAATCTTTTACAATATTATTTATTCATTACTCCAGCTCATTGTTTGTTTGCTTACATACATACACTTGTTGTGTTGTGTGTGCACTTGCACACACAGGCAGGCACATTCCATTTCAGTGGATCAAGTTGAATTATAATTTAGAAAATTATTTTAATTTTATTCTCTGACTGTGCCTGGCCTGCATGCACTGCAGTTTTGCTGACTGATTGCTGAAGAAGGGAAGAAGAGTTTTCTTCTGGACTTCTGGTCTGGATTTAATAGTTTCATTTCATTTATTTTCAAATACTACCGTACCATTTCCTTCCTAAGTTTTACAGCCTGACCTGAGAGCAAGAAGATACACTTTTATTTTTCATTTCATTAATTCATTTAGCTGCGCCACACCATTCTTAGTTGTTGCCTTGATAACTACTGAACTATATTTTATTTACACACCAATATCTTTTTGGGGAGGCATCTCAGAGTACCCCTACTCTCTTTTCACTTCAGGCTTATTTTTAGTTTCATTTATTTTCTAATACTACCATTTGCTTCCTAAGTTTTCTTCCATTTCAGTGGATCAAGTTGAAATCAGAATTTAGAATATTATATCAAGGGCCAGCAAGGCAACATTGAAAGCTTGTACAAAAGAACACAGTGTGAGAGTAAGCTTGTGGGTCAAAAGGATAAGTTTATTAGAATAGTTTGTTTACTTAACACAAATATAATAAGAAAATATATTTCTATAACTTTGAGAAATTAAAAAAATGAGGAGGGTTGGCAGAGCCAGAGGGAAGGGCAGGGGGACCCCCACTAAAATAAATAGGGGCACATTTCTGAAGGAAGTCACAGGAAGTAGTGCAGATAGTGATGTTGCTGCCACTCCCTCTCCAAACAGCAGCTAAACAACCAGCACCGCCGGACCATCTTCTGTCACTGAGGGAAGCATGGATGACTGCATATGATCCCCATCACCAAGGTCTCACACTCACACACCCCCTTGTATCGGGAGGAAGACGAGTACTCAGAATCAGAAAGCTCTGTTCATCTGCATCTGCCGGATTCTGAGGACCTGTTGGCAGGAACAGACGAAAGGCAGGGTTCAGGCAGTGATGGAAGGAGCAGCCTTCTTTCCACCCAGGACAAGAGTACCACCAGTGACAGCAGCAGTCAATTGTCCCAGCAGGGCACAAGCCACACCACCACCAGCACAGCAGCGGCAGGCAGTACCAGAGGGGGCAGTACTTTCCATAAGCCTCGCAGGTCTCACTGGGAGCATTTTGAGAACAGCCCGGCAGACTCGAGGCTTTTGGTGTGCAAGAAATGCGGGGTGGTCGTGCACAGGGGGAATGACCCCAAACACCTCTCCTCAAGTGCCTTGCATAGCCACCTCATGTGAAGGCACACTGGGACTCTGCCTGGGACAGTGTCAGGCCCTGGTTCCTCAGGGAGAAAGAGGGGGGAAGCAGGAATGGGGAAGGAGGACTCGAGAGACAGCTCCACTGAGAGTGGGAAGAGGCAGGCCACTCTGCAGGAAGTGGTGCCGCTGTGTGGGAGTTTTGTCAGCCAACGTAATAGGGCCAAGGCACAGGAGACCGCCACTCACGTGGTTGGTGAAATGGTGGCCATGAACGGGTTGCCCCTCTCCTTTGTGGAGTCATCGGGCTTCAGGCACCTGATGAAGCACGTGGCTCCATGGTACGAACCTCCATCCCGTCGTACCTTCAGCAGGCAGGTTATTCCCTCCCTTTTTGATTCCGTCAGGGACATGATCCGGGCCCTGCTGCAGGCGGCCAGAGGAAGGAAGATCCACTTCACTTCCGACCTCTGGACCAGTGGGCACCACGGATATCTCTCTCTGACGGCTCATTGGTGGCAACCCAAGGACGTCCTTGACACTAGAGCATCTCAAGAACAGCTGCAGGGGGAGCCATGTGGGAGCACTCCAAGAGGGTATAGGGTGGTGCTTCTCCAGGCACAAAGCAAGGAGGACAATGCCAAAGGCATCCACATTTCTGAGGTCCTCAAGACGGCACTGCGAGAGTGGGGATTGGCAACCGAGGGGCAGGCCAATTGCGGATTCATGGTCACTAATGCAGGACATAACATGATCAACACGGTTGAAAGGGCAGGGTTCCAGGGCATCGTGTGCACAGCGCACAAACTGCATCTAGTGGTGGGCAATGCAATTGGGCTGGGTGCACCAAAGGACTCCTGGTGTGAGGGGACCATGGAGACCAAGGCCTTGCTGGACAAGCGCAGGAAAATAGTCGGGCACTTCTCACGCAGCGTCAAGACATCCAGGATGATGCGTGAGAAGCAGACGGAGATGGGCCAACCAGAGCACGTCCTGATCCAGGACATGACCACCCGGTGGAACTCCACCTACAAAATGGTCAGGCGCCTGGTGGAGCAGAGACAAGTGGTGGAATACGTCATGTCAACCACCCCCGTCCTGCCTGAGGGAAGGGTGTTAGACATTGGTGCTACCGAGTGTCTCGCCCTCTCCCAGATGGTGGGTATCCTGCAGCCTTTTGATGAGACCACCCACGTCCTCAGCAGCTACAAGACCAGCCTGGGCCACGTACTCCCCCTCATACATGCCCTTCGCCAACGCCTAGAGGCCAGTATCCGGGAAGAAGCCGATCTTCTCCCAAAGAGCAGGGCCTTGGCAGACAGGCTGTTGATCGGCGTGGATACCCGCCTTAGCCCACTGAGGCGGGAAAAGGTGTACCAGATGGCATGCCTGTGTGATCCTCGCATCAAGGGTTCCTTGGCGGGGAGCCCTGCCGACCTGAACTCCTGGAAGATGGAGCTATGCCGTCAAGTCCGCAGGGCTGTCTCAAACCAGGCCCAGGCATTCCCGAGGGCACACGGAAGCCAGAGTGATCCAGAAGAGGAATGCTCGCAAGGATCCTCTTCCTCCTCTACTGCAGGATTGTACACCCAGAGACCAGGTTCTGTACCTGCAGCCAACTACCTGGCCTCTGCCCTAGCCATGGCAGTCTCCTCCTCAGTGGAGGCAAGGGAGGAAGAAGAACCGGACCCCGCTCTGACCATGGTGAGGGACTACATGGCCGAGCCCCTCCAACCCCTCACCTTGGACCCACTCCACTACTGGGCCAGAAAGGCAGACATCTGGCCCACTCTTTCGACTCTGACATTTGCCAGGACCCTGCCTGTCACAGAACCTGACTCTGAGGGGTTAAATGGTGAAGATCTGCTGGAGGAACCTTGCAGCTCAAGTCAGCAGGCAGCTGGGTCTGATGACTCAGCGGAAAACATATCTTCTCCCCCTAGAAGGCCTATGAGCAGGATTCTGCAAAGACGTGCCATCAGGAGAGCTAGGGAAAGGGTCTTTGATGCTAGACGGGGAATCACGTCGGGAAGCCCTGAGTAGAAGCAGGAGCTTTTCCAGAAGTAAGGGTGTGTTCCCTGTTTTGAAATAAAGCTGGTAAGCTCACCTTGAGCTCTCTGTGGGAGCAACGCGTCATTTGAACTTGCAACCACATTCCTGTCTGTGACCTTGGCTCTGTTTCCTGATTTCAGACTGGCTTCCTGGACCACGGCTTGATCTGTTCCCTTGGGTTTGGCGTCTGGTTTCCGTGAGAAATTCTGGTTTTGACTTGGACTGTTAATTGCTGGGAGTTGGATTCTCTTATTTATCTGGCACTTGATTGTTAGCAATGGACTTGAACTTGCCTGGCTTTCCACTAAAGATCTTGGCAAAGAACTGAACCCTGTTTGAGTGTGTGCTCTGTGTGAGGGGCTTGACAGCGTTGGACCTCCTGTCCATCCCACCCACCACTGTCCAGAGTGAGCGTGTCTTCTCCCACATGGGAGATGTTCTGACGCTGCACCGCTCTCGTCTGGACCCGGAGACGGTGGAAAGGTTGACTTTCATCCACTTCAACCTTTCCATGTTGGGATTACCCCAACACTCCATGACCTAGGTACACAGTCATTCTTCTACCAGTTCCTTCCAAACAGGCCTCCCTTGCTCTAACATGCACTACCAGAGCAACACTTATGCCTGCCTGCCTGCAATTATGCGTGCCTCCCAGCCTGGCTTCCTATCTGCAAGCCCAACTTCCTGCCAGCCAGCCTGCCTGCCTGCCTACCAGCCTACCTGCCTGGCTGGCCCTGTGCCTACCTGCCTAACTGCCTGCTTGCCTGCCTGGCTGCATTCCTGTCTGTCTGCCTTGCTGCAGTCCCACTCAATTGGAAGGGTTCGATTATTGCCCAATTTTTCTAGCCCTTGCCTGGCTCCAAACCAGGGAGGACCACTCAATGTTTATAATTTTGAACCGGACAAGACTGGTGGGGTTGCAACCGTGCAATGTCCCCTAACCCTAACCCAATCTAACCAATGCCTGTATGCCTCCCATCCTAACATTCCACCAGCGCAACGCAGTTATGCCTGGTTGTCTGCTCTGTCTATATGACTGCCTGCCTGAATGCTTCGCCTGCCTGCCTGCCTTCCACCTTTGTCTGCCTGAATGCCTGTAATTACACTGCATGTATGGATCTAATAAGGGCTACATAATTAGCCTTGTTTTTATAGGGCTTCCCTGGTCTTTATAGCAGCCCAGGAATATTTTTTTCTAGGGTCAGTGTAGGCCCAATACTTCCCTGTTGGCCATGGCTGGTCTGAGTGTAGTACACCCTAATACCTGCCTTCCTCGATGCGTTCCTCTCTTCCCTGGGGTTTTGGAGCCACTCTGCTTACAAAGTGGTCGAGATGCACTTTACAACAACCTACCTCAAAGACTGATTAACAGGGGCCTAGCTCTCCTTACAGCCTTAAAGAAATAGCCCTGTTCTCCTGCATCCTCTCTGTCTCCTGGGTTGACGAAACTCGGTCTCCTGGGGTGGAGAAACTCTGCCTCCAAAGGCAGAAACAATCCTCCCTTCTTGCACTTTGGCTTTGTGCCTTCCCTAGCCTGGGTGGGTACCCTGCAAGCCTGCCTTCCTACCTGTAAGCCAGACTGCATTCTTCCCTGTCTGCCTGGCTGCTGGCCCGCCCCTCTGCCTACCTGCCTGCCTGTCAGGCTCCCTGGACTCCCGGCTTGGAGGAGGCCTTCCAGGTGCTTCTCCTTCAGCCTATCAGTGGTTCAGTGCTTCAAGTTCAGCCTCCGAGCCGACATGCACCCTGTCGGCCACTCTCCTCGACTTCCCCAGGCAGCAACCCCGGCTGCCCTGCCTCTAGGCGGAAAATCACTTGAGGAGACCAACTTTAACAGGAACAGTCATCATCAACTATTTTGTTTAGAACTGGGGTACTCTGTCCTCCAATTTGGGGGGGGTTCACTCCCTCCAGTTACAGTTCAGGTTGGGAAATCCCTTTGCAGAAGGAGGGGAGATTCCTTTTAAATAGCATTCCGGCTTCCAAAGGCGGAATAAACAATCCCTCCCTAACATTTGCACTCTGGCTTCGTGGCTTTCCTGGGTGGACTATGTCTCCGCTGGGCAGTCAAAGCTCTGTCTTGGTGGCCTCCAAAACTCTGGCTTCGTGGCATTCCTGGTTGGACTGTGTCTCCACTGGGCAGGCAAAACTCTGGCCTAGTGGCCTCCAAAGTAGGCGGCTGAAAGAATCCCTCCCCGAACTTCCCTGCCGTTCTGGCTTCGTGGCTTTGCTCTGTGCGTGGACTCTGTCTCCCCTGGGTTGGTGGAACTGGTCTCCTCCCTGAAAGCTTCGTTGAGAGAGAAAAGTACCAGGCCAGAAACAAACCCGCCCTCAAGTTCCCTGGCGCTCTGGCTTCGTGGCTTTCCTGGGTGGGCTGTGTCTCCACTGGGCAGGCAAAACTCTGGCTTGGTGGCCTCCAAAGTAGGCAGCTGAAAGAATCCCTCCCCGAACTTCCCCGCCGTTCTGGCTTCGTGGCTTTGCTGCGTGCGTGGACTCTGTCTCCACTGGGTTGGTGGAATTGGTCTCCCGGTTTTGAAAAACTGGCCTCCAAAGTAGGCGGCTGAAAGAATCCCTCCCCGAACCTCCCCGCCGTTCTGGCTTCGTGGCTTTGCTGCGTGCGTGGACTCTGTCTCCACTGGGTTGGTGGAACTGGTCTCCTCCCTGAAAGGTTCGTTGAGAGAGAAATGTACCAGGCTGGAAACAATCTCTCCCTCAAGTTCCCTGGCACTCTGGCTTCGTGGCTTTCCTGGGTGGACTGTGTCTCCACTGGGCAGTCTAAACTCTGGCTTGGTGGCCTCCAAATTAGGCAGCTGAAAGAATCCCTGCCTGAACTTCCCCGCTGTTCTGGCTTCATGGCTTTGCTCCGTGTGTGGACTCTGTCTCCACTGGGTAGGCGGAACTAGTCTCCTGGTTTTGAAAAACTGGCCTCCAAAGTAGGCGGCTGAAAGAATCCCTCCCCGAACTTCCCCGCCGTTCTGGCTTCGTGGCTTTGCTGCATGTGTGGACTCTGTCTCCACTGAGTAGGCAGAACTCTGGCCTTGTGGCCTCCAAAGGAGGCTGCTGAAACAATCCCTCCCCAACCAAGAAAAATTCCCTGGTGCTCTGGCTTCGTGGCTTTGCTGCGTGGACTGTCATGAATCGGGCTCAGCTGCCTGCACCCCAACCATTCAAGGCAGCAGGTCCAACCCCACCACCCGTCCTTCCTGCTGTCTCAATGGCTGCCTTTGCCAATCAGTTCTTGAAAAAACAGTGGTCCCTTTGGCTGGCAGTCCCGGGGGGGGGGGGCTTTTCTTCCCAGGTGGCCCTTCTTGCAAGTAGGGGCCAAATGAAAACAGTTACAGGGTTAGGGTTAGGGTTAGGATTAGGCCACTTCCAGCGACACGGCAGGGAAGCTGGACGGGGTGGAGGGTAGTGGAGGGTCTCTGCCCTGGAGATGGGCCTCGAAATGTGCCACCTGGTCAAGGAGAGAGAAGGTCTGCTCGCTCCATGAGCGAACCGGTCTCCTCGGGATACTCCAGCTGGCGATGATTCCCCAAGAGATTGAGGGGAACTCATCTGAATGTGTGTGTGGGGGGGGGGGGGGGAAGCATCTGAATCTCTGACCACTAGTTGACCAGGGTGGCATTTGCTTGGCTTTACAAGGAGTGTCATGGGGAGGGGACATTGAGAGGAGTAGATCCTCATCCAGATTTGGGGAGGAATGGAATACTGTGTCTCCTGCTGCCTCTGAGAGGTGGAGGGGAAATGGGATGGATAAAGGCTTCAAAAAACAAACAAACAAAAAGTATAACAGGCAGCCAGACCAAGTAGAATGGCCACCGGTTCAGTCAGTGTTGACCAAGAGAAAAAAAAGAATATTGCATTTTGCCCACTTTGTTTGCATTATTGCATAGGATGCAGTCTTATGCTATTATATATTTATTAACTATATTATTCACCACCCAGTTTAAAGTGCTTTCCGCCTGCTCTGGGTCATTGTGGGACGCCCCCATGCTCTGGGAAGTCAAATCACGCTAAATCACGGTAGAAATGACGACCGACGAACGACGAACGAAATGTTGAAATGACAAATTTTTGAAAAAATTCGTGACAAATGGAAATGGAATGAAACGGACCAGTTCCGACAAATGAAAAATCGAAACGTCATTTTTTCTGGTCGTGCCCATCTCTAATGTCAAGTAACGAGATCGTGCCTCCATAAAAATCTGCCTACTAATTAATGTTTAATGAGGGGACTGAAGGGCACTGCCCTCTTCCCTCATAGCACCCATGCCACTTCCGTTTCGTCCAAAAACTCTGAACGGGCTCTGAACTGGAATCTCTGTGACATTCCACCTATAGTTCTACCTTGTCCAAAAGGCTGGGAGAGGCTGGTATCAGTCTGTGTGGATACAAAAAGTAGGCCAGGTCAGTGCAGGTCCAAAGGGGGATGTTGAGCACAAGGAAGGAAAGGTCCTGTAAGGATCCCATATTTTGCCCCTCCCCCACCCCCCATACACCAGTTGTCTAGTCTGAACAGTAGAAAACAAATTCACCCTTACATTGACAAGGGAATATTTTAGGATTAACACTTCCTGTTTTTGCAGAGCTTTTAAAGAAATGTTCAAAGGCAATCAGAAATTTAACCAGGGCACCTCTTCCTTTTTAAAACTTCATTGTAAATAGTGTGTGGCCCTGAAAGTAACTGGGAAAAGCTACTTTCTTGGATTGCAGCTCTGATTACCCCCTTGCTAGCATGACAAGTGGCTGTAGTTAAGGGGAAAATGTCTCTAAGGCCAGGCACAATTACTGTACAGTGGTTCTCTTCTAGGAATAGACTATATATTGACCTGCATATTCGGAGTAGAGGGTCTGTCCACACTGGTATATGGATATGATATATGGATCGCTGATGGAACAGCTTGAATCAGGAAAAAAAGACTTCACCGACAAGTGTTTTAACTTACAATGATTCATCCTTCCTCTTTAAGAGCT
Organism: Phrynocephalus guinanensis; assembly: GCA_037367245.1. Lineage (NCBI taxonomy): Eukaryota > Metazoa > Chordata > Lepidosauria > Squamata > Agamidae > Phrynocephalus > Phrynocephalus guinanensis. The sequence continues at coordinate 124,709,608 of CM074733.1, forward strand.
GTCACACACCTTTCTGCCCCAGCAATAGTGCATGCATTCTTTTTGGCAAGCTTATTGTTTAGCCTGGAGACAGCAGCCTCCAGCAGCCTCTGCCATCATGGCTGCAGATGCTGCTGAAGGTGAGAGAATGCAGGGGGGTGGGGGATGAAGGAATAGATAGGAGAAGGAAAATAGGAAGGGAGAAAACAGGACAGCACCAAAAGAGGCAGCAGACTTATTTTTAAATACCAAAACTTCTCTTGACCCATCACAGATGATGGAAGAAGCCCTTAATTGACAGCCAATCAGGCTAAAAAGGGTTGTTTGCTGTTCAGGTAGGAGAAGCATCCCTTTGTAACCTGATCTACCCAACATCCAAAACACCCAGACAGGACAAGCCCTGGGTCTCACATTGCAAGTACAACTGGAGTTATTTGGTCATCTGCTGTAAGAGGCAGATGAGCATAAACTACTGCTATGTCTTGCCATTTCTTCATAGAGTTGCTTTTGTGCCCCATCCCCCAAAAAACCGTGATCCTCTTCCCCTGTTCACACAGCTAAGGTAGCTGATTTCTATTCAAATATACATGGTTATCCCAGGCAAAAGCAGTTCAGTGTTGATGTCAGCAACTTAACATCTAAACATGTGTCACTTCTCAGATTGTTTCCATTTGACTTCTTCCAGGAAACACTGGACAGTTTCATGCAGATATGTTCCTAATGACCAGACTGTGAGGTCTGTCAGATATAGCATTTATTCTGTCTTAAGGACTGGATTTTGTACCAATTTCTCAGGAATTTGTCATCCAAACAATGTTCATCTTATCTCACTTTTCTCCTTGATCTCCTTTTTGTCCTGTCTTTATAACCTTAGTTTATTTTTTGCATTGCTTTGTAGAAGGTGGAATTTACCACTATGATGCATCCCAGGCATTTTTGCACTAATGCACCATGTGAGCCAGGAACTCACAGAGGTTTGTTGGAAACCAACAAGTGAAAATACAGGACAGGATCTTCGGAAATTCCTAAGACCAAACCACAATCTGCAGAAAACTTCAAATCCTCAGCAGTCATGGTGCTACCGCTAAAGCAATAGTGAGGGTGTGACCTCCCACCAGTGAACGACAAAACACATGGAAGACTCCTGTGCAAGTTGAACTTTGGTTATACTGTAGTGAATGTCAATTTCTCCATCCTACCATCCTATTCTCATTCTTTGTCTGTCTGTCTGTTCATCCGTTCCCCCCCCCTCACTCACACACACACACACACACACACGAAATTGTGAAGCAGTGAAATATCCAGGGCTGACACATTAAGAGCAGGATCTGGTCACTGTAGTATTTATTTATTTATTTTATTATTTTGAATATTTTTACCCGACCTTTCTCCTTGGAAAAGGACCCAAGGTGGCTTACAATAATGAGGGGCAATATACAGCCAGGAACATTTAAGACATACTCAAGTTAAGAACAGGGAATTAAAAGAGGCATCTTAGAACATTAAAAGGTAACAGTAGAGCTACAAAGAGCCCACAAAAAGAAAAGGAAAACCCATTACAAAGGGTCGAAAGTAACATGGTAAGCACTGGTGCTCTTACAAAATCAATCAATGCAATCATGTATGGCAATCCATATAAAAGTCACATAGTAGGTAGTCCATCATTCAGGGAAAGCTTGCCTGAAGAGGAAAGTCTTTGCCTACTTCCAGAAAGACAGCAGAGATGGGGCAGTTCTGGCTTCCAGTGGAAGGGAGTTCCAAAGTCTGGGTGCAGCAACAAAGAAGGCCTTTTCATGTGTTCTTATGAGACACACCTGTGAAGGTGGCAGGATGGAGAGAAAGGCCTCTCCTGATGATCTTAGCAGCCTCCGAGCTGGTTCATACTGTGAGTTATACTCAGTATAACTTGAAGGACACAATACCCTTCTCTACTTCAGCTGTTATTTCTCCCCTATTGCAAAGTGGGACACCTTCTAGAGTAGTTTTTCAACATTCTGGGGAGCTGCACGGGCTGGGGGAACAGAGTAGAAGAAACTTACGTTGTCACAGCCAGTCCAATACTACATGTAATCTTACTGCAGCTGAGGCCAGCCCTACTGTTAGGTACAGTGAGATAGGTGACTCAAAATTAGGGTTGTTTTGAAAGGGGACCACTCTTCAGGTTGCTTCACATGTTGCTTTCACATTTTTACAACACAGTTTGAGGAGAGGCACTGGTGAGATTTTCTGTCTCATGAGCATAAATCATTTGGCTTGGTTCTGTGCGCTATGTAAGTTGATTGGGCAGAGTGCGCTCCATTTACTGCTCTGCCTCAGGTTGGAAAATGCCCTGGGCAGGCTCTGAACCCAGCTGCTGCAACATTATGTCTAGAGTGGCTTCAGAAGAAGGGAAAAGCTTCTGTGAGTCATCAGTCTTATTAACCCAAGCACTTGGGGACTCATTCAGTTAAGAGAGGGAGCCGGGTGTATATGCTGTAGGCATTGTTTGTGGAAGCTGGGAAGTTCTGGACTTCCCCCAGGTTCCATGAAGGAAAACAATATTGTAGTGTGACCCAATGAGGAGAAGAACCCTGAGAACGGAGGCAGGCAGGAACCCAAATTTTAAAAATAGGGATATTTCCAACTCTTCCTCCGCCGCCTCCTTCTTCATTATTCCGCGAAGGCCCACATTTCATTTCCCCATCAACTCCACTACAGTCTTCCTTTCATTTTCTTCCTTTGTGCTCTGTATCTCAAAGAATGTCCATCTCTCCAAACCTCTCTGGTCACAGGCCAATAGGCTGTGACAAAGCTCGGTCTCAGCTGCCAACAAAGTTCAAACAGAGAAAGTCACAAAAGATTCTTTTTCCCCTCTTTGGCTTTGCCCTTTTCCTCACCCAGGCTGTGGCAGGGACACACAGAGCAGCATGGCAGCTAACTCAGAGCCGGCAAATGATGATGGAATGTTACAGGAAAGAGCCTGGAGCACAGCCCAAGCTCTATAATGTACATGATGTGTGCAGACAGAGAAGAGTGCACTGCTGCAAATGAAGCATCTGGGTGGGTGGGGGTGGGGGGTGGGGGGTGTTGCTTCTGCCTCATCTGCATGGGACTGTACAGATGCCAACAGCACATTCTCCCTCCTTAAACCCCCCTTTATATGCTTTCTCCCGAATGATTTCAAAGGATGCTGCTAAGAAAAAGAATGTTTTTTGTCTTACTTTAGCATCAGTGCTCTCCTGTGGCAACATTCTGCCAGAATCACTGTTTCTGTTTTGTTTTTGGCAGGAAGCTAACTTGAAGACATATTACCCCAGAGGTAGGATAAACATATTCCCGAGATTGACTGCCCATATCTCTATAAATTATTGTATCTAACTGAATAGAAGACCAATATTTTAAGCAAGTGAATTGCACTTGTGGGGGAGGGGCAATAGGCAAGGAGGTAGTCAAATGTGCCTTTTGTATTTTCTAGTGCTATATACAGACGCATACTATTAAGATCCCTTCATGCTTTTTCTGTGCTCACTTTTTGGTTTTTCATTTGTTTCAGGGTTGTGTTTTTTTCTTTTCTTCTGCGTCTTGGCTAGATGGAGGCAGACCCATAGGCATGGAAACCAGTAGACATGGGCACGACTTGGCGAAATTCTAGTTTCCGTTTCTGTTTCTCGTTTCCGTTATGTAACGAAAACAGTAACGACAATTACTCCGCCAGAACTCAAACTCGAACCGATTAAAGAAAAATTGGGTCTGATTTGTCGTTGTTGTTCCTGGCATCGCAGCGATCGCGCGATGCCAAGCGGCACAGGAAAAAAGTTTTAAAAATAAAAAAACCCGATTCCCGGACAAAAATGAGATGAAAATATGCCTGCCTGAGGGCACCTATCAGATGGGTGGTTTCTGGGGGGGGGGGTCCCCGGCCTCCCCCCTCCTCTCCTGGGCTGCACAAAGTGCGCATCCTTGTCGAGTCACACTCGCCCACGCCAACTCGCCAAGCGGCGCGGCACAGTAAAAAGTTTTAAAAATAAAAAAACCCCGATTCCCGGCCAAAAAAGCAGGCGAAAATATGCCTGCCTCAGTGAGGGCACCTACCAGAGGGGTGGTTTCTGGGGGGGGGTCCCCGGCCTCCCCCCTCTCCTGGGCTGCGCAAAGTGCGCATCCTCGTTGAGTCGCCAACTCGCCAAGTGGCGCGGCAGAGAAAAAAGTTTTAAAGATAAAAAAAAAACGATTCCTGGCCAAAAAAGCAGGCGAAAATATGCCTGCCTCAGTGAGGGCACCTACCAGAAGGGTGGTTTCTGGGGGGGGGTCCCGGCCTCCCCCCTCTCCTCTCCTGGGCTGCGCATCCTCGTCTCGCCAACTCGCCATGCCATGCGGTGCGGGCGGGGGATCCAAAATGGGGCAACCGCAATATTTATTTTGAAATCGTGTGGTCCAAAAACACACCAAAGCACCACAGAAACGTGCGAAAATAGCTATTTTAAAACTGCCTGAATTTTTTCAGTAGCAGCAGTGGGTTTTTCTTGCAACAAAACATCTGCATTGATTTTATTTTATTTTATTTTTATTTTTATTTTTTTACACCTGCGCAATGATGGGCTGGCCATGGGAGTGGACCATGCAAATTTTTGGAGCCATTCCACCAATTGCATGGCCACTTGGCCAGGTTTTGACCGAGACTTCTGGGATGTGCCAGTCGGGTATAAAAAGCCACTAACCCTAGCCCGAACCCGAACCCGAACCCTAACCCTAACCCATACGCCAGTACACTGTCCTTCTTAGTGGGTCAGAGAGGCACCCAGAGGTGCACCCCAGTAACTCACCCTAACCTTACCAGTAACCCTAAGCCTAGCCCTGCGCTAACCCCTAACCCCAAGCCAGATCTGTGTACTTGCATTGCACTACAGCAAGTACACTTCCCTTCTTAGTGAGTCACAGCCGGCGCCCGTAGGGGTCCTCTCTCACTTCGTTCCCCAGCCCAAGTGCACCGCAGGCAGTGAGTCACAGAGGCACCCGAAAGAGAGGTGCCTCTGCCTGCTGCAACTGCAACTTAATGGTATGCATATCCAATTGGCTATGCATGCCATTTTGTAGCGGGCCAGAGGAGGCACCCACCCCAGAGAGGTGCCTCCGAGAGCCCACTTTCCCTTCATGGCGGGCCAGAGGAGGCACCCACCCCAGAGAGGTGCCTCCAGGAGCCCCCCCCCCCAAAAGCCAGTACTAACGACAGACAAAAAACTGACAAATGAAACGACAAATTTTTGGAAAATTTCGCAAAAAACGGACCGGCTCCGACACACGACAACTCGAAACGTAATTTTTCCTGGTCGTGCCCATCTCTAGAAACCAGCTTTAAGGATTTATGTAACCAAGTTTAGAAATTCATTCTCAAGTACTGACTGGATTCCTCAGATAATAAACTTCTCTTCTCTTCCCTTCTTTCTCCAGAATAATAACCTCCTTGGGAATAAAAAGCTTTACACTAGCCGCGAAATTACCAAATAGCACTGGAGTAGCTGTATCAGCACTAGAGATTATTTCTGATTTGATTTTATAGAAAATATTGGGAACGAATGGCCCTTCAGGTGGTTTCCAGCTACAACTCCCATTTTTTCCTTACCACTGGTTAAGTTGGCTACAGCCTTTGGGAGATGAAGTCCAATAAAACTTCTTCTAGCTGCTCAGTTGTGTCTGACTCTCGGTGACTTGGTTGATCAATACTCTCCATGCCTTTCTATAACTTGCAGCTTATTTTAGTTTCATCAAGGTAATTCCCATGTCCATTCTGGTGGGGTTGAGAAAGTCTCAATGGACAGCCCCTTCTTCTTTTACCAGAAATCAATCCCTGCATGACTGGGTTTGTTTTTTGTTTTTAGTGTGTCAGCTGGCATAACATGACATTAAAACATTAATTTTAGAGCCGATAAAGTTAAGTCTTTTTGCTGCATCAATTACCTTGTTGTTGATCTTAACACTAACTTCCACATTCTCTGCTGTTGTCATTACTTTTGTTTTCTTGGTGTTGATTCTCAATGCAAGTTTTTCACTTTAATATTTTTTAAAAATATTTAATTGTATTAATTAAATACATCCTATGTACCCAAACTTAAAAATTAAATACAACATTAAAACAAGTAGAAAAACAAATAAAACACAATTTTATACACAAGAACTTCACTATTATAACACCGAGTCCTCCATAACCAGGACCATTGGAGGCAAACAATTCTCTCTCCTTCAAGAGTTTCCATTCCCCCTCCAAAATTGTAGCACTTCTTGTGATAGTGCACATCCCTCTCTTTTTATTAATACATGTAGTCATCATTTGATTAATTTTAGAGCCAAGAAAGTTAAGCCCCTTTACTGCATCCATTACCTTGTTGATCTTAACAGTAACTTTCACATTCACTGCTGTTGGCATTATTTTTGTTTTCTTGGTGTTGAAGCAGAATCCAAGTTTTTCACTTTCATATTTGACTGTTAGGATCAGCTGTTCTAGATATTTCTTATTTTCCACCAGCTGTGTTGTGTCAACTGCATATCATCATTTTTACCCCAATGGCAGATTCTACCAGATGTGCCTTTCTCATAACCACTTCTGTGTTTCTGATGAATAATGAAGGTGATAGAATACAATCCTGACAGTGCCTTTTCCAATTTTGAACCATTCTGTATCTCCAAAACCTGGCCTTACTGTTGCTTCTTGATCAGAGTACAGAGATCGTATCAGTTGGATGAGATGTGATGAAATTCCCATTTATTTCAGGCAGTCCCGGAGCTTGTCATGATCAACACAGTCAGAAGCTTTTATATAGTCAATGAAGCACATGCCAAGGCCTTTTTGGTATTCCATTTAGAGATGGGCAGGAAATGAAAAATGAAACACTGTTTCATCATTTCATTACATAATGAAATGGTAGGACGTGTTTTGTTACAAAAAGAAATTAATCACAATGTGTTTCATATTTGTGTTTTCATATTTTTTGTGTTTCAAACAAAACATTATGTACTCAAAAATACAGGTTGCAGACATGTATTGGCACCAAAATAGCAGGGGGGGGGCTTCCTCAATCTCTTCCCTGTAAGCACCCCAAATTTGGACAGGTTTTGGTTTCAGGGGGCTGAGTTATTCAACTGCAAAGAAGTTCCCTCTACCTAGATAATTGCAAAAGTGTGTACAATACACACTGGCAATTAGAGATGGGCACGGAATGAACATTTTTTCGTTTCTGTTACCGTTTGTCGTTTCCGTTACATAACGAAACAACAAACAAAAATTGTGAGGAAAATGCAACGAAACGAACAGAACCACAAAAATTGTGGTCATTACATTTCATTTCCGTTAATGGCAACGCGCAATGAAATGAGCTGTTTTAAATGTTAAAAAACGCCCTGGACATCCATAAAAACACAGCGATAATTATTTATATTGTCTGATAATACCTACCAGGGGGGTTGGGGTCCTTAAAACGTTTGTTTTTGTCTTCTCCCATCGCGATGTATTTTTCTTTTCCCTTTAAAATGGATGTCACCACAAGCCACAAAATCGAGGCAAGCCATGTGATGTGGGATCATGTTCAACCAATAGCATGCCCAGGTTGCAGACTAGGCGGGCAGGACTGGCAGCCACAGAGGGCATAAAAAGCTCTGGCAGCCCCCGTCCTCCTTGCAGTCTCTGGTGGGAGTTAGGGTGGCTGTCTCTGCGACTCTGGGTTCAGTCCTGCAGCCTCCCTGTGTGCGTGCGTGCGTACCTCTTGGTGAGTACCCTCCCCTGCCCCGCAGTGCAGTCACTCTGCGGGTGCCTTGCACCCTGGACAACGCCTGCCGCTGCCTTTGCACTGCCTCCCTGCATACCTAGTCTATACTGTGTCCCTGCCAGCATCCATTTATTTTAGTGTTTTCCCTCTGGTCTGGGGTGTTGGAGGATGCCTGCGCATGGAAATGCTTTAAAAATCGCACAAAAAGCGGGTAGAAACGACAAACGAAAAAATGAAAAATGGTAATGAAATTTTTCAAAAAATTCCCGACAAACGGAAACGAACAGAAACAGACCTCTCAACGACAAACGAAAAACCGAAACATCATTTTTCTGTTTCGTGCCCATCTCTACTGGCAATATAGAGGTTTTAACATAACATAATGTTTTGTTATGTTCATGTACTCGAAAACACAGATCACAGCCATGTATCAACACCAAAATCACAGGGTAACTTCTTTAGACTCTTCCCCGTAAGCCCCCCAAATTTGGAGAGGTTTGGGGTTTGGGGGGGCTGAGTTATTAAACTCCAAAGGGGGCTCCCTAGGAAAAAAATATTCTAATTGAGTTGGGAAGCTGCTAATTGCTCACCCATGGGGGGATATTACCAGCTTCCTGACCCAAATAGAATGATTTTCTCCAAGGGGAACCCCCTTTAGAATTTAATAACTCAACTCCTGAACCCCAAACATTTCCAAATTTGAGGAAGCTCCCTGCAATTTTGTTGCCTCTAGCCTCCAGGGGAGCCATTATATAGGGTTTTGTTTTGTTTTGTTTTGTTCTGTTTCAAAATTCTTTTAAAATTTCATTAGTAATGAAACAAAACAAAACTACTAAAGAAGCGTAACAAATAAAAACACTGTATTTTCATTTCATGCCCATCTCTAATTCCCTTGCCTTTTTTATCATCTATTGAAGATTAGAGATGTGGTCACATGCTCCTCTTTCTTTTCAGATTCCAGCTTATACATCTATTAATTCTATTTTGATGGCTGCATTCATAAGTTGTTGGATGATCTTCAAGAGAACATGTGGTATTAAGGCAATGGCGCAGTAATATGAACAGCCTTTCATGTCACTTTTCTTAGGTGTTGGAATAAATGTTGACCTTTCCCACTCTTTTGGCCACTGAACAGTCTTTCATATGCTTTGACATAGTGCCGTCAATGCTTTTGTTGGCAGCGGTATCAGTAGTTCTGCTGGTATTCCTTCAACTCCAGGGGCTATGTGGTCTGGTATCTGACAGGGTGCCTGATCAGCTTCCTCCTCCAGGATATCTGTATCTAGCTCCAGTGGATTGTCCTCTCCTGTGCCTTGATTTTCGTTTTCATTTTTATAAAGTTGCTCTGAATTTCCTGCCACCTTTCTCTGATTGCTAGTTTGGCCATGTAATTCTTTCCCATCATGTCCACTGACTATTGCCTTTCTTGCCATTAAATGTGCTATGAACTTCTTCACAAAAGCAAAACACTGTCTTGTATTATCTTTCTGAGCTGCCTCCTCCAGTTTCCTGTACAAGTTCATGCCAAAGTTCTTATTTGTCTTTCCATCCTCCTCTCTGGAACTTTGCATTCAGTTTTCATGCTTCTTCCTTATCACCAATAGCTTTTGACTTTCTTCTTTTTTACTGCAGTTTCTGTTTGTGAGGATTCTCAGTCATCCAGGTGAGTTTATCTGGAAGTTGGATCATGGCAACTGGACTTCTTTTCTTGAGAGATTGAAATGTTTCTCTACTCATCCAAGCAGCTTCATCAGTCTCTGTTGTTGCTTCTGATATCCACCTCACCAATTGTGTGGGTTTCTTTTGGGCATATGCTACTTCATTGGTCCCATTGATCATTTGGTTGTCTTTCTGTGATGTAAAGCAATTCAGAAATGTTCCTCACTTCTCCTGCAGGAGAAATCTGCTCAGCATCAAATTTTCAGGTCATAGATGGTTGTTCAACATTGCAGAACCTTAGCTACGGCTTGGCCACTAGTGGTTCAAGATCTGATCCACAATGTGCAACAGGAAACATTTTCACAGCAAGAATGGAACTTGTCCACTTCTGTTGTCATAAAACATAGTCAAATTAATTTCAGTATTGGTGAGGTCCAGGTGTTGAATTATCATTTGAGCTGCAATTTTTGAGCTGCTCAGAGTAGCAATTTTGCTAGATGGTGCGGTATAGAAGTCTAATAAACAAACAAACAAATAAGTAAATAAATACTGTATTCATTATACATAACTCCTGTCTTTGATATAACTTCTACCTGACATTCTCCTGAATAATTTCTCTTACCAAGCTTACCTATAATTCTTGGCTGGACTTTGGAGGGAAGGTGAATTCCAACAAACATATTTACTTTTCCAGTGTTATAGTTTTCTCATTAAATTCCTGGGAAAATATTTTAAAATGGGAATTCTATTGGAGGTCCTCAGTTGCAGAACTATCATTTTTAAGGTCTCTGGTTTAAGGGAAGGAAAGTGTTAGGGTTAGGGTTAATTTTCCCTTAGGACTCTTTCTTTCTTTTTTAAACTCACATCACTGGCTCCTTTTCAGTCCTTTTATGGACCCACACACTGGAGGAAAGGTGAGATGTAAAAGAAACAAATACATAAGTTTGTTTGTTTGTTTGTTTGTTTGTCTGTTTGTTTGACCTTCAGTGACTTCACTCTAAGAAAAGACCACTCAGAAACATTTGGGATTGAAGTAGGTTTGACGTAGACAATGGAAAGAGCATATGCCGGGGGTGGGGATGGGGAGTTGGACCAGATGGAAGAGAATAGAGGTGCCTCAGGTTTTCCTTAATGTTATATGACTCACGGTGCCATCCCTGGTTAAATCCTTGGCCTTTGCACCCCATGCTAAAATCTCTCTTCCTCTTCTCCTACCAGCTAAGACCTTTTGTTTGAAGAGGTCCCAACTCTTGTTAAATAGGCCTATATATTAATAAAAATCATCACATTGTGGAAGAGCAGGGATGCTATTGAAAAACTGTGCTTCCTTCTAACAACTGAACATTTTATACCTACTTTGGGGAAAGCAGAAAGGAGTATGTATGTTCAATAGTCTCCATTGAGTTCTCATTCATAGGGATGTAGACCTGAAAAGAACCATAAACTTGTACAAGTCACCCAGAGAAAAAATGGGGCATGTTCCTGTACATATCGGGGGTGGGGGGGGTATTTTGGTTAATGTCGGAAAGGTTGTTTTCTTAAGCGGTGCAATGTGTGAAAATGTAAAAATCTGTGAAACTGAACTTCAGCCTTGCCTGTGTCATTTCATCATTTTTTGTATTGTGTCCAGTGGATCTCATTTGAATTTTTAATTAGGCACACTTGACAATTTTTGCTGTGGCTTAAGGGCGTTTATACACGACCCCTAAGCTCCGCCGCAAATGGCTGCAAGGTCCGGACCTTAAAAATGTTTACCCACCAGCTCCTGACTTTGCAGACAATTAAGTGCGACCCCGCCCACTTTAGCACGACCAAACAGCAGTTTTCTTGTACCTGGTCTTTGATGGTGACAAATATTTGATCCGGTGTAAGGATAGTGAGTGCGGGGCTCTCCTGGCTTCTGTTTGTTCTTTTTTTGCGTCCCGCCCCTTTTAAGAGATCTGAATGCTGCCCGGAACAAAACAAGGTAAACCAGCAGTCTTTTCTTTCTTTTTTCTCCCTCCCTCAGGCAGCCAGCAACCAGGAAGTGCCGAGGGGGGTGGGGACAGAGGAAGACAGAGGAAGAGCGACGAACCCCTAAGATCTCTGGCCCGAATTTAAGTGGCCAGCGGATCTTAGGGGTCGTGTAAAAAGGCCCTAAGATCATGTTTTTGCCTGGACAGCTTGCTTTCCAATCTCCAAACACTTTTTATTTGGCTGAGCATATTTCTCGCAGAGATTATAGGCTTCAGTTTTCTCCAGTCATAGACAGTGCAGCTCACATTTACTGATGCATCATTTAACATTAAAAAAAATTAAAAGTTTAGTTCTGAAACCAGCAACCAGAGTCTGGAAGTAATGCATTTTGATTTTTGAATAACATGATTATTCATAAAGCACTGCGGGTGTGGGGAGGTGGATTAGCAAGAGGGCAATGACCTAATTATTTTTGCCTCCTGATATTAGTGATCCAGTGTTGCCAATTCTGAAATGATGAATAATGTCAATTCCAAAATGTTATATGTGTGTTGGGGGTGAGACACCCTCAATGTTGGGGTGAGACACCCTCCCCCACAATCCTGGCCCATGAACCACCCCTGCTTCTCTTTGTGCTTCAGATTCCAGAACATTCCAAAATCAAAATACCCTTGATAAGGATTTAAAATGGCAGCCATGTGCCATTTGGGGCATTACTTGTGAGTAGCAAGCAATAATACCAGGGATCCAAGGTTTTTGGAGAGAGCACTCAGTGATCCTGCTTGCTTCTCATTGGGTACCTTTTGAGCACTTACATACTTCCTTTTCTTCCCATTATCAGCTGCATAAATATAATGTGTGTTAGACTTTTACTGTCTTGACTGCTCAGCATACTGGGCAGAATCACCACAGCAGAAACAAGACTGATTATCTTAATTAATTTTTTACATACTCTCAGTTCATTGAAGGGTTTCTTTTAAACCTCCTATTCTGACTTCACAACAGCTCCATGCACTAGGTGAGGCTTAGAGCCAGAGGTGGCTCTGTAGTTCATCCAGCCATGGATCATTCATCCATGACAGTGAAGTGGACACATATTCCTACCTTGCAAGTAATACAGTGGGATAGCCAGCTGTTCTGTATATAAGCTGGAGCATTTCAAATCTTGATTTATACAATTTGATCCCTGTAAATGAGGCCTCCATGGATATGACATACACAATGCTCTGCATATGCCTGGAAACCCTGATCCTCAGCTGAGTGACTGCATAAAGCAATATAGTGACATGCTGCATGCAAGGCTGTGACCTTCGTGGCTGACGGATCTGAACACAGTCTTCATTGTGCTCAACCCTTGGATCCACATTCTGTCAGCTCTCTCATGCTGGTGCTGAGCTCCAAATATCCAAGGGAATGTTTTTTCCTAGCTGCTTTAGTAAAAGTCAACCCTACAGAGGACTGAAGTTTTGGTCGTAGAAAGCAATATTATTTGCTATGTCTTGTAATTGGCTGTATTCCCTCCAGCTCCAAGTAATATTTTTAGGACGAAAACTCATATATGATTACTTCAGGTGGGAGGGGATTTCCGTGAGTCAAATGGGGCACACCTCCAAGTGTGTGTGATGAGGTTTTGTAGCCCTTGTTCCTTCACTGTTTCTTGTTATCTCTAACTGTGAACCTACCCCTGAGCTTTATTTCGGCGTTTGGCAATCATTCTTGTCTTATAGGAGCCATTGTAATTGTATCTTAATAAAATCCACTTGCATCATAGTGGTGACACTCACTTTCTTTTAAAAGAAAGGAACATAAAGGCTTTTGACATCTACTGTAGCACTATAATTTGGCTCTCTCAAAAACTCAATGAGTGACTGGCCAAGGACCTGATATATAATGGCTTAATGCATCTTCTCTGATGACATGGGAATTTTTCCTTCACTGATGGTAGCCAAACTCTTCATTTAATTTTCCATTTCTCTAATTGCCATACCAATCTTGTTCTTTCAGTTATTGTAGCTTTACCCCCACATTATCCTGTTCTCTCAACCTCACTCCTGGACATTCATAGTTTAGCTGTGGTGGGAAATTTCCCTTATCAGTACAACTGTTAAATTAAACTTCAATCAGAAGTTCCTATTTTTGTTATCAACTCTTTTAAAAAAATACTTATTAATTTATATTGGACCTTCCTTATTTATAGGACCCAAGACAGTATTCAACATACCTTTTTTTTAAAAAAAAGGATGGTGAAAATCAAAATAAATTACAACCCTTAAGTAGACTGTCCTGTGAAAACATGAATTCAAATGACTTAAAAACAATTTTAAAACAATGGCAAGAAAAGTGAAACACCCTCTATTACTAGAGATTATCACAATTTTTAAGGTAACATTTTCTCGGGAGTCATATGGTTTCACTGAGAATGGCTGGCCTAGATTTTACCCCTCAGTCCTCTGCCAAAGGTCGACACGTTGTTAGAGGCCAAAAGTCATTGCCCTCCACATTCTGTGTTTCCTGATGCAGGCTGCCTTATCTCCCTGCAGAGTGGGAAACACATCCTGCTTTTGCTTGTTCCAGGGGAACACGAAGGATATACCAAATCTGTTCTTAAACTTATTCCTGTGCTTCTTGAGAACAACTTTGGCAAGGCTGACCTTCTCTAAATATCTCAGATCTTCAGAACTCTTGGAGGGAACCTGTCATGTATCTCACTTTATGCAAGTTTCCGCCCTGAATTGTATACCTGAGTCAGTGCTGTATTTTCCCTCTTCCAGAAGAAGGATTTTGAGGTAGTTGTCCTAGGTTCCTTATTATTGCAATTAGACATGGGCACGACCCGGCAAAATTGTCGTTTCCATTTTCGGTTATCGTTTCCGTTACGTAATGGAAACGGTAACGATAATTAAGCCGTCAGAACTCGAACCGAAAAAAGAAAAATTTGGTCGGGTTTTTCGTTTCAGTTTGTGGCATCGCGGCGATAGCGCAATGCGAAGCACAGAAAAAGGTTTTAAAAGGTTTTTTTTAAAAAAACCCAACTCCCGGCCAAAAAAGCATGCGAAAATATGCCTGCCTGAGGCTTTGCCACCTACCAGAGAGGTGGTTTCTGGGGGGTCCCCAGCCTCCCCCCCCCTCTTCTCCTGTCCTGGGCTGCTTGCACCAGGCTGGGGGGGTCATCCTCGTCGTCTCGCCATGCCATGCAGTGGGGGGGATCCAAAATGGCGACCACAATTTTTCTTTTGAAATCGTGGTCAAAAAACACACCAAATCACCACAGAAACATGTGAAATGTATTTATTTTAAATGCCTGAATTTTAATAGTAGCAGCAGTGGGGTTTTTTATAGCAATAAAATGTTGTATTGATTTTATTTTATTTTATTTTATTTTATTAGACCTGCCCATTTGGGCTGGGCATGGGATGGGACCATGCAAATTGTTTGAACCATTCCACCAATGGCATCACCAGGTTTTTGACTGACACTTCTGGATGTCTCGGAGGGCATAAAAAGCCGAGGCACCTTCCAGAAATCACAGTCGGGTGTATGGATGTGGTTGAGGGAGGAGGGCTGGCTGCTGGTGCTGGTGTGATCCGATCGAGTTTGAGGAGGGAGGCTGGAGGCTTTAGGATTTAAGTTAGGCAGGCAGGGAGGGAATTGAATTTAGAAAATAATTTCTTTGATTCCCTGCAGCTTTGTCTGCTGAAGGGAATAGCAGTTTATTCTTTATTTCTTCTCTGGCAGTTTGTGAGGATTTTTTTCTGATATTGGATAAAGGGGGAGGTTCGACTGGGAGTGGGAGGTGTGGATTTATTTTAAAAATATATTATATACTACCATTTATTTTCTATTTTCCCAACTTCAATTTGCTTGCACACACACACATTTGGGGTGCAAGCCAAGAACAGAATCTCTATCCTTCCTAAGTGATATCCTAACTGCCCACTCGCCCGTCCGCCCGCGCAGCCACCCGCCTGCGGCCCGCGCCGCCGCCCGCACCCGCCGCCCACCGCTTAGGGCAAAAAAACACCTAGTGCCAGCCCTGATTGCGGGACGCCCCTCTGCTCTGGGAAGTCAAATTGCGCTAAATCACGGTGGAAACGACAAACGACAAACGGAAATGACAAATTTTTGAAAAATTTAGCGACAAACGGAAATGACCCTAAACAGACCCGTTCCGACAAATGAAAACCCGAAACGTCATTTTTTCTGGTCGTGCCCATGTCTAATTGCAATAATAATATCCAAGGGGATCTGAGGTGGCTATTTCACTTCTATTGTCACGACAGTGGCCAGGCCTCTGGGTGGATTTCAGAAGATCCAGAACAGATACCTTGAAACTGACTACTAGCACTTGGCTGGTGGCCAGCATGCTAAATAGATGCATGAGTCGCTTGGTTGCAGTCTTTCCCATTATGGTAAGATGAATTGCATTTCTACGTAAATTATAGTAATTATTTCTGAATTCGAATCCTTCCCTATGCATGAATGAAAATAATTATTATTTTTGTTGTTCAGTCGTTCAGTCGTGTCCGACTCTTCGTGACCCCATGGACCAGAGCTCGCCAGGCCTTCCTATCCTCCACTGCCTCCCGGAGTTTTGTCAAATTCATTTTGGTTGCATCGATGACACCGTCCAACCATCTCATTCTCTGTCGTCCTCTTTTCCTTTTGCCTTCGATTTTTCCCAGCATCAGGGCCTTTTCCAGGGAGTCCTCTCTTCTCATGAGGTGGCCAAAGTACTGGAGCCTCAGCTTCAAAATCTGTCCTTCCAGTGAGCATTCGGGGTTGATTTCTTTCAGAATGGATAGGTTTGATCTCCTTGCAGTCCTCCAGCACCACAGCTCAAAAGCATCAATTCTGCGGCGATCAGCCTTCTTTATAGTCCAGCTCTCACTTCAATACATCACTACTGGAAAAACCATAGCTTTAACCATCCTGACCTTAGTTGGCAAAGTGATGTCTCTGCTCTTTAGGATGCTATCTAGGTTTGCCATTGCTTTCCTCCCAAGAAGCAGGCGTCTTTTTATTTCGTTGCTGCAGTCGCCATCTGCAGTGATCAAGGAGCTTCAAAATCTGTCCTTCCAGTGAGCATTCGGGGTTGATTTCTTTCAGAATGGATAGGTTTGATCTCCTTGCAGTCCTCCAGCACCACAGCTCAAAAGCATCAATTCTGCGGCGATCAGCCTTCTTTATAGTCCAGCTCTCACTTCAATACATCACTACTGGAAAAACCATAGCTTTAACCATCCTGACCTTAGTTGGCAAAGTGATGTCTCTGCTCTTTAGGATGCTATCTAGGTTTGCCATTGCTTTCCTCCCAAGAAGCAGGCGTCTTTTTATTTCGTTGCTGCAGTCGCCATCTGCAGTGATCAAGGAGCCCAAGAAAATAAACTCTGTCATTGCCTCCATTTCTTCCCCTTCTATTTGCCAGGAGGTGATGGGACCAGTGGCCATGATCTTAGTTTTTTTGATGTTGAGCTTCAGCCCATTTTTTTCACTCTCCTCTTTCACCCTCATTAAGAGGTTCTTTAATTCTTCCTCACTCTCTGCTATTAGAGTAGTATCATCTGCGTATCTGAGGTTGTTGATATTTCTTCCGGCAATCTTAATTCCGGCTTGAGATTCATCCAGACCGGCCTTTCTCATGATGTACTCTGCATATAAGTTAAATAGGCAAGGTGACAGTATACAGCCTTGTCGTACTCCTTTCCCGATTCTAAACCAGTCAGTTGTTCCATATCCAGTTCTGACGGTTGCTGCTTGTCCCACATATAGATTTCTTAGGAGACAGATAAGGTGTTCAGGCACTCCCATTCCTTTAAGGACTTGCCATAGTTTGTTGTGGTCTACACAGTCGAAGGCTTTGGCATAGTCAATGAAGCAGAAGTAGATGTTTTTCTGGAACTCTCTGGCTTTCTCCATAATCCAGCGCATGTTGGCGATTTGGTCTCTAGTTCCTCTGCCCCTTCGAAATCCAGCTTGTAGTTCTGGAAGTTCTCTTTCCACATACTGCTGAAGCCTGCCTTGTAGAATTTTGAGCATAACCTTGCTAGCATGTGAAATGAGTGCAATTGTGCGATAGTTGGAGCATTCTTTGGCGTTTCCTTTCTTTGGGATTGGAATGTAGACCGATCTTTTCCAGTCCTCTGGCCACTGCTGGGTTTTCCAAATTTGCTGGCATATCTTATGCAGCACCTTTACAGCATCCTCTTTTAAGATTTTAAAGAGTTCAATTGGAATGCCATCACCTCCACTGGCCTTGTTGTTTGCAATGCTTTCTAAGGCCCACTTGACTTCACTTTCCAGGATGTCTGGCTCCAGGTCAGCAATTACGCTATCTTGGTTATCAGGGACGT
Source organism: Phrynocephalus guinanensis (assembly GCA_037367245.1). Taxonomy (NCBI): domain Eukaryota; kingdom Metazoa; phylum Chordata; class Lepidosauria; order Squamata; family Agamidae; genus Phrynocephalus; species Phrynocephalus guinanensis. Next base: position 124,727,285 of record CM074733.1, read on the forward strand.
CCAGATCTTTCTGATATAATTCTTCTGTATATTCTTGCCATCTCTTCTTGATCTCTTCTGCTTCAGTTAGGTCCCTACCATTTTTGTCCTTTATCATATCCATCTTTGCACGAAATGCCCCTTTAATATCTCCAATTTTCTTGAACAGATCTCTGGTTTTTCCTTTTCTATTGTTTTCCTCTATTTCTTTGCACTGTTCATTCAAGAAGGCCGCCCTGTCTCTCCTTGCTATTCTTTGGAAGTCTGCATTCAATTTTCTGTATCTTTCCCTTTCTCCCTTGCATTTTGCGTCCCTTCTCTCCTCCGCTATTTGTAGGGCCCCGTTGGACAACCACTTTGCTTTCTTGCATTTTCTTTTCTTTGGAATATTTTTCATTGCAGCCTCCTGTACAATGTTACAAGCCTCCATCCATAGTTCTTCAGGTGTTCTGTCCACCAAATCTAGTTCCTTGAATCTATTCTTCACTTCCACTGTGTATTCATATGGGATTTGACTTAGGTTATACCTGACTGGCCCAGTGATCTTCCCTATTTTCTTCAGTTTGAGTTTGAATTTTGAAATAAGAAGCTGATGATCTGAGCCACAGTCAGCACCAGGTCTTGTTTTTGCTGACTGTATAGAGCTCCTCCATCTTTGGCTGCAGAGAACATAGTCAATCTGATTCCGGTATTGTCCATCTGGTGATGTCCATGTGTAGAGTCGCCTTTTGTGTTGTTGGAAAAGAGTGTTTGCAATGACCAGCTTGTTCTCTTGACAAAACTCAATTAGCCTTTGCCCTGCTTCATTTGGAACTCCAAGGCCAAACTTGCCAGTTATTCCTTTTATCACTTGACTCCCTACTTTAGCATTCCAATCCCCTATGATGAGAAGAACATCTTTCTTTGGTGTCAGTTCTAGAAGTTCTTGTAAGTCTTCATAAAATTGGTCAATCTCAGACTCTTCAGCACCGGTAGTTGGAGCATAAACTTGGATTACTGTGATGTTCAAAGGACTGCCTTGGAATCGTACCGAGATCATTCTATCATTTTTTAGGTTGTATCCCAGCACTGCTTTTCTCACTCTATTGTTGACTATGAAGGCTACTCCATTTCTTCTATGGGATTCTTGCCCACAGTAGTAGATGTGATAGTCATCTGAACTGAATTCACCCATTCCTGTCCATTTAAGTTCACTGATGCCCAGGATGTCAATGTTTATTCTTTCCATCTCACGTTTGACCACATCCAGCTTACCCTGGTTCATAGATCTCACATTCCAGGTTCCTATGCAGTATATCTCTTTGCAGCATTGGACTTTCCTTTCTCTTCCAGGCACGTCTGCAGCTGAGCGTCCTTTCAGCTTTGGCCCAGCCACTTCATTAGCTCTGGAGCTACTTGTACTTGTCCTCCGCTCTTCCTCAGTAGCATGTTGGACACCTTCCGACCTGAGGGGCTCATCTTCCAGCGTCATATCTTTTAGCCGTTTGTTTCTGACCATGGGATGTTCTTGGCAGGGATACCGGGGTGGCTTGCCAGTTCCTACCCCAGGAAGTCTTATTACAGGTCTCATTGTCACCAGTGTAATTAGCCTTACAATGATGAAAGCACAGTTCAGCCTGTTTTATTTTGTAGCCTCACTGATCAACTGGGACACAAAAGTAGAAATGTGCCCCATTTATAAGATATTCCAGACTGAGGCACAATTATTGTTTAGTCAATTCCAAATAATGGAAACCCTTAGTGCTCCTTTGAGGGGGTGATACATTTCTTATACAGGGATCACCTGATTTGACTTGGAGCCAAGTATGAATTTTAATCCATAAACCCAAATTTTCCCTCTTCCCATTGTCTTTCACTGGAAATCAATCAGATTTTAACTCTTCACCCCCACCCAGTATATCTGAAATGAATGTGTAGATATGCTAGATGATACTCAAGGGAATAAATGCATTTGTTGTATTTAGGACTAATCTTTACAGGGACTTTTGTGGTATGTACAGTTAACATTTATCTCAGAAGACCTCCCAAATGTCAAAAGCTAGAAACACAAATGTTTGAATAAATACTATAGATTTTACAGATTTCTTGACTGGACTAGTTTGGCTGTATCACAAAACTGATTTTCCCAAAGCCCAACTGGACTCAATGATAACTTTTGCTAGTACTTGGCCTTCTCCTCTTCCTTTGTCTAAACTGATATAAGCTGAGTGTGTACCACTACCGGGGGTGGAGGGGGGAGAGAATTTGGAGGGTGGGAAAGAAGAGAGAAAGCACATGAATGAGAATGAGAAGCATGGGATTATAACAGAACTTGGAGCATTTTTGGAGTATTTGCAGTTAACACTCTTTCCATATCTAGCTGCCCAAATACTTAAAAGAGTAATTGAAGAGAAAGCAGCCATTTAGTCAGAAGGCAATTCATGACTATTTGGATCCAAGTTTGTGATCTCTTTTAATCAGTCTGGTATTTTTGGGTGGAAGGTAATTCAATTCAATTCTGGTTTATGAATGTAGGATATTGTCATTCTGTATCCACAATTGAAAATGCTAGGAAATGGCCTGATATTGCGGCACAATGTGATGCCTGTAAGTATACATTAAAAAGAATAGCAAGATACTATACAACATTGTGAACGCATACCATGGAGACATATGCCAACATGTCCCTCTTTCTGGAGGACTGTCACTCAGTTACTTTACTTTACTTTATTTTATTTATTAAAGTTTTCCAATTACAAGGGTATAGGAAGGTTTAATAGGTAAAATGGGTAAAGGATAGGTAAAACGTCACATAGAGAGAGTTGACATCATAGTCATTATTTTTTCCTACATATTTCAAACAATTCTATATTTTAACATCTTCTTTTCTATATAATTTGTTCCCATATTTTCATTATATCGCATTCGTTGGTCTTAGTGTTTATTTAACAAGCTATTGTGTTTTTTTAATTAATTTATGTCTTGAATCCATCTATATACTGGTTTCCAACTTACTTTTGCATTTAGAATTGTCCTTTCTTTCAAATGTTCAGTTCAGTGCCTTGTGCCCTGGCATCATAATATGGAAAAACGTTGCACTGCCATGATTTGGATAGCTAACCTAATCTATCTATTTTGTTCTATTTCATTTGATGGTTTTTCTTGCTGCTTTTGTTATGGTTTTGTTTGATGTTCTTGTTCTGTTAACTGCCCAGTTAAAGGGACAGTATATAAATGAAAGAAGCAAATGTTAAAGAAAGGTGCTGCTGGTCACTAGAGGCAGATGTTTGATCCCAAGTATACATGAATGTTTGAAATATGGTTAAGGCAGACTTGCTCAACTTGTTGTGACTCATCAAAAACAAAAAATATCAAGGAACAGCAGCCTTCTAAGGAAAGGTTGCAACAGTCTTAACTTGTGGAGGGGAAGATAAGAGGAAGACGGCATGGTTGAGGTGCATAATACAATATATGGTGTGGAAAAAATAATTTTGCCCCTTTCCCTCATAATACAAGAATCTGGGATCCTGCACTGGAGCACAACAGAGGCAAATTCGGGAGAGGGTGATGTCCTATTTCATGCACAGCACATAGTCAAAGTATGACATTTGCCTTTGTGAGATGCATTGATGGCCACTCATCTGGGTGCCTTTCTAAAAAGATTCGATAAATTCCTGGACAATAAGGCTATCAGTGGCTACTAGGCTGTACATTAATATTTGCTGGGGAATCGGGATGAATGTACACATGGCCTGTTGGTGAGCTTCCCATAGAAAAAGCAATTAGCCAATGTGGGAAGAGCAGGCAGGATTAAATGGGCCTTCCGTGTGGTGCTTCATATGTCCATAAGCCAAATGCTGGATTTCCAATATGCCACCTTCATTTCTTTATTATTTGTGGCAGCAAACAATTATGCTCTATCTGAATAAGTTACTGTGAAGCATGGAGGCTGTGCTGGGTAGTGGTGGCAGGGCAACTGTTCACTTGCCTGCCTAATGCCAGCCTGCTTGCATCCAGTGCTATGGGCAGAAAACTGAAAATATAGTGGCCAGAAATGCAGTTCATCATGAGCTCTCAAACCAATCATGTCTTTGCCTGAAATCTCACAAGACACAGGAATTGAATCATACAAGGTCTGGACCTTTACAAGGCTTGCTAATAGGCTCCTTCAGTTAGTTGGAGTGAGGCAGCAGCTGAAGGCAGAATCATAAGCCATTTTGGCATCCAGGGCAAGTTCCCCTACCACATATAAGAAGGGAGAAAAAGAATGTGATGTCCCTCATAAAAATGGGAGGGGGAGGAGGAAAACATATGTTCCTGTTGCTGTTGTTTTAAATATGGTGAATAGGGCCAGGATGTGTTGCTATTTATTTTCTTAACATTCAACTGGACTAACTTCCAGTTTTGGTGCCCTCAAAGCTGTGGTGCTTGTCAAGATATGTAAAAGTTGATAAAATATATGTTATGTATATTTAACAGATAGTGGAAAGAGAATTGTAAAATGGAGGTAGTTAGATTCTGCAGACTCATGATGTTAATTCACAAGTGTAAGAGATAAGTAATCACAGGCATGTTAGTGATGAAGCACAGGTGAAAGAATTTATAGCATCATGATTGTATCAGATTGCATCCGATTGTAATTAGTGATGACTCACATCTGATGGGTACTGAACTGTATAAAAAGCACTAGCTTGCCATATATTAGGTGGGTCTGTTATGGTGAGAACAGAAACCCACACTCTGTTTGTCTGTTGTAAATATTGCTTGGTTGTTATGCTGTATATATATTTTTGATGTCTATATGAATATATGAGTTTTTACTCTACCCATTGTCATTGTCTCTTCATAACCTAACTCTGCAATACTTTATATCAATACTGACATTTTATCTGCACGCTACTGCTGCACTGCTCTGTGTCAAGCACAAGTAAATATTATATTTGTTGCTTAATGGTTACTTCAGGCCAACATCAGGCTCAGTCGATCTGCCCGTATTTGGCTGGGAAGGGCCACACCCAGTTTCATGGATCACAGATGGTACAGGCCAGATTCCTAGTGACCATATGAACACTCTAGCTACTTAGGTTGAAGATAACCAAAGCAGCATTCTTTGGGGTATTCTGAATGCTTGACAAAGCATTCCCTCAATGTCGAACATCTGTGCTATTCTGATTATGCAGGACTGGGGAAAACAAAAAAGCAATATATAAATTAGCTGCACCTTCAAGTTATCCTCCCCCAGATATGTTTGGCTAGGAAGGAAGAGATGACATCTTAAACTTACAGTTCTTTAGTAATGGAATGTGACCTAACCCTGAATTTTATCTAACAATTTTCTTTCCATGGATTAGCACAACCCTCCCTGGAATTTTGTCATAGAAATTTCCTCATCCATTGGCATGTAGCTCCTTGATTACCATTTCTGTACAATAAAAACTCAGCACAATTTAGCAATGAATGCAAGTTATGCACCAACAATGTCTACTTTTCCACTGATATCTTAGTGTTCTCTTATTCTCTTTTTGGAATGTCACTTATTTTCTCTACAGCCAGTTTCTCCTACAACAGTTGTTGTGATGGCAATGTGAACATGCAGCATGATGTGTTTTCCACCCATACCAATGGCTGGGACCACGTGTGTCTCCACTCTTCTGGGGCAAGGAGGAAGAGCAAGAAAATCCCACTAGTTCCAATGGGGGAGTAGAATTTTAGGGCCAACATCCAGAGCCCTACAATGCAAATGGCGCAAAGGGGTTCCCAGAAGAGCTGGCTTGCCACGTGTGTGTGTGTGGGGGGGTGTCATTACAGTTGTGACTGACTCTTTGTGACTCCATGTCCATGGAGATTTTCTGGGCAGGAATACTGGAGTGGCTTGGCAGTTCCTACTCCAGGTGCCTACAGCACCTAGTATTCCCTGGGTGTCTCCTATCCAAGTACTAACCAGGGCCAACCCTGCTTAGAAGGAAGTAAATTAAGAAGCCACCTTCTAACCACTGCACTGGGAGGTCTACACCTGGATGAGTCAGAGCTTCCAACTATACACAAGGCTCCTGACGGGGGTACTTGACTTGCACTACAGCCACATCAAAAAACATAGCTGGAATACCATGCTTATATGCCAGCAATAGGTGGGACATTCTGGAAGGCAAGAGGTATCTGTGATGTTTCAGTGCTGTTTATGTAGGCATGCAAAGAATGGGAAGCATTTTATCAACATCCAAGTAGATCTTTTACACACATCTGCAGATACCTATGGAGGTGAGATCTGCTTAGCCATAGGCCTGTTGTCACTTCACTTATGCTCTTTACCAATGTGTGTTTTGCCTCAGTTTGTAGGCCCTTTGGAACAAAGCAGAATTTGATGGTTTTGCAAGGTGCATGCCTGAGCAAGTAGTTTGTCCATTATTGTTACTTCATGTGTTTCCCTAAGGGCATTAACCCTAACCCTATAAAATGCAGTAATTGAGAGGCTTTGACTCAAAGTATATGGATCTTATCTTAGCATGCACAAGACAACCCCTTGTTCAAGTGCAAAAATAGCAACAAGAAATAATGTGTATGTCTAAACGTCCATGAGTATGTTTGCTGTCGGTCAGATTGACAACATTGGGCTGGACAGACTAAGAGTCTGATACAGTAGAAGGTCCTGTAGTATTTTGTACTTTCTGCTCTACAGCTTTGCAATTAGAAGGTGATAAACTGCTATCCCTGAACAGATCCATGCTTCAAACCTCCCAGATCTGCAGTGTCAACATGTAAACAAAGCCCATTGTTTACCTTGTGATGACCCATCATTATCACACAAAAGCCAACTGTTTTGCAATTTACAGAGCTGTGAATTTTTGCTGGAGGAAAATCAAATGTCCTTAATACAGAGCTTTTCGTGGCAAAACTGCAGCTGTGTCTGTTTCTGAACTGAATCCAGAACTGACAGGTGGTCAATAACATCTTTGCTCTTGTGGATACATACTGTCAGTTCACCCTCAATGTATGGCAATCCTATGAATGAAATGCTCCAAAATATCCTGTCCCCAACAGCAGGGCTCAGCATTTGCAAATTTAAGGCGGTGGCTTCTTGTAGTAACCTAATCCATTTCAGCAGGAAAAGAGGAAATCCAAATAGAAGCCACACACTTGAATTTACGAGAGTTGAGTAGAGCATTTTGGAGATCTCTCATTCACAGGGCTGCCATAAATTGGAGACAACCCGGCAGCACATAACAACAACAATAAACAAGATTACAGGCTCATTTGGACTGTTTTCAATGCAATCTCTTTGGTTGTTGAGGCAGGGGCTAAGTTTGCTGTATGTGGGATTCAGGGCTTCTTTTGCACCTTTGGACTAGAGATAGTTCACTACTGACATCAGGACTGATATACAGATATGGAGTAGATTTATATATTTAAGCTGAAACACGATCATTTAAACTGCAGTTTTAGCACCTCTGCCATTTTCGATTAGTTATTTTAAAATAAGTATTCTATAAATTGGATTTGATTTGCCAGTACAATTAATGAATATCTTAAAGACAAATGTAAGATGTAGTTTTTAGCATGTTTTGGAACTGGGAAGGAAAAAAAGCTTTAGGGCCATGCTCACTTAAGATAATTTCTTACATCTCTTGATATTGCAGTGCTTTTCGAAACATTAATTGACTTGTCTGTGATACGGACACTAAATAAAACCTCACTACTAAACATTGCCCACATCAAATCTTTAGTGGAATTTATATCCATTGTTTTAATTATTCTAATGAAGAGATAATGTTGATCTAGTGAAACCCTCATGTTCCAGATTTTGACCATGTTCCAGAAGATGACCTAAGACTGTCCTCACTTTCTAAAGCAATTTTCGGTGAGACTTTGGGAAGGTTGCTGTTCAAAATGAACAGCTTTTAATGAACGGCACATAGTTTGCTTTATACATGCAGATAAGCACCGGTCCCTCGAGTTGGAAACAACTAGATGTCTTTGTCAGGAGGGAGGAGGGGAGAAACTTTACCTTTATTCTAGATCAGGCATGTCCAAACTTCGGCCCTCCAGATGTTTTGGACCACAGATCCCACAGTCCTTTGTCATTGGAAGTCTAAGCTTAGAATTCTGGGAGTTGTGGTTCAAAACATCAGGAGGGCCGAAGTTTGGACATGCCTGTTCTAGATAAGTAAGCTGTGTTGATGGTATTATAAAAAATAACATTTTCCTCCCTTTTGTTGGGGGGGGCATAGCATGGAAGTCCAGTAGCCACAGCCAGTCCTATACACACATACACACCATTAGCTAATAGTAACCCTCCCCTCCCCGCCTTGCCTCATTTTTTCCTGTTGATTCCCCTTCCCCCAAACCCAATATCTATCATTTCAAGATGGGGGGGGAGATGTACCATCGGTAATCTATAAACAAAAAAGTAAAAATCTAAGTCTGTTTTTTGTAAGGGGGGAAAGAAACCACATCCAATGTTAGTTCAAGTCAAACCAGATAGTAGGCTCCAGATCCTGTGCTTTCTGTGTTATACAGAAGGCTACCATGGTTCCAGCACCTGTGAAAAAACATGACAATTCAGTCCATTATGTCTAAACATTGAAGCTTCAGATTGCTATGTTGATCAGAAACATTTCAATAGAAAGATAATATGGAAAGATATTTAACAGGTGAAGAATACAGAACATCAAATATTTGAACAGCAATTTTGTAAAATTTATTATAATTCACATGTTGGAATGATTGCATTATGAGATTATCACATTCCACCTCTCATTCATTACTCTTTACATTACTTTCAGGTAACATGTACAGGAGTCACTTCATCTCTGGTCACATAATGTTTTTTTTTTAAACCATTGGTATGATAAACTTTTTTTCCTTACATCCAGTTCCAGATCTTTCAATAAGTAATTCACAGCACTCAGTTTCTTCTTCATCACAAAAGGCCCTTCCCACTTTGTTTGAAGCTGGGTATTTTCACTGGACTGAGGACCAACAACCACTGTGGTTGAAATCATGGTGCCTTGGTTTTGCATCATGGTTAGGGAACTATAACTGATCAGCATTTTAGAACTATTTCTGTGGATTATTTTCTGATCTGTTTGAGCTTCTGCTGGCCTAGCTCTCATTCACTGGTCTGATTGGTGGTTGCTTTACGTCTGTTTTGTCTCTGTTAGTGTTTCACTTAGGAGCAGTACAAAAAAGTTACTTCATGTCTGTCACGCAACTACTGAAATTTGTTTCGACCATGCCCCCGGAACGGGTGTTAAGCATGACAATACTGTACCTGGTGCTGGGATTCTTTGTTCCCGTTTTCTGTTCCGAGACAAGACACCATGTAGTAATTCCATGCAACAAAACATTCATTTATCTCAGAAAACTGTGTCCTTTTTTTAATTTTGACTTTTCAGAAGCAAAATATCAAAAAAGAATTTTTAAGCCCCCCCCCCCACCAAATGAAAAATAAAGCTAGACAAATTCAGTGTTTGTCACAGTACAAGACCGTGAGGTAACACTTGTCCCGACAAGTTATCACAACCATGGGAACACTGAAACTGGGACAAAACCACGTGATCATGACCAACGGTGTCACAGTACAAAACAAGTCATGGAACAAAGAAGGACGTGAAGTAACCGCATTGTCACCTCCAGGAGAAGTGTGGGTTTTGCCTCTCTCTCTCCTTGCATCCTTCTTTATTCCTCCTACAGTTAAAAAACAAGCAAATTTTGCCCCTTTAAAATAAGAATAATAAAGTCACATTGACAGCATTATGTGTACCATGCTAGGTAGATGCATTGCTGTTTCACTATGTCTTTATTTACTTTATTTAACAACAACAAAAAAGTTACAGAGGGCTGCTATATGACAGTCATGGGGAAAAGTGGGGAAGGGGATAGGAACAGGAGAGACAATAACTGAAAGACCCTTTTGTCAGAAGAAACAGAACAGAAGGATCTCTCAAATGAGTGATAAAATACATCACATTAAAGATATGAACCTTTCAAGTATAAACCAGACTGTTCCAAATTCCCCCATCTGGAGGTGCCCTTAGTACTTTTAGAATAAGACTTTTAAAACTACAACTACTACTACATCTAAACCTTAATTAGGTGGATTTGTTTTTTGCATGGAAACAGAAGGACAAAGGAAAATAAGAAGAACAGAAGTTATAATATGTACAACGTGCAGATGTCTTTCCCTGTTATGTCTACTCACATACATTTTTCCCCCAACAAGGTTTTGGGATCATCTTGGCGCAGGCCTGGAATTATGGGTGCATTCCATTTGGAGAATGTAGCAGTTGAACTCCCCCACTATGATTACAGTGAATACGATTTATCTGTTATTTGGAGATGGAGGAATAGTTTGCCAGACTGTTCTAGAACAAAATGCATACAATATTTTGCTAGAAAGTAGAATGGTGCCTTCTGACTACAGATTTTGCAAATGGAAATAAAGATCAGCATAGCTATAGGAAAGGAGACCAAACAGCCATGCATAGTTTGGTCTGTACAGAGGTAGGCCGGTTTGGCTGTGGATGTGTTTCCAGGAATATGAAACCAAAATGGGCCAAAGACAATGACAAAGGCAAAGGACAAGACAGCAATTCCATAAAGAAGACGACTAGATTGACAATTGAATCTAACTGGTGAGAAAACAGTGTCCCACATCTGAGGGCATGAAGGTACAGTAACCTAGAGAGAACATTTGTAGGCAATGTCGTACACATAGCTGTCAGCCTAGAACAGAGAAATGTCCTCAGGAGGAAAGCCTGGTCGGCACCTTCTGCTCCCCACCCCCCATAACATCTGCCACCATAGGTGTTTGCCTCTTTCTGTCTAATGGCAGAGAAACCCACATACACAAATAAAAAAAAACACAGAATCTAAAATGGTGAATTGTTGTCACTGAAGACAAAACAAGCAGCCAGGGTCATGTGGCTGTGTTTGTGGAACCGTTAATCAGAAACTCAGCTGCCCTGCTTCTTTTGTGAGCCCCGACTGAGAGTGAGGTCCGACATGGACAGCTGCAGCTTCAAAGAATCCCAGTGACCTAGATTCTCCACTAGATTACTGTCTGTTTGGGCCTGTGTTGCTACCGCTGCATTGTAAGCCCGATTTCAGTTGCTCATACTGACTTGCTCACTGCGCTGACCCATTTTACCATGGCAACCTGATTCGCTGTACCAGAGCCCAAGGAAAAAAAACACTCCTAGAGGATTCCAAGATTAAATATACTTGCTGCTTTTTATAGAAAAAAATAATGTCCTTAGCAAGCATGCAGCAGACTCGAATAGATGTGGAAGCTAGGGATATTTTTAGGCCAGATATTACAAATGTACCTTTAAATCAACATGTCTGTGCCTACATTGAAAAAAGAAAAACAACATGTACACATATTTTTTGGTAAATCTGACAATTGTTTTTCCTTCTGCCAACCACTTCATCCTCTCTTCCCTTGTGAACTCAGCACAACTCCATAAATATACATTACAACATGTCAAACCTTGCTTTCCCCCTCACACATGAAGGGATGCACTCAGATGGAAAATCATTCCTGCTCCCATGTATTAGTGACTAGAGATGGGCACGACTTGAAAAAAATTTTTTTCGAGTTGTCGTTAGTCGGGCCGGTTCCGTTTCGGCTCGTTTCCATTTTTCGCGAAAATTTGCAAAAATTAGTCAGTTCGTTTTTTTCGTTTTTTCGTTGTCGTTAGTACTGGTTTGGGGAGGGGGTAGCGGGCTCCTGGAGGGAGCTGCAGGAGTCAGCCAGAGCCACAAGTGACGGACTGGCAGACTCTTTGCACCCGCTGTGTCTCACGTACTTGCATGTAGTGCAATGCAAGTAGATCTGGCTTAGGGTTAAGACGGCTTAGCGCAACGGCTAGGGTTAGGCTAGTTACGGGTGAGGTTACGGTGAGTATTGGGGTGCATCTGGGTGCCTCTCTGTCCCACTTAGAAGGACAGTGTACTGGCGTATGGGTTAGGCTTAGGGTTCGGGTTTGGGCTACGATTAGTGGGCTGTTTATGCCCGATTGGCACATCCCAGAAGTCTCTGTGGTCAACCTGGCCAAGTGGCCATGCGATTGGTGGAAAATTTGCATGGTCTACTCCCATGGGAGAGCCCATCATTGCAAATGTGCAGGTGTAATAAAATAAAATAAAATAAAATAAAATAAAATCAACGGAGACTTTTTTTTGCAAGAAAAACCCACTGCTGCTACTGTAAAAATTCAAGCATTTAAAATAGCTAATTTTCGCATGTTTCTGTGGTGCTTTGGTGGGGTTTTGGGCAACAATTTCAAAAAAAATATTGCGGTCGCCATTTTGGATCCCCCCCCCCCCCACCGCATGGCAAATGGATGCGCCCTCCCAGCCTGGTACAGTCAGCAAAACCTGGCCATGCGATTGGTGGAATGGCTCCAAAACTTTGCATGGTCCACTCCCATGGGCGAGCCCATCATTGCGAATGCGCAGGTGTAAAAAAATAAAATAAAATAAAATAAAATCAACAGAGACTTTTTTTGCAAGAAAAACCCACTGCTGCTACTGTAAAAATTCAAGCATTTAAAATAGCTAATTTTCGCATGTTTCTGTGGTGCTTTGGTGGGGTTTTGGGCAACGATTTCAAAAAAAATATTGCGGTCGCCATTTTGGATCCCCCGCACTGCATGGCAAATGGATGCGCCCTCCCAGCCTGGTACCAGCAGCGCAGCAGTAGCAATAGCCAAGGAGAGGGGGGCGGGGAACCCCCCCCCCAAATAAAACACCCTTCTGGCCTGGTAGGTGCCCTCAGACAGTTTTCGCCTACTTTTAGGGCCGGGAATCGGGTTTTTTTTTTAACTTTTAAAAACTTTTTTTCTGTGCCGCTTGGCATTGCGCGATGCAAGTAACGAGCACGACAAATCAGACCAAATTGTTCATTCGTCGGTTCGAGCTCGAAGTCTGGGGCAGTGATTCCCGTTACCGTTTCCGTAGAGTAACGGAAACGAGTAACGGAAACGGAAACGGGAATACCGCTAAGTCGTGCCCATCTCTATTAGTGACTGTCTGTGCCTGTTACTCTGTAGTTTATTCCCCACCCCCAGGAGATGGAGGCTAGAATTAGAAATAGGAAGGAACATTTCTGAATTTGTTTTTCTATACAGGCAAATGCCATTATATTTGATATGCTGGCACACTCTCTTACCAAACAATTTCCCCTTGCCAAATATATATTCATTCTACAAATACTCCTGATTTGAGATTACAGAAATGCCTGTCAGTTTTGATAATTGGGCATTTTGTGATGCTAGGATGAGGGGTTATGAAATACAGTCACACACACCCCGCCATTTCGCAGTTCAGGTACTGCGGTCCCACCACATTGCGGGATCGCAGTACCTGCACCTCAGGGTGGCGGCGGGGCAGTGGGGGGCAATCGAGTTGCTCTGCACCGCCTAACCAGGCTCCCCCGAGAAGCCTTGGGGCGGCAGCGGGGAGCGTTCAGGTTGCTCCGCCTCGCCCCCCAGGCTCCCCCAAGAACCCTAGGGGTGGCAGGGAGTGATCGGGTCACTCTGTGCCACCCAACCAGGCTCCCCCAAGAAGCCTCAGGGCCACGCGGGCGGGCGGTGGAAGTAAGATCCCGCAACACTGCCTGCACGCGCCGCCCCAAGATTTCTCAGACAGGCACGCGATCGCCCCCCCCCCCCGCCCTGCCCCTTGCCCCCAGGCCCCATCCCACCCACTTCTGCATATCATAGATTTTCATGCATCACGGGTGGGGTGGGTCCCTAATCCCCGTGATTGGCGGGGGGTTACTGTATCCTCATCCTACAGCCTAATGTCCACGAATGTAGTGTTAAGGCATTGGGCCACCTTGAATCCAGTAAATCTGAGTAAACATTCTGAGCTTCCCGAGCAGCACTGCTCCAAGATATTCTTCCTGGCAGAGCAATATAAGGCCCCACCTTCTCATTTCATGTACAAAACAATGTGGGAGAACAGTTGACAGAACACCATCCTGCATTCCGTCAGAAGAAGGCAATAAAGGTAATGTAGTGGAGCAAAGACTCAAAGAGACACATAACTGAGTTGTGCATTTTTTAAAATCAGATATGATGACATCATCTGAAACACACCCATTAGGATCCCTCTGAGATTAGCGACAAGCCTTGGAGGAAACTGGATTTTCTGTGCAATGATAAATGGTCTTGAGTGATGTGTCATAATCTGAAGTATTGTTGAGGCGAGCTTGGTCTTGCACTATGACCCACTGGCTTCAGCAGAGACACACTTGTCATGGTTGTGAATTCCTCATGGCGTTTTTATGTGCTGCCAGGTTGGAAATGACCAATAGCATCCCTAATAGGGCTTTCAAGGTAAGGGAGATGCTTAAAGACTGATTTTGTCAGTTCCACACCCTCAGTGAGTTTCCACACCTGAGCAGGGATTCAAACCCTTGTCTCTACAGTCCTAGTCTGTCACTCTATCCACTGTACCACACTGGGTATCTTGATTTGACACCTCCGCATTGTATCTTGATTCCCTCCCCCATTTGTTTCTTGATTTGGTAGTAATCAACAAATTGACTCCATTTTGGGATTCATTGATGACATGGCTAAAGCGACTGCCATGCTGAGTATCTGCCCCCTTTGCACTGTGTTTTCTTTCTGCGCAAGCACAGGGGAGATGTTTGTGATATGGAGAAAGCTGCTGGACTGTCTTCATGTGTAAATAATAGACCCACGTGCATGGGAAGAAAAATATCATATCCTTTTTTTAAAGAAAGGAAGATAAATCCTGGTCTTGTGTTAAATGGGAGGTCATGCGATTTATCTTTGTTTTCCCCTAATAAGCCAGCAGTCTTTTGTATCTCCTAAAAGTCCTCTCCAGGCAAGAGTTCCTCTTCTGTAAAGTTGGGTTGTGTCTTATGATACTGCAATGGGAAGTAAAAAATCACCCACTACTGGGTGAAGATAGCATATATAAGCAGAGTGAGTTTGGGTAGGAGTATACCATGCCATATAGGCAAGTACGTGGAAGTAGTTTATAGGCAGAATATTGCTTTTTGGGATGGTACGTGTGAAAGTACCAAGGAGTCCCTCTCTAGTCACTGACATCACATCACATGTGTGATGACAAGTATGCTAACCCTGCAAGGTATAACTGCCACCACACCCACCCTAGTCACTGATCAAGGCAAAACTTGATTTTTGGTACCAAAAACCCTCTGAGACAAAACCACAGGAAATTGGATGGATATACATTTTTATATATTTTAATAAAGATAGTGAAAAAGGCAAAAAGGTAACTTTTTAAAAAAAGTTTCACAAAAAAGCACAATTAAAAGTAAAGTTAAAAACCACCTCTCCCTAGAAAGCCCAGAAAGGAGTTGCCATAAGTCAGAATTGACAGCACAAAATTATTATTGTTTCTAATGTGCGTGTCAAAGGGGACAGTTTTAGGGCCCTTCATATCAACATGCAGATCCACTATGAATAAGAGTGCTCAGCAACTTATACGACCACGTGTACTGCCGGTGACCTTGCTCTGAAAGTGGTTTCAGGGCCTCAAGGACCCTAATCTGGGTTTTAAAAGCACACTGTCACAAAGCTTTAGAAAACAGAGTGGATAATGATACCATCAAATATGGATGTGCTGCTAGAAATGAGATTCATTTATACGCTGAAGTGACCAAGTGACTCTCATGCCACCACCATTTTCTGTCTTCCTCGGGGAAAGAAAAACAGACCGCACCCACTCAGTCTACATCCTGGAGTCAAAATGGAGAATACAAAATGCATAGAAAGGCAGGCTCAGCATACCCCAAAAGCACGACCCGCGATGGCTTTGTGTTTGTTTTCATTTGTTTTATTAATTCTTTCTAAGAAAGGAAATACATTTGGTTCTGCAACTCATTTTGGTTTTCTGGGAGTAAGATCAAAATCAAATAAATATTTTAAATGACAAAACAAATTAACATAGTGGCTTGAGGCCAATCCAGTTTCTACAATAGGAGGGGGGGGACCCAAACACTTGCACACAAATCTTTGGAAAAAATTCTTGCCCAAGAGTCACAGATCAGATACCACTGAATCATGATGTAACCATTGGACTCAGGTAGACTTAGAAATGAATACACATTTAATCACTACGGTCTCATGCCGTGCTTTGTCTCCAAATAAAAGGGAAGCAATGCAAACCGGAAGCTGTCCACAGTTTTTGCATCTTTATTGCCTTTCTGCCTCACTTGCATTCCAGGGCCTTATCTGCACTACATTGCACGCTACAGGATCTGTTTCAAAACCGCTTTGTCGCCATTGTTTGCCCCAGTCCTGGGAGTTGTGGCTTAGTGACAGTCTTGTGTTAAGACATTGGTGGGGAGAGATTTCCTGGCAGCTGAATTACAATTTCCCTGAACATGGGACACCTGAGGATTTCTATTTGTCTGCATTTGGGAGTGAGCCAATGCAATTTGCATATCGTGAATTAATGTGCAGATCAGAAGGCAATTGTTCCTTGATTGCCCTGAATGTTGCAAAGATTTTTTTTCAGCTTTGAAAATGTAAAACTATAACATGTTCAAACAAATATAGAAAATTACACATTAAATTCATCTCCCCCCCCCCCAATAAAATGCACACGGAAAGGCGTGTTCTGACCCTAACATAAAGCCATGTGGGGAAGGGGGGGAGGAGAAACAAAGTTTTCTTAGGTGAATGGTGTTCATTTAGTGCTTCCAAGGCAGCTTGAAAGCTCTGTTTAGAGACAGACTGCAACAACAGTTCCTGCAGACTGCAATGGGTGTGGCTAACAGGGGGAACCTGCTTTGTTGCACCTTAAAGTAAGTTTTTGAAAGTGTCGGGTCTCTACTTATCTCTGGCCTAGGGCAGATCAAGTACATCCTCCCTCACACAGTAACTATCCTCCACCACATACACATTTTGAAGGTAGAAAAGCAAATATTCTAGTAGGAAGACAGATGCACAAGGGAATCCATGCATCTGATTGGAGACAGCTGGGGGATTCACCAACACACATGGCACAAGGGCAATGGAGAAACCTCAGAGATGCCAGTTTATTGATTTTAGTTTGGCTTGAGTTTCCTCCTTTTCTTACCAGTTCCTCTGTGAGGAATCAGTATGCAATAGTTATTTAAACAGAAAATCAATAAATCTTCCTGTAATAGTGAAGTCTGTGCCAAAAAATCCTTAGTTTCCTTAGTTTGCAGCTTTCCTATGGTCTTCTTGACCTTTAAACTAAAATTAGCCGGGACAACAAAAAATAAATGTTTTAAGGAGATTATTGCCATGTGTGAAGCAGGACATGCAGCACGGTGGTATTTGTTACTCTCAAACGCACACTCAAAAAAGTAAGTTAGAAGCTACTAGCTGCCTAGATGCCCTAAGCACATCTGATATCACCTGATTTTGGAAGCTAAGCATGGTCGGCCCTGGTTAGTACTTGGATGGGAGACCACCAGGGAATACCAGCTGTTGTAGGTGACTGGAGTAGGAACTGGCAAACCACTCAGTAATCCTGCCAAGAAAACTTCCATCGTCATGGAATCACGAAGAGTCGGTCACGACTGTAGCAATGCAACGCAACACACACACACACACACACACACACACACAGAGAGAGAGAGAGAGAGAGAGAGAGAGAGAGAGAGAGAGAGAGAGAGAGAGAGAGAGAGAGAGAGCCCATCAACATTACTAATCACCCATTTGATTGTGTTCTAGCCTGGCCAATATCTTTGTGCTTATGTAGACCATCATATAGAGCTGAGCTAGGTCATTCGTGTTCTCTGCTTCTCAATATCCATATGAAGGTTGTGGTTCCAAAGCTGAGATCCACATGCACCTTGAGTTCACATATAGGGCTTATTCTTCAGAAGAGCATTTGTTTGAATCTTGGTTCTCGTGTATGCCTCCAAACTGGGACATTCAGAGACCAGTTCAAGCAAGGCTAACACAATAAGTAGACCGAGAAGACAGGAAAGTCTTCCTTCAGCTGCACACAACTGTCCCAGATCTGCCTGAAGGCACCTTCTACAACTGCAAGTTGATTAATAGAAGTCCTCCAAAATCTTGACAGTGGATAAATAGAAGCGACAACATACCACAGGGTAACTTAAGTTATTACAATGCAGGTGTAAGCAGCCCCACAACAAGCTATACTACTCTGCCTTGGTGAGCCAAAAACTGGATTCTGAATTAATCTCGTTATCCAAAATTTGGGGCATGTATGAAATCATTGCTTGAATTCTTACCTACCTAGCTCTCAAAAAGCAGCAGAAAGCCATAGTGATGTAGGGACTACAACATTGGATTAAAGCAGAGGAGTGGAAAGTTCAGACTCACTCTGGGCTGTGCAACTTGTTGTGTGAACTTTAAGCGGCTACTGTCTCTGAACCTAATCTACCTGCTAGGGTCACTGAGAGGATCAAGTGGGGAAGTAGACCCCACAATAAGGTCTTCCTTGAGCTTCTTCTTTAAGGAACAAGATCTGAACCTATAATAAATGAAGTACAACACTGTACAAGAAATGAGAATTTTTTTTATCCATTTCATTTTACTTTTGGAGTAATTCTTTATCTTTATTATTCTTGAAGAAAACTCTCTTTGGCAGAGGGCAGAGTCTATGCCATAGCTGTCTGACTTTTAAAAACCATTCTTAGAGGCGTCAGAGTGGGTGCGTTCATACATCTCCGGAAAGATGATCAATGCTGCCAAGGGCCTCAGTCCTTGATGATGTTTTTGCTTGTACTTTAATTAATTTATTCTTTCTCTTTTCACAGTCACTTCATGCAGATCGATTGCTAGTAATAATGAGCCAAGACCTCAGCACTGAAAAATCTAGGCTTTTTGATGGGCCCCAAGGGTTGGGGAACAAGCGACAGTAAATGTCTTCCTTTTTTAAAAAAAACCTAAAAATAAAAATTAAATGTATTTATCAGACACATAGAAGGCCAGCAAAGCAAGTACAGCTGTGGTCAAACAGAAGGGACAGAATTGCTTCTCATCAAGAGAGCTTTAAATTGTCTTTGAACATGTATAGTGGATGTAGAATTATGATGACAATCAAATGTTCAACACTTGTTCTATACAGGAGTGTGTGGGTTAAGATGGTACCCCTCGCTGTTCCCCATTGTTCTTAGACAAAGACCAACAGCCAAATGAGTATGCAATCGGACAGGCATTTGTATCTTGGTTCTGGGACAGACTGGTTCTTTCCTTTTCCCCGACACCACACAACGTACACCAGTGGTTCTCAACCTGTGGCCCCCCAGATGTTCCTGGACTGCAACTCCCAGAAGCCTCCACCACTTGCTATGCTGGAAAGGATTTCTGGACATTGCAGTTCAGGAACATCTGGGGACCCATAGGTTGAGAACCACTGACGTACATGCATCACAAAACATCCCATCCCTAACTGATGTGTATCTTCATCTTTTGGGCTCCTTGTTAGGGGCTACTGTTTAGGTTGTTGTCCCCCTCTCCATGTGTGTGCATTTTGGTTTGGTTGAGGGATGTGTGATCAAATCAAAGTGTATGGCTTAAAGTGCCTCTTTGTTTAAGCCACTTATGGATCATGAAAGATGGAAAGCTTCCTCCATGCTTCCAAAACAATGGTTTGAAACAGCTTTTAAAAAACAAGCCCTTTCAATGCACCTGTCAGTTAGCAATACAGTAGGTACCCCGGCATCCGCTTGGAATCGGTTCCAGGACTTGCCATGGATAATGAAAACTGTGGATAAGAACACCCAAAATAACCAAAACTGCTGTTTTGTGACAGTAGCTTGCTTTACGGCTGCTGTTTTGTGACAGTAGCTTGCTTTACAGCTGCTGTTTGTGACAGTAGCTTTTTTTATGGATGATGTTTTTAGCTTGCTTTACAGCTGCTGTTTGTGACAGTAGCTTGCTTTGCAGCTGCTGAATTATTTATTTAATTTTCCCCCTTGCCAACTGTGGATAACTGAATCAGTGGATAATGAATCAGTGGATACGGGGGTCCTACTGTAATAAAAAAGGAATGGAAATCTTTCTCTCCCTTCCCATCTGCAGGTGCTTGGAAAAGAATTCCATTTCTCCGTCAGGACCATTAAGGACCTTAAACAAAGCATGAAGGAATAGATAAAAAAGGAATCTTGGTGGGGGGCTTGTTTGTTTACCTTTAAAGGGAAAGATCAATCTATATTGTAACAGGGTAGTTTGAGGTGCAGTGGGGCTGATCCTTGCAAGGATTGCTCCAAATGACCTACTGCAACTTCTGGCAACCCTGTTCAGCATGACTCATATTGATCCAATCCAGGATAATTGGGCTGTCTAGTCATACCCTAAGTTTAATGAGAATCCCCCTGAAATCAATTGAAATCCCTCGTGTCACATCCTATGCACATACCAACCATAAGGCAATGCCGTCTTATGTAGGCTTTTGTAGAGGTAAAATTAGACTGGGGCAAACTTCCACATAAACATGTTACAGCCAAGGCAGGAAAAATATAAAATATTGGTTCAGAGATTTTTTTTTTGTCCTTGACCCTAAATAACATTTACTTACTTACTTGGTATATAACCAGTTTTGTTTGTGGCCTAAGCTTCTGTAGAGTGCAGATGGTTTCTTCAGATAAATTGAAGTGAGGCACCTGTAGAAACGGGCTGTAATCCATGAGAGCTTGTTCATTTTTAAGGTGCCATAATATGTTGCTATTTTTGTTGTAACAGACTAACATTACTACCCCTCTAGAAAATGCAAGTGAATATCGGGTAGCTTTATACTGCATCTCTCATTAAACACAGGCTCCATCTGAGTAAATATGTATGACATAGATCCTTCAGGGCCAATTGGCATGTTTCATGGAAGCACTTTAAATGGCACAGCGGTGGACCTCCCCACCCCCTTGCTATAAATAGATCAAGTAGCATAGAAATTGTGGTGGTGTCTACAGATGCATGCCTGTTTATTTTCTGATGCCAAACCACAAACAGGTGTCTCCCCTGTACATTGTGTGAGAGGGGAGGCTTATTTCAAAGGTGGGAGGTGGAAAAAAATGCAGTGAGGAAGAATAAAACTCAATCCTCCTCCTTATGGGCTCCCCATCGTCCTCATTGCTATGATGTTTCCCAACCATCAGGAAAAAGTAGATGCAATATGCACATCCTTACCTATAACAAACTGTCTTACAGGTGATAAAGGAGAACTTTGTTGATCAGAGAAAAAGTCAGTCCAGAATTCTGATTCCCATAACAGCCAGCTTGTGGAATCATGACGTCAATAGTTCTGTCCTACTGTTGTTCTGCAGTGACTACAGTTCAGAGGTATATTGATTCCCATCCTGGAGGTAAGATATAACAGCCATGACTGACCTATAACCTCTCATTCCATTCCATTGCAAGCCTCCTGAACTTCTCCCATATTCTGTTCTTTAACAGCAATAAATGTTACTTAAGATATCTTTCAGCATGTCACAGTCAGTGAAGCGAGTGATTCAAGCAAGCCAAGTTGAACTATTGTGTTTGTGTGCACTCTTCTCACACACAAGCAGGTTCTAAGACTGTGGAGAAGATTCGCTCATTTTCAAAGTCCATTTCCTTTTTATAAGCTTCGCTGGTTGCAATATTGAATTTCCACTGTATCAGATTTGCTGCCTTCCATGCTACATCTTGTTTCTAGTGACCAGTTACTGGAGATGCAACTGAAAGCACTTGGAGGCTGCAAAATATTTCTCAATATAGTTAGCAAAGCATTTCAGGGGACATGAAATGGGTGTCTTTCTGTAATGCTGAAATGGCAAGCGCAAACAGGCCTCTGGAAGATGGAAAAGCCCAACAAAGAAAAATCGCAATAAATGCTTATCTTCCTCAGTCACAGGAATTCAAGGCTATTAAGAAAATACGGGTGACTGATGTGATCTCCATGTTGTGTTATTTGTGCAGCACTGATATGGACTGATTGAACTCCAATGACAGCTCACTGCTTAGAGACCTCAGCAGGTGCTAATTACTAAGGCTGGCTCTGCCATTAGGCAAAGTGGGGCACCCGATTTAACAGCAGACCCTGAGCACAATAATGACAAAACCCAAACCATGTATTCCGCATCCTCACCCGTTTTGCACTGGAGGAATAAACATTAGCCATAGGAACAGCTCTGCCCTTTAGACATCAGCTTGTTGCACCCAGGGGATTTGAGAAATATGTGGAATAGAAGAGGGCTGTGTTGTACTTCATCTGTGGTGGCAACATCTTTGGCCTACTTTGCAGAACAGCTTCAGTCAGACTGTCTTAATGTTTCACATGGTGGGTGTTCAAGGACTTGCAAACATGCTTCTTTTAATTTGACCCATAGTTATTTTAGTTTTAAAAATATGATTCTGCAGTTTGCACATGCTGGGAATAGTCATGCTTGATATCCAATAAATGTTTGAACCCATGTGGCCCAATGTCAATCTAGATCTCAGTGGATATGCTTCTCACAAATCAGCTATGAAGAAAATGTGACATTATATTTACAGGAGTAAAGCACATTCATGATGACCTGTGATGGTGTTGCCTCTCATGAATGCCAACAAGCAAAGGGGAAGATCAGCCTGGGCACCATCAGTAGGCCAGGGAATTATCAGCTCCTCTGCTCTAGCTGCTTGTTGCTCCAGGAAGGTATGAATAAAGGGAATATTGTGCTTTTGTGTCCATGATTCAAAACACCAGGAAATGGCCTGATATTGCTTCACTGTATCTTGCCCACTTTGCCATCAGGAAAAAGGATGCTGAGCTTTACATAGCAAAGGCTGGCCTGAAATGTTGGCAACACCAAAAGCAGCATCCAAGATGCTCTATATAGGATACTCTGTTCTGTTCACTACTAGAGATGGGAACTAATAAAATGAATACCCCCAATTTGTCTAATATCCATTCCTTAATATTCATTGGGTCCGGAGGACCCACAAATATGAAGGCATGAATATTTTCCTTTTTTATTTGTGGATTTTTTGGGAAAAAAAAGACAGACCATGGCTGTCTATAAAACAAAACAAAACAAAACAAAACAAAAACAACAATCCAAGGCTGGGGAACCTCCTATCTGTGTCATCCCCTGCATCCTCTGAAACCCCCTTCGGGGAGTCCCCATCAGTGAGATTGCCCACATGGGACCTGAACGATAGATTCCCTAGAGACTAGGCAAGTGATCACACACACCCCACTGTGCAATCACCTTGAAGTCAGACAGATGGGAGTCTTCCCTTATTTCCCTGAAGCCCTCAACTGTGTGATCCCAATGAGATTGCACTGATAGGTGATTGCCTTTCTGAAGCCAGGGGTTTCCCAAAAACTAAACATGAACTGACAAACTATTATCAGTTTGGTGTTTCAAGGGTGGGGGGGGATCCATGGTTAATCAACATTGACAAATCATAAACCTGGACAAATCCCTATTTTGGTGGTTTGTCCCCATGTCTGTTCACTACCATTCACAAAGGGAAACCAAACAAGGGAAAATCCCAAAAGCTGAATCTCTCTCTTCCCCCCCCCCATCAGTTAACCACTTCTCGTCTGAACACAGAGTAATTGTCAGGGCTCTTTTTCAGTTAGTGAATGGTAATGAGCACAAGATCCCACGAGATAAGCACATGGCTGATAATATGGTTCCTAGGGAAAGGGAGAACCAAGAAGAGCTTGGATGAGGCTGTCATCCTTCTGGGTCAAAATAAGTGGAAGGGCTGTATTGAATTTAATGAAATGGTGAGTCAATGGTGTAACTGCAACACCTACAACAGAAACACATATGCACCTTATGACCTTTCAAGTAAACTAATGTTACCTTGCCTGCTCTACAGAGTGCAGAATTGAAATCATCTTCCAGTTTCCAAACACTATCCTTGGGTAGGCAGCACGGGGAAGAAAAGCTATATCAGAACAAAATATCTACAGATGTGTGTCTGTTTTGCTTTTTGAAGTAAAAAAAAAGAGGGCTCAGAGTTAGCAAAGAGTATCACTGGAAACCAAGATCAATATCAAGATCTGATTTCCAGGTTTTTGAAGACTTGTGTCAGGGGCCTGGTCTCAGAAATCTGGACAGAATGTTTACCAAAAGCACCCAAAGCTGGAACAAACACTGCTGTTCTGTGCTTTTGCAATGCAGAAATACTTTGTACATGCCTTTAAAACGTTTTATGCTCATTCCCTGTTGAAACATTGCAAAAATCTCCTCCTTTATGTAATACTTTCACTCGATTACTTTCTTTAAAGAAAAACTGTTTTTCTTATTTGACTCCTTCCATAACAGCTGTGAACTTTTGCTGATCTATAAATATTCCTTGCCCATATGATAGATTGCGTAATCTGCCTGGCAATGTACTATGTGTGCTTGGTTTATAACAAAGTCACTGTTTTTCCCCATTTGAAAAGCCTTTTTTGAGGATCAGTATTGGATCCTTGAAAAAACAAATAAATAAATAAAAAGGTGGGCCCAAACATTCTATTTCAAGATAATCAAGACTGGTATTTTCAATTAATATGAGGTATTTAAAATCTGAAGATGTTAAGGGTCATCTCTCTTTTTTTACATGGAGAGGTGTTTATATAGTTTTAAAGTAAACCTTAACTTGAAAGCTCTTTCTCAAAACTTCCCCAAATTTGGCACAGAGCAAGAGCAGTTGTGCCAAATTTGATGCTGATCCAAAGCCCAGTTTCAAAGTTATAATCTTGTGTTTCACCTGCTCAGCTTTTTAGAATTGTTTTATATAATGTTGATATGCTGAGTTGCATAATAACATGTACATGCTATAACTTTTTGCTTATAAGCCACAATTTCTGTACCCCTGTAGAACAGAGTCCTGCTCATTCTGATTCCCCAATGCCTTCTCTTTTCTTTGTGTCTTGTTTTCTATTTTCTTTTTAAAGTTTGTAATGTTGATAGCAAAACCCATCTTACATATTTTTATTGATATGGAGATCTTGAGGTTTCAGTCACTTTTTGGAAAAACGTGATAAAATATGGTATATAAATACTGTACAGAAGTTATTTATTGCTGAACCAGATGCATGTGATCAAGGAAAGTGTCACCTCTCCTTTTTTAGATGCACCCCTGAGGTATAAATTGGAAACAAGTATGTTTGTAACATGTGTTTTAGTACACTTTTCTTAATGTTTATTGTGCTTTATGCACTTTTCTCAAAAGAAATAAGGCATGTATACACATGTTTTTAAAATATACTATATGCATTTTTAGTCATTGTGAAGGGTGACAGGGCCACATATGCCTCTTTCAGCATGCTGTCATGCTCTCATGCTCTGACCAGGCATCCAAGCCCTCCACCCAGAACACCGCCCTGACTACTGCATCCACCCTGTTGATAAAGGAAAGCTTGTGGGGTACAGCAAACCTGGGACCTGGCTCTTCCTGAGAAACTGTGATGTAGGCAGAAGCCTTAGTTACTATGCCTGCCCTGAGATTTGGAGGACAACCTCCATGATATCAGCAAAAAACAAACAAACAAACAAACAAACAAAATACAACACCCATCTACCCCTGGCAGATGATGGCTACAAAACCTGCCTCGCCACCAGGGGATACAGAAGCCTGCCAGGAACTCAAGTGAGAAGAAGCAGGCTGCCAAACATAAAAGTTGTGGGAACTCCAAAAGGGAGACAAAATCACCTCAGAGTCAGGGAGGGAACTCTACAAGGTGGAGGCAGTCAACTTGGGACAGGAGAGAGAAACCAACACCCAGGTACCTTAGGAGGCTGATGGGTCAAGGAGAGAAGCAGAACCCCCCAAAGCTGACTAGAAAGACACCTGGGAAGAGTGGTTGGGAAATTACTGGGCAGAGGAGCTTGTAGAAAAGAAGAAACTATTTTATATGCAGTGGCACCTCTACTTACGAATGTAATTCATTCCAAATGCCTGCTCTTAAGTAGAACAACTCTTAAGTGGATGTACCATATCTAAAAAAAAATTGAATATATGTATACATAAATCAAAAACATTGTCTGTAGAGCAGACCACATCTAAAATTTGTAAGGTGGCAGCTAAAACACCAATGGTTCTCTGCTCTTAAGTCGAATTGCTCTTAAGCAGAGCCACTCTTAAGTAGAGATACCACTGTATATTGCATACAGAGCATCCCTGTTGGGGTGTCTGGTACAATTTCATGTTCCCATGGGAAAAGCCAGCAAATGCTGTATGAATACAGGCCACCTCTGTGGCCCTTCCACTGGGGAGAGAAAGTAAGGAGACAGAGGAGGAGAGAAGGCAACCCAGTGCCCACAAAAAGTAGAGAAAGCATCAAGTGACTGTTGTTAAGAGGCTAGAACATCAGGGGAGGAAACTTGACTTACTTGTCCTTAGTGGTCACTAATATTGTTACGCTTTATAAGAACAAAGGTGACAGGAGCGACTGTAACAACTATCGCGGTATCTCTCTTCTTAGTGTTGTCGGGAAGCTGTTTGCACGTGTTATACTGAAGAGGCTCCAGATACTTGCAGAGAGAGTCTACCCAGAATCACAGTGTGGCTTTCGAACCAACAGGTCCACTACTGATATGGTATTTTCCCTCAGGCAGTTGCAGGAGAAATGGAGGGAACAAGGACAGCCACTTTTTGTAGCCTTCATAGATCTTACGAAGGCATTTGATATGGTTAGTAGGGACGGACTCTTTAAAATAATCCTCCGGGTTGGATGCCCACCCAAGCAACTTAACATCATTAGGCCTTTTCATGAGGACATGAAGGGCAATGTAGTTTTTGATGGCTTAGTGTCAGATCCCTTCGACATCCGAAGCGGCGTGAAGCAGGGCTGTGTCCTTGCACCAACCTTGTTTGAGATCTTCTTTGCTATCATGCTGAAGTATGCTTTTGGAACTTCAACAGAGGGTATCTATCTCTGGACCAGATCAGATGGAAAACTCTTCAATCTCTCTAGATTGAGAGCAAAGTCTAAGGTACAGGTGAAATGTTTGCGAGATCTCTTCGCTGATGATGCCGCCATTACTGCTCACTCTGCCGAAGAGCTCCAACAACTCATGGATCATTTTAGTAAAGCTTGCAAAGATTTTGGGCTAGAAATCAGTCTGAAAAAAACACAAATAATGGGCCAGAATGTGGACTCTCCTCCTTGCATTACAATTTTTGCAAAACAACTGGAAGTTGTCCATGACTTTGTGTATCTTGGCTCAACTATCTCAGATACACTCACACTAGAGCCTGAGCTGAATAAACGTATAGGTAAAGCAGCTACTATGTTTTCCAGACTAACAAAGAGAGTATGGCTCAATAAGAAGCTGACAGAACATACAAAGATATAGGTCTATAAAGCTTGTGTACTGAGCACACTTTTGTATTGCAGCGAGTCTTGGACCATCCATGCCCGACAGGAAAGAAAGCTTAATACCTTCCATATGCGCTGTCTTAGGCGAATATTCAACATTACCTGGAACGACAAAGTTCCAAATAGCATAGTCCTGAATCGAGCTGGAATCCCTAGCATGCACACTTTATTGAAACAGCAACGCCTACGCTGGCTTGGACACGTTGTGAGAATGGATGACAGCCGGATCCCAAAATATCTTCTATATGGAGAACTAGTGCAGGGAACGCGCCCCAGAGGGAGACCAGAGCTGCGGTATAAGGATATCTGTAAGAGGGACCTGAAGGCCTTGGGAATGGACCTCAACAGATGGGAAACCCTGACCTCCGATCGCACTGTCTGGAGGCAAGAGATACAGCATGGTCTACATAAATTTGAAGAGGCGTTTGTCCAACGGGAAGAGGAAAAGAGGCAGGCACGGAAACAACAAAACTCGAGGACCGGGCAAGAAACAGAATACATCTGCCCCCAGTGCGGTAGAGACTGCCATTCCCGAATTGGCCTATTTAGTCACACTAGGTGTTGTTTTTTGGATCTCCACTCCAGGCATGATACCATAGTCTTTCGAGATTGAAGGATGCCAATGAACTGTCCTTAGTGTGTGTGTGGACATTAAAAAGGAAGGGGGGCATTGAAAAGGAAGATACTTTAGGAGATGTGCTGGGGGAACAAACTGTACATTTCTTTTCCATCTCCAGTGACAATACAGTATACACTGGGTGGCATCCAGTGTTGCCTGAACAGATGATCACTGGCATTTATATGTATTTGCTTTCCCCTTTCTTCCCAGTTTCATCCTACTTCCTGCAATCACTCCCACATTGTTCAGAGAAGCTGAGCCACAGGCAAGATGGAGAATTTATACGGTAATAATACACATCAGTAAATAAACATAGTTCAGGGAAAGGGGGGCTCTTTAAATGCCTGCTTCCTTTAATGGATCAGTGGTGCCTGGACTCCACCCAAAAATGAAAGCAATAACTAGCATTATATCACAAATAATAAGGCTATCCAGTGGTGACGACAAAAACCTCATTGGATTTTGAGACTCAACTCTGACATATTTTATAATGCAGGGGGAGGGGGGCAGTTTAGTCACTTTTTGGTCTGTGAGGCCACATGATCAATATTTTACATCCTTTACTCTGAGAGACTAGCAACCGGTTTCTCCGAGATAATCATGTGAGTGTTTTTATTAACCTTTTCACTTCCAAGCGTTAAGTTCCCCCACCCCCACCCACCCCAGTTACAGCATCTCCCACCGCCCTGTATGGGAACAGATAATTGAAACATTCAGTGAAACTCAGGCAAGCTTAAAACAAGAGCTGTGTGCATAATGCATTAACGTGAGAAAAAATGCATGTCTATCCCATGACTCACAGAGCAATTAAAATGCATTTCAATGAATTAATTTCCCATAATAGCTATGACACAGATGATCAGAAGGAATAAAATGAGGACTTAGTCCACCCGTTTAAAAGAATAAACAATAATCATAAGCATAATCTTCTAGGGAAGGTGGAGAATTAGCATCGACCTTACCAATTATTTTCCTTCAGGTTCTCTGCCTCTTTCTACATGAACATAACAATACAAAAAATGGCCATGGCTTTGGCAACAGGCTTTTGTGGAGTTGTGTGTGTGTGTGTGTGTGTGTGTGTGTGTGTGTGTGTGTGTGTGTGTGTGTGTGTGTGTGTGTGTGTCCGCGCGCGCGCACACACACACTTCTTTCATATGATAATTGAGAGATTCTATGGCAACCACTGGGGTGGAAAAAGAAAGGAGGGTGGAAAACAAAAGCCGTAGCAGAAGAGGATCAGCGCTCATTCAGAGCATCTGCAAGAATAACAGACAACTCTCCGTCTTCCAGATTTGAGAGGCGCCTCCTGGTAGGCTTACCGAGGGACTTCAACTTGAGCAAAGGTGGCATGCAATTAAAGGAAGAGTTCAGCAATTCCTACCAAGGTTTAACTTTCAGATTGATGATCTTACTGATAACTTGCTGTAATGCCCAGTTCAAATCATCCCCAACGTATAGTGACCACAAGAATGAGCGATCTCCAGATTCTTGCATCCTCCACTGCCTCGCTCAGCTCTTGCAATTACTCAAGCATGTGGGTTCCTTTAGGGAGTCAATCCATCTCATATTTGGCCTTCCTCTTGTCCTGCCGCCTTCAATCTTTCCCATCATGATTGTCTTTTCCAGAGAATCCTTTCTTCTCACGATGATGTTCCCAAAGTCTTACAGCTTCAGTTTCAACATTTTTTATCTCCTGAGATAGGTTAGGCTTGATTTGATTTAGAAACCATCTGTTCATCTTTCTAGCAGTTGAGGGTATCTGCAAAGCTGTCCTCCAGCATCACGTTTCAAATGAATCAATGTTTTTCATGTCATCTTTTTTACTGTCCAGCTTTCTGCCCATACATAGTGAATGGAATTATGATAGTGTAGTCAGTAGTGGTGAACCTTTGACACTCCAGATGTTTGGACCACAACTCCCACAGTCCTTTGTTATTGACAGTCTAGGCTTGGAATTCTGGGAGTTGTGGTCCAAAATATCAGGAGTGCCGAAGGTTTGCCACCACTGGTGTAGATCTTGGTCTTTGACTCTAGTGACACTTTCTTGCACATCACGTATGTTCATGTCACTGTTCCTTCTGCCACAGTTGTAGATTTATGCATAGAGATCAAGTTTTGATTATTATTTTCAGTGGTGTTTCCCATGCACTGCATTTACCAAAATGCACTCCCAAACACATCTGGTGGGGCCACTGTGAGATACAGGAAGCTGGATTAGATGGACCTTTGGCCTGATCCAGCATGGCTCTTCTTATGTTCTTATGTACCTACTTCTTTTTCTTCCAACACTCCTCACTCTGAGGCATGTCTCTCTGCCTGGAGACCTGGAGAAATATAACAACCTCTGCAGGGATGGGAGGTTGGTTTCTTGTAGCCTCTTAAGGAATTCCTGTTGCCTTGGCATGCAGTTTTTGTCAGAGACTTGGTTGACGTCTGGATCTAGAAATGGTCATCATGGCAGTCACAATTGCTCTAAGTAATTCCCCCCTTCCCCCACTACCCACATCTGGGTGGAGGCAAACTAATCTTTTGGTTAACTTTACTAGATACCAAACAGTGATGAGACAAAACGAATGGAGATCAGAGCAATGACTCCAGAAAACCTGCAGCAAATCCAACTGAACACATGCTAGAGCTCATTGCAAGGCCTACTCTGTGGTGATGCTGGCAGTAAAGAAATCATCATTGCATATTTTCAGAGTAGACATGGGCACGACTAGGCAAAATTCTCGTTTCCGTTTTCGGTTCTCGTTATCGTTACGTAACGGGTAACGGTAACGAGAATTACTCCGCTCCAACTCGAACTTGAACCGAAAAAGAAAAATTGGGTCTGATTTTTCGTTGTCGTTCATGGCATTGCGGCGATCACGTGATGCCAAGCAGCACAGAAAAAAAGGTTAAAAAAACAACCCGATTCCCGGCCATAAAAGCAGGTGAAAATATGCCTGCCTCAGTGAGGGCACCTACCGAGGGGTGGTTTCTGGGGGGGTCCCCGGCCTTCCCCCCCTCCTGTCCTGGGCTGCTGGTACCAGGCTGGGAGGGGGCATCCTCGGCGTCTCCATTTGCCATGCGGTGGGGGGGGGATCCAAAATGGTGACTGCAATATTTATTTTTAAATCGTGGTCCAAAAACCCACCAAAGTACCACAGAAACATTTGAAAATTAGGTATTTTAAATGCTTGATTTTTTATAGTAGCAGCAGTGGGTTTTTCTTGCAATAAAACGTCTCCATTGATTTTATTTTATTTTATTTTTATTATTATTTTTTACACCTGCGCATGCGCAATGATGGGCTGGCCATGGGATGGGACCATGCAAATTTTTGGACCCATTCCACCAATCGCATCGCCAGGTTTTGACTGAGACTTCTGGGTGTGCCAGAGAGGGCATTAAAAGCCCACAAACCCTAACCCTAACCCTAACCCTAACCCATACGCCAGTACGCTGTCCTTCTTAGTGGGTCAGAGGCACCCAGAGGTGCAGCCCACTAACCCACCCTAACCTTAACCGTAACCCTAAGCCTAGCCCTTACCCTAACCCCAACCCTAACCCAGATCCGTACGCAAGTACACTTTCCTTCTTAGTGGGTCCCAGGCACCCAGAAAGGTGCCTCCCACAGCCCACTATCCCCTATCCCATTCCCTAACCTGTACGTCAGTACAGTAGTATGCTCCCCTTCTTAGTGAGTCAAAGTGAGGCCCCCAGAGAGGTGCCTCGCAGAGCCCACTATCCCCTATCCCATTCCCTAACCTGTACGGCAGTACGCTACTATGCTTCCCTTCTTACTGAGTCAGAGGCACCCAGAGAGGTGCCTCTGCCACCCCACCCTAACATAATGTAATGTAAATGTATGGTACGTGGCGGCTCCGCGAAACGCTTCCCTTGCTTCCCTTCTTAGTGGGTCAGATGTCAGAGAAGCACCCAGAGAGGTGCCTCCCAGAGCCCACTTACCCCAACCCCAACCCCAACCCAAACGACAAATGGAAACGACAAATTTTTGAAAATTTCCTCGACAAACGGAAACGAGCCGAAACGGACCCGTCCCGACAAACGACAACTCGAAACGTCATTTTTCCTGGTCGTGCCCATCTCTATTTCAGAGTCATCCAGCAGAACTTTTTTCAAAAAGCCAGCCCACAAGAGGATCATTCAACAGCCCGTTGTGAGTAATTTTAAGTAGCTCTTTATAGTTCTTTTATAGAAAAAAGCTGGTTAGTTAACTCAGAGGTATAAATATATGGCCAGGGAGCCAAAGATTTGGTGGGAGTTCAGTCTCCTATGAGTAGAGCTAGCTTGTGTGGCTGTGTTGCAAGTTGTCCAGTCCCAGAATAGCCCCCAGAAGAAAGGAATGGCAAACCACTTCTTAGGATTCTCTACCTGGGAGACTCTGCAAAGGGTCACAACTCACCACAACTATGTTTTTTGTTGTAGTAGGAAAAAGAATGCTTGAAACTCTTGTGACTTGGATGCTGTAATTTATGGAGCCCAAGTGGATGCATCTTTGGCTCATGTTTGCCTAGTAAGAATGGTGATGTTTCAGCTCAGGCAACCTAAAGTTGTAGACAGGATTCTTGGAAAGTTATAATCTACCCATATGAGTGCTTGACCCTCCCTGGCTAATCAAGGCAGCCAGAAGAGGTCTGGCTGAATGGTTAAAAGGAGTGGTGAATGTCTAGAGTAATTTCAATCTGGTTTCAAAAACAGTTATAGGACAGAAATAGCTTCGGCCACCCTAGTGTATAACTGCTCTGGAAATTGGGCAGGGAGAGATTTTCTTTTTTGGTTTTGCTGGAACTTTCAGTGCTGGCTTTTGATACCATTTACTTTTTTGGGTCAAATCTCTGGATGAGACTTGGATGCACTGTTTTTCAGGGGCAGCTGTCCTTCTTGGAGAGGTGATCTCAGAGTGGTGCTGACAGACTGCTGTTTCACATCCTAGCCGCTGGCTTACAGTATCTGAAGGGCAAGTCAGAGGACTTCCCATGCCATTTTACAAACACGTGAAACAATGGGGAGAAGTTGTTTAGAATATTGTGATTGGGTGCTACCTTTGTGCTGAAAATGCCCAACTCTATGCCACATTTCCATCTGAACCTGATGTAGGGGCTGTAGTTCTAAGCCAGCTACAGGGTAGGTGAGGGTAAACAATCAGAAGCCTATTACATGTTAAGACAAATACTCCCAGTCAGTTAAAAGGCACATAATGGGATAGTGATTCAACTGGACAGGATCTATTTGTGCTGGATGGGATCTATTTATTTTATTTATTTAAAATGTTTTTACCACACCTTTTCCCTTAAAAGGGTGCAAGGCACCTTAGATTATTGAAATACACAATTTAAAGGGGAAAAACAGGAAGTATACATATGCCCTGAAAGATCAAGCAAATACCACACTAAAAATGGTACAGTAAATAAAATCCACACCAAAACACATTCAAAGTAACAAGGAACAACAATCCATTAAAAAGCCCCATTTTTGCAGCCAGTCAGTCGTTGAGGGAAAGCTTACTGTCTGCATTAGAAAAGACAGCAAACATGGGGCCAGTCCGTCCTCCTGTGAGAAGGAGTTCCAAAGTCCAGGTGCCCATGGTCTCACCAAAAGTGCCTGTGAAAGTGGTGGGACTGAGAGAAAGTCCTCTTCTGATGAACATCCTGGCCATCTCACAAAATGAGATGTTGTACTTGATAGATTGGAATCTTGCTGTTTAGGCCTTTGTAAGTTATATTTCCTGTGATTACTCAATTCCACAGACTGGATATACTCCTGGAGTCATCCTTCAACCTGGATACCCAGGACTCACCTATGACCAGGAGTGCATTGGCACTGTTAAAGCTGGAGTGCCAGCTGCAGCCATTCCTGGAGATGTTTGTCTTGGTTATGATGACACGTGCCTTAGTTCCACCCCAACTCCAGATGTTCAAAACAATGCATGCAGATTACTGATCAGGACCAGTTATAGGGAGCATACAACTCTACAACCAGGCCCTATAAGAACTCAGATATGGTGGGAGCCATCTGGTGGGTATGAAGGCCATGTCACTGTAGCTCAGTGGTTTTGGTGTGTGGCTGCAGAGCCAGTGGCCGGGATTTTGATTCATCACTGCGCCTCCTTGACAAAGGCCATATTTAATGATCCATATGGTCCCTTCCAGCTTTGCAGTTCTAAAACCATTGTTATTGTTGTTGGAAGAGGGCTAAAATATTTTAACATAAAGAATAGCATATCAAAATATACATAGAATGCACAACGGTCATGGACCTATGGCTGAGCTGAGGTCCCCTGTAAGATGAGGCCCAGACAGATGACCCTGCTGCCTCCTCCTACATATATTATAGGGCGTGTCTGCAACAGCTTCATTGTCTCTTGTCATAACCTGAAGTGCTAGTTATAACATATAACTTAAAACCTTATACAATCTAGGTCTGGGGTATCTGAAGGGGTATCTGAAACATCATATTCTCCTATACACATTTGCCTGGGATCCTAAGATCTGCTGGAGAAACCCTCCTCAAAGTCCCACCATGGTCAAGGGACTCTCTATGATCACTCCTAGCCTTTGGAACTCTTTGGAACTTCCATGGTATCTTTCAGCAGATAGGCAAGGACCTTTGATCGAACCTTGGTCCCATCTCTTGGAGAAAAGCAGCATATAAATAAAATGGATGGTTGGATGAATAATGAAAATAGGGCACAAGGGATTTTTCATTTTTGATGCAAGCAGTTAAGGCATTAATTTATAGCCTTGCAAAAGATGGTTTGAACAATACATAGTACAATCTCGTATGTTACCATGCTCAGAAAACAGTTTCCATCATGGGACTGCTCTCTCTCTCTCTCTCTCTCTCTCTCTCTCTCTCTCTCTCTCTCTCTCTCTCTCTGTCTCTCTCTCTCTCTCTAGCACAAATCACAATTTTGCAATTCCTAGAAAACAATAGGAAACCCCCAACATCCAAAACAAGGTTTGTACCAAGGTGTTTCTTTCTTTCTTCTTTTTATTGTCAAGTTTTATGCCTCTTGCCTAATACTTCCTATATTTTTTTAACGGATGTTCTTGTTTTTAACTTTTGTGTGAACTGCCCAGAGTTCCCATCGGGAAATGGGAGCGGTATAGAAATGCAAAAATAAATATAAATAAATAAATAAAGTTAAAGAGCTCCTCACTCGGTTTCTGTCAAACTATGCTAGAACAATTTCCTTCACCTTCTTATTTAAGCAAAATCCATAGAAAAGTGTAGGTCTATAATTTAGTGCAAGGAAAATATGTTACTATTACCCCAGTTTCAGTTGGAGTGTTATACATCCCTCCATAATGAAACAAAGTGGAATCGATAATGTTTAAATAGTAATCCACATATTCAGAAATAAATCACACTGCATTCACTGTCATCTGAATAGACAAGCATAAACTGAGCTATTAAACTCCTTTACTTGAGCTCACTTATATTTAGCCTTCTCTTTGGGGGCTAAAGTCAATGACACTGATCTTGGCTAAATCTTCCACGGTGTTTGTAGCTGCCTAAATCTCTTTGAAGTTGAGATTTTAGGATTATTTCAGGGACTTTGTTTTCTACCAGGGTTTTGGAGACATTTAACGTGTCAGTTCCGTTTCTGAGTGGAGTTGCTATTTGGGCTTTAGTATTTTCATTTTTTAAAAAAATCCATATTATAGATTTTTGTGAGCCACTTGGAAAAATAAAATGGCAAATTATCAGTTGAAATTAGGAAATTGCTAGAAACACAGTCCTTATTTCACTTAACCAGTTTAAGGGCTATTCCCCCCCCCACACACACACAGACACACTCCCAAAATTAATTACCCAGACATTGTAAAGTGATATTGAGATTAAACCAATGTGGAGTGTCTGGAAACTGTATCTTCTATAGAACACAGCAGCTGTAATGTTGACAGAAGCAGTCCATGAAGACAACTCAATGAAGGTGTCAACCCAGTGTGCCGCAGCAGTGAAAAAAAGCAATCTCAATGCTAGGGAACATTAGGAAGGGTATAGAAAATAAGTAAGCAAGGGTCATTTTGCCTTTTTATAAATCTATGGTGAGGCCCCTTCTGGAGTATTGTGTACAGTTCTGGTCACCATACATCCAGAAGGATATTGTGGAAATGGAAAAAGTGCAGAGGAGGGCAACCAGAATGATTAGGGGACTGGAACACCTTCCTTACCATCTGAGGCGGCAATAGCTGGGCCTCTTCACTCTTGAATGACAGCATCTAAGAGGTGACCTGATTAAAGTTTATAAAATCATACACTGTGTGGACAAAGTAGATAAGGAAAAACTGTTTTGCCTATCACACAACAATAGAATTAAGGGGGCACTTCATGAAACTTTTGGGTGCTAGATCTCAATCAAATAAGGTGGTTACTTCACGTCCTTCCTCGAGCCGAGGTGAACTTGCCTCCGTGTTGAAATCGGTTTTCAACACGGATCGAGAAGTGGATTGAAAAGATTCCCAAGCTCCAGGACGGGAATCTCTCATCCCGCTTGGAGCGCAGTTCAGGGGGCATGGTTGGGATGAACTCAGATTGATCCCACAAGGATGTGAGGTTCCATTCCTTTCAACTCGGATTGACCCCACAAGGACGTGAGGTTACGTTCCTTCGAACCAGTCTCCAGCGGGGCCGCGAACTGCAGCGAGAGGGATGTGAAGTATCAGCCTTAGAGAAAGTACTTTTTCACCCAGGATATCTCTCAATGACATTTGCAGGGAATCATAAGGAGGTGAAAACATCTGCTTGGAAATACACTGAAGCAACTGGTGAGCCACTGTGTGAGACAGAATGCTGGACTGGATGGGCTGTGGCCTATTCCAGCAAGGCTGTTCTTATGATCTTATGACTGCCTTCTATCTGTTGTTAATAACCATCTCAAACTTTGACTGTCTATCCTTATTCAGGTACCCTGACATAATTCATATACTGAAAGGAGGTAATGGTGGGTTTGGTATTACCAAAGACAAGCAAGCAAGCAAGTCTTCCACTTCCATGGGGAAACCTACTTTCAAACCAAGATGATGAGGGCTAAGAACATTCAGTGGCTGATTGCCTGTGCAGTGTGTGGAATAATGTTTTTTTAAGTGAAAATGGCTTGGAACAACCTGGAAAAGACTGATAGAAACCTGCACTAGCAGGCTGTATTGTAATGATAGTGATA
Organism: Phrynocephalus guinanensis; assembly: GCA_037367245.1. NCBI lineage: Eukaryota > Metazoa > Chordata > Lepidosauria > Squamata > Agamidae > Phrynocephalus > Phrynocephalus guinanensis. The sequence continues at coordinate 124,764,325 of CM074733.1, forward strand.
AAGCTAATGTGTTTACTCCAGTTGGGAATTAATTTCTTGATCTCAAGCCATTTTAATGAATTTTACCAAAACTATTCAGTTATGTGAATTGTTGGCAATACATTCATCCTGCTTTTCTTTTTAGTTAAGGTCACTCAAAGAGTTAAGGTTACTCAAATTGAGTTAAGGTTACTCAAATTCTTTTCAAAGGTAAAAAGGTTGAACTAGAGTCTGAATCACCACTTGCCCATGGAAACTCATTGGGAAAGTGGGTAAAACTGCTCCATAAATCTCATTTGTCTTTAAAGCATTATTAGGCTCTCTATAAGTTGGTTTTGACACACAACTATGTCAACAATATTAATACTGTTTAAAAATATAATTGGTTTTTAAACAGAATATTTATGAATTAATTCCAAAGTTTTCTTCACTCATTTTCAGTTAGTTCAGAAACCAGTTAGTTTATATAAAGGATACATCAATAATATGTCTGTAGACCACAGGACTATCTACCTGGAGTCCCACTGCTGGGAGAAAGGAGCCATAAAAGAACAATAAAATGTATTCTGATGTCTTTGATTTGAGGTGTATAGCTTCAGTTGTTTCTTCCAAACCAAAGGGGAGGAGTCTTTTTGGACCCTAGGGACACCCCCCCCCCCATAAATGTTTGAATACAGGAACATTAACTCTGGGCTGAGAATATCTGTCTCTATTGACTAACATAAGGTAAGAGTCTTTGTTGCTGTTTTTTACACTGAAATATGAATAGACAAACAGCCAAAAGGAGTATAAATAATCAGATGTATTGTGCTAATGACACTACCTTCTCTCAACCAATATCTAGTAGGATCTGTAAGGAAAACACATCCACTCATAAAGCAGAGGTCACTAATTATAAGTGTTTGTTAAAGCAACAGATCCTGCATACTACAAGGCACAATTTTCTTCTTATATTTATTTATTTGACAAAATATTCATGTGGGGAGGTGATCAACATTCCAACCAGGATAATAACTCCATACAAAGTAAAAGACATTTAAATACAAATCATAAAAATACTGTATAACAGTATATAATCAGTATTGATAAACCAATTAAATTAAAGTAAATTAAATTAAACATAGAATTAAAATTACAGTTGTGCATATGTATTTTTGGCTTGGCTTCTGTGATTACAATGAAGTTGACTCAGATAAGTGTTCTCTACAGAGCCTGGCTTTCATGTCCTTTTAAAACTTTTCAGGGAGGGGACCAATCTAATCTTGAATCAGAAGATTGCTCCATAAAGTTAGTTCAGTCGCTAAGAAGGCAAAGTTTCTAGTTCTCTGCTTCCACAGCTCTCTTGGCGTCAATGACCTTAATCACCTGGTTTGAGATTAAAAGGTATTATGGTCAAAACTTGGGGAAGAAGCAGTTCTGTCAGGTAACGAAGTCCCCAACTATTTAAGGCTTTGTGTGTTAATGCATCTTGAAGCTAGTGTGGAAATGGACAGGTAACCAATGCAAAGTGGCCAGAATAGGGGATGGATCATTGTACCTTCTCATCCCATTTAGTAGCTTGGCAGCTGCATTTTGGACCTTTTGTAGTTTCTACATCAGCCTTATAGGTAGCCTCATGTAAAGGCCATTGAGATTACCAGTGCATGAACCAAAGTGGTGAAGTTCCCAATATCCAGGTAGGGACGCAGTCAGTCAATCTGCCTCATATGGAAGTAGGCCAACTGGGACTCCTTGGATAGCATTGGGTCCAGCAGGATGCCCAGGATGCAAATTACATGTTTTGTGGGGAGAGTCAACCACCCTAAATGAAAGGGATATTCCCAATCTGCTGACACTGGGCTCCCCAGCATGAAGAATCTCCGCCTTTTCCCAGTTTAATTCATAAATCAGTCTCTCCATAGAATGTTGGTGTGTGGCTCAGATTTTTTTTCACTGGAAAGACATTCCAGTTCAGAGGTATTTCACCAAAATCTAGTCTGACCTGAAGTGGGATAGAGAGATGGACAGGAAAACACATTCTCCATCTTACATTGGCACTTGTAAAAGACACAAAACAATATCACAAGTTTGAGGAGGTGACTCAAAAATAGAACAACAAATAATGCCCAAAATACAAGGTTGCCAACAAGGAGAGAGAAAAAGAACTCTCCACTGTTTCTGTGGTTGGGAGGATAACATGGTCATCAACCATTATTATACAGTGGCAAGAGACACCCAGTAAAGACCAGATGTTCTTCTTTTATGAAAGCATTACAGATGTTCTCCAGATTACATCTACCATTCCAAGTATAGTGTATGATGAAGCTGAAGAGGGTAAGCTTTGTAGTGGCACCCAAGCTTTGGACCTTTTTCTATATTTCCTTTCCTATAGCTGTTCTTCAGGTGGAAGATCATGGCCAACCCTTTCCAGAAGGTCTTTGGGATATTCTGTCTCCTCCATGTGTCAGTTGTGTTGATTCAATATTCTCTTTCACAACATTGTGCAACTGCTTTTGATTCCTGCTTTATTTTTAAAAAAAATGGACTATTAAAAAGGAGATGTCAAAGGTTTCTCTCCCCCTCCTCTCAAAGGTCACCTTATAAATATCCCAAACATCTTGTCCAACAAGAGCCCTCCCTCTTCCTCAGTCACAGTCACGATTCACGAATATGAGCATTTGGTAAAAAGTAATTTTCTTTTGTTCGGGTGGCATTGTGCTAAAAATGGAGCCATGGCTTTCTCAGTGTTTTCTCTGTTTAAATGAACACAGAGGCTTTCATTAGACTAGAATTCCAATGGAATTGCATACTATGAGGCTTTTCACCCTAACTGAAAACTTCCCCATGAGTCAGGTTAGAATGCTGAACTGTAATAATGCCTGAGTGATTAAGAGGGACATGGCCCCATTTTTTTGAAGCAGAGGTTCCAAAGAACTGGCACTTACAACGTTTTCATTACTACTGGACGGAAAGTCCCTTTCTGTAGTCTTGGGAAAGCTGGTCTTTGCTGACACTGAAGATGCCAGCTTGCCTAAAAAGTCAAAGAAGTGACTTAGTGAATATTTTAAGGGCAACTTCTACATAATGAAGCCTATTTATTCGTGAACGGTAATCAACATCAGAAAACCGACTGAACTTTCCCCCTTCATTTCTCAGAACCAGCCTTTAAAGCATTGCACATAAATGTTTAGAGGAAGCCCTTTCAAGAATGTCAGAGGATAATGGGCTGGCCAGAGCCAAGGGTGCCATATGCTAACCAGGCAACTGTATGTCTTGCTGCAGTTGGGAGGCTACAGGTCTTGAGTCTAGCTTAACTGAAGAAACATGTCATCCCACATGAGATTCCCAGGCTTTTAAGGAGTTCAGTGAAACTTACTTCTGTATTGTCAATATGTCATATTATACCCATGACCCAGCTGACTCCTAACTGGACTGTAACCTAGAATGGCTTAAAAGGGCATGTGCTGTAGTACTTATCTCTCCGAGAATCATATCCATGCCTAAGGATTGTAGATGAGTGTTCAAATACACTCATTGTTATAACATGAGTCATGATGGGCATAACAAACATCTAGTTATTATAATGTATTCAAAAGTGTGACCTGTAATAATTTATTTTCTCTTCATTATATGTATAAATAAGCACGTTGTACAGTAGAAGCTTTGCAAAATCTAATATGGGTATAAAAAGGTAAAGGTAAAGGTTCCCCTTGCACATGCAGGCTAGTCGTGTCCGACTCTAGGGGAGGTACTCATCTCTGTATTCCAGCCGAAGAGCCAGTGTTGTGCAAGTCCATGGCCATGTGGCCGGCATGGCTGCAAGGTAACACTGTTTTATCTTCCCACTTTTTATGGTGGTACCTATTTATCTACTTGCATTTACATGCTTTCGAATCGCTCGGTTGCCAGGAGCTGTTGTTATCAGTGAGAGCTCGCTCCTCTGCGTGGCACTCAGGATTCAAGATTCTGACTTTGCAGCCGACAGTTTTCAGAGCCTAAGTAGAAAGACATGTCTGGGATTCCCCCCACAAGTGTATAAACAACATATTTGTGATTTTTTTACAGGTATATTTTTTCTAACTATTAATTAGCATATTTTCAAGACCAATAATCCCAACACTGCTGCTGCATTTTTCTCAGCAGTAAATTTATGTAATTACTACCAGAGGAAAAATGGAGAACTTAATAAAGCAAGACATATTCTAATATAAAGGGACTTGTGTGTGTTTAACATATTCAACTCAAGGGATTTCTGTTAGTTTCCTATAGTCCTCTTGTACTGCTAGGTTTGAGGTGGGCATGCCATCCTTTTGTGAGCTCCCTTAAAATGAAATACTGACTAGATTGCTTAACATGAGCCTAATGGAACAAATGCCATACTTGTTTAACTTGAGCCTTCAAATGAACTGCTCATTCATAATACTGTTGACTCAGCCTTCCATCCTTCCGAGGTTGGTAAAATGAGTACCCAGCTTGCTGGGGGGGAGCGATGTGTAGCCTGCATACAGTAATTAAAACTGTAAACTGCCCAGAGACTACTTGAAGTGGTATGGGGCGGTATAGAAGCAGAACACTTGCTTTGCTTTATATCATAATTCTAAGGTATTTTTTCCTGCTAGAGCAGTGGTGGCCAACCTTCGGCACTCCATATTTTTGGACCACAACTCCCAGAATTCCAAGCCTAGATTGTCAATGACAAAGGAATGTGGGAGTTGTGGTCCAAAACATCTAGAGTGCCGAAGGTTCGCCACCACTGCGCTAGAGTATTGCACTACACCAGGCAATTCTGCCAGCCAATTCAAACTCCTCTGATATCAGAGACTGAAGGATTCTGAGCTCTACCAGTTTGAGGCCAGGTGGGTAGAAAAGAAGAAGTGGCATTTTGTTTCCACACCCATGTCACTCGCTTATTTGCCTCAGATTAAGGTGTTTTTACAGCAGAGAGGCTACCATACACGCCTTTCCTTTCTTTTAAGTATAGGATTTATGTTTTTTCCCTCCAATAAAATAATACCATAATAAGTCTAAAAAGAAATGGGAAAGTCATTTAACTTTCAAAATGGTTTTACTCTATGTCTCTCAGCAGTAGTGAGATGCATGAGATTATTCTTACTGCTGTAGCCAACAGGAAAATCCCCTTTCATGTAGTATTTGGAAGCACATGAAAGTCCTATAGGTTTCTCCTTTGAGGTATTATACCATTACACTAATGTGTGCTTTGAGGCCAGTTTATGAAACAGCAGAATTAAGACATTCCACCCTATGAGCAATTTAATTTCACACTTTTAGAAACCAGTTGAAATGTATGTTTAGTCAACAAGACATTTAAAGTTGATTACCCTGGGTTGGATATGATGGTGTGAAATAGGTTTCTAAGGACTCTTTTGGACAAGAGCCAGGCACCCCTGCAGGAACTGAAAACATCTTGCCGGCCAGAAGGATTTCCCCTTCACTGCCAGAAAGCAATTTGACCTTTATAGCAGGGCTGCAACCAATCACAAGCACTAGGTGACCAGATAGAGCGGAGTAGTATAGCAGTGACTATAAGTTTCATTGTAGTATTTGAAGCCACTTTGGACATCCTGGACACAGCGTGCCTCCATGGAGCTACATGTCAGGGGCTGTTACTCTCAATGTCCAGCTTGCAGGCATTAGATATACAACGGAGTGGCTATTGTGCAAACACAATACAGATTGTGAGGTGTTTTGGTCTGATTCGTTTTTTTTTTGTTTTTTGTTTTTTGCTTTTCTTACATTCTTATCCCACCAACAAAATAATTTCTCAATATAGAAAAGCACGAATAACAAGTTTGGTCAGATGTAAGTTAGGTTTATTAAATTTTAAAAGAAACACAAGTATCATGCTTGCCCTAGGACACCAGTCCGTGATTCTTGAGAAGGACAGCTTGATATTTCCTGCTTCTTCCTTCATCGATGCCTGCTCTTCTCTTAACCTTTGTCTTTGATGTATTAGTCCAGTATAAACCCTTCTGAAATTTTCATTATCTTTTCCATTACTGATATTTGAACTGTACCTTGCAACAACAAATATTACTGTTGGACCATTTTTTAATTTCCAAAAACCCTGCAGTGTTTTCCAGTTCTTAAACGTTGTAAAGGAACTGTGGAAGCCAACGAAAATTGGGTTGCAGTTAACAGCATGGGTTGCAGGTAAGGAATTACTACTGGTTCTGCCCATATGAGCCTTCTTGGTGCTTAAGATGGTCAGAGGAGGCCCACCTCTCAGTCCTATTGCCGGCACAGGCATGGCTAATTTGGGCATGAGAGGGGGCCTTCTCTATGGTTGCTCCCAAGTTATGGAATAGTCTCTCTTGAGAGGTTAGTTTGGCCCTCTCTTATCCTTCTTCCAATAACTGAAGGTCCACTTTGAGGCAGGTTTTTAACCATCATGACTGAGTTCTTGAATGCTGTTTTTAAAATTAAGATAGTTTTTAACCTTTTATAGGTTTTTAATCATGTAATGCATTTTAATCAGTTTTATTGTTTAATTATTTTTAACATACAACTTGTGTTTTTAATTCTGTTCTTTTAAATATTATGAGCTACCTTGAGGCCCCTTACTGGCAGGAAAGTCTATAAATAGCACAGACAGACAGACAGACAGACAGACAGACAGACAGACAGACAGACAGACAATATGGTTAACTTTTTTCAGACTGTTCTAATCAAAATGTGCAAAGTCATTCACAAGAGCCCTGCTGTGGGAAGCAAGGGTGGCTTCGGGGTGCAGTGGGTAAACTACTGTACTGCAGTCAACACTGTGGCTGCAAGGGGAACATATCAATCTAAAATTAAGGAGTGCCCTGTGATCTTGAGCTGCCTATCTCATTCCCACCCATGGTTGTAATTGACTTTACATCCTGCACATCCTTTACATCTTGTATTTCCTTGATAAATCCAACACACCTGAAAACTGAATAACAACACTGCACAAAACAGGGTTGTTAGTATTACTGCTGTTTTCCAGTACTGTTCCCAAACAATTTGGGAAAAGAATGCAGGAATGTATCGGGGGGGGGGGAGACATGTTTGTACAAGTATGGCATCCATTTGTTATCCGTTCTTGACAGTCAATCCCGCCCCCTCCAGAAACTGAAATCTGTAGAGATTTTTTTAAACTGCCCAAATGTTTCCAGCTGAGATGAAATGAATTAATAATGTATATAGCAAAAATCGAACATTAACTTCTGTGGTTATATATGTCTGGTAATTGTTAGCTTTCTTCAATTTCCCTCATTTCCCCCCAAAAAAATGCCTGCTCCCACTCACTGCCACTCCCTCTGACAGCCCCTGTTTCACTTCTGTTCTGACTGTGCTTCCATAAGCATTTGCATTTTATGACTCTGTACAGCTGAATGTTAAGTAAATAAGTTGGAAAAAAAGCTAACCCACAATACCGGGCTACAGTTCAGGGACGATGCAACCCATGCTTCCTACGTCACAGTGTCACACTAATATATAGGGTGGATTTTATTTACGTTGGCAGACTAATTTTCAAAGTGTGCAGAAAAAAAATGATTTTGCACAAAATATAAGTGTTCAGTTGAAAAGAGTATCAACTGGTGTTACCTTTTATTTTTGGCATGGATAGCCTACCGCTGAAGCACAACAACATTGAAATTCAAGATTCCTTGTTTTCTAGTTTTGTAGTTTTCATAGTTTCCTAGTATTCCAGAAAGTCCTTTAGCAGACAGCTCCTGCATCATCTGTGCTATGGCTGCCTAGGACATTTGAAATGTCAAGTCCTAGTGATCTGATGCTGGGTGAGTGTGCCAACCTGGCTGGATGAAGATGGGGAGTGGTTAATCCTTCTAAGCAATGACCACCTCGGTTCTCTGTGTGCAGCAGCCAAGACCTGAAGTCAGTCTTTCCCAAAGTGTGTGCTGTGGCTCAGAGGGATGAAAGGAGGCCCACCCACGAGTGCCATGGCATCCTCTCATCCCTTTCTCCCTTCCTCCCTCCCCAAAAAGAATCATACAGGACCTACTTGCAGTTTCTCTGCAGTCCCTGCTAGAGATGGGCACGACCGAGTTGTTAGTCGGTTCCGTTTCGGCTCCGTTTTTCCGAAAATTTGCAAAAATTAGTCAGTTCGTTTTTTCGTTTTTTCATTGTCATTAGTACTGGTTTGGGGAGGGGGTAGCGGGCTCCTGGAGGGAGCTGCAGGAGTCAGCCAGAGCCACAAGTGACGGACTGGCAGACTCTTTGCACCCGCTGTGTCTCACGTACTTGCATGTAGTGCAATGCAAGTAGATCTGCTTAGGTTAAGACGGGTTAGCGGAACGGCTAGGGTTGCTAGTTACGGGTGAGAGGGGAGAATTGGGGTGCACCTCTGGGTGCCTCTCTGACCCACTTAGAAGGACAGTGTACTGGCGTATGGGGTAGGCTTAGGGTTCGGGTTTGGGCTACGATTAGTGGGCTGTTTATTCCGATTGGCACATCCCAGAAGTCTCTGTGGTCAACCTGGCCAAGTGGCCATGCGATTGGTGGAAAATTTGCATGGTCTACTCCCATTGCAAATGTGCAGGTGTAAAAAAATAAAATAAAATCAACGGAGACTTTTTTTTTGCAAGAAAAACCCACTGCTGCTACTGTAAAAATTCAAGCATTTAAAATAGCCAATTTTTGCATCTTTCTGTGGTGCTTTGGTGGGGTTTTGGGCAACAATTTCAAAAAAAATATTGCGGTCGCCATTTTGGATCCCCCCCCACCGCATGGCAAATGGATGCGCCCTCCCAGCCTGGTACAGTCAGCAAAACCTGGCCATGCGATTGGTGGAATGGCTCCAAAACTTTGCATGGTCCACTCCCATGGGCGAGCCCATCATTGCGAATGCGCAGGTGTAAAAAAATAAAATAAAATAAAATAAAATTTCAACATACTTTTTTTGCAAGAAAAACCCACTGCTGCTACTGTAAAAATTCAGGCATTTAAAATAGCTAATTTTCGCATGTTTCTGTGGTGCTTTGGTGGGGTTTTGGGCAACGATTTCAAAAAAAATATTGCGGTCGCCATTTTGGATCCCCCGCACTGCATGGCAAATGGATGCGCCCTCCCAGCCTGGGTACCAACAGCGCAGCAGTAGCAATAGCCAAGGAGAGGGGGGGCGGGGAAACCCACCCCCCAAATAAAACACCCTTCTGGCCTGGTAGGTGCCCTCAGACAGTTTTCGCCTACTTTTAGGGCCAGGAATCAGGTTTTTTTTTAACTTTTAAAAACTTTTTTTCTGTGCCGCTTGGCATTGCGCGATGCAAGTTTCAGACCAAATTGTTCGTTCGTCGGTTCGAGCTCGAATTTGTGGAGTAATTCCCGTTTCCGTAGAGTAACGGATACGAGTAACGGAAACGGAAACGGGAATACCGCTAAGTCGTGCCCATCTCTAGTCCCTGCATGATGCAGAGAGAGGGAATCCTGGCCCAGACTTCTTGGTAAAGGACTGGGCTTCCTGACCTCCTGTTCACAAAAGAGTCTTCGCTGAGCAGCCCCACCTGCAAGAACAGCGGGACTTCTCTCTTTTTCAGGAAGCTGCTTCCCTCTGAGAAGTCAGGACACAACTGTGTTTCCAGTTAGCTACCTGCATATAGCATAGTCTCCGGTTCCATTTAGTGTCAATATATCTTGGGTAGGCATATTCATGTATTTTATTTTTATTTTGTTTTAATATATTTTTTCAGGCAGTGGATAATTGAAACTGCAGGAACTGATCCCATAGTGATGTGACTAACGTACCATACTGGGGAGCCAGGGCAGGTGAAGAAAGTCAAGGAAGCAGCAAGTCAAAGACGTTTGGGAACCACTGTCTGAGGTGGAGTAGCAGTGGTCTAAGCATCCTCCTCACCAGGTGCTATGTGGTGCCATTTCCTGGGTTTAAAACTGTCTATTTCAAACTGGCCATCTGGTCTAGAGTAGAGGTTCTCCTTGTGTTATTATTATCCACCTAACTGATCAGTGGTCTCCCTTCCTGAGAGAGATGACTTGGTCTTAGGTGTGGGATGTGAGTCCTCTTGGTTTGCTATGATAGGGACCTTTAACATTCATGCCAAAACTATCCTTTTGAGTATGGCTCAGGACTTCACATCCACCATTATGGCCAGGTTCCAGTGATATCTAGTTCTACTCATTCTGGACCTTAGATGGGGAAAAGAGCAATGATGATGGGAAAACCCAAGTGGGTCCAAATGTGGGCAAGAGTCCATTAAAAAGTTCATTAAAACTAGTGGTGCTGGTGCTGTTAAAGACAATTTTCTGCAGTGCTATAGTGGAGTTTAGTAGTAATAGTTAAGGAGCTATTATTCTCTGAATCAGAAAAACTGAAGGGCGGGACTGGCTAAGCGAGTAAGGGTTATGGTAAATGCTTTCTTGAACTAAGGTTCAATGTGACTAAATGAGATAATAGTAAGACTACTGCTGAAAAAGTATTTCCACTGTACTGCTAAATCAGTACCAGCTAGTCTCCAGTGTTCCGTTCCGGCTTAAGGCCATGGAACATATGGAGGCTTCCCAGCAAAAAAACCAAAGTGAACAAACACAATAAAACCCACCACCTTATCCATAATTCCTAGATAAGATGAAGTATTGAGGTCTATTTTGATTTCGCTTCAAGCTGTTATGGAATGGAGACACGTCTGATCACCTTGGTGGAGGAACTCTGCCACAAACTAGGTAGGGAAAAATAAACACCTGTTGGTTTTGTTTGATGTCTCATAAGTTTTAGATACAATTGACTGTGGTAGTCTTCTTAAAGCTTGTTAAAGGAGGAATGGAAATCCCCTTTTGGAACAGCTTTGCAGACTCCCTGCCTATTTCCAGGTCCGATTCAAAGTGTTGCTTACAACTCATAAAGCTCTCTATGATTTGGGCTCAGGACATTTGAAGGACCATTTGAAGGACCTTGCACAGTCCATGCCCGCCTTCAAGGAAGCACTCAAAACCATGCTTTTTAGGGAGGCATTTGGCAACCTTTTAACTTAATTTTATTTACTCTCTGTTGTTTTTTGACGCCTCTTGCCGAGGGTTTTCCCTCCTATTGTCCTTGCTTCTTTTTGTTGTTTGTATTGCATTGTTGTTTTAACACTGTTGTAACCTGCCCAGAGTTCCGCTGGAAGATGGGTGGTATAGAAATAAAATAAAATAATAATAATAAATAAACGTTTCTTTGTCTTCAAAAAACAACTTCTATGTGGACCATAATGTCGCACTGGAACAAGAGATACAAAGCAGGTCAAGTTTTCAAGGGCCCTGAATAAAACCTGACAAAATATCAAGGAACTAGAAAATAAACTCTTAGCTGACATATTTCCTCTTCGTTTCACCTTGGATGGAAACCAATTAAGTTGCTTCTAGACCGTTATGCCTCTCCTCCTGAGAACACTGTCTTCTTGTTGTTGTTTTTCATTGGATCAGTTGATTACATTTTGCCATGCTATAAGATAAAAGCTCCTGGATCTGTCAGAACTTTGCATTATAATATCTAGCCTGAAGAACTGATCTGTACTGCTTTGAGGTCCACAGAGGAAAGACTGAATATGAATATAATAACTGAATTGTGGTTCTATAACTAGTCAGAGTCTTTGGTCTCTCAGCAGTATCGAAGCTGAAGGGAAAGAATGTACAGGAATGCTGGAAGAATTACAGACAGTATAAGGAAAGTGTCAATGACAGCTAGAGAAAGACAGGGGCAGCAACAGACATTGAGCTAAAGGTAGAATTGTTGTGTACCATGAAGAGGTGCTTGCCGTTTTCAGAGTCCCAGATTTTAAATAATCTTAATGTGCACATACACCTGTCCTGTACTAGCAATAAGCAGTATGTATGAGAATTATGCTTTGCCTTCCTATCTCCAGCCCACCCCTCATCCCGCAAATTCCTACAGGCATTCCTGTTATGCAATAATTTTGCTATGATAGAACTGAGTGCTGTTTTGTGGTGACATACATGCGCAGGAACATGGCCATGAGCCACATTTTGCCACCAAAACATGCCACCAGTTCTCTGACAAAATGTAAGTGCAGATCAGCAATAGAATGCTGGCTATTTCCAAATAAATGCTCCAGAAGGCATAAGAGAGATTTCAAGACTCCTTTCATCAATCTTGCTGGGCTGAGGTACAACTCATGGATTTCCTTTCGCAGGCAAGACCCCCATCAAGAGCCTCGTGGCGCAGTGGTTATATGCCTGTACTGCAGGTAAAACGGTGCTCACGACCTGGGTTCAATCCCTGGTAGCAGGCTCAAGGTTCACTCAGCCTTCCATCCTTCCGAGGTCGGTAAAATGAGTACCCAGCTTGCTGGGGGGGCAATGTGCAGCCTGCACACTGTAATTAAAATTGTAAACCGCCCAGAGACGACTTGTAGTGGTATGGGGCGGTATATAAGCAGAACACTTTTTTTTGCTTTTTCAGACAAGCACCTGTCAGACAGAGAGAAACGTTCAGCTAAGTGCCATCCAAGCTGCACTCCACGTCTATACAACTCACGTGCACTTTATTATGCTCAGAATCATCTTACACTTAGTGTTTTTGTGTGACAGCATGCACTACGTTTCCCTTCTTCAACTTCTATTCTAGTACATTGCACATTGGGGAGTATTTCTCCCCGAAGTAACTTGCTGTTAGTGCTACAAGATAGTTAAACATACACCACATTTTAAAAATGCACCACCTATTACAACTAATAAATAAAAGTGTTTAAAATCCATTTTAAAAGGTAAGATGCACATTCGTTTTAAAAGTCCTTTTCCAGTCAGTTCTTTACTAAAAGCTGCCTAAGGAGGAAGGTCTTGGTCTGCCGCCTGAAGGATATTAGGGAAGGAGTCAGCTTGGCCTCTCGTGGAAGGTGGTACTACAACCAGGGAGCAGCCATCCCGCCCCCAAAAGCTTTTTCTCGTGTCCACAACAGATACGTCCTCAACTCATAGAGATGTTTGCAAGCCACAACTGGTGTACAGTAGACACCATATTTATCGCGGAGGTTAGGTTCTCTAAACACCTGCGATAAAGGAAAATCCACGCTATGCAGATGCCTGAGCGACCTGCCCAGCAAGAGTGGATAAGGGCAGGTGCCGAGTGGGGGTGAGACACACCACCCGTCTTTCCACCTCCTGCCACCTGCACTTGCTGTACTCTACCCACTCTGAGGTCTCCGAGGTGGCGGGAGGAGGAAGATGGGTGGAGTGTCTTCCTCCCCTTGGCATCTGCACTTACCACTCTCGCTAGGCAGGCCTCTTCTCTACAAATAAAAATCTGTGCTATACTGGGAACTCAATATATGAACTGCAATGTGGCAGAGGACTACTGTAGTGGATTGTCATCCTTAACATTAAGGGAGGTTAATGTCTGAATATACAGTACTTAGTTTGCTATTACTTTAACTTTTTTGCCATTTGATTTTCTTGCACTATTGTAATAGTTTATACTTCTGTGTTCTATGTCATTATAAGCATTCTGCTGGAGAAGACATAAACCAACAAAAAGAATATGTTTTAGCCTGGAGTATGGGGAAAGCACCTTGCTGTAGTGACCACCTGTACCAGTATAGTAAAAGAGAACAAAAAATTCTTATTGTATTGCATTTGTGTCAGCAAACAGCTTGGAACACAACTCTGGAATTTGCACTCACTGGTAAGCATTGGTGAGAAATTTCAGAAAATTCTTACCTGATTTGTTGGAAGACACAAGGAGAAATTCTACAACAGTTTCCTAGAATATTTGAAAAAGTATCAATTTTTCTGCAGGAGTTTCAGGGCATGTCAGAATTTTTTAAATAATATTTTTGAATTGACAACATTCCAGTGTAATCAAGGCTGCCTGTTTCGCTCTTCCAATTATACATATTTTAATCACACTGCTCTTTCTCAGGCTGCCAACATCTCCTGACCTAAAAAAGCTACATGAGTGGAATTCATGATGGTACCTTTTTCTGGATTGTAACAGAAGTGCGGGAAGCTGGGGAGGCTGATGGCTGTGGCAGAGATTATTGTAAAATTAAACACTTGATGTTTGACTATAACTCTCATTCACTCCTAAGTAGTATAACCATAAAAATCCTGAACATTACCCTTGAGAATTTCTCCCCAAATGTATCATCATTGAAAATTATTTTTCAATTGTGTGTCATTTATCTCAGATCAAGGGAGTATAGTCAAAATTTTCACAAAAAATTAACACAGCTTGCTGTCTTATGTGAACAAGATGGTACTTTCTCGACACCCTGTACGGAAGCTGATTAGGCTGACCTTTGGATCTTACATCAGCACTGACCTATTCTCCTGAGCACAAGGGGCTGATCCCATGTCATGTCGAGGCATATTGTCCAAGTCTTTATTCCTTGTTCTAACCCCTAGGCACCTGCTGTTTCACTGTGACATCTAAAAGGGCCAGCCCTCCTTATTTACAACCATCTATGAATTCTCTTCCACTTCATTTCTCTGTTTGCTAAAATACATACCGCATAACCTTCTGATATAGAAGCTGTGTCAACTGACTTAATATAGAGAAACACCCTTTTAGTTTTTCTGCTTTCAACTTTCTGTTCAAAGAAATGGCTTCAGACTGCTGTTGGTACTTGTGGATTTAGCACTTTCTGTTCCACATGACTTTGGAACTTGTTCACACTGTGCCAGCCTCAATGCTCTAACTGCTTCTGTGTTGTACTGTTTACACTGATGACTCCATGACAAACTGTTGTGCCTGTACTCCTCACCATGTAGCCTAGATTTCCCAAATAAATCTTTTGTTGTTGTTGTTGTTTCAATTCCATGGTTCATGACATTCAAATTGAAACAGAAGACTCCTGGTACCCATGTACAAGAGCAACATCTGGAGTAAAGGCTCACTCACGCTCCATTCAGGGCTAGAGCTACCACTAGGGCCGTTACTTCACGAGCCGCTCGCTTCGCGGCTAGCCTTCTTTTCTGTGCGAATCGATCGTTTCAGTCCGCACGCTCCTCCTTTTTGGCTGCGATGCCACCCCGACCACGCCCCCTTTACCGTGCTCCAAGCGGGGCGAGTGGTTCCCCTGGCTGCTGCCGGGAATCTTTTCGCTTCGCATCTTGCTTCGCTCCCAACGTCACGTGTGGTCTCGGTTTTTGGCTTTTATTTCAAGTTTTTTAAAAATATATTCAAATAGGGATATCGATGCATCGCTATATCGTTTCATCGCTTTGCGCTGTTACTTCCTCGCTCGAGTAGGGGCGGCCGCGGCGGCGGCAGCGGCGGCGGCGGTGGGAGCAGGAGGAGCCGCTGCAGCCTCGCCCAGCCAGAGCAGGGCACCCGGGGCAGGCAGCGTGCAAGCGGTGGAGGGCGGGCGGCTGTGCCATGCGGGGCTCCCCCCGAGTAGTGGCGGCGGTGGGGGGGCTGCTAATGATGCCAGGAAACAGTTGAAATCAGTAGAGCCATTGCAACTGACAGTCCAGCATCAGTGCATCGATACGCCGTCAGTAGGAATTTTTTTAAAGGACGGATGGGAAATAACGAACGTTGAAAAGTGGCATGCGAATGCGACGGGAGCACGTGAGGTTGTGCTCGAATCGGTCCTAAAACTGCAGCTCGTGAGTACTGAGAAACAGGGGTGGGAGCGAAGCGAGAACACGTGACCCTGGCTCCATTAATGTCATATGGGGTGAAAAGCGGTAAGGAAGCATCACTAACTTCTGAGTGTCTTCCGAATAGAGATGGGCATGAAACAAACCTTTAGTTTGTTTCGTTATTTGTTATTTGTTTTGTTAAGTAATAAAATGAATAACAAACCCCAGAGTGATTTTGGAACGAAACAAACTGAGCCGAAAAAAATTAGCTCGGTTTGGTTCAGTTCATTAATGGCAGTGATGTCTCCTACCTGATGCTGGACGTCTTTGGTCTTCCTAGCTGCAGGCGGGAAAAGCTGACTGGCCCATGCTACAGCTGTAGCGTGGGCCATGTGCTCGGAAGTAAAAAAATAAAAATAAAAATAAAAATAAAAAATAAAATAATATAAAGGAGCACCGACCAGGCCCCAGGGGTGGGCTGGTCAGCACCTTAAAATAAAAAAGCAATAATATTAAAAAAAAAACCAGTGCTGACTGGTCCCCGGGAGATGCGCAATTGGCGCTTGAAAAATAAAAAAGGAATTTTAAAAAATGCCAGCCCACGCTACAGCTGTAGCGCGGCCAGAACTGAAAAGTAAATAAAATAAAATAATAAATAAAAAATAAAAAGGAGCACCAACCCGGCCCCAGGGGTGGCCAGGGTGGCACCCTAAAATAACAAAAAGAATATTAAAAATAAAAGAAGCACTGACCAGGCCCCAGTGGCTGTGCGGTTTGCGCTTGGAAAAAAAAAAGACACCCCACGCTACAGCTGTAGCACTGCCAGAACCCAGAAGTAAAAATAAAAATTAAAATAAAATAAAATAAAATAAAGGAGCGCCGACTGAGCCCCGGGGGTGGCTTGGTCGGTGCTCTTAAAAAAAAGAAGAAGCGCTGACCTGGCACCAGGGGCCCGTGGTAGGCGCTTGAAGAATAAAAGAGGCACTGGACCCACTGCTACCACCGAGGCACTGCCACCGCTGCCGGCGCTGGTAAGAACCTGAACTGGTTTGGGCTCATACAATTTTTTAAAAATTCTGTATGAACCCAAACCAAACCAAGGGTGGGCCCGAACCAGACAAAACCAAACCATGGGTTTTCTGGTTTGTGCCCACCTCTACTTCCGAATAGTGACATACTATCACAGGGGATAGAGTGTACAGATAAGCCATTGCTGAGAAGGAAGTCTGATTTTGTTTACAAAGATGGCTGGAATTTCCAGAGGAATTAAATGGTTCAGAAATGATTTTTGTCTTTAAGTGAAATGACCTTTCCAGGAATTTTCTACAATTACTTCAAACAACAAAGAGGATGATAAATTCCAGTCTTCATTTATTTTCTTTAGTAGCCATGGGCTACATGACAACTTTCTCTTTCTGCTCTTTCCCTGATGGCATCAAATACCACTTGATTGCTGTGACAGCTGTACAAATAAGGATGGCTAAAAGGACTCATTATTACTTTCAACATAAATACTGAAAAATTACTAGATTTAGGCTTATGGTGTGGTACGTATCCTGAGGGTTCCCCCCTCTTTTCAGAAGCAGACTCCTCTATCCCACCATTGGCCTAAGCACCCCTTTCAGGTCAGTACCCAGATTGCTTTTTATTAGAATAATCAGATCTGGATAATAATGGGTGCTGAATAATCAGATCTGGATAATAATGACAAGTCTTAAGCTTTGCAAAGAAGATGTTTGCCTCTTCTGGCCGAGGATCTTCAAATTGTGGAGGCTGAAGCAGCAGCAATAGTAGTGGTGGTGGTATCCTGCCTGGTGGGAGGGGCGGATATTTGACACAGTGCAAAGGTCAGCACAATGCTGGGAAAGCAGGGGCCAAGCAAATGGGACTCTGGGGGTCCCCTCTCAGCACACCAGGAGCTCTTTGCATTTTTCTTCAAATGAGAGAAACTCAGTTGAGATTATCTCTCTCTCCCTCTCCCTCTCTCCTCCCACCCCATTCAACTGGCTTAACAGAAGGAGTTTTCTTTTAGCACCAACTCCTAAATGCTCCCTCCCTTTTCAATGTGCATTTAAAAATCATTTTCTAGCAATAGATATTGGGTAATTTCTTCTTTTGTGGGTGACTTACAGTACCGACCATCATCACAGAGAACATCCACATTGACCTGTTAATGTTATTAAAAGCTTAGGGAAGCTTAAGCAATTGACATCCACCAAGTGCTTGGATAAGTTACATCTTGGCACTAGAGATGGGCATTTCATTTAGGAACCAGTAGGAAATTAGCCACGCGAGCCCAGGTGGTCCTCGGAACTAGCGGATACATGCAGATCCAATTGCTTTACCTTTCTCTGTCTCGCGCAGGGTTAAAATCCAACAAGGAAGCACACTGCGACATCATCTTCCCTGCTTTGTGCTCCTGGCCAATCAGATAGGGAGGTGGGATGATGCCTGTCCCTGCACAGCTCCTGATTGCCCAGCATCACAGATCTAGCACAGAGGACGTTGCAGCATGTTTCCTCGTTGGATTTCAATCCTGTGTGAGACAGAGTATCAGCCACTTCTGAGCACCACCTGAGCTCAGATGGTTCATTTTGTAACCTACTGGTTCTGAAACAAAATGCCCGTCCCTACTTGGCACCATAATTCCCAGAAGATCGCAGTGGTTGGCTGGAAGCTGCTGTCTGAGAGGTTGTTCTGACTACCCTTCTCAGCAGGTTTGAGAGCTCTTAAGAGAACTGGCACTGCAATGGAAAACCCAAGGGCACCTGGGAACAGGGCCCATTTTACATTTCACAACATGGTCTTCCAGAAACTGGAAAAGGCTTTTGGACTACATTTTCCAGAATTCCTTAACTACTGGTTATGCTGCCTGGAATAATGGAAGTTATTGTCCAAAAGGAGAGTGACATTTTAAAAACCTTTTGTGTCTCACCAAGAGGGGTTATTGCAGGAAGGATCTTTATGCTAACTTCCCACTCCACTGCAGCTTTGATACCACGTGTGCTTCCAGTGTTGAGCGGTCGTAGTGTAAAACATGTGGCTTGACTTTTCAGCTGGGATTTGCATTAAAGCTCTCAGATAACCGCTGTGTAATTTTCGTTCACTATGGATTCGCTCATCCCACATAGGAGATGGTGTAACTTTCGCCATGTGTATCAGCTCAAGGTCTTTCTTGTAACCATGCAAATGTTGGGTTGCCACTCTGGCATGAGTGTTTCATTCACTTTGGATGAAATGTTTCATTTGCACTCTGGCCAGCAGCTTTGACACCCTCCCTACCGAGTAATTGCTGTCTGGGCAAGATAAAACTCGAAGAGAAACTTGATCTTTCTCAAGTGCTAGATCATTCTTTTTCACTTCTCTAGTCTGTGGCCCTGTGTATATTTTGTGGCTACATGCTTATTTTCCCTGTGTTGTACTTTGAAGTAAACATGTTTCTCATCAGCTGAGATCCAGTTTTGTGTCTTTGTAGAAATAGGGGGAAAGGCTAGATGGAATCTTACAATTCTTATCCCAAGCAGAAAATATTGGTTATTATAGCCTCAGCAAGTCTGCTTTTGGCCTGATTTCTAGTCATATTTTACTGGCTAGTAATGTCTCTTGATAAACATCTGAACTCTTGGGACCTCACCTGAGAACTATGATTTATCAGATTGGAGATCTTATGCTATTTGCTTGCATGTACTTTGAGCCCAACCTCCCCACAAAATGGCTAAATAGAGGAAATTAACTCTTAATTAAATAAGAAGTACTCCCTCAGGACATTATAGCAATCAAGACAGGTTAAGATACACTGCCTATTGCCAAAAAGGAAATCTGTATACTCAGCATAGGAATGCGCTCCAAGACTTTCTGGCTCAGAGATCTTGTTGCAGGGAAATCTAAAAACAAGGTCTTATGTTACATGTTTAAGGCACAGACATTAAGGAATGAATTTAATCAGCTTAGACATAGAAATCATTTCTCTTTACTGAAGAAATAGTCTTGTTCTCTATACATAATTCACAGTAATTGTTGCAGACATCTAAGTTTCTCAGTGAATAATTTGGAGTAAAATGTGGCTACCCATGGCATTTTTTGCACTGCTGTTTTTCCACATAGTCTGAAACATGTGATGCATTTCAGCTTTGGGAGAAAGTGTCAAAATTAAGTGAAGCACAGATATTTGTAGGTTAAAAGAGAAGATAAGGGGCTGTTCGAGAAGCCCCAATACATTCCCATGTCAAGTTAGGGTGTCCTAGAGAAGCTTACCTTGGTGTTTAGGGGGCTAAAATATCAACATTTGAACAAAAATGTATGTGCGCGCGCGCACACACACACACACACACACACACACACACAAATTTGCCCCATCTTTGCTATTCTTCTACGAACAAACAAAAGCCTTTCTTTAGAAAGGTGAGATAAAAATATTTTAAATAAATAAATAGATAAATCCTCTTGTGCTCCTCTGCCAGTGCAACAAGAGGGACACCATCAGCAGCAGACAGCAACTGCTTAAAGAGTTCCTTCTCAGTTTCAGGGCGCACACAACCTGCATGCAATGAGACAGAATTTCATGTCTTCAAAAACAAAATATGAACATCTTTTGTTATATCTGCCACTGACAGTGGTGTCATTTCTGCTGTGCAGGTGAAGCTACCCTAGGGTATTGTCCATGGTGTTATGTCACATGGAGAATGGTGACATCTGACCAGACCTATAAGCATATTTCTTTTTGTCTGTGTGACAGTAGACAGTAGACAGCATCAGGTTGCGCTTGTTGGAACTTAACCAGAGGTTCCCAATTCTAAACATTCCATAAAAATAACTGTACATCTTGCTCTTGATAGTAGAGATGGGCACAAAATGAATTTTTTATTTATTTCGTTATTTGTAATTCATTTTGTTATGTAACAAAATGAATAATGAACCGCCCCTTCCAACGAAAATGAAATGAAATAAAAAATTTCATTTTGTTCATTTTTTTTGTTCCCCCGCCACTGCTAACCAGCCCCCCACAGAGGGGGGTTCCAAAGTGGTAGCACCGATCAACTGTAGTGCAGCCACTTGTTTAAAAAAACAAAAGCACCCTCAGCCGGCCGTGCTACAGCTGATCGGTGCTTGGGGCTCAGACAAAATCAATATATAAATAAAAATCCCACCTTCCCCCCCACACCCAATCGGGTGAGGGGAAAGGTGTTTTGTTTTTTTGTTTTTGCTTTTTTGTTTTTTTGGTTTTTTTTTTTTTTTTTTTGGTGAGCCCCAAGCACTGAAGCACAGGCTTGGAGATGGCAAAAAAAGTTTAAAAATCACTATTCTCACCACAACGATTATTAAACTTTTTTTTGCCAGCCCCAAGCCCACACTACAGCTGATTGGCACTTGGGGCTCAGGCAAAAAATAAATCACTCTTTTCCTCCACCCGATGGGGTAGGGAGAAAGGAGCGATTTTTAACCTTTTTTTTTTTTTTTTTTTTGCTGAGCCCTAAGCACTGTACAGCAGGATTGGAGCTGGCAAAAAAGAAGAAGATATTAAAAATCCCTCCCCCCCACACCCCCTTTTTGGCTGAGCCCCAACTGTAGCTACAGCTGATTGGCACTTGGGGCGGCAAAAAACACTTTACAAATCCTGACTTTTCCTGCCCCAACTGGAGCGCAAAATTACACAAGCACCCCCCATAGTACACAAACAAAAAAAGAAACGAAATGAAAAATGAAATGATTTTTTAAAAAAATTATTTCAAATGAAATGAAACAGAACAGAACAGAACTAGACGAAAAATGAAATGAAACGCTATTTTAGCATTTTGTGCCCATCTCTTCTTGGTAGTACTCTTGATAGAGAGCTGAGTTGCCCTATAAGTGAGAAACATAGGAGTACTCGAGATTCTACCCAACCATAATGTCTATTTTGAGTTTTCTTGAGTTTTCCCTATTACTTTGGTGGTGGAGGGAGATACTTCTAAAGTAGTATTTTACAGTACAGCATTAGTCAGTGGCACTATGACAAAACACTACCAATACATGATAAAATTGCAAATGACAGGTGTGGAGTATGAATTGTTTATTTTGTCCTATTGGTTTATTTTCTTTCTTAAAGTAGACATGAGTTTAACACCCCCCTGACCCAAGAAGACATTTTATTTGGCAGTTTATCCTGCCAGTGTGAGGAGAACTAATGCAACAATGCTCTTTCTAAATTTATCCCCTCCCACCCTATAAATGTAGTGCAACACTTAGACTGTACTAAATATGTGTGCCTCTAGTTCAAGATATGCTCATTGCTCTTAGCTGTGTTTGTTTACTTGGCATGCTTCTGTCTGAACCATATTTGCCTGTGTCTCAGTGTTACCTCTTCTTTCTTTGTTTTTAAAGAGAGGCAAGTAAGAGAGGAAATGAGGGAAAATATGATTGAATGGCTTCGTTTTATGAAGGGATGGAAACGCCTGAGAGTTCAAGGACTGCAAGACAGAAAATACTGCTTCCTTTCACAGAAAGAATGTGAGTGGAAGTATCCCTGAAGGAGGTTCATCCTGTTGTTGTTTCAAGGATCCTGGCAAAGCCAGTGTTTGAAAACCACCCACGAACAATAGAATGAAAACAGCTGTGCAGCAAAACTTAATCTGGTTAGTGCCTGTGAAAATACAGTGTAGGGCGATGAAAAGGTTACTGACAGTGGTGCCCTGCTGTGCTACAATGCATGCAGGTGCTGTGAGTGTATTCCTAATTGCATCATATCACTGATGGTAGGGAATTAGAAGGTCATACATGGCCCAGCCTCTTGCTCCAGTTGCATATTCCATAAATGGAACTGCCGCCGACTTCAGTACATCATTCTCCAGGCTTCACAAGATGGTAAATTGCTTCATTGCCTTGTACCAACTGACAGAGGCCCCTCACCCTTCCAGATTTCCTGAACTCCTAGGTAGCCCCATGGCATTGGTCCATAGCTTTATGGAATAATCTCTACCACCAATGCAGCCATATCACATGTTCTTCCCTGGAGAGGAGCCTCGTGATACAGTGGTTGAACTGCTGTACTGCAGCCAAAAGTGGACTCATGAGCAGGGGTTCAGTCCCAGGTAGCCAGCACATGGTTGACTCAGCCTTCCATCCATCCGAGGTTGGTAAAATTAGTACTCAGCTTGAGGAGTTGGGGGGAATGTGCAGCCTGCACATAGTTAAATTGAAAACTGGCCAGAGAGTGCTTTAAATACCATGGGGTGTTAGATAAGCAGAACACGTTGCTTTTAGCTTACTTTTCCTGTTGCTTTATGTAGGCCTGAGAGTAGTTTTGATCAAGTAGAGACAGAGAGGACATTTGGATGAACAAAAGGATGTGTGACACTATGCCTTCAGTGATTTTAAATCATCTCACAGCACTGCTGTAGAAGCATCCTAGTTTTATATACTGCACTACTGAAAACTGTTCCTAAACACAACTTTTCTGATTTAAAAAAATCTTAGGTCTGAGGAATAGTCACATTTCACTGAAGTACAGTGAACCCTTGTATAACAAATGGTTTGTGTAACATAAAATCTGTACAACATAAAAAATTCTGGAGATAGGGGAAATTTGCTTAACAGAACTGCCTATGGGGCAAATCCATACAACATAAAAATGGGATTACTCTGTTTTCAATGCATTCCTATGGGAAATTTGTATAAAGGAAATTTTGCTTAACATAATTTCCATTTGGAACAAATTAATTCCTTTATACAAGGTACCACTGTACAACTAATTACTTTTTAAGTACCACTGTCCAGGTTGTAATTTCAATATAATGTTTCCTCTTTGGGTATTCTTTAAAGAAGGAATACCTTTTGCAGCGGGATCCTAATTTCTTGCTCGTGAGATTATATTTCGGTTTGCTTTTGTAGAATTTCAAAAAATTGACTTTATGTGAAAAATGTAAAATATACAAATATATTATAGGCCACAGAGGAACAAAATAATCCTTGAAAATGGGAACTAATGAAAACTCATGTTTTAGTAGTGACTTTTTCAACCAAGTGCAGCAGTCTCATGAGTATGGTTGACGTTGTAAAGAAGAGTAAAATTTTCATGAAATATGTCATCCATATCCATTCCTTTTGGGAACATTAACTCTGAAATCACAGCTATCTTCACTTTTGGTTGGAGGCGACTATTTAATTAGACCTCTGTGTGCCTAGCCATTTAAAAGGTGCAATGCTATTTTGGTTAATATAAATTATGCACATGTTGCTGGTGATCCATGGTGGTTTCCCAACTGCAGCATGATTCTTTCCATTTTGTGGGGTTGTTGAGATTTTATGAGTGACAGGAAAGCTTATGAAATTGAGAGAAAGCACCAGGGAGGGAAAAACAAGAGGCATTTCATACATCCCTGAATGGAGTTTTGATGGAATGAGCCAAGAGTGAGTGTTGTTAGGCAAATGGTGTGCAATAGGTATTATTGTAAATGACTTGTATGCTAACTTTTTTCATGATGTATCTCTCAATAGCATACTAACAGAATAACCTTGATGCAAGCCATAAACTATTATTCAGAAAAGTATCTAAATCTAGACTCTAAAAGTCATGTTCATACAATCATGAAATTGGAAGAGCCCTATAAGGCAATTGAACACCCCCACCCCCACCCCTTTTAACCCATCTGCTTTCCCAGAAGATACTGTCTTTCCCCCTTAATGTTCTCGTATATGCTTGGATCCAACAGTCAGTGCATGTTACTGATTATGAATGTAACAGGGCTTTCAAAGTCAGTGAGATATTTAAGGAGTGGTTTTATCCACAGCCCCCATAAAAACTGCTGGATAGATCATTAGCTGGGACCTCTGACTCCGAAGCCAGAGGTTGGGAGTTCAATTCCCCACTATACCTCCTTGACAGGGGCTCGATCCATAGGGTCTCTTCCAGCTTAGCAGTTCAAAGATCATTGCTGTTGTTCTTGCTGCTGAGGGTTCAAACCCAAGGCTCTAAATCGTAGTCTATCACTCAGTCCACTGTATCACATTGAGTATAACTCTGTACCTCTCCATAATATCATTTCTGACTAATTTCCCTCAGATCTTTTTAAATCCAGTTTTGAAGCATTGGGTAAATCTCTTGAGTCTGTAGTTAAGTGTTTGCATGTACAACAGAAAGAACCAGAAGTATTCAATGTTTGATTGGGGTAGGGACCATTCTTCTCGTACCTTCAAAAGTACCATGCTCACCAGTGATGCTATGTGAGGATAATGGATGCTATATTTTGAAACACTCATTTTATCCACCAGTAAGATTTCTTTTCCTTTCTTTTTTTGGTTTCATTATATTTGGCTTCGTAATGAATGAGTGATTCCAGCAAGATCCTTGGCAGCTTTATTTTATTTTCACATATGATTTCTCATTCAGTATCCAGATATGCATTTGGGGAGGAACAAGTTTGAAGCACCACATGGCTCATATTATCTGGCAGATCGACACGAAGCCTTCATTCAAATTTCAGAAGACATTTTATTTAGATGTGTTAAATGGGAGTTCAAATTGTTGTAAAGTCTTCAGTGCCCAGGCAGGAAAATGGTTCTTCCTAAGAGATAAATATAGAAGAAAGCAAGGGAAAGAAGTTGATTGCAACACATTTGCCCCTTCACACAATGCTGTTTATTTTTATACATTGTGTTTTCACACAAAAGTCTAACAAAATGGTTCAAGCTAATCTATACACAGGCCTGTAGACTACAAGCAAACTATTTCGTATGCAGGAAGCATCTGTCGATGGTGAAGGGCAAAGGTGAAGTGGGAAACAATGGGGCAGTTTAAGGGAGAATGATTGACTATAAGAAAATCAGGAAGTTCAGGCTCAAGAGGAGATCCAGGAGTCCCACTTCAAATATGAACTTCTAGGGAATTAGATATGCAAGGCAGTGCCACTGATGCCAGCTAGACCATTTAAGCCATGAAGGGATAGTCTCCAATTATTGTAATGAAAAATCAATAGCAGCGTGTTCAGGAGAATTGGGATTAAAGGGAGTCAGGAGAAGCAGGTTAGAGTTTAATAATGAATCAAATAGAGGTTAAGCATGTTTTTCAATCACAACAAAATCTATTGTTCAAACAGTGGACCCTCAAAATGGTTTGTATAACAAAAAAATCTGTCCAACATAAAAGATTCCAGAGATAGGGAAAATTTTCTTAACAGAATGGTCTATGGGGTGAATCTGTACAACATAAAAATGGTTGTGATTAGGGGATTACTCTGTTTTCAATGCATTCTTATGGGAAATTTGTATAAAGGAAAGTTTGCTTAAGATAATTTCATTTGGAACGAATTAATTCCTTTATACAAGGTACTAGAGATGGGCACGAAACATAAAATGGCGTTTTGGTTTTTCGTTTGTCGTTGAGAGGTCTGTTTCAGTTTGTTTCTGTTTGTCGGGAATTTTTTGAAAAATTTCGTTACCGTTTTTTGTTTTTTTGTTTGTCGTTTCTACCCGCTTTTTGCGCGATTTTTAAAGCATTTCCGTGCGCAGGCATCCCCCAACGCCCCAGACCAGAGGGAAAACACTAAAAAAATGGATGCTGGCAGAGACACAGTATAGACTAGGTATGCAGGGAGGCTGCAAATGCAGCGGCGGGCGTTGCCCAGGGTGAAAGGCAGCCGCAGAGTGACTGCACTGCAGGGCAGGGGAGGGTACTCACCAAGAGGTATGCAGCACGCACGCACACAGGGAGGCTGCAGGACTGAAGCTAGAGTCGCAGAGACAGCAATCCCACCCTAACTCCCACCAGAGACTGCAAGGAGGATGGGGGGCTGCCAGAACTTTTTATGCCCTCTGTGGCTGCCAGACCTGCCCGCCCAGTCTGCAACTTGGGCATGCTATTGGTTGAACATGATCCCACATCAAATGGCTTGCCTCCATTTTGTGGCTGGTGGCGACATCCATTTTAAAGGGAAAAGAAAAATACATCGCGATGGGAGAAGACAAAAACAAATGTTTTAAGGAGCCCAACCCCCCTGGTAGGTATTATCAGACAATATAAATAATTATCGCTGCGTTTTTACAGATGTCCAGGGCATTTTTTAACATTTAAAACAGCTCATTTCATTGCGCGTCGCCATTAACGGAAACGAAACGTAACGACCACAATTTTCGTTGTTCTGTTCGTTTCGTTTCATTTTCATCACAATTTTCGTTTGTCATTTCGTTACGTAACGGAAACGAAAAAATGTTCGTTCCGTGCCCATCTCTACAAGGTACCAATGTAATTCCAATGCCCAGAAGTGCTTATCTGCAATCTGAAGGGGAAACTACAACCAGCAGCACCCTGTGTGGAACATCTGATCTCATTCAAAGCCCCCAGGAAGCTCTCCCCTCTTGTCTTTCAACCAACAGGCTAAGATTTTCCTTTTCAGGCAATCTACGAATTTGAACAAATGCATTTTCTTATGGCATGTATGTGACTGAAACACAAAATGATGAAATGCAGCTGAAAAAGACCTACTGCAAGAATCTGGCCTAAGGTATAATTCCAGTTATCTTAGTACAGTAAGGCTTTCATTAAACCCCATAGCACCTTAGTTGGCTGGTCTTGTCTACAAGATGGCACCCAGACTGGTTTAGTGTTGCACCTCTATTATTTGAATTGAAGCCACACCACAAACCATATGGGTCTCTTTTTTACTCTAGACTGTTGGTGGTTCTCTGTAAAGCAGGGTTTATGGTCACCAGAGACATTTTATGATAAGAACAACTGAGTTCCAAGCCACTATCCAACTTGGTACTCTATAGTCTCACAAGTTAGACACTAGAGATGGGCACGAAATAAAAAAAAATCGTTCTGTTATTCATTATTCGCTTCATTACATAACAAAACAAATAACAAAAATTGTGATGAAATTGGAACGAACTGAACAGAACCACGAAAATTAGGTTCGTTACATTTTGTTTTCGTTAATGGTGACGCACAATGAAAAGGGCTGTTTTTAAATGTAAAAAAGTCCTCAATATACATAAAAACCCAGAGACAATTATTTATTCTGCCTGATAATACTTACCAGGGGGGTTGGGGTCCTTAAAACGTGCATTTATGTCTTTTCTCAGATCGCTGTATTTCTTTTTCCTTTAAGGGGAGTTAGGGGACATCGACCCAGAATGGCTCCCAGATGCCTAATATTGATTTCTTGGGTATTAAAACACCCTGGACATCCGTAAAAACACAGTGATAATTATTTGAAATTATTACTACCAGGGGTTTGCGGTCTTTAAAACGTTTGTTTTTGTCTTTCTCCCATCGCAATGTATTTTTCTTTTCCTTTTAAGGATGACACAGAATGGATTCCAGCCACAAGATGGATGCAAGCCATGTGATGGGATCATGTAAATTCTTGGACAATTTCAACCAACAGCATGCCCAGGTTGCCGACTGGGTAGGTGTGGCAGCCGCAGAGGGCATAAAAAGCTTTGGCAGCCCCCATCCTCATTGCAGTCTGTGGTGGGAGTTAGGGTGGGATTGCTATCTCTCTGACTCATTACTTTAGGCCAGGCAGGCAGGTTTGTGTCTCTGTTTTCCTGCTGGCTGCAGCCTGGCTCTTAGTGGAGAGAAAGAAGAGATTTCTCTTGCAGCCTCCCTGTTGCGTGCATACCTTTTGGTGAGTACCCTCCCCTGCCCCACAGTGCAATCACTCTGTGGCTGCCTTATGCCCTGGGCAACGCCCGCCGCTGCGTACCTAGTCTATACTGTGTCTCTGCCAGCATCAATTTTTTTAGTGTTTTCCCTCTGGTCTGGGGCATTGGGGGACGTTCGCACGCAGAAATGGTTTAAGTCGCACAAAAAAGCAGGTAAAAACAAAAAATGAAAAATGAAAAAAAAAACGAAATGAATTTTTTCCCAAAAATTCACAAAAGATGAAAACGAACCAAAACGGACCCACAACGAAAAAATGAAAAAATGAAATGTAATTTTTTCAATTCATGCCCATCTCTATTAGACAGCCATCTCTTACAAAGGCACTTCACATCCCTTGAAGCAGCCAAAATATCTTACTATGCTGTATTTTTGAGAGTAAGAAGGCAGTTGATTCTATAAGATTCTTTAAGATTCCAATGATTCTATAACTGCTAGAATAATTTTGCTCTTTAGTACAGTATTTGTATCTTTGGTTTCATGATTGGCTGGCCTACTGTTGGGCAAAACCATATGGCCCAGGAATTTTGGATTTGTGCTCCAGAAAGTAACATTTCCAGTTTCTACACTGAATTAGGTGACCTTAACCTTCTTTAAAGAATCAGTCCATTGACTGCATTGTTTACAGGGTCCAGGCACAGTTTAACTATGCATCTCAATGTTTTGCTCATGTGGGAAGAATAGTACAAAGAATAGTACTTCCACAGTTTCAACCCAGGGTACTCAGGTTATCCTTTAGCTAGCAAGTCATTTTGCGTGTCACCTTCTCACCTTCTTTGTAAACACTCCTGGAAACTAGGCGTTAAACCCAGTGGAAAAGTCTATCTGTTAGCACACTTACTTAATGAGATGGTTTGGAGGTTGAGTAATAATTCTTCTGTGCTTCTGGAATTACACAGCATGGTTATTTCAAACAAATGAAGGTTTAACTTGGCAGGGCAGTACTGCAGTTCCAGCACAAGATGTGTGTTCTTGATAGACATTCCTAGCATGAAAGATTCTCATGTTGACATAATCTATTCCTTGTGGGGAGAAAGTGCAATGCCCAGTCAAGAAATACTGGCAGGGCTAAATATATATTCACCTTTTTGTGAATGGGGTTTTGGGAAAGCGGTTTCACTAAAACTATACAGATAACCCACGTATAAGTGAATGAGGCAGAAAACAGGCATGCTCATTAATTTATTTATGGGAAAACACAGATCATTTTGTCCTTTCAGTGCTTACATACTACTCAGAGTTGGTACCAACAATTAAAAGTAGTAAATAAATAGATGAACAAACAAACAAACCCAAATAACATAAAACCAGGAGAAGGAAATACCTACTTGAACAAGAGGCTTTTGGAATGTGGGAAATAAAGCCAAAGAGAGTGTCAGCCTAGCTTCTGAGGAACATCAGTGTTTTCGTGTCACGGGGGAGAAACCCTTAAATGTGTGAGATTCAGACAACAGCTTCCCTGTGTTATACTTTGTTGCACATGTGTAGTTTGCTTTGACTGTAAAAGGAGAGCAATGGATCCATTTCCCTTATTCCTATGAGAAGCAGTTCTTTTCATATGAAGCCACTATGCCTTGACAGTGTAAAGCGGAGGGAAAGGCAAGAAAAGAGTGCAGTGATTATGCTTTGCAATCTGCAAACCCTACACATTGACTTTTGAGGCTTATGAAGAAAGCCTCAGAGCTTGGAAACTCATGCGCAAATTGTGAGGCAGTGGGTTTGAAATGAATGTGGAAAGCATTGATGCCTTGGTGTCATTCTGAGTTTTAATATATATTTTACAAGTGTTATCTAAAATGTAGGGATGGACAAGAAATGGAAAAAATGATGCTTCATTTTGTTTCATTTTGTGCCCACCCCTGTTTCATTTTGTTTTATTTATTTATTTATTTATTTATTTATTTATTTATTTATTTATTTATTTATTTATTTATTATTTTTATTGAATTTATACCCCGCCCATCTTCCCAAGGGAACTCTTGGCAGCTTACAGGAGGCTGATCAAATCAGCGACATGTCAAACAACAATACAACAAAAACAAATGAAACAACATTAAGATAAAAACATTAGCACCCTTATCAAAAAACATATGTGGCTCTAGTAAGAGCATCACATTAATACAACTAACTAGCAGCAGCAGATGGCGGGGGGGGAGGGGAATTAAACCTGGTCACCGAAGGACTCGCAGAACAAGATGGTTTTCAGTGCTCTGCGAAAGGTCAGCAGGGACTCTGCAGAGCGTACTTTGCTGGGGAGGCTGTTCCACAATGAAGGAGCAGCCACCGAGAAGGCCCGATTGTGGGTAGAAGTTCTTCGGGCCTCTTGGGGAGTGACAACCCGGAGTGAGTGCGCTCGCGACTGCCGAACTTGTCGGGCTGAAGTTGATCGCTGGGCGATCCGCTCTGCCAGGTAGTCTGGGCCCAAGCCATGGAGGGTTTTATAAACTAAAACCAAGACCTTGAATCTGATCTGGGATGCAACGGGCAGCCAATGCAGGCAGGCCAGAACTGGGGTGATGTGGTCATAACGACATGCACCCACCACCAGTCTGGCCGCCACATTTTGTACCCGAGAATTATAAAAATTCATATGAAATCAAATGAAATGAAATGGGGAGACACCAAATTTGGTGCCTGGGAGCCATTTTAAAAACTGGCCCAGGTGCCTATTGGACCAGTTTTAAAGGGGGCCAGCCCATGACAGCTCGGCAGGAGGCCACTGAAAATGTTCAGGTGTAGCCGGAATGAAACAGTTTGTTTTAATTGGAAAAAAAATGACTGCTTCATTTTGTCTGTTACGAAATGCTGCTTCCTCATTTTGCTTTGTTTTTTTTATTTTCTTTTGTCACAAAATGCTGCTTCCTCATTTTGTTTTGTTTTGTTTTGTTTTGTTTTGTTACATAACAAAATGACAAAACAGCATTTCATTTTTCATTTTGTGCCCATCCCTACTAAAAACCACTTATGCAAGGAAAAGCGCTCAGGATCTCAAATAGCCTCAGTTCAATACAAAGCAAAAGTGTTCTGCTTATATACTGCCCCATCACAGCTGGATTATGACCCTAAGAGGCGCTAAACACTTAAAAGATTTTGGTGCCCCCCTTGCAAGATGAATTTCCTGTAAGATGAATACAATTTCCAGGAAAATAGGCATTTTTTTTCACAAGATGACAGTTTGCCTACCAGATGTCTTGAGGGGTGGGGTTTATGGGCGTGCGAAAATCAAAAAGCCGGTCTTCCATCCTGGCTTTCCCAAACATGTAGCACCCAATCTGCGGGTGCTACATGATTGGAAAAGCCAGGACTGAAGCTGCTGCCAGCCCCCCTTTATTTAAGTCCCTCCAATGGGAAACTGTGCCTCTTAAGATGAATTTTTCCTAAAACAAATTGACCCTGGGAACCAATTAAATTTGTCTTAGGAGGCACCACTGTATATGTAATTCGGAATACAGTGATACCTCTGCTTACAAATTTAATCCATTCCAAATGCATGCCCTTAAGCTGAATAACTTTAAAGTAGTGGTACTGTATCTAAAAAATCAAAATAAAAAAAATTAATAAAAAAATAAAAAAATTAAATTTTTGTAAGGCGGCAGTTAAAATGCCAATGGTTTTCCGCTCTTTGGTCAAATTGCTCTTAAGTA
The DNA here is from genome assembly GCA_037367245.1 of Phrynocephalus guinanensis. Taxonomy (NCBI): domain Eukaryota; kingdom Metazoa; phylum Chordata; class Lepidosauria; order Squamata; family Agamidae; genus Phrynocephalus; species Phrynocephalus guinanensis. The sequence goes on from CM074733.1 coordinate 124,796,104, forward strand.
GAGCCACTCTTAAGTAGAGGTACCACTGTATACACAATAATAAACCATTAAATAAATTAAGCAAAACTTACAGTGAGATGGAAAATATTGTTTGTTTTTGTATACTTCCACTTTATTCATATTTGAAAAGTTTTCTTATTTGTTTCTAAAAAAAATTGCTGCATCCCCTTATAATGCCCAGATATGTTAGCAGCGTTGTCATAAGACTAACCCCTACATTTTGAAAAGTTTAGCCTACATATGTAGGAAATGTAACATGTGATTAGCCATTTTCTCACCAGTATGGCCTTTCTTTTCCAGAAAAGTTAAAAAGTGTTCAATAGGCTGTCCATCTTTTTAGTACATAAGTACAACACTGATATGTGATATGTGATATGTGATTGATATGTGATAGATTGGTGTTGAATCAATGGACAAACTAAAATAAGAAGATTTTACTTCATCAACAATGAATGCTGGTAAGACTTGTCAAATGGCCCATTGTGGTGTTGACAGTCAGTGAGTCCACAATCAATCCAATAAGCCATATTATAAGCAGAGAAATCAATCCACATCTCTGGATCCTTTGCTACACTTACTTCATCTTTTACAAACAGAATAATTTTACCACCAGCACATGGCCCACAAAACTTTCAATTTCTGCAATTATTTCAGTCCCAGAATGTATTGTAAAGTAACTTGAATCAACATTTGCAGAAGTATCAAGAGAATTTACAGGCAAAGAGATCAGAAATGAGACATGTGTTATATGAACTTGCTTGCGACACCTCAATGATTCTAATGCCATCATGGTTTGATTATGAAGTGATCAAAGTCGTATTTACTGTATTCATGTCCTCTTCTGATGACAGAGATTGGTTTTGACCTAGAATAGGTATATCATGTTGCAGGCCTGCAAATACCAGGCAATTCCTGGTTCAATCTCGCCCTGATCCTGCAGTTACTAGGACTATTAGGACAGTGTAAAGTTACAGTGTTAGCATGTGTGTTGTTGCCTGTTGGCATACTGGACGCTGAGTAAGCTACTAGCCCCCCTGCACAATCTCATTCTCAGTGTACAACTGACTGCATACAAAGTATCCCCTGCTTTCATTTATGGGGGTGGGATTCCCCCTTTAATTTCATAACCCCTGGTGGAGGTCTACACTCTCTGAGTGCTCTTGTTATTACTAGATATATATCTGTATGTAATTTTTTTCATTTAATGTGGGGCCCCTTTTTGTGGCAGTGGCGGGGGGCCATGGGTGGGCGGTGGCCATGGGCGGGTGAGTGGGCGGGCGGCGGCATGGGCGGACGGGCGACTGGGCAGTTAGGATATCACTTAGGATAGAGGTTCTGTTCTTGGCTTGCACCCCAAATGTGTGTGGGTGCAAGCAAATTGAAGTTGGGAAAATAGAAAATAAATGGTAGTATATAATATATTTTTAAAATAAATCCACACCTCCCACTCCCAGTCGAACCTCCCCCTTTATTCAATATCAGAAAAAAATCCTCACAAACTGCCAGAGAAACTGCTATTCCCTTCAGGAGACAAAGCTGCAGGGAATCAAAGAAATTATTTTCTAAATTCAATTCCCTCCCTCCCTGCCTAACTTAAATCCTAAAGCCTCCAGCCTCCCTCCTCAATCTCAATCGGATCACACCAGCACCAGCAGCCAGCCCTCCTCCCTCAACCACATCCATACACCCGACTGCGATTTCTGGAAGGTGCCTCGGATTTTTATGCCCTCCAAGACATCCAGAAGTGTCAGTCAAAAACCTGTTGATGCCATTGGTGGAATGGTTCAAAAAAATTGCATGGTCCCATCCCATGCCCAGCCCAAATGGGCAGGTCTAAAAACATAAAAAATAAAATAAAATAAAATGAAATCAATACGACGTTTTATTGCTATAAAAACCCCACTGCTGCTACTATTAAAATTCAGGCATTTAAAATAAATAAATTTCACATGTTTCTGTGGTGATTTGGTGTGTTTTTTTTTAACCACGATTTCAAAAGAAAAATTGTGGTCGCCATTTTGGATCCCCCCACCCCATGGCATGGCGAGACGATGAGGATGACCCCCCCCCAGCCTGGTGCAAGCAGCCCAGGACAGGAGAAGAGGGGGGGAAGGCCGGGGACCCCCCAGAAACCACCCCTCTGGTAGGTGGCAAAGCCTCAAGCAGGCATATTTTCGCCTGCTTTTTGGCCGGGAGTCAGGTTTTTAAAAAAAAAATTTAAAACTTTTTCTTTGCTTCGTATTGCACAATCGCCATGATGCTACAAACGGAAATGAAAAACCCGACCAAATTTTTCTTTTTTCGGTTCGAGTTCAAGTTCTGACGGCTTAATTATCGTTACCGTTTCTGTTACGTAACGGAAATGATAACCAAAAACGGAAACGACAATTTTGCCGACTCATGCCCATGTCTACTTAATGGTTAATCCAGCCCTGTGCCCCACAGCACTTAAAGCACTCTCTAGGTGGTTAACAATTCAATTATGCAGGCAACACATTGCCCCCTCAGCAAGCTGGGTGCTTGTTTTACAACCTCAGAAGGCTGGAAGGCAGAGTGAATGTTCATCCTGCTACCTGAGATTGAACCCCAGGTTGTGAGCACAGTTTTAGCTTCAGTACATCAGTTTAACCACTATGCAAAAAGGCTCCTACATACTAAAACCTGGAATGGATTCACAACTGACTTCCAATTACAGGTCACTAATTTATAATTCACCTTGATTTCACAATACCCTGGCCTGAATAAGCTCCTTAGGTGGACAATGGCCTGAATAGGCTCATGAGATTACATGGAAGTCCCACCTATCCAACCCTTCCCAACACCCATTAGCTGTGGCGTTCTTGGTGGAAGTGTGAAGTGCTTCTGATGCCTGGAGATTGATGAAAGGGCAGCATGATTATGCCTGAGTCCCCCACCTGTTGAGAGATGGGGGGTTGGAATTCACACATGAATGGCTTCCCTGATCCCTCTCTTGAACCACCTATTTTCACAAGAAAAGAAGTCCAGTTGCAATGACTCAACATCCTCCCCTGGATGACTGAGAATCTTCACAGACATACGAACAAATGTTAGTTTTGGGAGAGGGGAACATACAGCCAAGAATTCTATCATTTTGCTCATTCCTTTCCTGCACAAACCTGGAACTAGGACTGAAGGTGACTGAAGTGAACAGATACGTTTAGAGGATATACCCAGTTATATATGCTGGAAGTTCAGAAAGGACTGAGGTTTGTGAAAGCAGAATAGTTTGTTTTGTTCTTGGACACAGGGAGAAGGTTCACCAAAGTTGAAATCTGGCAGGATGGGACCCTTGACCTCTACAGACAGCTTTTGAAAAAATCCAAGTTTTATCCCTTCTTTCCAATGATTTTATTTCCAGAAAGAAAATATGTTTATGTGTATTTTCTTTTCTTTTCCAGTTTTGATATCCAACCTCCTTCCCCCTTCCTTTTTGTGATTTGGAAGACAACCTTTTTGTGTTCCAGTCTCAAATTTAAGCTAGTAGCAACAAGAAACATGACATCCACAAAGAAGCAGATTGCAAGAGTGTTGTGTACGAGAGGCCCCTCTCAAGTATTTTCCAAGGTCTCTGAAAATATGCCTCGTGGTGGATCACATTTCCCTGGTGCTGGCAGGAAGCTGAATCCTTAGAACTACCCAGCTACTAAAAACACAGACCTAAAATCCCTCCTCCCCAACCCCCACGTTTGCCTGGGTGGGAACAAAAATTCTTATGATAGATACACCGTGGGGGCTTTTAAGCTTTTTGACCACAATGCTTCCATTCCCTCCTGGCTGTCCATCACAAACAACAAGAAAGCCGTCCAGAGGACAATGCTCTGTTTTGTTTTGTTTTTGGTTTGGTTTGCTGCCTGCGTGACATTCCTTTGCATATACTGGATAGCGTTAGGGAGGAAATGGCAAGTGATAGCTAGGGAAAAGGGGCGGCGGGGGATGGGTGGTGGAAGGCAGAGAGAGAGAGAGAGAGAGAGAGAGAGAATCTGCAAAGGGGTGGCTCATCCAAGAAAATTGAAAATATGGCAACTATTAGCTTCTGCTTTTCTCTGATTCGGGGAAAGCGGGGCAATGAGACAAAAGGCTTTGAACAACAAACATCTACATAGTTCAAAGCCTCGATCAAGCCTGAAGGCAGCGATCATCTTTTAAGAGCCACCCTAAAGCAATATCTTGCTGCTAAAATGAAAGTGTGTGTGTGTGGGGGGGGCAGATGTTGCTCTTTGATATTTGTCCACATTCAGTAAAGTGACTGGGGAGGAGGAGGAGGGGGGCCTCTCAAGGCCGAAGCATGAGCCCTCTTGCAATGTCATGTCATGTCACGAAATGATCTTTTCTGTGTAAATTAAAACAAGAGAAACTGCTCCACTCTTCTCTGTTGCAAAGGAATGAGATAATGTAATTTCCCACCATGAATAAAAGAGGCCCGCCTCAATGTTTTCCAGGAAGGGGATGCTTTCTTTAGACAGAGGATGCACTGATCTGCTCAGAAGCTTGCTGGATTTTGCTGTCCCAAAAAGGATGCCACAAGGTCACTAAGAGATGCACTGGTATCAGACTCAAATGACCCAAACGTAGTGGTCTAGAAGGGAGAGAATGGGTCTCGACCTCTGAAAGCATAGGGTTGGCTGCCTTTTGGACAGAGCCAGAAACGTACCAGGAGGTTTGCAAAAAGTATCTGGTTCATTGGTCTGGGTTGGTCAAAACCAACAAACCAAAATGAACCAAAGGAATGTACTTGTAAAAATGATTTTTGCTTCAGCAGTTTGTTATTTCCCATTTTCTTCCGCTTTACCCCCACAGCCTGCTCTCCACCCCCTTCCCACTGCCCCCAACCCCTATCTAGTCTAGCCAAGTCCTTCTCCTCCTCCATCATCATCCTGGTAGTGGCAGCATGGCCAGGCACTACCTTTTTGCACATGCACCTGACTCCCAGCTGATTTCCCTGATCAACTGGGAGTCCCCACATGCTCAGAGCATGCACATGGTTCGTTACGCAATGAAATCACAAATGAAATTTGTCCCTAAAATGAAACAAAACGAACAGAAACGCGGGGATTTTTGTTGTGCGTTTCGTTTCCATTACAACAATGAAGTGAGCTGCTTTAAATGCTAAAAAAATCACTTAAAATTGGAATAAATGTTAATGAAACGGTAACAAACAGGTAACGAAATGAAAATGATTTTTTTTGCCAAAAATTCGCAAACCACAAAAACGAACCGAAACGGACCTCTAAACGACAAACGACAAACGAAACTCCATTTTTTCTATTCATGCCCATCTCTAGCAGTGATAATGTGATAATTATTTGAAATTATTACCTACCTGGGGTAGGGGTCCTTAAAATGTTTGTTTTTGTATTCTCCCATTGCAATGTATTTTTCTTTTCCCTTTATGGATGACAAAATGGATGTCGCCAGCCACAACATGGAGGCAAGCCATGTGATGGGATCGTGTAAATTCTTGCACAACTTCAACCAATAGCATGCCCAGGTTGCAGACTGGGCAGGTCTGGCAGCCACAGAGGGCATAAAAAGCTCTGGCAGCCCCCGTCCTCCTTGCAGTCTCCAGTGGGAGTTAGGGTGGGATTGCTGTCTCTGTGACTCTAGCTTCAGTCCTGCAGCCTCCCTGTGTGTGTACCTCTCTGTGAGTACCCTCCCCTGCCCCACAGTGCAGTCACTCTGCGGCTGCCTTGCACCCTGGGCAATGCCCACCGCTGCCTTTACAGCCTCCCTGCGAACCTAGTCTATACTGTGTCTCTGCCAGCATCATTTTTTTTAGTGTTTTCCCTCTCGTCTGGGGCATTGGGGGACGCCTACGCACGGAAATGCTTTTAAAAATCGCACAAAAAGCGGGTAGAAACAACAAACGAAAAAACAAAAAAACAGAAATGAAATTTTTCCAAAAAAATTCACAACAAACGGAAACGAAATGAAATGGACCTCTCAACAACAACGAAACGCCATTTTTTTAATTCGTGCCCATCTCTACTATATATATATATATATATATATATATTGAGCCCGGGTTGGCATAAGATTACAATTGTTGTTGGGATATATTTCATTGCAAATTCGGTTTGGCATTGAGAATCCATTTTGCAAGCCACTTCAATGGGAGGAGATGAAAGGAGATCTAAGGAAAAAAATAAAAACATTTAACACACTCTTATCTTTAGCTTAGTAGTTAAAGTATTTGGTTGCAGAGCCAGAGGCTGAGTGCTGGAATCCCCATATGACATCTCTTGTGAGTAGAGCCAACCTATTTGGCCTTGGGCAAGCTGTACGGTCTTAGGGCACTCCCAAGAGAAGGGAATGGTAAATCACTCTTGTGTGTTCTGTACCTGGAAAACCCTGGAAAGGACTAGCATAAGTCAGAATTGACTTTATTTTGTACTTGTTGACCGCCCGATTTTCCTGCGGGAACTCAGGGTGGTGTATAACACGTTGCAAAACAACTTGCCCAAGTACACAATCCCCAAACATAACAAAACAAAACATGAATAATAAAAAACAGTAATGGTAATAAAATAAAAGACAAATGGGAATAAAAATAAAAATAAGCATTACTCGTCACCAACCATATAGCATGAACAAGATCCGACAAGAGAGGGCCGGGACCCACAGACATACAGACTAATAACAAAACCACAGTATGCTCAAAGGTCTTGCTGACACATCAACATCACATTTCACCTTTGTTGCTTAACCAGCTATTTCCCCACAAGTATAATGCTTGTTCTTTGATAACTGTGCAGTCTTATTTTAAACTTGCATGCTTTTTTATATTTTGCACTATAAACTGGGCTAATATTCTTCTGAAGATAAAGGCCACCTCCTTTCAGCAACACCCACAAACTGAACTGGTTGGGTTTCCTTAAACCACAAGGTCTGGGAGATGTGAGCCTTCAAAGGGCTGTTTACATGCTTCCTATCTGCAAACCACAAAAACATAACCTGTGGATCAGGCCTCCGTACCCATGACCCACTGACTTCTTGACTTCTTGAGGTTATGCATCCCAAGCATGCATAAGCAGGAAACGCCAAGCTGCTTCCAGCCACATCCTGGTGTGACTGCAGTATAAATTAGAACTGTGTGAAAACCCTGGGAAAAGAAATGTTTTGGCATTTATCTCTCTCTTTCCTTTCTCTTTCTGTTTAAAATAAGCGTGCAGAGTGAGAATGATCTTAAGGAAGCAATGGAAGATTTGAAACACTAGAAAAATGAAGACAGACATGGATAAAATAATGGAATGAATCTTTGAGAATGAGCTCCTACTGACAATTGCCATGAATGATGAGATATGTCCAAGATAGAGAAGGCATTGGGAAAATTACAGGGAAAGAGGCTAAAAGATCACTATTTAGACGGCGATCATACAGGACTGCTACTAATTGTTTTATGTTTGTGCCACAAGAAGAGTTTTAAGAGGCCTTTTGCTCGTGGTTCTCAGGACACAGGGGTCATAGTTTCCACTTGTAAAATAAATTGGTCCTCCTTTCCTCCTATAAAATCTTTTAAGGAAAATGACGCTTGTTAGGTTGAAAAGAACTTGCACAATTGTCTTATGGGAAACTGATAGCATGTTCAAATGTTACCGGGGGGGGGGGGGGGGGATATAAGTGACCAATAAGAACAAAATAATAGTAACATCAAAGCATGAAATTAAAAGAATATGGAAACAACACCATCCTCCCTGTACTAATTTCAGAAACTGGAGGTATTCCAAATTCTTTGGGTGCCAATTTAAAACAATTCCCAATGACTGCTTCCTGGTTCTGCAGGATATGCCAGCCCATCCACAAAGTTTTAGGTCTTGACTCTTTGGTCCTTCCCACCCAGTACTGGCAATGCTGAGAAATAAGAAGTGCAGTAATAGTAGTCATAGTAGCAGTAGCAGAGTAACAAGACTGGTGTGCTCAGTTATTGCACTTAGTTACCTTAAAATTGTCCATTGGTGCTTTTGAAATTAACTCCAGGAATTAGAAAGGTATGATGATCAAGTACTTGGCTAAAGTTCTCAAACTATACAATGGTTAAAACAAACAGTGTCACTATTTGCAGAAAACAAATTCAATGTGTTAGCTTCAGAATGTAAATATTATACAATGGTGATAACTAGTTTACCACACTTCCTTTCCCCTCTTTTTACAGCTCCTAAATAAGAAATTCTTTCTTTCTTTCTTTCTTTCTTTCTTTCTTTCTTTCTTTCTTTCTTTCTTTCTTTCTTTCTTTCTTTCTTTCGGGGGGGGTAGATTTCTGTTCCCAGAACCCCCACAGCTAGCATGAACAACACTGCCTAGGCCAGTCTTTACCCTCCATGCTCTAAACCAGTGGTTCTCAACCTGTGGGTCCCCAGATGTTCCTGGACTGCAACTCCCAGAAGCCTCCACCACTTGCTGTGCAGGAAGGGATTGCTGGGAGTTGCAGTCCAGGAACATCTGGGGACCCCCAGGTTGAGAACCACTGCTCTAAATCAACAACAATCTTTATTTGTGGCCACAGGCCCAACCAATGCCCTAAATCCATTTTTGAAGGCTACTCAGCTTTCCTGTGCAGTTTTTGAACCTTCATGAGGATCTGCAGGAGGGAGAAACACCACCCCCACCCCCACCCCCACCCCCACTCCACCTGGTTTCATGTAGAGAAACTGGTTGGTCAAGAGGAGAGGATGACTGGAGATGGTGATTCTATCCACATTGTAATACGATGTGGCCCACTGAGTCAAAACATCTGCCAAATCAAAGGGAGGCATGCACATAAAGCAAAAGGAAGTGAGCGATGTGTGGCTAATTAATGGAAATGTTCCTTCTTAGTCTTTGTTGTATCCATAGATCTCTTGCACTACATCTTGCTTCAACCTTCACCAGATGTAAACCGCCCAGAGTGGCCTTGTTGCAGGATGCTACAGTATATAAATCCAATAAATAAATATTTAATACAGTCATCCAGATTTCTGAGGTCTTTAGGGGACCTCTGCAGTTTTAAAGCACTACAGATGGGAAGGGTCTGCCAGATCCCGCTTATGGCATGAAAGTGTAGCACCATCAACAAAAGCTCCTGGAGGAATTTCTGTTTTGTATCAGCTTAATTTACAGAAAAATTTTTAGATGCCTGAATTTGGCTATCTGGCCTGAGATTAGTGATGCTTCATTTTGAATCAGCCTTCAGAGACTTTTCAAAATACTTGGAAAAGCACCATCCATAACCCAAGCGGTCCAGATTACATAAGGACATAATGCCACTGCCGGTGCAGTTCTTGCTTCACCTGTTGCACAGCACAGATGCGGAAGTACATCTGCTCTGCCCTGCTTTCCTTTAATGCTGTCACCACTTCACATTCTCTGAAGTTTTTCTTCTTGCCCGAGATCCCCAGATACAGGGAAGTATAGAAATATTTGAATACACAAACATCTTAGCACAGGGGTGTCCAAACTTTTTGCAAGGAGGGCCAGATTTGGTGAGATAAAAATGTGTGGGGACCGACCATTCAACCTGAAAGTGTGGGGGGGGGGAGAAAGGGTGTGGCCCATGCAACAGCCACAAATGCTCTGGTTTCAAGACGCCCAAGGATCTGGTGGCTGTTGCATGGTCATGGAATCAGCCCACGCACACTGCATAAGCTGCCCTCCCTCACAAGGAAGTGAGGAGGACACTGCAGCAACGGAGCCAGGGATGGGTAGGCAGGGCGGGTGGTGAGGGGATGGCCAGAGGCAGGGAAGGGCAAGCAAACCATAAAACTGCAAGCTGACATATCCAGCCAACACAGGGAGAGGCCAGCCAGCGTGGATGACTGACAGGCTGAGCTGGCAGGGAGAAGAGGCTGAGGGCCACTTGAAATTTTAAACCGGGCCACATTTGGCCCCCGGGCCGGACTTTGGACATGCCTGTCTTAGCAGAAGAATAAAAACAACCAATTTTTATCCTCTGGCCGGCTGTTCTTTGCACTATTGAGCTTCTCTCGGCCCGATCTTTCTGTCAGAGGTAGATGACCACTAATAGCCTTCATTCACAATTTGGCTTTGAGCTGTGCTCACCAGATGGAAGACTCTCCCTAATTAGTTAAGTCTGCTTTGGTGTCCAAACAGGAGCTGGCAGGCTTGACAGCTGCAAATACTTTCTCACACAAGAGACAAGCTCCCATGCCTCTGTAAAAATTAAATTCCTATTTAAATAATCAGCAAATCAGATTAACTGACAAACAAATTAAAACAAACAACCTTAAGGAAAGGGGCTTCCTACTAGGCAGTTGAAACTGGACTCGCCACCCTGCCCTTGATTTCAGCTTGGAACTGTCCGGGTCTTGCCACGAGCTCCTGTGATTATATATACCTGTATATTTGCTTCTCCCAGCCTTCAAAGCTGCTGCTGTTCTTTACATCACAGTGGCTTTCAAACACATGTAAAGGAATAATGTTGATTCTCCATTATGCTGCCTATGGCGGAGGGAGACCCGTAGCCAAAATGCAGGATGAGATGCTCTCCACTTCAAACACTTTACAGATTAATCCACAGCACTTTGATAAGCTTAGGCAACATATTTACAGACAAAAGAAAGGTTAATAAAAATGTTAATGACCAAGTATTGCAAAAAAAAAAAAAGTCTGAATGCTCATTGTGTGTGCTGTGAAAGGTGAAAATCTTGCACTAGAGTCTGGAAAATCCAGTTGCTATTGCTTATTCTGTATAGAGCTATGAAGCTTGATGGTTGATTTTTGGCTGATCTCTCTGTCTCACTCTGGTCTCCCTCTCCGTGATCATATTGGAGGCAGAATATGCTGGCCATGCTAGGCTGAGAGATTGCAACAGACAAGGAAACAGCAAGAATTTAAGTTTTCAGGAGGGAGGGAAAAAGAGATTTACTCAAGCCCCCAAATCAACCTCAAGTGCTGTACTTTTGCCCCAGTATTGAGCAGCTGGGGAAGGGGAAGGGGAAAGGAAGGCAGAGGTCTGCTTTCTGTACTGTCAAGTTGTGTCTGGCTTGTGGTGACCCTATTAGGGTTTTCAAAGTATGTGAGATATTTAAGGAGTGGTTTTGCCAGTTCAACAAACACATCACAGTGAGCTTTTATGGACGAGTGGGGATTCATACTGAGGTCTCCTGAGCCCGGGTCCCTTTATCCCCTCCTGAAGAAGAGACAAAGGAAGCAGACAACCCTCTGGGATTCATTGGCATTGCAGGGACTACCTCAAAGCAACATTTCATCATATCCAGCAGAATCACAACATAATTCCCACCCAGTTTCTTAGAAAGAGATGCTATGAAAGAAATGTTTTGAAAAGAACTTTTGAAATTGAAGGCAAAGACATTCAAACTGCAGTCAGCCCAAAGGCTGGGTGCTGGATCTTAAAGAGACTCAAGCACCATTCTACGTTCAGAGTAAATCTTTATTTAGCAAGATCTGCCATTAGACTTTTGAAGGCAATTGTGGTTAAGATTTCCCGTTGTGTATATGTCCTGCATTCTGGTGGGACTGGTATTGTCCAACACCAGCAGCTATCCACCTAGCAGCTGTATTTGTACTGGACATTATTTACTTTTCCATCTCCACACAGTCATCTGTGTTGGGAGGCTGGACATCTGGGATGATCACAGAGAACTTCCCGAACATCAAAGCCTGCTTTTCTTTTTAATTCATTTCATTTTATCTATCCTGCTGTGAAAGTCTCCTAGCCAAGTGGGAGAGCACCAATGTTCAATAATCCACTGTAATGTTCTTTCTCAGCCCTGTTCCATCATTCTCAAGTCCAGCATAATCAACATGGATAGAGGGGGCACTCACCCTTCACTTTCTCCTTCCAACGTCTGGGTGGAAAAGGCATTTCTGCTTGTGCTTAGGTGAAGATACTGGGAAACCTTGGTTCTTGCTGGTTTCTAGAACTTACTGGAGAGCAGGAGCATTTGACACACTGGTCACCTAAGCAAAACTACAAAGGAAGGATAGGGCCAGCTACCTCTCTCTCTATAAACATTTATGCTAAATTTAGTGGCAGTGAACCCTTGGCACTCCAAATATTTTGGACCACAACTGGAGGAAATATCTTATGAGGAACGGCTTAGGGAACTGGGAATGTTTAGCCTCTCTAAAAGAAGACTGAGAGGGGATATGATAGCTATGTTTAAGTATTTGAAAGGATGTCATATTGAAGAGGGAACAGGTTTGTTTTCCAAGGCTTCAGAGACTAGGACTCGGGGCAATGGTTTCAAACTACAGGAAAAGAGATTCCATTTGAACATTAGGAAGAACTTCATGACAGTTAGAGCTGTTCGGCAGTGGAATATGCTGCCACGGAGGGTGGTGGAGTCTCCTTCTTTGGAGATTTTTAAACAGAGGCTGGATGGCCATATGTCGGAAATATTGTGATGGGGTTCCTGCATGGCAGGGGGTTGGACTAGATGGCCCTTGAGGTCTCTTCCAACTCTATGATTCTATGATTCTATGAACTTCCAGAATTCCAAGCCTATATTGCCAATGGCAAAGGACTGTGGGAGATGTGGTCCAAAACATCTGGAGTGCTGAAGGTTTGCCATCAATAGAGCTTGGAAAATTGCTTTTTGGAGTACAGCTTCCAGATGTCCCAAGCCAACATGGCTATCAACAAGAGTATTTTAGAGTTACAGTCCCTTTTAGCTTCTTTTTCAAGTGGCCCAGCTACTGGGACTCTTCCCACAAAATGGATGTTGGTGATTTACCTGGGGTGAACAGAAGGGCTCTTATTGCTGTGCAGCTGCAGAGTGTCCCCAATATGGCACCATTCCATGGTATTTTGGGCACCATGGTATCTTGCACCCTTGTTCAGGCAGGCAGTTCTAAATGTAAGAAGTTAAAATGCCTGGTTTCCAGACTCAGCTGTTCAAATAGCAGTGGCATGAGCAATAGACCATGAACACCATAGCCAGGGCTCATGGCGGGCCCTGTTCAATTCATTCTCTTTTGTTCTGTGGGTGTGTTTGTTTAATTGGTATTGCAAGAACAACAATAAACATTTCAAGGGTTTGCTTTTAAAAATGTTCCACCCAAGCTGTCAACTGACCCGTCTCCCAAACCAGTCCCCTCAGTTCAGTAAACCAAGACGAAAAGCCCTGCAGCAGGTGTTTGACAAAGTGTCCCACAAAGTGTTTTTACTCCCAAGGAATCATTTTCAAAGCATTCCTGGACCCCATAACCTTCTTCTGTAAAATAAACCATACAGATGAAACCTCAACATCCTGGAATAAAAGGCACAAATAATACATAATATTCACTCCCAGAAACATTCACTTCTATCACATTTACACACATAATTGAAATTCTTCTCCCCATAAGGCCTTTAATCCTTTGTTTCTCTCCTGAGATTACCCTAATGCTCACCCTTGGGGAACCAATTTTGCAAGCACAACTCCTGTATTTGTGATTCTCCATCCACTGGGCCAATCGCCTTGTCCCACGGGCATAATGCTGGGAAACCAGAGATGGGTGCTAATTCAGGGCTTTCTTGCAGATCACGAACCCTCAACCCAATGTGATTTGGAGCCTTCACCTCCTTCCACCCCCATCACCTTGGAAAGCTTCAAGTTTGTTTTGGGTGTGGATATACAGAATCCCAAAGCTCCTTTTCAATAAAATGAAGTAGCACTTCAACCAATAGAAAGGGTGATATTGCAGACTGAGAGGTGACAGACAGACTGTACTTAAATTAAATGTTGTTTCTTTAAGAAGAACAACAAATGAATCCATCTAGCAAATTGTCACCTGGGAAATACTTGCTGAAAGACAGAACAAAAATAAAACAGAATAACAGTGGGTAAAATAGTAGTTTGTCTTTTATCTTTATTTTTATAAATACACATCATTTCTGGAATTTAGAATAGATGTTCTTCTGGCCCACTTTCTAAACATTTGGCAAATGTAAAAAATGGTATAGACATGGAGTAGGCAGGAAAGAATGTAATATCCAGATTTTCGCATAAGATTGAGTAAAGCATTATATAATCAGAAAATTGACTTGCAATATTTGCAGCAGAAACCAAGACAAATATGAGTTAAGCAGGATTCTCTCTCAGATAATTGTGCTTATATATGTGAGTAGAGTTCCATTAAACTTAATGGGACAAACTTGTGGATGCACATGCATAGCCTTGAACTGAAACCTTTATGGGTTTAGATATGATTCTCTTTTTCGTATTGGTTAAGATTTTAAGACTTTACTAAACTATTTTTAACTTTAGAAAACAGCTTCTTCAATAGAGCGAATGCTGTTCTTCTCTAAACAGACTCTGGTTTGGTTTGGTTTGACTCTGGGTTTTAAGACATGTCCAGTTGCAAAAGGCAAACACAGGATCAAAAACTTGACAAGTTCCATATGTCTTTCTCAACGCCTCTACCTTTGGAAAGAATGTGTTTCCCTCCTACCAGGGAAGGAGACAGCTTTAATTTTCTTAGTCTCTTGCATGAATTCGTAACCAAGCATTTAAAAGCTACAGTTGCAGAGCCTGGATGGCCCAGGGGGGTGGCAATCTGATATGGAGCTTTTCAGCCCTAGGTCACTGGTTTGAATTTGGTCGGGGTTGGTATGGTAACCAAAATTCTTACCATATGACAGTTGAACATAACCTTAAGTCTATTAATGAGTTGACGGTGTCTACATCCAGGCTTCCCAGCTGGCCTTGTTGATTTTTCAAATGACCTTCTCACCCTTGGATCTCACCCATCCAGGTCATTGCAAAGGCACATGGCTTGGGCAGCACTGGTGAGCTCACGTTACCCGTGCCTAGGCTGCCTTGGTGTACTGCCATTAGAACACCCATTGTGATTTCATTCCATGGCTATTTAGTTCTCGGGAGCCTAGAGCACAAAGTCAAAAAACTGCATCGTTTATGGAATATGTGAGCAACTCAAACTCAAACCCATAATTTCCAGTATAGGTTTTTAAAAACATGTTTCTTGCGGATCAAAGACTTAGATTTTACACGATGCCAAAACAAGCTATCCAGAAGAATTATAAATAACACACAAATAGCTTTCTCTATAATTACAGTGGTCAATTACGCTAACGGCAGCAAATAACTTTTCCTGCAAACAAATATTTGGGTAGTGAAGCTCTTAACTGCTGTATATATATTTTTTAAAGGGAGAGGCAAATGAGAAAAGTGGAAGTCACAACTTCCCTCAATCTGAAACCCAAACACATTATGTTAAAGTTGACTGTTGTTACTCCACCATTCTGAAGTATGGCTTAGATATATGCACATTTGTCTTTGTTATATACTCTGAATATTCAAAACTATAATGACTTACAATATAGTGGTAAAACCAATTTGATCGAAAGTTCAGTCAGCAAATTTATGAAGCCACAATACTTTTCCTCCTTTAAACTTTAAGTAGGTTGTTTGTTTTTTCTCAGTTTAGTAAATTTTGGCTTCATGGGAAAGGACACTCAAAGACAGGCCCCAGTCTCACTACCGTTATCTGCGCATCTTAATTTGATGTGTACTATTTTTTGGGGTGGTGACGTGATGTTTGATGCGCAGTTAGCACTCTGATGACAGGGGAGTATTTTACTTCTCTGCGTCTGTCCTGACTTGCTTACTGCACATCTTTTCCCCTTGTGGCAAATACCTGCATTGCAACCAGGTAGCAGTTTTTCTTGTTAAAATCAATTGTAATTGATGGTGGACAGCCAGTAAAAATTGTGCCGTTATGCTGGCATGCCACCAATTCAGTAGCATAAATGGTTACCAAGGCAGAACTACAGAAAGTGGCAGGAAAGGGGGTACAAATTTCATTGGTGTGAATATTCTGGAGTTGCACCTCATTTGATGTGTTAAAAACTGTGCATCAACAACAGAAGTATTTTAACAAAACCCCTAGGGGTGGTACAAAATGCTGAGGTTAAAGTGCGCTTGCGGGGGGAGGGGTTGGCCGGGGTACCAAAATATTGCTCATCGGAGTGAAGGCATGATCTTTTGCTGTGCAGTATTTCGCAGCAAAAAGAGCAGCAAAATTGTCGTGAGACCAGGGCCACAGTTTGCTCACAGGGCACACTTTATAATGCAATTTCAAATGCAAGCGTGCATTTGCCAAATGCATGGGGAGAACACAGTTGAAAGACTACCAGGATGTCATATAAAATGGGTATTCTGTTTTCAGCGAAGGCCTATGTTGTTGTTTTGTAACAGGTAGGTCAGCCTTTCATTTCAAACAGCCTTTCATTTCAAACAAATCTTTCCTAGAAGGCTTGGTTTATTTCTAAGTGATATTTTAGTCCACATTTCAGCATGAAACTAATTCTAAGCTATAATAAAATAACTGATGAAGAAGCAGTGCCTGAGCACAAGTAAACAAATTTAACCACTAGAGATGGGCACAAAACAAACAATTTTTGTTTCCATTTTCGTTTTTTCATTTCGTTACATAATGAAATGACAAACGAATTTTGTCTCTAAAATGAAACGTAATGAACAGAAACACCAGAAATTTTGTCGTCCGTTTCATTTTCATTACGGCAATACATTGAACTGCTTTAAATGCTAAAAAAATCACAAAAAATGAAATAAATGGTAATGAAATGGTAATGAAACGAACAAAACTGAAAATGAATTTTTTGCAAAAATTCACGAAAATTGAAACGAACCGAAACGGACCCCCTAAACAACAAACGACAAACGAAACACCATTTTTTTTATTCGTACCCATCTGTAATAACCACAGATTCAAAAAGAGGTGGTCAAGATACAATAATGTCCCTCCAGTCTTGTGGCCTACCAGAGACCCTTCCCCCACTGAATAAAATAAAAACACAGAATGAAAGAAAATGTCTATAAGGACTGTGCTTGTCCAGTAAGACAAGCCTTCAGTTTCTTTTGACAAGCAAAGAGGTTTTAGGAAAATGATAGTGGACTTCTAGCCATTTCTAGATTTCATTTTAGGGTGGTATCTGAATGCCACAGTGTGTTTCAGGGATGTGAATTTACTCCTGAACCCACAAAGATTTCTCACCCATTTATTGAAACACATGGCATATACATACACATAAGGCACACTGAATAACCAATTTAACACATCATTAAAGCAGTGGAACAGCTCCACTTGATACTGAAACTTTCTGTTGACTGTCCCCCTCTCTGTTATCTAGGCAAACAAAACCATCTTGAATTGCCCCAAGCTTGATATAAGAAGCCCAAACAGCCAGTTAGGAAATGTCAGCACTAGAGATGGGCACGACTTAGCGGTATTCCCGTTTCCGTTTCCGTTACTCGTTTCCGTTACTCTACGGAAACGGTAACAGGAATTACTCCGCCAGACTTCGAGCTCGAACCGACGAATGAACAATTTTGGTCTGATTTGTCGTGCTCGTTACTTGCATCGCGCAATCGCGCGATGCCACGCGGCACAGAAAAAAAGTTTTTAAAAGTTAAAAAAACCCGGTTCCCGGCCAAAAAGCAGGCGGAAAAATGCCTCCCGTGCCTCAGGGCACCTACCAGAGGGGTTGTTTCTGGAGGTCCCCGGCCTCCCCCCATCCCCCGTCCTTGTGGGCTGCTCTGTGGGACTCGCCGCAGGCTCGCAGCCAGCCATCAAAAAGCTCAGTCTCGCCGGCCGCCGGCCGCCGCAATTAAAGCGCAAGCAAGCGGCACGGACGGCACAGGAAAAAACTTTTAAACTCTCCCCCCACCCATTCCCGGGC
This sequence comes from Phrynocephalus guinanensis, assembly GCA_037367245.1. NCBI lineage: Eukaryota > Metazoa > Chordata > Lepidosauria > Squamata > Agamidae > Phrynocephalus > Phrynocephalus guinanensis. Next base: position 124,813,784 of record CM074733.1, read on the forward strand.
CAAAAAAGGAGGCGGAAAAATGCCTGCTTGACTAAGGGCGCAGGGCACCTACCGGAGGGGTGGTTTCTGGAGGGGGGGTCCCGCCTCCCCCCCGTCCTGGGCAGCCGGACTCGCGAGTCGCCATCGCCATGCCATGCGGTGCAGGCGGGGGATCCAAAATGGGGCGGCGAATGCAATATTGTTTTTGAAATCGTGGTCCAAAAACACACAAGCACAACAGAAACACGCGAAAATTTATAAACTGCCAGATTTTTCACAGTAGCAGTGGGTTTTTCTTGCAACAAAATGTCTCTCCTCTCCTACTCTGTCCTCCATTGATTTTATTTTATTTACACCTGCGCAATGATGGGCTGGCCGAGTGGCCAGCCATGTGGGAGTGGACGACCATTCAAATTTTTGGAGCCATCCCACCAATCGCATGGCCACTTGGCCATGGAGACTTCTGGGATGTGCGAAAAAGCCCCCTAAAACCTGCCCTAGCCCCCCTAACCCTAACCCTTGACTCCGTACCCATACGTCACAGACTGTCTTCTTAGTGGGTCAGAGAGGCACCCAGAGGTGCAACCCACTAGCCCACCGTAACCTTACCCGTCACTAGCCTAACCCTAGCCCTTGCACTAAGCCACCTTAAAGCCAGATCTACTTGCTTGCATTGCACTACACGCAGCAAGTACAATTCCCTTCTGTGTGAGACATGGTGGTGCGAGAGCCTTAGTTAGGCATCTTACTATGGCTCTGGGTTCAGTGCCATCCACTAGTCTTCACAGTCACTGTCTGCACATTCTGTTATGCAACATCCATATGGCTATTGCATAGCATTTTGCAGCAGCAGCAGGTGAGGAGGGGAGACCCCCATGTTGAGGGGTCTCTTGGAGCCTGCTTCCCCTTTCCTGTAGTGGGTGAGGATAGGAGGCACCCACGGGTGCCTCCAGGAGCCCACTTTCCCTTATAGCGGGCCAGAGGAGGCACCCACCCCAGAGAGGTGCCTCCAGGAGCCCGCTCCCCCCAAACCCCGTACTAACGAAAACGAAAAAACAAAAAAACAAACCGACTAATTTTTGCAAATTTTTGCAAAAAACGGAGACGACCCGAAACGGGACCGGCCCAACTAACGACAACTCGAAAAATTTTTTTTCAAGTCGTGCCCATCTCTAGTCAGCACAAAGTCTTCTAACAATGTTTTTATCTCATTTGCAATTGTGTGACTGCAACAAGGAAGTTGTGATCTCAGTCTCTCTCCAGTACCCTGAGTAGAATTGCTTTGGAGTAATATTCCATTAGGGATGCTGGACAGGGGATTCAGCATATGAATTTCTGGCTTGCTGTGTCGCTTGGTACTGAGTCAAAATGTCTGAGAGTTCTTCAAAAGTGTTGAGGCAGACATGTCTCCTCTTTCTCCAGAGGAAGACTTAACCCTATCCAGAACAATAAAATCTAGGTCAGAAAGGCCATCTAACCCCAGACCCTTTATGGTATCTAGATTTATTGTATGTTCATTGGCCTTGTTTACATACTTCTCCAGAACTTCAACCACCTCTCCTACTTTGATGGAATGGCAAATTAATTATTGGCTCTTACTAGCACATGGATGAAACTTCACCAGAAGAATATGGTTTAAGCCAAATTCCTTGTAGAAAACCCATCAAGAGAAGAGGGAATTCCTTAGGTGCTTAGACATGTGGGGTTGCCAAAGCTGGAAGCTGACACATAATCCACAGTTAAATTCCTTTGTTTTTTGCTTGCTTTTGCACATAAACATGAACCTGGTTCACAAGTATGACTGTGCAGTCATCAAGGACTTTCCAAATGATGCCTCTGAAACAATGACAGACACCAGGTTTTAATGGCTGTAATATAATCTGATCTGTAACATACGGTTTGGTTTTTAGGCTAGTAAATTTATGAAGGTGGTTTATACAGCATTTCTTGGGATAATCTAAATCCTTACCAAATGCTACAGGAGAAAAATCATAGCACAAAAAGCAGACTGCCATAGCTACTCCTGGAAACAATCTTCCGAGTCAGCATCAAACCACCATACATGCCCCATGTAAAGGGGAAAGCCACAAAGATATCTAGATCATTATTTGTTTGTTTGTTTGTTTGTTTTATTTCTATACCGCCTACCTTCTAGCAGGAACTCTAGGCGGTTTACAACAAGTTAAAAACAGCAATATAAACAAAAAAGAGGGGGGAAACCCTCAGCAAGAGACGTCAAGGGGTGGGAGAAAAAATAGATTAAATTAAATTAAATTAAATTAAAGGTTGCCAAATGCCTCCCTAAAAAGCATGGTTTTCAAAGACTTTTTGAAGGCGGACAGGGACTATGCAAGGCACAGCTCACTCAGAAGATGGTTCCACAATGAGGGGCCTACCACAGAGAAGGTGCGGTTGCGCGTATCTGACCTCTGCGCCTCCCTGGGAACCTCAGTGCTTCCCTGGGAAGATCAGTAATACCTACAGCCATTCAGACATCCAGGAGAATTAGTAGAGTTGAATTCTATGTTGATTGCTGTTGGACCAGCAGTGCCTAAGCCAGCTTTGTGTCACCAAATGGCATCAAACCTAACCTGTTGTGAACCCTTGTTACAAAACAGTAATTCTGCATGTGCAATAATGTTTGAGGCAATGGTGAATTCTGAGTAACAGAATTCAGGTGTGGAACTAAGAGTTGGGTGGAGCCAAGGTCTTTTTATGAATGATTTTGGAAGTGGAAGAAAGGCCATTTTCTGAGACTGCATAGAAAAGTAGCCCATATGTGTATCCATTTAAAGTAAGGGAAATCAAATCCAGTTGGTTGGGATCACTCAGATGGCTGAGTTCAGGATGGATTGACCTCACCTTCAATTGATACCAGTTCCTCTTAGAAATATCATTACGGGTCCAAATTGCATGGCATCTCAGATCACTTTAGGAAGGAAAAGGCCTAGCTATAATCAAATAATGACAGCATGTTGAGGAAGACTGTGGAAATAGATTGATGAAACAAAGGCTGAGAGGGAAAGATGACAATTTAAGGGGTTTTCTAGGGAGATTTTGTCTTCAGACTATTTATTTTTGGCCTAAACATTAAAATAGGCAAACTTTCAACAAAGCCTTGAATGGCAGTGTGAATACTGGATGGTGACTAAAGAATGAAAATGCTACTGGATTAAAGTTGCTTGCAACAAAATAACAGTCACAGCAAAGGTGCTCTGTTTCATTGTGACTTTTTTTCACTCTGACAGTTGGTTTTGAGTTTTTGTTGAAACTCTGTTTTGTAGCAACATGCCATTGCAAAACCAAGTAGTGCAGCAATGAAATATTTTTCCCCTTGCTGGAAGAGGAAGTGAAGGATTTGTTTTCAAGAAGTAAATTACTTAAAAACACAAGGGAAATCCCAAAGGTCCCTGTCGTTTAACCCAGTGGGGTAAACTGCGGTAAGTTCTTATTAGAAGCATGGTGTTTGTTTGCTTGTTTGTTTGTTTTAGATTGAAGCAATATCATACATGTCAATAAAGTATTAGCATGCCAGCCTCTTGCAGTACAATTATTTACCTGTCGGCTGAAGTAAAGTCTGTATATACTCGAGTATAAGCTAAGCTTTTCAGCCCTTATTTTTGGCTGGAAAAAATGCCCTCGGCTTATACTCGAGTCAATAAGTTTCCAAGTTTTTTGCAGGATTTTTTGAGTTGGGGAGGTAAAATTAGGTGCTCAGACAGCCTGAGGAGGGTGGCGGAGGGCAAGTCCAGATCGTTCAAGCAATAGCGGTGCCTCCACTTCCCATATGATTCCAATGAGAAGGTTTAGGGGCACCCCCTTTGGAGCTTCATAATTGAGCCCCCTTACCCCCAAATGTTTCCAAATTTCAGGGCAGTCCCTAAACTCACTTTCTGAAGGTGCCCCTGCTACTTTGGTGCCCCCAAGGTAAGTAATTTAGAGTGCATGTTTTTAAAAAAATATGCAATCAAAAATTATTTTAAAAATATGCAATAAAATGTACTTACCTTGGGACTCCAAAGTAGCAGGGGCACCTTCAGAAACTGATTTTAGGGACCCCCTGAAATTTGGAAACATTTGGGGGTAAGGGGGCTGAGTTATGAAGCTCCAAAGGGGGTGTCCCTAGGAAAAAAACTTCTACTCCAAATCTGATCGAGTGAGAGATAAGGTGGCTGCTGCTTCCCATATGATTCCAATTAGAAGGTCTTTTTCCTAGGGGCACCCCCTTTAGAGCTTAACACCTCAGCCCCCTTACCCCCCAATTTTTCCAAATGTCAGGGGGTTCCCTAAAATTTCTTTCTTAAGGTACCCCTGCTGCTTTTGTGCCCCCAAATAATATTTGAGTGCATGTTTTTAAAAAATATGCACTTAAATTATTTTTAAAATATGCACTCAAAATTTACTTACCTTGCGACTCCAAAGTAGCAGGGGTACCTTCCCAAAGCGATTTTAGGGAATGCCCTGAAATCTGGAAGATTTAGGTGTAAGAGGATTTAGTTGTGAAGCTCTAAAGGGCCTGGGAGTAGTATTGGCAACTGTGCAGGGACTGTGGAGGCAATCAGGGTGTTCACTCTATGGTATTAACTCCCTTATTGCCTCCACACTCCCGGCACATGTTGGCAATTACTTCCCCCAGCCCCTTTAGACCTCGGCCGGTATACTGTATATACTCGAGTATAACTAAAAAAACGCCCTCAGCTTATGCTCGATTGAATAAGTTTCCCCACTTTTATAGAACATTGAGTTCAGCCTTTGTCTAGGAGGCACATGGGGGACTTGAGCTCCCAACTTCTGGTTCCACAGCTAAGATGCCTAATGTGAGGCCTTCGGGATGTTTACCACATGCCATCTTTTCGCTGCCACCAAAAATATAATAATTTGGGGAACTTGACACGCTCCAGGATTATTCAAGAAGGTTCCTCAATTTAACTAGCGATGCAGCTGATACCGGGAAGGGTGAGCAGCTGTCCCTGCTGTGCCCTAGTCAAAAGGGATTTGTCTCCTCTGAACAACCCTCAGCCCAGAAGCCTCAGAACAGCTACTCTGCTCCGGGTCCTGTAGAGTTCAGCCAAGAGAAACTTCTTGCTCACAGAAAAGTCAGTAGCGTGCAGCCTTGGCTAAGGCTCTGGTTAATTAGCAATGACTTCCCTCTCAGGCACACACAGATTCCAGTTAGAAAGATAAAAAAGAACTTTATTTAAAACAAAGAATCAAAACGGGAATCTCGCTTTGTCAGCATCATTCTGGCAAGTGTTACAGATTCTTGGAGCATTAACAAACAAAGGCAAAGTTTCTAATCCAAACTTGCAAAGTAGCTTTTTTAAAAAAAACAATTTCAGGAAGATAGGATGAATATATGGCAACTCAGAAATGAAACATTAATAATGCTAACTAATTCTGGCTAATATACTCACACCTGGATGGAAAATATCTCTTTGCGTTCCCCTGGCGGAGAGCCAGCCTTGGCACAGAAGTCACATCGTGGCAAGCTGTTCCCCAATGAGCTCTCTCTTTTCTTGTTAGGGAAGACCATTCTTATAGACCTAAAATCTCTTAGGATCTGCCTTTGTTCTTCAGGAATGTAAATTAAGCTCAGGGCAGTGTATCAATTAGCATACTTATTAGTAAAGACTTTCTACTTTGATAGTGAACAAAAGGGCAAGGCATATTATTATTATTATTATTATTATTATTATTATTATTATTATTATTATTATTATTATTATTATTATTATTATTATTATTACTAATTATATAATTATAATTCCCAACGGGGAATGCCTATTGATCTCAAGTGTTCCATCACCTGAATAGGATGTTGATTTGACAGGTGGATTCCTTAGCTGATAGAAGCCATCTGATGTAACCCTTTGAAGCCCAGGGACTCGTTTGATATACAAGGAGGTATTATAAAAACTGGATATCTCACCCACCTCACCCATGTGTTCCTTCCTATAATATCCTTTGTGAAGGCAGGTTTTTGATGTGCATGAGAGACAGTGTAAACAAGAAACATTTTGGATGGTGGGAAACATCACATTTTGCCATACCATTTGACTTAGCACTGGCCTGTTAATTACAAAGGAAGTCAGTGTCTCTTTCCCAACCAGACTTCAAAGGAATGATAGCGTGTGACAACCAGGGATCAACAGATTATACAGACGATAGGACAGATCAAAAATGAATTTTCTAGAATTCATCACACCTAAACCACCAAGTTATCCAACAGATTACTGAAAGAAGCAGTAATCAAAAGCAAAAATAAAAATAAAAAAGGAATTGTGGCTATTTCCACTCTCTGTTTACTTGGAAATCTGGCCCATCTGCCCTTCCTTTGGCTAGCTCCCTCAACAAAATGAATGTGCAAGCCAGAACATACCCTACTGCCCACTAATAACATGCTTGGGTAGCCAGCCAGGGTGCAATGGCTCAACCAGTTCCTCCAATAAACTAGAAAGGGTGTTGTCTAGAATGCACTCACCCAGAAAGTGTCATCTTTCTCCCTCAAGCCCTCAAGGCTGTTGGGAGAGGGGATTATGGAAAGCACTACGAGGAGGAAAACAATTCTTTTTCTTTCTTTTCTTTTTCTTTCTGCACATTCTAGTCCTAGCTGTCCCCTCTCCACCCAGTTCCTGAGCTCTCCAGGAAGTTAAAAGGGTCAGGATATGAAAGGAAGGGCAGGAATTATTTTTCCTTGCATACAAATTCCCCTCAAAACTATGCGGACTGGGGAGGAGAAAAGAGTGAAGACTCTCCTCCTACACACACACACACACACACACACACACACACACACACACACACACACACACACACACACACACACACACACACACACACACCCCACCGGTGCCTGCCAGGCATCCACAACCACAACTTGGAAGCAACATACTCCATGTAACATTAGATACCTACTGTAGGCTTCTTTTTGGGTGGTGGTGGTAAAGTGTTATATAATAAATTTGCATTTCAAAAATAGTGTAACCAATAGGAATGATATTACTTTACTGGCAGATAAGTGAACTTGTCTGTTTAGTTTCAAGAGTTATAATTCAGGGGCTTTTAAGAGACATTCTCAAATGCATCATTCAAGCTTTGTGCCATTTTCCTATCAATCTTAGAATTGTGTGTGTGTGTTTTAAAAAGGGATCCAAAAAGTAATGAGCAATGATACAGGTAAGTTTCCAATGAGTAACTAGAACAAATTACTGTTATAGAGTAGCTTTCCAAACTGTGTCAAGGACACTATTGTCATGGCATAAGTAATGGGTGCATGGAAACTCAGCCTTGCAATGTCACTAAAATAAGCCCCAGCTTCCCTAGAAGAGATAGGAAAGCAGTCTTAGTTCTTGAATGGAATGTTGTAAAGGATCAGTGAGGTGCATACAGTGGTGCCTCAGATAACGATGGTAATTCGTTCTCCGAGGTGTTATCCGAAACACGTCATTATCCGAAACACAGTTTCCCATAGGAATGAATGGGAAACTGTTTAATCCATTCTGGAGCCTAGGAAAAAGGCACAGATGTGGGAATCTACCTTTAATGTCCATGCTTGGTCGGTCTAGCTATGCATGAGCTCAAACAAACAGCATGGGTCTTACATCACACTAAGAACACACTCTTATTGGAGAACAGAGCTGACCAACCAGAGCTGAGAATAGCTGTATTCTTAAGATGGCCCCTGGAATACGGGGGAGTCCCAGTGTCAAGGAATGTGAGAAATGCACCACTCTAACTAAGCATGGTCAAGAGGACTCAAGCTGTTAAGGATTGGGTGAATGTGTGCTGATGATTGTATGATGTGTAAAAGTTATAAAGAGCCGAGCAGGAGGAGGGGAGGGGGCTTTTACCATCCAAGCCTTTTACCATCAAGGCTCTTTACGAGTAGCTGTGAACATCAACCAGCCTGACTGTTCCCTGCTGCGGCTGCCAGCAGAAGAGAAGCTGCCTGCAATAAACCAATAAACAACTACAAAAGGATTCCAGCAGTGTCAATACATTCCATCACTAATAGACCCCCTGATGGGTAGGGGAGTCTAGCCATATCTCATGATATCCCAGTGCTTGGAATCCCTACACACAGACACCTGGGTTTTTTTGCTCAAGACTCTTTAAAAAGTGCACTTTAAAGGTACAGATGCAATGCCACCTGGCATAACTTTTTTACTGATGCATGCTGGAAATTCATTATCTGAAGCAGTCCATATGGAAAATTTGTTATCCGAGGCAGCTCATAGGAAGATTCGTTATCCAAGGCAGCCCATAGAGAAAATAAGTTCTCCAAGGCAGACCTATACCTAGGAATTGCGATTTGTTATCCAAGGCAGCCCATAGGGAAAATTCGTTATCAGAGGCAGCCCTATACCCGGAAATTTGCAGTTATCCGAATTATTCGTTATCCGGGGCAGTTGTTATCCGAGGTACCACTGTACTATTCTTTCTTTGCCATCCAAAGATGGTTTAGTCTTGTGTCAGTACAACTGATTAGCGCTCCTGTCTCCCCTGAAGTGTTAGTGGCATTGAATCGTTGCAGCTTTCAAAATGACACCTTCCCCGTCCCTATTTTGTGGTTGGACCTGGAGATCTCACTGATTTTTATTGTGTTTTTTAAATGTATATTGCAATATTCAGTTTATAAACATTCTCAAAGCAGAAAACAGTAAGGATTAAGCATGCTGTCTAAAATCATAAAACAACCCTCAATCAGATTCATGCTGACGGAGCCACTGAAGTCAGAAAGCTGTAGAACTGGGCCCAATCAAACAAAATGATTTTCAGCAGGAATAAATGTGAAGTTGTGTAATGAAGCAGGAAAAAATGGATGAACAAATATATGCTGTGTGAGGCCAGGTCTGACAGTACTATAAAAAGGATCTGGGGTTGTAGTATCATAGACTAAACATAACTCAACAGTGTGATGTAGCGGCCAAAAATGCAAATGCAATTTTGGGCTGTATCACCAAAGAAGAGTGTTACGGTATCAGGAGGTATAGTGAGAAGCTAGAAAATGTCCAGAGGACTTGAGGGGAATTCTTACGCAAGTTCAGTATGTTCAGCTTGGAAAATAAAGGTGATGCAATGGCCCTTTCTTTAAATATTTGAAGCACTATCACACTGAAGGTATCTCAAGCTTGTTTTCTGCTGTTCCAGAAGATAACATCTGGACCACTGATTTCAAATTACAAGAAAGGAGATTTTTGTTTTGACTGAACATGAGAAAGGACTTGCTGGCACTAAGAACCGCTTGATAGAAAAATGGGCTGATAACCCATTTACCTGTCTCATTGCTTTCAGGTGGCATGCTAATTGTGACTCAATCTGAACCTAGCAACTTTTCAGACAGTCTGTCACATAGGGCCAGTTTAGTTGGCTGGACCTGTATCGATCCGTTTGACTATAAAGGGAAGCAAGCAAGCAAGCAGGCATGATTACCTAAATAAACTCACAAAGCTATTGTTTTCAGTCTATTAAAGGTGGAATAAAGAAAATTTGGATGTGATACACACCTAGTGATAGACTGTTTAATACCTATGGCTTTCATCACCTGATATTCTCTTGCAATGTCTGGAGTAGTTTTACATTGTTTAGAAAAGAAATGTTTGTTTGATCAAGTGATAGATAGATAGATAGATAGATAGATAGATAGATAGATAGATAGATAGATAGATAGATAGATAGATAGATAGATAGATAGATAGATAGATAGATAACCCTTTACAGTCCTTCTGGATCTCACAGGGAAAGGATGTTGAATAACCTGCTGTTTCTGCTCTTTAAGTAATGCATCTTCATTGTGTTCATGTGAATAATATAAATCTCAATCAATATTCACTGAAAAGCAAAGTCTTTGACAAAGGCTTTGGTCTTGCATATACACTTAATGAGGAAATGTGTGCCATTGAACTTACAAATAAACAGCCAATGGTTATTTGGCTGTAGAAGTGATATCTGCATTATCATTATTAGTTTTTGCAGGAGCCTGCTGGGTGTATTTATCTCAGTACAAAAGTGAGGCCAAACGCACTCTGCATTCACTTCTGCAGGTTTTGCTTCTCTTGCATTCTAGCAGGCTTCCTGTAGAAATGAAGGGTATCTGGCTGACAAGGCTTTCCTTGGGCGCTGCTGTGTTTGCTGTGCTGCTCCAAGATATCTAGTTCTTTCACAACCTCTTATGTAAACATCAAAAGAGGTTTATGAGTTTTGTGGCTGCACGGTGCAGTAGCTTACAGCTGCACAGCACCCTCTCACACCATGTATGAATATTTAAGACACTGCAGGCAAGTTCTGATGGCCACTCAATTTGGTGTCAAACGGTGCATTCCCATTCACACTGGGCTTTTACAGCACTCAAAATTGCAGTATTTTAAAACAGTCAAGATAGCGATGAATGGAGATTGAGTGGTAGTAGGGAGGAAATCATCCAACAAACAGCTGCAGAACCATCCAACAAACCACCCAGAGCCTATGTGTGTCTTCTGTACAACGTGGTGATAAACTGAAGTCATAATAGTCTGAAATGTGCCACCACTTCAGACGCTAGGCTGAGTCTGTTGCCTTTTATAACATTCTTCTACCTAATAAGCACACTATGCATGGATAATTACCACATCAAGGAGAAGGCTATGCTTTTCTCTATAATGTGGTTGTTAATTACATGAAGGATCATTCAAAAAATGACATGCTACCCATCTGGAATCCAAAGTGGCACAGTGGAAAGTTCTCTCACTTCATCTGACCATATATTTCTTCTGTGCACTGGTTCCCTTTGATCTTGCTAATGCCATTTCTGAGTTCCTTTAATGTGACTTCCTGCTGGAGTGGTGTTGTGGGTAGATCTTTGGTCTGAGCTTCACAGTGTCTCGCCCACCTCACACAATGTTTATGAGGATGAAATACAGGAGCACTGCTTAGTCCACCTGACTTCTGCTTTCCCTCTAGAGCTCACTGGAGGGAACACAGAAATAAATAAAGCAAAGTGTTCTGCTTATAGTCTCTGAGTGGTTTACAGTTTTTAATTACAGTATGCAGGCTCCATTGCCCCCCCCCCCAGCAAGCTGGGTACTCATTTTACCAACCTCGGAAGGATGGAAGGCTGAGTCAACCATGAGCCTGCTACCTGGGATTGAACCCTAGATTTATTTATTTATTTATTATTTATTTGTTATATTTGTATCCCGCTTATCTTCTAAAATAGAACTCTAAGCGGGAACTCTAAGATTGTGAACACAGTTTTACCTGCAGTACAGGCATTTAACCACTGTGCCACGGGGCTCCTATAAGGTGTGTCTCTACCTTCCTACCACTCATAAAGTCAGCATATCTACTACAGGACTGCTTCTCACATGAAGAAATAACTTTCTGCTGTGTTGGAATCAAACATGAAGGGCACATGAGTCAAAATATTTCTCCCCCCTCATGCGACTTTCATCATATATCTTATATTAACATATGCAAATGCAGAAAAACGACCTTTTGGGAACACAACTCACAGAACATCCCCACCAGCACCTCCATGCTCTGGTTATTGTAAGCTGTGTTCTGAAGCAGTACTGAGGAAAATTTCTCCAAATTTTCTGAATGGATTTTGAAGAGTCTTTAAAATGTTTGAATAAAGAGGGGGGGATATGACCTATTTCCCATACAAAAGCAAGAATGGGAAACAGGTGATACTTTTATAGGCCACTGAAAAAATGAAATAGTAAAGATACAATATACAAGCTTTCGTGGGTAAATCCCACTTCTTCAAAGCAAGAACCAAAACTTTGTTTGTGGCAAGAAGGAGTTTGCCAGGAGGTTCCTCTTAGATGTAGAGTTCTTGGCAAGATGAATTCTGACAGGCACATTTGTCTTAGATGGGTGCTGTTTTAAAGTAGCTGCTGAGGCAGCTGAGGTTTGGATTTCATACCCCCAACTAACAGCAACCAATGTTGCTGTATAAATTCAGTTCAGTTGGGGACACTGTTGTGTTTAAATTTCTATTGTATATGTATCTGTTCATAACCTTTCAATATTTTGCTTAGTGTGCAGACCCACTGTGAGGGGGATGTTCTGGGCATCCCTGGTGCACACCTGATGTTCTGGGTGTCCCTGGTGGGCTCAGTGGGATAGAGTCGCTGGGGAAAGCTGAGCCACCCTGGGTGAGGAGGCAGGGTCCTGGATCAACTGGTGGCAGAACATTCTCCATAAGCCCTGAGAGAGAGATGAGTGAGAAGAAGCAGATGGGCCCAATCTTTGGGATCTTGGGGCAAGAGGATGTGGTAATGGTTCAGACATGGCCGGGACACACCCACCTTTAGCCCAACTCCAACTCCCATTTCCTTTCTAACCCCATGGAGGCCATGTTGACTAGAGGGCTCTCAGCGGTGACCTCAACCCACTAGAGCAGTCGTTCTCAACCTTCCTAATGCCACAACCCTTTAATAGAGTTCCTAATGTTGTGGTGACCCATTCCACTTAGAATGGGGGGGGCGAAGAGACATGATGATGGGGAAAATGAAGTAGTGGGGGGACCCTTGAAATGTCCCCCTATCTGGGGAGGTGGGGCGAGGGTGAGAGAGGCCAAGCAAGGATGGGCTCCCAGAGAGTCAGTCATGACTGTAATGACACACACACACACACACACCACACACACACACACCCACACACACACACCCCACCCACACACACACACACCCACAGACCCCACAGCACCCATGGACTGTGGACAGCCTGAAACCAGTAACTGGAACTCAGGTTTGGGCAAATACTGGACTTGGTGGGGAGCTAGTGAAACCAACATTGTGTGTATGTTGTGTTGTTACAGTCGTGACTGACTCTTAATGACCCCATGTCCATGGAGTTTTCTTGGCAGGAGTACTGGAGTGGTTTGCCAGTTCCTACTCAAGGCGCCTACAGCACCTGGTATTCCCTGGTGGTCTCCCATCCAAGTACTAACCAGGGCCGATACTGCTTAAGCTTCCAAAATCAGGCGAATCGGATGTGCTTAGGGCATCTAGGTAGCAAACCCAATATTTCCCCTTACCAACGTGGAAGAAAAAAATTCTGCTGGCATCCCTGTATCCTGTTCCCCATGTCAATAAAGACCATTTCTGTCACCTCTGGAAGTCTTGACTTCATTGCAGCCTTGAGTAAGGAGGGCCTCTCTACTCCCTCACCTTGGGTTGGGTACAAACGTCAGACCCACTTTTCAAGAAAGACATGAAGACTTTCCTTTGTGCTGTAAAGAGGTTTCCTCACCTTCACCCCATCTACATTAGAAGGTAGTTGTTACTCTTTTTTTGTGGCTGTCAAGCAGAGTCTTATAGTTAAGGTTTAGTATCAGGACATTCTGCAAACAGATTCACCGAGAAACGAACAAGAGACATTTAGTATAATTTAGTGTTTTAGGTTGACAGCTGTTACTGGTTTGGTTGCTGTTGTTTTAGCCAAGCAAGTACACAATACCTTGACTGTCAGAAACACTCACACATGTATAATAAATAACAACCATTTGCTGTCACTTAGTTGCTTTATAAAGCTTGTGTTTGTGGTTCAGATGAGCAAAACAAGCAAAAAAAAAAGGGAAGAGGGGGTGAAAAGACAAAGAAAACGGAAGTGAAATAGAGTGACAGCGGTCATGAATAGCATTCCATTTCCACATTTGAAAACCCCTGTCTCATGAATGAAAATAAATACTGTACATCTTTTTCAAATAAATGTCTCCACTGCTCCTTAGCTGAAATTTTAATGGACTCACATGGAGAAACAGGAAATATCTTCTTTTGCGAAAGTAAAAAAAATAAAAGAGGGGGAAACCTAGAGGGCATGGAAAGAGCAAATAATGCCTGCTTTCCTGTCTCCCTTTACATCTTGCCACCACTTTCTGTGCTTTGATTGAGGCCCATAATAAATGAAAGGATCGGGATTAGAGTCAGTTGGAAGTAGATGAAACTCAAGAGTCAGCTTTGGAGTGAGCCTGCTTGTGGCCCAACTAGAAGCTGTCTCTCATTAAGTGCGCGAGGAATGCTGACCACAAATCTTGCTTGCTTTTGACTGGTTTGGCAACTATCACCAGCTGTCACTCTCATGCATAACCATTTACACCAACAAAGCTTCACTGAATCACTCAAGCAGGTTTATGACACACAAAGCAGAAAAATGTGACACCCTGGGGCTCAGATGGTCATTTCCCCTTGGAGCTACTGTCCTGCTGGACTATACTGGCATAACCTGATTTGCTGTTATTATCTATTTCCTTCTCTATTACCATTACCAAACTGTCAAAGTCATATGTGTGGCAGAAAAGCAGAAAGCAGCCAAAGGCTGCCCTGGAGCCTTGCAAGGGAAGCACTTGCATCCAGTTAAGCACTTACTTTAAGGTAAGCGCTTCCCTTCCAAACTGCCTGGGCTGCGCAAAGCAACTTTGGGCAGCCTGGACAGTTTGGAAGGGAGGCGCGATGGCCACCACCTCCTTCTTCTTGGTTACTTCAATCTCTTTTGCAGAGATTGAAGCAAAGTCAGCTGTCATGCACAGAGCAGCATTCATAAATCAAATAATTTGGTTGTCGAAGTAACCGTAAGTCGAGGTACCACTGTAGACACTTGGCGGAATCTGAAGGCCCTGATCTGTGCCGAGGAGGGTGCATGCTGGGGGCACGGGATGGATGGAGGAGACCTGCCTCCAGCTTCCCCCACCATTGGTTTCAAGTTTTACCTGGCGCTTGCTCATGGCAGTGCATCTCTGGACAGAGGTAGATAGGCCGGTTGGCCAATGTGTGGGAGCGGGGGTACTAGGAGTCAGACTCGAACAGTGGTCGAGTGGTGGTACGAGCTGGATGCTGGCAGCGGAAGTGGAAGGAGGCATGTGTGCATGTGCGCACACGCATGTTGCACCTCCTGTCTTGGCCAGCACCGGGCAAAACTTGATACCTATGAAGTCTAATCTATCATTTTGAAAAACATGGATTCCAAAGCTTTATTTATTTATTTATTTATTTTGGGGAGAATCATAGAATCATAGAGTTGGAAGAGACCTCAAGGGCCATCCAGTCCAAATTGATCTGTCAGCTGCCTTTGATACCGTCAACCATGGTAACCTGTTGGTCCGGCTGGCCGAGGTGGGAATTGGGGGTCAGGCTTTGGCCTGGCTTTGTTCCTTCCTTGATGGCTGGACTCAGCGGGTTCAGCTGGGTGATGACTTGTTGGCTCCTTGGACCCTCCCATGTGGGGTGCCCCAGGGGTCGGCAATCTCACTCATGCTGTTCAATGTTTACATGAGGCCGCTGGCGGAGGTCATCAGGAGATTTGGAGTTCGCTGTCATCAGTATGCTGATGACACGCAGCTCTATCTCTCCTTTTTGTCGTCTGCAGAGGAGGCAATTCACTCCCTCGATCTGTGCCTGGAGGCTGTCTTGGAATGGACCAGAGATAACCGGCTCAAGCTGAATCCGGAGAAGACAGAGGATCTGTTCTCCGGGGCGCCCTCGTCTGGGTACAATGGCCCCCTTCCCTAAGCTGGGGGGTTTTTCCCTCCAGCCTATGGACAGGGCCAGGAATCTGGGCGTGGTCCTGGACTCAGCCCTCTCCCTGGAAGCCCAGGTGATGGCTGCTTCCAGGGCCACTTTTATCCACCTCCACAGGATTGCCCAGATCTGCCAGTATTTTGATGAGTCCTCCCTGAGGACAGTTGTGCAGGCCCTGGTGATTGTCTCTTAAGCCATGGAAAGCAAACCTGTTCCCTCTTTGATATGGCATCCTTTCAAATATGTTAACATGCTTATCATATCTCCTCTCAACCTTCCTTTTGGAAGGCTAACCGTTCCCAGCTCCCGAAGCCACTCCTCATAAGTCATTGCTTTCTTTCTTAATTCTTAATGAGTCATTTAGTACATTTACTATATATTTGTCATATGGGGAATATTTATAATCAGACCGTGCAGGCTCAATTAATATATGCCAGTCCCGTGGTATCAAAACAGCACACAGCTTGCAGCTACATGGTACAGATAAATCACCGCCTGCTGGCGCCCAATTGGATAGGCCCGAATCCTGCCCTTCAGTTATTCTCCTGCCTCAAGCTCCCACATCCTACCCCTGTCTCCAATTACCTGTGCTTGGGAGTTTAAGCAGTCTCCGCCCAGCTGAGGCCCGGCTGGGACTAAGGTAAGCTTGGATTGCTCCTTTCTATTATTCATATATACTCCAAACTCAGGGAGTTCAAGGCCTACACTAAGAACACAAGCATATTGCTTGGTAATGTCTAAGGATTACAAGGGTGGGCTGTAAGTATTCTGTGTGTGTGTGTGTGTGGTGTGTGTGTGTGTGTGCGCGCACGCGCGCGCGTGCACGTGTGTATACATGCACACATGCGTGCACAGATGAATGAACTGGTGTACTCCTTTATTATCCACCTATCCAATGGACACACTTGACACATTAACCCTAACATTGAAAATATTAGTGTTAAGTAGAGGCATGCATTTTTTTAAAGCTTGCTTTCTCCTTTCCTTATTTTAATGTCCTTTCATGTGATACTGTGAATGACCCCACATGCCCCTGTGTGTTGGATCAGGCTGAGGTGAGTCACAACTCAGTTATACTAAGGAACCATGAAAATCTGATGAAAGGGTTGAATTGTGTTCTCTTAATCATATTAAAAAAACAGGCAATTATCCCTTAGATTCAAGCAAAGCTTTTTTTTCCAAAAAAGATAACAATAATCAAAATATTTGTTGTTCTGCCAGAAAGATTGGACTGCAAAAGCTGGCCAAGGTGCTGAGTACAGACAACATGGAGGATAATGTCTGCTGCTCTTTGCAGAGGTAGTGTTATGGCTGTCAGCAAGGCTATTAGTGCAGATTGAAATGAACACAGAGGGAGTTGAATATCCTATGCTAATACTGGCTTGAATTCCAGTGGACCATGGAAGAACAGCAGAGAACAGTCTTAACTTCAAACCGTAAGGAGCTTAGTTCACATTTCTTTTAGCATTGCCACTGTGTAACTCAGGAAAAAACTGAGAGAATTCAAATTAGCATTGGCCCAACAGGGATGAGCAAATGAAGCATGCAAAGCTATTGGCGGGCCTTTCCTCGATGAATTCCACAAGAGCTGAAGAAGTTACATGCGCATACCAAGAAGCTTGGTTGGAGTTCTGGACACTAACAGGCTGGCCCTGTTGAAGGAGAAGGCTGATTTTTGTGTTGAACATAGGAGCTGTCTCAAGATATTTTAGTGGCTGAGGCGAATGGCAGAATGGCACCCTCTCCATCCCACATTTGGAGGCCAATCAGACTGGCAGGCGAGTTTCACTTCAACAGGGGTAACTTGACGAAATGCTTAGTATAGGGTTCGAGAGAGGCCAGGTGGCTGTGTGCACAAAGAGACTGGAAAGGGTCCAGGAAGCATGTCTGAAGAGCTGTCCCACCTTGGTTTCCCAACAGATCCTGCTTCACTCTGGGGAAAAGCCGACAGGAGCTGAGTGGCATCCGGTTCGGAACACCTCATCCAAAGGGAATGAGGTTGGAAAGGGTAGAGAATCACATAGAGATGACATAGCAGGTATTAGTACTGGGAGAATAATGGAATGTGATAGTTTGTCTACTGAAAATAATACCTGTGGGGGGGAAAGAACAAAGCAGCAGCTGTTGTTGCAGAACCCACTGTACAGGTGCTTCTACGCCAATGCTCGAAGCCTCCGACCAAAAATGGGAGAACTTGAACATTTGGCAGCTAGGGATAACATTGATATAATAGCCATAACAGAAACCTGGTGGAATGTAGAGAACCAGTGAGATACAGCAATCCCAGGCTATAAACTCTATAGAAGGGATAGAGAGGGGCGGGTTGGAGGGGGAGTGGCCATCTACGTTAAAGAAGGGGTAAAATCCAGCAGAATGGAGATTGACAGAGGGTCTGACTCCACCATAAAATCACTGTGGGTTAAAATACCAGGTCCAAGGAGTGATGTGATAGTTGGGGTATACTATTGCCTACCAGATCAAAAACTTGAGGGGGACCTTGAAATGAGGAGACAAATCATGGAGGTGTCTCAGAAGGATAGGATAGTAATCATGGGGGACTTCAATTATCCCCACATTGTTTGGGCCAATTCGAGCTCCGGGCAAGAAAGAGAAACTGGGTCTCTCGACTTGCTGAATGACTGTGCCTTAGAGCAACTTGTCATGGAGCCCACCCGAGAACAGGCAACTCTGGATCTAATGCTGTGTGATACTCAGGACCTGGTCAGGGATGTGAATGTCACTGAGCCTCTGGGGAACAGTGACCATGCTGCAATCTCCTTTGCCATGCATGTTGGAGGAAGAGTGTCAAGCAAATCAGACATAAAAACCCTTGATTTTCGAAGGGCAAACTTCCCTCAAATGAGAAAACCAGTTAGAAAGAAATTGAAGGGGAAGGTTGGAAGAATCCAATCTCTTCAGAGTGCATGGAACCTGTTTAAAACAACGGTAACAGAGGCCCAGCACAAGTGCATACCACAAAGAAAGAAGAGCTAATTTAAGTCCAAGAGGGCACCGGCATGGTTAACGAGTGGAGTTAGAGAGGCTCTAAAGCACAAGGAGAGGTCTTTCTGTAAATGGAAATCCTCCCCAAATGAGGACAATAAAAAGGAGCACAAACTCTGGCAAAAGAAATGTAAGAAGATGATAAGGGAGGCAAAGAAAGATTTTGAGGAACGCATGGCTAGCAATATAAAGGGTAATAATAAAAGCTTCTTTAAATATGTTAGAAGTAGAAAACCTGCCAGAGAACCAGTTGGCCCTCTGGATGGTAAGTGAGGAAAAGGGGAGATTAAAGAGGACTTGGAAATTGCAGAGAAATTAAATGAGTTCTTGCTTCTGTCTTCACGACAGAAGACCTTGAGCAGATTCCGCTGCCTGAACGGCCCCTCTTGACTAAAGAATTAAATCAAACACAGGTTAAAAGAGAGGATGTTTTAGGACTAATTGATAAATTGAAGATTAATAAGTCACCGGGCCCAGATGGCATCCACCCAATGGTTATTAGGGAACTGAGAAATGAAATTGCAGATCTCTTAACGGTAATATGCAACTTGTCTCTTAAAACGGCCACAGTGCCATGGGACAGGAGGATAGCAGATGTCACACCAATTTTTTAAAAAGGAAGGAGGGGGGACCCGGGAAACTACAGGCCAGTTAGCCTTACATCTGTCCCAGGGAAGATGGTGAAAAGCCTCATCCAAGAGAAAATCTTAAAACACATAGAAGAACAAACCTTGCTGAGAGAAAATCAGCATGGCTTCTGCAAGGGTAAGTCTTGTCTGACAAATCTTTTAGAATTTTTTGAAAAGGTCAACAGGCATGTAGATTTGGGTGAACTGGTGGATATAGTCTATCTGGATTTTCAAAAGGCTTTTGACACAGTCCCTCACCTGAGGCTGCTGAGAAAATTGTACAGTCAGGGGATAAGAGGGCAGGTCCTCTTATGGACTGAGAACTGGTTGAGATCCAGGAAACAAAGAGTAGGTATCAATGGGAAATTTTCACAATGGAGAGAAGTGAAAAGTGGTGTGCCCCAGGGCTCTGTCCTGGGACCGGTGCTTTTCAATCTGTTCATAAATGACCTGGAGACAGGGATAAGCAGTGAGGTGGCCAAGTTTGCAGATGACACAAAACTTTTCCGTGTGGTAAAAAACCAGAGAAGATTGTGAAGAGCTCCAGAAGGATCTCTCCAAACTGGGGGAATGGGCTACGAAATGGCAAATGTGTTTTAATGTAGCCAAATGTAAAGTAATGCATATTGGGGCAAAAAAAATCAAAACTTTATCTATCAACTCATGGGCTCTGAGTTATCCGTGACAGATCAGGAAAGAGATCTTGGTGTGTTGGTGGACAGCTCCATGAAGGTGTCTCCCCAATGTGTGGCAGCGGTGAAGAAGGCCAATTCCATGCTAGGGATTATCAAAAAGGGGATTGAAAATAAAACAGCCAACATTATAATGCCATTATACAAAACAACAGTAAGGCTGCACCTGGAGTATTGTGTACAATTCTGGTCACCGCATCTCAAGAAAGACGTAGTGGAACTGGAAAAGGTGCAGAAGAGAGTGACTAAAATGATTACTGGGCTGGGGCACCTCCCTTATGAGGAAAGGCTAAAACATTTGGGGCTCTTTAGTCTGGAAAAAAGGCGCCTGAGGGGGGATATGATTGAGACGTACAAAATTATGCAGGGCAAGAGTAAAGTGGATAGAGGGAAGCTCTTCTCCCTCTCACAAAATACCAGAACTAGGGGACATCCACTCAAATTGAGGGCTGGGAGAGTAAGAACAGACAAAAGAAAATATTTTTTGACCCAGCGTGTTGTTAGTCTATGGAACTCCCTGCCACAGGATGTGGTGATGGCATCTGGCCTGGATGCCTTCAAAAGTGGATTGGACAGATTCCTGGAAGAAAAGTCCATCACAGGTTACAAATGATGATGGAGATGTGTAATCTTCAGGCTTAAAACCAGGGTACTTCAAGGGCCAGATGCAGGGGAGTGGTATCAGGAGACAGATATCTAGTCTCATGTGCTCCAAAAGCATCTGGTGGGGCCACTGTGAGATACAGGAAGCTGGACTAGATGGGCCTTTGGCCTGATCCAGCATGGCTCTTCTTATGTTCTTATGTTCTAAGGTGACAGGTGGCCCTATTTGAGCAACTTATCTATTTAATGGTGGAACTACTCATTTCCAAATACCTTGGCATGGTACCTGTTTTATAGCCCTACATCAATAGGTTTCGAGCTCATTTCATTCACCAAAATAACTTTGGCCAGTCTAAAAGGGGTAATCCTGTCAGTGCTAGGGAACATATATTTTACCCCATTGT
The DNA here is from genome assembly GCA_037367245.1 of Phrynocephalus guinanensis. Lineage (NCBI taxonomy): Eukaryota > Metazoa > Chordata > Lepidosauria > Squamata > Agamidae > Phrynocephalus > Phrynocephalus guinanensis. The sequence goes on from CM074733.1 coordinate 124,834,594, forward strand.
AGTTTATTCTGCAGAGTTCTGACATACCCATATGCTGTTTGATATATTTTTGGGATGGAGCACCAGATGCAACCATCATGAAATTTCTGTGGCAGGAAGCACATGGTGTGTGTGTGTGTGTGTGTGTGTGTTTTAAACAGCAGAGTATTGAGAACACTTCTGTGTATGTCATGACAAGCCAAGTTCTGTGGCATCTGTTCTTCCTCCAAGTTTTCTCGTGTCACTTTGTGGCCAAAGCTATTTACTCCTCCAGGTAGTTTTTGTGAACATATGATGTCTGGAATAGCCTAATTTAGTATGGACTTCCTGTCTCAATATTTGAAAATAAATAGGACAATCTCTGTGGACTTTTCGTGTGGAGCAAACTGTAACTTTGCTCACATACATCTATACATTTGAAGAAATAAAGTTATAAACTTTGTCAGATGTAAAACTTCATTGGTCACAATAACCCATCTCATTTTGCCACATTGGTATGATTTCCTCTTTCACTAGGTGATAATTTATTTTATTATGCAAACAGAAGGTGAATCTTCACTGAAAAACTTGGAAAAATTGGAAATTTCATGGGCAAAAAATGTGATATATAAGAAGATGCAAAGGATTATGTCACACTCTGAAAGCATTCAGGAAGGGAGGACAAAAATGAGGGGCACTGCTTGTTTGCATTGCCTCCTTTCAGAGATTGGAGATTCTTGGGGTGATGACAAACGTTTTTTAAATTCAAAAATGTATTTTATGGTGCCAAAATCCTCTAGGAGCAGTGTTTGTTTGTTTTTTGTTTTTTGTTTTTGCTATACAATGGAATGTGACCACCTGCCTCCAAATATCCCTCAAAACAAAACTAAACTTCAATGTAGAATTTCAGATTCTGAAAATGCACTTTCCTCACATTTCCAGTGGATGGAAGGCACCCAGTTGATCTTACAGGTGGAAAATTAACTACCAGATTCCCTTATCTTTGCTTTATAAGACAATTCAGGTCTATCCACATCCTGCTACTCCTAAACCGTAAGTCTCCTCTGTGGCTTCAACAATTCTGGAGCTAAGTGGTAACCAGAGACAATTTTTCATTTAATTTGCACACTATTCTTTTCGTTCAGGCAAAATTCTTTTTGCCCCATGTTTTCCTAATGAATATAACAGTAAACAAGTTTTTTTGGAAGAAGTGTGGTGTTTGCTGCTGTTTGCACCTATGTGTAACAGCCATTTCGGATCATAAGCAACAAGTTTATTAGATTACTTGCAAGCAGGAATGTTTCAATTTCACAAAAAAACTCCCATTCTAGGCAGATGTTTACATCTTGAAGCCATGAGACCCAGGAAAGACCTGCTGGGCACTGATAAGAATTCTCAGTGGCAGCTGAGATTGCCCTTGCATCTTGTGAATTCCTCTCTTGTCACCTCAGTTTTCAGAAATTATTGTGTTTGGGAAATTGCAACATCTTGTATATGTGTGTGGGGCGGGGGAGCAAACAGATCCTGTGTAGAATTAACCGAAGTACTCTGGAGAAATTTGGTACATCCTACATTCTATAGCAGTGGTGGCGAACCTTCAGCATTCCAGATGTTTTGGACTACAACTCCCACACTCCTTTGTCACTGGCAACAGAGGCTTGGAATTCTGGGAGTTGTGGTCCAAAACACCTGGAGTGCCAAAGGTTCTCCACCACTGTTCTATAGCATGTCCTCTGCAGTGCAGTGCTTTTCTGTGCAAGGTATTGTCTTGTGCAAGAATTGCCATTTCACGGCACTTACTGCTTTTGGGGGGGTGGAAATGCTAGAAGGTAGCCAAGAAGACCCACAAGATTTCTCTACAAGGACATATGGCCTGAGAAATCAAGGTGTGAAGGGAAAGAGGGATTTGTTTCTCTCCGTTTCAGAGGCATCAAAGTTCCTAGAACAATCATACATTATTATATACAGTTATTATAAACTTGTTGGCCATTCTATCCCCCCCTTTTTTTGGTGCCCTGTTCTCCTGAGGAAGCTTCCCTCACATGAGAACTTGATCTTTGAGCTTGTATCCAAGTTCATGCTCACAACCTGCAATGGTTGTGGGTAGAGATGGAGACAAATTGAAAAACGAATCACATGTTCGGACAAATTTGCCTGATTTATCAAAATTCATCCATCTGTATTCATCATAAATAAACTACCTTGACAAAGTCAAATATATGAATGTTTGGTGGGTTTTTTTTAATAAAATGGCTTGCAAGGCACCTAGAGACAGCAAATGTACAGGGAAGCTTCCTTTGATTCTTCTGCACTATCCTTCCAGGTTTCCCCAACCCAACTGCTACAGGGAACTTTTTTTTGGGGGGGGGGCAACTTGTGGGTGTGTAATGTGGATGTCTGAAACCCAATCTTCACCAGACTTGGAGGGACTGTAGGAGTGAGTTGGGAAAGGCCACTCTGCAAATTTGGTTTCTCTAGGTGCTGGGATGGGGTGCAATTTCCAGGGGAGCTATTTGAGAGTGCATATCTCAGAGGTACAGTATGAAACCCAATTCTTACCAAACTTTCAGGACTTGTAGAGGAGATTCACAATATGCTTCTCTCCATGTCTAGTGTCTCTAGGTGCCTTGTGGGGAGCATTTCATAGTATTTTAAAGTGGAGGTGAAACAATTTGCTAATTCATCAAATCATCACTGGAAATTCATCAATTTATCAATGTGTCAGCCCTGGTGAATCTTTTTAAAATTATTCACCCACATCTCCAATTGTGAGCTAACAGGAGGTTTGATACCAGAGCCACTTTTGCTGGAGAATTAAGTCCCCTGCCCTGACCAAACCTCCCACTGGGGGTCCACAGTCAGACACAGAGATGCTAACATCGGAGACTTTGCCTCCTGGGTGTTCAAGGATGCAACATCTGCAGGATCCAACAGTTAGTCAACCCTGTGGACTTCAAAGAGCTCAGAGTCATCAGCACTGGCTTATAAATGTGGTAAGTATTATTCATAAGAACACCAGTGTTTCCATGTTTACTTTCCACCCCTCATGATGGATTTTTTTTTCCTTTGGTGTGCTCTTTATAGCTCTAATGTTAGCTTTTAATGTTATAAGATGCCTCTTCTAACTACCTGTTCTTAACTTGAATATGTCTTACATATTCCGGGCTGTATACTGCCCCTCATTATTGTAAGCCACCTTGGGTCCTTTTCCAAGGAGAAAGGTGGGGTAAAAATATTCTAAAATAAAAACATTAAAATATTATTTATTTATTGTATTTGATAGCGTCATATCATAGCTCCTTGAAGGCAAAAACCATCTAAAATTCTGAACACCCCCTGATTTAAAAAAAATTACCTTAAAAGTCTCCTTCTCTCACTCTAAGAGACTTTTAGGTAATTTTGCAATAAGTGAATTCTTTTTAATTTCCCCTTAAGAAGTGGAAGTCAGTTTTCATTTTGAGCACACATGTGGTTGCAGTGATTTAGGAGTGGAAGGATCAGACCACAGGGTGCTGTCATTGTCCAAGGAATACCCAGATATGGTGACAGACCTTTATTCTTTGAGGAGGCTGCTTCTATGTTTCCCCATCCACCCAGTGGCCAATCCTTACAAATAAAATAAATTATCTAACAGACATGGCATCAGTTGACAGACATATGGAGACAGGTTGGAGCTATTTGTGAAATGTGTGATGCATTTACTATTTATTGTATCTGAACCCCAAAGTATATATATCAAATGCATGTGCCACCACCTAGATTAAAAATAAGAGGAAATGTTTTGAATGTTTTTTAAAAAGGAGATCTGTGCATCTCGAGGAAGCAAAAGAGAATGACACCATCACAATGTGGAAAGAATGAACCGCTCTCACCTCTTGAAATAGATGGAACCCAGGAACGTTTAGCCCCTGAGTGCAGAGAGAACTGAGTCACTTAATAGGAAGTTGGTAGAACCAAGGTGAACCTAACGAAATAGGGCTTTCCCACTTACTCCTTTGGGAGTAGAGAGAAAATCAGGCACCTTCACAGTATCAGTATCCATGCCCCTCAACAGGTACTATGGAAGATTTGATGTTAACTTCCTCAAATGTTTTTGATGTTGACCATTACTGGGCAAAAACAAAACATGTCTGATATGTTTATTAATTTGATTGTGGTTCTTCGGATGTGAACAAAGAAACATTTGGTGAGGGGGAGAACCTAAATTGGTATAATATTTTCTTCATTTAAGTAGAGATTTATGGGGAGCAGACCAAGACAAAGAAGTACCTACAGACTATGGAAGTATCAAAAGTATTTGCTGCTCAAACTTGGAGGAGGTTGAGAAGTTTAAGAGTGCTGGAAGAGCTGGAGTGTGTCACATATAGCTCAAGGTCCAAATCTGGCCAATTATTGCTCTAATCTGGGGATACATTTAGAACTGAACCATCCCTCTCTTGCTCTTAGCTTCCAACCTGCACTGCTGTTGCAACTTGTGAACTAGCAGATGCCCTTAAGGCAATTTCACCAAGGTAAACATGACTCCAAATATTGGTATGGTAAGGGGCAGATGAGGAACATATGGTGACATACAGGGACAGCTTGCTAAGCTTACAAGAACATATAAGAACATAAGTCGAGCCATGCTGGATCAGACCAAAGGCCCATCTAGTCCAGTTTCCTGTTTCTCACAGCGGCCCTGAAAAATGCTTCTGGAAGCACATGGGACTCGATATCTGTCTCCTGCCAACACTCCCCTGCCTCTGGTCCTTGAAGTACCCTGCTTTTAAGCCTGGAGATTAGACTTCTCCATCATGGTTTGTAACCTGTGATTGACTTTTCTCCAGGAATCTGTCAACCCCCTTTTGGAGGCATCCAGTCCAGATGCCATCACCACATCCTGTGGCAGTTTCCACAGACTAACACCACACTGGGTAAAGAAGTATTTTCTTTTGTCTCTTCTCATTCTCCCAACCCTCAATTTGAATGGATGTCCCCCAGTTCTGGTATTTTGTGAGAGGGAGAAGACAGTCCATCTATCCACTTTACTCATCCCCTGCATAATTTTGTATGTCTCAATTACAGATGGGCATGACTTGAAAAAATTTTTTTTCGAGTTGTCGTTAGTCGGGCCGGTCCCGTTTCGGCTCGTTTCCGGTTTTCACGAAAATTCGCAAAAATTAGTCGGTTCGTTTTTTCATTTTTTTGTTTTCATTAGTACTGGAGGCACCTCTGTGGGGTGGGTGCCTCCTCTGGCCCGCTATAAAGGGAAAGTGGGCTCCTAGAGGCACCCGTGGGTGCCTCCTATCCTCACCCACTAGGAAGGGGAAGCAGGCTCCAAGAGACCCCTCTACATGGGGGTCTCCCTTCCTCACCTGCTGCTGCTGCAAAATGCTATGCAATAGCCATATGGATATTGCATAACATAATGTGCAGAGAGTGACTGTGAAGACTAGTGGATGGCACTGAACCCAGAGCCATAGTGAGATGCCTAACTAAGGCTCTGGCACCACCATGTCTCACACAGAAGAGAATTGTACTTGCTGCGTGTAGTGCAATGCAAGCAAGTAGATCTGGCTTTAAGGTGGCTTAGTGCAAGGGCTAGGGTTAGGCTAGTGACAGGTAAGGTTACGGTGGGCTAGTGGGTTGCACCTCTGGGTGCCTCTCTGACCCACTAAGAAGACAGTCTGTGACGTATGGGTACGGAGCCAAGGGTTAGGGTTAGGGTTAGGGGGGCTAGGGCAGGTTTTAGGGGGCTTTTTTGCACATCCCAGAAGTCTCCATGGCCAAGTGGCCATGCGACTGGTGGGATGGCTCCAAAAATTTGCATGGTCGTCCACTCCCACATGGCTGGCCACTCGGCCAGCCCATCATTGCGCAGGTGTAAATAAAATAAAATAAAATAAAATCAATGGAGGACAGAGGAGGAGAGGAGAGACATTTTGTTGCAAGAAAAAACCCACTGCTACTGTGAAAAATCTGGCAGTTTATAAATTTTCGCGTGTTTCTGTTGTGCTTGTGTGTTTTTGGACCACGATTTCAAAAACAATATTGCGTTCGCCGGCCCATTTTGGATCCCCCGCCCGCACCGCATGGCATGGCGAAATGGCGACTCGAGTCCGGCTGCCCAGGACAGGACCCCCCCTCCAGAAACCACCCCTCCGGTAGGTGCCCTGCGCCCTTAGTCAAGCAGGCATTTTTCCGCCTGCTTTTTTGGCCCGGGAATGGGTGGGGGGAGAGTTTAAAAGTTTTTTTTTCCTGTGCCGTCCGTGCCGCTTGCTTGCGCTTTAATTGCGGCGGCCGGCGGCGAGACTGGGGTTTTTGCTGGCTGCGAGCCTGCGGCGAGTCCCACCAGAGCAGCCCAGGACAGGGATGGGGGGGGGGGAGGCCGGGGACCTCCAGAAACAACCCCTCTGGTAGGTGCCCTGAGGCATGGCAGGCATTTTTCCGCCTGCTTTTTGGCCGGGAACCGGGTTTTTTAACTTTTAAAAACTTTTTTTCTGTGCCGCGTGGCATCGCGCGATCGCGCGATGCAAGGAACGAGCACGACAAATCAGACCAAAATTGTTCGTTCGTCGGTTTGAGCTCAAAGTCTGGGGGAGTGATTCCCGTTACCGTTTCCATAGAGTAACGGAACCGAGTAACGGAAACGGAAACGGGAATACCGCTAAGTCGTGCCCATCTCTAGTCTCAATCATATCCCCCCTCAAACACATTATTTCCAGACTAAAGAGCCCCAAATGCTGTTGCCTTAAATCATAAGGGAGGTGTCCCAGCCCAGTAATCATTTTCGTCGCTCTCATCTACACTTTTTCCATTTCCATTATGTCTTTTTTTGAGATGTGGTGACCAGAACTGTAGACAATACTCCAGGTACAGAGTATTTATATGTACAGGTATTTATATGTCTCTCTATATATATTAAGTCGTGCGAAAGATGGGTAGTTACTAGACATGGGCACGACCATAAAAAATTACGTTTCGAGTTTTCGTTTGTCGGAACAGGTCCGTTTCGGGTCGTTACCGTTTGTCGCGAAATTTTTCAAAAATTTGTCGTTTCCGTTTGTCATTTGTTGTTTGTCGTTTCCACCGCGATTTAGCGCGATTTGACTTCCAAGAGCATAGGGGCGTCCCGCAATCAGTGCTGGCGCTAGGTGTTTTTGCGCCCCAGGCGGCGGGCGGGGTGGGGGGCAGGCAGCCGGCGGCCGCGGGCGGGCAAGTGGGCAGTTAGGATATCACTTAGGATAGAGGTTCTGTTCTTGGCTTGCACCCCAAATGTGTGTGTGTGCAAGCAAATTGAAGTTGGGAAAATAGAAAATAAATGGTAGTATATAATATATATTTAAAATAAATCCACACCTCCCACTCCCAGTCGAACCTCCCCCTTTATACAATATCTGAAAAAAAATCCTCACAAACTGCCAGAGAAGAAATAAAGAATAAACTGCTATTCCCTTCAGCAGACAAAGCTTCAGGAAATCAAAGAAATTATTTTCTAAATTCAATTCCCTCCCTGCCTGCCTAACTTAAATCCTAAAGCCTCCAGCCTCCCTTCTCAATCTCGATCGGATCACACCGGCACCAGCAGCCAGCCCTCCTCCCTCAACCACATCCATACACCCGACTGCAATTTCTGGAAGATACCTCGGCTTTTTATGCCCTCCGAGACATCCAGAAGTGTCAGTCAAAAACCATTGGTGGAATGGTTCAAAAAAATTGCATGGTCCCATCCCATGCCCAGCCCAAATGGGCAGGTCTAAAAAAATAAGAAATAAAATAAAATAAAATAAAATCAATACAACGTTTTATTGCTATAAAAAAACAACTGCTGCTACTATTAAAATTCAGGCATTTAAAATAAATAAATTTCACATGTTTCTGTGGTGATTTGGTGTGTGTTTTTTTTACCATGATTTCAAAAGAAAAATTGCAGTCGCCATTTTGGATCCCCCCCACCGCATGGCATGGCGAGACGATGAGGATGACCCCCCACAGCCTGGTGCAAGCAGCCCAGAACAGGAGAAGAGGGGGGGGGAAAGGCCGGGGACCCCCCAGAAACCAACCCTCTGGTAGGTGGCAAAGCCTCAGGCAGGCATATTTTCGCCTGCTTTTTTGGCCGGGAGTCGGGGTTTTTTAAAAAAACTTTAAAAAACCTTTTCTGTGCTTCACATTGTGCGATTGCTGTGCAATGCCTCAAACGGAAACGAAAAACCCAACCAAATTTTTCTTTTTTCAGTTTGAGTTCGAGTTCTGACGGCTTAATTATCGTTACCGTTTCTGTTACGTAACGGAAACGATAACCGAAAACGGATACGACAGTTTCACCGAGTCGTGCCCATGTCTAGTAGTCACAGTTACTCCAAGATGGAGCCAACAGGAGGCACAACTCCCTTAAATATGCACGAGTACACACTAATCTCAGTAGGGATGCAGTGAATCTTCGTGGCCAGCCTCATGAGCTTCTATAGCCTTTAAAAGCAAGGATCAGAAACCTGACTTTCCACTTATTGGTGAACGACTCTTCCTGTCATCCCTCACCACAGACCCAAGCTGTTGGGGGCTGATGGGAGTTGGGAGTCCATAGAAGGCCACAGCTTCCCTGTCCCTAGGAAGGCATAGCCTTCCATTTGTATTCTCTGTTCTGAAGAGTGCAATGGAAGTGCTTACTTCTCCAGCATCACATCAGAGTTTGGACAAGGCTGAGGGTTGTGTTGTAGAGAAATGTTCCAAAAGTTCCCATAGTACTGAAAATCAGATCAGTCTGCAGATCTAGCAATGGAAAAAACTCAACTCAGTATGCAATATTCATGTCAGACTTGTAAGTAGATGATAAGCATATATCATTCTCACATTCTTTGTTTTAAGACTGGAGAAATGGTAAGCTCCCCTGTGAACAGAACTCTTTGTATTGCTTAGATAATTGTTAGGACCAGAGTGTAGAAAATGGATTTTCATAGCAGGATGTGTCCTTGCTAATGCACCTAGCATTTTTTTTTATTTTATTTTTTGCTGTGAAATATGGAGACAAATGAAATTGGATTTGGAAAATACCTTATCGCTGCCACACTAAATAGTAATTGCAGGAAGAACTTTGTTTTTATTTTCAGTGCTCACTCTAGTCTATTGAGGATGTCATTTGTTCCAAAATGAAAAGACAATTTTCAAAGCAGGTCTTTCCTACTTTGAAGACAAACCCTGTAACAGCTTCTAAAAGCATGATTTGACTTTATAACGGTGGGTACTTTAAGGTAGCTTCTGAATTTCTGTACTGCAATTCAGAATTGGAGAGGATCTGGATTACGGATTCACAGCAGACCTGTGAAAGAGGGGAATGCAAACCTGGCAATTTCTGCTTGCATTTTTCAATCAACGAAACCTGTACAGTTGAAGAGTAAAGGGTGGCGTGTTTAAGAACCTAATGTGCAATTTTAGTGACTGCATAGCAATTATTACATCATTGTGATTTAACTGGAATCTGAACCAGGAGATGCAATTCAACCTGATATGCTGCTGCTTGACTCATGAACGAAAATAAGTCAATAAAACAGCTGGATTATATTAATCTAAAAACACTTAAACAAATTTAAGCCGCTATTAGTTTTGCTCAAAGACAGGAAGATATTGTTCAGATAGGAGAACAGAGGAAAAGGAAAGCTGGAGTTAATTTATGTGCAGCATATGCAGCACAGTCTCTCTTTTCTTCTTGATTCCAGGGCACAGCAGTATCATGATGAGCCATCTCATATAGAAAAAGCATGGTAGTAGAGTCAAGGCTTACGGGATTTAAAGTGCTTCGACTTGAGTTGATCAGCAGAGACAATAATGTCATCTGCCCCTTTGCCTTTCCTCCCTTTCCTCTTGAGTTTGGCCCCAATCTTTGCAGTAGCTCATGCCTTCTGCCATGAGGATATTGGGGTGTCCCTGTCTCCTGTAGAGGACCTTCCTGGCTTTAGAGGTATGTGAAAATGAACATCATTTACCAAACATTCCTCCTTTTCTGGACAAAATGCCGAAGATCATGGTGTCTATGTAGTTTCAGATGTTGGTACAAGGAATTGATTATCTAGGCCAACTTCAGTTTCATTTCAGGCCAAGTCTTAGGCTCAAAACAGCTTTGATGGATGACCTTCTTGAGGAGAAAGACAGAGGGGGTGCTATCTGGTTGATTCTCTTGGATTTCTTGATGGATTTGGATTTCCCAACCTTGATATCTTACTGGAATAACTCTGTGGGGTTAGAATAGGCAGCTACAGTGGTTTCAGTCCTGTAGGTTTGGTTGCAAAAAACAACACTGGGGGGATTTTTGCTCAACTCAGTGTCTGTTAACCTGTGTGGTACTACAAGGTTCTAGCCTCTTCCCTATGTTCTTTATTGTCCATAAACCATTGTGTGAGGTCAATATCGAGTAATTCTTATTTAATTATTTACATACTTCTCTGCTGGCCTAGGTCATCAGGAGTTTTGGAGATGGATTCCATTAATCCTAGTAGATTCAATGACAAGAGTTTGGCACTGTTATTTTCCCATTTGGACCACTGCAACACACTCTATATGGGGCTGTCCTTGATGATGGCATTAATTCTCCTGCAAATGTAATGTGGAGAATTATGCCTTCCCATATATACCTGCCTGATCATTAAAATCTCCATGTGAATTCCCTCTCCATGTCCATCATTAAAAATGCTAATTTGCGTGAAGATGAGGAGCTGTAGCACCTCAGTTGTGGAATACCATTCCCTTGGAAGCTCCACTGGAACTAACACTGCCTTTGTTTTTGCACTGGTTAAACACTAGCTGTTCCTATCCCACACACCATATTTGATAACTGCAGGGATAATGGCTTGGTGTTTCAATCTTGTTTTAATTGTTAAACTAGCATAAACTGTTAACATTCGTCATTGTCAAAAAGTATTTAAATAGTGTATGCTACCTTTAATATTATTGCATTATATTGATGATACCCAGCCCTGAAATCTGTTGGTTGTAGGACATGCTGGTCAGATTTTCTCCATAAGATGGAGATAAACTGATGGCGCATAACAAGAGGGGGTGGGAGTGGATAATCAGGCAAGTTAAATAAATAAATAAATAAATAAATAAATAAATAAATAAATAAATAAATAAATAATTCAGTGGTGTTTCTTGCCCTTCAGTATTGTTTATTTGCAAGTCAAGTTTAACATCCCAGAGTACTTTTCCCATGTTTCTCAAAAATGACCTTTCAGCGGCTATTCTGAAAGTCAGAAAACTGAGATTTCATTCTTTGCCTTCTTATGTGACATTTCTCCAACTTACTGGTATATCAACCTATATTTACCCAGAAACATCTTGCTTATATCTCATCCTACTTCTCATCTCCTTCTGATAATTAAAGGATTGCCTAAGAATAAGCCAGAGAGCAAAACAAGCAAATATAAAACCCAAAACTGCCTCTGTAGGCAACTCTGAGAATGATTTCACCTCCTCACACTTCCCTTTTTTAATTCTTTGCAGACCATTGTTCCAGTAAGTGGCAATAACACCCCTAACTTTCTCTTCTTTGAAAACAGAAACTGCTGTTTGCTTGTTAAGCTCTCTGTGTGGGGCAGAATAATTGCAAAGCCAAGGATATTTTCACATTTGTTTCTCATCACATGGGACAACTTGCTCCTCTTGGTTCAATAAATATATTGCACATAAAAGTGATTTCTTCACCACGTTGATTCCCCCCTATGGTTTGGGGTTGACAAAAAGAAGAGGAAAGATCCATGGACAAGTATTTCAAAATTTACCGTTATAATGGAATGTTTGCATAATGGTAGACCAGTGTGGGAGAGTCAGTCACCAGCAGTTCTTTAGGTGGTTGTAACAGCTGTATCTAGGGAGCTTTTGTATTGCTGTTTCTCTGCTCCCTGTGGACATATATGTTCTCAGCTTTTTCTGAGGTTTTCTTGCATTCACAGAGGGCACTCAGTTCCAGTAATCTGAAAGAACCTTTGCCCTTCTGTACGTTTTGGACTTCATTCCCCATGTACCCAAGCTTCATTGGTCAATGGGAGGACCACACTATTTGAACTATGATGGATCCTTAACAGTATCTCATTAGCAGGGCCTCTATTGCTTCAGTCTAGTACCTGCTCCTTCTCTCAACCTCTTCCTCTGTTCCAAGTTCACATTGCTATCCAGAACAAGCTGCAACAAATGGAAACACCACTTTAACCACAGGTAAATAAATATTTTGGTCCAGCCATTAATTATTTAGGACCAATGTTCCTTCTAAGCTGCACACAGCCATGCAGTGCTGCATCGGGGCCATGCAGCCGAGCCAATGTTGCTGCCCATTTGCATCCTATCACAGTTGGAACCCTGTGCCAGAAATGAACGAATGAATGAACAAACAAATGAACGAACAAATGAATGAACAAACGAACGAATGAATGAACAAACGAATGAATGAATGAATGAAAGGAACATTGTTTAGGACCTTGATATTTGGAGGAACATCTCTCCCACAGAATAGCTGCCAGTCCAACGTACTCCTCAGTCCTTGATGTTAAAAATTGTAATTGTAAAAAAAAAAAAAAATCCCAGCCCAAGGATCTGATCTTTCTTGGCCATAGCCCTTTCACTCTGGAGAAAACCTCCTGCAGAGGTTTACCAGGCACAATCCATCAATGTTTTTAACATCTCAAGTTAAGAAGAAAGTATATAAAGCTGCTATCTGCTAATGGTTAATAATGATCTGAGATGCTAAAATTGATTTTAATTTGGGTATTTCTGTTTAAAGGTAGGTTTGTTGTTTTAGCTAGCAGCAGGATTTATTGTACTTTGTTACTTTTATTACATGGTATTTTTATTGTATCAGTTCACTGTATGTTGTGAAACACTCAGAAAGTGATAATACTAATAGGGCCATATAGAAGTTGGATGGATGGATGGATGGATGAATAGTGAGCACTTCTATTGTTGATAGCTTTCCAGGCTGATTGGTTGTGTTCTGAAGTTTTTTCTTCCTCCTAACATTTTGCCAGTCTCTCTGGCCAGCATCTCCAGAGGGCCCTCAGGATCCTGGCCATGAAAGCCTTTGAGAATAGATCACCATACCTTAAAGGAAATGTGTTATTGCAACTTCTTTGATCTGGACACACAATTCCTGTGTATGTTGCATGCATAAACAATCAATCAGGTTTGCAAATGAAGCCTCAGAGAGAAACCAGAAAAGGAGGTGGAAATGAGAATTAGGGCCTTTTCTGCTATTGCCCCACACCTGATATATGCCCAGCCCCCTCCTTGGCTGCCTTTAAAAGATCACCAAAAACCTGGCTGTTCAAAATGGCATTCCCTCAGTGTAAAATATAGCTCCAGCATTCATCCACCAGAGCAACATCAATTTAATAATACTCATTATTTTAGCAAGCCCACCCATAACTAAAATTTTAATGTTTATGTGAGTCAAATGTCTATGATGATTATTAATATCTTGATATTTTTATTTTTATTTTTATTTCATTGTATCAGGTTGATGGGATTATGTGTTGTATCTTGTTAACTTTTTGTTACTTTTGTAATTTTTTGTATTTGGTAATTTGTTGTAAATGACCCTGAGTGGCCATAGCTGCCAGATGGGTGGTATAAAAGTCCAATAAATAAATAAATAAATAAATAAATAAATAAATAAATAAATAAATAAATAAAACCTGTCTTAACCTTCCTATGATCAATTAGGAATAAAAAGCCCAAGCGAATCTATAGCCTACAGAGATAAGCCTGTGCTAGTATGTATTAGGAATCTCATGAGGAGATTTTCCTTCTCATGATGTGTGAACTGTATTGCCCAGTTTAATTCACCATTAGCTTTCTTGGGTCTTGTGTTTTCTGTCATGATAATAATAGGAAACAGAACCTTTGTTCTTCCTTTACCTAAACTAAGAGTACAGAACAACAAACCAGGAGTAGGCCATGCAGGAACCATGGAAATTTAAACTCACTCACTACTCACTTCCCCTACAGATCACTCCCTCCCTCTCTATTCAATTCCTAACATTGTAGGGAAGTAATAAGACTGAGAAATACCTCGTTTGCCAACACTGTGTTCTTTTTATCTCCTATCAGAAGGTGAGGTAGAGATGGGGTAGGGGTGGCAGCCATTGTTTAGATTAAATAATAGCTCTAGGGAGAAAATGTTACATTTCCCTGACTATATAGGGTGGTCTCAATCCAGATCCCATCTAATTTAGGGTTATCTATGAGTTTTAAAAAAGAGAGTGAGGCTATATGTATTGCAGCTGTGAAGGTGCAAGGAGGTCAGGAAAACAGCACATATGATTGATGGTGCCAAATAAGCCTTTGGAGAGAGAAGTGTGAGAGAAAACTGCATTTTGTGACAAAACATGAAAGAGTCCCATTTCTTGACAATTCCAGTAATAATGACAAATAAAGTGGAGTGAAAAACAAAACCCCAAGTAATAGTTCTTCTTCTCATGCATCCTTGTGGTGGTCAATTTTCTGAATGATTGCATTGAGTGAGGGAATACTTAAGGGAAACTTCCAGACCAATTTGAAGGGTCTGGTTTGGCAATTCACACAGTAAAAATTATAGATGTGTTCTTCTTACACATCACTAACACATTTATATTATAGGATGACAAGGATCGTGCCTAAACAATACAAGAAGCTGATGGTCCCTTAATAGAAGCCAAAACAATTTTAGTTGGCCAAAACAAAATTAGGTTACCTCACAGTTTCTCTTCATGAATTACTGACTGCTCAATACTGTAATGACACCATTTGTCCTGTATGTTCCACTATAGTTGCTCCCATCTGAGTGAGTGCTAATATATATACAGTGGTGCCCCGGATAACGGCGGTAATTCATTCTCCGACGTTAGTTGTTATCCGAAACACATTGTTATCCAAAATGCAGTTTCCCATAGGAATGAATGGGAAACCGTTTACTCCGTTCTGGAGCCTAGGAAAAAGGCAGACGCCTGGTTTTTTGCTCAAAACTCTTTAAAAAGTGCACTTTAAAGGTACAGATGCAATGTCACCTGGGATAACTTTCTTACTGATGCATGCTGGAAATTCATAATCTGAGGCAGTCCATAGGGAAAATTCGTTATCCGAGGCAGCCCATAGGAAGATTTGTTATCCAAGGCAGCCCATAGAGAAAATTCATTCTCCAAGGCAGACCTATACCTAGGAATTGCGATTCATTATCCGAGGCAGCCCATAGGGAAAATTCGTTATCAGAGGCAGACCTATACCTGGAAATTTGCAGTTGTTATCTGAATTATTTGTTATCCGGGACAGTTGTTATCCAAGGTACCACTGTAAATATACTAGGGATGTGCACTAGCACCACAATTTTGATTCAGAATTTGGAATTACAACTCTTTCAATTCAGAATTTCCAGATACATTTTTGAGTAAAAAAGAGAGCGAGGTTGTATACAGTGAAGTATATATGACCACTATATAGTCATTAAACAAGCAAAGAAACATGCAAACCATTTCAAAAAGATTTCTCTTTGCCCTGTGACACCTTTCCAGTCATTGGGCCTAGCAAAGAGAACATACCTCAACAGACAGCAGTGCATATGTATTAGGAAATGATTGCAAGTTGGGAGTGTCAGTAGGAAATGCCAGCAGCATTGGGAAAGCAGAGGACAGGTCACTCTGGGGAGTGGGCAAAAAGCCCTGAGCAGCCCTAGCAGGCAGATCAAAGCAGCCTAGCCTGTGGTGGGTGGGTACTGGGCTAACAGCATGGGACATATCAGAGTTGAGTTAATGAGCTCCATTTTGGAATAAGTGTTGGAAAAATGAAAGATGAAGATGGAGGAGGCAGCAGACTGAACCATGACATACCTAATACTGTGAGCAGAGTATGCCATTCTCTCTTAGGCTGCAGTCCTACCAGCGTTTTTTGCGTAATTTCCCCTCGGCGAACTGTGTAGTAAAAGATCACGTGCTAACTGGGAAAAGAAGTAAATTCTGGTCCCGGCCAACCACGCCCATGAAACAGCAGTTTCAGCGAAGTTCCTAAACCACCGCCAGGGGCTGGATTTAGAAACTTCGCTCAAAAATGCTTACTTATTTGCTTCTGTAGCCACGATAGGACCCTGAAAATATGCAGTAAAATCAGTTGTTCCCCTTTATCACCATGGAGGCTTGAAAACTAGAGCCAGAAAGATGGACAAAATGTGAAGTAGACAGGTAGAGACTGAACCAGAATATGAAAATACAATGCAGAAGAGAGGACACTAACTGCACATTAAAAACCACATGACCTCCCCAAAAAAATATGCAGGGAATTTATGTACAAAGAAAACTCTGGTAAGACCGTGGCTTTATTTAAAAGGGATTTTGAGGAAGCCCAGCAATTATAGTTTGACCTTTGGGAAATAGAGTCCCACCCCCACCCCCCAGATCCAGTATCTAGCCATGAGCAACACGGACTGACAAAGTCCTTGTCCCTCTCTCACAGGGCTCACTGGGCTTTCTTGTTACTGCCACCTTGACCAGACGCTCCCAAACAGACGGTTGTCAGCCCAGAAAGGGGTCCATGTCTTTTGGCTTTTGGGGCACCTGCACGTGAGGCTCCAACTCAGTCTGCCATTCTTGACAAGATAGTTTCCCAAAACGATTTTCCCTGTTGCCCATGTGGCCACTGACCATCAATTTTCTCAGGTGGTACACAGTTTGGGCAATGATGGATGGTGCTGCTCTGAGGGCATGTCCATACCAGCAGATATGGCTTTATCTCATCTTCTGTATTATTGATACCACACCTAGTTGATGTGGGGTAGTATCATTTGTAATGTGGTCAAATAGGGAGACAAATGAATGATCAAACAGATCAACAGAGTACTGAACAAAAATGATTGTTTACAGGAACAGGCCTAAACAGACTCACAACTTGTTTCCAGCAGACTCCAGTACATAACATTCCTTCAGCCTTTCCCAAAGGCTTGCTTCTGCTACCACATGTAAGCCTCCAACTCAGTCTCTGCCATTCTTGTCAAGACATTATTAATGTTGTCCCCTCCACATGTCCATAAACCCTCAATGGAGCTAGAGAATCAGCTATATGATCCTATTTCATAGAATCCCATGTGTCACACAGCGGAGTGGGCTCCTTCTGTTATCCCCAGCTCCTGCCATCCTAGCAGCTTGAAAGCATGTAAATGCAAGTAGATAAGTAGGTAATGCCATAAAAAGTGGGAAGGTAAATATTGTTCCGTGCAGTCATGCCGGCCACATGGCCACGGAGTTGCACAACACTGGCTCTTTGGCTTGAAAATGGAGATGAGCACCTCCCCTAGAGTCAGACACAACTAACACACATGTGCAGGGGGAACCTTTACCTTTACCTTTATTTCATAGGCAACTGCCATACTGATGGTTGCACATTCCATACTGTTGCAGGCTGTACCCAAAGAAGAAAAGTATTTAATTCTGCTACAGCAGAACACAAACCCTTTCAATGAAAATGAACACACATGATTTCAATGGTGCTGACAGACATCATTTTTGGGTTTTCTTCTCACACTAGGCCCTCTCCTCCCTTGGGAAAATGCATTGGAAAATCAGTTATCTACTCTGCTACCCTTGGTGCCAGAGTGTTTTTAAGTTTCATTTCTCCATGGAACAAGTGCATCGAAAGAGTAACTCTTGAGGAGTTTTCTATATGGCATTCCACTGGTAATATCCAGAAGCAGCTACGAGAATCACCACACAGACACTGCAAAGTACAAAAAAGTGGAAATGTGAGACTGTTCAGAATAAAGTCACAAAGGACTTCCAGAGATCTACTGGAAAGCTGTTCAACTTAATTCATTGAAAATGTGCATCAACTCAACATTTGATGGTCTTTCTATTCAGAGTGGCTTTGGTGGTTCGAGATACGCCGGAGAGATATTTCTGGGTTTTCCAGGCCATTTTTAAAAAATGATTTCTTCTATTTCAATATTATCTATTTAATCAATATTGTATTTGTAACTTTAAAAAATAGTTATCCTTTTTCATAGTTTACCAAAGACCAAAGTTTAGACATGAGCTGTTTGACTTAAATATATTTTAAAACATAAACAAAATAGCTTTACATTATATTTCATCATACTTTGGTGTATTAATATTCCTTTTGCTGCCTGTGGCTAAGAATGATAAAAAAATGGTTCCGTTCTTAAAATTCATAGGGATATTGTGTGTGTGTGTGTGTGTGTGTGTGTGTGTGTGTGTGTGTGTGTGTGTGTGTGTGTGTGTGTGTGTGTTTCTTGGTGTATCATCTGATCACATTATGTCATTTGTTCACAAACAAGTTACAATTATTTTTTATTGGAGAAACATTGCCCAAAGAAGAAAATATTCCTTCTTACTAAGAGATGCCAATTTTTGTGATAGTCCAGTAATGCATGTATCCATATAGGGATGGGGAAATACAGAATTAAAGATGGGTATGAATTAATTTCTGCCATTGCATGAATCAGTTGCAAACTCCACATCCCCCACCCCCACCCCTACCCCCCACACGTCTCCATGTGCCACCAGGGTCCTTCTTCTCTGACAATGCTCCAGTCCAGCCAGGAGCTCAGGCTGCCCATCCCCTCCTCCCCCTCCAGCAGTCAGACACTCAGACTAGAGCATCGCTGGAGAAGGAGGATCTTGTTTAGTCATGGATTTGTACAAAGTCATACAAATCTATTTGTGCCAATCTTTATAGCGAATCCATTTTAGCCTCGACAAGCCAAGGTGAATGGCATGAGTCAGAGACTGAAGTAAAGAAAGGACTTGACTTGGGGGATTTGTAATCAATAGCTCTTCACACACTCTCTTCTACCACTTTGAAAACATAGTGGTACCTTGGTTTAAGTAATTAATTCATTGTCTGGGCTGTTTTATATTGTGAAACATTCTTAAACCAAAACAAAGTTTCCCATAGGACTGCATTGATAACAATTAATCCTTTCTGGAGGTCAGAAAAAATGCAAGCCAGGCCAGTCCAGTTAAAATTTTCTTCGATGCATCCCCATTCTTTTCATCATGCAAACATGACATATCAACTTTTAATGCCTAACCAATAAATAAATAAATAAATAAATCTTAAACCAGGGCATTCCACTGAAATATTTTCTTAGACTGAGGCATCCCCATTTCCAATAATTGTTTTTCAAAAACCAAGTTTTTCTTTAACTGAGGCATTCTTAAACTGAGGTACCCACTGTATTTTGTTAAATATTCATTTTTATTGGAGGGGTCAGATTGGCCATTTATCTCAGCTGTTCAGGGTTTCAGTTGCTGTCTGGTGAACTGGGTGGAATAAATGATCTGCCCCACAGGGTCCAGTGATACGATACATTTCTTTTACATATATCACAGGAAGCATATGAATCTGACTGTAATGTGACAAAGAGTTTTGCGGGAGTTTTCAGAAGGGAGGGAGATGATTTGGAATCAGAAAAAAAGAAAAGAACAGTAAGCAATCAGCTGAACATTTTGTTGCCTTCAAATAATAATTCCTATCTCTGAGAGTAACTGCTTCAGCCATGTGGAAAAGAGGAAGAGAAAAGGAATTTCCCACCTGAGTAGTACCAAGTCATCAACATTTTCATACACTTATAAAATACCCCAGATATTGTGCACACACAACCGCATGAAAGAGCTTCAGGTTTTGTCTATGTGTTTTAGACATTTCCTTTCTTTTCTTTCTTTCTTTCTTTCTTTCTTTCTTTCTTTCTTTCTTTCTTTCTTTCTTTCTTTCTTTCTTTCTTTCTTTCTTTCTTTCTTTCTTTCTTTCTTTCTTTCTTTCTTTTTACTTTATGCCATATATTCATCTAACTAATTTATTTCCCTCTGTTTATTATCCTGTTGGATAATTTGCAGTTACACATATTTAAAAGAGAAGGTGCATAGGAGCGACCTAGACATTTTGTGTGCATTGTCTGAGCAATTTCCTTTTGGATAAGGAGTAACATTGTTTGAATTTAGAAAAAAAGATGAATGAATGAGCACACTGTGATAGATGGGTCTATTGAAATGGGTGGCAGAGAGAAATAAGGAGGCAGGTCACAAAATGTAGGCATAAATTGCAAGGCTGTGAACAACCTTATTAACATTCAGGCTGATAAAGAGCCTCCAAAATTGGTATCTTGCTCTGAATCACTGACTACCTCAATGACATCTGTAGATTAATTTTCACATGTTCATATTATGTAAAATAAGCAATTTGGCTTTAATCTGATGTGCATATTTCCCCAAATAATTAGATGGGCTAATGGCCACTGGGTAAGGCCACTGAATTTTGTGCTTTTGTCAACAATTCTAGTAGATGCCATGAAGAGATGAACAATTTAGAAAAATTTAATACCTCATTTAATCTCTTATGACTAAGTGATGGCTAACTGCATTTAGTGCAGTGTTGATTTATCACGTCTAGTGAGAAAACATGTCTAAATTCTAGTCCAAAATCAGAGGTACTCTTCTATTCTGCATCCTTGTCAAGACGTGAAATTTTATCTTTATCTTTGCAAATCTACAAATGTCCAACAGGATATGAAGGGTCTGTTTTGTAGTTGCTCTGTTCCTGGAGTAAGGAGAGCTTGAATTTTGTGTTGCTTGGTTTTAAACTGTTTTTATACAGCTTTGTAATACATTCTGAGATCCTATGATATGGGTGGGCAATAAACAAGCAGACAATGAAATGAACAAGAAAGAAAGAAAGAAAGAAAGAAAGAAAGAAAGAAAGAAAGAAAGAAAGAAAGAAAGAAAGAAAGAAAGAAAGAAAGAAAGAAAGAAAGAAAGAAAGAGTGTAGTCATCTTGGAAACACACTAATACTCCAATTTGGTCTGTTTTGTGCATTTGTCAAAATACAGTGCATATGCAGTTGTTGCTGTTCATGTCCATCATAAGCATCATGGAACAGTAACCATGGTCCTCCAGATGTTGTTAGACTGATACACTCATCAGTATCAGGTAGCATATGCTACCTATGCTTGAAAGAGCAGAAGACAATGTAGTCCAATAAAATATGGAGAGACACAGTTGTCTGTTTTGGGTATACATTCATGGATTCAGCAATGGCATTTGACACTGTGACAGAAGAAAATTTCATAATCCTTCGCTCCAGCTTACATACAATCCTCAATAAGAACAAGACTTTCATTCAGGAGTCTAGTTCATGTGAGGTAAAAAAAACCCACAAGGGGTGGGATTGGGGGATGTGGAGTTTGCAACTGATTCATACAAACATAAGTACCACTACTGTGCCAAGTCAGGATATTTGTCTATCTAGCCAGCAAATAAAACCCAGTGGTAAGTCACAGCTAGATTAAGAAAAAGATATTCGCCTACCTGAGGCAGAATAGAAAACTGCCCAATCCACTTGCTCAAGTCATTCGATATGGTAGTCAATAGAGATGGATAAAAAGTGCGAAAATGGCATTTAGTTTTGTTTCATTATTCATTTCTCCACAAATTTATTTTAGTTTCATTTCCATTTTTTTACTTTTTACTTTTTCTCTTTTTGATTTTTTGATTTTTAGTTTTAGCGCGGTCAGTGCTTTTTATTTTTATTTTTTTTACTATTCTTTTTAAAAGTCCCTGATGCCAGGGCTTTTTTTTAACAGCTGAGAGGTGCTGGCTTCCCTGCACCCCATTTTTTAAAAAAAGTTTCTATTTCTATTTCTATGGGTTTTTTTTTACTCACCACCCAAACTGATGTTTATTTATTTATTTTTATTTTTATTTTTTAAAAAGTCCCATCTGGGGCCAGCACCTTTTTTATTTTTATTTTAAAATTTACAGCGCCAACCACAAGGCCCCCCACACGGCTTTTTATTTATATATATATATTTAAAAAAACTTTTATAGCAGTGACCATGTGGCTCCCAGACTTGGTTGGCACATTTTAAATTTTTTTATTTATATATTTTTACTTTTACAGTGCCGACCACAAAGCTCCCGGGCTGAGTCAGCATTTTAAATTTTATTTTATTTTTATTTTTACTTTATAACACCAACCATACAGTCCCCTTTTTATTTTTAAACATCCCTGATGCCAGGGCTTTTTTTTTAACAGCTGAGAGGCGCTGGCTTCCCCGCACCCCCCCTTTTTTAAAAAAAAATCTATTTTTATTTTTATTTTTTACTCCCTGCCCAGACCAGCTGGCCCGCAGGCTTGACTGACTTTTTAAATTTATTGTTATTTATTTAATTGTTTTGTCCCGGCTGGAACCTACACCATTTTTAAAATTTATTTATTTATTTATTTATTTATTTATTTATTTATTTATTTATTTATTTATTTTACAGCATCAACCACGTGGCCCCTGGGGGCTGGGTCAGTGGTTTTTAAAAATTTTTTACAACACCGACCATTTTTGGCTGCCAGAGTTCCAGGCATGGAGGAGAAGGCCAGTGACTGAGACAAAATAGGAGAGAGACACTGGGAAAGAAAAACGAAATGAAATGAAATGGAAATTTCTGTTTCATCTTGTTTCATTTTTCTTTGATAGGCTGGTTCGTTTTTCATTTCGTTAGCTAACAAAACAAATAACGAATAACAAAATGAATTAAAAATTCATTTTGTGCCCATCTCGAGTAGTCAAGGCTGGATTCAGTATATTTGATACTAGAGACGGAACATTCTGTAAGCACTTTACCCTGTTCCTTGTAGGGAAAATACAATAATCTTCATGCTATATGGCAACCATGACTTTAACCAGTAAAGAAGGAATACAAGAAATTCAGCTCTCCAGAGCAGAGTCAGAAAACACTTGTGGTTGGGGAATTCTGACAGCTATAATGATGACTGAGGAGGAGGAGGAGGAGGAGGAGGAGGAGGAGGAGGAGGAGGAGGATGTGGTCCAATTTCTGCTGAAGAAGAAGTAAAGAAACTACTATTGCTATCTGACTCTCCATGGATGAAACTGGAAACAGATGATGGAGACTGTCGTTCAGCCATAGCTTCTGGTCCCAATGTTCTTCACCAATGCTGCATTCAGAAGTCAGAATGAACTGACTGTCCCAGCCTGAGGTCAAAATAAGCAAAATGAAATCCAAGGGCAAAGAAGATTTTGTTTCTGTGTGACTGTAATTAAAATTGTAAACCGCCCAGAGACTACTTGTAGTGGTATGGGGCGGTATATAAGCAGAAGCAGAACACAAGAAACAGCCTATCCTTTTGATGATGCTTTACATTTTGTCTGATTCTTTGGAGCTGGCCTAGTGAATTATATTTAGTGTGTTTATCTGTGTTCCCATTTTTAATTCATATCATTTACATCTATTTCTTCTCCTTTCTCTGTTCATTAGGGGCTTTATAATACAAGCCTGAGGAAATTCTGTTAAAATGAATTGCATGCCCTTTGCAAGAGCCTTCTGAATGGCATGCTTAATTATTGACAATTAACAAGATGCTAATTATACCTTCAAATTACAGCCCTAGTGAGCAAAATAAAAATTGTTCATAGAAGGGGAGGGGGGGAATGTAAAAGGCACAACCACTAAATTAATCCAAATGAGAAGAAGTTTGGCAACTGGCAACAGCACAAATCAGCCAAACTGCTAAGCACCTCACACAGCTTTCGTCTATGGATGGATGCCAGGCAAGTGTTCTGCTATGTCCACAATTGTGTGTGTGTGTGTGTGTGTGTGTGTGTGTGTGTGTGTGAAGAGCATGGCTTAATAATTTTCTTGCACTCAATCAATACACAGAAAGCAGAAAAATCACTTCCATTAAACACTACACAATACTTAATACAAGAGGCAGATCAACATTTTAAATGTTACATAAAAGCTCACACTCTCTCTGGTGTGTGCACAGAGAGAGAGAGAGAGAGAGAGAGAGAGAAGAATGATTGATTGTCATTTCAAGTGTTTCATTAGTTTTACATTTGTAAAGGAAAAAGACAGCAGCACAGAAAATCGTGAGAAATTAATGTCAGATCCTGTGGTGTTAGTGTAAGGGCAGCCCCTTTAATGCACACTGAAGCTGTTGTGTGTGTGTTTTTAAAAAATGCATTACTGGATATTTATTTATTATCAAGCAGATGGAAGAGCAGCCACAAGTTTACCTGCCAAAACAATATCATGTTTTGCTAAATGAAACTATTATATTCTAGTTGCTGATACTTGTGGATTTCAAATAGAGAGCTTTGTTTGTTTGTTCCTGTTTCTAAGCAGATATATTACTGTGGCTCATCCACATATTGTATCTAAGGGACTGTCCACACTGGCAATAGATATGATGTATGGCTCCTTTTCTGCTTTGGAAAGGAAAAAAAGACCTCACCCACACGTGTTTCTACTTAAAATGACCCATCCTTCCCATTCAAGAGATGATGCACACCTTTCTGGCCCAGCAGTGGGTCTTAGATTTTTTTTTGGCACACTCTTATTTCTTTTTGGAAATAGCAGCCTCCAGCAGTCTCTGCCATCATGGCTGAAGTTTCTGTGGGAGGAGAGTAAAATTCAGGAGAATGAGGATATGCATGCAAGCAGGGAAGGGGAAAATGGAAGCAGCAGAGGGAGAGAGGAATTTCACTTCCCCTGATCCCTCACAGATGATCAGAGGAAGCATTTAATTGATAGCTGATTGGGCTGCAATGGGGTTCTTTGCTGTTTAGATGGGAGCAGCAAGACAAATGGCGCATTCTGCCACCCACAACCTGAGCAGACCCTTTCTAGCCCATTTTACCTCACATCCAAACTGGCCAGTATGGGCAAGCCCTATACTCATCCTGATTTCACTGTGCCAATATGTAGTTTTGTACTGGCTCACAATCATATGTATGGGCCAAAGCCAAGTGAAATAGACAGTATAATCCAGTTGCAGTAGGAAGAGATCCAGCTATACCTAAAAAATAAGATGTGAGCTTGAAAAGGCTTTCAGTTACTCTGCAAAATGCTTCTTTTACCATTAAGTTGAAAATGGATTGCTTTTAGCCACAATATCAAAAATAAATAAACAAATAAAACAAAAATCTTACTCCTATTCAGAGAGCCACAAAGTTATACAACCTATAGCATAAAATAAAATAAAATACCACACTGCTATTTGTGATATAAGAGATCACTTTAAAAATCTATCAAGAGGCATGAGGATATTTTTTTAAAAGAGAGGTTGCACAAGAGTATAGCATATTTTGAGTTTTTTTCGCGAACAATTTGAAAAATTCCAGGTCAGTTCTGTTGAAAAACGTTTGAATGAAGTTGTTCATTATCTGGCTTTGGGGGGTAAGCGGGAAAGAGGCACCTCCATGGACCGGGTAAAAAATTAAATTCCATTTAAAAGGCTAGGCTCCTCCAGGCACCCGTGGGTGATGGTCCTAAGAAAAACAAGGAATAAGCAAAACAATCCAAAAGACCCCTCTACATGGGGCAACTATCCCCTCCTCACCTGCTGCTGCTGCAAATTGCTATGCAATAGCCTTATGGATACAAATAAACACAACAAAGCAGACAGTGAGACCAGTGAGATGATAGCGTCATTACCCGCCCTTCACATATGGCTCTCGCACCACCATGTCTCATTTCAGAAACATTGTACTATCTGCGTGTAGTGCAATGCAAGCAAGTAGATCTGGCTATTAAGGTGGCTTAGTGCAAGGGCTAGGGTTAGGCTAGTGACGGGTAAGGTTCTATCTAGTCTTGCACCTCTGGGTATCTCTCTGACCCACTAAGAAGACAGTCTGTGAAACATTTCTTTTCAAGGGTTATGTAGGGCTAGGGCAGGTTATTCTTTTTCACTTTCCCTGTCTCCATCCAGTGGCCATGCGACTGGTGGGATGGCTCCTAAAAATCTGCATGGTTGTCCACTCCACATGGCTATCTATCGGCCAGCCCATCATTGCGCAGGTGTAAAAAAAATAGAAAAAAAAAGAAAATCAATGGAGTTGACTGGAGAGTAGAGAGATGGAGCACATTTTGTTGCGAGATTGTCCCACTGCGTTTGTGAAAAATTGGCAGTTTATAAATTTTCGCGTGTTTCTGTTGTGATAATTGTGTGTTTTTGGAACACAATTTCGAAAAACAATAGAAAAATTTTGCCGCCCTATTTTCGCATGGCATGGCGAAATGGCAACTCGAGTTTGCCCAGGACGGGGGGATTGCGCAATGCCCCCTCCAGAAAAGGTTTTCCGGTAGGTTTTTTAAAAAACCCGCCCTTAGTCAAGCAGGCATTTTGCCTGCCTGCTTTTTTGGCCACCTATGGGTGGGGGGTGGTTTAAAAGGGGGTCCTGTGCCGTCCGTGCCGCTTGCTTGCGCTTTAATTGGGCTGCTTGCGGCGAGACTGGGGGGGGGTCATTTTTTGCTGGCTGCGATGCCTGCAGCGAGTCCCACCAAAGCAGCCCAGGACGGGGGATTTGGGGGGGAGGTCCAGGGACCACCAAATCACCACAACCCATATGGTAGGTGCCCTGAGGCAATGCCTGCATTTTTTCCGCCTGCTTTTTATAGCGGGAAACCGGTTTTTTTTTACTTTTAAAAATTTTATTTTATTTGTGCCGCGTGGCATCTGCCATTTGGGCGCGATGCAAGGAACGCAAATTTTTTGCACCATTCCACAAATGGCAGACCAAAATTTTTCATTGTCGGTTCGAGCTCGAAGTCTGGGGGATAAAAAGCCCGTTACCGTTTCAGAAAGAGTCTGGGAACCGAGTAGTTGAGGGAAACGGAAATGGCTGCTACCGCTAATGTGTGCCCATCTCTATTTGTGATATAAGAGTTCACTTTAAAAATCTATCAAGATGCATGAGGATATTTTGTAAAAAAGAGAGGTTACACAAGATATAGCATATTTTGAGTTTTTTCTCAGAACAAATAGATCTCTTCCAGGACCCAGTTCTGTGAAAAACAATGAATCAAGTTATTCATTATCTGGCTTTGGGGTAAGGGGAGAGATTAACCCAGGGAGCCATGGACCTTTTTTTTAAAAAACAACAACATTTAAATTCCATTTTCAAGGCTAGATGTCTTCCCAAGTAGCTCAGCGATGGTGGGGGAAGAAAAACAAGAATAATAGAACAATTAAAAATACAAACAAGTATGGCAACTATGATATCCAAAAGCTAAAATCGATATTTCTTTAAAAACTCTTAAAGCCTAAAAATTAAAACAACAAAGTAGACAAAGAAAGTGACATTGCTACATTACAAGTTAGTTCAAATATGAGCAATGATAGCCGAAACCATTTCAAAGCATTCTATCTATCTATCTATCTATCTATCTATCTATCTATCTATCTATCTATCTATCTATCTATCTATCTATCTATCTATAATAAAATAGAATAGAATAGAACAAGATCATTGTTCCTGTTGACTGGAGAGTCCCGTGTCATCTGCCGCTCCCTCAGCCTGTGTGTGAGAGACAGGGGATCTTTCTGTGGCTTTTTCTGGGGGAGTTTGGCCTTTGGGACTCTTGCAGCAAGCCAGGACTGGGCTCCTTCCTGCTCTGCTGCTCGAGCTGCCCCACCTCACTACCCCCTGGCTGAAGGAAGAAGGGCCTTGGGGTGTGACTTAGGGGAGGGGCATTGCTTTTATTTTGTTTTTGTTTTATTTTGTTTATTTTTTGTTTTTGTCTTTGTTTTGTAGGTAAGGACCCACAATAAGGCTGAGGGAACAGGAAGGTGGGAGGGCAATGAAAGGGGCAACTATTGAGCCCATGCTCAGTAGGGGAAGGTATTTTTTGGAATTAAAGATTTCCCCTGCAGTCCCCAACAGGTTCAGCAGAATGAAATAGATGAAGTGGCTGCTTGCTGCTTGAACAGGACTTTTTCAACCAGTGATTCGTACCTATGACTTTGCTCAGAACCAGGTGGTTTAAAAATCTGAATGTGAGAGAAAAAGTTGCCAAAAACCTGACATGAATTTGTTCTTTAAACAACATGTAGACTTTCTTGTGTTCAAGGACCTACTAGCTATAGATTTTGCAGAGTCATAGACTAATGGATGTCCATTAGACCATTGAATCCAACCTCCTTCTCAATGTAGGAAGCCAACTCAAAGCAGATCTGACATGTGGCTTGAATGCCTCTAGCACTGGAGCACTTAACCCCCCCCCCCAAGGAAATTGGTTCCATTGTAGTACTACTCTAACAGTTAAGAAAATTTTCTAGATATTCAGCCTAAATCTGGCTTCCTGTACACTACAGGTAAGCCCATGTATCTTGCATTCTGGGGTAACTGAAAATAGATCCTACCCCTCCTATGTATGACTACTACCCTTCATGTATTTGAAAAGTGCTATCATATTTCCATGTAGTCTTCTTTTCCCAAAGCTAAACATTCCTAGTATTTTCAGTCTTTTGTCAAAGGGATTGGATTTCAGTCTGCTGATCATCCTTGTTGCCCTGCTCTGAACTTGTTCCAGTAGTGGCCTTGGTAGCCAGATGGGTGGTACATGAATGAATGAACGAGTATACATTGGAATATTAAATAGAAAAATAAATTGTGAGAGGAAGGGAAAGATGCAGAAAGTCTTCCAATATTGATGGTCCATATGGTTGCTTTTGCAGCCAAAATAACCTTGGTTCATTATCAGATTATAATTTTAAAAATATAAAATATAATAGAATTAACATTTTTGTCTCTGCAGCAAAAATGTATAATGATTAGGGATGGACACAAAATGCCAAAATGACATTTTGTTTCATTTCTCGTTTCTTCTCCACATTTTGTTTCATTTATTACGAAATGATTTTTTTTAAAAAATTCGTTTCATATTTTGTTTTGTTTTGTTTTGCATTTTTTTACACTGTTGGGGCTGTGGTCATGTTTTTTTCTCCCACTGACCAGCCAGCCTGTGGGGAGGACTGGTCGGTGCTTTTTAAAAAAATCCCTAGCGCCAACCAGCTGGCTTGCCAGCCAGGTCAGCGTTTTTTGTGGTTTTTTACCCTACTGCAGACCAGCTGGCCCATGGGCCAGGTCAGGTTTTTTTGGGGGGGGTTGCTATTTATCCCTAGTGCTGACCAGGTGGCCTGCAGGCCAGGTCGGAGCTTCCCCCTCCCCTAGTGCCAATCAGCTGGTCTGCTGGCCAGGTGGGCACTTTTTTTTTTTACCGTGGCAGCAAGCCATTTTACAGAGGGAATGAAATTGTTCATTTTAAAAAAAAAATGACACTTTTGTTTCATCTGTAACGAAATGCTGCTTCATCATTTTGTTTTTTTATTTTGTTTCAATTCATAATGAAACAATGAAACAGCATTTCATTTTTCGTTTTGTGCCCATCCCTAATAATGATGCCACATTATTCTTGAAACCCTGGTAGGAAGGCTAACCAGAAGAAATTATAGCAAGAAGTCACAAAGAGCTTGGAACTTCAGGATGACCCAGATCCTAGCTTTCTTCCACAGAGAGTTTCCCTGTCTTCAAAGTTACTGGGTGAAAACTACAGGACAAATTCTAAAGTCCAAACTGTTCCAGAAACTTTATGGTTGCCAGATATTTACATTATTTCCCTCCTATTTTGAAGATGCTGTTCCCATAGTATAGTACCATAATGCACAAATAGGTGAAATTGGATACAATGGTTGGGATTGAATCAAGGATAGGCCAGTGTTTTGAATATAGCACTTCCGTTTAGTGTTACTGTAGAATTGTGTGCTCCCCACATGTCTTCATATACTATGCTCATAGGGAGAAGTTACAATTGCATTTCCTATTCAATTTAGTTAACCATGGTTTATTGTTACATCAAAATTATGGTTAGTCTTAATCAGGGCTGTATCCAAGATTTGAAGATGTCTTTATTCGTTGAATTATAAATAAATCAAACCACATTTTCTTAGGTCATCAAAAGTAATCGCAGTTGGTTCACTACAGATTGCAAAAACTTTCAATTCATTTCTTACACCAAAGGAGGCAGAAGAGGAAGAACCAACAAGAATGAGGCTGGCTTGTGCAATGGTAAACCTTTTACCATTACATAAAACGAGTGACTTACTATCCAAAACTAAATTCAAAGCTGTAGCTCTCTTTCCAAGGCAATAATCCCCAGGAAGCTAACATATTTATGCACTCCAGGGATATTAACATTATTGTGTTTAATGGTTTTCAGTACCTTCTATTCCCCTCTCCCAATGTTAAATAATGCTAGATAAATTTATGCTGTTGAATGTTGATGTCTTAAAATATTTATACTGTTATCTGTCCCAATAAAAATAATTTCCAAGAGAAGCTCTGCATTGATACTAAGCAAGTGAGTTTTGTTGTTTTTCCTTAATGAACCATTTTAGTTCAACTACTTTTGACAACTGGAAAATGTGTGCGATATATAGGTGTGTCACAAAATTAACATGGCATGCCTTTCTAAAAAGTACTATCTCCTAATTATGACTCCAGTAAACATGGTAAATGAGGTCTCAATGGGTTTCAAGCAATGGAACATTTTCCAATTCAAATTTTCCAGGAAAAGCATGCCATGATCAGCATTTAAAATGAAATTCTATCTAGGAATTTTTGGGTTGTTACTGATTCCATTCACAGTAAACAAACCATTTACTTATGATGCAACAAAAGTTGTGCTTATATTTTTGTAAGGAAGAAAGTGGGTCTGGGTTCTCAATAGGAAAGGAACTTGCAAGGCAATATGAAAGAAAGAAATTCTTCTTTTCTATTCTGTTTTCTTTCATTGATTTATAAAGCAGAACTTCTTAAGCACAACTGTTTGGTATTAACAAAAGAGGGACTTTTTCATGTTTTTCTCTTTTATTTCCCTGAACATTTTTAATCCAGTTGTGGGGACTGCTGTCAGAAGCCCATCAGAACATCTAAGAGGAATGAGGACGAATTTTGAGGTTGTACAAAGGCCTGAATTGGTTGAACTGAGTGTGTGGGGGGTGTTCTTTGTTTCACTTTTTCTGGTGATGTTCACAAACCACAAGCCAAGAACTTTCACAAACTTTCCGATGAAACAAGCCATTTTGTGGTTTTTGTGATTTGGGACTTCCTGGAGTAATAAAATCCCCCCCCCACCCGCCACAAGAGTTCAAGATGTGAAACTCAAAGTGACTCTTGAGTTGATTCTCCTCCCTACTCTCTCCAAGTTTGGCAGAGACTGACTTTGGGATGTCAGAGTTATGCCCCCCCCCCCAAGTAGCCACCCCTAGGAAAGTGCTCCTTAGCAGATGTCTATGACTTTTCTTCCTCCAGCACTGCTCAGCCCTCTTTCCCCACCCCGAGACCGGCAGAAGCATCATAGTACCAAGAAACTTCAGCAAGATCCATGAGAGTTTTGGAAGAAAACTTGTTTTCTGTGGCTCCTAGACAGGAGGAAGGTGGAAAGAAACATCTAAGGAAAGAAATCAGGACTGTCAACATCAACAGCACCTTTAACAACCTTTATCTTTCCAATTAGGACCGTGTTGGCAAATCTACAGCACAGGTGCCAAAGGTGGCACACGGAGCCCTTTCTGTGGGCATGTGGCATCACCCCCTCACAGCCATGGCACTTCCCCCTCTGCTCAGAGCACGCCACTGTGCCCTCTGCAGAGAGCTGGGTGAATGGGAGGCACTGGCTTGTGGGTTCCTTCATAGCCCCAGTTTACTCTCCATCCAAGCCACTCTGGGCATCCCAAAAGCAGTGTGCCTGGAGAAGAAAACTGGGGCTACGAAGAAACCCACAAACCACAGCCTGTCCTTTACCTGGCTCTTTCATGGAACCATTTTGGCAATCTCAAAATGGGTCCGTGAAGAGAGCCAGGCAAAGGGGAGGCAGTGGTTCGTGGGCTCCTTTGTAGCCCCAGTTTTCTTCTCCAGCCATGCCTCTCTGGGCATCCCGTGGGAAATTTAACAACCTCCTCTTCAATAGTCACTTTCCCAAGGGCTAGCATCCCTGCTCTTCAATCCTTGCTCTCCTGAAAGGTAGCGCCCAAAGCATTTGTAACCCGGGGTACCACTATATTCAGGTTAAATTGGCATATTGGCACTTTGCGAAAAATAAGTAGCTTTTGAATAGCATTTTGGACACTCGGTCTCTAAAAGGTTCATCGGGACTAGAGATGGGCACGACTTAGCGGTATTCCCGTTTCCGTTTCCGTTACTCGGTTCCGTTACTCTATGGAAACGGTAATGGGAATTACTCCGCCAGACTTCGAGCTCGAACCGACGAACGAACAATTTTGGTCTGATTTGTCGTGCTTGATCCTTGCATCGCACGTGCACAGAAAAAAAGTTTTTAAAAGTTCCGGTTGCGGCCGAAAAAGCGCGGAAAAATGCCTTCCGTGCCTCAGGGCACCTACCAGAGGGGTTGTTTCTGGAGGTCCCCGGCCTCCCCCCATCCCCCGTCCTAGTGGGCTGCTCTGTGGGACTCGCCGCAGGCTCGCATCCAGCAAAAAGCCCAGTCTCGCCGCCAGCCGCCGCAATTAAAGCGCAAGCAAGTGGCACGGACGGCACAGGAAAAAACTTTTAAACTCTCCCCCCACCCATTCCCGGGCCAAAAAAGCAGGCGGAAAAATGCCTGCTTGACTAAGGGCGCAGGGCACCTACCGGAGGGGTGGTTTCTGGAGGGGGGGTCCCGCCTCCCCCCGTCCTGGGCAGCCGGACTCGCCATGCCATGCGGTGTGGGCGGGGGATCCAAAATGAGGCGGCGAATGCAATATTGTTTTTGAAATTGTGGTCCAAAAACACACAAGCACAACAGAAACACGCGGAAATTTATAAACTGCCAGATTTTTCACAGTAGCAGTGGGTTTTTTCTTGCAACAAAATGTCTCTCCTCTCCTCCTCTGTCCTCCATTGATTTTATTTTTTTATTTTTTTTACACCTGCGCAATGATGGGCTGGCCGAGTGGCCAGCCATGTGGGAGTGGACGACCATGCAAATTTTTGGAGCCATCCCACCAATCGCATGGCCACTTGGCCATGGAGACTTCTGGGATGTGCCAAAAAGCCCCCTAAAACCTGCCCTAGCCCCCTAACCCTAACCCTAACCCTTGACTCCAGTCCTTACCCATACGTCACAGACTGTCTTCTTCGTGGGTCAGAGAGGCACCCAGAGGTGCAACCCACTAGCCCACCGTAACCTTACCCGTCACTAGCCTAACCCTAGCCCTTGCACTAACCCACCTTAACCCTAAGACAGATCTACTTGCATTGCACTACACGCAAGTACAATTCCCTTCTGTGTGAGACATGGTGGTGCGAGAGCCTTAGTTAGGCATCACCTATGGCTCTGGGTTCACTGCCATCACTAGTCTCACTGTCTGCAACTGGTATGCATATCCATATGGCTATTGCATACCATTTTGCAGCAGCAGCAGGTGAGGAGGGGAGACCCCCATGTTGAGGGGTCTCTTGGAGCCTGCTTCCCCTTCCTAGTGGGTGAGGATAGGAGGCACCCACGGGTGCCTCCAGGAGCCCACTTTCCCTTTATAGCGGGCCAGAGGAGGCACCCACCCCAGAGAGGTGCCTCCAGGAGCCCGCTACCCCCCCAAAAACCAGTACTAACGAAAACGAAAAAATGAAAAAACGAACCAACTAATTTTTGCGAATTTTCGCGAAAAACGGAAACGACCCGAAACGGAACCGGCCCGACTAACGACAACTCGAAAAAAAATTTTTTCAAGTCGTGCCCATCTCTAATCGGGACTGAATTAGGATATCCTGCTGACATTCCTTCAGGCCCTATGAAAGGCTGTGAGCCCAGCTGTTTAGTAAGCTTTTTTTTTTAATTTCCTGGAGCTTGTTCCAATTCCAGATTATTGTGATAAAAAAGGCCAAAACTGTCCAGCTGCATTCTAACAATTACAGCTCCATAGCTGTCTCTTTAGAAAAAGAAACACATAACAGTAAGAATTGGGGCCCGAACATTCTTGGTTTTCTTGTCTTGCCTCTTCCCAGCCCTTTGGCCTAATTCATACTGTGCCTGCTAGAAAGTTAAACCTGATGGTGCTTTATGAGAAGACAATAGTGATAATAAGAGTTACGCTGATATAGCATTAGCACTGGCAGCAACTCTGAAAGGGCTCAACTGAAACAGAAATTGCCAACTTCTTTCTCTCTCTTTCTTTTGAAAACGAGGCCAAATATGAGGAGAACGTCTCACTCAGCATATGGTGCATACACAAATACAGGCAGAAAAAGAAATTTTCCCATGCAAGGTACATTTATCTGAGCCATGTATTTGCATGTTTCAGCTATATACACCATAATACAACAGCAAGAAAGCATTTGGAAGATGTACTCCTGTCCTGATCATTTTGCCCCTTGAGGTAAAGGATGTGTGTTAATTTCCCTGTTCCCAGACATAATCATGGATTATTGACTCACGTGAACACCAAGTACATGAGTGGGGGAGTAATCTCTTTAAGATACCTGATTAAGCAAGATATTAGAAGTTAAAATCAAACCTATGGACTCACCTGCCAAATCTATACCTTGTTTAGCAGTAAATGGAGAGGGAGTGCTCTAGGAAGAGCTTTCAAATAGATTGTTTCTAAGTCCTGAAGTCAAGTGACAAGCCAAAAATAAAAGTAAAATTCCCACACTACACCCTTTATCAAGACAAAGCAAGTACATCATTTGTGCAGACTATCCTCTTTCACTTGTCAGATGAAGTGTGGCATTCAAAGAATTAAAATGATCTATTATTGCTGCTGTATATTTATCTCCTAATGCAGTGCAATATGTATATTTAACTGCTAATCTAACTAACACAGAACAAATTATCTCTTTGGGCCAGTCATTGTTTGTCTGGTAAACTGGGTAAATATGTGCTAGTATCTGTCCAGAGTTTAAGGCCAGAGTGTTTACTCATGTAACTGAAATGGGAGGGGTGAACATTACAGCTTCTTATGTAAACCTCCCAAAGGTTACAGATTCTTGATTTTATAGCTCACAATGAATCCAGTTTATTGTGTTAACCTAGATGTCACATTAAAGAATATGAGAGCATTTCAGATTGGAGTAACTGCCTTTTTCCTCACTACCACCGTCTTCCAAGAAAATGACAGCTAGGGATTTGAACCAACAATGGCCGATGAATGCTTATACTGGGAGAATGAAAGCTGACATGCAATATCATGTGAGCACAGTTTAACTTGTAGAATAGGTACTACCCATTCTACCCAACCCACAAATCTGCTCCCCCAGGCAACATTTCATAACAAATTTGGAAGAGGAAATTTGTTGTATGAGTGATTGCCAGATACAGGTGTACACTGGCCACAATGTACTCCTTATGTTGTTATATACCATAGGCTACCATTGCTAATCATTCCCCTGTGAGTTTCTGTGACTCATGGGAGACTTGAACCCAGGTCTGCTCAATTCTAGTCTTACAATGTACAATTGTGCCCAGCCATTTTGCGGTTCATATACTGCATTCCTGGTATATCATGGGACTGCAGTATATGAAACAAAGGGCTCCAGAGGCAAGCTGCATGGGCCTGTTTGAGGCCTCATGCACTTACCCCAGGCCTGGTGCCACCCCCGAATGGGCCTCTGACTGGTTTCCCGGGTCTGTCGGAGGCCTTAGAAGTGGCTTCCGACGAACCGGAAGTGACTTCTGGATTGTCCAAAACCATTTCTGGGGCCTCCAACAGACTTCCTGGGCCGGTCCGATGGCCCAAAAGTGGTTTTGGAAGATCGGAAGTGACTTCCGGATTGCTGGAAACCACTTCTAGGGCCTCTGACAGGCCCGGGAAGCCCATCGGATGCCGGTTTGGGGGCAGCACCAGGCCTCAGGTAAGTGTAGGAGGCCCCAGATAGGCCCCTCAGTCCTGACTTGACCCGGCATCCACATCTCATGGATTTTACATTATCGTGGGTTGGGTCAGGTCCCTAATCCCTGTGATAGGCGGGGGATTACTGTATCCATTACACCACACAATAAAACATGCATGAATTACATAATGCATAAGAAAATAAGTATTTATTGTGTATTTTAAAATGCTCATTTGTGAAGATAATAGCAAAAATAGTTTAAAAATAAACTATTGATAAAATAAACTGCATCAGAATTTTTGTGCACAACATAACTCACTAAGCATGTGTTTTCAATTAATTTTGAAACACAGTGTGGACAGCAATTTGTGAGCAAGCACATAGCCATCATTTTCAGACATGGGAACATGTGGTCTTGCACATGTGTTCACATGGAACAGCTGACTGAACTTCTGTTTCTATTTGAAGGTAGCATATGGTATAACACAACAAAGGAAACAAGGCAATAATATTGTACTTCATAAAACTATGAAAAGCTTTGATTCATATATAGATATTTCCAACAACAATATGTCTGCTGGTAAAATTGAGTTATATCTATCCAGTGAGAGAATAGGATCCACCACTGGGAGAAGGGCCTTGAAGGAGAAGAAAGAGGAAAAGGGGGGATTTGATGGGATAAGACATTTTGGAAAGGCCCAGAGTTCAAGTGAAACTTTCCTCATACAGTATTGATGTATCTCCGTCCTCAGCTCTATAATATTGCACATATACTTAAGAATCAAGAAGAAATGCTAACAGATGTTGCAAAATAATTATCACCTTTTAAAATTTGATAAACATCTCGAATGAACAAGGTTGTTTCAAGTTATGGAAACAATTGCTGGGGTGTAGGAGAATGCCAAGAATGCTAGACTTCTTAGAACTGTTTTTTTTTTAAAAAAAAAGAAATATACAGTGGTACCTTGTATAAAGGAATTAATTTGTTACAAATGAAATTTCTGTTAAGCAAATTTTCCTTTGTACAAATTTCCCATAGGAATGCATTGAAAACAGATTAATCCGTAATCGTGACTGTTTTTCTGTTGTACGGATTCGCCCCATAGGCAATTCTGTTACACAATTTCCCCTTATCTCTGGAAATGTTTTTCCTTTAAGTGGATTTTCTGTTAAACAAACCACTTGTTATACAAGGGTCCACTGTATTTGCTTGTAGCTACAACAAAGACACTTGTGGTGACCCAAAAGTGTTGCCCATGGGTTCTCATACATTCTGCCACCCATCCTAAGAAGTTATTATTTTGTGTTTCTTAATTTTTCAAGACATCGGAGTCAAACCCTGCTAAGTCCTAGTTATGACCTTTCAAAGATCCATTTTAGAAAATTGCTCATAGAAGGAGGTTTTGCAACAACAATCAAAAGGGAGGATAATTTCCCTCCCTCCTGCAGTCTAGCATAAGCCCAAAGCTCCCTGAAAATCTGTTTCAGAAAGTGAAGGAGTTTTTGGGAGCATATTTTTCACATTGGAGAAGCTTGTAGATGGGCCAGAAATCTTCCTCCTGTTGCAAAGTGTTGGATTTATGCCTCTATTCATCACCCATGGGAAAGAAAAAAATGACAGCAGCCTTTTCAGGGTGGATATATACTGTATCAGGAAACTGGAAAAGAAAAGGGCTTGGCATCTTCCAACTCACTCCACCTATGCAATTAGCAGCATTTAATCTTTTAAATATGTAGGCTACAGTGGGGAATCTGCTCTCAGAACTTGGATTACAAACTGGGATTGCCAGCATGAACCTGCCTCTATGGTATCATCATTTTGCCCTTCATTTCAACTAACTTGCTTTTATGGACTTCCCCTATACATCCATTTAGGAGAAGATCTGCTTACTCAGCCCAATTTTTCAAAGGATGGTCAAGAAACATGAAGCCAGGTGTTGATGTGATAATACCACACGCAGCCCACTGGACCGATCAATGTCACTGATTTTGAACCCATTGTCACAACAACAAGAATTTGAGCTACAGAACAAGGAGTCCTGTTTCAACTGTTTCAAATCCTGGTCAATTTAATCTGAACATGAAGTGGATGAGTGATGGACAACTGCTGAGTGCCTGTGGCCCTTCTGTGCCTTTCCCAGTCCTTGAAGTACTACAAACTCTTCTGATACCCATGTTTTTCCCAGGTTTCCCCACACACCCCAAACCATGAGACTCTTAGGAATATAATTTGCCATGCAGGATGACAAAACAGGTGTGCGAAGGGAGTTGAATTGGTGGTTCATGGACCATACTTAACCAAACGATAGTCCAGTAACCCCCCATCTATATGAGGGTTAGGGACCCAACCTGACCCACGATCATTGAAAATCCACAATATGCTGATGCAGGTTGGGTCAGGTCTGTGTGTGTGTGTGATGTTTAAAATCTTGGCTCCATTGCTTAAAGACATTTTAAACATTGTGTTCCACTCCCCGGCACCCCGGGGGGGGGGGTCGGGAGAAGCAGTGAGTGATGTTTAAAATGTCTTTAAGCAATGGAGCCAAGCAATGGGTGTGGGGGAATGGCGCGCTATGCCCTGGGCTCCAGCTGATTGGTGCTGGGGTGGGGGAGATAAACCTTTATTTCCCCAACCCAGTACCAATCAGCTGGAGCCTGGGGCTTTGGGAAGGGGGGGAAGGTTTTAAAAGACTGGGATTTTAAAACCTTCCCCCCCTTCCTCAAGCCTTTTTGGGGTACAATTGTACTGCGGTCCCACAATATAGTGGGACTGAAGCATATGAACTGCAAAAGGGCAGGGGACCATTGTGGAGGAAGGGATGTGAGAGAGCAAAAAAATATTTTCTTTTCCCTTCTAGCAAATCCCCATCTTCTCTATATTGGGGATTTAAGGATACTGATATTTTTGGAAGGTGGTTTGAGTGAGCAATCATGACCCAGTCCTGTCAAGCACTGTTACAGACTAGAGATGGGCACGAATTGAAAAAATGGCATTTCGGTTTTTCATTTTTTGTTGAGGGGGTCCATTTTGGTTTGTTTTCGTTTTTCATGAATTTTTTGAAAAAATTCATTTCCATTTTTTGTTTTTTGTTTTTCGTTTTTACCTGCTTTTTGCACGATTTTTAAAGCATTTCCGTGCGTGGGCATCCCCCAATGTCCCAGACCAGAGGGAAAACACTTTTAAAATGATGCTGGCAGAGACACAGAATAGACTAGGTACGCAGGGAGGCTGCAAAGGCAGCTGCAGAGTGACTGCACTGTGGGGCAGGGGGGGTACTCACCGAGAGGTATACACGCACGCACACAGGGAGGCTGAAAGACTGAAGCTAGAGAGACATCTCTTCTTTCTCTCCCCTAAGAGCCAGGCTGCAGCCAGCAGGAACACAGAGACACACACCTGCCTGGCTGGCCTAAAGTGAAAATAACGAGTTGCAGAGACAGCAATCCCACCCTAACTCCCACCGGAGATTGCAAGGAGGATGGGGGCTGCCAGAGCTTTTTATGCCCTCTGTGGCTGCCAGACCTGCCCAGTCTGCAACCTGGGCATGCTATTGGTTGAAGTTGTCCAAGAATTTACATGATCCCATCACATGGCTTGCATCCATTTTATGGCTGGAATCCATTTTGTGTCAAAGGGAAAAGAAAAAATACATCGCAATGGGAGAAAGACAAAAACAAAAGTTTTAAGGACCCCAACCTCCTGGTATGTAATAATTTCAAATAATTATCACTGCATTTTTACGGATGTCCAGGGCGTTTTAATACCCAAGAAATCAATATTAGGCATCTGGGAGCCATTTTGGGTCAATGTCCCCTAACTCCCCTTAAAGGAAAAAAAATACAGCGATCTGAGAAAAGACATAAATGCACGTTTTAAGGACCCCAACCCCACTGTTAGGTATTATCAGGCAGAATAAACAATTATCACTGTATTTTTACGGATATTCAGGACGTTTTTTAACATTTAAAAACAGCTCATTTCATTGTGTGTTGCCTTTAATGAAAACAAAACATAACGAACCTAATTTTCGTGGTTCTGTTCTGTTTGTTCCAATTTCATCACAATTTTTGTTATTCATTTCGTTATGTAATGAAATGAATAACAAATAACGGTAATGAAAAAAAGTTCATTTTGTGCCTATCTCTATTACAGACCTCATGGCATAAGAAGCAACACAAGCTTCCAGCATGCTGGATCCAGCATTCTAGTTTATCCAAAGCTGGCCTACTATGAGCTGGCCTATTTACAGTGTTGAACAGGGCAACACCATAGTTTGAGAATATGAAATGCATGTTGTGTGTACTTCATGAGGTACATAACGAAGCGAAATGAAACGAAATGAAACGATGAAGCAGCATTTCATTACAGATGAAATGAAACAGTCATTTTCCGTTGAAACAAACCGTTTTGTTCCATCTGTAAAATGATGGCTTACCTGTAGGTGTTCAGCCACTGCCACTGCCGCCTAGACAGCCCAGCCAGGCCGGAGAGGGTGAGTGGCTAGCAGGCCAGCCTAGGCCTGCCGCCGGAGCCTCCACTTCTTGCACTGGAGCTGCCACCACTGCAGCAGGAGAGAGCGAGTGGCCAGCATGCTGGCCTAGGCCTGGGGCTGCTGGAGTTGCTGCGGCTGCTGCCAGAGCCCCACCAGCTAGCTGGGCAGGCCGGTCTAGGGCTCCCTGCCACTGGAGTTGCTGCAACCGCCAGCAGAGGCGGAGTCACCAGCAGCCAGCTGGGCTGGCTGGCCTAGGGCCCCTCCTGCTGCTGCCCTAGTTGCCACGCCCCCCACTGGAGTCACTGCCACTGCCAGCTGGGCAGGCTGGCCTAGCCCCCCACACACATACACACACCGCCAGACCCTTTGGAGCCACTGCCTCAGGTAATGAAACATTTCATTTCATATGCATTTTTGTTGTAAAAAAAATGAAACGAAATAAAATGTGCCCCCCCCCCGAAACAGAATAAAATGAAACACTGTTTTTCTGGATTCTTATCTACGAACTTTGGCCCAATAAGCCTCAATGAGAGAACATCCACATTTTATGAGTTCGCAGCAGTGAATGCCAGGAGTTCAGATACTGTAATTGCATAAATGGGAAAAAAAACCACCTTCATATACTTGAAGAGGTGCCAGAGAATGACTATGAAAGATAATACATGGTGCTGGAACACAGTATTCACCAGTTGGCATCGTGTGTATGAAAAATAAAATCAATCCTGTTGCAACACTACAGGAAGAGTTCCAAATATTCATTGTACAAATATTTCTACATGCCTTACCAAACGGCCTGGCGCTGACCTCAGGCATGCCTTGACGTACTGTAGCTTGAAAAATTAAGAAACACTGCCACTGTGTCCCTGCTGTTACAGACAGAATAATCCTTCCCCCCCCCAAAAAAAAACCAAAAAATTCAGGACTAAGATACAGGGGATTTAACAGCTTCCAAAGGGGATGG
This sequence comes from Phrynocephalus guinanensis, assembly GCA_037367245.1. Classification (NCBI taxonomy): domain Eukaryota; kingdom Metazoa; phylum Chordata; class Lepidosauria; order Squamata; family Agamidae; genus Phrynocephalus; species Phrynocephalus guinanensis. The sequence goes on from CM074733.1 coordinate 124,875,621, forward strand.
AACCATGAGAGACAAGAAGAACTCTGGATTTGTGGATGCTGCCAGCAGCCAGTAATTGACAATCCAGAATCACCCTCCAAAGATCTAGTCTCATTTATGCTTTGTTATACTTTTAGACAGTTGTTTCAATATATGTGCTTGTGTGTATTGGTCAGTAGGTATATGTGATGCCCACCTGACACAATGCAGTTTAAATCATCCTGAAAAAGTGTTCTGCTTATATACCACCCCATACCACTTCAAGTAGTCCCTGGGCGGTTTACAGTTTTTAATTACAGTATTCCGTATGGTGTGTGTCTCTGTTAATGAATAGCATTCTGTTATTCAAAATATTGTTTGTGTGGAAGTACACAATAAAAATCCCAGTTGGCCAGATCATAATAACACTAGTAATCAACTAAGGTTCACTTGTATTTTTAATCCCTGAGGGATTGAATTCTCCCCTGACATGTAAAAGAAACCATCATCTGAGCCATTAGTAAAAACTCTGAGTTGGTGAAGGTTAATCTCAATAATTTTCATTTGACTGTAAATATCCCATAGTGATCAAAAGGGGTGTGGTTAATCAGCTCTGGACATACCTGGAGGAGCATGGTGCCTTAACTTACTCCAGTCTGGATTCAGACCACAATGGGGTACTGAAGCAACACTGGTCATACTGCACAATTACCTTTTAAGGGAGACCAACCAGGGAAGATGTACCTTGTTGGCCCTTCCTTATTTATTTATATTTATTTATTTATTTATTTATTTATTTATTTATTTATTTAGAATATTTTTAGCACACTGTTCTCCTTGGAAAGGACCCAAGGTGGCTTAAAATAATGAGGGACAATATACAGTTCAGAACATTGACATATCCATGTTAAGAACAGGGAATTAGAACAGGCATCTTAAAGCATTAAAAGGTAACATTAGAGCTACAAAGAGCAGGCAAAAGAAAATTTCATTATGAGGAAAGTAACATGGGAAGGGAAACCAAGTTCCTTTGGGGGACCACCATGTGCTTGATGCCCCCCAAGAGGATTTTGGACAAGGTAGGGGGTAGCACACTGACCAGCTGCTGTTCATTATCTTCTTAATTTGGGGGCATGAAGAACATATATATAGAGCGATGGAACATCATCATCTTTTCAATTTGGAGCCAAATGATTTCTCTTAATGTTGGAAGGAACACCAATTGTGCCTTTTGATGGCCACCTCAGAAGGTCCTATCCCAGACAATAATTTGGACCAGATGTCTTTGCAAAGCTTCATGAGTTGTCTTTTATTACACTTACTCCCATGGTGAACTAAATTCTTAGCACACATCCGATATGCATACTGGACACTGCCCTCACTTGAACAGTGTTATTGTTTCCCATGGTGACTTGCTTGCCAATTAACCTAACCAAAGGTAAAAAAACTAGCCAAGCCTTCATTGAGTTTTACTAGTGTGGCCCTGGGCCTTAATGGCCCGGGAAATCATAAATCAAGGGTGGCCTTCCCCCCCCCTCACTCCATCTGCTTGGGATTCCCCACATTCTCTCTCTCACCCACATGGACCTCTTTTTGGCTGCTTCCAACCTCAGTTGGTCCTCCCACTGGGTCCTATCCCCCAGTCCCCTCTCACTTGTCCAAGGACATCAAGCTTCCAGCTACTGCTAAATTTCAGCCTCTCTCGTACTCGTGTGGGTTACTACCCCCCTGTCAGGGGCCATCGTCCTGATCCTCATTCACACATCCATTTGGAGCCTCTCTGTCATTCCAGGGAATAATATAACCAATGGAATTTACAGGCGCCTGCACGGGGACTCTAACCCTTTTTTCTTACCAACAAATACATTTTGTCACTGGCATTCCTCAAAGAGATGTTTCTATTGACCCAAATATATGTGATACAAATATATTTTACAACAACTAGCGCCTTCTTGCTCAGCTTGATTGGAATCTCAACAAACCGAACCCACTTGATATCCATACTTCTATGTATAGAATCTATAACCCTAATTCTATTTTTATCAATAGCAGTACCCTCACTTAATAATACAAATACCACACCAATCTCAATTATTATAATTGCCACAGGTGCCTGTGAAGCAAGCGCCAGTCTTACATTAACAACAATCACAACACAAAAAATACAAATGATCATGCAAAAAAACTAAACTTATTAAAATTCTAAAAAAATTAATTCCAACTGTGGAGTGCTTGAGGGTTTGACTATATCCCCAATGCTGTTTAACCTCAGTGTGAAGCTGCTGGGGAAGGTCACTAGGAGATTCAGAGAAAGATGCCACAAGTATGCTGATGACACACAACTCTGTCTCTTCTTTACCACTTCTCCAGTGGATGCCATCCACTTGCTTGAGTGTTACCTGGCTGAGATACTGGAATGGACCAGGGCTAACAGGTTAAACTGAACCTGGACAAGACAAATATTTTGTTCTGGGGGAGCACCTCCAAAAAGTTGGGTGGAGTCTCCCATAGACTGGACAGCTTTGCTCTCTAGCAACCAACTCTGCAATTTGGGATTTTTCTGGATATGTCTGGAAGTTGAGTCATGGCTACTGGACTTCTTTCTTGAGAGATAGTAGAGAGAGAAAGTAGCAGACTACAAGAACCACTTACGTTTCAACTTGAGAGGCAGACAAGAAAGTCTCACCCCAACAAGTCTCCGCCTAAAATCGACAGTAAGAACCCATAGCGCTAACAATATCCTTCAGAGAGCTCAAAAACAACTGCTCAATGAGAGGATCAGAGAAGTCCACTTTACCTTAGACACTTTGGAACACAGAAAAGACCACATTCACCAAGAACTACTCTCCACCCTAACAGACTGATGAAGCTGTTTGGATGAACAGCGAAACATTTCTATCTCTCAAAAAAGAAGTCCAGTAGCCATGACTCAACTTCCAGATAAACTCACCTGGATGACTGAAAATCTTCACAGACATTTTTCTGGATATGGCTCCTACAGATTCCCAGATTGCAGCCTTGTCCTGACTGGTTTTTAACCAGCTTAAGCTCATTGCTCAACTCTGCTGCTAACTAGAAGAGGGCTCCATCAGGATGCTCATGGAGGCATTGATAATCTCCTGGGTTGACTATTATGATGCTCTTTACGTGGGGCTTCCTTTGAGGCTGACCCAGGTCCAGAATACATTGGCCAGATTGGTGCCTAGAATGAGCAAATTTGATTGCATCATTCCAGTTTTGCCTCTTCATTAGCTGCCCATTGGTACTAGAGCATGTCCAAGGTTTTAATGTTTACTTGCAAACAGGGCCAGTGCTAGGCTTTTTTGCATCCTAGGTGAAGGGTGGGGGGTGGGGCGGGGCAGGGGGCATTGGGGGGGCAGGCGGGTGGCAGGCGGGCGGGCGAGCAGGCGGGCGGTGGTGGCGGCGGGGGGTGGGGGTGGGGGGCGTCAGCGGCGGGCGGTGGGCGGTGGGGGGGTCAGCAGGCTGGCCAGCGCCCCTTGTCCAGTTTGGCGCCCTAGGCAACTGCCTAGTTCACCTTAATGGACGCATCGGCCCTGCTTGCAAATCCCTCCACAGTTTTGAACAATGTTATTTATTTGTTTTATTTATTTTTACAGCTTACCTATCAGAGAGTCTTTTCCCAATGTCATCTCTCCATCCCACCAGATCTTCCCAGGCAGTACACCTCTGTGTTTCTTCCCCAAGAGTGTCCATAAGTCATCTACAAGATACAGAGCTGTCTTTGAGGTGGCACTAACCTTTTTGAACCATCTCCTGAAGGAGCTACATCTGACTTCCTCCCTGCTGACATTCAGGAGGCAAATTAAAACATGGCTTTTCAGGAAAGCCTTCCACACCAACATTGGTTGATTGTACATCTTTCATCCATCTATAATGAGAAAATCACCTCTAGTGCCATTTGGTTTTATTTGTTATTAGTCTAAATTTTTAAAAATCTGATACATTCTTATTTTTGTTTGCATTTCTGTTCCTTTTTTGTAAACTGCACAGAATAGTGCTCCAGCACTAATGAGGTGGTATATAAATCAAAGTAAAATGGGTAAAGACAGTAAATTGACCTCCTCCATCTGCAAGAAATCAGAGTGATTCGGTGGTGTGAACTGAGTGTAATTTCTTGGACTAGTCTGGTTTTCATTTCTTGCTCAGTCATGAAGCATACTGGGTAGCTCTGCGTAAGTCACAATATTTTGTTTATTTCTTCTCTGTTTAGATCTAACATCCATGACAGAGGTGGTTATGGGGATAAATTGGATACCATCTTCAGCTTCTCACAGGAAGAGCAGAGAGCTGAATCACTAATAACTGACTTCATTTTAAAGGATACCAAATGTATTTCTCAAGCTCATACTCTGCGTCGAATACCTTGCTGAACTGGTTTCATAATGAAAAGGAATGTATCTGGCACTGCTATTACTCTTAGTGTATTATTTCAATTGGGCTTTCAAATCCTGAGACAGAAAAAAAAAATAGAAAATAATAATAAATGGCTCATTTTAGGATGAGTAACAGATCAAGCTTGTCAGCAGAGATTGTCTCAGACTTCACCAACAGAGCCAGCCATGGACATCCTGTTAATTTTCTTGACACTATGCAGAATATGATATGCCTTGTTTTTCAACCATCACACCATTTATCTGTTCTCTCTGGCAATGGTTCAGACAGCCAACATTCCACCATAGTAACTGCTAGCCGTAAAGGACTATTCTTCTGCCATTACAAAATGAAAAATTATGGCAACTCTCGTCTTGCAGTAACACTGAAATTCACAGTAGTCGGGAAGCTCATGAAAGCACATCAGCAATTTACTCCAGTTACTGACCAAAGACAAGTATACTGGGGGAAAGGGCTTTGCTTTAGATTTCCAAGAAACCAAATCACGCCAAACCTTTGGTGTTCCCTAGCACAACTTGTAAAACAGCAGGGACTGTACTTTAAAATTTAACTTCTGGAAAAATGGGGGCCGTGTAGTGTCAAACTCAACATTGTAAACTTAAAGCCAAACTACAGCAGGATGAGGCTCATGTACTGCACTTTTTGCTGGACCATATCACTGCAAACAGACCAAGGGCCTGTCCGCCCTGGGAAATTTGGGGCCTATCTGGTCAGCACTAAAAAAGAATGGTGTATTATAATCCTTGAGCAACCCTTCTTTCCACACTGGAGATTGTGCCACATCCTCTTCTTCCATATTACAGATCTATACAAATGAAGGTTTTCCAAGTTTGCTCGCAAGTAGAGATGGGCATGACATGAAAAAAATTTTTTTCGAGTTGTCGTTAGTCGGGCCGGTTCCGTTTCGGGTCGTTTCCGTTTTTCGCAAAAATTCGCAAAAATTAGTCGGTTTGTTTTTTCGTTTTTTCGTTGTCGTTAGTACTGGTTTGGGGAGGGGGTAGCGGGCTCCTGGAGGGAGCTGCAGGAGTCAGCCAGAGCCACAAGTGACGGACTGGCAGACTCCTTGCACCCGCTGTGTCTCACGTACTTGCATGTAGTGCAATGCAAGTAGATCTGGCTTAGGGTTAAGACGGGTTAGCGCAAGGGCTAGGGTTAGGCTAGTTACGGGTGAGGTTAGGGTGAGTATTGGGGTGCACCTCTGGGTGCCTCTCTGACCCACTTAGAAGGACAGTGTACTGGCGTATGGGTTAGGCTTAGGGTTCGGGTTTGGGCTACGATTAGTGGGCTGTTTATGCCCGATTGGCACATCCCAGAAGTCTCTGTGGTCAACCTGGCCAAGTGGCCATGCGATTGGTGGAAAATTTGCATGGTCTACTCCCATGGGTAGACCTTGCGAATGCGCAGGTGTAAAAAAATAAAATCAACGGAGACTTTTTTTTTTTGCAAGAAAAACCCAGTGCTGCTACTGTAAAAATTCAAGCATTTAAAATAGCTAATTTTCGCATCTTTCTGTGGTGCTTTGGTGGGGTTTTGGGCAACGATTTCAAAAAAAATATTGCGGTCGCCATTTTGGATCCCGCCCCCACCGCATGGCAAATGGATGCGCCCTCCCAGCCTGGTACAGTCAGCAAAACCTGGCCATGCGATTGGTGGAATGGCTCCAAAACTTTGCATGGTCCACTCCCATGGGCGAGCCCATCATTGCGAATGCGCAGGTGTAAAAAAATAAAATAAAATAAAATAAAATAAAATAAAATAAAATAAAATCAACGGAGACTTTTTTTGCAAGAAAAACCCACTGCTGCTACTGTAAAAATTCAAGCATTTAAAGTAGCTAATTTTCGCATGTTTCTGTGGTGCTTTGGTGGGGTTTTGGGCAAAGATTTCAAAAAAAATATTGCGGTCACCATTTTGGATCCCCCGCACTGCATGGCAAATGGATGCGCCCTCCCAGCCTGGTACCAGCAGCGCAGCAGTAGCAATAGCCAAGGAGAGGGGGGCGGGGAAACCCCCCCCCCCAAATAAAACACCCTTCTGGCCTGGTAGGTGCCCTCAGACAGTTTTCGCCTACTTTTAGGGCCGGGAATCGGTTTTTTTTTAACTTTTAAAAACTTTTTTTCTGTGCCGCTTGGCATTGCGCGATCGCCGCGATGCAAGTAACGAGCACGACAAATCAGACCAAATTGTTCGTTCGTCGGTTTGAGCTCGAATTCTGGTGGAGTAATTCCCGTTTCCGTTTCCGTAGAGTAACGGATATGAGTAACGGAAACGGAAACGGGAATACCGTTAAGTCGTGCCCATCTCTACTCGCAAGTAAGTTTATCCACTTCACTCACAAGCAAGAAAGCTGCCATGTGATGGGAGAACATTAGGGAGAAGGTTGGGGATATGAACGGGAGGTAATTCCCCCATTTCCCCAACATTTCTCAGCTGGGGCTCTGCTGGGCCTGTACTGTCTTGTGGGGAGTCAACATGGCTCCCTTTCCTGCTTTTTCTCTCATACATAATTCAGGAGGGTGGGGTAACCTTCCTTGTTATGTTGGTTTGTTTGTTGAAAGAGTAAGCATTACATCAACCTAGCTTAGTTTTAGAATTTCACTGCATTGGTTAGGGAAATATTAAAAATAAAAGATGGAAATAAAAGAGGGGTTTCTCCCCCTTCCATTTCAGTGCCACAACCCACCTAATATATCACAGGGTTTGTCTCCTCCATTAACTTTGACCCCAGTGTCATTTGGATGAAAGTACCTATACCAGAAAGCTAAACAAAGAATTAGGGCCATTTTAAAGGGGAAGGGTGGATTATTCTAAGTAGAAATGCAAGCAAACGAGGTCATTTTTCCCATGCCAAAGAGTGTCATCAGGATTCCATATGCTACAACTATATATACCTATTTAGATGGCCCCCAAATTAAGAATAAGGCATCAGTAGCAGATGGCTATTAGTCCATTCTCAGTCATGACTTCAAGGATTGTTTGGTGCATTCCATAAAATCAAAAACAAAGAGGCTAAGATCTGTAGTTTGGCAAACAGGTGTATGAATCTAATATTAGATACACCTCATACTAGGAATGAAGTTTCTGAAGAATGATCCGTCCATTGTCAGTGGGTGGTAAAAATTTGTTACAAATAAATATATATATATATATTGGGCAAAATCCTGTTGTGTAACTTTGCACATGACATAGCTCAGATTGGGTTTGGGATACATTTAATGTATTCAAAAATGGCTGGCCGGTTAGTTACGGCAAAATCTAGCAGAAATGATCTCATTTTTACTTTAAAATATCTCCCCCATCCTGAGGTTCTTAAAGGCTTTCCCAGGGCAAAAGGAAGCCAAGGGGAGTCTTGGAACCTAAAATGGGATATAGGAGGCTTTCAGTTAGGGCTCAATCCTACAGAGAAATTGTACTGGGTTTTGCTAACAACAACAACAACACAAATTTAAGGATACAAATAAAGATGGGCACGAACTGAAAAATGGTGATTTGTTTCATTTTGGTTTGGTTTGTTAATTACAAAACAAATTTTTAGAAAAAATCATTTTGTAATTCGATTTAGTTTGGGTTCATTTCCCCCCCCCCCTTTTTTTTATGAACCCCACTGGTCAGGTTTATTTAATTACTTGTATTATTATTTTTTAAATCCTGCCAGCCTGTGGGCCAGATTGTGTTATTTATTTATTTATTTATTTATTTATTTATTTATTTATTTATTCTGCCAACCACGTGGTCCGCCTACCAGTTGTAGCGCAGGCCCATCGGCATAGTTTTTTAGTTGTTGTTTGTTTTTTCTCCTGCCTGCCCGCAGGTCGGTTCCGGTGCTCGCAGGCCAGTACCACAGCCCACAGGCCGGATTGGAGTTTTTTTTCCCCTCTCCTTCCAGCTGAAGGCTGGTTCGGTGGCCCATGGGTCAGTTCCAGTGTTCGCGGGCCGGTACCGTGACCACGGGCCGGATTGGCTTTTTATTTTTTATTTTATTTTTTATTTTTTTTTCTCCTGCCGGCTGTGGGCCAGTTCGGTGGCCCGCGGGTCGGTGCCAGTGCTCGTGGGCCAGTTTGGTGGCCCGTGGGCTGGATCAAGTAATCTTTCTTTTTAATTTGTTTTTATTTTTCTTTATTTTTTCTGCCAACCATGTGGCCCGCCTACCAGCTGTAGCGCGGGCCCATCGACATTGGGTTTTTTTGTTTTTTCTCCTGCAAGCCCGCGGGCTGGTTCAAAGGCCCATAGGTCAGTACTGCGGTTTATTTTTAATTTTTTAATTTGTAATTTTTAATCTTTTCTCCCGCAGCCTGGTCGGTATTTTTTTATTTTTATTTTTTTCTGCTGGCCCGCGGGCTGGGTGAGGTAATTTAAATTTTTAAATTTTTTAATTAATGAATTAATTTATGTTTTACTGCTGACCATGTGGCCACCTACCAGCTGTAGCGCGTCCGGTCAGCTTTTTTTTCTGGACACCCCTCCCTATCGCCAGGAAGACCGGACCAGGAAGGACCACTCCAGGTAGGAGACACTGGCGAACTAAAAATGAATCAAAACAAAATGGAAATTTCTGTTTTTTTGGTTTTTTTAGAGGGGGCAGTTTGTTGTTCATTTTGTTACATAATGAAATGAATAACAAATAATGAAACGAACCAAAAGTTCATTTCGTGCCCATCTCCAGATACAGACACAAGGCACATGCATGCTGGACAACTGTCCCAGAAAAGCAAGTTATTCTGCTACATTTAGCAGGCATTTAGATAGATAGATAGATAGATAGATAGATAGATAGATAGATAGATAGATAGATAGATAGATAGACAGATTGCCGCAGCAACATTCCAGTCTCTTAAGTAGCTCTTAAAGGGGCGGGAGCCAAAAAACAACAAACAGAAGCAAGGAGAGCCCCGCACTCACTATCGTTACACCGCATCAAAGAATTTTCACCTCCAGAGAACAGGTACTTGAAAGGTACGCTGGGACGCGCTAAAGTGGGCGTGGTCGCACTTAATTTCCTGTAAACTCCGGAGCTGGTGGGAAACATTTTTAAGCTCCGGAGCTGGGAGCCATTTTCCCTGGAGTTTAGGGGTCGTGTATAAACGCCCAAAGAGGCACTGAGGTCTAGTGTGGGTCTAGAAATCTAAGCCATGTCTCAACACACTTGTTTTACTTATTTTTTTTTTAAAATTGTCCATTGGGCCAACCTTCTGGCCCAAATCTCCCAAGTCTACATCTGATGCGGTTAAACTTCAGGTTAAAATTAAAGTGACAGTTTATTGTGTTGGTTAAAAACAACGTGATTGCAGCTCAGAGCTACCTATAAAAAAAAAGAAAAAGGTTAATGTATTGTGTGGCCATAATAATGATGGAAGAACCATCCTGACTATATGTGTACTTTCTCTTTCCCTACGAGGCTCAACCTTTGGAAGCCATAAAATCTGGTTAGTATAACAGAAGTGTTTGTAATTAGAGTTAATGGAGTTAGGCCGAGACCGCAGGAGGGGGAGAACAGCTTTGATCCCAGGTGGCCCCATAAGAAGAAAGCCGGCAGCAGCAGCGAGGGACAACTGAGAATGGGAAAATATTACAGGCATTTGCTGCCACTCCAAAGAGTCGCTACTAGAAAAGCCAAGATTCAAGAACAGAGTTCATCAAGCTGAGCTAATTTAGTTTTCCTGCTACATTCCTTTCAACAGCCTCCTTATCAGCCACAACAGCTAAAAGCACCTATTTTTTAACTAAATTATAACCAGGCCTTATGATTTATTTTTTGATGAAAGGTGTAAAAATGTTACTATGACAGGAAAAAGAAAGTGGCATAAAATACATCCATGCACAATTATATGGAAACGTAAATGTACACTTTGAAAGAGTGTCACAATAACCAAAGCTCTAAGAACCTCTTTGCACTCCTCTTTTGTGATGTGACTTGCAAATGGCCTCCTTGTCATTTCCTCTTCTTGACGGCAGCCTTCAGATCTAGGGTGGGGCACTGCTCATGTTTGGCGAGTGTTATGCTGAAGTTTCTTCATATAATGTGCAGAACATCCATGCCTTCTGTGGCAGAGTTTTTGGCTCATGTCCCAAAGGATTTCTATAATCTGCTGAGTGCTTAAAGAATTGTGATACTTCAGCAACTAGTACATAAGAATTTCAACAGATGCAAATGACTGTACTGTATAATCCATTACCATGCATTTTCCCCATAACAACATGAGTATTTTTGCACAGGTCTCTGCACACACACACACACACACACACACACACACACACACACACACACACACACACACACACACACACACACACACACACACACACACACACACACAGGCAGACTCCTATATGGGGACAGCCTCTTCCAAATCCTTATTTCTGGGACATCAAGATAACATCAAGGTCACAAGTATCCTGAAAGAATTGCATGCCTTATCAGAGGAACTTCCCTTGAATTTCGGTGTAATGGTTTGGACTCAATTGTGATACAGTGATAGTTATTTTTAACCACAGAGGGCAGAAAAATCTTACTAAAGCCCCTCTCCCTCTCTGGGACTAAATATGCATTCATAATCAATTACACGAAAAACAATTTACAGTCCGTTGGTGACACCCAAAATCTGCGGCCTGAGGCCATCAATCCATCACACCTATAGAGCCTTCCAAGATTTACATCGCAATTATACATAAACATTAGTTTTCTGTGCCTATATAATCCTAAATTTACATTCCTGGACATTATCCTGTTAACCCTGAACTACAAGTGAAACACTTCAGTGCATTGTTTCCCTTTTTATGCTGCTCGCACAAGGGGGGCTCCATTTGCACCTTTGCCCAAATTCTGCGTGTGAAACCCTTTGGGTTGCAAAACTGCAAGCAAAAGGCCACTGGAAGCAAATGTTGAGCACTCTGGACATGGCATCCTTATGCTGCACATTTCCGATAGGATTCTGGGTCACTGAAGAGCATGGCAACTTTCTTAATTTGCTACATTAGAAAAAGAAACTCAGTAGGATGACCCAGACAACCATTTTAAAGCCAAGCAAAAGAACAGTTTTGGGAGCTAAAAAGTTAGGTTTGATGGTCTGCTATCCCTGCATTGTACGGTACAGTACATCCTTTTGCCACCCCCAGCAGGAAGTGCCATTGTTAAATAGGAGAACACTTGGAATGTCACCCATCCACGTAGGGATTACTGAAGCCCCAAACTTGAAGGTGGAATAAAATGCATCAAAGACTGGAATGCCACAAATGACAGCCATTCAAATTATTCATGAATACCCTTGTAACACATTCTCACAATTAGGAGATGACAGGTAGTGCTGGGTTTCTGAATAATTCAGTCTGGAGGCAAGAGTGAAGGGCACTGTGAACATGAAGGTTAGAGAAGGCCAAGAGCAAACTATTGCCACAAGGGTCTTAAAGCAATAGCATAAAATCGAAGCAAGAGCATACCAAAAACCCACAGTAAGTTTTGGCAACACACACACATGCATGCGGAACACTGATGCAAAGCCTGGGAAACTGTAGAGTCAGATGTTGCTATAGTTATGTTATGTATGCTTATGTTGCTGCAACAACGGATAAATATATTTATTATCTCATGTGCAGGCTCTTCCTTTACCTTACTAGGCACACTGAGGAGGCCAATGGAATAGCAGACTCTGATATTTCTGCCAGGACAGAAATCTGTTTACTATTTAGTTTATAATGGTTGACGACCCCAAAAGGGAAGAAGCAGTAGTGAGATTTCTCAGATCCCCAAATACCTCAACTGGCCTAAGCTATCATGTGTTTTGACATGATGGTGGAAGGCAACATGTGGGTTTTCTGTTCTTTGGCAGCACAGGAACTTAGGTGCTTTATTTGCTGGTATTCAGGACTGAGGATTCCAGTAGACGAATGAAAATTTTAGTCACAACTAAAAACAAGAATCATATAGTCATACACAGTAGGATGAAATAAACTATCTGGATCCAGCTCAGTCTGGCTTCAGTCCTGGTTACGGGACTGAGACAGCACTGGTTGCCTTGGTAGATGACCTATGCCGGAAAATGGATAGGGGAATCTGTGTCCATTTTAATTTTATTGGACCTTTCAGTTGCTCTTGATGCTATCAACAATGGCATCCTCTTGACTCATCTCTCTGAAATGGGACCTGGGGGCACTGTCTTACAGTGGCTTCAGTCCTTCCTGCAGGAGAGAAGGCAGAAAGTAGTGTTAGGGGACTCATGAATAACACCACGGTCACTGACCTGTGGGGCACCTCAGGGTTCTGTTCTGTCTCCTATGTTATTTGACATTTATATGAAACCACTGGGGGAAATTATTCAGAGTTTTTGGGTGAAGTGTCACTAGTATGCCAGTGACACTCAACTCTACCTTTTGTCACCTCCAGATTCCAAAGAAGCTTACTTCAACTTTAGATCAGTGTTTAGCTTCGGTAATGAACTGGATGACGAAGAAGAAACTGAAACTAAACACTGACAAGACAGAGGTGCTTCTGGTTAGCCAAAAAGATCACGGGATATGGATGCAACCTGTCCTAGATTTATTATTTATTTATTTATTTATTTATTGGATTTTTACCCCACCCATCTTCCGAAACGGAACTCTGGGCGGCTTACAAAGACTAAACAAGTCAGCGAACAATACAATGTAGGGGCAAACAAATTGGACAACAATACAATAATGGGCAACAACAACAATATAAAACAGCATTCTAAAACATCTTGGGCATCATGGCATCTTGGCATCTTGACATAACAGTCACAAGCTCAGCAGCAGTAGTAGTTGGCAAGCGTATAGATGGTGAGGAAGAAAAAAAGGTTAAGTAGCGCCACCAAAAGCCTCACTAAAGAGCAGAGTTTTTAATGCTCGGTGGAAAACTAACAGGGACTCTGCTGAGCGCACTTCGCTTGGTAAGCTGTTCCAAAGGGGGGGGGCAGCCACCGAGAAGGCCCGGTTACGAGTGAAGGACTTTTGGGCCTCTCTTGGGGTGGCAACCCGGAGCGAGTGCGCTCGCGACTGCCGAACTGGACGGGCCGAGGTTGATCGCTGAACGATACGCTCTGACAGGTAGTCTGGGCCCAGGCCATGGAGGGTTTTGTAAACTAAAACAAGGACCTTGAATCTGATCCAGGATGCAACGGGCAACCAGTGCAGGTGAGCCAGAACTGGGGTGATATGGTCATGACGACGCACACCTGCCACCAGTCTGGCTGCTGCATTTTCTACCCGCTGCAAACGCCGGAGGAGAGTCAAGGGCAACCCCATGTAGAGAGTGTTGCAGTAGTCCAACCGCGAGATCACCAGCGCTTGCACCAGTGTTCTTAGGGAGTCGCCATCTAGATATGGGCGGATCTGAGCAATTTGACGAAGATGGTAAAAGGCAGATCTGGACACGGCAGCCACCTGGGCTTCCAAGGTGAGCGCCGGGTCCAGAACCACACCCAGGTTCCGAGCCCTATCCACCAGCTGGAGGGAAACCCCATCCAAGCTGGGGAGAGGGCCTCCATATCCAGATGGGGGGGCTCCCAAAGAACATCACCTCAGTCTTCTCGGGGTTGAGCCTGAGCCTGTTAGCCCTGGTCCATGTCAAGACCGCGTACAGACATTTACCCTCCCCAATTGAAAAAAGAGGTACGTAGCTTGGGGGTGCTCCTGGACTCATCCTTGAGCTTAGATTCCCAGGTCACAGCTGTGACCAGAAGTGCATTTGCAAAATTAAAACTAGTATGCCAGTTATTCACATTTCTTGAGAAATCTGCTCTGGCCACTGTGACACATTCCCTAGTGACCTCCCGGTTGGACTACCGATGGAAATGTGAGGCTTCCAATCCTAAATCTCAGGAAACTTCAATGGGTCCAGAGCACAGCAGCCAGATTGCTGACTGGGGTGGGTTACAGAGATCACATTAAACCCATACTACAGCAGCCCCACTGGCTGCCAATCACCTAACCGGGCACAATGTAAGGTGCTGTCATTTACCTACAAAACACAAAATGCTCTGGGTCCAAGCTATCTCAAAGATTGAATCTTGCAGTATGAACCAGCTCGGGTGCTAAGATCATCAGGAGAAGCCTTTCTCTCCATCCCGCCACCTTCACTGGTGCGCCTGAAAATAACACATGAAAGGGCCTTCTCTGTTGCTGCTCCCAGACTTTGGAACTCCCTCGCACTGGACTGCCCCATCTCTGCTGTCTTTCCAGAATCAGGCAAAGATCTTCCTCTTCAGGCAAGCTTTCCCTGAATGAGGGACTCTCTACTATGTGACTTTTAGATGGATTACCATACATGATTGCATTGACTGATTTCATAAGAACACCAGTGTTTACCATGATACTTTCCACCCCTCATAATGGATTTTTCTTTTCTTTTTGCGTGCTCTTTGTCGCTCTACTGATACCTTTTAATGCTTTAAGATGCCTCTTTTAATACCCTGTTCTTAACTTGCATATGTCTTAAATGTTCCGGGCTGTCTATTGCCCCTCATTATTGTAAGCTGCCTTGGGTACTTTTCTAAGGAGAAAGGTGGGGTAAAAATATTCAAAAAAAATAAAATAAATAAATAAATAGTCCAGGGCCAGTGCCTGTTTACTAAAATAGGCCAGCCAGTGTTTTTATTATGTGCTTGACCAAACCAACTGGTTAATTAATTTCATTAACTTTTAAACAGCCCAATTTGTTCTAATAGTCCAAAATCAATTTAGCTCAGGCAGATTCCCCACCGAGAAGGTGAGAATGTCTCCAGGGTGGCCTGTTTCTCCTCCGCACTTTTCGCTAGAGGAGTGAAGAATGAAAGGAATCTTGAAGCAGCTAAGCGCATCGCTGGTGGGAATTTCATTTCTTTGCTATATGAATGCTTGTCAATCTCCTCTTAGTCTTATGACCTCAATATCCTGCTTTAGAAATACTTGTTTAAGTATAAACATTTTGGTTTTATGACTGAGAGGTGGAGAGATGCATGGAAAGACATTGAAGAGGCTGACCTTAACTTTCTTGTAAATGCTCAAAGGTCTCTTTTGACATTGCAGTAGCCCTATCACATGCTTAGAAAATAGATTTATATGTCCATCACGTTATTAAAGAAAGTGTCTCCTTCCAAATATGTATACCTATGTCGGTCTCCCTGCTTTCTCTATTTTCACACTTCAGCTCTGTTTGACGTTTATAAAAAGGTCACCAAAGGAATTCATTCTTTCCATTTTCCACTTATTTTCATTATCTATAAAGTCTCACCATTCAGTGAGCAGAAGATGGTGTCCTGTAAACTATCCTGACTGCTGCCGTTGGCATTGTCAATATTCAGGATTAGACATGGGCACAACCAGAAAAAAATGACGTTTCGAGTTTTCGTTTGTCGGAATGGGTCCGTTTCAGGTCGTTTCCGTTTGTCACGATATTTTTCAAAATTTTGTCATTTCGTTTGTCGTTTGACGTTTGACGTTGCCACCGCGATTTACTGCGATTTCCTGCGGGCGGGCAGCGGTGGCGGGGGGGCATGGGCGTGCGGCAGCCGCGGGCGGGCGAGTGGGCGGGTGGCAGCGCGGGCAGACGGGCAAGTGGGCAGTTAGGATATCACTTAGGATAGAGGTTCTGTTCTTGGCTTGCACCCCAAATGTGTGTGTGTGCAAGCAAATTGAAGTTGGGAAAATAGAAAATAAATGGTAGTATGAAATATATTTTTAAAATAAATCCACACCTCCCACTCCCAGTCGAACCTCCCCCTTTATCCAATATCAGAAAAAAATCCTCACAAACTGCCAGAGAAGAAATAAAGAATAAACTGCTATTCCCTTCAGCAGACAAAGCTGCAGGGAATCAAAGAAATTATTTTCTAAATTCAATTCCCTCCCTGCCTGCCTAACTTAAATCCTAAAGCCTCCAGCCTCCCTCCTCAATCTCGATCAGATCACACCAGCACCAGCAGCCAGCCCTCCTCCCTCAACCACATCCATACACCTGACCTGACTGCGATTTCTGGAAGGTGCCTCGGCTTTTTATGCCCTCCGAGACATCCAGAAGTGTCAGTCAAAAACCTGGCGATGCCATTGGTGGAATGGGTCAAACAATTTGCATGGTCCCATCTGATGCCCAGCCCAAATGGGCAGGTCTAAATAAAATAAAGTAATAAAATAAAATAAAATCAATACGACGTTTTATTGCTATAAAAAAAACCACTGCTGCTACTATTAAAATTCAGGCATTTAAAATAAATAAATTTCACATGTTTCTGTGGTGATTTGGTGTGTTTTTTGACCACGATTTCAAAAGAAAATTGTGGTCGCCATTTTGGATCCCCCCCCCACTGCATGCCATGGCGAGACAACGAGGATGACCCCCCCCCCCAGCCTGGTGCAAGTAGCCCAGGACAGGAGAAGAGGGGGGGAAAGGCTGGTGACACCCCAGAAACCACCCCTCTGGTAGGTGGCAAAGCCTCAGGCAGGCATATTTTCACCTGCTTTTTTGGCCGGGAGTCGGGTTTTTTTTAAAAAAAAAACTTTTAAATTTTTTTTCTGTGCTTCGCATTGCGCGATCGCCGCGATGCCACAAACGGAAATGAAAAACCCAACCAAATTTTTCTTTTTTCATTTCGAGTTCGAGTTCTGACGGCTTAATTATTATTACCGTTTCCGTTACGTAACGGAAATGATAACCGAAAACAGAAACGACAATTTCGCTGAGTCGTGCCCATGTCTATTCAGGATGCCCTTTGATTTGTGAAGCTTGACATCTTTTTTCCTCCTGGCAATATGGATATGATGACATTGTGCGGAATTTCCAAGGAGAAAGGCAGGGTAAAAATACTCTAAAATAAAATGAATAAATAAATTTCTGAATTTTAAATCATGGATATAGAATCACAAGATCCCACATTAATCAACCAGAGGTTTTTTAAAGTTGAATTTCCTGGGTTTTTATAACAGAAGTTTAAGTATATATACATCGCACCCAAATTCCAACAGAAACTTCCCTCAGGTAGAATAAGCCAGTGCTAAAGTAAGCACATCTGATCTCGCCTGATTTCAGAAGCGAAGCAGGGTCAGGCCTGGTTAGTACTTGGATGGGAGACCACCAGGAAATGCCAGGTGCTGTAGACACCTGCAGTAGGAACTTGCAAGCCACTCCAGTATTCCTGCCAAGAAAACTCCATGGACCTAGGGTCATGGAGGGTCCGTCACGACTGTAATGACACAAGACACACACAAAGTACCCCAAAAGATGAGCACTTGATCTATACTAGGATTATGGGACATGACAGAAACAAGAACAGCCAGGATGTGGCCGTAGTCCCTCTGTGCCAAAATATTTTGAAGGGCTATTTTAACCTTACTTACTTACCTGTGAGTAAGTGAAGGCAAAATTTCTACTGCCTTCAGCATTGCCTTCTGTTGCCAGGTACTCCAAATTGCTGAGCTACACAGCCATCTGTGAGGTCCAGGATCTGACTAAAATAATTTTCAAATAAATTGGAATTCAGACTCATTTTAGCTAGACAGAGAAAGAAACAATTTCATTGAAAGGAAGAAGGAATCCTTCCATAGTTCTTAATGATGGGGACTAGTTCTTAGCACGGTTCTCCCCCCGCCCACCTCTGCCCTAGAATGCTTAGACTGCCACAAGTGGTATGGGGCGGTATATAAGCAGAACACTTTGCTTTGCTTTGCTTTGCTTTTGCTTTGTCTAAAATCATCATTAGCATCTCAAGAGACTAGTGTATTATGGTCTGTATAGAAGTCCTAAAGCAGCATCTAGTGTGGCTAAAAAGGCCAATTTGAGACTGACAGTCCCTTCCACATTGAGGACAAATACAGTTGGTCCCTTGTCCAGCCCCTAGATGACACTGTTTCTGGGACTGTCTCTTTTCCTCAGCCTGCTGAACAAGTGTCCCTTCAAATTGTAGAAGGCCATGCTGTATCTTTTTCCTCCAGGCTGAACAATTGGAGGTCAAGGTTTCCCATCTCTTAAGGTCCGTTCCCAAAGTCTTCAGATCCCTCTTGCAGATATCCTCATATTGTAGCTGTGGTCTCCCTCTGGGGCACATCCCCTGCACAAATTCTCCATTGGGGATGGGCACGACTTGAAAAAAATTTTTTCGAGTTGTCGTTAGTCGGGCCAGTTCCGTTTCGGGTCGTTTCCGTTTTTCGTGAAAATTCGCAAAATTAGTCGGTTCGTTTTTTCATTTTTTCGTTTTCGTTAGTACTGGTTTTTGGGGGGGAGCGGGCTCCTGGAGGCACCTCTGTGGGGTGGGTGCCTCCTCTGGCCCGCTATAAACATAAGAACATAAGAACATAAGAAGAGCCATGCTGGATCAGGCCAAAGGCCCATCTAGTCCAGCTTCCTGTATCTCACAGCAGCCCCACCAGATGTGTTTGGGAGAGCATGAGACTAGATATCTGTCTCCTGATAGCACTCTCCTGCATCTGGCCCTTGAAGTACCCTGGTTTAAACCCTGGAGGTTACACATCTCCATCATGGTTTGTAACCTGTGATGGACTTTTCCTCCAGGAATCTGTCCAATCCCCTTTTGAAGGCATCCAGGTCAGATGCCATCACCACATTGTGTGGCAGGGAGTTCCATAGACTTACAAAGCGCTGGGTGAAAAAATACTTTCTTTTGTCAGTTCTTACTCTCCCAGCCCTCAATTTGAGTGTATGTCCCCTAGTTCTGGTATTTTGGGAGAGGGAGAAGAGCTTCCCTCTATCCACTTTACTCATACCCTGCATTATTTTGTATGTCTCAATCATATCCCCCCTCAATCGCCTTTTTTCCAGACTAAAGAGGCCCAAATGTTTTAGCCTTTCTTCATAAGGGAGGTGCCCCAGCCCAGTAATCATTTTAGTCGCTCTCTTCTGCACCTTTTCCAGTTCCACTATGTCTTTCTTGAGATGCGGTGACCAGAATTGTACACAATACTCCAGGTGGGGCCTTACTATTGTTTTGTATAATGGCATTATAATGTTGGCTGTTTTATTTTCAATCCCCTTTTTGATAATCCCTAGCATGGAATTGGCCTTCTTCACCGCTGCCACACATTGGGGAGACACCTTCATGGAGCTGTCCACCAACACACCAAGATCTCTTTCCTGATCCGTCACGGATAACTCAGAGCCCATGAGTTGATAGATAAAGTTTGGATTTTTTTGCCCCAATATGCATTACTTTACATTTGGTTACATTAAAATGCATTTGCCATTTCTCAGCCCATTCCCCCAGTTTGGAGAGATCCTTCTGGAGCTCTTCACAATCTTCTCTGGTTTTTACCACACGGAAAAGTTTTGTGTCATCGGCAAACTTGGCCACCTCACTGTTTATCCCTGTCTCCAGGTCATTTATGAACAGATTGAAAAGCACCGGTCCCAGGACAGATCCCTGGGGCACACCGCTTTTCACTTCTCTCCATTGTGAAAATTTCCCATTGACACCTACTCTTTGTTTCCGGGATCTCAACCAGTTCTCAATCCATAAGAGGACCTGCCCTCTTATCCCCTGACTGTGCAATTTTCTAAGCAGCCTTTGGTGAGGGACTGTGTCAAAAGCCTTTTGAAAATCCAGATAGACTATATCAACCGGTTCACCCAAATCCACGTGCCTGTTGACCTTTTCAAAAAATTCTAAGAGGTTTGTCAGACAAGATTTACCCTTACAGAAGCCATGCTGATTTTCTCTCAGCAAGGTTTGTTCTTTTATGTGTTTTAAGATTTTCTCTTGGATGAGGCTTTCCACCATCTTCCCTGGGACAGATGTAAGGCTAACCGGCCTGTAGTTTCCTGGGTCCCCCCTCCTTCCTTTTTTAAAAATTGGTGTGACATCTGCTATCCTCCAGTCCTCCGGCACTGTGGCCGTTTTAAGAGACAAGTTGCATATAACCGTTAAGAGATCTGCAATTTCATTTCTCAGTTCCCTAATAACCCTTGGGTGGATGCCATCTGGGCCAGGTGACTTGTTAATCCTCAATTTATCAATTAGTCCTAAAACCTCCTCTCTTTTAACCTGTATTTGATTTAATTCTTTAGTCAAGAGGGGCGGCTCAGGCAGCGGAATCCGCTCAAGGTCCTCTGTCGTGAAGACAGACGCAAAGAACTCATTCAATTTCTCTGCAATGTCCAAGTCTTCCTTAACCTCCCCTTTTCCTCCCTCGCCATCCAGAGGGCCAACTGGTTCTCTGGCAGGTTTTCTACTTCTAACATATTTAAAGAAGCTTTTATTATTACCCTTTATATTGCTAGCCATTCGTTCCTCAAAGTCTTTCTTTGCCTCCCTTATCATCTTCTTACATTTCTTTTGCCAGAGTTTGTGATCCTTTTTATTTTCCTCATTTGGGGAGGATTTCCATTTACAGAAGGACCTCTACTTGCGCTTTAGAGCCTCTCTAACTCCACTCGTTAACCATGCCGGTGTCCTCTTGGACTTAAATGAGCTCTTCTTTCTTTGTGGTATGCACTTGTGCTGGGCCTCTATTATTGTTGTTTTAAACAGGCTCCATGCACTCTGAAGAGATTGGATTCTTCTAACCTTCCCCTTCAGTTTCTCTCTAACTAGTTTCCTCATCTGAGGGAAGTTTGCCCTTCGAAAATCAAGGGTTTTTATGTCTGATTTGCTTGACACTCTTCCTCCGACATGCATGGCAAAGGTAATAGCAGCATGGTCACTGTTCCCCAGAGTCTCAGTGACATTCACACCTCTGACCAGGTCCTGAGTATCACACAATATTAGATCCAGAGTTGCCTGCTCTCGGGTGGGCTCCGTGACCAGTTGCTCTAAGGCACAGTCATTCAGCAAGTCGAGAAACCCAGTTTCTCTTTCTTGCCCGGAGCTCGCATTGGCCCAGTCAATGTGGGGATAATTGAAGTCTCCCATGATTACTATCCTATCCCTTTTAGCCACTTCCATGATTTCTCTCCTCATTTCAAGGTCCCCCTCAAGTTTCTGATGTGGTGGACGATAGAATACTCCAACGATCACATCACTCCTTGGACCTGGTAGTTTAACCCACAGTGATTCTATGGTGGAGTCAGACCCTCTGTCAATCTCCATTCTGCTGGATTTTACCCCTTCTTTGACATAGATGGCCACTCCTCCTCCAACCCGCCCCCCCTCTATCTCTTCTATAGAGTTTATAGCCTGGGATTGCTGTATCCCACTGGTTCTCCGCATTCCACCAGGTTTCTGTTATGGCTATTATATCAATGTTATCCCTAGCTGCCAAATGTTCAAGTTCTCCCATCTTTGCTCGGAGGCTTCGAGCATTGGCGTAGAAGCACCTGTACAGTGGGTCCCGCAACAACAGCTGCTGCCTTGTTCTATTCGCCCCACAGCTTTTATTTTCAGTAGATGAACTGTCACATTCCGTTATTCTCCCGGTGCTAATACCTATACCGGCTATGTCTTCTCTATGTGATTCTCTACCCTCTCCAACCTCGTTCCCCGAGGATGAGGTGTTCCGAACCGGATGCCACTCAGCTCCTGTCGGCTTTCCCCCAGTTATCAGTTTAAAAGCTGCTCTGCTGCCTTTTTGAGGTTGAGTGCCAGCAATCTGGTCCCATCATGATTCAAGTGCAACCCATCCCACCTGAACAGGTTTGGCTTGTCCCAAAATGTTCTCCAGTTCCTGACAAATCTAAAGCCCTCCTCTCGACACCATCGCCTCATCCACGCATTGAGGCTTCTGAGTTCTGCCTGTCTGGCGGGTCCTGCACGAGGAACAGGTAGCACTTCTGAAAATGCTACCTTGGAAGCCCGGGTCTTCAATCTTCTACCTAGCAACCTGAATTTGGCTTCCAAGACTGACCGCTTGGCCTTCCCGACATCATTGGTACCGACGTGTACCATGACCACTGGCTCCTTCCCAGTTCTCTCTAACAAGCTATCTATATTTCTGGTGATGTCTGCAACCTTTGCACCCGGCAGGCAAGTGACCATACGGTTATCATGCTCCTCACAAATCCATCCCTCCATATTTCTAATTATAGAATCCCCTAGTACAATGAGCTTCTCTCCTGCAGCCTGGTCATCAACATGTACCTGATCTTGTATCTCATCAATAGTGATGAGGGAGAGATCCTCCGGTGGAACCAATTCTTCCTCTATGTGTGCCTCATGAGGTGTGCTGAGGGAAAGAGCTTCAAACTGATTGTGCAAGATGAGACTCTCTGAGCGATGCCTTGGCCTTCTACTCCTTTGAGTCACATTCCTCCACCCATCCACCTCCTGAGTTGCGGGAGTGACTTCCTCCTCTGAAGTTTGCCCTGTCTCCTCTTGGACCTGAGTAGTCTGTTCCGCTCTGTCCAGGAACCGCTCAAGCTCCTTAATATGTTGCTGGTTGGATATGCGAGCCTCCAGCTGCTGGACCTTCTCTTCCAATAGCGCCACCAGCTTGCACTTGCAGCAGATGTAGTTCTGCACACGCTCTGTCAAGATAACAAACATGGCACAAGTACTGCAGGTAACTACAGCTGCTCCCTGCAACTCCATTTTAACAAGTGCAATAAAATGTATTGAAGGTCTCAAAAATGTAAACTTGCACTAATTTTTTTTAATCTAGTAAGACTCTTTACTTCTTTTGTTGTTTATTGAAAATCTAACTGTGTAGGGGCTGCTAAAGCACCTCTACTCCAACTGCAATCACATCAGGAAGTTTCCAGTGCTAACTTGCTAATGTGTGTAGGACTTCCTCAGGAGTAGCTTGGCTTTAGGAACTCAATTATACCCAGAAGAAATTATAAGGGTTTTTTTTTTTTGTAGTTTGCACGCGCCATCAGGCGCGTGCTGCTGGGAGCAAGTATTTAAAGCTAAAACTCCACCCCTTGCTCCTGCAAGAACAGGAAGTTAGCTCTCTGCCCTTTGGCCGTGTGCTCCTCTCACCGCCTGCTTCCTCTCTGCTGCTCTGCCAGAAAAGGACTGAGGGGCTGCTGGGAGCAGGTATTTAAAGCTAAAACTCCGCCCCTTGCTCCTGCAAGAACAGGAAGTTAGGTCTCTGCCCTTTGGCCGTGTGCTCCTCTCACCGCCTGCTTCCTCTCTGCTGCTCTGCCAGAAAAGGACTGAGGGGCTGCTGGGAGCAGGTATTTAAAGCTAAAACTCTGCCCCTTGCTCCTGCAAGAACAGGAAGTTAGCTCTCTGCCCTTTGGCCGTGTGCTCCTCTCACCGCCTGCTTCCTCTCTGCTGCTCTGCCAGAAAAGGACTGAGGGGCTGCTGGGAGCAGGTATTTAAAGCTAAAACTCCGCCCCTTGCTCCTGCAAGAACAGGAAGTTAGCTCTCTGCCCTTTGGCCGTGTGCTCCTCTCACCGCCTGCTTCCTCTCTGCTGCTCTGCCAGAAAAGGACTGAGGGGCTGCTGGGAGCAAGTATTTAAAGCTAAAACTCTGCCCCTTGCTCCTGCAAGAACAGGAAGTTAGCTCTCTGCCCTTTGGCCGTGTGCTCCTCTCACCACCTGCTTCCTCTCTGCTGCTCTGCCAGAAAAGGGAAAGTGGGCTCCTGGAGGCACCCGTGGGTGCCTCCTATCCTCACCCACTAGGAAGGGGAAGCAGGCTCCAAGAGACCCCTCAACATGGGGGTCTCCCCTCCTCACCTGCTGCTGCTGCAAAATGGTATGCAATAGCCATATGGATATTGCATATCAGTTGTGCAGACAGTGACTGTGAAGACTAGTGGATGGCACTGAACCCAGAGCCATAGGTGAGATGCCTAACTAAGGCTCTCGCACCACCATGTCTCACACAGAAGGGAATTGTACTTGCGTGTAGTGCAATGCAAGTACATCTGGCTTAGGGTTAAGGTGGGTTAGGGTTAGGGCTAGGGTTAGGCTAGTGACGGATAAGGTTACGGTGGGCTAGTGGGTTGCACCTCTGGGTGCCTCTCTGACCCACTAAGAAGACAGTCTCTGACGTATGGGTACGGAGTCAAGGGTTAGGGTTAGGGTTAGGGGGCTAGGGCAGGTTTTAGGGGGCTTTTTGGCACATCCCAGAAGTCTCCATGGCCAAGTGGCCATGCGATTGGTGGGATGGCTCCAAAAATTTGCATGGTCATCCACTCCCACATGGCTGGCCACTCAGCCAGCCCATCATTGCGCAGGTGTAAATAAAATAAAATAAAATAAAATCAATGGAGGACAGAGGAGGAGAGGAGAGACATTTTGTTGCAAGGAAAAACCCACTGCTACTGTGAAAAATCTGGCAGTTTATAAATTTTCGTGTGTTTCTGTTGTGCTTGTGTGTTTTTGGACCACGATTTCAAAAACAATATTGCGTTCGCCGCCCCATTTTGGATCCCCCGCCCGCACCGCATGGCATGGCGACTCGAGTCCGGCTGCCCAGGACGGGGGGGAGGCGGGACCCCCCCTCCAGAAACCACCCCTCCGGTAGGTGCCCTGCGCCCTTAGTCAAGCAGGCATTTTTCCGCCTGCTTTTTTGGCCCGGGAATGGGTGGGGGGAGAGTTTAAAAGTTTTTTCCTGTGCCGTCCGTGCCACTTGCTTGCAGTTTAATTGCGGCGGCCGGCGGCCGGCGAGACTGGGCTTTTTGCTGGCTGGCTGCGAGCCTGCGGCGAGTCCCACCAGAGCAGCCCAGGACGGGGGATGAGGGGGGAGGCCGGGGACCTCCAGAAACAACCCCTCTGGTAGGTGCCCTGAGGCACGGCAGGCATTTTTCCGCCTGCTTTTTGGCCGGGAACCGGGTTTTTTTAACTTTTAAAAACTTTTTTTCTGTGCCGCGTGGCATCGCGCGATCGCGCGATGCAAGGAACGAGCACGACAAATCAGACCAAAATTGTTCGTTCGTCGGTTCGAGCTCGAAGTCTGGGGGAGTAATTCCCATTACCGTTTCCGTAGAGTAACGGAAACGAGTAACGGAAACGGAAACGGGAATACCGCTAAATCGTGCCCATCTCTATTCTCCATACAAAAGATCTTTGGGAATCTGACCATCAGCCATTCTCACAACATGCCCAAGCCAATGTAGACGTCACTGTTTCAATAATCTATACATGCTAGAAATTCCAGCTCGTTCCAGGACTACGCCATTTGGAACTTTATCATGCCAAGTGATGCCAAAAATATATCGGAGACAGTGCGTATGTGGAAGGTGTTCAGGTTTCTCTCCTGCCATACACAAAGAATCCAAGACTCACTGAATACAAGAGTGTGCTCAAGACACAAGCTCTATAAACCTGGATCTTTGTATGTTCTGTCAGCCTCTTAATTAAGCCATACTCTCTTTCCACATCCTGACCCAGGATGTTGTGTGTTGTTGTTTTTCAGGCTGATTGTTAGTCCAAAATCTTGCTACAGGCCTTGCTAAAAGGATCCATAAATTGTTGAAGATCTTCAGCAGAGTGAGCACTGCAGTAATAGCAGCATTGCCAGCAAAGAGGAAATCCCGCAAACACTTCATCTGGACTTTGGACTTTGCTCTCAATCTGGAGAGATTAAAGAGTTTTCCATCTGATCTTGTCCGGAGATAAATACCCTCTGTTGCAGTCCCGAAAGCATGGGGCAGCAGTGGAACCCCCTTCCTGGAACCCAGGCAGGCAAACAGATTGGATACATAGTGCCTTGCCTTTTCTCCCGGAACATATTTTCCCCTTCCTCTCTGCCTGTGTCTCTGAGAAACAACTGATCCTTGGGGGCATAGGCAGAGAGGGAAGCCCCACAAATGGACAAATTAAACTGGGAAAAATTCTCCCTTTGTATTGATTAGGGTCTCTGCAACTGATGGATATGAAGCAATTTGTTTTTTTTAATTCATCCCCATCTCTAGTAGTTGAGAGATTTTGAGAAAATTCTGTGAAGTGTCTTTCTGATTTGATTTGATTGTAGAGTTACAATATAGCTCCTGCTTTGTACCTGATATGCAGGAGAGCAGCTGTGCCATAATTTCCCCTCCAATAATGGTTTAATATCATTATTTCTTTAATTGGTTTTTTAAGATTATATTATTTTTTTGCTTTAAATTGTGCTTACTGTGCCATCTTAATTGGCTGTGAGCTGCCTTGAGTCCACTATGGACAGAAAGGAGGTATATGAATAATTTAAACAAGTAAAATACATAATTTCCCAAGGGCTTTATTTCCCTGTGAAAGAGGCTTTTATTTTTCTGCCTCATTCTAAATTTACTTTGGAAGTATTTTGTAATTTACTGTAATATGAAAAGTTGGTGAAGGTGATGCTGGATCTTTTTTTCTGTTTTCTCTCTGTTTTTCTTTCATATCTCTATATCATTCTGTAGTTCCTAAGAGTGTCCATACTGTCTGTTTTGAAAAAGCCACTTGGTAGGAGCAACCTTATGGCAACTTTCCCTGGGTTGTCTTTCAAAACCCACAACAGCTGATGCAAAATCATTTCTGGAGTTAACAACAACAACAAAAGCTATCCAGAAAACACACAATGAATAATAGGGTGTGATCACATGAGAAAATGGATTGTAATTTAGACCTGTTTTGTACAACCTATTTCCCAGTGATCATTTGACATATCAGAAAATGTACTCTAGCCCCGATGCTCATCCAAGATGGATTTTTTGAGGTCCAGCTATAGAACTACTATCTTTTCAGACTGAGCTGGAGCAATTCCCAGGAAGGTCACTTTAGGATGAGCCTCATGGTGCAGTGGTTAAATGCCTGTACTGCAGGTAAAACTGTGCTCACGACCTGGAGTTCGATCCCAGGTAGCCAGATCATGGTTGACTCAGCCTTCCATCCTTCCAAGGTTGGTAAAATGAGTACCCAGCTTGCTGGGGGTGGGGGGCAAAGCATAGCCTGCATACTATAATTAAAATTGCAAACCGCCCAGAGACTACTTGAAGTGGTATGGGGTGGTATATAAGCAGACAGCTTTGCTTTAAGGATGAAAAAAACTCTCTTGTAGCAATTAAAATTTAAAAGATTAAAAAGGGAGTGGAACAGAGCTCGGCACAGATGCTATTCCTCCTTCAGCAGGAACCACTTTAAGGGAGATCACTCCTGCTAAAGCGACCCTTTCTGTTGGAGTCATGCAGGACTACAACTAGGGTCTATGTCACCTTGGGTAAACATGGATTCTCTGCCCTTCCCCAGTGGTAGAGAGAAGGACTAGTACAAAGCAGAAATACAATTCTGTGCCCCCGGATGGCATCAGGAGCACCTATCCCACTTGTCTCCTCCTAACTACAGCCTTGAAATCAGGCTGTTGGACTGCACAATATAAATCTATAATGTTCATCCTCCCATTCTTCAGTCATCCATGGGAGAGATGGTGGTATTCTTGTTTCTGGCTGGAAGCTATTGCTGCCTCCCCCTATTCCTAATCCAGCCTCGGTGATTTCCTTCTATGGTGCCATTTTGCCACACTGTAATGGCACGCTGTCTTAATTTTCTTCCACTCTGGTTTGATGTCTCATCACTGAATTGATCTGAATGGTTTAGGACTAATCCAGACTGTTTATGGCCTGATCTGGACAGTCGGGTTGATTGATTCTGCAGCCAAACAGCCTGAGTCCAAATCAGACTGATTCAGTTCAGGATTAAACTGAATTTTGCTAAGCATGACATGTCAAGGGTGACTGAGGTTACAAAGATGTCCTAGTTCTAAAAGGGCCAACCCCACTGGCCAGACCACATCTATTTTATTTTATTTTATTTTTTGTTGCTTTCTAGTTTTTTTTTTTGTTAAAAGCAGCAATTTGAATTTTTCAGCTTTAGATTTTAGAGCCAATTGCCTATTGGCGAAGAAAAGTCTTGTCAATGTTCAATGCAAGCAACAGGCCTGTATCTAATTCAGTAGCAAACGTACCATCAGTCCTTAACAAAATAACAAGTCATCCATTTAGACACCATGTGCACTTTCCTGCTTGAGTCAATGGAATGCACTCAGGAAGTCTGGTTTTAATTTCTGAGGCCCTTGACTACACTTTTTTGATCTCAGAGAAACTATAGTTTGAAGCACTTCTGCTAGTTCACTCTCAATTGGGATATTTTTTCATCTAATTCCACAAATTAAGAGCAAAACTGAGAAAGTAGTAAATGTCAGGAAAAAAAACCTAAAAGCAAACAAATGAAGTTTGTTGGGGCTACTACTGCATCAGTCAGCACCTTCAAGAAATTATTTCAGTGGTTTAATTATTCTTTTATGTTACTATTGGAGGATGTTTTGCAGGAGACTGAGTGGATTTATGTATGCTTATCAAATTCCTCAGGACCTTTACCTGGTGAAACGGAGATACCTGATGATCAATATCTGGAAGTTGAGTCATGGCTACTAGACTTCTTTTTGAGAGATAGAAGTGTTTCGCTGTTCATCCAAACAGCTTCATCGGTCTTGAGAGATAGAAACGTTTCGCTGTTCATGACTCAACTTCCAGATGAACTCACCTGGATGACTGAGAATCTTCATAGACTGATGATCAATACTACAAATCACAAAATCTTACCTTCCCATGAAATCAATAGATCTTAAGATGGCTGCAGGTGAAATGATGGCCTTGAGGTCACCATTTATCACTCCCTCTGGAGACTGAATTTAGTAGCAAGCATTCCGTGGCACCAGCTTGCCCCGTGTTGGCGAACCTATGGCATGGGTCTCAAAGGTGGCACTTGGAGTCCTTTCTGTGGGCACCCAACACCATCCCTTCACAGCCACCTGTATTCAGGTTAAATTGCTGTATTGGCACTTTGCAAAAAATTAGTGGGTTTTGAATCGCATTTTGGGTCCTCAGTCTCTAAAGGCCATCACCAAGATAGCCCATGTTTGTTGAACAATTTTCCCACCTCAGTTCAATTCTTGCTCTTTCCCACCACATAACTTAGAGTACGGAGGACACAGCAGCCATAGAAAGTGATTTGGGATGTCTAGAAAGTGACAGTGGCAACTCAGTGTTCCAGACTGAAATGTCAATTATACTATGAGTTCAGCAGATTTTTTTTTCTCCTACCTATTATTTGGTTAGAAGTTCAAGTTTTCACATCCAGTTTCACAGTAAAATTATCCTCCGGGTATAGATCATGCTTACAATGCAGAGCTTAATTGTATACAGGTTGTATGCAAATAAACACAACATGGCTCGGGACCCTTAAAATGGAAGGGCCTGTGCCACAAATGTAGCACAGGTTGTAACAGTAATAGTAATAGTAGTAATACCTCTTAAGACACATGGCCCGTAAGACGAAAAACTCACAAGACGAATAAAATTTCTGGGCATAGGGTTGTGTCACAAGACAAAAATTCCCTATGGGAAGCTCTGCAAGACAAAAATCTGCTCTGCATTTTGAAACCCAGTTACCCAGCATGCATTGCACCTCCATAGTTTGTGGAGCGGTGGGAGGAGTTTTTTTCACCAAGTTTTGGAGTCATTCTGGACATTGTTTTGCAGCAGTTTTTGGACTTTTAGAACTTGGAAAGGTAGGGAACCGAGGTTTCCTTGCTTTCTTTTGTCCATCTTTGCCTTGCTTTTCATTGCACATTTGGCGGGAACAGGCTGGGGTTTGTCCAGGACCATGCCCAGATATATAAGATTTGTGTATTCTAGGAGTACAGTTGCCCTAGGAAACCAAATTTACACACTCCACGCATATTTTTATTGTATTATTTTATTTTTATGCTATGTGTAATTTTCCCCAGGGTCAAGGTAGATTTTGTACCCCCAATACTAGAGATGGGCACGAAATGAACTTCTCCCGTTTCCGTTATTCGTTATTCGTTTCATTACGTAATGAAACGAAAAACAAAAAATGTGATTAAATTGGAACGAACCGAAAAGAACCACGAAAATTAGGTTTGTTACGTTTTGTTTTCGTTAATGGCGACACACAATGAAATGAGCTGTTTTTAAATGTTAAAAAATGTCCTGAATATCCATAAAAACCCAGCGAGAATTATTATTCTGCCTGATAATACCTAAGGGGGGGGGTTGGGGGTCCTTAAAACGTGCATTTATGTCTTTTCTCAGATAGCTGTATTTTTTTCCTTTAAGGGGAGCTAGGGGACATCGACCCAAAATGGCTCCCAAATGCCTGATATTGGTTTCTTGAGTTTTAAAATGCCCTGGACATCTGTAAAAATGAAGCGATAATTATTTGAAATTATTACCTACCAGGGGGTTGGGGTCCTTAAAACGTTTGTTTTTGACTTTCTCCCATCGCGATGTATTTTTCTTTTTCCTTTGACACAAAATGGATTCCAGCCATAAAATGGATGCAAGCCATGTGATGGGATGGGATCATGTAAATTCTTGGACAACTTCAACCAATAGCATGCCCAGGTTGCAGACTGGGCAGGTCTGGCAGCCACAGAGGGCATAAAAAGCTCTGGCAGCCCCCATCCTCCTTGCAGTCTCCGGTGGGAGTTAGGGTGGGATTTCTGTCTCTGCTACTCATTATTTTCACTTTAGGCCAGCCAGGCAGGTGTTTGTCTCTGTGTTCCTGCCGGCTGCAGCCTGGCTCATAGGGGAGAGAAAGAAGAGATTTCTCTCTATCTTCAGTTTTGCAGCCTCCCTGTGTGTGTGTGTGTGTGCGTACATCTCGGTGAGTAGTACCCTCCCCTGCCCCGCAGTTCAGTCACTCTGCGGTTGCCTTGCACCCTGGGCAACGCCCGCCGCTGCCTTTGCAGCCTCCCTGCGTACCTAGTCTATACTGTGTCTCTGCCAGCATCATTTTTTAGTGTTTTCCCTCTGGTCTGGGGCATTGGGGACGCCCGCGCACGGAAATGCTTTAAAAATCACGCAAAAGTGGGTAAAAATGAAAAACAAAAAAACAAAAATGATTTTTTTCCAAAAATTCATGAAAAACAAAAATGAACCAAAATGGACCCCTCAACAAAAAATGAAAAACCGAAATGCCATTTTTTCAATTCGTGCCCATCTCTACCCAATACTATATTTTATTTTATTTTACCCTTACCCTAACCCTAACATTAGAGTTTATTTGTCAATAAGCTATGCATATTGCGATACAATATATATAGAGAGACCTAGGGAAGCAACTACAGTATATACATTCATTCTATTTCTTCTCCAAAGCCAATAATTTTATTAATGATATATTCAAATGATAAAAACACAGCCCTCCCTGTCCATACAATGTGCAAACACAGAATGTTTATACCAGTGTTTCCAAGTGGTAGCCTAATTAGAATTTTTTTGCACCAGTAACAGAGGCCAAGTGGTTGTTCGAAAATCCTCAAGACAGCCTGGGATTCGTAGTTGACACAGGTACTTTTTAACAGGTCCTGTTCATGCATGATGTCAACATGCCCTTTACTAAAAATGTTTTTCAATGGTGCAAAATAAAAAAAGAATGTACGCAGGTGGCGTGGCCAGTATAGTGAGCCACTACAGTGAAACCAGCACTGATCCAGGTATCTGACCTTTAGTTGACTCAGTTCCTGAGTCTACTCATCCACAAACTTTACTTTTGAAGGTTTTTCTTGCAGGTTGTAAAAACCACTCTAATAATAACCCATTGCAAAACCAAACATCTTGCTTCCAACCTTTCCTCCTTTCTGTGGTACACCTTTTCCATTTGAATCCTATGCACTTCACATTTAAAGTGATCATCTACATTCTGTTCGGCCAAGTTATCTGTGAAAAAGGCAGCTCTTACAGGTCACTAGACAAATTGCTCTGAAGGAAAATGCATGTTACATTGCAGCCCAGTAGAAGCAAATTTCCTTGGGCTTTGAGAGGTCAGAAAAACTGAAATAATTGTTTCCAATCTTCATTCTTTGCTTATTTGTCAATCTGGGTTAAGCGGACACAGCAGATTCTCCCTTTCCATTTCTCCTCAACAGGAAATATTGCATGCAGCTGTGTTTTGGAAAGTGGATTATTCTTCTGAGGATAGACAAAAATCGCACCCTAAGGCAAGGAACACCCCTTTCTTGGGTATGTCCTGCCAACAATTTAGTGGTTGCTAAGGAGGTTGAATGGACACATCCTTCATTAGAAAAATGTTTCTCTGCTTGGGCCAGTGCTGAAAAAGTAATGGGTGCATCAGTGATGAGGGAGACAAATAACCCCTAATATTTTGCTTCTTGTTTGTTCTGAAACTTAATGGGCACTTATTTTTTTAAGGGAAGAACACCTAAAGGTAACACTCACCAGGACAACATATACCAGCTCACTTGAAAAGTAATATTGGCTGAATTCCTGTATTAGTGTAGTAAGTTGCATTACTGTAGTCCCATAGAGTCAGCAGGGATTTGGTGATCTAACTCTTTCATAGATTCTATTAATTCATTTGGGTCTACATGTGAAAAGGATCAGGAAGTCTGGGTAGACCACAAATTGAGCATGAGTCAACAGGGTGACACGGCGGCCAAGAAAGCCAATGCGATTCTTGGTTGCATTAACAGAACCATTGTGTCTATATCAAGGGAAGTGATAGTACCACTCTATTCTGCTCTAGTCAGACCGCACCTGGAGTACTGTGTCCAGTTCTGTGCACCTCAATTTAACAAGTATGTTGACAACCTTGAGCAGGTACAGAGAAGGGCGACCAGAATGGTTGAAGGTCTGGAAGAAATGTCATATGAGGAATGGCTTCGGGAACCGGGAATGTTTAGCCTTACAAAAAGAAGGTTGAGAGGGTATATGGGACTATATCGGAGGTATAGCGGACCACCACCTGCTAAAATTTTCCCTGTTGATCACCCCCCGCCTCGCGGGGAGTGCCGGCCATACATCTGGGGCCGCCCCCATAGGCTTCTGGACCCTGCCAGGTTCATGGAAGCCTTCGAGTAGCTTTCTGGTGGTCTGGCAGACAATCCGGTCGATGCCCTGGTGGATAGGTGGTATGTGGGAACCACCGGGCGGTGGACTGGATCACCCCCAAGTGCCTCCTGCGCTGTGGAGACCGCTCCTCTCCGTGGTATACGGCTGAGTTGCGGTCGATGAAACAAGAACACAGGAGACTGGAGGTCATTTGGAGGGCAACCCAGATGGAAGAGAATAGGGCTGCACTTAAGCAGCTGACTGGCCGCTACCTTTGCGCGATCAGGGACGCTAGAAGATCTTATGTCTCCCTGAGAATTGGCGAGGCCTTGAACCGCCAGGCGGAGTTGTTCCAAGTGGTTCGGGACCTCGCCAATCCCAGCCAGGTGAGGCCTCCTCCTAGTGATTTCACTAATGAGCAATTCGCAGCCCACTTTAGATCTAAAATAGAGGCCATCCGTTCTGACCTGCCCCCCAGTTGCTCGAGCCCACCCTCTGAGATCTCTGCGGCCTCACCCCTCTGTTCTCCCCTCTTGGATGAGTTTGGGCCGGTGTCTCTGGCGGAGGCCTCCAGAGCTATGGCTTCTTGCCGGCCGGCGGCCACCCCCTTCGACCCTTGCCTGGCCTGGCTTATTAAATCTGCCAAACGGAACATGCCTGAATGAGTTTCCGCTATTGCCACGGCCTCTTTTAGGGAGGGATGCTTCCCTGGCCATCTTAAGGAGACCGTGGTGAAACCCACTCTTAAAAACCTGGCATGGCATCGGACGATTTATCCAGCTATCGTCTGATTGCCATTGTCCCCTTCCTGGGCAAGGTTGTCGAGAGGGTGGCTGCTGTCAGGCTTCAGTCATATCTGGAGGTAAATCGTATCCTGGACCCCTTCCAGTCTGGATTCAGACCTCTTTGCGGAACCAAGACTGCCCTGGTCGCTCTGCAGGATGACGTCCTCAGGGAGGCTGACAGGGGTGTTGGTTCTCCTTGATCTGTCAGCTGCCTTTGATACCATCGACCATGGTAACCTACTGGTCCGGCTTGCGGAGGCGGGAATTGGGGGTCAGGCCCTGGCCTGGTGCCGTTCCTTCCTCAGCGGCTGGACTCAGCGGGTTCAGCTGGGTGATGATTTGTCGGCTTCTTGGACTCTCCCTTGTGGGGTGCCCCAGGGGTCGGCAATCTCACCCATGCTGTTCAATGTTTATATGAGGCCGCTGGGGGAGGTCATCAGGAGATTTGGAGTTTGCTGTCATCAGTATGCTGATGACATGCAGCTCTATCTCTCCTTTTCGACATCTGCAGTAGAGGCAGTTCACTCCCTTGATCTGTGTCTGGAGGCCGTTCTGGAATGGACCAGAGATAACCGGCTCAAGCTGAATCCAGAGAAGACGGAGGTTCTGTTCTTCGGGGCGCTCTCATCTGGGTACAATGGCCCCCTCCCTTAGCTGGGGGGTGTTTCCCTCCAGCCTACGGACAGGGCCAGGAATCTGGGCATGGTCCTGGACTCAGCCCCCTCCCTGGAAGCCCAGGTGATGGCTTCTTCCAGGGCTGCTTTTATCCACCTCTGCAGGATCGCCCAGATCCACCAGTACCTCGATGAGTCCTCCCTGAGGACAGTAGTGCAGGCCCTGGTGATCTCGAGGATCTACTACTGCAATGCCCTCTATGTGGGGTTGCCCTTGACCCTGGTCCAGAGGCTACAGTGGGTGCAAAATGCGGCAGCCAGGCTGGTGGTGGGTGCCCGTAGATACAAGCACATCACCCCAGTCCTGGCTTGCTTGCATTGGCTCCCCATTGTCCTCTGGATCAGGTTCAAGTTCTTGGTTTTGACTTTCAAAGCCCTCCACAGCCTGGGACCAGAATACCTGGCGGAGCATATCTCTCAAAGGTCAACCGGGTCCAGACCCACGAGACTGGCACAGGCGCGCTCACTGAGGGTGGCCACACCCAGAGAGGCATGGAAATCGCGTACGCAAGACCGCGCCTTCTCTGGTGGGCCCCATGTTTTGGAATCATCTCCCCAGCGAGCTGCACCCTGCCCGCCTTCAAGAAGGCCTTGAAGACTCACCTCTTCAGGGAGGCGTTTGGCGACCTTTCCAGTTAGTCTGCTCTGAGGATAGATATTTTCCATAAATATGGGCCAAAATCCTGTTGGTGGAGCTATGCAGTACAACTTGGGTTGGAAGTTCCCAAAACACCATTGCTCATTGTAGGGATAGAACTAGTCCCAGAAGTTGTTATTTTTAGATCTCCAATTGTTCCCTGTCGCTTTCTGTGGCTCTTGGTGGCTTCTCCAGGACACAGATCCATAGGGATCTCTAAATCGGGGGCAAGGGCTAGGATGTTTAATTGTCTCAAAATGGCCGATGACATCATCTACATTGTGTGCCATAAGTTGTGCAATAGGATTTCAGCCATGTGGTTCTAAAAACAACACATTTTAGCATTATCCATGTGAAGGAAAGGAGAAAGGATCAAAGATGGAGTCTATATGGTTCAGTTACATGTCTTCTCATTCAGGCTAGAACACCAGCAGTCAGCAAGAAGCAGTTTCTATTTCTGTGTGAGAATGTTTTGCCATGTTCTGTACAAGCAATTATTTGCAGGTGTCTTATCTACTGGGAACCAGCAAGATGGAAGCTTTGTTGTGCCATCCAAGAAGAATGAAGCCATAACACCAGTGCCAACAATTAATTAAGGAATCGCTGTGAGATGATCGCAAGGGAACGCTGTACAACATGGACTATCATTAAAACTAGCCAGATATATTCCACTAGTTTTTTGAACTGTGGGGCTAGAATTCCCTCCAATCCTTGGTAAAATTCCATCGGGATCCGGTCCGGCCCCGGCGCCTTCCCCTTCTTCTGTTTTTTCCATGCCTCCATAATTTCACAAGTTGTTATTGGATTATTTAGCCTCTCTAAATGTTGGTGACTAAATTTCCAGCTCCCGATCTTGTCTAGATATTTCCACTGATCCTCCTGCTCAATTTCTTTTTTTTTATATAAGTTTGTGTAGTAGTCTTGTATTATTTTCTCAATTTCTTTCTGCTTATGTGTTCCACTGCCTACTTTGTTTTCTAGTGTGCCAATCCTTGTTTTCTCTCTCTCTCTTTTAATTTTATATGCTAACCATCTTCCTGGTTTGTTCGCATTTTCAAAGAAGTTTGCCTTGCAAACTTGATTTTTTTTTGCCATTTCTTCTTGTTCCAGCAGATGGATTTCGTGTTGTAGAATGTTTATTTTGTTTTTAAAGTTGGAGGCTGAGGGTCTTTTTTTAAGCTCCTGTTCATTCTCCTTTAG
The DNA here is from genome assembly GCA_037367245.1 of Phrynocephalus guinanensis. Taxonomy (NCBI): domain Eukaryota; kingdom Metazoa; phylum Chordata; class Lepidosauria; order Squamata; family Agamidae; genus Phrynocephalus; species Phrynocephalus guinanensis. The sequence goes on from CM074733.1 coordinate 124,911,941, forward strand.
GGCTGTTAGAAGATCTTGATATTGTTTCTTCTTTTCTTTCCTTGGAAAAAACGGCAAAATGCCAGACTCATGGAAGGAAGCACATATATCACTGATACATAAAGCAGGAACAGAAAAAAAAGAAATTAAAAATTACAGGCCAATCTCTCTTCTAAATGTCGATTATAAGATCTATGCAACTATCTGGGCAACAAGACTAAAGAAGGTGCTTGAAGAAATGATACATGATGACCAAACAGGATTTATCCCCAAACGAAAACTGACATCTAATATAAGAACAATAATAAACATCCTGGAATTTTATGAACAACACTCAGAGAAACAAATGATGTTGATTTTCCTAGACGCGGAAAAGGCCTTCGATAATCTGAATTGGGAGTTTATGATTCTACAGTTAAAGAAGATGGGGGCACACGGACTCTTTTTACGAACAATTAAAAATATTTATACCGAGCAGAGAGCGAAGATCAAAGTCAATAATCAAATGACGGAAAGTATCCAAATCATGCAAGGCACAAGACAGGGGTGCCCACTCTCCCCTCTACTATTTGTTTTAATTCTTGAGTCACTGAATAGACAAATAAGAGGGAATAAGGAAATCAGAGGTCTGAAAATCAAAGGGGAGGAGTATAAACTGCAAGCCTATGCAGACGACCTGGTAGTAATATTGGATAATCCCCTGCACAGCATCGAACAAGTATTAGGAGAAATAAAAGAATTTGGAGCACTGGCAGGCCTAAAAATAAACTACAGCAAAACAAAATTCATGACTAAAAACATGCACAAAAAAGATGTGGAGGAACTCAGCCTTAAAACAAAATTTCAGGAAGTCCAAAAAATAAGATACTTGGGGATTATGATCACCAAAAAAACAAGTAATCTAATGAAGGAAAACTATCTCTTAATGCAGAAAGAAATAAAGAGAGATTTGGACGATTGGAACAAGTTGCAAATATCAATGATGGGCAGAATCGCAACAATCAAGATGTCAGTCCTCCCAAAATTGCTATTCCTTTTCCAAAATCTACCAATTATACTAAATTTTAAATATTTCAAAGAACTAGACACACTGATCTCAAAATTTATCTGGAAAGGGAAAAGACCAAGAATAAAACTCAAAACATTACAAGATTTAAGAGAAAGAGGAGGGATGGGGCTACCAAACTGGTTACTATATTATAAAGCATGCGCCTTGGTTTGGATAAAAGAGTGGATAACACTTGGGAACCAAAGAATACTAAAATTAGAAGGCCAGGATTTAAGAATGGGCTGGCACGCATATGTGTGGTACGGGGGAATCAAGGAGCAGGCACACTTCTCAAACCATATAATAAGGAAAGCACTCTCCTTAGTTTGGCAAAAGTTTCAAACACAGAACTATAAAAAAATTCCAGAATGGGTAGCACCCATAGAGGCCTTCACTCTAAAAACAATAAACCAAAAGGGTTCACTACTTACGTATCAAGAATTGCTGACTAAAGAGAAGGAGATGAAAGAGAAAACAGAACTGGAGAAATTGGGCTTAGCAACAGATTGGTGGTCTATGGCAAAACTGGAATCAAGATATAAAAAAGATAAATGTATGGGTTTTTTTTGAAGGGAAAACACGGGTGGATGAACTGTGGATTTATACAAATGAGGGAATCATCAAAAAAATGTACACATATTTATTAGAATATGAATTGGAGGATGAAAGAGTGAAGGAGGGAATGATTAAATGGGCTCAAAATTTTAAATATAATATTGATATTGATGACTGGACTAAAATGTGGAAAGACAATCACAAATTAATTAAACCTGTTAGTCTCAAAGAAAATATATTTAAAATGTTTCACAGGTGGCATCTGACTCCGGTAAAATTAGCCAAAATGTCAAAAGGGTCTAATAATGTTTGTTGGAAATGTAGAAAGAATCCAGGGACTTACTACCATGCATGGTGGGCATGTGTTCAAGCTCAGATATTCTGGCGGCAGACTTGGAAAGTGGCACAAGAAATTGTACAAATTAAATTAAATTTCAGACCGGAAACGTTATTGTTGAATATAATGCCAGAGATTACTGATAAAAAAATAAAATATATTCTCTTGTACATATATATGGCAGCTAGACTGCTCTGGGCCCAGAAATGGAAAATAACCGAAATACCAACTAAGGCTGAACTCTTGAAAAAGTTACTGGACATTGCAGAACTGGATATGCTCTCAGAGGCGCTGCGAGACCACCCAAGGCATTATGTAAAGGAGAGCTGGAAGATGATATACAGTTGGGCCCAGAAGCAGATAAATGAATAAGGGGCAAAATAGGCATAAAGACGTTTAAAAAGTGACACTAAGTCTGGGAGTCTTGCAGATGGCTGTTTAAGGGTGGAATCACCAATACCTTTGTATTAGCAATAGATAAGGGGACAGGAGCTGTCTACTATAGACTCTGGTCTGTGTTAACAGTTTAATGTGACCCTTAATATTGTTGAATTTTGTTTGTATATATTATGTGAAATAATAAATATAAAAAAAGGGGAAAAAATAGCCAGATGATTGGACAATGAGTTGGAAAGGATGGACGAGGGGGGGTGATTTGCTGAGAATGTGAATGCTTTAAAGTTAGACAATAGAATTAATAGAGAGCTTTTGTCTTCAATATGCTTGCATAGGTTTGGATAGAATATGCTATGCATAGATAGGGCCACAATGGCTAGTGTAAATTAGATTAGTAAGATAGCTTTATTATTTTACTGATTGCCAAAGACTGAACTATTACCTGTATTTTGAATTGACTTATTTTCCATAATTCTTTAACTAACTATTTTTAATAAAAATAATAATTTTACAACTGGTTTGGTTTTTGCCCAGAGGTGGGAGAGCTAAATCCATAGCATTGGTTTAATGGTGGCAGTTTGGCTGGTGTATTTTAAAAGTACACAGTCTGTTTAAGTATTTTTACTAAGTCCAGAGGTGATCTGAGGAAGCCTTTGGGAGAGGACCCAGGACGGTTCCTTGACATGGTGGCAGCGGTGGGATGACCTTCCACCTGGGCACATTTTGATTTTTCTCATAAGTCTCAAACGGCAAGGTAGCCGGAAAGGAGACCGAGAGAAGCGGCAGTAAAGTGATCCTGCCTTCAGTTTAAGGAGGGGGACAATTAACTGCTTTACAACTGATTTATGGCCTGGCTAATTGTTTAATAGCCCAGAAGAGGCATAAATCTGTTTTACTGGAGAATGCCGGTTCGCCAGGGAGCGGCTGAGCTGTAACGCTGTGCTTTTTTTTTTGAGAGTGAAACACAGCTGCTGTTATTTTTGTAAGCCACGCTTTGAGATTTTTAAGCAAAACTGGCAGGAATAGTTCATGACATGGCAATCCGTTTATTATTTTTTAAAATAGCGAGGGATTAGTGTATGGCTGAAGAGTTACCTGAAGAATTCTTTAGCCCCACACTACGGGAAATTGTTTATGTAGTAACATCGACTGGATCTGTTAGACCAGAAGACAGCACCTTGCCATCCTCGTCTCTGGAGACCGAAATGGCAGATGAAACTGGTACCGGAAGCCAGCCGGTAAATCCAGGTGATGAAGACCGACCGGAGTCGGACATGAGTGATGAGGGCAGCGGAGCAGAAGACGGAAGCGGGACGGAGGACGGGGAGGATGACGGACGCCCTGGCCCTTCTGATGAGCCTGCACCTTCTCGACCCAGACAACCACAAGCGGCAGAAACTGCTGTTGCTGAAGCCCTGCAACAGCTGGTTAAGCTCCAATCCACCCTAATTGCATATCAGGAGGAGGAGAGGAAAGACAAGCTACGTCAGCAACAAGAGGAAAACCTGAGACGACAGAGAGAAGAGGAACGGCGCCAGGAGGAGATGATCACCCAGGAGCGTGAGAGAGAGAGGCAGCGTCAAGCGGAAGAGGCCAAACGGAGGGAAGATCTTCTGGATGTGAGGAAATATGATTGAAAGGCTCTTCCGGTATATCAAGCCTCTGGGGACATTCTTACATTCCTACAGAATTTCCAATATGCCTGTCAGGATTTACAAGCCCCGAAGGCCATCTGGACAAAGTTGCTACGCACGCAAGTCACTGGAGCGTTATCTGATCTCCTGTCGAAAATGTCAGGTACGGACTGGGAGAGTTTTATGGCCCGTGTTAGGCAGAGATTTGGGTACACCACAGAGGGTCTAAGGGTCAAAGTCAGAAGCCTTAAATGGTCTCACAAAAGCAGTGTGGCAGAGTTTGAGGCGAAAGTGAGACGAGAAATGCTCAAATGGGTTGAGTCTGCGGGGGTGAAAAATTTGGAGGAGATGCTGGAAGTTTTAATTAGTGAGCAAGTCAGAGAATCTCTGCCCTCTGAGATTAATGTCTCCCTGCTGGAGAAGAAAATTGAAAACGCCCAGGACTTAGCCATTGAAGCTGATAATTTGCTATCCTTTAGACTGGCCAATAAATCTCAAGCAGCTTCTCAAAAGACATTTGCTAAGCCCTCCTCATTGCCACAAAAGACTGAAGGGGGGATGAGAGGTTTTGAACAGAAGAGAAAAACCACACAAAAGTTTCAACATTCAGGGACGGGAGGTACAGTTCCTGGACAGCCAAGAGCTACTAGCACCCCCAAATGGACATTATTTGTTTCTCCTGTGGCGGCCGGGGGCATACCAGGAAAAATTGCATAGAGGGGAAAGGGGAACAAGCTAAGGCACCCCCACATGTTCAAAAGACCCCCCAAAAGACGGGAAAGAATTTGCCTCCTACTAAGCTTCAAGCTAAGATGAAAATCATTAGTCAAGCTAATGAAGAGGGGGAGGATGAACTGGACTTTAGCAGTCTAAGCCCCGAAGAAGAAGAATCCGGGGGGGGGCAGTTGTGTCTGCTATGCGAGGGGTTAATGTGAATCCGCCCATTGGAGTTGTGGGAAGGGGGAGAGCCGTGCCTTCTTACTATCGCAGCAGTTTGACCATGGGGACCAATACGGTAGCTGGTTTGGACATTGCATTTCCCCACTCCTTATCCCTTTCTTTTACCCTCCCTCCATTGTCCTCCCTTTCTTCCCTTTCCCCCCTTTTCCCCTAGCCCTCCTCAAACCGTTATGGGTTGGGGATTGGAACTTCGATTTTGCTCCCCCCCCCTGCTGGACTGTTGTGGGTTTAGGGTGAGGAGCTTCCCAATCTTGCTCCCCCCCACTACCGGACTGCTGTGGGTTTGGGGGTGCGGAGCTCTCCATTCTGCTCCCCCCCTTACCCAATTCCCCACCCTCTGCTGGTACTTGAGGATACCGGACATTCTGGTGCCCTGGGATTACCATCTGCTGAAGACTGAGGTTGTCTTGCTGCCGTTTGCTGGGCCTAATCTGGCCCCGAGGCCGTTGTTGGCCCATCCGACGGTTGCCGGCCAGCCCCCATTGCTTCTTGCCTCCATTCTCCCTTGACATCAGCCGCCTGGAACCTCCAAACATCGACCACCGACCATCGACCACCGACCATTTTTTTTGAGAGTGAAACACAGCTGCTGTTATTTTTGTAAGCCACGCTTTGAGATTTTTAAGCAAAACTGGCAGGAATAGTTCATGACATGGCAATCCGTTTATTATTTTTTAAAATAGCGAGGGATTAGTGTATGGCTGAAGAGTTACCTGAAGAATTCTTTAGCCCCACACTACGGGAAATTGTTTATGTAGTAACATCGACTGGATCTGTTAGACCAGAAGACAGCACCTTGCCATCCTCGTCTCTGGAGACCGAAATGGCAGATGAAACTGGTACCGGAAGCCAGCCGGTAAATCCAGGTGATGAAGACCGACCGGAGTCGGACATGAGTGATGAGGGCAGCGGAGCAGAAGACGGAAGCGGGACGGAGGACGGGGAGGATGACGGACGCCCTGGCCCTTCTGATGAGCCTGCACCTTCTCGACCCAGACAACCACGAGCGGCAGAAACTGCTGTTGCTGAAGCCCTGCAACAGCTGGTTAAGCTCCAATCCACCCTAATTGCATATCAGGAGGAGGAGAGGAAAGACAAGCTACGTCAGCAACAAGAGGAAAACCTGAGACGACAGAGAGAAGAGGAACGGCGCCAGGAGGAGATGATCACCCAGGAGCGTGAGAGAGAGAGGCAGCGTCAAGCGGAAGAGGCCAAACGGAGGGAAGATCTTCTGGATGTGAGGAAATATGATTGAAAGGCTCTTCCGGTATATCAAGCCTCTGGGGACATTCTTACATTCCTACAGAATTTCCAATATGCCTGTCAGGATTTACAAGCCCCGAAGGCCATCTGGACAAAGTTGCTACGCACGCAAGTCACTGGAGCGTTATCTGATCTCCTGTCGAAAATGTCAGGTACGGACTGGGAGAGTTTTATGGCCCGTGTTAGGCAGAGATTTGGGTACACCACAGAGGGTCTAAGGGTCAAAGTCAGAAGCCTTAAATGGTCTCACAAAAGCAGTGTGGCAGAGTTTGAGGCGAAAGTGAGATGAGAAATGCTCAAATGGGTTGAGTCTGCGGGGGTGAAAAATTTGGAGGAGATGCTGGAAGTTTTAATTAGTGAGCAAGTCAGAGAATCTCTGCCCTCTGAGATTAATGTCTCCCTGCTGGAGAAGAAAATTGAAAACGCCCAGGACTTAGCCATTGAAGCTGATAATTTGCTATCCTTTAGACTGGCCAATAAATCTCAAGCAGCTTCTCAAAAGACATTTGCTAAGCCCTCCTCATTGCCACAAAAGACTGAAGGGGGGATGAGAGGTTTTGAACAGAAGAGAAAAACCCCACAAAAGTTTCAACATTCAGGGACGGGAGGTACAGTTCCTGGACAGCCAAGAGCTACTAGCACCCCCCAAATGGACATTATTTGTTTCTCCTGTGGCGGCCGGGGGCATACCAGGAAAAATTGCATAGAGGGGAAAGGGGAACAAGCTAAGGCACCCCCACATGTTCAAAAGACCCCCCAAAAGACGGGAAAGAATTTGCCTCCTACCAAGCTTCAAGCTAAGATGAAAATCATTAGTCAAGCTAATGAAGAGGGGGAGGATGAACTGGACTTTAGCAGTCTAAGCCCCGAAGAAGAAGAATCCGGGGGGGGGGGGGGGCGCCAGTTGTGTCTGCTATGCGAGGGGTTAATGTGAATCCGCCCATTGGAGTTGTGGGAAGGGGGAGAGCCGTGCCTTCTTACTATCGCAGCAGTTTGACCATGGGGACCAATACGGTAGCTGGTTTGGACATTGCATTTCCCCACTCCTTATCCCTTTCTTTTACCCTCCCTCCATTGTCCTCCCTTTCTTCCCTTTCCCCCCTTTTCCCCTAGCCCTCCTCAAACCGTTATGGGTTGGGGATTGGAACTTCGATTTTGCTCCCCCCCCTGCTGGACTGTTGTGGGTTTAGGGTGAGGAGCTTCCCAATCTTGCTCCCCCCCCCACTACCGGACTGCTGTGGGTTTGGGGGTGCGGAGCTCTCCATTCTGCTCCCCCCCTTACCCAATTCCCCACCCTCTGCTGGTACTTGAGGATACCGGACATTCTGGTGCCCTGGGATTACCATCTGCTGAAGACTGAGGTTGTCTTGCTGCCGTTTGCTGGGCCTAATCTGGCCCCGAGGCCGTTGTTGGCCCATCCGACGGTTGCCGGCCAGCCCCCATTGCTTCTTGCCTCCATTCTCCCTTGACATCAGCCGCCTGGAACCTCCAAACATCGACCACCGACCATCCCTGCGAGACGCCCTTGCGCTCCTCTTTTGCCCCTCCCCCCCGCCTGGGCTGTGAGCTCATTAATATGCTATTTGTTTGTTTGTTTGCTTTTGCTTTATATTTGTAATTGATTTGGTTTATTGATGCGTTTTGCATTCTGATTTTTAGTTGTATTTAGTATTGTTGTTGTGTGGTTTTTTTTTCCTCCTTCCACCCATCAGCCACCATGCAGGCAGGGACCGCCATACCTGTCGTGTCGGGTCGTGGTCGGTACGCTAGGGGCTGGAGGGTTAGTCGGGTAAGAAGAACTTGGGCCAGGCATCTTGCGCCTGTCCCCCGTTCTGACCCTCCAGCTCACTGTCACGTGCCTGGGAGCCACTCCGCCAGCGCCTCCGATCTTTCTTGCCTTCTGTTGAATGCCAGGTCGGTGCATAATAAAATTCCCATCATTTATGATACCATCGTTGATGGGAAGGCTGACCTGGCGTGCATCACCGAGACCTGGGTGGGTGAAGAGGGGGGGGGCTTCGCTCTCCCAGCTTTGCCCTCCTGGGTTTCTGGTGCAGGGGGCAGGAAGATCGGAGGGACGTAAGGGGGTGGGGTGGCCATTGTGTACAGAGATACCATTCATGTCAGCAGGGCCTCAACGTTGGTGATTCCAGGGTTGGAATGTGTCCACCTGTTGGTTGGGCAGCGGGACAGGTTTGGCATTGTGCTCGGTTACCGTGCTCCCCGCAACCCAGCACAATCCCTACCAGAGCTCGTCGAGTTCATCGCCGCTGCTTTGTTGAGAACCCCACACCTTTTGGTGGTGGGCGACCTCAACATGCATGTCGGCGGTGAACTGTCTGGTGCTGCTCTGGAATTCATGCAGTCCATGGCCTTCATGAACCTGTCCCAGCATGTTTTATGCCCAACACACAGATCTGGACACACCCTGGATCTGGTATTTTCCTCCGCGTCTGAGGACTCGTGTCTGAGGGTGTGGGACCTTGTTCCCACCCCCGTGTCATGGTCAGACCACCACCTGCTGTCTTTCTCTGTATCAATCGCCGCCCCACCCCGCGGGGACCCTCAGCCCACTGTTTGGGCTCGCCCCCGTAGACTCCTCAACCCTGATCGGTTTCGGGAAGTCCTCGGGGAGCCTCCTGGCGGACTGGCTGACGATCTGGTTGACTCTATGGTAGATCAATGGTTCGACGAAACATCACGAGCTGTCGACCAGATCGCCCCTAGGCGCCTCATCCGCTGCAGAGCTCGTTCCTCTCCGTGGTTCACGGAAGAGCTCCGAGCGATGAAGCATGAACGGAAGAGGCTGGAGCGCAGCTGGAGGAAGAACCGGACGGCTATCAAGAAGGCTGCAGTCATCGTTCAGTCCAGGCGCTATGTTCATGCGCTCAGGGTGGCTAGAAGATCTTATAACACCCTGAGAATTAGTGAGGCCTCGAACCGCCAAGCGGAATTGTTCCGTGTGGTTCGCGACCTCACTAATCCTGGACTGACTAGGCCTCCTCCTACTGATTTCAGTAGTGAGAACTTTGCAGCCGAATCCTGTTGCCATAGCCCACTCTCGGCATCCCCGGCAGCTGTGCCCCCTCGGTCTCCTCGCATGGTTGAGTTTGGGCCTGTCACCTCCCTTGAGGCCTCCAGGGCTATTGCCCATTGCCAGCCCGCGTCCACCCCCTTCGACCCTTGCCCTTCATGGCTTATGAAAGCAGTTGCCACGAACATCTCAGGGTGGGCTTCGATCATCGCCACGGCCTCATTCAGGGAAGGGATTTTCCCTTCCCGTTTGAAGGAGACCGTGGTAAAGCCCATCCTGAAGAAACCGAGCTTAGCGCCGGGTGAATTATCCAACTTTCGCCCGATCGCTAACGTTCCTTTTATGGGCAAGGTGATCGAGAGGGTGGCCGCGATCCGGCTTCAATCCTATCTGGAGGCCGAGCATGCCCTGGATCCGTTCCAGTCTGGGTTCAGGCCTGGTCGGGGGACCGAGACAGTCTTGGTCGCTCTGCAAGAAGACCTCATCCGGAGGGCCGACAGGGGGTGCTCCTCCCTGTTGGTCCTCCTGGATTTGTCAGCGGCCTTTGATACCGTCGACCACGGTATCCTGCTGGATCGGCTCTCCGAGGTTGGGATCGGGGGCACTGTCCACAGTTGGTTCTGGTCCTTCCTCGGGGACCGTCCCCAGCAGGTTCAGCATGGGGGCGAGATGTCGGCCCCTTGGATACTCCCTTGCGGGGTTCCACAGGGGTCGTCTCTCTCCCCCATGCTGTTCAACATTTACATCAGGCCGCTGGCTGAGGTAATTAGGAGGCATGGAGTCTGCTGCCATCAGTACGCTGATGACACGCAGCTCTATGTCTCCTTTTCTACCGCTGCAGATGAGGCTGTCCGGACCCTCGATCAGTGTCTGGGCGCAGTCATGGAATGGACCAGGGCTAACAGGCTCAAACTCAACCCCGATAAGACCGAGGTCATGTTCTTTGGGGCTTCCTCATCCAGCTACGGTGGCCCGTATCCCACCTTGGAGGGTGTTTCCCTCAGGCCATCGGACTGTGTCCGTAATCTGGGCGTAGTCCTGGACCCGGCGCTCACCCTGGTAGCCCAGGTGTCCGCCGTGTCCAGGGCTGCCTTTTTCCATCTTCGGCGTATTGCCCAGATTCGTCCGTACCTGGATGAGGACTCCCTCAGAACTGTGGTCCAGGGCGCTGGTGATCTCTAGACTGGACTATTGCAACGCGCTCTACATGGGGTTGCCCTTGACTCTCATTCGGCGCTTGCAGCGGGTCCAAAATGCAGCAGCCAGACTGGTGGCTGGTGTGCGTCGATTCGAGCACATCACCCCAGTCTTGGCTCATCTGCACTGGTTGCCCGTTGCAGCCCGAATTAGATTCAAGGTCCTGGTTTTGGTTTACAAAACCCTCCATGGCCTAGGACCTGGCTACCTGACGGAGCGGATCGACCAGCGGTCAACTTCGGCCCGTCCGACTAGGTCGTCGTGGGCGCACATGCTGCGTGTGGCCACGCCCAGGGAGGCTCGGAGAACTTCCACCCATACCCGAGCCTTCTCTGTGGCTGGCCCAACCCTATGGAATCACCTACCAGCAGAAGTGCGCCTTGCAGAGTCCCTGCCTGCCTTCCGGAAGGCGCTGAAAACCCTTCTCTTCCGGGAGGCGTTTGGGTGACACAATTTTTTTTTTTTTAGTCCCGCCATCTGCTGCAGCCGTTTTGTTTTATTGCTTATTTCAGTTGTCGTTTTAATTTGTTGTCTGTACATTTATTGTAAACCGCCCGGAGTTCCTTTCAGGAAGACGGGCGGTATATAAGCTGTATAAATAAATAAATAAATAAATAAATAAATTCTGCTACCCCGAACATAAATCCTTCTAGCCCTGGTGGAAAAGCGATAATGATGATGGGGGCCTCGGCTTGCAAATCTAAGAAATCTCAATTGGGAGCTAAGGTGGTTGACCCAGAGACTATCATTTCAAAAGCACAAATGCTGTGGGGTGAAAGCAGATATTCTCAAACTGTGACTGTGAATTGCAATGGTGTTGAATATGAAATCCCTGCTTATATGGACACTGGAGCTGATTTATCATCAATTTCTTCTGCTTATGTTACTAGTGAGCAAATGTGGGAGGATAAGTTTTTCCCTGTGCATCCTTATAACTCTGGGGTCTCATGTACTCATTTGGCACCTATGGCAAAAATCCATGTGAAATATAAGAATTTTGAAGGAGAACTTACTGTTCTGGTTCATAGCCCCAAGCAAGACATTCAGTTCTTGGTGGGAATTGATTTACAATATGCAGATTATGTGGCTACACTAAGGAAAAATCAACCTCAGAATTACAAAAGAGTTTTGGCTGTGCAGACTCGCAGTCAAACGCTTCAGAAGCGTTCTGCCTTTGATGTACCCAATCAGGAGGTTGTTGCCACACCAAAGGTGCAAATGGACTCTGGTAGTTTCACACCCCAAGCCCAGGTTGCACCTTACAGCTCTGTGATAATTTCCCCTGATCGTTTTGCCGATGCAGAGACTGAGCAAGGGAAAGATGATTCTGGGGAAGAGGATTCTGTGGAAATGCGACCTTTGCCTCAGGCTACTGTTGTGTCAAATAGACCTGTGCCAGGTCCTCTTGACTGTGTGGTGGATGATGAGCAGCCAAGTACCAGTGCTGGTGTTGGGGCTGATGGGTTTGTGAATGCTCTACCTTCTGCTGAGATTTTAGAGACTGCGTCTGTGGAACCTGCAGTTGTTAGCGATGCTGAGGTGGTTGAGTCTGCTCCAAATGATAGTGATGATGATGGAAGTCAATCAGATGATTCTGCTGATACTGTGTGTGATGCTACTTCTGTTCAGTTGTTGCAACCTGACAAACAATTTAAAGAGCAGCAGTTGTCTGACCCAACTTTACAAGAAGCTAGAGAGCAAGCAGATAGAGACTTGCAATTGGGTCCTGGGAGACAAACTAGATTTTGCTGGGCTGAAGTTGGAAATGAACAGATGTTGTATAGGGAGAAACTTGTAGATGGCAATCCTAATTTGGCTCCTGTGCATCAATTGGTGGTCCCTCAAGCTTATAGGGAAGAAGTTTTGAGATTGGCTCATGAATCACCATTCTCAGGCCATATTGGCTACAGAAAAACTCTGGCAAAAATTAGCAATCATTTGTTTTGGCCTAATTTGACCAAAAGTGTGAAGCATTTTTGTATCAGCTGTGACATTGCCAGAAAGTGGGATACAACACTGATACCCCTAAAGCAAAGATGGAATGCATCCCAATTGTATCCCAGCCTCTCAGCAGCCTTCAAATGGATTGCCTTGTCCCATTTCAAACCAGTAGTACTGGGGGAAAGTATATTGTGTGCTTCACTTGTCCATTTTCTAAATGGGTGGAGGCAGTGGCAACATCTTCCATCAGTGCAAAGCAAATTGCCCGAGCTTTACTGGAAGTTACCTCTAGAATTGGACTGCCCAGCCTATTGATCTCCGATAGATCAACAAGCTTTACTAATGAATTGATGGCCAAATTATGTGAATTAACGGGGGTCCAGCAACGTTTCAGCATGAGTTATCATGCGGAGTCCCATGGAGCTGTTGAGAGAGCCCAACAAACTTTGCTTAGAATGTTGCAAACACATATTTTGGAGTTTGGACAGTCTTGGTCTGAAGCATTGCCTTTTATTCTTTATGCCTATAGAACTTCTCCACATGACAGCCTAGGAGGTTTCAGTCCTGCAGAAATCATTTATGGGAAATCCCTGAGGGGACCTTTGGAACTTCTCAAATCCCAATGGGAGGGAGCAGTACAAGAGAGTTCTATGCCTGTTGCTCAGTATGTTTATGATTTACAACTTAAGCTCAAAGCAATCAGAGATTTGGCCACTGAACATTTGCAAAATGCTCAACAAACTCAAAAATACTACCATGACCTTAAGTCACGCCATAGAGAATTTCAAGTGGGAGATTCTGTGCTGGTTCTTGATCCCATCAAACATAACAAATTGCAAGTTCATTGGTTGGGACCAGGAGTAGTTGAACAAAAATTGGGCCTGTTAATTATGTTGTGAGAATGTCATCACAAGAAAAGAAACCTCGTTTGTATCATGTGAACAGTCTAAAGCCTTATGTCCGTAGACAGTCTCATATGCTGCTTTGCAGAGCTACATCCTCCAGAAACCTGGAAGATGGCTTGGATTTGTTGGAAGAATTCAAGGAAGGTGGTGACCTAAGTGAAATTTGTTTTGATTATAACACTCCTGAATGTGAACAGCAAGCTCTTTTCAGTGTTCTAGAGAAATATGGGCACATTTTTACAACCAAGCCTGGGTGCACTACACTTGTTCAACACAAAATTGATACAGGAGATGCACCCCCTATCAGATCACCTCCTTACAGAGTCATTGGGGAACATGCTAAACAAATTGAGGATGAACTTCAAGAGATGCTAGACATGGGTATCATTCAACCTAGTAATTCTTTATGGGCAAGCCCTGTGGTCATTGTACCAAAGAAAACACCTGATGGTCAAATCCAACCTAAGGTTAGGTTTTGTGTAGATTACAGGAAGTTGAATCAGTTAACAGCTTTGGATCCATATCCAATGCCAAGGGCTGAGGATCTAGTTGAGAAGATTGCCAGCCATAAATACTTATCAACTCTAGATCTGACCTCTGGATATTGGCAGATCGAACTTGACCCCATGACACGTGAAAAAAGTGCTTTCATAACTCACAAAGGCGTGTTCGAGTGGTCCCGTTTGCCATTTGGATTGAAATCCGCACCAAGTGCGTTTCAGAGACTCATGGACATTGTATTACAAGGTCTACCTTTTGCTCATGCATACTTAGATGACATCATAATTTTCTCTGATTCCCTGGAAGAACACTTGTCTCATTTGGATGCAGTGTTTCAAAGGCTAAGTGATGCTGGACTTACAGTCAAAGCTTCCAAGTGCCAATGGATGAAGGGAAAAGTGGTTTACTTAGGCCATCTAGTGGGCAGTGGTTTTATTGAACCATTACAAGCTAAAGTGGAAAGTGTCAAAAATTGGCCTGTACCCCAAAATAAGAAGCAAGTTCAGTCATTTTTAGGCCTTGTTGGTTACTACCGAAAATTTATTCCACACTTCAGTCAAATTGCTACACCTCTGACTGAGTTGACAAGGAAACGTATGCCAATCAAAGTTAAATGGACACAGGAATGTCAACTTGCCTTTGATGAGCTTAAGGCCCGATTGATAGATTCGCCTATTCTGATTTCACCTAACTTTCAAAAGCCTTTTGTTTTGCAGACAGATGCTTCTGAATTCGGCATTGGAGCAGTTTTGTTACAAGAACATGACGATGGTATGCTTCATCCTGTTTTTTTTCCAGCAAAAAGCTCCTGCAACGTGAGAGAGCCTACTCTGTTCCAGAGAAGGAATGCCTTGCCATTGTTTGGGCTTTTAACAAGTTATGACCTTACTTGTGGGGTCGCAGTTTTCTTTTGCAAACAGATCATCAAGCACTGAAGTGGCTATCCAGAATGAAATCAACTAATCAACGTCTTCTGAGATGGAGCTTGGCCTTACAAGATTTCCAGTATGAGGCGGTCCACATACCTGGGAGGCAGAATCAGGTGGCTGACAGTCTTTCCAGGGTGCATTATGGCATTGATCTCTCTCCTGAAGAGATCATGGAAGAAGAGCTACTAGACTGAATGGTCGAGGCCTTGCCATATGTTATGTTATTTCTGATTTTACTAACAATGTTTTCTTTCTTTATTTCCTACGGTAGACATGCCTTAACCTGCTTCAACAAAAGTCATATAATCCATGATATTGCTGCTATGTAGTCATATACCTCTTATCTTTTAATAGATAATGCTATACACTGTATACCTCATTCCAGTATTTTGCTGCTGTTTGATTAGTTAGCTAGTAGTTTTGTTTTGCTAAAAATGCTAAATTGCATATTTAGGATTTTTAGGCACATAAGGGGGGCGTGTGAAGGAAAGGAGAAAGGATCAAAGATGGAGTCTATATGTTTCAGTTACATGTCTTCTCATTCAGGCTAGAACACCAGCAGTCAGCAAGAAGCAGTTTCTATTTCTGTGTGAGAATGTTTTGCCATGTTCTGTACAAGCAATTATTTGCAGGTGTCTTATCTACTGGGAACCAGCAAGATGGAAGCTTTGTTGTGCCATCCAAGAAGAATGAAGCCATAACACCAGTGCCAACAATTAATTAAGGAATCGCTGTGAGATGATCGCAAGGGAACGCTGTACAACATGGACTATCATTAAAACTAGCCAGATGATTGGACAATGAGTTGGAAAGGATGGACGAGGGGGGGTGATTTGCTGAGAATGTGAATGCTTTAAAGTTAGACAATAGAATTAATAGAGAGCTTTTGTCTTCAATATGCTTGCATAGGTTTGGATAGAATATGCTATGCATAGATAGGGCCACAATGGCTAGTGTAAATTAGATTAGTAAGATAGCTTTATTATTTTACTGATTGCCAAAGACTGAACTATTACCTGTAATTTTGAATTGACTTATTTTCCATAATTCTTTAACTAACTATTTTTAATAAAAATAATAATTTTACAACTGGTTTGGTTTTTGCCCAGAGGTGGGAGAGCTAAATCCATAGCATTGGTTTAATGGTGGCAGTTTGGCTGGTGTATTTTAAAAGTACACAGTCTGTTTAAGTATTTTTACTAAGTCCAGAGGTGATCTGAGGAAGCCTTTGAGAGAGGACCCAGGACGGTTCCTTGACAATCCAGAAGGTAACAAAATTTTGAAGCACACTGTTGCAAAATTTTGAAGCACACTGTTGCAACTGTGACCAAATACATTGTTAAATAGTTATTTGTACAAATTTTATTTTTACTGTTGCTATAACTGATATTACTATATTCTTCTTAGGTATTCCCATGTAATTCTTTATTCTTTTGCAGAGCTTTCACTAAATGCCATATGGCCAATAGATTCTAATTTACTGGATCACGCCTTTACGCAAACAGCTGCAGGAGAGGGCATGCAGTTTCTTGCACAATCTTCAGTGCAACCAATAGCTGTTGGGCATTGGCCTTAAACTAAACCTGAAAAGGCAATGATCAAGAAGTTAGCTTATTTACGTAGTTGTCTTGTAGTCATGATAAGCTCGTGGTCATTGTTTCAAAAACTTAACTTGGTTCTGAAAACATACAGTTAGGATTCCATCAGTCATGGGGCTGGGAAGAATTTCAATATCCATCTGTGTGTCAATAACCTGGGGACCAAAGAGATAGAATCTTAAGGCAATGAGGAGTCTTCCACAATATCTTATGGTATAACACATTTAGATTTGAAATGATCTAATTCATCCTTCCTTCATTTCCTGCATGTAGGCTAGAATGCAATTATCCCTTAGCTTTTTGACTTCTCATTATAACAGAATGTTATAATGCAGCTTATAAGAGTGAATGCATTCAAATGCACATGCAAAGAGAAATTGCATATGATAACAAATATGGATATTTTTGCTTTAAAAAACATCCCAGACTGATGAAGAAACAGGACAGAACAGGCTTCTGTTGAGTCCATGCAAAATCAACACAAATGCATAACAGATGGAGTCATCCATCCCATGCTGAACACAGCATAGCAACCATCGGCTACTAGAAGATAGTGGGGCAAGATAATAGAATACGACAGTTAAGTCAAGATGCATTGGGCATGGCCCATATAATATGTTTTCTACTTTTCAGGATTTGTTTGAGGCCTTGGCGGTGTTTTTGTCATTGCGACCCCCATCATCTTAATCCCCCATTTTCTTGTTGGTGACATTTGAGACCAGGACTGATGTCTTTGAGATTAATTATTAATCTGTTAATGATTTCATCATCTCCATTTGCTGCCGTTGGGGTGCACAGAAAGAAAACTTAAAATAAAGCAAAATGCTGCATCTGACAGTTCAATGCTTAAGGAAGAAGAATTCTATTCTGGAATCGAGGCAGATGGATCCTTATTCTATTGTTCTTACCCTTCACCTCTGTTACCCTCTTGTCTTTGGCTACAAAAGTACTTATGAGGTACATAAAGAAATCAGAAGAGGACTTGAAGAGCCAAATACAGATTTATGGCTTGTATACAAGTGCATAATTGCCCAGTTGTCCGAGTAGCAAATAACTGTTCCAATAAATATACCTCAATTCCTATCCCCTACACCCATTTAGAGACTATTATTTCATAAGGGTTCCTGTCAGTTTTTACTGCACATGCTCCATTTTAGGGTTTGGCATGTGTTTGGCACCTGCCAAACCCTGTAATATTTCCAGAGAGGATAGCCATATTACTCTGAACTAGAAGCAAGCCCTGTGGCACCTAAACGGTTAACAAGTTCTGTTTGGCATGCATGTTCTCATTTCTTGTAGCCTGCTTCTTCAAGGCACATTTGAAGAGCTGGACTGCGATCTACATGAGTTTATGCCAAATAAACCTTGCTAGGAGAACAAGCGGGAAGAAGAATGTCACTTTCATATCATTGGAGGAAAGGTGTGATATAAATATAACAAATAAACACAAGCAGATTGTGGCCAGAAGCGACAGTGTTTTATCTACTTGTGTCTACTTGTTTTGAAGTTAAGGTTAATCCCAACATTTAGGGGTGAAACCTAACTTCAAAATAAGCATGTAATTCTCTATCTGGGTTTTAACCTTTGCATGTAAGATACAGTGGGATCCAACTGGGTCCTATTTAAAAAGCTATGAATGGTTGCTAATTTTCATTCATACTGGCATGCAATATTTTACAGAGAGACGAAAATATCATAACAGTGGGGGTGGGGCAGGTTTGTTTTCAGTAGGCCCTGGCTTCAATTTATGGCATTTCTAGTAAGACCTTTGTCCAAGAAAATGGAGAGCCATGAGCATTCGGCGTCAATAATACTGACCTGGAAGGACCTGTCTTCTGAGAAGCTGGAAGAACAAGCAGCAAAAGGCTAGGTCAACATTACAATGGTATTAATTATTTTGCCATGTGCTTCTTTATATATCTAAAAGCAATGGTAATTGAAAACTGTGGGTTTTGTGGCATGTCTGAAAGTTTAACATGGCTCACCAGGACTATAAAACTTCATGCAATATAAAAGCTGTTGTACAATAATTAATGCTTTTAGACTCTTTTTATTGTATGTCTGGTATTCTGTGAAAAATGGATCTTGTAATTATGTTCCACATCTAATTTTAACCATTATTGGATGAATAATATCTCAAGTATATGCCATATGAGTTCCAACATTTGTGAAAAAAAGAGAAGTAGTCACTAATTTGGAATCTATAAAACCAGAGGCTTTTTTTTTTCATATTGAGGGTTTTAATCACTGTCTTGCTATATTCAGGTTCTGTAAAATTAAAGATTATGTTGAATTTGCACACAGAGGGAGAACCAGTCTTATGCAGTGTGACTGAGATGGCTTTAAAGGCTGGGCACTGTTTCCAGCTGTTGCCAGGGCTCACTGTCTTAGCATGAAGTTCTTTATATTCAGCCATTCCAATCTGTCATGATGAAACCAAGCGGAGGCCCGTTATCACTCTTCTGTTAACATCCTTCCATCGTGCCTGGTATTTTGGTGCTCATTTTGCCATTTGTAGTGAAGTAGAGAGTTAAGCACCCATGGTGACCTTGTAGATATCTTGATGTACACTATCTGGCCATAGTACAAAAACTGGTGGGAGAAGGAGGAGGAGGAGGAAGAAGAGGAGGAGGCTTCAGCAAACCCTTGTCTGCCGGCCTCTCCACTGTTACATTTTGGCCCAGAAAACAGGACTGGGACACTGTGGACCTGGAAAAATGAGACTCAATCCCCGATAACTCCAGTTTCAGCTCGATATATATATATAGCTCGATATATATGTAGCTGAATCACTGCAGAGCTGTTACCAGTTTGTGTAGACAAAGGATGGACAACTGAGGTCTTCCAGATGTTACTAGACTACAGTACATAGTAGCTTTAGTCACAGGGCCGGCGCTAGGTTTTTTGCACCCTAGGCGAGGGGCGGGGGGGTGAGGCGGGGGGCGGTGCGGTGGGTGGGCGGTGGTGGGGGGCGGGCAGGGAGGCGGGGCAGCGGATGATGGGGGACCGCGACGGGCGTGGGGGCGGACAGCGATGGGCACGGGGGTGGGCAGCGATGGGTGCGGGGGGGCGGGCAGACGGCGACGGGCAGTGGGGGGATGGGTGGCAGTGTCCAGCAGCGGGGGGCAGGGGGGCAGCAGGCTGGCCAGCACCCCCTCTCCATTTTGGCACCCTAGGCAACTGCCTAGTTTGCCTTAATGGACGCGCCAGCCCTGCTTACTCATCATTAACAATAATGTGGAATCATAGGGATTAAAGTCCAAAAAAGACCCAAAGCCAACCTTTTGAACATGGCATTGGACTACACAGATAAGTGGTTTAATGTGATGGATGTAGCCAGTGCTTGGAAAAACCAATGGCTGTGCTTAGAGATTCTGGAAGTTTTAGTCTAAAACAAATTCTAAAAGCAGTATCCCTATACTGTATCCTTAAAATTCCATTATTGAAAATAATATGCTACTTAGACTCTGATGGATTAACAGTTACAATGGCTTTAGGCCAAAGTGGTTAGTGGTAGTTAAGCATAATTTCTTCCTGCCTGATTTTGGCACAATCTAACATATTTTTTATTTTTTGCCAACCCAGAAATTAATCTCGAAGGATGGATAAAGTGGTACAAATTAATATAATCTACAGACCCTACAAAATAACACCTTTCCATAAATATAGAATATCGTTAAATCATTTTTCTTCCATTAATAGTGTGAAGTGAGCTCTCTTTTCTATCCTGGTTTCAATTCTTTGCTTTTTCATTTTCTGTTGCTTCACAAAAAATGTGCAGTAAAAATATCAGATTTTTAAAAGCAAAGCCATCAGTCAAATCCTTGGAGTGGAATATTCAAGTTAACATATCTCCTCTAAATTCAGCATTTTTAGAACAAGAAATGGGTGAGAGTATTTGATTAATTTGATATGAATTTACGAAAAAATACATGTTCTTCAGATTCAGGATAGAAAGAACTTTAGTAGTTTCTTATTCTTGCTAACTAAAATGAGGGCGTAACAAGTACTGAGGATTCCAGGGTCCATTCTTGTGCAAGGCTTTGAGTGTTCAACTCTTTAAAAATATCACACTTCCATCCGTGCTTATTTGTTCTTTATCCATGTCACAAGCACCACCGTCCAATCAGTAAATATATAGGACAGTGATGGTGAACCTATGGCACGGGTGCCAAAGGTGGCACTCGGAGCCCTTTCTGTGGGCACCTGACATCGGCCCTTCATAGCCACCTGTATACAGGTTAAACTACTGTATTGGCACTTTGCAAAAAAAAAAAAAAGGTGGGTTTTGAATTGCAGTTTGGGCACTCGGTCTCTAAAAGGCTCGCCATCACTGATATAGGATATGTTTTGCCAAAGAATGGGTGAAATCAAGAGCATTGGGGGCAGCTAACAGCAGATCTTCTGGGAATTCATCTTGCCCAGTTAATTTATTCTTTAACCATATAGGATGAATATTGTATTCTGAGAAATATGTTTTATAAATGCTTTTGTTTGAAATTTCTATTTGGGAGCCCAAGTAGATGGGACTGTACCTTAAGGCTTAGCTGTAAATGACAGACTTCATGGTTTGTTCAGATGGAGGCTGGATTTTCAATATAGTGTGGGTTATCAATATAGTGTGGTGATAAGATATCCATGTTTTAGCTTCACAATGGTCTCCTGAAAATAGACCTAATCTGTAGATTGGTCAAAGCCAAGGTTGATGTTTGAATGAGTTTCCTTTCTGTGGGTTCAAATAAAAATTGTCATTGATATACCTCAAATAGAGGAATGATGTTTTGGTACAACAGGTAAGAAGGTACAGTTCTGGAACAGCCATGGATATATTTACATATTGTGGAGCCCTGCAAATACCCATGGTGGGTTCCATTGATCTGGAGATACATTTTGTTGTCAAAGGTGAAATAAATGTCAGCATGAGTTTTAGAGGGTGATCGCTATGTTGGCTTAATCCTTATTTTGGATGGTATTCCAGACAGCCTGTAGTCCTCTTCTGTGTAGGATGTTAGTGTAGAGAACTTCTACAAAATAATGTAGAGTACTAATGTAATGTAACAATTTATACCATAAATAGTCATGTAGCACCTGTAGGACTAACTAGTTTTAATTTTTCGTGCACTTTCATTTCCCCGTAAGCTTTTGCTTCTTTCATAAGCACACTTCTTCAGATGAGTGGCGTGTTCATGTCTAGGAAGTAACTCATCGGGTTTATTTTAGAGAGAGTTGAAGACTGAGCAATGGCATATAATTCTATAAAAGATATTGCTTCAGATCTGCTCTAGCAGTGAAGCCAGCTAGATTCAGAAAAGCTGCGTTATAACACAAACAGAAATCTATAGCCACTTTGGGAAAGACAGGAAAAACAAATACAAGAATGCAATGTTCCTACTAGGTTCGGTGTAACCATTATTATTATTTTTCTCAACAGTTACAGTACTAAATCAATTGTTGTCATTCAATCAAAAATATTTTCATAGTTTAGTCATAATACATGAATGTTCCTGAAACAGCTTATTGACTGAAATGTTATACCACCAGAAAACTGAGAGACCTTTGGAAGCTTGTCTGAAAATTTATTTCACATAAAACGTGACCCAGCCCAATAGTATCTAGACTTTAACTATGGCCAAGACAGCATGCTTCTCAGAAGACAAATAAACAATAGCAAATTAATCCGCAGACAATAAGAAATATTCTATAGTTCATCTCTAGCGTAAAAGCCAATGCACGAGAAAAACTGACCACACATCACCCTTAGGGAAAAGAAAATTCCATTGCAAAACAGCTGCACACTTAAGGCTCTTCAGCCTGTACTCGTTTCTGTCCAACAACAGTTGCAATATATTTAGTAATGAAGAAATTGAACCTTTGAGATGCATGCAAACAAGCACTGGAAAAGCAAGGGCTTCTGGCAGATGTCTGCAAATTTGGGCATGTTTTTCAATTACAGTTGTGGAAATGGATTGCAAAGATATTAACTGTGTGAGAGTGGGTTCCTCACAGAGAGGAACAGATTTCAGAAACACTACATCAAATACACAACATACATAAGGTGGCAATGGCATACCGCAATAATTATAATCTCTCTGACTCCATCCCTCTTCTTCCCCGCCCTCTCATGTATAGCCTCTAGACATGGGCACGACTCGGCGAAATTGTCGTTTCCATTTTCGGTTATCGTTTCCGTTACGTAACGGAAATGGTAACAATAATTAAGCCGTCAGAACTCGAACTCGAACCGAAAAAAGAAAAATTTGGTTGGGTTTTTCGTTTCCGTTTGTGGCATCACAGCGATCGCGCAATGCGAAGCACAGAAAAAGTTTTTAAAAGTTTTTTTTAAAAAAAACCCGACTCCTGGCCAAAAAAGTAGGCGAAAATATGCCTGCCTGACGCTTTGCCACCTACCAGAGGGGTGGTTTCTGGGGGGTCCCCGGCCTTTCCCCCCCTCTTCTCCTGTCCTGGGCTGCTTGCACCAGGCTGGGGGGGGGTCATCCTCGTCGTCTCGCCATGCCATGCGGTGGGGGGGGATCCAAAATGGCGACCACAATTTTTCTTTTGAAATCGTTGTCAAAAAACACACCAAATCACCACAGAAACATGTGAAATTTATTTATTTTAAATGCCTGAATTTTAATAGTAGCAGCAGTGGGATTTTTATAGCAATAAAACGTCGTATTGATTTTATTTTATTTTATTTTATTTTTTATTTTTTTAGACCTGCCCATTTGGGCTGGGCCCATGCAAATTGTTTGAACCATTCTACCAATGGCATCACCAGGTTTTTGACTGACACTTCTGGATGTCTCGGAGGGCATAAAAAGCCGAGGCACCTTCAAGAAATCGCAGTCGGGTGTATGGATGTGGTTGAGGGAGGAGGGCTGGCTGCTGGTGCTGGTGTGATCCGATCGAGATTGAGGAGGGAGGCTGGAGGCAGGGAGTTAGGCAGGGAGGGAGGGAATTGAATTTAGAAAATAATTTCTTTGATTCCCTGCAGCTTTGTCTGCTGAAGGGAATAGCAGTTTATTCTTTATTTCTTCTCTGGCAGTTTGTGAGGATTTTTTTCTGATATTGGATAAAGGGGGAGGTTCGACTGGGAGTGGGAGGTGTGGATTTATTTTAAAAATATATTATATACTACCATTTATTTTCTATTTTCCCAACTTCAATTTGCTTGCACACACACACATTGGGGTGCAAGCCAAGAACAGAACCTCTATCCTAAGTGATATCCTAACTGTCCACTCGCCCGTCCGCCCGCGTTGCTGCCCACCCACTCGCCCGCCTGTGGCCACTGCCCGCCCATGGCCCCCCACCACTGCTGCCCGCCCGCACCTCCCCCCGCCGCCCGCCCCCACCCCGCCCACCGCCTAGGGCATAGAAACACCTAGTGCTGGGCCTGATTGCGGGACGCCCCTATGCTCTGGGAAGTCAAATCGCGCTAAATCTCGGTGGAAATGACAAACGACAAATGACAAACGGAATTTTTGAAAAATTTCGCGACAAACGGAAATGACCCAAAACGGACCCGTTCCGACAAACGAAAACTCATTTTTTCTGGTCGTGCCCATATCTAATAGCCTCCAAAGTTTAATTACAGTGTTAGTTGCCACAGGATCTGTTGCCGTAACAGTTACCATTATCACAAAGTATTAGAGTAGACCTTCAACCTGAGGACTTTCCTAAAGACAAATGGCCACCGTAACATAGATCTGTGTCCCCCATTTCATTTTGAGGACTGGAACTCATCAGTGAGAGAAAGACACCACAAAAATGGCCCAAGTCTCAGTTCACAACATATGTTCAGTGTAAATTGAAAGGTGCCATCTTACGCATTTCTTAAGCAGAATTAGAAATAGGTATTAATATTCACAATATATCTTTCCTGCCACTGCTCCAGTCCCAAAAAAGGTAAATATATTCTCTAAGGCTTTCACGGCCAGGATCTGATAGCTGGTGTGTGTTTTTCAGGCTGTTTGGCCAGGTTCTAGAAGTTTTTCTTCCTGACATCTGGCATCTTCAGAGGGCAAGTAGCTCAGGGAACTAGGAGTTCTCTCTCTGCTTTGGGTTATAGAGTGAGTGAGACTGTGTGGTTTTAAAGTTGTGGGAAAGATGAATAACTAACAGCTAATGACACCCATCAACTACAGAGAAGGATTGCTACCGCCCCTGATTGCAGTGAAACGTCTTAATCCATCCATCACAATACAATGACTAACACCTATTCTTCTGCACTGGACAAGTTTCCTCTTTCACACAACTTTAAAACCACACAGCCTCACTCATTCTATAACCCAAAGCACAGAGAGAACTTTTAATCCCCTGAGCTACTTGTCCTCTGAAGATGCCGGCCACAGAATCTGGCGAAATGTCAGGAAGAAAAATTCCAGAACATGGCCAAACAGCTCAAAAAACTCAAAACAGCTAAAAAGGTAAATAGTATATCACACATCTGTTAAGGATACAGTTCTAGTTATCTATGAATTTATTGCAACTGGACTCAGAATTACAGTTTTAAGTTTCACACAGTCTGGATTTATGAAATGTAATAGGAAAGTTTTTTTAAAGGGGCTGCTAGGGAGAAATAGAATTTTACTGCACAAATTGATTACCCTCATTTTCCAAATTGTCTTTAAAATGGGAGGTCAAATTAGAAGTGGGAAATGCCTTTGCACTGGGATTCCTTGGTTTTATGGGGGAGAGACAATGGTGATTTAAGGAGAGAACAATGGGAGGGACATATCTCTGTGTATGATATTCCTGCCTGTGAACTCAAGTGAAGGTCAGAGTGTCAATGGCTACATGAAGGTCAAATGAATTATTAACATGCTAGGTTTTTAATCCAGCTTGATATTTTCATCTGCAGAGTTCCTGAGATCTGGTCCGTGTGACATCTATCAAGTAACCAGTAGATTGAAGTTACAAAGAGAAGATAAATTTGTTGAAAAATGAAGAAAGAGGGAGCAAATTAAAAATAAAAATATAAAAGAGCATACAATTTGTCTTTCCACTGTCTAAAAGTTGTGGGCACATGAAGAATCTGAGATGTCATTACCTTTAAAAAATTAAGAACTTGTTACTTTGATCAGGCCTGAATGCTACAGTGTCTAAGAACCCTGCTTAAAAGAAGTAGCAGACATAGTGCTTACCAAGAAGCTTCTGGAATCTATCTTCCAGAGAGACTCCAGCCATGTAAGGAATGACCAGGTTCTCCTCTGGGTCTCAAGCTGATCCATTGTTCATCTAGGTCAGGACACTGCCTTATTGAAAGCCCACTTTGGTTATCCACAGAACTTCTGAGTGTCAGAAAGGCATAAAGGATTTTTGGCACACACCACATAACCTGTTTACTTCAAACCCACAAACACACCAAGGCAGAGACTCATCCACCCAAAAGACCCACAACCAAATCACAAGAGGAGTATTATAGTATATGTGGTCCAGTGCAGTAAGGAGTGTGCAGAGGTCTACATTGGAGAAACCAAACAGCCACTAAACAGGAGGATGGCTCAATACAGGAGGGGCAACAGCTCAGGACCAGAATCAGTGGTCTACCTTCATTTAAAGGACAAAGGACACTCATCCAAAGATGAGGATTTACACATATTATAGAGAGAAGATAGGTGGTTCAAGAGAGGGGTCAGAGAAGCCATTCATGTGTATATAGAAAGTCCATCTTTCAACAGGTGTGGGGGATTTAGGCACAATCTGTCTGCCTCTTACCATTCAGCCCTTTCATTAATCCCCAGACAAATCAGAAGCACTTCACAACTGTACCAGCAAGGCCATGTTGGGAAGGGTTGAATAGGTGGGACCCCAGGCCATTGTAAATTTATGAGCCTATTCAGGCCACTGTCCACCTAACAAGCCTATTCAGGCCACTGTCCACCTAATGAACCCATTCAGACCAGGGCAATGTGAAATCAAGGTTACTATAAATTGGAGGCTTCACCACTAACTTTCCTCAGACTGACAAAGCTACTTGGATGAGTAGTAAAATGCTTTGATCTCACAAGGAAAGAAGTCCAATTGCCATGACTCAATTTCTGGGTTTACCATTGTGAGTATTTACTGATAAATTTTCTAAGCAACCATGTACATTTTGAAAGAGCCACAGAGTTATTGGTCTTTTAACAAGCATCAAAGCAATGTTTGGTTACTTAATTACAGTTTTGCACTGTCGTTGAACATGTTTTAATTTTCTGAATTAACAACTGAGAGCACAGTCAGAAGCTCACCAGAATTTAATGACTGCAATATAGTTGGTGTCCTTTAGAACATTCAGCCTTTCTGTTCTTGGCAGTAACTAAGCTCAGTGATTTAAAGTCATTTCCCCAGCTCCATATATTATTTTGGAATTAAGAGTCCAAAACATTTTGAATAAAGTATGAAATGAGAAAATAATCTCTTGCCTGTTCCAAATGTGTGGGTGGTTAAGAACATGATATCTGTATTTTAATGGGGCACGCAGCACGCAACAGGGGAAAAGTTTAATTTAAAGAAGAAACCACAGGCAGAACCTAAAGAAGCCACATTTAGAAATGTATTTAATCATCAACAGTTTCTGTGTTATGTTTTCCTCTATCATGCATTTCACATCATTGTAAGTAGATACAGTGTATTATATGGATGATACCTGATCATGCAGCCATCCAGCCATATAATTCAATTTTTTAAAGAAAGAAAAGCTCCCATTTTTAATGTAGGATATTGTGCTTTCCGCATCCATGATTCAAACCACCAGGAAATGGCTGAATGTTGTTATACAATTTCATGTCCAAGTTGCTATCAGGAAAACAGATGCTAAGCTTTAGATAACAAAGGGCAGCCTGAATGTTTGCAACACCAGTGGCAGTAGTCAAGATGGCCTAGAGCAGTGATGGCAAACCTTTTAGAGACCGAGTGCTCAAACTGCAGTTCAAAACCCACTAATTTTTTTGCAAAGTGCCAATACAGCAAGTTAACCTGAATGCAGGTGGCTATGAAGGGGCGATATTGGGTGCCCACAGAAAGGACTCCGAGTGCCACCTTTGGCACCCGTTATACTTACTATCATTCACAGAGTGACACGAAGCAAGGGAAAACACCAGACTTTAACCTCTTTTTTCATCAATCCCTTTTTACTGGAGATGGGTGTGTCTTCAGTCATGGGGCTTTGTACAAAGCCCTCCACACAGCACCACAGGTGCCATGCAAACCTTTCACCCTCCTCCCTGACTGACTGGCCCACTCTCCATGTGCCATTCACCACCAAGATCCTTCTTCTCTGGCAGTGTTCCAGTCCAGCTGGGTGCTCAGCCTGCCCTTCCCAACCCTCCCCCAGCAGGCAACCACTCCAAGGAGGAGGTGGGAGAGGGATTCTTCCTGTGCAGATAAAGAGTGGTCAGCTACTGGAGAGGGTGGGGAAGGACAGGCTGAGTACCAGGCAGACTGGAGTACTGACAGAGAAGAAGGACCCTGGTGACATGTGGCACAGTGAGTGGTCCAGCCAGCCATGGAAGAAGGTGATAGGTTTGCATGGCAACTGTAATGTCAGAGGAAAGGCTTCAGACAGAGCCCCATGATTTAAAGTCATACTGTTCTCTACTTCTCACCCAAAATAAAGGAATCATCAGGACTATTCTTGACAGGTGTAAAGAGTCAACTTGAACAAATGAACTAAGTTTTTGAAATAACTAAAAAAGGGGGAGGGGGAGGTATGCACCTATATGTAAATACTAGAGATGGGCACGACCAGGAAAAATGACGTTTCGAGTTGTCGTGTGTCGGAGCCGGCCCGTTTCGGCTCGTTTCCATTTGTCGCGAAATTTTTCAAAAAATTGTCATTTCGTTTGTCGTTAGTACTGGTTTAGGGGGGGTAGGGTAGCAGGCTCCTGGAGGCACCTCTCTGGGGTGGATGCCTCCTCTGGCCCCCTGCAAAGGATAAAGGAAGGGCACATGACCATGTAGCCATTGCGTACCAAGTGGCACTGGCAGAGGCACCCCTCTTTTGGGTGCCTCTAGCTCACTAAGAAGGACAGCATACTGGCGTACAGAGTTTTTTGGTGAGCGAGGTGAGAGAAGAATGCCTCTGCTGGGCGCCCTCTGACTCACTAAGAAGGACAGTGTACTTGTGTGTAGTGCAATGCGAGTACAGATCTGGCTTAGGGTTGGGGTTAGGGCAAGGGCTAGGCTTAGGGTTATTACGGGTAAGGTTAGGGTGAGTTAGTGGGCTGCACCTTTGGGTGCCTCTGACCCACTAAGAAGGACAGTGTACTGGCGTATGGGTTAGGGTTAGGGTTAGGGTTAGGGCTAGGGGTAGGGTTATAGTGGGCTTTTTATGCTCGACTGGCACATCCCAGAAGTCTCAGTTAAAACCTGGCCAAGTGGTCATGCGATTGGTGGAATGGCTCCAAAAATTTGCATGGTCCCATCCCATGGCCAGCCCATCATTGCGCAGGTGTAAAAAAATAAAAAATAAAATAAAATCAATGGACACGTTTTATTGCAAGAAAAACCCACTGCTGCTACTGTAAAAATTCAAGCATTTAAAATAGCTAATTTTCACATGTTTCTGTGGTGCTTTGGTGGGTTTTTGGACCACGATTTCAAAAAAAATATTGCGGTCACCATTTTGGATCCCCCCCCACCGCATGGCAAATGGAGACGACGAAACTGATGCCCCCCGCCTGGTACCAGGTCCAGCAGCCCAGGAGAGGAGAGGGGGGAGGCCGGGGACCCCCCCAGAAACCACCCCTCTGGTAGGTGCTCTCAGACAGGCATATTTTCGCCTGTTTTTTTGGTTGGAAATCGGGATTTTTTTTATTTTTAAAACTTTTTTTCTGTGCCACTTGGCATTGCGTGATCGCCGTGCGATGCCATGAACGACAACAACAAATCAGACCCAATTTATCCTTTATCGGTTCGAGTTCGAGTTCTGACGGCTTAATTGTCGTTTCCGTTTCCGTTGCGTAATGGAAACGAGGAACGAAAACGGAAAAAAAGAATTTTGCCAAGTCGTGCCCATGTCTAGTAAATAAATTAACAGAGCTGTCCAATTTTCCTCTTTTCCAGTTTCATCCATGTTTGTGATTCTTATTTCGGACAACCAAAAATGTAATTTTCTAATGCAGTAAAACATTGGTTTATGAGCATAATTCGTCCCAGAAACATGCTTGTAACCCAAAGCACTTGTCTATCAAAGCAAATTTCTCTATAAGAAATAATGGAAACTCAGATGATTCATTCTGCAGCCCAAAATATTCATATAAAATGATTACAGTACTATACTATAATATAAAATTATAAAGAGAATACAAAATAGAAATAAAAATAAAACCAATTTTTAAAAAATGTAAATATAATGAAAAATAAAACGAAATGCTAAACTGCACTCACCTATGAAAAACTTTGTGACTGGTGTGAGGGAGATGAGGGAGGTGGCAGAGGCAGCCGCTAGGCCCTCTGCACCACCAAAAGACACATCCCCAATGCCTTGTTAGCCCTGGGCAACCCCAAGAGAGGAGGTTGCATTGCAGGGATGGGAATGGTGGCAACAGCAGCAGTTAGGAACCCTGTGCTGCCCAAAGTCTCACTACCAATGCCCAGCCTGGTTGATGACCATGCAGCTGTGACAGCTGCTAGCACCCACCAACTGGCCATCCTTCCTTCCTTCCCAGAGGAAGTGAACTGGTTGACAGCCTCATTGCCCTCCCTTCCTCTCTCCTCCCTCTGCTTTAGAGGCCCGCTGGAGACTGAGCATACAAGACAATCACCCATAATCCTGCAGGGGGGGGGAGAGAGAGAGAGAACCACCACTGGCTTGCATGTGATTATGTGACCTGCTCCAGCACTTGTATTGGAAGACATTGCTTGATGGTCAAGGCAAAATCTAGAAGAAATGCTTGCTTGTCTTGCAAAACACTCAATGAAATACTGATTTGTCAGTTCATGGCATAACAAAACGAAATGAAACAAAATGAAATGATGAAGCAGCATTTTGTTACAGATGAAATGAAATTGTTTTTGTTTGTTTTTTTGTTAAAACTAACCATTCTGTTGGTCTGTAAAAGCTCCCTTACCTGCTTGGTTGTGTCCCTCCTCCTCCTCCTCCTCCTCCTCCACTGCTGCCACTGGAGTCATCACTACCACTCAAGCCTGCCAACCAAGTGGCAAGTGGGCCCGGCAGGCCAGCCTAGGCCCACCGCTGCTGCCGCCAACGGAGCCCCGCCAGCCAGCTGGCAAGCGGGCCATCAGGCAGGGCTATGCCCACCATTGCCACAACAGCAACCACAGGACCTGCCACCACAACGGCCAAAGACCAGAGGGTAAGTGGGGCCTGTGGGAAGCCTTCCTGCCACTGCCACAGCTGCCACAGCTGCAGGTGGAGAGGGCCAGCTGGCCAAACAGGAGGCCTTCCCATCGTGCCACTCCTGCCATTGTCAACACCGTCACCAGAGAGGAGAGGGTGAAAGCCGGCCCAGCAGTCCAGCCTAGGCCCATCCCAGCTGCCGCCAAAGCCACCACCGCTGCCACCAGACCCTGAAAGGTAGCAAAGTGTTTCATTAAATGTTTTGTTTTGTACATTTTTTTTTTGGTAAACATTCATATGAAACGGAATGAATGAAACACAGGGGGGATGAAACAGAATGAAACAAAATACCATTTTTCCATTTCATGCCCATCCCTACTCATAGACCAAGGTACTCATAAGCCAGGGTTTTACTGTCTCTAGGTTGAGAATCTTCTTTTATACAATATACTATAAATGACTGTAGGAAACTTAAGGAGGAAATTCTGGACAAACAGGGTCTCACCCTGCAGGTCACCTGTTTCCGACCAAGGGGGTAACCAAAACAGCACTGGATGAGCACCCTTGAGAATGACATGAAATTGTCCTGCATTCTCCCAGACCTAGCCCATGACTGCACCAAGTGGAGGGCCAAAACAAGAATAGCAGATCCCACCACCAAGTGGGAAAAATGAAGAAGAAGAAGAAGAAGAAGAAGAAGAAGAAGAAGAAGAAGAAGAAGAAGAAGAAGAAGAAGAAGACTGTAAAGGACTGTGGGAAATGGAATAACTTACTCTCCATACACAATATCAGTACTCTGTCTGGTTTCCATATACGAGATATATCGTCCACAACTTTAAGGCTTGGAGAATTATATCCACATTAAAATCTAAGGGCCTAATAGATAGCACTGACACACTGTTCTAGTAAACTGTTTGGCATCTGATAGTTCTCTGTCAAACACTAGGGGGGAAACTGAATGCTTTCTTCCTGCAGTGACTTCTCCTAGCAGATATATAGATTGCCTATATATCTGTGTTCATGGTCATGTTAGTGGTGTAAGGATGGGAAACAAGTCTAAAGCTGGGAATGTGTTGTTGACGTGTTTGAAGGGAATCTGACATGTAGCACATGACATAACGGCAGGAAGGATCTGACAGCTGAGCTACACCTTCACCGTCTGATTCCCTTCGTATACAACATGGGAATGGCAGACATCACAGCATTGTATGAAATCCTGTTGCATACAATAGTACGTTTCATTTAGAGTAGGCCTATGTCAATTCATGGAACTTATTTATGGAAGAATAGAATTTCCAAAAATCCAATGATTAAGTGGGCCTATTCTAGTTGTGATTTACTATGCTGAAACAAGATTTCAGCCACTGTGCAGCAAGTCATACAACCAAGAATGGGAATTGAAAGAGTAAGACTAATGTTGAAAGACAAATCAAGGAGATGGGTGTATGGCAGGAAGCAGCATGATAATGATTAGAGATGGGCACAAATTAGAAAAATTGTGATTCGTTTTTAGTCATCGTGATTCATTATGGTAGATGAATCTGAAAGAACAAGTGTACATTTTTTGATCAATTGATGAATAGATTTGTAATTCATTTTATTATAAAACCCTATAAAATGCCCCCCAAAGTGCCCATAGTCTCCAAAATTTCAGAGGCCTCTACCAAGTCTCCTCCACAATCCCAATAAATTTGGTGAAGACTGCATTACAGACATCTGAGTTACAGTAATCCCCCACCTATCGTGGGGGTTAGGAACCCTA
Source organism: Phrynocephalus guinanensis (assembly GCA_037367245.1). Taxonomy (NCBI): domain Eukaryota; kingdom Metazoa; phylum Chordata; class Lepidosauria; order Squamata; family Agamidae; genus Phrynocephalus; species Phrynocephalus guinanensis. The sequence goes on from CM074733.1 coordinate 124,944,270, forward strand.
CCCAACCCGTGATAATTGAAAATCCATGATATGGGGATGCTGAGTCACGTCAGGACTGGGGGGGCATGACACTGCCCTGAACAGGCCTCCAACAGGCTTCCCGGGCCCCAGAAGTGGTTACTTGCAATCCAGAAGTCACTTCCATTTTTTTCGGAAGTCACTTCCAGTTCGTCAGAAACCACTTATGGGGCCTTTGACAGGCCCGGGAAAGCCTGTTGGAGGACCATTTGGGGCAGCCTCTCAGGCTTGGATTAAGTGCAGTAGGCCTCAAACAGGCCCAAGCACCTTACCCCAGGGGCCCTTGCCTTTCATATACTGTACCAGGACCGCAGTATATGAACCATGAAATGGCGGGGGACCACTGTACTATATTTTTTTCCATCTATAAGATGCCCCATGTATAAAACAACCTCAATTTTTCCAACCTATAGCTACAGTTTTGTAACAAAACAGTTCTCTCCTCAGCTTACTTCCATGTATAAGATTACCCTCAATTTGTAGTCTAACAATTTTAGACAAAAATATTGTCTTAAACATGGGAAAATATTGTATATGCCCACAAAGTGTCTCCGTAGGAAAGTGCCCTTTAGCAACTGACTCTTTGTGAGTCTGTAACTTGGACATCAGAAATACAATATCCACCAGACTTGGAAAAATGTAGAGGAAGATCTAGGGTGGCATCCCTGCTATTCTGGTGTCTTTAGGTGCCTTGGGAGGCATTCCATAAATGAATGAATTGACAATACATCTTTAAAAATTCATTCATTTGTATTTGTCAGGGGCATAGATTTGTATGAATACAAACCAACAAATTAGCATTTTGATTATTTTTTTCAATTCATTTTAACTTCATCTAAATCTCTAATAAGGACCAGCATTGGTCATTATCACACAGTGACTGGAACACCAAGCCAGCATGAGGTCTAGTCATGTAGTCTCATAATGGTCTGGATGTAACCATGTTCTTGAGTCTTCTCTCCACTCTAGATTTGTACAGCTCTTTTCCTTCCTCCAAAGGAGAAATGTGTATTTGTTTCTTTAGAAAGAAGGCTCCAATTTTCCCCCCAGGATTGGGCAAAGCTTGTGATGTTCTTAACATCCCTGGATAGTTTTTAATGGATGAGTAGGACTTCCCCCATTATCCGAAGGCACCTCTGCTTTTGAAAAATAACCCCTCCTGGGCCTAAAAGAAGCTTTAGGGGATCCCCTGATTTCAGAAGCTAAGCAGGGTCGGCCCTGGTTAGTACTTGGATGGGAGATCACCAGGGAATACCAGGTGCTTTAGGCACCTGGAGTAGGAACTGGCAAGCCACTCCAGTATTCCTGCCATGAAAACTCCATGGACACGGGTTCACAAAGAGTTGGTCATGACTATAACGATGCAACACCCACAAGAAAGCAAAATTGTCCCATCCATGCAGGGGGCCTTTTTGTGTTTTTGTTTCATTTTAAATTTGCGTATCAGCGCATGGCAACATGGAATGCTAAGGGTGTATTGGGACGGTGCATGCAACCCACAGACCATGTTTTGCCATAATAGGTAGTCTCACCTGGAACTTTAAGGCCTCACTTGAGCCAGGTGTTGATGGTGTGATTCTTTGTTGCACTTTGCTGTAAATCCAGTGGGTTGCAGTGTGTGTGGGGGGGGTACTTCCGTGTAAGCATACCTAAGTGCTTACTGCAATGGCTACGACCATAGTTCCGATAAAGCGGGTATATACTCTGTGCTCTATTTGTGTCAGGGTAGAATGAACTACAAACAGTTTTCTATTTAATGCGACAATGAAAAGCTACTATTTTGTTCATCATGTTTATAATTCATCAAAAAAATCTTCACGCATGCTGGGTTTGTTATGCTTATAATTACGATAAGCTTTCTGGGAAACTGAAAGGAAACTGAGCCTCATTAAGAGACTTCCAGCTTCCACAAACACTTTCAACTAGAGATGGGCACGACCAGAAAAAATGATGTTTTGAGTTGTCGTTTGTCGGGACAGGTCCGTTTCGGGTCGTTTCCATTTGTCGCGATAATTTTCAAAAATTTCTCATTTCCGTTTGTCGTTTGTGGGTTGGGCTGGGGTTGGGATTGGGATTGGGGTAAGTGGGCTCTGGGGGGCACCTCTCTGGGTGCCTCTCTGACGTCTGACCCACTAAGAAGGAAGGCAAGGGAAGCGTTTTGCGGAGCCGCCGCGTACCATACATTACATTATGTTAGGGTGGGGTGGCAGAGGCACCTCTCTGGGTGCCTCTGACTCAGTAAGAAGGGAAGCATACTAGCGTACTGACGTACAGGTTAGGGAATGGGATAGGGGATAGTGGGCTCTGCGAGGCACCTCTCTGGAGGCCTCACTTTGACTCACTAAGAAGGGGAGCGTACTAGCGTACTGACGTACAGGTTAGGGAATGGGATAAGGGTAGGGGATAGTGGGCTGTGGGAGGCACCTCTCTGGGTGCCTGGGACCCACTAAGAAGGAAAGTGTACTTGCGTACGGATCTGGGTTAGGGTTGGGGTTAGGGTAAGTGCTAGGCTTAGGGTTACGGTTAAGGTTAGGGTGGGTTAGTGGGCTGCACCTCTGGGTGCCTCTGACCCACTAAGAAGGACAGCGTACTGGCATATGGGTTAGGGTTGGGTTAGGGTTAGGGTTAGGGTTAGGGTTAGGGTTTGTGGGCTTTTAATGCCCTCTCTGGCACACCCAGAAGTCTCAGTCAAAACCTGGGTCCAAAATTTTGCATGGTCCCATCCCATGGCCAGCCCATCATTGCACATGCGCAGGTGTAAAAATAAAAATAAAAATAAAAATAAAAATAAAAATAAAATAAATGGAGATATTTTATTGCAAGAAAAACCCACTGCTGCTACTATAAAAATTCCGGCAGTTAAAATACCTAATTTTCAAATGTTTCTGTGGTGCTTTGGTGGGTTTTTGGAGCACGATTTAAAAATAAATATTGCGGTCGCCATTTTGGATCCCCCCCACCGCATGGCAAATGGAGACGACGAGGATGCCCCCCCCCCAGCCTGGTACCAGCAGCCCAGGACAGGAGAGGGGGGGAAGGCCGGGGACACCCCCAGAAACCACCCCTCTCTGGTAGGTGCCCTCACTGAGGCAGGCATATTTCGCCTGCTTTTATGCCCGGGAATCGGTTTTTTTTTATTTTTAAAACTTTTTTCTGTGCTGCTTGCTTGGCATCGCGCGATCGCCGCGATGCCATGAACGACAATGACAAATCAGACCCAATTTATCTTTATCGGGTCGGGTTCGAGCTGGAGCGGAGTAATTGTCGTTACCGTTGCTCGTTAGGTAACGGAAACGACGAACGGAAACGGAAACGAGGATTTCGCCGAGTCATGCCCATGTCTACTTTCAACACACAGTAGCTGGTGTAAGATGTACCTTAGGTTTAAGATGCTGTAGAAGCTGAACAGATCAGCTCCGTCAAGGCATCTGTAATGGCATGAATATGTTCAGAAAGGATAAGTGTAATCCCTTTTTTTAAAATCTCTGCACTGCTTCACCTCAAAGCAAAACCACACAGCTACAAAAGGGTGTGGCATATTTTCTTCCCCTCACAGCACATAGCAGGTGTTTGGGTTAAGTAAACAACACTGGCCAGAGGGATTCTCTCCCTGACACACACACATCACTGCCAACCACAATTGTTCTTTCCTCATTGGTGCTAGTTGTAAAAGTTATAAAGAGATAGAAATGTATTTTCCATCTGTATTGTCACATTTTGTTTGGCTTTATTTATTTATTTATTTTAGGGTAGTTTTACCCTGCCTTTCTCCTTGAAAAGGACCCAAGGCAGCTGGCAGTAATGAGGGATAATATACAGTCCAGTACAATTAAGACATATTCAAGTATTGAAAACTACAGCATCCTACAGCATCAAAAGACAACATTACATTAAAGCTACCAGAGAATATGAGTAGTTAAAAAGACAGTAAAATTCAATGTAAAGTTATGAGTGAGGGAAACTAACATTGAGAACATAGTGTCAATGCAAATCACAAAGTCTATAAACACAAAGTCTATGTGTTCATGTACGATAGATTCATATAAAAGTAACATAGTAGGTAGTCCATCACTCAGGGAAAGTGTGCCTGAAGAGAAAGGTCTTTGCCTGTTTCCAGAAAGACATAAGAGATGGGGCAGTCCTGGCCTCTAGTGGGAGGGAGTTTCAGAGTCTAGGAGCAGCAGCAGAGAAGGCCCTTTCATGTGTTCCCACGAGAAGTGCCTGTGAGGGTGGCAGGATGGAGAGAAGGGCCTCTCCAGATGACCTTAACACCTGACCCAGTCAGCAATCTGGCTGCTGCATTTTGAACCCGTTGGAGACTCTTGAGACTTTTCATCGGTAGCCCTACATCAGGCATGTCCAAACTTTGGCCCTCCAGATGTTTTGGACTGCAACTCCCACTGCCATTGGCAATCTGAGCTAGTCCAAAACATCAGGAGGGCTGAAGTCTGGATATGCCTGCCCTACATAGAGCACATTACAGTACTCTAGCTGGGACATCACTAGGGTATATGTCACAATGGCCAGAGCTGATTTCTCAAGAAATGGGTATAACATGTGTACTAGCCTTAATTGTGCAAATGCGCTCCTGGCCACAGCCATGACCTGGGCATCCAAACTCAAGGACGAGTCCAAGAGCAGCCCCAAACTGAACACCTCTCTCTTTTTTGTCAATTGGAGGGTGATCCCATCCAGTACAGGTTGCATCCCTAACCCTTGTTCTCCCTTTCAGCTGACCAGGAGCAACTTTGTATTGTCTGGGTTTAGTTTCATTTTGTTCACCCTCATCCAGTTCATTACTGCAGCTAAACACTCAAAGTTGAGATAGTAGCTTCCTTAAAATCTGGATGTGATGAGAGGTAAAGCTGGATATCATTGGCATACTGGTGGCAGTCAACCCAAAAGACCTGATAATCTTTACCAGTGGTTTCACAAAGATTTTAAATAACATAGGAGACAGAACAGAACCCTGGGGGTCTCCACAGGTCAGCTGTCGTGGTGTTGAACATGAATAACCTAACACCACTTCCTGTGTTCTATCCAGGAAGGACCAGAGCCATTTTAATGCAGTACCCCCCAATTCCCATATCAGAGAGACGAATCAGGAAGATGTCATGGTCTAGTGTCAAAAGCAGCTGAGAGGTTTAGGAAAACCAAAAGGGCCACAGATCCCCTATCCATTCCCCTGTGTAAATCATCTACCAATGCAACCAGTACCGTCTCCATCCCATAGCCAGGCCTGAAGCCAGATTGAGGTGGATCAAGATAGTTTATCACATCCAGAAACCTCTGGAGCTGTGTGGCCACAACCCACTCTAGGACTTTCCCCAAGAGTGGGGTATTCGATACCGGTCAGTAGTTGCTCAGTATCATTGAGTCTTAGGAAGGCTTTTTTAACAGTGGTTTTACTATTGCCTCCTTTAAGCATGCTGGAATCTTGCCCTGTTGTAAGGAGGTATTCACTACTCTTCCTAACTGGTCTGCTGTACCTTCTCTGGCAGCTTTTATAATCCATGAGGGGCAAGGATCCAACACACATGCGGTGGCCCTTATCTCCCCAAGGGTCTTGACCACATCATCTGGCTGTAGGAGGTGAAAGTCATCCATTAATACAGGACAAGCAGGGTGGGGCACTTTGTTTACAGGCTCTGGGTCAATAGCTGCATCCAAGGTAGCCAGGATCTGTTCAATTTTGCCTGCAAAGTGCTGTGCAAATTCTTCACAGAGAGATACAGAGTGCTCTGTTTATCCACCCGTGGGTCAGCATGTAGCAGACCTTTGACTATTTTGAAAAGCTCCACTGGGCGATTTTGTGCCAAATCAGTGGTGGTAGAGAAAAATGATTTGTTTGCTGCCTCCACTGCCTTGGAATAAGCCGTCCAAAGGCCTTTCACTGTTTCTTTGTCTCTTTCAATCTGGTTTTTTGCCAACGCCTTTCAGCTCTACTGGCCACCTGTTTCAATTTTGCCAGCTCCCCAGTAAAACCAAGCTGCCAATTTGGGTCTATATTGAGGAAGGAGATTTTTAGGAGCTTTGCTCATTTCTCCATTTCAGAGTTCAACCAAAGATTCAATAGAATCATCCATCGGAGAGGTAGGGAACTCCCCAAGAGTGGTTAAAAATCATCTGGATTCATCAATAGAAATCGGCACGAAACAGAAAAAAATCTGTCTCGATTCGTTTCTCATTTGGGGAGGGGGGTTTGTTTTGTATAAACTTGTGTTTGTTTTAAATCTTTTTTCATTTTTCCTTTAGTATGCATTTTTTTGCCACTCCAAGTGCTGTTCAGCTGGCGCATGGGGCATCGGGTGGCAAAATAAATGTTTAAAAATCTTGCACTTTCCCCCACCCCATCTGTGGGAAAGTAGGGGGGTTTTAAACCCTCTTTTGCCACCCAAAGCACCCTGTGCCAGCTGATCAGTGCTTGAGTCAGTTAAAAAAAAAGTTTAACAGCCTGCGGTTTCACCCATCTGATTGGGTGTGGGGAAACCGTAGGCTTTTAAAACATTTTTTAATGGTTGGGTGGGCAGTTCAGTGCAAGAGCCCAGAACTGACCACCTGACAATTCTCAGAGGGCTCCTGCTGAGCTGTCGGCTGGGCCCCTTTTAAAATGGCCCAGGCGGCACCAGTGGGGGGGGGGATCCACACCAGGGGTAAGGTGTGGCCTGCAGTGTGGGTTGAGATCGATACCATTTGGGTCAGACCCATTGTTGACATGGAGGTCATGAAGTCTTTGAACACCCCTGACAGAGTTGCCGCAGTATGGATGTTAATGTCCCCCAGAACAATGAGCCGAGGGGACTCCAACATCAACCCAGTTATCAGTTCAGTAAGCTGAGGAAGAGAAGTTGTGTCACAGGAAGGGTGATATACCAAAAGTACTACTCCTATTTTGTCCCTGGCTCCTACTTTCAAACAAGTAAATTGGGGAACATGGCACCTAGCAAGAGGGATGGAGTTGTGGTAGAATATTGCTACTCCACCACCCTGTCCCCCAGGTCTGACCTGTTGTTCCACAGAGAAACCCAGAGGACAGAGCCGAGTGAGGTTGACACCCCCAGGCTCATCCAGCCAAGTCTCTGTGATGCAAGTAAGGTCAGCACGTTCTTGCAGGATCAGGTCCTGAATGATGATTTCCCATTCAATGACCTTGCATTTACCAACAAAGTTTTCAATCCAGGGATCCTGTCACCCCATTTTTCAGAACAATTCAAATTTGTATGTACCTTGGGAGTTATCAATACCCTGTAGTCCTTCCTTCTTCTGTAGTGCTGAGGAACGTTAAGATGGCCATGTCTTCCATTACCCAAAACAGTAACAATAGGCTTTCCTATGTTGCCTTGCATGTTGTTTTACCCTGGTATCTGAGCAGTCTCTGTGGCACCAATGGCAGTGTAAACGTGTGGTACCTGGGAAGAGCGGGAGGAGGGGAGGAGAAGCCTGGTTGCCTCCTCCTGGTTCTAGCTGCTAGGGTTGTAAGTTCTTGTCTTATTATCTCAGCAAGCATGGCTTTCTCCCATCTTCCTGCCTTTTCTGGCTGCCCTCACAACTTTAAGGTACCTGGGAAGAGAGGTTTTGAGCCGTTTCACACAACCCCTAAGATCCGCTGGTAGCTTAAATTCAGATCCCCCCAGCCAGATATCATGTGGGTTTTGTTCCTTTTCCTGTGTTCCCACCCTTCCGCACTCTGTTGCTTCTGTCTGTGGTGAGGGGAGGGAGAAAAAAAGGGAGAAAAAATGCAGGCTCACCTCTGCCTGCTGTGGGAGCAGCTCCGTAGGGATTCCTGTCTGTTAAAGGGGCGGCGAGGAGATCCCAGCATCCCCAGCTTTACAATCTGCATCAGAAATCTTTTTACCTCCGGAGACCAGGTACTTGTAAAGTGTGCTGGGTCGTGCTTAAGTGGGCATGGGCGTACTTTTTTTTTAAGTCCGATGCTGGTGGGAAAACAGCGGATTTTAAGGGTTGTGTAAAAGGGCTCTTTGTTAGTTGTTGCCAATCAAGAAAGCCAATTTGGTCAAAAACAGATATGAGCAAAATATGAGCAAAATATAGCTCCTAGCTTTTGTACTTAAAAGCTTCCCTCTACCTCTCTGGAGGGCGAGGCATTGATTTTTGTTGTTGTTGTCCCCACATAAGAATAATAATCATCTCTCAAATGTGTGGGTGACACAGAAATGGGGGCATGTGCTATGTGTGTGATGTGCCATCAGTTGGAGCATACTTAAATAACACTCATAGGGTTTTCAAGGGAAATGAGATATTTAAGGAATGGTTTTAACAATGGCACTGTCCCCACAGTAAGCTTCCATGGCTAAACTAGGATAAGAACTCAGGTCCCCTGAGCCGCAGCCTGTAGTTTTATCCACTCTATCACATTGGGTATCCAATGCATCATATATAACATATACATATATCTAAGAAGAAGAGTTTTGGGAAGCGTTCTGCATTTATTTATATAATGGAATGATATGCTCAATGTAAAGAGTGCAATGTGAGTCCCGTTGTCTGTCAGCATCCTGTGCAGCAATTCAGTGCAGGTACTTTATTATCTGTGCACTGGACTGTGATACCTCATTTCATACCTCATTTCCTATTCTAATATGTCTAACTGTAGATTGTGCATCCAGCAAATCGGGTTGCGCAGCAGCAAACAAGACGTTCACGTCTATGTGCTGTGTTTCAGGGGTCAAGTTAATTCAGATAATCTTCTTCATCATCAGAAACCACAACACTGCAACATGAAACCCCTAGTCCATTGTGCCTTTTGATTTATCCTATGCTCAGACATCCTCAAAAACATCACCACACTAATTGAGCCTGGCCTGGGATTTCCATTTTATTCCTTCTGCAAGATTACCTTAGCACACCTTAGCACATCTGGCAAAAATTAGATAAACAGATTAGTTCTGGTTCTGTTGCCAGTTAATTTTCTCCAAGCCCCTGCCCTCACTTCTCTGCTGCTGAGGAGAGAGATAAATTCCAATAGGAATAAATGTTCTCATTATTGGCGCTGGTTTGCCATTGCACAGTTTGTGTCAAGTGTAATTAGATTTCAAGAACTCCAGGATCATAATTTGTGACAATAGAAGTGTATGCTGATGATGCATTTCTCTACTGTCTACAACTTGGCCAACGAAAGGAATCTCACTCTAATCCACAGCTGTATGTTGCCTGCAGTTTTATTGAAACCATAATCAGCCTAACCCATGCTACATCTCATCCACATAAAGATCATTTTGTGAATTAGCCAAAAAAAGCTATATATCACTTAAAGTATGTACTTTTCTTTAAAACAAAAAAAAAATTCAGCCGTTAACTTTTGACTGCTTCCCTTTTCAAAAAGGATCAACAAAGAACAATGTTAAGCTAGGTTGTCAAGCTTAACTTTGCAAATAATTTGAAAGAAATAAAAAATGGTGGGGAGTAATGGTTGCAGCTGGCATTGATCATTAATCTAAGGCCATGGTGAGTAACGTATGGCCTTGGGGCTTCATATAGCTCCCAAGGCTCTCAAACCCCTTAGTCCTCAGTCTCCCAGATTCTTGGCCTCTTTAAATAAATAAATAAATAAATAAATAAATAAATAAATAAATAAATATTCTGTCATAAAATGGTCTATTTCTACTCCTGGAAGCCTCCAAAAAAAGGAAAAAGAAGAATGTTGCACTCTTTAAATCGGCTGAATGGCTCCCATGCACTGTTATAAAATAAAAAAATAAAATAAAATAGATATTTTTAAGAAAGCCCAAGTGTCAGTAGAGCATACCGGTGCATCTCCAGTTTTATTCTTTTCCATTCATTTTTGACAGTCTCCGTGGCATTTGAAAGATCACAAGGGAAGAAAACGGGCCTAGACCTACCAAACTGGTCCACCTCTGTACTTAGGTGTGATCCTTTTTGTTTGTTTGTTTGTGTTTGTCTGTCTGTTTATGAAGTGGTTTATAGGCCAGAGCTGGGAAACTGGCTCAAAGACCCGAGCAGCACACTCAGCCAGCTTGACGGTGCTGGGGGGGGGGGGAGGCATTTCCACACCTTAAAAGCAGCAATGTCTCCCTGGATGAAACTCTAGCTGCTTTGTTTCTTTCCCCATGTCTGCTCCATTTATGAAAGCAAGGAAGCCCGTTGCACTCAGGAAGTGCTTCAAGAAATAGCTGGTACTCTGTGGACTCTGCTTAGCTGGAGTGTTTGGCAGCCTTCCACTTTTTCTGGGCAGGAGACAAAGCTGGCTAGCTATCTGCATAGATACCCAGACCCTGTTCCGTTTCCCTTCGGATTTAGGAAGCAGGGTAAGAGGACTTCAGAAAACTTCACTGGAAGCAAGCTGGATTAAGCCTACCACAAAATCAACTCTGAGGCCATGTTAAGCAAAATTGTCTGCCTAATGCTTTAATGTAAATATGATGGCTTTTGTTTTGTTCCATGAACTTTAGATTAGAAGCCTTGAAGATCTATGTTCACCCTTTTCAAAGCATCAGCTAGTCTTCCTGTGCTCAGTGTTGTGTGTTTGCTTTTCCAAGGGACAAGGATGCTAGTTTTGTGCAGAGCAATTTGCACAAATTACCGAGAGCCCAGTCAATAAAAAAAAACTCCTTGTGTCATTCTCACACACGGGGGATGGTATCTTATCTTCTGGAGCTTGAAAATTCATTATTTCATTGAGGCAAACAAAGAATTTAGCCTATTTAATAATAATAATAATAATAATAATAATAATAATAATAATAATAATAATAATAATAATAATAATAATAATAATAATAATAATAATAATAAATAAATAAATAAATAAATAAATAAATAAATAAATAAATAAATAAATTAATCTGGATTCAATCCATTGAATGACCTCCCACTACATGAAAGTTTCAATGTTTGTGCGCAAAATGCTTTTTTGTCTCTGTATTTGATTCACATTCTCTACTTGAAAGAAAGAAGATTAAGTGATTATACAGAGCTATCCAATCTATAAAATTGTAATTAATTTCAAATAGCCCAGCAGCCACCACACATAAGCAAAACCTCCCAGTGCTTGCATCCTGCTTGCACCTTTGAGAGCTTAAGGTAGGCTCAGTGACATGCTGTAGAGTAAGACAACACAGAAGAAACTCAGCAAAGCAGTAAATGACCATAGTGGAATCTAGAAGGTTTGTGTGTTTTTTTTAAAAAAAATGAAGGCATAAAAAGGAACAAAAGCTGATCAAATACTTAAGTCTTTACCAAAGCTTGCAATTTTATATCTAAAAAGAAGAAAATGTAGGGCTAAACTGGGGATGGGAATGGCCCAGTAGCCTCCAAGATTTTTATTAACAAAAGGTAAATGTCTGTATGACCGCATCACCCCCATCCTGGCCTGTCTACACTGGTTGCCCGTTGCCTCCCGAATAAGGTTCAAGGTGTTGGTTTTGGTTTACAAAACCCTCCATGGCTTGGCCCCTGTTTATCTGGCAGAGCGTCTTTCCCGACAATTAGATCCGGCCCGACCCACCCGTTCGTCATTGGCGCTTTCGCTCCGGACTGTCCCCCCGAAGGAGGCCCGTAAAACGAGCACTTGTAAATTGTAAAGTTGTCGGGCCTTCCACGGGTTCGCGGCAAAAATTAGTCGGGTTTTTTCATTTTTCGACTATCTGGTTTGGGGAAGCGGGCTCCTTGCAGGAGTCAGCCAGAGCCACTGACGGACTGGCAGCACCCGCTGTGCTGCCGTCATGCAAGTAGATCTGGCTTAGGGTTCCTTTAAGAAAGGCTAGTTACGGGTGAGGTTAGAGTATTGGGGTGCACCTCTGGGTGCCTCTCTGACCCACTTAGAAGGACAGTTTTATGGGTTACTTAGGGTTCAGGTTTCTAATAATGGACTGTTTATGCCCGAGACATCCCAGAAGTCTCTGTGGTCAACCTGGCCCCATGCGATTGGTGGAAAATTTGCATGGTCTCTCCCATGCCCCCAGCGCAGGTGTAAAAAAATAAAATATAAAATTGTCAACGGAGACTTGGACCCCGCTTTGTTATTGTAGCTAATTTTCGCATGTTTCTGTGGTGCTTTGGTTTTTTAATTTTTGGATCCCCCCCCCCACCGCATGAATGCGCCCTCCCAGCCCTCAGCAAAAGTTCATCATTGGGAAGTCCAAAACTTTGGTGGGCGGTCATTGTAAATCAGGTGAAAAAATAAAATAAAATAAAATTAAAATAAAATCAGAGACTTTTTTGGGCAACTGTACTTGGCATTTAAAATGCTAACCCATTTCTGTGGTGCTTTGGTGGGGTTTTGCAGACGATTTCTCATATTGCGGTCGCCATTTTGGATCCCCCGCACTGCCAGACATTTTCAAATACTAAAATATTGGTAACTTGCCGCTTATGCGCGATAATCAAGTTACCGTTCGTCGGTTCGAGCTCGAAGTCTGGGGCAGTGATTCCCGTTACCGTTTCCGTAGAGTAATGTAACGGAAACGGAAACGGGAATTAAGTCGTGCCCATCTCTAGTCAGTAACTTTAGGAAACCACTTTCAGACACACGTACTCACAGTGCTTTATACAGACTTTCGGAAGTGTCCTTGTGAAACACTACTTGGAAGCACATCTCTCAAGCAAGCTAGCATTTAGAAGCACATGGTATGACTTGACTTCTCCTGGACAGCTTTTCACTTGTCCTAAACAAGTCATCATCACATTACCTTAGTTGGTTGGAATACTTTTTATGACCCATATATAACCCTTTAGTCTGACTAGCCATGTAAGGAGGCAGCTGTACATCATTTTGAAAACAAGTTTCTTGGCTTCTGCAAACTTGTGCCCAGGCTGAGAGTCAGCTTACCTGAAGATGCATCCCTTCCCAACCAGCCTTTAAGTCTTGGTTTCTTTTGCAAACATTCTTCTTCAGCTATCCTTATTAGCAGAGGTGTGTTATATATTTATGTTGAAGATGTGTTCTTGACTTTTTACCATACCTGTCCCCCCAAAATGCTCAACTAGCACTGTAGTAAAAATGCAAGAAAAATAGAATAACATATAACCAAAAATGTTCCTTCAAATGTTACTTTTTAGAAAAGTTTTGAAAATAATACAGTGACTGGCAGTATTGCAAGGTCCTTGTCATGATGAAAAATTTTAAATATTACTATCCTAAAATATTACTTTTAAAAGTCATTTGAAGGAATTTTGGTCTATTTTTGCATTTTACAACCAGTTTAAGCACAATGGAAACACAAAATATTTTCCATTGCAATACAATGGGCCAAGTCCACTCTGAGCACATGCCTCCTTACATGTTTCATAAAAACTTGATGCTGCTGTCACACAAAAGTCCGAAAGTCAAGCACTGTTACCTGAAAGGTAGAACTCATGTGATTGGTAACTTGATTATATATCAAGTTACCAATATTTTGTATTTGTCTGGATATGAGAACTCTGCAACTGGGTTCAAGCCAAGTACAGTTGAGCTCTGTTTATCTTATTTTCAGATTTATATTACCACACCTATTACAATGAGAACTCAGTGCTAGCACAATTGTAGCATAAGTTGGGGCAAGAGAAAGGGGGGGGGGGGAAGAGGTATGGTCCCTACTACTTCTTAAAGGAGTCATGCTGCCCGCTATAGATACACATCTTCAACATAACTCCCGTTTCCGTTTTCCGTTTCCTCGTATATATAACACACCTCTGCTAATAAGGATAGCTGAAGAAGAATGTTTGCAAAAGATACCTGAAGACTTAAAGGCAGAAAGGGTGTTTTATTTGGGGGGGGATCCCCGCCCCCCTCTCCTTGGCTATTCTAGCTGGTAAGCTGGGACTCTCAGCCTATGATCCAAAATGGCGACCGCATATTTTTTTTGAAATCTGCCCAAAACCCCACCAAAGCACCACAGAAATATGCAGAATTAGCTATTTTAAATGCTTGAAACAGTAGCCAGTGGGTTTTTCTTGCAAAAAAAGTCTCCGTTGATTTTATTTTATTTTTTTCATTTTAAATTTTTTTACACCTGCGATGTAATGAAAGTGGACCATGGTTTTGGCCATTTCGCATGGCAGGTTTTGCTGACTGTAGCATCCATTTTCGGTGGGGGGGGGATCCAAAAGACCGCATTTTTTTTATTGTTGCCCAAAACCCCACAAAACCACAGAAACATGCGTAGCTAAGTGCTTGACCAAGTGGGTTTTTGCTGCAAAAAAAGTCTCCGTTGTTACCTGCACATTTGCAATGATGGGTCCCATAAAACCAATCGTGGCCACTTCCAACCACAGAACTGGGAATCGGGTGATCTAGGGCCTAACCCATACCCAGTAATAAGTGGGTCAGAGAGGCACCCAGATGAACCTCACCCGTAACTAGTAGCCGTTGCGCAAAACCCTAAGCCAGATCTACTTGCATTGCACTTTACGTGGACAAGTGCAAAAGCTGTCCAGGAGTCCGTCAAGTCTCTTGTGGCTTGCTGAACCCTGCAGCTCCCTCTAGAGTAGTGTTTCTAGATTGTCCCCAACCAGTTTAATGACAATTGCAAGGATTCAAAAAACACGAACCGACTAAGAGAGAGAGAGAGAGAGAGAAACGGAAACGAGCCGAAACGGAACCGGGCAGACTAACGACAACTCGAAAAAAAAATTTTTCAAGTCGTGCCCATCTCTATTACTGACAATATTGCTATTTGAGGATAATTCAGGTATTTGCTCCTTTGTCATTGAACCATATTTAACCTTGAAATAACAAAGGTTGTTATCTTGAAACACAAGTGGAGGTCATTCTTAATGACAAAATGATTATTATTGATTACATATTTTTATGGCCATGGCCTGCTATTTCACACATTTTTCTAATATCCAGTCCTGTACTTACAGTATTTCTTAAACATGGGGTTGGCTAGCCACCTTTTATCCTATGTTCTACTTAGACTCCCTTTTTTACACTTGTTTGTGGTATGTGCTGGGTGTACTCAGCTCGTGTGTGTTAATCTAACTGGCTGTGTGTCAAAAGTTTCTAGCTGTCTGCAATGGATAACCACGAACACATGCCATTTTATGATAATTATAGTCATTAGAAGCTTTGGGTTTTCTTGGATTACTAATACTTCCCTGATTTTAAAAAAAATAATCAGGGAGAGAGTCTCCAAATCCTTCATGCTTTAGACGGAAATGTTATGGTCAGTAACTGAATTATTATTATTATTATTTAAATCCATTTTGCTCATTTTAACAGCTTGCTTAGGATTTTACCACACATTTTAGTCTGGCATTGAATAGTAGACATGACATTTACACCTGGCAACAATGGTTCAACATGCATATATGGATTTAAACAGGAGCCATTAACAATTCAAATGACAATTTGTAAAGTCCAACAAACTGTAATATTTGACATAGTCAACAAACAAATGTATCTGGATTGAAACTGTAGTTATATTACAGCTGATCAGGCTACCTGTATTTCACATCTGAATAAATTACATAATGGGTCTTAATATAGAATAATCCAGTATCAGCTCACCACCAGCATTTAGCCTCACTTTTGTTGTATTGAGAGATTCTTAGCAATGTAAAGATTTCTCAAATTCTGAGTGGAAGATCAGACATATTTCATCATGACTCCTTGGTTCCAAAGCCACGAGAAGATGGCCTTCTAGTCCCTTATGATATCACCTAGTAATAATATTTGTTTTCTTCTTCAGTGGTCACCAAGGATGATGACAATGGCAAGAGTAACAGAAATTCCTTCCCGATGTTTACTCTTTTTCAGACACACATAGGTGAAGCATTCTGTATCAGTAGCTCAGTCAACAATAGTATGTTAAAGTTTAACAACTAATTAAATAAACACAACATTATAAATCCAGCTCTGGGTATCAGAAACCATAAAAGCAGAACTGTTCCTATCAGTTGCCTGAAGAATGCTGGGGTATGGTGTTTTTGTTGTTGTTCTTGTTTTCAGTCATTCAGTCGTGTCCGACTCTTCGTGACCCCATAGACCAGAGTTCGCCAGGCCTTCCTATCTTCCACTGCCTCCCGGAGTTTGGTCAAATCCATGTTGGTTGCATCGATGACACCCTCCAACCATCTCATTCTCTGCCATTCTCTTTTCCTTTTGCCTTCAATCTTTCCCAACATCAGGGACTTTCCCAAGGACTCCTCTCTCCTCATGAGGTGGCCAAAGTACTGGTGGGGTAGATCTAAACAAGTTTTCTGACAGAAGGAATTCCAGAATCTAAGCAGAAGCACAAAAAAGCCCCTGTCCCATATATTTTCCAGCTTTCCCTCATATACTAAAGGGATGGAAAGCAGTACCTCCTGAAAGATCTTCAGAGGTAGGAAGAATAATATGAGAGCTTGTAGTCCTTTAAATACACCAATAATGGTGTCATTATTTTGGCATCCCTAACCCATGCCTCAGGGCTCTCTATACAGTTCTCTGAAGTCCAAATCACATGAACCACCATGAAACTATATGTTTTGCCAGAAATGAACCACCCCAAACCAGTGTTTTCCTGGTTCATGCCCATCTCTACTTAACACCAAAGGTCGGGGGGGCATGCCCTGTTGTTTTGCTGTTTGCCACTAAAGTGATTGGTAGAGATTTCCCCCCTGCATCTGACATTGGATCAGGCCCCCTTTCCTGTTTGTTTATGGCTATTTGTTGTTTGTTTTTTCTTCGTTATTCATCTTTCAAGAAGCTGCCAAAGCCAGAAACTCAATTTTTGGTCCTTTTTCTTCTAATTGTAACTGCAGCTGGTAACTGAGAGTAAACTTCAGTTATTTCTACCTCAGTGATCTCTTTTTACTACAGAGGGACTGACTACACTGCATGTCCCAAAGGAGGATTTGGGACACTGAGCTAATTGTCTCATGCCATATATGTTTTTCTGCCTTTGCTGTTGTTCAGTGGTTCAGTCATGTCTGACTCTTCATGGCCCCATGGACCAGAGCACGCCAGGCCCTCCTGTCTTCCACTGCCTCCCAGAGTTTGGTCAAATCCATGTTGGCTGTATTGATGACACTGTCCAACCATGTCATTCTCTGCCGTCCCTTTTTCCTTTTGCTTTCAATCTTTCCCAACATCAGGGACTTTTTCCAAGGAGTCCTCTCTCCTTATAAGGTGGCCAAAGTACTGGAGCCTCAACTTCAAAATCTGGTTGATTTCTTTTATGCTCTGCTAAATACAAGAAACAACTCAAATCCTAATAGAAAAAAAGTTACATACTCCTAAGTCCTAAATAATTTATTTCTATTAAGTAATTGTCTAACTTTCAGATATATTTTATGAATTGGCAATTATTATTTTACCTGTCTAAAAGATGCTGTGCAGCTGAGTCTGTTGGTTTTCCTCCTTATAGAGTTGTATTAATTTAAAGGGAGCTGAATCCGTAGTAACTAAGCATAGGATAGCATCCATCTGGAATAAAGTACCAATTTTCAATGGGAAAAAGGCTCACTTATTGACTGCATCGGTAACTAAGGTGCCACTGGGTTCAAAGGTCCTGCCATTCTCTGGAAATCTAATTGCAAAACTAATAATTTAATTGAACTATTTAACATTAACTTAAGAAAAAATGATTTGACTCTGTTTCTTCCCATTTCATCAAATGTGACAGTAAACTTTAACAACAAATTAACATAAATCTGTGCATAGCATGGTATAGCCCACATGTATACAGGCAATTTAAAAAGACAACTTGTATTAATACCAGAAATATGTATTTAGAATGCACAATATGCAGTATGAACCCCTATTTTGCATTTAGAAAGCTGACATTACTTTGCATTGGTTTATGTACTTTAAACCTTCCACCAGCTCTACCTGAAAAATAACTCTTAAGACGTGGTTAAATAGTGAATTTCATTCATATAAAATGCTCACTCTACATCCTTCTGTTGAGTTATATTTGCCTTTTTCTTCAGTACCTATCCCAGCCACTGGCAAATGAAGGTCACACAACTGTGTCCGAGTTAAATAAACACCACGTTTTCTGGGTTAACATAAATTGCTCATCTCACTGAGAAGAATGTTCCAGTGTGTCAATTCTTTTGTGGGTTGCTGGGGCTCTGGGTGATCTGCCTCCATGTCAGAACAGGAAATTAGAGTAAAAGAGAAAGAAAGTAACATAATCATGTATTCACCTCCCCATAAGTTTCTTGTCTCAAAATAAATACTGACTCTTGACCTTGCACTGAGACAACATGGGAATATAAGCACATGACCATCTTTCTTATGTGTTTCCCTTGAGGCAAGGGTGACCATTTCTCACAGTGCGCTTGACTTGCCTTTCCCTCAGATAAAAAGCAAGCTATAAAAATAATAAGCGTTTCATGCCATTTCACACAGCAGTTAACCTAAAAGCCTGGCTAATTAGTGAATGTTTCTCTCTCCCTCGTTCCCTTATTCTTCTTTTTGTGAGGCAAACATTAAGTTTATAAGACCGCCCTAATGTTAGGAATGTTGATCTAACACAAAGGGGTCCATAGGCATGCATGAACAGTAAGGGCCCCCAGCTAGCTGATCATTCACATTCTCTGTGCCAACAAGGGAACAGAATTAATATGTCAGTAAAGGTTTTTGTTTTGTTTTGCTTTTAATGCAAACACATAATTATTAAGCTCATTTTTCCTGGTTCATAACAAAGGCATGTGATATAAAATATACTGCTGTTACTGAGGTGGCATACATAATTCCCATCCGCACATGGCCAGGATCTAAAACAGAGACGGGGAACCTCCATCCTATAAACATATTTGGCTCTATGTCACATACTTAAGACAACTCTGATCAGACCAAAAAACTGTTAAGTTAAATTGAACACAGGCTTTCTACTTGAGATACACTCACACAGAAATGCTTAGTTTCCATTTTAGAAACTAGTTGCATGGAATTGAGGTGTGGAGATACACTCACACAGAAATGCTTAGTTTCCATTTTAGGAACTAGTTGCATGGAATTGAGGTGTGCTTTAGCAAACTGGGAAACTATTACATTGAGGTTTACCTTTATGTAGAGCTTAAACATAGCTATTATAGGTAAAAACGAATGAATGAATGAATGAATGAATGAACAGATAAATAAGTAAAAAACATGGTGGTACCTTAAGTATATTTTTATGCAAACTTTTGTGGATAAATCCACTTCCTCTGATAGGATAAGAGAGAGAGAACATGGCAAATACACACATGGCATCAAAATACAGATATTGTGGTTGATTCGTGCCTTTAATTAGTCACCTTTTAGTAATATAATAAGTTGTTTCAATATTAAAATAAAAGTAATCTGAGAAGTTTATTAATGGCGTCAATTTTTGATAATTGAAGATAAAATCTAGTGGCTTTTGCAGGTTTCTGAAAATATGCAGGGGAGCTTCAGAAAAGAAATTAGAATAATTTAATTTCTGGGGAAAATGCTACAAATTAGCTCAACAGGGTCATTTGAGTGGGAAGGGTCTTCATCTGGGAAGCCATGTAGCCATGCATACAGGATTTCACCCTAGTTGACTTTTGACTAAGGGTCACAAGAAACCATAGCCTTACTCTATCCCAGAGTCATCCAGTTTCCAAAGGGGATTGCGACTGAGAGTCAAACTGAACATTACTTTTGATCCATGCCATAGAGATCCTCAAATGTTAAGACCATGAGGCCCAAATGGGATCAGGATACTCATGTGTCATTGGTCTACAGCCTTTCACCCTATGCCCCACACATTATTCTGATCCAGGTAACATCCTCCACACCTGCAATTTGCCTAGGAAAAACTCCTGCATTCACTTTCAAAATCAGCAGTTTTCACCCTATGCAACCTGCAGGCAAAGACCTCTGCGAATGTGTTCACAGAAGAAAGCAAATCATCAAATCATTCCAGCCTCTATGTTAAAATTCTTATATTGATTCCCATGTGTTTACTTTGAGGTGAGCAGTGCTTAGAAGTAATTCATTAGATTTAACTTGCTAAAATTTAATGTGTTACTTTTTTCGTTGAGTGCCATAAATTGCTTAAGGCCATAATGATCATAATTTAACATTTTCACCTAACTGAATGATTTCACTATAATCTTAATATTTTCTCTGATTAAACCTTGTTAATAATGGACAGTTTCCCTTTCATCATTAAAGGTTTATTTGATATGCTAATTCCTCTTTTTTTTCCCTTGAAAAGATGGTGGCTGACTCATTCACATCCAGGACTGAAAAAACAAAATCAGCCGTGGGAATCAAAAAGCTCTTGTGGGGAATATATTTTGGAAGTTGGGCTTGAATTCTGCTAAATTATTATTTCATCTGGACTATACCATGGCACATATAAATATATAAATCAGATATGTGAGGCATTGCTCTTCCTGTTGCCATCTAATATTTTCACCAGAAGTCTTTGCCACAT
The DNA here is from genome assembly GCA_037367245.1 of Phrynocephalus guinanensis. Classification (NCBI taxonomy): domain Eukaryota; kingdom Metazoa; phylum Chordata; class Lepidosauria; order Squamata; family Agamidae; genus Phrynocephalus; species Phrynocephalus guinanensis. Next base: position 124,964,627 of record CM074733.1, read on the forward strand.
TTATAATTTGGTGCATCATATTTCCTGAAGTGATCCAATACATAATTTTATTAACATTACATGTTAAACGCATGGAAAACTTGTCCATCAATCTGCTGCAGGATAAATTCCTATCCCTTAATTAGTACTTCCAAACACAATGCCTATACAAGTGGTACCTTGTATAAAGGAATTATTTCATTCCAAATGAAATTATGTTAAGCAAATTTTCTGTTATGCAAATTTCCCATAGGAATGAATTGAAAATTGAGTAATCCCTAATTGCAACCATTTTTATGTTGTACGGATTCACCCCATAGGCGATTCTATTAATCGATTTCCCCCTATCTCCGGAAATTTTTATGTTGTACAGATTTTACGTTATACAAACCGTTTGTTCTATGAGGGTCCACTGTATAGTGATTTTGGAGGGAAGGCTATAACACACACTCCTGGCCCCATTTAGGTCTCTGGAGAAAATTTACTAGCCCGAGTTTTTAAAGCCCTCAAAGACATGGGATAACAAGGAAAACATTACTTCAGTCTATATCTGGATTGCAGCTGACTGGATAGCTCAGAAACCTAGAAGCCAGAAGTTCAGAGTTTAGTTCCCCATTGTGCATTCCAAAAGAGCCAGCCTAGGTGGGCTTGGGCAAGCTGCACAATCTCAGGATGCCTCCAGAAGATGGGAATAGTAGCCACATCTGAGTACTCTCAATTCAGAAAACACTGAAAAGGGTAGCTGTAGGTCGGAATTCACTTGACGGCACACAGTTATTATCATTGCAAATCATCATTCCATAATGGTACTCAAAACACAGGGACACCCCAAACACAAAGTTATAACTTTGAAACTGGACCTTGAACGGCTACTCAGATTTTGTAGAGATGGAGAAGACAGTCTGCTCTTGCCCCTTGCCAAATATGGGGATGACTGGCTAAATACAATTTGGATTATTTAAAAGTAAAGCTATTTTACACACACACACAAACACAAATACACACCACGCAGACACTGGTAATATTTTCTGTCTGCTATTCCATCTGTCTTGTCACTATACCATTGTTTAATAATCAAAGGGTTGGTGGGGGTTGGGGGGAGGACCAAAGTTGCTATATGCCATCACTTCTAATGTGTGGTGACTATATGAATTACTGACTTCCAAAATGTCCTATCAATAACTGTTCTGGTCAGATCTCTCATGTTAGGTTATCTCTTCCTACTGCTACCTCTTCCTAGGAGTACTGTGTTTTCCAACAGATTCTGCTCAGTGCTTGCAAACTAAAAGTTGTGGTTGTCGACTGAATCAATCCATCTCTTGTAATTTATTTCTCTATAGCTCTCATCCAACATCATGTTTCAAATTTCAAATGAGTTGACTTTTGTTGCAGCCTTTCTTCACTGCCTTTCTTTTACATAGCATGGTTCACCTTGATTTCCAGTGACAACCTTGCTAGCTCCAATGTCTTCCTTTTTTTTTAATTTCAAAAGGCAGAGGGACATGTTTTGGAAACTCAGCTTGTCTAACTCAAGGAAAGGGTTTAGAAACTGGAACATCTTTTTCTAGTCTGTATTCTGTGGAGTGGGCATGGTGATATTAGATAACCCAAGAGATTAAAAGGTGTGTATGTTTCTCCATTGTATGTGTTGTCCTAAACAGCCCTTCAAAATATTTTAACTTAGAAGGCCTACAGCAACATCCAGTTGCTGTCTTTTCTCAGTAACAATAGTACAGGTCATATGTATATCTTCTGGAATCCTCTAGCACCGGGTTATTCTACTTAGAGTAATATTTCATTGGAATGTTTGTGCAGTACATGTATAAATCCAATCCTGTTTTAAAAATCCAGGAAATTCAATTAAAAAATGAAAACAAGAGAAAACTTTGACCATGAAGGTGGAATATTGTGCTTCTGTGTCTGTTATCAAAATGCCAGGAAATGAATTGATATTTCTGCACACAATCATGGTTGTTAGTTTTTTTTTTTATCCTCTCAAAAAAACAGCCCTGACAATTTATTTGTGTTTAGATTAGAAGTAGTTAACTGATTTAAAAAAAGGTGTCACTTTCTGGAATTTTCCCTTGCATAGTGTCACTTTGTGGATGATACAGAACACACAGGGGATCCTGTTGGCCACCTTGACAGCTGCCAATGGTGTTGTCAACATTTAGGGTGCCCTTTGTTATTTAAAGCTTGGCCTCTTTTTTCCTCCTGGCAATATAGGTTTTATATTCTGTAGCAATACTGGACCATTTCATGGCTTTTTACTCATGAATACAGAAACACAGTACATTCCCACATTCATATAACAAAGGGTTGTTGTTGTGTGTGTGTGTTTTAATTCTATTTTATTTTGAAGAACTGAATTATATCTGGAATGGAGATCTTTTTTTATAACATGGTAAACTATTTTTCCATTAAGTGGTTTTAACCATTTCATAAGAAAATGCTAAAAGTAATGGTTAAATCCTCTGTTCATGAAGACAACCCAGTTTTAACTGGGAACCAAACAGAGCTTAACAAGAAGACGTCAAGGAGTGTGATAAGAAAAAAGGCATAAACTCTGTAAATAGGCCACTTACAGTTTGTTTCTTCAACTATACTGTGCTTACAGTGCATAAACAGGTCAAAAGACACCTCTAAAAATATTAGAATATTGTTCCTGCTTCCAAATCAGTGTAACAAAGATATACACAATGTTTGATATCCTATTGGTATAAATATATGCCACAGAACTAGACTGAAATGAAATTTTCCTAACCCTCCACCTCAGAGCTATCTTTTGAGTTAGGGAAGCTTCAGTCTTACCATGTGGGGAGAGAATAATACTTAATAGCCAAACATTATTGACAAACTGATGGCAGTGGTCTCACTAGATACGTTTACGGTGGAAGCAACATCAATGCAGAGACGGATGCCATTAGACATGGGCACGACTTGGTGAAATTCTCGTTTCCGTTTCTGTTCCTCGTTTTCGTTACACAACGGAAACGGTAACGACAATTAAGCCGTCAGAACTCGAGTTCGAACCGATAAAAGAAAAATTGGGTCTGATTTGTCGTTGTCGTTCATGGCATTGTGCGATGGTGCGATGCCAAGCGGCACAGAAAAAAAGTTTAAAAAAAACCCGATTCCCGGCCAGAAAAGCAGGCGAAAATATGCCTGCCTGAGTGAGGGCACCTACCAGAGGGGTGGTTTCTTGGGGGGCAGGGTCTCCGGCCTCCCCCCTCTCCTGTCCTGGGCTGCTCTGGTGGGGGGCATCCTCGTCGTCTCGCCATGCCATGCGGTGCGGGGGGATGCAAAATGGCGACCGCAATTTTTTTTTTTTGAAATCGTGGTCCAAAAACCCACCAAAGCACCACACAGAAACATGCAAAAATTAGGTATTTTAACTGCCTGAATTTTTACAGTAGCAGCACTGGGTTTTTCTTGCAATAAACATCTGTCTCCAATCCCATTGATTTTATTTTATTTTATTTTTATTTTTATTTTTTTACACCTGCACAATGATGGGCTGGCCATGGGATGGGACCATGCAAATTTTTGGAGCCATTCCACCAATCGCACGGCCACTTGGCCAGGTTTTGACTGAGACTTCTAGGATGTGCCAGTCGGGCATAAAAAGCCCACTATAACCCTAGCCCTAACCCTAACCCTAACCCATATGCCAGTACACTGTCCTTCTTAGTGGGTCAGAGGCACCCAGAGGTGCAGCCCACTAACTCACCCTAACCTTACCCGTAATAACCCTAAGCCTAGCCCTTGCCCTAACCCCAACCCTAAGCCAGATCTGTACTCGCATTGCACTACATGCAAGTACACTGTCCTTCTTAGTGAGTCAGAGGGCGCCCAGCAGAGGCATTCTTCTCTCACCTCGCTCACCAGTCCAAAGTTCCAAAAAACTCTGTACGCCAGTATGCTGTCCTTCTTAGTGAGCTAGAGGCACCCAAAAGAGGGGTGCCTTTGCCAGTGCCACTTGGTACGCAATGGCTACACGGTCATGTACCCTTCCTTTTCCCTTTGTAGGGGGCCAGAGGAGGCATCCACACCAGAGAGGTGCCTCCAGGAGCCTGCAAAATGCCTTCCCTTTGTAGCAGGCCAGAGGAGGCACCCACCCCCGAGAGGTGCCTCCAGGAGCCCGCTACCCTACCCCCCTAAACCAGTACTAACGACAGACGACAAACGAAATGACAAATTTTTGAAAAATTTCGCGACAAACGGAAACGAGCCAAAACGGGCCAGCTCCGACACACGACAACTCGAAACGGTCATTTTTCCTGGTCGTGCCCATCTCTAATTGAGATTATTGGTGATCTGATATGTTCCCAGTATTTTAGGGTGTGGACTAAGGGTTTCTACTGTACTGAGCTCTAAAATGGCCACAAAATGAGGGACTCGCACAGACAGACTAGTATACTGATCTTTCTTTCAGCTTTCTTTGAGGAAAATGAAGTCTGAAGGAAGAGTCTTTGGTCTGAAGTGGGAAAGTAGCAGGAAGAGAAAAATACAAAACTGGAGCCAAAGGACTCCAGAAACAGGGTTGTGGTAAACCTATTACCATGAGTGGAAACTAGAGACAGACACAAAATGAAAAATAAAATGCTGTTTTGTCATTTCATTAGGTAACAAATTATTTTGTTACTTAACAATATTGTAGGACATGTTCCATTTCATTTTGTCACAAAACACCATTTCCCCCCTCTAGAATGAAACAATTCATCCTAGAGGAAGCAATGGCAGGGCAGCTCAAGCTCTTCCCTGAAAGCCAGTGAAAAAAATCTTTCTATTCGAATTGGAAGCCAAGCTGCAGTGGTGCTACGCTCACCCACAGCTTGGCTTCTGAAGTTCCAATTGCAATAGAAAGAATTTTCCCTAGGGGCACCCCCCTTTGGAGCTTCATGGCTCAGCTCCCTGACCCCCAAATCTTTCCAAATTTCAGGGGTTACCTAGAATCGCTTGAGGAAGGTATCCCTGGTACTTTGGTACCAAAACATGGCTGGGATCAGTATTTTTGAATGCATAAAAGGGGGAAAACACCATGAGGAGGAGGAGGAGGAGATTTAATTTAAATGTTTTTATGAATAAGGTTGTGTATTTTGAACAGTTTGATGGATTAATTGTTCCCTTTGAAGCACAATAATCCTATGCATGTCTACACAGGTAAATCACATAATGCCTTGGAGACAGAGATGGACACAAACCAAAAAATGAAACACTGTTATTTCATTACATAATGAAATGGTAGGACACATTTTTATCATGAAACAAAATGAAATGCCATTTTTTCCTCTAGGAATGAAACAATTCATCCGAGATGAAATGGCAAGGGAGCTTCCTCAAGCTCTTCCCTGTAAGAACCCCAAATTTGGAGAGGTGTGGGGCTCAGGGGGCTGAGTTATTAAGCTCCAAATGGGTGCCCCTAGGGGAAAAAATCTTTCTAATTTATTCAGAAAGCCGCCCGCAATAACCCCCACTTGTGGGCGAGCAATTAGTGGCTTTGCTTCCAAATCCCAATTCAATTAGAAATATTTTTTCCAAGGGCAACTCCTTTGGAGCCCCTGAAACCCAAAACTCTCCAAATTTCAGGGACTTACATGGAATTGCTTGAGGAAGCTCCCCTGACATTTTGGTGCCTCAGGACCCAGGGGAAGCATAGCATTTCATTTTGTTTCATTTCATTTCATAATGAAGCTACTTTAAAAATTCATTACAAATGAAACAAAATGAAACTACTAAAGAAACAAAATGAAACTAAATGAAACACTACATTTTTTTTGTTTCGTGCCCATCTCTGGAGCACACTGACCTGATCTAACTACAGATGGGCACAAAATGACAAAATGGCATTTCATTTCATTTTTCATTGCTCTTTAGTTCATCAGCTCCAATGACCTTTCGGAGATCCAGATGACCCTAACCCCACTCTAACCCAGAGAAGCTGTTGGCAGAGGAAGCAGCAGAGGAAGCATTTGACTCATAGCTGAGAAAGGATGAGCTCAGAGGGCGTGGGAGGCTGCAATGGCCTGATATTAACAGCCCCCCCCCCAAAGGGAGTCAGCTTCGCTGGAAATCTATGAACTGTGAGCCGGACCAGCTCAATAATGGGAAATCAGTATTGGATGAGGGGCCTAGTTGTGTTATCTAAGCCCCATTGTGTACTATAGGGCCAGAGAACCACACTTGGTTCTCTTGCTCCCTCATATTTCAAGTAGCAGCAAGAGTCTGGACTTCATGGAGCCCATCGTAGAGGAGACCCTCTTTGACACCCCTGCCCGATAGACAATCCTACGAGCAGCTTCAAAAATCCTTGGAATCACCAAGCAAGAGAATTTTTAAAAAAAGAAGTTGGTCCATTTGGCTATACCAGCATGGATTTGATATCATGAACTCCTTCTCCGACCCCCAGAACAAACACATTTGATTAGTATTTGTTTTGTTTTTAAATCCAACAACCTATGAAACGACCATAGGAAAACCACTGGTCGCACTTCTCACCTGACATGCTGGTAAGAGCAAATCATTTGCCATGTCACTGTCACTCATTCAGGGGCTCTCTTTATTTGGAAAGAGCAGATATAGTAGAGGCCATGATTAGCATTAGAGACCAGCGTTAAGCAATATTTGATCACAATCAGTCCAGTGGAAACTATTGAGGCATGCAGCAAAGGCTTCTATTTAAATCCATTGGACAGAAAAGTCTGTAAAAGTGTGAGTGGGTCAGAGCATTCATTAAAAACAGAGAAGGCACAGTCGGCAAAATCTACATGACAGTAGATCAGTGGAAATTTTCACTTCTATCCACCCATGAAGAAAAGAGGGCACATCTGCTTTGCAGGAGTGGTTTATTTATTTATTTATTTGTCTCATTCTTGTTCATGGACAGTTAAAATCCCACCCTCTGTTCTGCTTCAGAAATACCTTATCTGGGAGTTCTGCATCTGAAAACCATATTTTCAAGCTCCATCTTCATTTTTATAGTTTATATCTGCATTTGCTGATGGAAATACTGACATTTCTCCCTAGAGATGATGTCTGAATTCTGGCAAACCCACTAGCTTTTGTCTCTGAGTACTCGCAAACTTGAACTTGGCAGTTACGAATGGCTCCATGTCAACATATGTGAGTTTTCTGGCATGTGCAGAGGTGAGGACCTGAAAAAAGTGGGGGGGGGGAGGGAAGCCAAGTTTTGAGGTTTAGCTGCAGGAAGTCTTCAAAAATGCAGAGAAAGGATTTTAAAATATTATTTTGTTTTTGATCAGCTTGCAGTGTTTTGGGAAAGAAGGGAATAATGCGGGCATACAATAGACTGTTGGTTATTGTGGAGCAGAGGATTGTGGTCAAAGCTGTTTCAGTGTTGTATATATGAAAGCTTGGCACCCAAGCATTCACTTTGACCCCTCTGAGAACCTTCTTTTTACTTATTTCCTGGCAAGTTCTCCAGACAACATAACTACACAAAAGTTCAGCCAAGCTACTACCATCCTTCCATGGATCCTTTATATAGAATGTTTACTCTGTGGGGTTGGACAACTTTTATTCCAAAGATCCCTATTTCCTGCTAGTAGCAGACAACCAATGGTATAAAGTGGGAGTAAGGAAGTAAGAGAGTAAGGCAGCACCACACCTGGGCAACAGTAGGCCTTGCTAGGCTAAGGATGAAAATGTGAGCAATGGGCTGCATGCACTACCTTCTGTTGTCTGTAGCCTAACCATCATCTCCACTGGATTTCAGTAACATGATAATGACACAGGAGTGCATGCCATGGTTGCCATCTGTAGTATTTCCAGGTGGCAGGCAGAGGCCTGTGTTATCTGGAAAGCCAAGTGTACACTCTCTGTGCAGCTTGTTTTATGGGCAAACCCCAGTTTTCTGTTCCACCACCCAAATTCGCCAGCACGGCAGCAGTGACAGATGCAGAACATCAGTGGAATCAGAGGGAACAGTACATTCTCCCATTTGTAACAGTTGCCTATTCCTGTACTGCATGGCGGTGAAGAACGAGGCATACAAATGCTGTTCCAGGGTGCGGGGAGGCAGGAGGTGTCAACCATTGTGCAGACAAACTGCCTGGCTTAGAAGCATCTTGCTGTTTTTCTACCTCTCTGCTTGCAAGGGGTGGTTTTTAAGAGTTTCTGAAATGGAGGGATCCTCTCATTCTACTCCAAATTTAGACTGACCTGCTGCTATTCATCCTGTGGCCCACTCAGTCTCCCAGTGCAGACCCTCATATGGCCAAATTAATAAACAAATGCATACAGGAAAAAGAGGTATCAGCGTGTTCAAATGAGTTTCAAGGTTTGCAGAAATACAGAAATCTTGCTGGGGGAGGTTTATGTTTAGGGTGGGAAAAGCCCCAGGTAACAGCTCAATGACAACTAAGTACACTCAGTGGACATGGCATGGGGTATGAGGAAGACTAGGCAAGGGGAAACAGACTGGAGAATCCTAGAAAATGCATGGCTGTCTGGAACTCTGAGCAAAAGCACTTCATGCTGCAACATTTTCATCACAGGGCCTGCTTGTAACATCTAGTTCTGGTTCAAGCATAGATTATCACAATTTCTTCAAGACATCCATCACACAACAATAAGCTGCGTTTATGCAGGTTCAACAGACAAGAATGTTGCCTGAAATTCAAGTGATTTAGGAAGACTATCTTGTAGGTTTTTGTACCCAGGTTTCCACCATTAGTCCGTTTAAACCGATTGAGAGACTGAATCATAATAGACCTCTATCCTGGTTAGAGAAACATCAGAAATGTTCATTCCATGCAGAACAGAAAACATGTACACATGACAAAGGTATCACATGGAATGGTCACTAGTGTGTGTCAAAAAGAGGAACTGAACTGTGTCCTTGTGAACAATATCAGAAAACTAAATATGGTATCAAGACTTGGGGTGTATCTTGTATCCAGTAGTTACACAGAAATCTTAAATCTGTTGCCTCAGCTGGACGCTCTGGTCAGTTAAGAGGGAGAGGAAAACTGTTACTTTACATTTCTCCCTGGTTACTAATGGCTAGTCTTCTACTGGGTCAAATAGAAGGATCCAAAAATTTTCAAGATCTCACATAATGGTCATGCATCATCTCTGTCCATTCCTTCTCTGCTTTGCTCCTGTGTGGGTCTTGTTAGTGTATATCACTCTTGTTGTTGGGTGTCACCCAGTAATATTGCCAGATTTGATATGGGAAGGTCTGTTGATGTTGTAATACCACGAGGAACAGCCTCATGGCGCAGTGGTTAAACTGCTGTACGGCAGCTGTAACTGTGCTTACAACCTGGGGTTCAATCTCAGGTAACTGGCTCATGGTTGATTCAGCCTTCTATCCTTCCAATGTCTGTAAAAGGAGTAGCCAGCTCGCTGGGGGACGACAATGTGTAGCCTGCATAATTACTTGTAAAAATCCCAGAGAGTGCTTTAAGTGCTATGAGGCAGTATATAAGCAGAACACATTGCTTTTCTGCTTTGCCTTTTTAATATGTGTTGTTTTAAAATGAGATCATTTTGATCTTGACTTTGCTTCATGAAAAGAATAGGACCATGGATCCATTATAGTGACATTAGCAGCTTAATGAACAGCAGTAGACACGGGCACAACTTGGCGAAATTGTCGTTTCCGTTTTCGGATATCGTTTCCGTTACGTAACGGAAACGGTAATAACAATTAAGCTGTCAGAACTCGAACTCGAACTGAAAAAAAGAAAAATTGGGTCTGATTTGTCATTGTCGTTCCTGGCATCGCGTGGCGATTGCATGATGCCAAGCGGCACAGAAAAAAAGTTTTAAAAATAAAAAAACCCGATTCCCGGCCAAAAAAGCAGGCGAAAATATGCCTGCCTAAGGGCACCTACCAGAGGGGTGGTTTCTGGGGGGGGGGTCCCCAGCCTTCCCCCCTCCTGTCCTGGGCTGCTGGTACCGGGCTGGGAGGGGGCATCCTCGGTGTCTCCATTTGCCATGCGGTGCGGGGGGATCCAAAATGGCGTCTGCAATTTTTTTTTTAAATTGTGGTCCAAAAAACCACCAAAGCACCACAGAAACATGCGAAAATTAGCTATTTTAAATGCTTGAATTTTTACAGTACCAGCAGTGGGTTTTTTATAGCAGTAAAAGGTCGCACTGATTTTATTTTATTTTATTTTTATTTTTATTTTTTTACACCTGCGCAATGATGGGCTGGCCATGGGATGGAACCATGCAAATTTTTGGACCCATTCTACCAATCGCATGGCCAGGTTTTGACTGACACTTCTGGATGTGTAAGAGGGCATAAAAAACGGAGGCACTCCCAGAAGAGCCGGGCTGCCAGGGACTGTCGGACCAGCGTTCCTGTGCCGGGAGACTCCAACAACATCTGCCACCCCCACGCCTTTTGGGTGAGAGCCAGAAGGGGCTGCTTGCAGCTTTTCCCTGTGGGTGCTATTTGGCTTTGGAGTCCCTGCTATCTCCTCAGGACCAGGACCCTGGGACTCGGCTGCCTGGACTCCCCACACCTCCCTGCTTAACACCTGCCACCTGGCCCAGGGAGGAAAGGGCTTGAAAAGGCCGGGCGGCCAGGGACTGTCAGACCAGCGTTCCTGTGCCGGGAGACTCCAACAACATCTGCTACCCCCACGCCTTTTGGGTGAGAGCCAGAAGGGGCTGCTTGCAGCTTTTCCTTGCAGGTGCTGTTTGGCCTTGGAGTCCCTGTTGCCATCAAGTATAAGATAGGACCCACAATAGAACTAAGGGAACAGGAAGGGGGGAGGGCAATGGATGGGGCAGCCATTGGAATTGTGCTGGGTAGGGGAAGGTATGGTGGTAGGAGTGGAACATGCCCGCCTAGGAGAAGAGAGTTTAGATACCTCTCATCTATCCCCTCTTCTGGTTCCACCCCTAGCCAGAAGGAATCAGGTGACCATATCAGCGAGCCCACAAGCCACACGGTGCTGTTGTTGAATGCCAGGTTGGTACAAAATAAGACCGCCCTCATCCATGATGTCATTCTGGATGAGGGTGCCGACTTGGCATGTATTACTGAGACCTGGGTGGGAGAGGAGGGTGGTGTTCCCCTCTCCCAGCTATGCCCACCTGGGTACTCGGTCCAGCACCAGTGTCGCTTGAAGGGTCGGGGAGGGGGAGTTGCTATAGTCTATCGGAGTTCTATCTCCTTGACCAGACTTCCTGTCCCCTTGGGAGGAGGCCTGGAGGGCCTGTACTGTGTGTTGGGCTCACGAGACAGACTGGGGATTCTGCTGGTGTACCGCCCACCCTGCTGCGTACCAACAGTCTCCCTGCCTGAGCTGACGGAGGTTGTCTCAGACCTGGTATTGCGGACCCCCAGGCTGTTGGTACTGGGGGACCTCAACATCCATGCTGAGGCAGCCTTGAATGGGGCAGCTCAGGACTTCATGGCCGCCATTACAACCATGGGGCTGTCTCAATATGTCAACGGCCCAACGCATGAGAAGGGCCATACTTTAGACCTGGTCTTCTCAACGGGATTGGAGGATGGTGGTCTGGATGTGGAGGGGTTGGTTCTAATTCCATTGTCATGGTCAGACCACTTTCTGGTCAAGTTTAGGCTATTAGCTTCTTCTACCCTCTGCAAGGGTGGGGGATCTATTCAGATGATCCGCCCTCGGAGACTAATGGATCCAGATGGTTTCCTGAAAGCTCTGGGGGATTATCCATCTGATATGGTCGGCACTCCTGTCGAAGCTCAGGTCACCCTGTGGAATAGGGAAATGTCCCGGGCGGTTGACACAATTGCACCTAAGCGCCCTCTCCCCTTACGCAGATCCCAGACAGCTCCTTGGTATACATCTGAGCCCCAGGCAATGAAGCAGGAGGGGAGACGGCTGGAGCGCAAGTGGAGAAAATATCACTGTGAGTCCGATCGAACACGGCTTAGAGCCCATTATTGGGCCTATTCCGTGGCGATACGGTTTGCGAAAAGGCAATATTTCACAAACCGTATTGCTTCTTCAGAGTGCCGTCCAGCAGAGCTGTTTCGGGTGGTCCGAGACCTTCTTCAACCGAGAAATACGATGGATGTTCTGGACCACTCAGCAGCCCGCTGTGACGAGTTTGCTGTCCACTTTGAGGAAAAAATTGCTCAGATTCGCAGGGAATTGGACTCCACTATTGGTGCAGAATCAAGGGATGTGTTCAGTGTGCCGTGCTTAGGTCTAGTATTATTGGATGAGTTTCAATTATTGAGACCTGAGGATGTGGACAGGGTGCTTGGATCTGTCCGTGCTACCACTACGCCACTCGACCCTTGCCCTTCTTGGCTAATTGAAAGATCTGCCAGGGGAGTTCGCACCTGGGTCCAGGAAGCTGTAAATGCCTCATTAAGAGAGGGAGTGGTCCCTGCTGCCTTAAAAGAGGCAGTAATTAGGCCACTCCTTAAAAAACCTAACCTGGACCCAGGGCTGGTGGTTAACTACCGTCCAGTAGCGAACCTCCCTTATTTGGGCAAGGTGTTGGAGCGGGTGGTGGCCGGGCAACTCCAAGCACTGCTGGATGAAACGGATTTTCTTGATCCATTTCAATCTGGTTTCAGGCCGGGTTTTGGTACAGAGACTGCCTTGGTCGCCCTGTATGATGACCTCTGCCGGGAGAGAGACAGGGGGAGTGCAACCCTGTTGATACTCCTGGACCTCTCAGCGGCTTTCGACACCATCGACCATGGTGTCCTTCTGGATAGGCTGGCCAGGTTGGGAGTCGGAGGCACCACTTTGTGGTGGTTCCATTCCTTCCTGGCTGACTGTTTCCAGAAGGTGGTGCTGGGGGACAGTTGCTCTGCCCCGTGGCATTTATGTCATGGGGTTCCTCAGGGCTCTATACTGTCTCCCATGCTGTTCAACATTTACATGGAACCACTGGGAGAGGTCATCAGGAGGTTTGGGCTGAGGACTCAGCAATATGCTGATGATACTCAGCTCTACCTCTCGTTTTCCACCAATCCAGGTGAGGCGGTTTCTGTGCTGAACTCGTGTCTGGGCCAGATAATGGACTGGATGAGGGTTAACAAATTGAAACTCAATCCAGACAAGACGGAAGTGCTGTTAGTGGGTGCTTCGCCAGACAGGTTAGAGGGCCACTTCCCTGTTCTGGACGGGGTTGCACTCCCCCTAAGGGACAGGGTCCGCAGCTTGGGGGTGCCCTGGACCCCGGTCTAACTCTGGAAGCCCAGGTGGACTCGGTGGCCAGGGGTGCCTTTCTCCAGCTGCGGAAAATATATCAGCTATGCCCCTACCTGGATGAACGGAGCCTCATAACAGTTACGCATGCACTGGTAACATCCCGTATTGTTACTGCAATGCGCTCTACATGGGGCTGCCTTTGAAGACGGTTCGGCGATTGCAACTGGTTCAGAATCGTGCGGCGCGGCTAGTAAGTGGTGGGACTGCTAGGGATCACATCAAGCCGATTCTACGTAGTCTACATTGGTTACCAGTTGCTGCCCGAGCCCAATTCAAAGTGCTTGTTTTGACATATAAAGCCCTAAATGGCTTAGGACCTGGATACCTGAAGGACCGCCTCCTTCCATATGAACCTACCCGGCAATTAAGATCAAGCCAGGGGGCCCTCCTGAAAGAGCCATCCCTCAAGGAGGTAAGAGGGATGGCTTGCAGACACAGGGCCTTCTCGGCAGCTGCCCCCAAGCTATGGAATGCCCTCCCAAGTGAGATCCGCCTGGCGCCAACACTGATGACATTTCGGCGCCAGGTAAAAACCTTCCTGTTCCAGAAGTTTTTTAATTGATACAATTTAGATTGTGGGTCTTCTGATGGCAATTTTAGTGTGATGTTTTAGTATAAGGTTTTTATTGTTGTTTTAATTATTTATTGTTGTATGATGTTTTTAACTGTTTTAATTCCTTGATTGTAAGCCGCCCAGAGACCTTTGGGTAGTGGGCGGCATATAAGTTGTAAAAATAAATAAATAAATAAATAAAAGAGTCGCAGTCCGGGCTTGGATATGGGTGGAAGAGGGCTGTGTGTAGCTGGCTGCTGTGCTAGACTAGTTTCGATTTCGCGGAGCCTTTAGATTTCAGTTAGGCAGGCAGGGAGGGAATTGATTCAATTGAATTTTTAGGAAATAATAATAATTCCTTTCATTCTCTGTCTGCTGTGGGGAATAGCAACACAGTTTATTCTTTTTTTATTCTCCTGCAGTTTGTTAGGATTTCTTTTCTGATAGTGCTTCAAAGGGGGGGAGGTTCGAGTGGGAGGGGAGGTGTGGATTTATTTTAAAAATTTCATTTACTTGGTGGCAACTGGCAAGCCAAGGTCCTTTCATACCCTGCCTGCAGCTCTGCTGTGGGTGCACTGCCCACTTTGTTTGCAAAAATTGCAATTGCTTTATTCGATGCAGTCTTGTGCAGCAAGTCAGTTTAAAGTGTTTTCCGCCTGCTCTGGGTCATTGCGGGACCCGCGCCTGCCACCCGCGTGCCCGCGTGCCCGCCTCTCCCCCCTGCCGCTGCCGCCGCCCGCCCATGCCCCCCCGCCACCCCTCCCGCCGCCTAGGGCGCAAAAACACCTAGTGCCGGCAGGACGCCACTCGCTGGGACGTCAAATCGCAAGAAATCGACAAACGACAAACGACATGACGAAATGACAAATTTTTTAAAAATTTCGCGAAAAACGGAAATGACCCGAAACGGACCTGTCCCGAAAAACAACAACTCAAAAATTTTTTTTTCTGGTCGTGCCCATCTCTAAACAGCAGCATTAATTGATTGTCCTGCCGCATAATCATCTCCTCAGGAATGTTTCCAAATGAACTCGACAAATAAACTTTAGAAGTCTTCTGTGGCTCATACTTTATGTTTACTCTCAGAAAGGAAGTCTGTCCAGAAGTTTCAAATTCTTTGCTTATCCATGGGATTACTCTGCCACATGGGTGACCAACCAGCAGAAGCAGGCAACCCAAATACAGATGGAGGTGGATTATAAGCATGTTTCATGCTTCCAGATTAGTCTAAAATAGGGATAGGCGCCTTATGAAAAATGGAATGCTATTTCGTCATTTTGTTAGCTTACAAATCATTCCACAATCTAACGAAACGACAGGCAGTGTTTCATTTCGGATAGTAATAAAACAGTTGTTTTTTTCCCTGCTTTAAAATGAAAAAAATTGTTACTATCTAAAATGGATCCCCTGGGTCCAAAAGGCACCAAATTTTATTGGTAGCTAGTGTAACTAATTACTCCCTGCCGCTTGGCTTCTGATTCCAGTTAGAAAAAAGCTTCCTAGGTGCACCCCCTTTGAAGCTTAATTACTCAGCAGCCCGCTTACCCCAAACCTTTTTAAACGGGGGGGGGGGCTTACCTAAAATTGCTTGCTATCCTGGGTCCTTTAGTTCATTTTCATTTTGTTTCTTTAGTACCAAAACTACAGGTACTTTAAAATTTCATTAGTAATGAAATGAAACAAAACAAAAAAATTTCATTTCATGCCCATCCTTAGTCTAGAACACTCATTTTAGTCCTGCTGGACACATCTCTCCTCTCCAAACCAATGTATTTCCTTAGCTGTTCCCATTCTTTTGCAATTCTAATCTACAAAGAGGTGGGGGGTCAAAAAACTTAGGACAAAGTCAGAGACACATAAAGCCTTTATATATATATAATGGCTTTGCTGTCTGTTGTAGTGCCTTTGCTTGTTCTCCCCACATTATAATTCCATTCACTTGAATATATTCTAGGGCATAATACACACAACTATGGGGGGGACAGCCCCTACAATTTTACGTACATAACAACATGGGATTTAAAAAATCATACTCAACAGTAAATGTTCTCTTTGTGGATTCTGAAATCACAGGCTATGATTTTGGAATAATAGGAATTACAATATAAGAGCCGAGACTGAAATTAGCCAAAGTAGTAGAATATAATGAATATATCTGTGGGAAACAAATGTCTTCCTTTCACAGTTGTGCATGTGCAGTGCTTAATTTGTAACTGACTGTACTCTTGCACAGCAGAAATTGGTACCTGTATTGAACCCAATCCTGTGGGGGCAGCCTAGCATACAGTTTCATCATGCTACATTTATTCACAAACTATGTTCCAAAGCACTGAGATTATGCAGAGGGATTGCC
Organism: Phrynocephalus guinanensis; assembly: GCA_037367245.1. NCBI lineage: Eukaryota > Metazoa > Chordata > Lepidosauria > Squamata > Agamidae > Phrynocephalus > Phrynocephalus guinanensis. The sequence goes on from CM074733.1 coordinate 124,980,708, forward strand.
TCACATTCATCCATGCAACTGCCCATGTATCACTACTAGACAGAGCAATCATGAGGAGGAGAGGCAGAGAGGGGAAACATTTATCTCCTTTTGGACTGCAGCTCCCAGAAATCCACAGCCAACATGGCCACTGAGTCCACCTGGCCAAGCTCAATATGGGATGCTCTTTCCATGAAGTTCCAACTCCAGTGGCTAGAGATTTCAAGACCTGATAAACTTGAAGCCAGTGAGGCTCAAGGGAAGAAGAAAAGTGACATTTTCATCATCCTTCCCCCTGCCATTTCACAAAATGAATTCCCTTCTGTGGAAGGGAAAGAATTCATCAATGCTACTTCTTGAGTTGGTCTAAATGTGTAGACCAAACAGGATACCTGTCAGGAAAAAGAGAAAATTATTTAATGGCTGAATGTGATGGTCATAGAAGGACCTTTTTGCATCTCCCATAATTTTCAAATTAGCTTGCTTTATATAATAAGTGGTCTTCAGGGCATGACATCTTCTTTTGCAGGTCTGATTTCTGGTACACGAAGAAGGACCTCAGTCCTCTTTGCAGTTTGCCAGCAGAATATCAGTTCTAATTGAATTGGGTTCAAGCAGCAACTGGTAACCAACGTAGCTTGCACAGAATCAGTGTGATATGGTCTCTGGTGGCCCTGCCACTCACTAGCCATGCTGCACGATTCTAAACATGTGACTGTTTGGCTCTGTACAGTATCTGATTTTTCTGGGTGGATTGTGTCTGTAGGTTTGGAGCAGCCTACGAATGTGTTACTCAGCAGCATCTCCCAGGATATTTCCCCCCCTCTTCTGATGTTAGAGTTCTAGTATCAGAGAAGGATCCACCATTATGTCCCTGAGGAAAGTGGAAGAGGGGTACAGGATCACATCTCTATCTCTCTATGTCCATAAGTCAAGGTCAGATTTTCTTCCCTTTCCACCTCCAGACTGTGTGTCATTTAAGAAGTCCTTCAGGAACATCTTTCGGAAGTCATAATGAAACAAAGAGCTATCAAGTATTCGTGACCTGTTTATAGAATCCTGTTCTCATCTTCTTTTATGCCTTCATTATGATGGCAATTCAGAAACAGAGAGGAAAGGACAGCAACTGATGGGACCACCATGGTCACACTAGTCATTGCTGCTGTAAACTGGTTTGGGGTTATCTATTTCTTACTGCAAATCTACAGATTACTGATTTCTTCTACTTCAGGTTCGGGATTTCAGGGATGGGGGCTTTTTCTCCTGGAGCTTGTTTTCCAAGATGGCGGCGCGTTCACACGCAGCGGCTCTGTGCTCTTCATTCCACTTTGTATGGTTGCTTTTTTGTGTGTTTTTAGCTGATTGGTATGCATCCTGTTGGGCAATTAATATTTATAACCAACATGAACTCTTAAAGATTGGACTGAGAAGTGAGCAAGCAGTCACAGCTGAGTTTCTTCATCGTCATAGTATACCGGCTGATATTGCAAGAGCTCCTGGCTCTCCATGGATTGTAGCACCTGCTGGGTGGAGGAGGAGACGAAGGAGAAGGCGGGAAAGAAAGCAGAAGAGAGGCTGCAGAGCTGGTGTTTTGGTGAGATTGCATAACCATTCAAGAAAGCTGCCGCTCCCAAGTATTTTTCTTGCCAATGTGAGATCCCTCGTTAACAAAATCGATGAACTGAGATTACAGGCCAGTACAAGCAGGATGGTCAAAGACAGCTGTCTTTTGCTGATAACAGAAACGTGGCTCGGCCCAGCTGTCCCAGACGAAAGTATTTGTTTGACGGGCTTTACAACACATCGCTCCGATAGAAACAGAGACTGTGGGAAGAGCAGAGGAGGAGGAGTATGTATGTATGTTAAAAACAGTTGGTGCACGAATGCTAAAATCATAGACAGTCATTGCTCCAGGGAATTGGAGTATATGATGGTCAGATGCAGACCAATATATCTTCCCAGAGAGTTTACTGTTGTCTTAATCATGGTTGTTTACATTCCACCGGACGCCAACGCTGATTTAGCTCTGGGTTATTTGGGTGACGCGGTCAGCAGGCAGCAAGATAAGTTTCCAGATGCTGTGCTTATTATTGCGGGGGACTTTAATCATGTTGATTTGAGGACAACTCTCCCTAAATTCTATCAGCATGTGAACTGTGCCACCAGAGGAACAAACATATTGGATAAGGTCTATTCCAATATAAGGAATGGCTACAGGGCCCTGCAGTTTCCACACTTGGGTCTATCAGATCATTTGTCCCTGATTTTAGCACCAGCTTATATCTCTTTAAGGAAACAAACTGCAATTGTAACAAAGACTGTGAAACACTGGCCTGAGGGAGCCTCACTGCAGCTGCAGGACTGCTTTGAAGAAACAAATTGGGATGTTTTTGATAACTCAGACCTTGAGGAGTATACTGCAGGAATTCTGGGTTATATTAAATTCTGTATAGATACTGTTACTGTAGATAAACGTGTCCGAATCTATCCAAATCAGAAACCATGGATGACCAAAGAGGTGAGGTGCCTTTTGCATGACAGGAATAAGGCTTTCAAGTCTGGTGATGTGATCAGGTATAGCATTGCTAGAGCAGATTTGAGGAGAGGCATTAAAAAAGCAAAGGTGGATTATAAGAAGAAGATTGAGGCTTGTTTTTACAGTAATAATAATGTGAGGCAAATGTGGCAAGGGGTTCAGCAAATCACTAGTTATAGATCTAATTATGCTGCCCCTTCTGCTGGAAATGCTTCTTTGGCTGAAGAACTGAACAATTTTTTTGCTAGGTTTGAGACAGAACAAACAGAGGTATTTACATCACAGCCATCAGCACAGTTTAGCCCCTTCCTTCTTGTTGAAAGGTGGGAAGTGAGAAACATCTTGTGAACTGTGAACCCAAGGAAAGCTGCAGGACCTGATGGCATTTCTGGTTGGGTGATTAGGGAGTGCGCAGACCAGTTGGCTGGAGTTTTTACTGAAATTTTTAACCGGTCTCTAGCCCAGTCAACTATTCCATCTTGTCTGAAGGCCTCCATTATTGTTCCACTGACAAAGAAGCCATCTATTAACAGCTTAAATGATTATAGACCTGTGGCACTTACCTCCATTGTAATGAAGTCTCTGGAACGATTAGTCCACCAGCATATCATCTCTTGCCTCCCAGGCACATTTGATAAATATCAGTTTGCTTACAGAGCAAATAGATCCACGGAAGATGCTATAGATATCACCTTGCACACTGCTCTTACCCATTTGGAACTGCGGGGGACCTATGTAAGGATGCTCTTTGTGGACTTTAGCTCTGCTTTCAATACAATTATACCTCACAAGCTGATATCTAAACTTAAGGACCTTGGTTTTTGTCATTCCATCTGTGCCTGGATCATGGATTTCTTATCAAATCGCTCACAGAGGGTCAGATTAGGTGACTACATGTCGTCAGCCCTCACTCTCAACATGGGTACTCCACAGGGCTGTGTGTTGAGCCCACTATTGTTTAGTATTTACACCTCTGACTGCACTCATACTCATCCTGAAAATAAAATCATCAAGTTTGCCGATGACACAACAGTAGTGGGACTCATCTCTGGTGGAGACGAGTCAGCCTACCGAGAGGAGGTGCATCGGCTGCTACGGTGGTGCAGAACCAACAATCTGATAATAAATATCAACAAGACCAAAGAACTTATAGTGGACTATCGAAAAAGGAAATCAGACACTCAGCCCCTGATTATTGATGGAGTTTGTGTAGAGCGGGTGATGGACAGTAGGTTCTTAGGAGTTATTCTACAGGAGGATTTGACCTGGAGTGCCAACACTGAAGCACTGGTTAAGAAGGCCCAACAGAGATTATATCTTCTGAGACTTCTCAGGAGGGAACAACTGTCTAAGAAACTGTTGGTAACCTTCTACCGGGGCTTTATAGAAAGCACTATCACATACTGCCTCTGTGTCTGGTTTTCCAGTTGCACAGTGGCAGATAGAAGGGCACTCCAGAGGGTCATAAACACTGCTGAGAGGATAGTGGGCTGTCCTCTTCCTCCTTTGGAAGAATTATACAACTCCAGATGCTCAAGGAAGACATCTAGAATTTTGAGAGACCCTTCGCATCCTGGCTACCAATTTTTTGAACTGTTGCCGTCTGGCAGGAGATACAGGACTCTTAGGTCAAGGACAAATAGACTAAAGAACAGTTTTTATCACAGAGCGGTATCCAAGCTAAATGCGACAGTTTTAGCACTATCTTAATCAGTTTTAAGTAGTGTTTTAAATTTTGTAAGCAATTTTAAGAGTTTTTAATATTTTGTATGGTGTTTTATATGTTTTATGTGTTTTGTATGCTTAGAGTGTGTAGTGGAACAGCACTCTAATTTCATTGTGCATATTTTGCATATGCATAATGACAATAAAACTCTATTCTATTTATCACTGTTGAGTCTTCACACACTTGAACCATCTTTAACACCCTTTAAGCATTCAATGCCACGTTTCCCCCCCCCTCAATGCCCCTCCCAACAAATTGCTGTACATCAGAACTGTAATTAGACTTATATGTGTCTAATTCTGATGCTTTACATCAGAACTGTAATTAGACCTTTTAGTTGGATTGGTTCAGGTTTTAACTGGTTGGTTAGTTGTTGTTGCTATTAATTTGAGTTAAGCCACTAGGGACAGTTCTGTGGTGGAAAACAGGTGGGCTGTATATTTTGAATAAGCCTAGGTTTGGACCAAGGAACCCTATAGACTGTTTGCCCACAAGACCCCTCTTGCCCATTAAGTCCTCTAATAAAACTCTGTGTTTGTAACTGGAAGAGATGAAATTGCTATGTCTCGAAACAGACTCCATCTTCATGAACCAGCAGCTCATGGGCAACTCATCACCTTTGGTTATTCTCAGTTGTGGCACATTTTCATCCATAGCCCAGTTCTGGCCTGCAAGGAAAACACTTCCCTTCTGACACTGCTATTATTAAGAGCAGGTGTTGGAGAGGAGGAGCTAGGATTGCAGCTTCTGTGCTCGTAACTGTAGCAAAGAAGCAGAAATTATAATCAGGGTCACTGGGGTGTTGGAACTATACTTTCTGCTTTCTCAGCAGCTACAGACCGACAGCTATATCCATAAAAGCCATTGGCTTCAGCAACCTCCCAGCCTAGCAATTTTCCTCAGGATACAGCAGTAGATCAAGAATGAGCTTGAGCAGAATCACTAAAATAAGTCATGATGCTCAAGATTAGAATGAGAGAATAGTTGGAAATGGGAAAAGTGTGCATGATTGCTGGTATAGGAAGGAGGAAGAAGGTCACAGTGACAGAACATGGTAAACCCCCAAGGGAGAAAAAACAGCTTAAGAGTTAATTTGGACCTTATTTTTTTTGGCAGAATAGCCAGCAGGATCAAAGCTAATATACTATATGCTATAGAGTCTTCTGGGTGGAAATGTGGCCCTACGCGTGAGGTAAGTTGGTAGCTAAAGATGGCTGGCTACCTTTTATCTGAGCTTCCTGAGGTAAAAAGGCCAGTTCTGGTCAACATCCCACCCACCCCCTTTCACCACCAAAGAAGGCCTGCTTCACCAAACCTTTACTTTGTCACCTGTGCCTTTGAGGCACTCATGCTAACAAAAGGTGCACTTTTTATAAATAAATGTAAATTGTCCTCTAAAGTGCTCTCCATCTTCTCCTCCTTTCAAAGGTGAGGGTGAAGTGTGTTTCCATTTTCATTATTGCAGTGCTTGTTGTCAGAGTGTGATGGTTTGAAGTCTCCATTAGAAAGCCATAAGGACTCGGTCCTTGCCAGCTCTGGTCCTTGACTTTCCCTGTCCTCTTATTATTAATGTAATGGAGAGGTGAAAAGCTCTGAAACAAATACCTCTAAACTTTTTTTAAAAGGGGGCGTGGGGGAGGAATGAGAGATTTTGTTGTCATGAAATTATTTTGACTATATGCCTCTTCTGAAAAATACACACCCGCAATACCTTGTGCCCCTCTTGACCTCGTGTTGAAAGTTGTTAATTTCAATGCAATTGTGAAGGTTGAAATAAAATTAAAAATGAAAGAGAGTTTGGATTTTTGATCTTTACATTGAAGCCCATGGCAGCAAAGTATCATCTGCCAACTCCCCTTTGCTTGATTTTTTTTGTGTATGTGTGTGTTTGGTTTTTATTTTTAAAATCTGTCTTGCTGCAGATGACACAGCAGAAAGGAAAATGTGTTGGTATCATGCCATTTTTAAAATATCCCCCCAGCAATTGCTGAGGTGACAAGACTTTTTCCGTCACTTCCCTTTCTCTGCTAGTATGAAACTTGCACCCTCACTCTTTCTGAGAGTATTCTGATCCCGGAATGCTTAGCTGTGCCACTTCTCCTAAAACATTAGCATCTCCCTGATAAATGGCCCATAAAAAAACACTGAGATCAGAAGCAATCTGGGGAGTGGGGTGGGGTTAGACTCCCAAGCATATCTTCCTAGTTTCAGTTTGCTTTTCCCTTCCCCCTTCCACCTCATGCCAACAATGCCTAATTGCTAGATGTGTTTGATTTTTATTCTTTCTTTTCAACCTGGAAAAATGTATTGTTTTTTCGCTGCAAGTCACAGAATCCACAAGGTATGTCTGACTTTGTCCATGTGATGGAGCATCTTACCATTTGCAAGACACTTCACAACCACATGCATGTGTGCATACTCATAGAAATGTATGGATGCTCAGGCCAGAGCCACAAAAATGTTCTAATGAGCAGAAGTGCCTCATTAGTGCATACTTTCAAAGTTTAGTGACCAAATTCTTTAAAGAAGGATTCAAAAGGCAGATAGGCATGAACCACAGTTTGGTCTGGTTTAGCATGGGTGCTGCATGCTTCCCTCTCTTATCTCCTCTGGACCATCACCCACTCACCAACAGCAGTGTGCTGTCCTACTCTGCCTCCTCCAGGTGATTGTCCTCATAGAGGAAGTGCTGTGAGGTGAGTGGGCAAGCACCAGAGGAGGTGGAGAAGGGAAGCATGAAGCACCCACAGAACATGGACCACCTGTAGGGCCACCACACCAAACCAGGCTGAACTGCTGAAGCACATTTTGTGCTCACTTCTAATCAGAAATATGAAATAGTTTATATACTATTCCCAAGGAGAAACAGAGGCAGATATGTTCTATGGTTCTACAACCCCTAGTCAAATGTAAAGGCAAGTAGAATTAACGCCTCAGTTTACCTCTCTTTAACTTTTCCATCTTCATCCATTCAGAATGGATTTCTCTGTCTCTAAATTTAAAAAGATACTATATCCATTAGTCAGTTTTCCGATTGGGGTGATAAACCTCCAAAATTTTGGGGAAATTAAAGCGAGTGTCGAAACAGGTGTTATGGCAGGCCTGTCATCAGAGTTCCTTGAGCATGGTGAATTCATTATCATACTGAGCAGTTGGAGGATGAGCATGGACCTCAGTGAATGTGGAAAAATAACTGTTTTGAATGACTGTCTTTAGCAGAAAAACATTTTATCCTTTATTAATGGTAAGACAGCATCTCATCTAGTTCAGTCGAGGTTCCTCCTTGATCCGAAAAGCAGGTCGTGTCTGAAGAAGTCCAAAGCAAAACAAACCCCATATATGCAAAGTGGGTAGCAAAACATATTCACTGTCACATGAACTTCTCTTATTAGTGGATGTTTACTCGGTGTGGCTATTTCAATTTACACTTCTATGCACATTTACTGGGAACAAGTCCTATTGAACTCTCCAGGACTTACTTGGAAGATGTATATAAGTGCAGTCGAAATTCCTGTTAAGGCTAACAAAAGTGAATTCAGATGAAGACTAGGGAAAAGCAATGGCCACAACTGAAACTAAAGAGGGCAGACAGAGAGGAGGAAAAAGAAAAGCTCCTTTGAATAACTTGCATCATCCTTCCATAATCGTATTTAAAGCACTGGCCTATACAACATTAACACAATGGCCTATTTCTGTTTCATAAACCAACTGGATTAAGCCTTTGTTGAGAAAGAGAGGGAAAAATCTCTGTCAGGTTTAAGTTACCTGTTCTCTTTAGGGGTGAAAAGCAGAAAATCAAATTAGAGTTCAACTGATATCTTCAGGTGTGGCAATTAAAATGTACCCAAGATTAACCCTTCTAACAACCAGAGGGCTTGCTGTGTTAACTCATAAGTATTTTAAAATGGGTTACCCAACTTTTAAAATGCCACAAATTAGGAGTAGTGTTGAAGATCTAGGAAAGGAGAAATTAAATTTCAAACAAACAGTTTGGGAAATGAACTGGTGAAAACACGCCTCCCAAGGATTTCAGGGCTGTAGAATAATGGCTTTGGAAAAGGCCTATAGGGCAGTGAAGGCGAACCTTTTAGAGACCGAGTGCCCAAACTGCGATTCAGAACCCACTATTTTTTTGCAAAGTGCCAATACAGCAGTTTATCCTGAATACAGGTGGCTGTGAAGGGGAGATGTTGGGTGCCCACAGAAAGGGCTCTGAGTGCCACCTTTGGCACCCATGCCATAGGTTCACCAACACTGCTATAGGGCCACTTTATCCAACCCCATACTCAATGCAGGACTCCAAATCAAAGTATACCTGATTGAAATAAAGGGGATTGAAAAGAAAATAGCCAATGTTACAATACAATTGTACAAAAAGAATGGTAGGGCCACACCTGGGGTATTGTAGACACATCTCGAAACTAGAAAATGGAATGGGAAAAGGTGCAGAAGAGAGCAACTAAAATGATTATTGGGCTAACATACCTCCCTTATGAGGAAAGGCTACAGTGTTTGGCGCTCTTTAGTCTGGAAAAAGGGTACATGAAGGGGAACATGATTGAGACATGCAAATTATTCAGCGGATGAATAAAGTGGATAGAGAGAAGCTCTTTTTCCTCTCATGCAATATCAGAACCAGGGACCATCCACTCAAATTGCAGGCTGGGAGAGTGAGAAACAGACAAATGAAAACATGTCTTTACTCAGAGTATTATTGTTCTATGGAACTCCTTGTTGCAGGATTTGGTGATGGCATCTGGCCTAGATGACTTGAAAAGAGGATTGGACAGATTTCTAGAAGAAAAATCCATCACAGTTTACAAGCCATGATGGAGTCACATGTTATCTCCAGGCTTAAAAGGAGGGTACCCCAAAATGCCAGACATAGAGGAGTAGTCTCAGGGGATCAGCATCTAGTTGTCTCAGGTGCTCCAAGAGGAATCTAGTGGGGGTACTGTAAGATACAGGAATTAGTCTTATGAACCCTTGGCCTGATCAAGCAGAGCTCTTCTTATTTTCTCATAAGAAATGGTTGTCTCATTTTCTCATGAATGCCTCTAGCACTGGAGCATTCACTACCTACAGAGGTAAATGGTTCCATCGCTGTACAACTATAACAGCTAAGATGATTTTCCTGATACATGTCCTGCATTATGGTATGACTGAGAACAGATCCTGCCCCTCTTCTTATGACAAGTTTTTGAACAGAACTCTCATACTAGTTCTCAGTCATCTTTTATCAAGGCTAAATATACCCAGTTCTTTCAGGTTTTCCTCATACAGATTGGTTTCTAGTCCCCAAAGTATCATAGTTGCCCTTCTTTGAACTTGTTCAAGTTTTTTGGCATCCTTCTTTAAGTGTGGTCACCAGAACTGGACATCTGTCAGGATTTCTGAACCAACCTGATTCCGCAAGTATCTTAAAATGGAAACACCTGTGTGGCATAATAGAGCAGCGTATAGGACTAGGGAGAATGAGGCCCTAGTTGTCACCAATCCTTGAAACCCAACAGGTAACCCTGGGACAGCCAGTCTACCTCAACTTGTTCTGCTTCACAAGGATGTTGAGAAGATAATGGAAAGAAGAGAGAGAACTATGTAATGTATATCTCCTTTAGCATCCTGGAGAAAGGATGGGATATATATTTGACCAATGGCCCCCTCCCTAGACTGGGGGGAGTCTCCCTCTGGGTGTGGTCCTGGATACAGCCCTCTCCCTGGAAGCCCAGGTGATGGCAGTCTCCAGGGTTGCTTTTATCCACCTCCGCAGGATCACCCAGATCCGACAGTACCTTGATGAGTCCTCCCTGAGGACAGTCGTGCAGGCCCTTGTGATTTCGAGGATCAACTATTGCAATGCCCTCTACGTGGGGTTGCCCTTGACCCTTGTCCGGAGGCTCCAATGGGTGCAGAATGCTCGTAGATTTGAGCACATCACCCCAGTTCTGGCTCGCCTGCATTGGCTACCTGTTGCCCGCTGGATAAGGTTCAAGGTCTTGGTTTGGATTTTCAAAGCCCTCCACGGCTTGGGACCAGAGTACCTGTCAGAGCGTATCTCTCAGAGGTCAACCGGGACCAGGCCCACGAGGATGGCACACTTAGGGTGCCCACACCCAGAGAGGCATGGAAATCGCTTACACATAACCGCGCCTTCTCTGTGATGAGCCCTATGCTGTGGAATCAGCTCCCTAGTGAGTTGCGCCTAGCAGCGTCCCTGCTCGCCTTTTAAAAAAAGCCTTGAAGACACATCTTTTCAAGGAGGCATTTGGCGACCTTTCTACTTAATTTTATTTTAATTTCCTTTTTTCCCCCTGCCACCCGCGTCATCTTCTGTGGAGGGTATTGTACCCCCCTCTTTTAACTGGTAGTTTGCCTGTGATTTTTTGTTCGCTCGCTGTTGTTTGTTTTTAATTGTAAACCATCCAGAGTTCCGCTTTGGATGATGGGCGATATACAAATGTAATAAATAAATAAATAAATAAATAAATAAATAAATAAATAAATAAATAATATCTATACAATGACAATTTCTAGTGCTAAATAAGTTAATAAAGGCAGTAGTGATATTTTTTTAAAGATGCAAACAACAGTTGCATCATTATCATTAGCAACTGAAAGTTGTCTTGATAGTATATATGTTAATATGGGTTGGGACAAAATTCAGGTTAGGAAGTAGGTTATGTTTTAGCAAAAGCAAGGCACATGTAAATCTTACTAATTTGACCCAGTATAAACCTTTCCAGCAGGAAAGATACAGTGCAGTTCTATGTACCTCTTCTTAGCAGTAAGCACAAGTACAGAAACCATCTATTTGGTTTCATTCTTTTCACAGTGGCCTCCAAGACCAGGTGTGTCTTTTTTTTAACCAGTTAGCCTGGGATGCCTGTAATTCTCTCAACTTCCAATGTCTGCTCTGTCTATTGGGTCGCGAAGCTCATTGTTGAACTACTGAATTTATTCATGTTTTCTTTTCATAAAAATGATAATAGAGAGATAGAGATAGATAATAAAGATAATAAAATGTTTATTGTGGGTTTGCACTGAGGCATAGTTTTTGACAGAAAGCAAAATGTGCTTAAAACACTCTCTTGGCTGGTTTACAACATAACTTAGAGAAACACTTTGCCTCTGCATCCTCACAAGCTGTCTACTCAATCTAACAACTTCAGAAGTGTGGACGACAAGCTGGAGGTGGCTTCCTGAACCCCTTGGGATTGAACATAGGTTGTGAGCCGAGTCTTGGCAGCAGTGCTGCCGTTGAACTACTGTGCCCTAGGGCTCCTGCCAACAATTGTCTCCACTGTGAACCTTTGAGCAATGGATGTGAAAGTGTGTGCTTGCATGTGTACTCTAACAATGGTACAAGGAGCTACTTTGTGTATTGTTATGCACAGAGAGGATTTGGTCACGTACCTCTACTACCATTTCTAAGCCATTGCGTACATTGAGCCCCTGGAATGCCTGCTGACAATACCTGGCATTGAATTGTTTTCAAATTTCCTATCGAGAACTTATTTTCCACTTTCATTCCGTGAAGTCATTAAGTTCACAGAAAAGTGCCACTTTCATTTCTGCACTGACGAAATTACGGGATTTTCCCTTCCATTCAGCTCTTCTCCATTTAATTTCAACCCTAATTCCACTGCAAGTTTTTGTTCCTCTCTGAGTACTTATGGATTTAAAAGGGGTTGTTTTTTAGCAGTCAAAACAAAACAAAAAAGGCCTGCAACACTAGTATATTTCCTGGAATAAAAGGAATTTGATACCATTGAAGAGAAGGAGGGGAACAATTCATGTTATTGTTCACCAGTTTGAATTGAAATATTTTGTAGGAATTCTGTGAACGTGCAATACATTGTACCAGGGGTGAGTTTTTATATACATTTTCCATTTGTCTGGCACTTTAATCTAGCCCTTAATAATTATAGCAATGTATTAGGGTCAGTGGAGGTATAACCATAGTGAAAGTCAATTGCAGTTGTTTTGCGACACTGCATCAGGGTCCAGCAGTGGATTATCATTTTTTTCATGGTGCCCATCTGAGTCTCACTATTTTAGGCACACAGCACTGTACTCTTGAATGGTTTACCAGCCCCTTCTTCATGAATTGAACACTGCCCCTGCCTCCCCAGCAGCCATGTACTCTAACCCTGCAATCCATCCAGTCAATGAGCTGTCGGGAGACCAGGTGTTCATTGTTCATGGCTGCTGAATTCTAATACAATCCTTGCCAGGTTTGGCAAGAGACCTTCCGATCAGGATCACCAGAGAAATACAAGGGTGCGGGATCAGGATTACGTCCTAGGAGGTATGTGCATGTGGGGATGGGATCACAGGAAAGCAAAGGACTTGCAGGACTAGAATAGCTGTCTGAGGAATAGGAATCCAATAAGGAATACCACACCCCCACCTCCACCCAAGGGCTATGTATCTGACCAAGAAGAATGTTATTTTTCATCTCTGGGATGCAAGGGAAGTTAAACAACCCTGGAGGCAGGTAGGGCAGTGTTGGTGTTAGGCATGATGCCTTTTCTGTTGCCCTGGAACCTGCACTTTTTATTTATTTATTTATTTATTTATTTATTTATTTATTTATTTATTTATTTATTTATTTATTTATTTTTGCATTTATATACCGCTCCCATTTCCCAAGGGGAACTCTGGGTGGTTCACAGAAAAGGTTAAAAACAAGACTTCAATTTTAAAAAAAATGTAAAAGTTGCTAGGTAAGAGGCGGAAGACTAAGGAATGGTAATTTAAAAAAAAAAAAACCCTTGGTACAGCCCTAGCAATTGCCGAAGGCATCCCTGAATAGCCAGGTCTTAGCTGCTTTTCTGAAGGATGCGATTGAAGGAGCCAGGTGTATCTCGCTCGGCAATGAGTTCCAAAGTGCTGGGCCGGCCACCGAGAAGGCCCGTTTGCGAGTGGCCACCCTACTGGCCTCCTTAGGGGTGGCAATCCAGAGCGAGAGAGCCATAGAGGATTGGGTGGGTCGGGCCAGCTCTGATCGTAGGGAAAGGTTCACTGTCATCTGTCTTTGCAGCTTCCCTGAATTTTCCTTGAGACCTCTGGCCTGCCATCATTATTAGGTCCAACTGAGGTTATGTCAAGATGGGGTCAAATGAGTAACCAGGTGTCCCCAGTGCTTACCCCCCCATTCTTTTATTACCAGAATGAGTTTGATCCTCTCTGATGGCCATGTGGCCAGGATATCATGTCACCAAAGGAATCAGTTGGGGCAAATGTTATTCATGAGTGCCAAGCATCCCAGTGCCCAACACTGGCTCATGGTCCCGTTGGTTGAACAGGGCTGCCCATGTTGCTCCACATTGCCACGCTATGAAGATGTTCAGCTGGAAGCATCCACACTGTTTTCCACCAGCCTGTCTCTTGGAACTATATACTTCACATCAGAGATTCTAACACAGAAACTAGATCCAGTGGCAGACCCTGGTGCCACCTCTGTACCCATACCTTCACCAGGAGGATCAAAAATCTAAAAAAGTAGTTTACAATGTCAGGTATCCATACACCAGCTGAGAGTAAGGTTCAAGTGTTGAGTTTATCTTCAATTCTTCATTCTGCCCTCTGCTTCATATAGATATCCTAAAACCATCATTTCTGTAAACTATGTCCTGAAAGCATCATCTCTGTGTTTCTGCAAAGCACCCCCACCTCTGCAGACATGGGCTTCTAAAGCGAATGGCAACAGGATGTGTCCAAACCACAAAAAGTGTATAGCAAATGTCAAACTGCATGCTAGGACATCTCAGTTCTTAAAATATCTTGTTTGCACCTTTGTATCCAGCTTTTGAAACTCACTGTTAAGACAGAGAGAACAATACATTGCGAAATTAATGACCTTTTAATCTTGCTAATGCAGATGGGAAAGTATCACTGATCTTTAAGTTTGGTTGTGTTACAGAAAATGAACATATATGTAATGAAGTCACATGCTTTCCACTGCGGCAAAATGTAACCAATCCTGAGTTTGTTCTTTATCTTTTTCTGTACGCTGAAGAATATTTAAGACTGGACATTCCATACAGGAAGTTGTCCCTGTGTTCAGGCACCCCTTGTGCACAAGGTATTAGGAAAGGATCCTCTGGAAATAAAACTACATTCCCAGGAGTCCGGTTTGTCTGTCATCCATTTTATAGTGATTCTCATTGAGGATCAGCCACATTCAAATGTGTGGTGACAGATTTTGGGGGCTCGTCCGGGATCACTGACTTCAGCTGTTGATGACTTCCAGCTTGTGGGTTCAGAGCCGACGGTGAGATGGCACGTGGTGACAGTCAGCCGGCACTGTGAACTTTTACAGGATTCTCACCTTGTGTCATCTGTGGAACCGGAACTCTTTCCCAACTGGTTGTCCTCCTGAACTCCTGGGACGATCATGGTGCCTGAAGGGACTGAAGTGGTGCCGGTCCTGGCTGCGTGATCCGGTGAGTAGTGTTGTCTGGAAATACTGCAGTTTGAGTATTTACATGTGGACTTAATAGTGCGCCATAGAAGGGTGACGACCTGGCGCTGTCCCAAGCCTGGTGATAATGGTACAAGGGCCCCAGTAACGACACCATTGGAAATCGTCCTTAGGTGTTGGGAAGAGTGAGCAAAAAGAGTTTTGGGAAAGGATCCTTTAAGATTCTCTGAAGAACACCAGGTGCACTTAATATCATGAGCTCTGATCTGTATCTGTTATATGAATGAAGGTGTGTGTGTGTGTGTGTGTGTGAATGTGAGTTGAAATGAGTGAGAGAACTGTTTGAATTGTCCAGTTTGTTCTGTGAATTGTTCTATTTGTTATTGTGGGAGTTCGTATATGTGCATTGAAATTTTTAGTTAGGTGAGATTAATTGAAAATATTGCACAGAAATCTGATCCCAGAAGAAACAGTCCAAAGACCAATGACAACCACAAAGATTTTTATATATATTAGAGGATTAGTTCTCCATCACTAAGAAGTTTTGAGGAAAGGTAAAATAGAAGAAGAAATGGATCCAATTTTTTATTTTTATTCTAAAGGCCTGGCCAGCCTATAATCATCATCATCATCCTTCTGTTAAAAAAAAGTCTGAGAAGGTTTGGTTTTCTTGATATCTTAGTTTAACATTAACTTGATAATTTATTTATGTGGTTTCTCAGATGAATGAGGACAACAACTATATGTAAGTCTTCTTACAAGTGAGTAATGAGTGTGTAAAAGGGACAAGGCAGTCCGATCCTGCCCCTGCCCCTAAGTTAGACCCAGGGAAGAACCCCCTTGCCAAATGGCCTGTAGCAGAGGCAACCGCCCCTGCAGCAGCAGTGCCTTCCCCCATACTAGCCAGAACCAGTGCAGGTAATGGTTTCTACATAACCTGCCCAAATGCCCCAAGTAAATATATGGGTGGGAGATAAAATCAGACACTTTCTCATTGACACTGTAGCTCAATTTTCGGCTGTTCAAGGTTCTGTACCCTGCTCAAGAGAAGCCACTGGTCATATGAAGGGAGCTACAGGGGTAGCCGAGACTGTGTATATGCAAGATGTCCCCTGTCAGTTCCCTGGGACTACATTCGTGACTACTGCAGACCTTTTATGGCTCACAAATACTCATACCAACATAATGGGCAGATACTTACTCTGCTACACCAGAACACTGATAGACTGAGAACGAGATGCAACTATTTCAATGACTTTTAGATCCCTGTTGATAACTGGCATGGAGGAATGGCTAACATAGTAGAAGAAGGCTTCCCACCAGAACTTGCCCAAGTTAACCTACAGGTTTGGGACTTGGGACACCCTAATACAGCGGTGACTGTGGCACCGGTGCACATCCATTTAAAACTCCAAATCCAGCATGTTTATCTCCACCACTATCGTATCAAGGCAGATCTTATAGAAGGGGGGCAAATTACACTTAACAAGTGGTTAGAAGCAAAAATTCTCAAGCCTGTAGTCAGCCCCTGGAACACCCCTGTCTTGCCAGTCCATAAGAAAAATGGCAACGTCCATTTTATCTATGACTTGCATACAGTCAATCAAGATCTTCCACAGCTTGTCCCTGGTCTGTATCTTCTGTTCAGCACCTTAGGAACTGAGAGAGCATGGTCCACTGTGCTTGACCTCAACAATGCATTCTTTAGCATCCCAATAGCTGAGGACAGTGTTCCTATTTTGGCTTTTACCTGGAGATTTTCTCCTGCAACACACTCGAAACACTAGTGGCTATCAGACAGCTGCCAATATCAACCATGCCAAAAGAACTGAGATCTTTTTGGGGTTGGCAGGCTTCTGCAGACTGTGGATACCTGAGTTTGGAGTTATCACACAGTCCCTGTATAGCATCTTGCAGGCAACAAAGGCAGCCTGAGCCCTTCAACTGTCCTTCAGAAAGGATGCAAAAGCACCTGTAGAGACACAGGAGATGCTTGTAAGTCCACCAGCTCTAACACTGACTGAGTTAGAAGAAAAGTACCAGCTGTACATCAATGAAAAGCAAGGTGTAGCGGTCGGAATATTGGCATTCCTTAAGTCAGGTCACCCCATGGTTGTGGGATACCTTAGAAAGCAATTGGACACCACTGCCCAGGAATGGCCAGGATGTCTCTGCATTATAGCTGCTGCATATCTGCTTGAAGTTGACTTTTGGAGGAAGTGTGGAAGTCATGTCACAACACTCTATTCGTAGTCTGTTGGAAGCTAGAGGACATGTTTGGATAACATCAGACAGACTGCTGAAACTCCAGGCTTTGTTGCTTGAATTAGATAAAGTGACTGTAATGTGTTCAGATAGATGGAATCCAGCCACTCTCCTCCCAGTTCCTGAGGATGAAGAATCTATAGACCACATCCCTCCCCATGACTGGCTTGGCACAGTAGACTTGCTAATGAAATACCACTCCAATCTGCAAGATGAGCCACTCCCCAATAGCGAGAACATCTGGTTTTTAGATGGCAGCAGTCTTGTGGACATGGGAGTCAGAACAGGTTGGGTGGTGGTTGCAAAGGGGGGAGGGATGGTCACCAGTAGAGCCCTGCCAGCTTACTGGTCTGTGCAACCAGCAGAACTGTATGTAGGAATTCGTGCTCTTGAAATGGCTGAAGGACGAACTCTGACATGGATAGCAAATACTTGTGGACTATTTGGCATGCTCATGCCCCCAAGTGTGGAAACAGAGGGGACTGCTGACAATCAAAGGGTCTCCAATTAAACATGCCAAGTTAGTAGAAAAACTGCTCAATGTAGTTTGTTTGCCATCAGAACTTGCCATTATTCACTGTAAAGGACACCAGAGAGAAGATTCAGATATCTCCCTAGGAAATACAGCAGCTGACAAAGAAGCTCACCGAGCTGCTTTTGAAACCCCAGAAGAAATACCTCTGTTACATGTTGCTCTGCACCTGTCCCACCAGCAGCAACCACACCATCAGAAGTTGAATGGCTCAAAGAATACAATTTCAAGACAGATAGGACAAGTGGACAAGTTAAAGGTGGATTAATATATACCAGCTCAGGAAACTGCACCATTTCTTAGTAGGTTACATGAGTAGCAACACCTGGTAGTGGATTCTGTCCTAACCAAGATTACCCAGGAAGAACATTTCCATGATTAGGTCTTGACCCCGAGGGAAGCTTAGGTCTTATCCCAATTTTGAGAAAATTATGGAAGGCCTTGGCCCTTAACTGATATGTCTGTAAATGTTGGTACTGCTCAACTAGGTGAAAGAATTGTAAGTCAATATGTGCAGTCTCTGTCGCGTTCCTTGTCTTCTTCTTTTTTTCTGCAGGACTTTCCATCCATCACTTCAATTTGGAAAGACCAGTGAATTCCATTGAGCCAAGATGTAGAGCCAAAGAAGGCGATGGTGGTTCTCCTCGCTTCAGACATGGCAGTGAAGATGGAAGAATTCAAATCATGGATTCATCACACAGTACAGCTCCAGATACCAGGGAACATCTGTAGAGCTAGGAATCAGGAAGGAGATCCAGTGGAAAGACTGAAATTCCTTTTTCAGAAAAGCTAAATTACTCTATGCACGTAACTTGGGTATTTGAGGGCCTTCTGCTTCTGTTACTCCTTTTATTCTATGCTGCTCTTCTGTTGATGGTACTGAGGATAAGTAAATGCTTTGTCTGTTACCATGTATAGGGATCCAGGTGTTTGGGGGGGCTCATCAGCTGTTCCCTCTCTGTAAGACCTGCTTGTCTTGCAGGACTGCTCATAGAACACCTGACATTAGAACTAATAGACGTGTTCCTGAGTATGTGAACTTTGCCATGAGACACCAAAAAAGGAGAGAATGAAAGAATTGAAGATTAAAAAGGGGGGATTCTGAGAGTAAGGTTCAAGTGTTGAGTTTATCTTCAATTCTTCATTCTGCCCTCTGCTTCATATAGATATCCTAAAACCATCATTTCTGTAAACTATGTCCTGAAAGCATCATCTCTGTGTTTCTGCAAAGCACCCCCACCTCTGCAGACATGGGCTTCTAAAGCGAATGGCAACAGGATGTGTCCAAACCACAAAAAGTGTATAGCAAATGTCAAACTGCATGCTAGGACATCTCAGTTCTTAAAATATCTTGTTTGCACCTTTGTATCCAGCTTTTGAAACTCACTGTTAAGACAGAGAGAACAATACATTGCGAAATTAATGACCTTTTAATCTTGCTAATGCAGATGGGAAAGTATCACTGATCTTTAAGTTTGGTTGTGTTACAGAAAATGAACATATATGTAATGAAGTCACATGCTTTCCACTGCGGCAAAATGTAACCAATCCTGAGTTTGTTCTTTATCTTTTTCTGTACGCTGAAGAATATTTAAGACTGGACATTCCATACAGGAAGTTGTCCCTGTGTTCAGGCACCCCTTGTGCACAAGGTATTAGGAAAGGATCCTCTGGAAATAAAACTACATTCCCAGGAGTCCGGTTTGTCTGTCATCCATTTTATAGTGATTCTCATTGAGGATCAGCCACATTCAAATGTGTGGTGACACAGCTCATCCTCTAGTGGTATATATGCTACTTGTCAGCAGCCCTCACAGCACTTTATGTAGATCAGTTACCTCTGTACACAAAAGTAAAAAAGGACACAAATCTTACAGAAACATAAAGGAGGAGGAGGAGGAGGAGGAGGCAATAACTACAGTCTTTCTCTGACTGGCTGGTTACCCTCCTTGAACGAAAGAACTTCAGGTTCCAAAACAAAACAGCTGAACAAGAGCATATAAAGAGTTCTGTCTCTCTTGTTTGAATAGGCACAAGGTGTTTTATCTTACATCATATGTTTCATCAGGCAATTTATACAAGGTTGTCTATAGGGCCATCAATACTTTTCTGTGTCTTCCAATTGCTATCTGATCTCTGTTTTCTGCTTGTAATTTTTACAAGCCCTATACAAGCAGATTACTACATATCTCAAGACTTCTGAAGTCTTCCCTTAGAGGTGACCTGAATAAAGACTTCACAACTCATATGTAAATCTGCTTGGATGTACTTACCTACCAGTGACTATTGAATGACTCTTATTGGCCACTGTCTCCATGCTTGCACCTCTTTAAATTTCTACTTGATTTCACATTCCCTATTCTCTTCTCTATGTATAGAGGCCTGCCTCTTGAGGTAACATTTTATAAATGTGTTGAAGTCGCTCACCACACAGGAAAAATTAAACTGAATACAATTAATTATTCTGTAAGATGTCACCACAACATTTGTTCTTTTCCCTGCACAGGCTAACATTGTTACTCTTTCATGAAAATGTCTCGTTAAGGGGGGATCTGGGGATTCCATGCATCACGGGATCAGATCAATGATCAGTCAAGACAAATGCAAACCCTTTCTCTTCAGAACAAATTTTGCCAGAGAGGTTTTGTTGATGACTCCTCCAGATTTTAATTTTATGCTGAGAATTCTCAGAGAGAAATATTATTTTTCACGCTACCCTTGGGAGGAGGGAGTTATATGTAATAGATTTATCACCACTATGGTCACCCCATTGTTTAATTATTAAACAAATTAAGCTTAAATTCTTTAGCAGACGTTCGGTTTGCATTTTAAAATATGTTTGGGATCAGATTTCTTGGACTCAGCATTGTTCTTCTTCCTAAAACAGCTGGCTGGCTCTTCATCAAATCTACTCCCAATTATGAGGAAACACCTGCCCATTCTATCTATCTATTTATTTATTTTATTTATTTATTTATTTATTTATTTATTTATTTATTTATTTGATTGATTGATTGATTGATTTATATACTGCAACCATCTAACAAAAAAGCTACTCTGGGCGGTTCTACATGTCATCTGAACGATGTTTAGCATTTCATGGGCTAACCATGTCAACTCCCTATCAGCACCCATTTGAATGCCCGTGAGGACCCAAGATCACATGTGCACTTAAATGATATTGGGAAACACGGCCATGCCTCAACATATGTGATAAGCAATGACTAACGCTGAAAACAGTCCATTCATTATGTTCATTTACATGTTTTTATTCTGTTTTCCTTCACAGATCACATTCTAAGTTTGTTTTCTGTCTGGAGCGGAATCCTTGTATTCTGACACACACAATAAGGGAGTATACGGATAATGAAACCCAGACAGAGAAAGCCAGTGTCCTGGATGTGATAGTTTGCCCTCCCGGTCACTTCTGACACTGAGCTCATCTCCTGGAATCTGGCAAGAAAAGCTCGGCTACCTGATAATGCTTCAGGGAGATGAGCAGGCATGAACCTCCTTTCTGACGGCTTCCCACCCCTCAAAGTCATTATGTGCTCCGGGAGTGAAAGGTCACTGGAATAATAATCCTGCACCTGCAGCTTGAGCAGGCCGGGCACACAGTTCCCAGTGAGCTCCGTCGTAATTGATGCTAATTGCTCCTAAGCCAATGCGTCCTTCCACAGAAGAGCAGGAGGGAAGGTTTTTGTTGTTGTTGTTTTTTACTGCTGTCAATATCATTAGCTTAAGAATGAAGTTAGGATTCTCCACGCAGACCTGTAGGCAAAGCTACAGCTTTGCCCCACCACCACCACCACCACCGGGCTCCTTCAAGCTCTCTGTGTGTTTTGGACTTTCTTATATGGTTTCATTGGAGTATCTTTTCTTCTTGGATCCAAAGAGCCTGAAGGAGAAGAAAATCACATTATAAGCCACACTACCTGTTGTCCATTAAATTTCAAAAGAAGGCCCAGGGAATTTGAATTAAGTAATCAGATATCTTGCCTCCAGCCCAGCAGCATCCCTTGCCATCTGTGCTCAGAGTCAGGTTTAAGTAGTCACTTCAGGGACCTCGAGACCTTGTGACGGTTTCCTTTTTCTGCCTTTCTAGAGATGGCCCATCTGTTTGCAGGTTTCATCATGGGGAAAAGAGGCTTGAGAAGAAATGAAAGAGGACTGGACGGAAATGAAGCCGAGGTAGCTTGGCTCTGACCTGATCAAAGATGAGCTCAGATATGTTTAAAACCAATTCATTTTAAGCTTGTAAAAATTTCTCCCTAAATCATTGCTTCTTTCAGTACTCCTCGCAGAGTGGACCCCTGTGATAATAGGAAAGCACTCCTGCTTTGTGAACCCTGTCAGTCACAGGAGAGGAACTCTGAGCTTCAGAAAGCTGCTTTTTAGATGAAAGCATTTCCACTCTCTTTGGGCATAACCAGAGGCTAGAAAAGTCTGGGGACTCAAATGGAAAAAATACAAACATTTCCAGACCCTGATCTAGCTGCAAAGAAGAGGGATCCAAAGAGCTTGTGCTGAAGGATGGAAGAAAATTTGCTAAATATCTTATATGTGTATTCTGTGCCATCAAGTCACAACTAACTCATAGCGACCCTAATAGGGTTTCCAATGCAAATTAGATATTTAAGGGGTGGATGTACCAGTTCCAACCTCCTAGCCAGTTTTCGTGGCTCAGCAGAGATTTGAACCCTGTTCTCCAGAGTCCCAGTCTGTCACTGTATCCAGTACACCACATGGGAATCCCCACCAGATTTCTTAATTCCTCAAAGAGAAAATCCTCACTCTTGTTAGAGCATCAAAAAGGGAGCTGGCCTACTCTTCTTTTTCTCAATTAGTCCTCATTTTCTGCACAAGAAAGTCACGTATTGCTGCACAAGGTGCCAGGTTTCCTGTGCAAATTTTCTGTCTTACATAGAACTGCAAGCAATGTTTGATATACATTGCATGGGTGCCATCATCTAATGAAGAACCATACAAATCAATCAAAAATCCTGCTTGGATTTTTAGGAGGGTTGGATGGGTTGTTTGTATCTTTTAAAACTGTCAACAAGTTTTACTGTGCCTGCTATGTGTGCTTGTGTGTTGCTTCTTATCAGCAAAGAATGCTAAGCACAGCTATTCCCAGCATGAGGAAGATTAATATCTGTTTGCCATATAGGAATTTAAAATGTGTGTTTCTCAGGGGAAAGAGAGGAATGGCTACCAAAACCTACTCTTCAAACTGAAGCATAGCTGAATACACATGGTGGAATATACATTCAACCCCAAATGGTTTAAAACTAATTTATGTCTAAAACTTGAAGAAACTGGGTTACATTCTAGGAATAAATTACTTTGGCTTTTAATTTTTTTTGTCTTACAAATCACACCTCAGTTGCTTCAAGCGGATGTGTCGCCCATCCAATTCAATATGTGACGTCTCAGAGTATTTTGTATGCATTTATATGTTGCCAAAAGAGTCCAGTGACCTTTGCAGACAGTCTGTTGTATTCAGCTGGACTTGGACTCTGATATCGAGGCAAGTCATCTTTGTGTAACTTCTGCAGCTGCTTGTCTTTCTAACTGGGATTCTTTTCCATTTGTAAATATTAAGGGTGTCGACAGTGTGCCTGTATTCATTAGCGTTACCACCTCTTCACTTTATCTTCGTGCTTAATCAAAAGTACAAATGTTTAGTCTGATACCATGATTAAGGGAGACAATAAATGCTTCATCACAGGATGGGTCTGTCTCTTCCTAAAGAACCTGTAAACAAACACCCTCATGACCAAAATGTTGTGACAGAAAAGTTCTCAAATTTACCATGTTTGGCTAAGGTCTTTAAGATCGTTCAGACGGTGTTGGTCCTGCAACATTTAAGTACCCCTTAATGACATTGTTTTGACTGTTGCAATACATTCTTCATGGGATTACACTTGGAGACGGTCCAGTAGGAGAGATATGCAGCAACTTGGTTGCTAATTGGTGCATGATAATTCAGTTAAATGACCCCTAAACTAAAAGAACTGCACTACTTGTCATTTGCTTAGCCATTCTAATACAAAGCCATGGTTGTTTATCTGCTCACATCCTCTTTCAGCCATGCCATAAATCCCTGCTGTCTTCACAACCCAGCATCCCAACACCAGGAGCTACTTCTGACTTAGTGCTATTTGGCATGAGCTGGGAATGTTTAGCCTTAGAAAAAGAAGGCTGAGAGGGGAATATGATACCCGTGTTTAAATGTTTGAAAGGATGTCGTATCGAAAAGAGATAGGCTCCCCCCCATGGCTTCAGAAACTAAGACTCAGAGCAGTGGTTTCAAATTGCAGGAGAAGAGATTCCATCTGAACATTAGGAAGAACTTCCTGATGGTTAGAGCTGTCCAGCAGTGGAATTTGCTGCCACAGAGGGTGGTGGAGTCTCCTTCTCTGGAGGTTTTAAGCAGAGTCCAGATGGCCATCTGTCAAGAGTACTTTGACAGGGGTTCCTGCATGACAGGGGGTGGGATTGGGTGGCTATTGAGGTTTCTTCCAACTCTATGATTCTATGATTGGGCATCTGCCTTTAAGCTCAGTCAGCATAAGGCCCAATGCAGGTGCCTAACTGTTTTCAGATGCCCAGTGATACTGAATGATGATTCTGGAACTGTTACTTTTAGAAAAAATAAGGAGATGTGAGGGAGCTACAAAATAGTTTTCTAACAAAAAAGTTTGGAAGACTTTTTTGTTGCTCCCCAAATATCTGAGCTGGCAGGTCTGAATATAACTTCTTTCAGATGCTAGTCTTGAGATAACTGCTGGGGATTAGAGATGGGCACGACTTAGCGGTATTCCCGTTTCCGTTACTTGTTTCCGTTACTCTACGGAAACGGTAACGGGAATTACTCCACCAGACTTCGACCTCGAACCGACGAACAAACAATTTTGGTCTGATTTGTCGTGCTCGTTACTTGCATCGCGCGATTGCGCGATGCCACGCGGCACAGAAAAAAAGTTTTTAAAAGTTAAAAAAACCCGGTTCCCGGCCGAAAAGCAGGCGGAAAAATGCCTCCCGTGCCTCAGGGCACCTATCAGAGGGGTTGTTTCTGGAGGTCCCCGGCCTCCCCCCCCCATCCCCCGTCCTTGTGGGCTGCTCTGTGGGACTCGCCGCAGGCTCGCAGCCAGCCAGCAAAAAGCCCAGTCTCGCCGGCCGCCGGCCGCCTCAATTAAAGCGCAAGCAAGCGGCACGGACGGCACAGGAAAAAACTTTTAAACTCTCCCCCCATCCATTCCCGGGCCAAAAAAGCAGGTGGAAAAATGCCTGCTTGACTAAGGGCGCAGGGCACCTACCGGAGGGGTGGTTTCTGGAGGGGGGGTCCCGCCTCCCCCCCATCCTGGGCAGCCGGACTCGCGAGTCGCCATCGCCATGCCATGCGGTGCGGGCAGGAGATTCAAAATGGGGCGGCGAACGCAATATTGTTTTTGAAATCGTGGTCCAAAAACACACAAGCACAACAGAAACACGCGAAAATTTATAAACTGCCAGATTTTTCACAGTAGCAGTGGGTTTTTTCTTGCAACAAAATGTCTCTCCTCTCCTCCTCTGTCCTCCATTGATTTTATTTTATTTTATTTTATTTACACCTGCGCAATGATGGGCTGGCTGAGTGGTGGGAGTGGACGACCATGCAAATTTTTGGAGCCATCCCACCAATCGCATGGTCACTTGGCCATGGAGACTTCTGGGATGTGCCAAAAAGCCCCCTAAAACCTGCCCTAGCCCCCCTAACCCTAATCCTAACCCTTGACTCCGTACCCATACGTCACAAACTGTCTTCTTAGTGGGTCAGAGAGGCACCCAGAGGTGCAACCCACTAGCCCACCGTAACCTTACCCGTCACTAGCCTAACCCTAGCCCTTGCACTAAGCCACCTTAAAGCCAGATCTACTTGCTTGCATTGCACTACACGCAGCAAGTACAATTCCCTTCTGTGTGAGACATGGTGGTGCGAGAGCCTTAGTTAGGCATCTCACTATGGCTCTGGGTTCAGTGCCATCCACTAGTCTTCACAGTCACTGTCTGCACATTATGTTATGCAATATCCATATGGCTATTGCATAGCATTTTGCAGCAGCAGCAGGTGAGGAGGGGAGACCCCCATGTTGAGGGGTCTCTTGGAGCCTGCTTCCCCTTCCTAGTGGATGAGGATAGGAGGCACCCACGGGTGCCTCTAAGAGCCCACTTTCCCTTATAGCGGGCCAGAGGAGGCACCCACCCCAGAGAGGTGCCTCCAGGAGCCTGCTCCCCCCCCAAAAAAAACCAGTACTAACGGAATCGAAAAAACAAAAAAACAAACCGACTAATTTTTGCGAATTTTTGCGAAAACGGAGACGACCCGAAACGGGACCGGCCCGACTAACGACAACTCTAAAAAATTTTTTTCAAGTCGTGCCCATCTCTACTGGGGATTGATATATCCCACTTTGAGTTAATTTAAATATGTATTTGTTGTCCACAGGATTATAGAAGCCTACATACATAGATAATAGCCAGAGTAATGTATGTGCAATTTAAGATAGATGGCCATGTTGGCTGAAAAGAGCATGATGTCACCTGCTGGCATCAGATACTCATTTCTCCATCTGTTGCAAAAGGTGAAGGCTACCCAGTGGCCAAGAGAGTCATCAAGAATTTTTACAGGGAGAAGTGAATGAGCAAAGCCACAAAATAATATATTAGCATAATTCATGTCCAGATCACATACCAAATCAACACTCGGTATGCAAACACAGTAAGATTCTAAATAATAAATGTATTTAGAGTGTTGCCTGCTTTGTGCTTATAGACATTCATGCCAACTTATAGAGGATAGATTTATGCATGGTGTGCTCTGAGATGGCTCCAACAATCTTCAGCATGCACTTGCACCAACTGAACATCACCCTGTTCAAAAGAGCAGAATTACAATAGTGAATATTACCTTAGGCAATTGGTAATATTTGGTCAATATTATGCAGAAATGGGCTAGTTCTTGTGGAGAACTGGGAGTAAGCACAACACTTTTTCTTGTTCCCATTTATTTAAGTAGTTTTCTGCTCAAAACATTGATAACGATAACAGGACTTATAATCTTAACACTTAAAATAATAAGTCCATTTAGAAGGCCAAGATTAAAACATAATGGATGTTTCTGGTAGAAGTTCAAATGAGAATTGGCAAGGTCATTTGGCACCGGGTGTGCTTTAAAACAGACTGATGTTTCATGGTCTGTGAGTAAAGTATAGTTAAGCTCCTAATTCAATCATGGGCATCTTAGCTTTATGGGATCTAGAGAAGCTGACATCCTCATCTATTACAAAGCCAGTTAGATCTCTAAACAAGAATTCTAGGAGACATTAGCTTAAAAGGAGTCATGGAGGAATTCATTCTGAATTGTGAAGCCATCATATCTCAAGTGGAAAGGTCTGCTTGGTCAAGGGTCAAAGGTTAGTGTAACACCTGATCCTCTAAAAGTACCTAGGAATATTGGTATGCACACATTTGCACATATTAGAGGCTTGGATAAGAATTGGGGAGGGGGAATGAGAAAGATTTAGAATAACACTAATTATTTTGACAGAAGGTATATAAGCAATAATGTTACTCATAAGGCTCTACTCGGTTGAGTAACAAGGACACAACACAACATTCCTTTCAGAAATAGTGTAATGAGTTCTGATATAATTATTTTTGATCATTTCTTTATTACTTGTCTTTATTTCCTCTTGTGGACAAAAATGCCTTTTATTTTCTGGGTGTTCCTCCCCCAATTTTCTCATTTAGATGCATTCATTTCAGAAAAAGAATACAAAAAGTAACAAATAATAGAAAAGATTTAAAATTTGTAATGGCAATGAATTTCATAAGGAAAATGCCACACAATGAAATAAACAGATATAATAATGGTGTATCTTTAAGAAATAAAACCAATTCATGGGAAACTGAGTATAAACTAATTGCAAACCTCTAGGTATGTTCCTTGGAGTAAAATTTGAATAAAGATGAATATTGCACTGTGAAATATTAACATAATATTATTTAAACTGTTCCTATAGAAGCACAGGAACAGGTCTCCTAAAATTCTGGTTTAAACTTCTGTATTTGGAAATTTTTCACAATCGCTGCACTGGTTCTCAGTTTGTTTGCTTGTGTGTTTGTGTTGTATACCATTTCATTAGCGCAAAGCACAATTCTGGGTGTTGATACACAATCCATTCCTGAATAGCTTTCCTAAAGCAACATATTCTGTAAAGGAGCGTTATTGGCATAAATATCTCATTTTCTGGTTTTATAACCTGTCTTAAGCGGATTCATAAAAACCCTGAGGCTAATTCCTGTTCTTGTTTCTATAGCTTGAATGGCTTTTTATGAAAAATATTCTTGATAATTTACAAACATGCCAAAGTGAAAACTGTATGTGTAATTTTAATATTGGCAGTTTAGGTTTGATGTTATTGTCTTCATTTAATTTTTTTTTCTAGTATTAGATTGGTTTTATTATGGGCTATCTGTTTATTATTCTGTTTGTATTTACTTGATTGATGTAAATCACCCAGAGTTGTCTTGTTCAGAGATGGGCACGAAATACCAAAATGGTGTTTCATTTTGGGTTTTGGTTTTTTTTTTTCATTTTGTTTGAAATTGATTTTTTTTAAAAAATACAATTCATTTTTGTGTGTTTTTGTTTATGTTTGGTTTAAAAACCCTGCACCACAGAAACATGGGATTTTAAAACTTTTTTTTAAGCCACTGAAGCAATCAGCGGCTGGGGACATCACCACTTGCTTTGGTGGCTAAAAAAAAGGTTTAAGACTACACTCCGTTCCCCACACAATGCACCCAATTGGTGTGGGGGGGGAAAGTGTGGGTCATTAAAAATGTATTTGACAAGGAATGAATGGAAAATTTCCAGTTCATTTCGTTTTGTTTTTCTTTAAAAATCATTTCATTTTTTGTTTCGTTCTGAAATGAAACAAAAAACCAAAAAAAAAAAACCCGAAACAAAAACATTTGTTTTGTGCCCATCTCTAGTGTTGTCACAAATGGGTGGTCTAGAAATCAATCAATCAACCAGCCATCCAGCCATCCGGCCAGCCAAGCAACCAAGCAATCAATTTGCTTAAAATTAATCAATGCCTTTTCGAAGGAAAAAAAACTAGGGATAATCAGTTAGCCAAATGATGATACAGGTATTTACTCCATTAATCAGAGTGAAATAATCAGGTCTTTTTAAAGGAGAGCTGGAAAGAGTAAGTCACGCTACTGAATGGCACATAAGTGTAAGGACCTCTGGAAGTAGTAACCTTGCGAAGAATGACCATTGATTCTAAGCAAATAAGTATGCGAGTCAGATTGTGAAAAATTTCTTTCTAATCTGAGGATTAAAGCTCTTTCTAAACTCTCTAAAACAAACTCTTTCTAAAACCGAAGTTATATTCTTGGGCCTCATAGAACAGTGCTTGGATGCCTCCATAACCTGTGCTGCTACTCTGATGGCAGTTGCAGGAAATATGAGCATTTTTACATTCAAAATGCCTTGTCACAGTAGCAGTCCAAGGTTATGATATATTAATACATGGTCAAGCTGGAACAGACCTTAATCATTCAGACCAATGCTTCTGGAAAGCTAAATGAAGATGCAATGGTTGAGGAATGTTAAAGTCTTTGCCACCAACACTACCACAAGATGGACCCAATGAAGGATATATGTGATAATGCATTTATGGTGATCCCTTCTGGAGTGATGTGCTGAGCAAATGATACTGTGCTATGCTGTGTCAGAAGATCTCTATATATGCAGTGATCCTAGGAAATCCCACCTCCAAAGCCAGTTGGATTTTTAAAAAGAAGGAATGGAGACCTGGGTCTTTTGAACTCCACCCATCAGAAAGAAGAGACTTTAGTATGAAAATTTGCAGAGTCTTTTTTGGAGCAAAAAGTGCTATCATTTTCTAGAGTCAAGGTCATTTTCTAGCATGACAAGCATTTTGATATGAATTTTTAGAGGATACTTCAATTGAAACTGATGTGGAAATGTCGCTTTCCAGCATTCCACAGTCATTTTAGCTCCCTTAAGATGTTACCAGATATCCTGTCTCAGTTGAAAACTCTCTGCTAGTGTCAGGGGAAGACAACAGTATCAGTGAGCCTATTAACTGCCTTCTGGAGGACACTGTTTTGTCAGATTACCTTTTCTTACTCTAATATTTAATTCCCTATTTTTCATTAGAAAGATTTGGAATTTGGCTTTTCCCTGTTCGATACAGAGAAAATACTGAGAGATCTGCTGAGTCTCCCACCCTCCCTTGGGAAAGGAAATATGTTTTTTTAAAAAAATCTTACAGTGTATTCTTTTGTTCTATACACTGTGGAACTACATCTCTACCTATCTGTTCTTGAGGATCAAAAATGGTAGAGGGGAAAAAAGCAGCAGCAAGAAGGAAGGGGTGGTCCTAGGGATTGTAAACTATGAAAAAAGAAGGTAGATAGCATGTCCCCTGCTGGCACAAAGTGTTAAAGGAGAAGCATGCAAGGTTGTAATTTTCCAATATGTTCCTCTCGAAACACGGGTGACCATACAATGATTGCTTTCCTTTTTCATTTTGGCCTTGACTATTAGCATGCTTCATTATCTTTTGGGATGCTGTAGAAGGTGTGATGAAGAGGCTGAGCTTATGACTACCTACCTTTTGCACATGGGGTGTGAAATTATGTTATTGAACCTGAAGGGAAAGAAATGTCCTCATAATATTCTCAACGTGTGCAAAGTGAGATCTGAAGGAAGGTCCCAGTATTTATCCACTTCTGTCCTCAGACCATAAATTACAGAAAGACTTATGATGAGTAGAGATGGGCACGACTCAAAAAATTGTGTTTCGTTTTTCGTTTGGTCATCCGTTTCGGTTCATTTTTGTTTTTTGTTTTCTTTTTGAAAAATTTTTCATTTCATTTTCGGTTCGTAACAAAACGAAAAAAACAAAAACGAAAATGAAAAAGTGCTGTTTCGTTAGCATTCTTTTCAGTTCAATGGATTTGTCGCAATGAAAACGAAAAAACACAGCAAAATTGGTCATTTCGTTTCCATTTTTGTTTTGGTTTTTGAAAAATTTTCGTTTTCATTTTCGTTACGAAATGAAACAAAAAACAAAAACAAAAACGAAAATTTCGCTGAGTCGTGCCCATCTCTAATGATGAGTTCACACATATGAAATTGCCTTTACACCATACACCGAATATTGTGCACCAAAAAAACAGATTCACACTTTTGCTTTCTGCAGAAATAGTTGTGGTGCATTTGCTTAGCTCCTACTGCAGTAGGACTGCAATCTTTATAGGATGTGCATCTCACTAAAAGCTTCTATTCAATTTGCAGTGATGAAAGACCATGTGTTTAAAAAAAAATGGAAAAAAACACTGTTGTGATGGATTCGTGTGTTGGTTTCCCCAGAGAATAGACAGAAACGAAAGCTAGCCAAAGTTCAAGGGGTGGAAAGGGTTTGATTTCATTGAAACAGCAAAGAGTTTTATGAAGAAGGTCATATGCAGTCTTTGGAAAATTTGCCCGTTCTCCCACTTTGACATAGAATCGCCACGGCAGACCCAGTCAGAGCAATGGAAGAAAAGGATAGAACAGGAAAAGTCAAGGGAGGGGAAGAGTTAAGCATACATCTGCCTTTTTCTTCTCCCCTGCAAATGCAACCTCATTCAGTCTTCCCGCAGCTGTGGAGCGCAGAGGTAAATATGTAATCCAAGCAGAAGTATTGCTAATGTTTGCTGCAATTAGAGCATTCACATAGGTAATGCTGGGCTCATGGAGTAGTTTTACAGGCTGTTAATTTTTCAAATTGCTGAATGCCAAGTGGTGGTTTTTTTTTTAAATGAAATGTCACACACTTTAGTCGGTGGTTACAACTTCCTTCCATTGCTGATGGCCGCAGTAATTTTATCGTAATGTGCTTAGTTGCGAAATGAGAACTGCTAAAGACAGGAAAGATCCTTCACTACATCCAGTTATTACTTGCTGAGCTACATTTGAAAAACACATCTGGACTCAGGATAGAGCTTTTAGCATTTTAATGAGCTGCAGACAAACCCGACACAGAGCAAAGAGAAGAATCTGAACGAAGGCATTTATTATGCTAGGAGGCTGCAGCTGACTGACTGGACTGCCAAGAATCAAGGAAGTTTACACAAACTGCCTACATCCCCCTCCCCCCAAAAAGCATTAAGTTACATTTGAATATATACGTATGTCTATGCATCCAGTTTACATGCAGGACAGAGTCCCATTGGTCTGTGATCCATATGTACTCTAAATCAGGTCCTTAGATGTTGCTACAATGTGGCTCATCAAGGGATGATCAGATGTAAATGTGAGCAAACTGCCAGGGTTTTAGGGGCCACAGAACAATCCGATGCATTTCTACCCAATGGTAAGCCCCATTAATTTCTATGGGACATGCACCCAGATAAGCAGATCTAGGAATGCAGCCTAAACAGATCTCAGAATGCTGCCTGAGATATGGTATAACATGTAAATTGTATATTACAGAAAACAAGTAAACAGAAGAGGTGATGCCTTAAGTGCTAAAAACACTGGCTTATCACACCAAGAGCCATTCGTGCCTCCTGCAGCTTTCAAAGTATTTTGCTTTGTTTCATGATTGGTTATTAGCAGTATAAGTGCAGGTTTTGGTTCCAAGTATAATAGTAGGATCTTCATGATTTACTAGAATTTGACCTTTGAAACCCCAAAGGATTTAAATTCTAGGGATGAATTCTTGGCAATGTACAGTTTGGCTTTAGGTAAGTAAGTAAGTAAGTAAGTAAGTAAGTAAGTAAGTAAGTAAGTAGTAAGTAAGAAAAAAGAAAGAAAGAAAGAAAGAAAGAAAGAAAGAA
This sequence comes from Phrynocephalus guinanensis, assembly GCA_037367245.1. Lineage (NCBI taxonomy): Eukaryota > Metazoa > Chordata > Lepidosauria > Squamata > Agamidae > Phrynocephalus > Phrynocephalus guinanensis. The sequence goes on from CM074733.1 coordinate 125,013,082, forward strand.
AGAAAGAAAGAAAGAAAAAGAAAGAAAGAAAGAAAGAAAGAAAGGGTCATAGTATCTTTGCCATACAAATGGCCCTATATGGATTGGGACCTAAATTTAGTACAGGGATTTGTGGGGCAGTGGAGGTCATAATTTGGGTGGTGGCACACTCAGATAAAGAAAATCTAATTTGGGTGCTACAGCTCTCAGAATATTGCAGCCCACATGTCCAGGCCTTTTTTTTTGTCAATCTTTGTCTGCCATGTATCAATTTTATTAGTTTTCTTTGGATGTTCTCCTTTTGGTGCTCCTGCCATCAGAGGATATGATGGTTATAAACCATAAGACAGCAGTTTTGCCCTCTTGGTAGTACTCCATGCCCTCTAAAATATACCCCATTACACTTTTGCTATTAAGAGTCAGAAGCATTCTTATGGAATTGAATTGAAGCCACTGAGTAGGGTCTCTCTTGTTTCCTCACCAAGTAAGTTTGAGAAGTCAGTAGAACTGATAGAGGGGCCTCCTGAGAAGAACTCAAAGGCCTATTAGGCAGGGAGAATAGGATTGGCTGGAGATGTAGCTTCAAGGTCCCTACACTCTTGGGGAAGCATGGACTAGGAACACTTGAACCAAAGGACATCTTCAAACAGAGTGATGGCTGTTCTCCTCGAAGTAAATGACATGCCCATGTTCACTATTCATTTGTTGGCTTGTTTTATTTCTATCCTGCCTTTCAGGGGGATTCAAGGCAGCTTACAATATTTAAAAAAGGTAAAGATAGAGGTTATCCCCGCACATGTCTGCTAGTGGTGTCCAAATCTAGGGGCGGTGCTCATCTCTGTATTCAAGCCGAAGAGCCATTGTTGTGCAAGCCCGTGGCCACATGGCTGGCATGGCTGCAAGGAAACACTGTTTTACCTTCCCGCTTTTTACAGTGGTACCTATTTACCTACTTGCATTTATATGCTTTTGAACTGCTAGGTTGGCAGGAGCTGGGGTTATCAATGGGAGCTCACTCTGCTGCATGGCACCTAACTCTAAGTAGGTATTTAGGGATTCAAACATGATTATTAAAAGTCTGTGTGTGGAAATTAGCATGATGGGACATAGTGCGAATTGCTAAGCTGAATATTAAGAGCACATTTTGGTATGTATTAGACCTTATCTGAAGAATGCAGAGCAATAGACATAACAAGCTAGCAGCACGAACAATGGTCAGCTACTACTGGTCAGTTATGTCATGTGACATCTAGAAGCTGTGAGAAGATCAGAAGACAGAGAGAAGCCATTATTATTCTGATTATTACTCTGATGATTGTGCTGCTGTTCTTAGGATCGCTTTGAGCAATGGAGCGCAATGCACTTAGGTAGAATAGGAAAAGTTAGCTTAGAAGAAACCTTGAATGTAATCAGTTAGTCAGGTTGACTTAGATTTTATTATTTTTAGGCAAATAAGACTATGATTGAGATTTGTTAAGTTTTGCTATTTTTGATACTTTTTGAATTCTTATTTTTGCACCTTAAGAATAGAAAATAAAATACTATTTTTGAAAAGTAATGTGGCCTCTTGTTTTGAAAAGAACCCATAGTAAATCAGAAGGTGGATATGTTTTGGATTGCTTCAGAGAAAAGTAATTGTCTTTACTTTTGAACTCTGCCAATGCAACCCCCTTTTGATTTACCATGCAGCCTGCCTGAAGGGGTGGATCTGCAGCTGTTGGTGGATATATAAAAGAGAGAAAGATCACTTGACCTCTCAAGAGAGAGCATTCCACCCTCTGGGAGTTACCACAGAGAAAGCCTCCTCGCATGTCCCCATCAGCCCTGCCCATAGCTGTCAAGTTTTTCCAGGCACTGCGCAGGACAGGAGGAGGGAACAAACACAAACACAAAACTCCATAGGCATGTGTGCACCTGCGCATGCACACACCACACCTTCCACCACACAGCCAAGCCAGGGGACAGGAGGAGGAGGAGGAGGAGGAGGGCATGTTTGTTTTCAGCATGGTGTGGCCTTGGAGGGCAGCCAGTGGCGGCAGGCGGGGCTTCGCCAGGTTCTCAGACAGAGGGAGCCCTCGTTGGCTGCTGGAGGAGCCAAAGCCACCAGCCAAACTTCAAGCCCGCTCCCACCAGCCAAGTGCCTTCCCCTGGCAGACCCAAAAGGGGCGCCGGGCCAACAGCAGGAGGCCAGCAGGTGGGCAGGCGAGTGCTCCCCCTGTGCCTGTGCTCTGCCCCCCTCACTTGCTTTTCATCCTCCTCTTCTGCTGTTGCTCTGCCGCTGCCGCCCAGGACCTTTCTGGGGGGAAAATGTTCTGGGAAGACGGTGGGACAAGAGCTAGAAAATGTGAATGTCCCACCCAAATTCGGACACTTGCTAGGTCAAGCCCTACCTGCGCTGGCAATGGCACCTAGAGGAGGGGTTCCTCTGAGGATGATCTTAAACACTGAGAAGACTCATATGGGGAGAAATGGTGCTTCACTAAGGACAATGTATTTAAATGTTCTGCTCCACTGTTGAGACATCAAAATCTTTCCCACACATCTAGTATACATGCCAAAAGCTTGATCTTTTAAAGTGTATTAAAGGTATTTAAAAGTTTTTTTCCTTGGAAGCTAAACTCATAACAAAATTATAAATATTTTCACTCTATTTATTGGTATTGGTTTATCTATTTTTTACATCTAATCCTCTTAGCCAAGACCATTTTCAAGAAGCAAGAGTGGTGACATAGATCCACGAGAAGGAATTTTAGATCTCAGGTTAAAATGGCAACCCTAAATTTAGTGCTGGGATTCAGGAGTGATTGTTATTTTGGGAAGTGGCATGCACCGGTAAAGAGTATGGGTGAGTACTTTGATTGTGTATTTTACATATAAAGGATTTTAATTTGGAGGGAAAGCTCTTGCAGTTTAAAACCAGATAGCAATCATGGTGTGTAAAGCATTCATAGCAGGTCCAAGAAATAAGAGATTTACTTTTTTTTTTTAAAAAAAAAAAGTAGCATCTAATTTTTCTATGTTCATTTCTATTTCTCTGATGTTCTTAACAACAAACAATGCATCACAGCTATGTCAATACAGCTCTGTTGTACATCTTCATTCCAGCGTCTTTAGCTTGTATGAACCAGGAAAGAATTATCCCTGTTAGAAGCCAATTTAATAGAATTTCAAAACAAGAAAGCACCTCTGTTAGCTATTTAACCTTCTTGATGAGGCAGAATAGGGTCAAACAGATTTGAGGAGGCATTTCAGAGCATGTTTTCATTTATCTCGGCTATATTCAAGTCAGAACATGGTTCCAGATGGTAACCTAACCTCTTTTCAACAAAACGAAACAGAAGAAAAAATTGTTTGTCTTTGCAACCTGTGTCAATTAGGTCCATATCTGTATGATATTTTGCTGGTCAGGAATTTCCTGATCTCATCTCACCTGTGGTATATATTTTCTAACACTTCCTCTAGCTTTCTGAAAAAGCCTGGGGTAGTGAGTGAATTAACTTGTTTTGAAATGGTTTTGGTTTTCATACCTCTGAAATGATTCCAGACTGTAAAAAAAAATTATACTTGGGATTGTTAGATCAGTTACACAGTGCTGATTTTATTTAGTGCTCCCAAGAAAATAAGAATAAGTTTGTGTGTGTGTGTGTGTGTGTGTGTGTGTGTGTCACACACACACAGGCACACACAGGCACACACAAACACACACACACACAACACACACACACACACACAAAATTCCTATATGTGGACAATTCACTCACTTAGTGACAATGGAGGCCTATTTTATCTCCTGATCTGTTCTACCCATTTTTTGAAGAAACACAGAAAACTGGATTAGATTAACTGACAAAGAATCATAGAATCATAAACTTGTAGTTGAGCTGGAAGAGACCCCAAAGATCATCAACGCAGGAAATGCACACTCTAAAGCATTCCTGGTAGTTGGTCATCCATAAGAACATAAGAAGAGCCATGCTGGATCAGGCTAACGGCCCATCTTGTCCAGCTTCCTGTATCTCACAGTGGCCCCACCAGATGTGTCTGGGAGCGCACGAGACTAGATACCTGTCTCCTGATACCACTCCCCTGCATCTGGCCCTTGAAGTACCCTGGTTTTAAGCCTGAAGATTACACATCTCCGTCATGGTTTGTAACCTGTGATGGCCTTTTCCTCCAGGAATCTGTCCAATCCCCTTTTGAAGGCATCCAGGTCAGATGCCATCACCACATCCTGTGGCAGGGAGTTCCACAGACTAACAACGCGCTGGGTGAAAAAATATTTTTTTTTGTCTGTTCTTACTCTCCCAGCCCTCAATTTGAGTGGATGTCCCCTAGTTCTGGTATTTTGTGAGAGGGAGAAGAGCTTCCCTCTATCCACTTTACTCATGCCCTGCATTATTTTGTACGTCTCAATCATATCCCCCCTCAGGCGCCTTTTTTCCAGACTAAAGAGGCCCAATTGTTTTAGCCTTTCCTCATAAGCGAGGTGCCCCAGCCCAGTAATCATTTTAGTCGCTCTCTTCTGCACCTTTTCCAGTTCCACTATGTCTTTCTTGAGATGCGGTGACCAGAATTGTACACAATACGCCAGGTGGGGCCTTACTATTGTTTTGTATAATGGCATTATAATACTGGCTGTTTTATTTTCAATCCCCTTTTTGATAATCCCTAGCATGGAATTGGCCTTCTTCAGCGCTGCCATACATTGGGTAGACACCTTCATGGAGCTGTCCACCAACACACCAAGATCTCTTTCCTGATCGGTCACAGATAACTCAGAGCCCATGAGTTGATAGATAAAGTTTTGATTTTTTGCCCCAATAGGCATTACTTTACATTTGGCTACCTTAAATCGCATTTGCCATTTTGCAGCCCATTCCCCCAGTTTGGAGAGATCCTTCTGGAGCTCTTCACAATCTTCTCTGGTTTTTACCACACGGAAAAGTTTTGTGTCATCTGCAAACTTCGCCACCTCACTGTTTATCCCTGTCTCCAGGTCATTTATGAACAGATTGAAAAGCACCGGTCCCAGGACAGATCCCTGGGGCACACCGCTTTTCACTTCTCTCCATTGTGAAAATTTCCCGTTGACACCTACTCTTTGTTTCCTGGATCTCAACCAGTTCTCAATCCATAAGAGGACCTGCCCTCTTATCTCCTGACTGTGCAATTTTCTCAGCAGCCTTTGGTGAGGGACTGTGTCAAAAGCCTTTTGAAAATCCAGATAGACTATATCCATCGGTTCGCCCAAATTCACATGCCTGTTGACCTTTTCAAAAAATTCTGAAATATGTGTCAGACAAGACTTACCCTTACAGAAGCCATGCTGATTTTCTCTCAGCAAGGTTTGTTCTTCTATGTGTTTTAAGATTTTCTCTTCGATGAGGCTTTCCACCATCTTCCCTGGGACAGATGTAAGTCTAACTAGCTTGTAGTTTCCCGGCCCCCCCTCCTTCCTTTTTTAAAAATTGGTGTGACATCTGCTATCCTCCAGTCCTCCGGCACTGTGGCCGTTTTAAGAGACAAGTTGCATATAACCATTAAGAGATCTGCAATTTCATTTCTCAGTTCCCTAATAACCCTTGGGTGGATGCCATCTGGGCCCGGTGACTTGTTAATACTCAATTTATCAATTAGTCCTAAAACATCCTCCTTTTTAACCTGTAATTGATTTAATTCTTTAGTCAAGAGGGGCCGTTCAGGCAGCGGAATCTGCTCAGAGTCCTCTGTCGTGAAGACAGATGCAAAGAACTCATTTAATTTCTCTGCAATTTCCAAGTCCTCCTTAACCTCCCCTTTTCCTCCCTCGCCATCCAGAGGGCCAACTGTTTCTCTGGCAGGTTTTCTACTTCTAACATATTTAAAGAAGCTTTTATTATTACCCTTTATATTGCTAGCCATGCGTTCCTCAAAATCTTTCTTTGCCTCTCTTATCATCTTCTTACATTTCTTTTGCCAGAGTTTGTGTTCCTTTTTATTGTCCTCATTTAGGGAGAATTTCCATTTATAGAAAGACCTCTCCTTGCACTTTAAAGCCTCTCTAACTCTACTCGTTAACCATGATGGTGTCCTCTTGGACTTTGAGGAGCTCTTCTTTCTTTGTGGTATGCACTTGTGCTGGACCTCTATTATTGTTGTTTTAAAAAGGCTCCATGCACTCTGAAGAGATTGGATTCTTCTAACCTTCCCCTTCAATTTCTTTCTAACTAGTTTCCTCATCTGAGGGAAGTTTGCCCTTCGGAAATCAAGGTTTTTTATGCCTGATTTGCTTCATACTCTTCCTCCAACATGCATGGGAAAGGAGATTGCAGCATGGTTACTGTTCCCCAGAGGCTCAGTGACATTCACATCCCTGACCAGGTCCTGAGTATCACACAGTATTAGATCCAGAGTTGCCTGTTCTCGGATGGGCTCCATGACAAGTTGCTCTACGGGACAGTCATTCAGCAAGTCGAGAAACCGGGTTTCTCTTTCTTGCCCGGAGCTCGCATTGGCCCAGTCAATGTGGGGACAATTGAAGTCCCCCATGAATACTATCCTAACCCTCTTAGCCACCTCCATGATTTCTCTCCTCATTTCAAGTTCCCCCTCAAGATTTTGATCTGGTGGAAGATATAATACCCCAACTATCACATCACTCCTTGGACCTGGTAGTTTAACCCACAGTGATTCTATGGTGGAGTCAGACCCCCTGTCAATCTCCATTGTGTTGGATTTTACCCCTTCTTTGACATAGATGGCCACTCCCCCTCCAACCCGCCCCTCTCTATCCCTTCTATAGAGTTTATAGCCTGGGATTGCTATATCCCACTGGTTCTCCACATTCCACCAGGTTTCTGTTATGGCTATTATATCTATGTTATCCCTCTGTGCTAAATGTTCAAGTTCTGCCATCTTTGCTCGGAGGCTTCAAGCATTGGCGTAGAAGCACCTGTACAGTGGGTCCTGCAACAACAACTGCTGCTTTGTTCTTTCCCCCCCACAGCTTTTATTTTCAGTAGACAAACTATCATATTCCATTATTCTCCCAGTGCTAATACGTGCTATGTCATCTCTGGGCCTTTTTACACGACCCCTAAGATCCGCTGGACCCTTAAATTTGGACCAGAGATCTTAGGGGTTTGTCGCTCTTCGTGCATCTCCACCCCTCCGTACTTCCTGGCTGCCGGCTGCGTGAGGGGAGGGAGGAAAAAAAGGGACAGAAGAATAAAGCCTTACCTCCCGGTTTGGTGGACACTGCCGGGGGAGCCCCGGTTACTTCCTGGTTCCTCTTAAAGGGGCGGGAGGCAAAAAACAAAAAAGAAGCGAGGAGAGCCCAGCATATCCACATCAAATATTTTTCACCTCCCAAGAGCAGGTACAAGAAAAGTGCAGTGGGTCGCGCTTAGGTGGGCGGGGTCACACTTAATTGTCTGCAAACTCTGGAGCTGGTGGGGAAACATTTTTAAGCTCCTGAGCTGGGAGCCATTTGCGGTGGAGTTTAGGGGTCGTGTATAAACGCCCTCTATGTGATTCTCTACCCTCTCCAACCTCATTCCCCGAGGATGAGGTGTTCCAAACCGGATGCCACTCAGCTTCTGTCGGCTTTCCCCCAGTTATCAGTTTAAAAGCTGCTCTGCAGCCTTTTTGAGGTTGAGTGCCAGCAATCTGGTCCCATCATGATTCAAGTGCAACCCATCCCTCCTGAACAGGTTTGGCTTGTCCCAAAATGTTCTCCAGTTCCTGACAAATCTAAAGCCCTCCTCTCGACACCATCAGCTCATCCAGACATTGAAGCTTCTGAGTTCTGCCTGCCTGGTGGGTCCTGCATGAGGAATAGGTAGCACTTCTGAAAATGCTACCTTGGAAGCCCGGGACTTCAATCTTCTACCTAACAACCTGAATTTGGCTTCCAAGACTGACTGCTTGGCCTTCCCGACATCATTGGTACCAACGTGTACCATGACCACTGGCTCTTTCCCAGTTCTCTCTAACAAGCTATCCAGATTTATTGTGATGTCTGCAACCTTTGCACCTGGCAGGCAAGTGACCATACGGTTATCATGCTCATTACAAATCTATCCCTCTGTATTTCTAATTATAGAATCCCCTAGCAGAAGGAGCTTCTCTCCTGCAGCCTGTTCATCTACATGTACCTGATCCTGTATCTCATCAATTGTGATGAGGGAGAGATCCTCAGGTGGAACCAGTTGTTCCTCTGTGCATGCCTCATGAGGTGTGATGAGGGAAACAGCCTCAAATTGATTGTGCAATATGAGACTCTCAGAGCGATCCCTTGGCGTTCTACTCCTTTGAGTCACATTCCTCCACACATCTACCTTCTGAGTTGGGGAAGTGACTTCATCCTCAGAAGTGTGCCCTGTCTCTTCTTAGACCTGGATAGTCTCTTCCGCTCTGTCCAAGAACAGCTCAAGCTCCTTAATATGCTGCTGGTCCAATATGCGGGCCTCTAGCTGCTGGACCTTCTCTTCCAATAGTGCAACCAGCTTGCACTTGCAGCAAGTGTAGTTCTCCATGTGTTTTGTCAAGATGACAAACATGGTACAAGTGTTAAAGGTAACTACAGCTGCTCCCTCAGACTCCATTCTAATGAGTGCAGTATTCTGGGCCTTGAAAATTTTACAGTTTTACTAGCTACTAATCTACAAATAATAATCTAGTACAATGTTCTTCCTTTTATGTTAAAATCAAATCTTGGGCCGGTCAAACAGCCCTAGTTGAACTTCTCCAACCCAGAAACTTACCAGTGCCCAGTTCTTTCTCTTTTGCTCTCTCAGGAGTAGGTCTGCCTGTTTCCACACACCAGGCTCAACCTCTGCTTTAAAACCTCCAGTGAAGGAGAGTCCCCTCACACACCAAAATAATTAATTTCATGTTTCACTTTTAGGCAGTTGTTTCTAATGATTAGTCAAAAATCTCCTTTCCTGTAACTTGAATCCATTATTTCTGGTCCTATCATCTTGAGTTGCAGAAAACCAGTTGATTCCATCTTCCATATTCAAACACTTGAACATGGTTATTATACTGCCACCCAACCTTCTCTTCTCCAAGCTAAATGTGCCAAGCTTCACAGTCTTTCTTCATAGGGACTGGTTTCCAGTCCATTCCATCTCTTACCATTCTGGTTGCCCTCCTCTGGACACATTCTAGCTTCTCAGTGCCCCTCTTAAACTGTAGTACCAAGAACTGAACATTCTATTCTAGGTGAGATTTGACCATGGCAGAATAGAATAGTGCTATTATCTTCCTTTATTTGGACACTAACTTTCTGTTGATACATCTTAGTATAGCTCAGAGAAGGGCTGTGAGGTTCTCAAACCAATGCAAATGCAAGAGCAGTTAATACCTATGACAGTTCAGCTGGAGCCTTTTTCAACCCCCCCACCCCAAAAGCGAGCCTCTCACTGTTCTGGGTGGGCAATTTTAAAAAGGGTTCCAGTGGGGCTTTTTGACAGATCAGGGCTGAGAAGGAGAGCAGTGGAGAGCTGGATCCTTTTGAATTTCCCAGCACACCAGCACCCTCATTGGTGCAGCAGGAAATTCAAAAGCCTCCAACCCTTCACCAATCTTCTTCTCAGCCAGGCAAGCATTCAACAACCACCAACACTTGCCTGGCTGAGAAAGAGATTGGTGGAAGGCTGTATCCTTGTGAATGTCCCACTGCACCAGCGAGGGTACTTGTGTGGCGGGAAATGCAAAATGATCCAGTCCTCCTTCTCTTCCTCTTCACCCCAGTCTCGGCGCCGAGACTCCAGTGAAGAGGAAGAGGATGGGACAGGTGCATGTTTGCATGACCCAGGTGGGTTGGAAGAGAGGCACGCTTTTCCCCCAACTCTTCTTTGCGTGTTGATGTCGGTCGTGGTCACATGATCTTCTTACGGTTCTGTCCCTGTTCCCATGTACGCATGGACATGACTGTTACCACACGTCCTCATTCCGTGGTGAGATGTGAAATACCATGCCTTTGTTCTCCTTTTTTTTTCCCGGCCCCGACCTTCCATTTTTCGATATTTTGATTCTCCGAAGCCTTGCCTTCAATGCGTTACGGAGCTAAGTTTGAGGCATTTGTCTTTTAATCTCTCTGCACTGCGTTGCTGACTCCAAAGGGAATGTACTGGTGAATGGCACTTCACACTCCTGCCACTAGATGGAAAATTGCACGTTGCGTGATGAGCCTTGCCTAACGGCCACTTGTCTTGGAACGAGAAGCGTGACGAGCAAATTCCCAAGGCCAGGGATGGGAATCTCTCATCCCGCTTAAATCACAGTTCAGGGGGCATGGTCGGGACGTGCAGTTAGATTACTTTGCACCGGTCCCAAGCAGGACCTCGAACAGCGATGAGATGGACGTGAAATATTAGCCTTGGTCTCATTGCACATAAGAAATCGTCTACCCATTAGATTTCCTTTGTTGCAGAGCACTCTCTGAAGTAGCTCATCTGAATCTTCTTTCTACTCTACTCCAATGGGTTGGAAGGAAGGCCAACAGCCTCTTAAGAATCAGGAGTCAGGCATTTCTCTTTAAGAGCTTCAGCAGCCCTACCACATTGCCAGGGATTATAGAGGTATCCTCTTCAAACCTTGATTGGGGACTTCCCCCAAGAATCTTGCTCTCCCTGTCCAATTCTCTAACCACCACACAACCGTGGCTCCTAGCAGCCAGTTAGCAATGCATCAAGGAGTTTTGATGGAACAGTCTGGCAAGCTTGGTCATGCTGAGATTTTCTGCCTTTTAAAGTCAGGCTTGTTCCAAATCATTTCCACATAAGCATGCCATTTTTGGAAAAAACAAACCAGCATGGGCTCTTTTGTTTTCAGATCTGCTTAAGCTATTCCTAATGTACATATTTTTTTGTGTGCAGATCCCCACATTGTTTATACTGCTGCAGTGCAGTTTTGTGCTTGTTTCCAAAATGTGCACATTTTCTGTATTCTTTCCCTACAGTGCACATTTGTTACACTTCTATCAATAAACTTGGCTGGATAGCTCTGTGGTTTAGGTATATGGCTGCAGAGCCAGAGATATTTGGGAGTTGGATTCCCCACTAGGCCTCATTTGAGTCGAGCCAGCCTTTGTGGCCTTGGGCAAGGTTAACAGTCCTAGGGTACCCACAGAAAGAAATTGTTAACTATTTCTATCTACCTAGAAAACCCTGAAAAGAGTCTCCAAGAGTCAGAACTGACTTAATAGCACATGGTTATTACTATTTTAAGTAGGAGGAACTACATTGCAGAAATACCCCTCTGTTGAACCGCCTCAGCTTGTTTTAAATGACTGAGTGGAACAAATTCATTAAATCCTTAAAAATAGGATCTATCCCTAACAGAAACCTCAGTACATGTAATATGCTCATCACAATCCTTCTATGGCATCGGTTTCAGTAATTTACTGTAGCTCTCTGCATTTTATAAATCCATGTAGAATAATTCATCCTACACAAAGACACTTTTTCATGACAGACATGTAAGCACAGAGTGGGGAGGAAACACATATTTATGTGCTTAGTCCCTTCCTGTATTCACTGTACACATATGATTGTGTATCATCTGATCCATCTACTGTGATTATTAAGTTTGCAGACGATACCACCATAATGGGTCTTATTACAGGGGGAGATGAATCACCGTACAGGAATGAGGTCCAAAAATTATCCACATGGTGCCTAGAAAACAACTTGCATCTAAATATTACCAAGACAAAGGAGATGGTGCTGGACTTCCGGAGGAAGAGAGAGGAACTAGCCCCATTGTACATCCAGGGGGGCTGTGTGGAGAGAGTTTCTTCCTTTAAATTTCTGGGAGTTTAGCTCAGTGAGGATCTATCCTGGGGAATTAATACAACCAAAGTAGTCAGGAAGGCCCAGCAGAGACTGCATTTCCTTAGGGTCTTGCGTAAGAACAAAGTGAAGCAACAACTGATTATCTCCTTCTACCGGTCCACAGTTGAAAGCATCCTCACATATTGCATTACCGTTTGGTATGCTGGATTGACAGCTGCTGAAAGGAAGACACTACAGAGGGTGGTAAGCACAGCTCAGTATATCATGGGCTGTCCCCTGAGTGCACTGGACGACATCGCTAGGGATCGTTGCATCAGGAGGGTTGGAAAAATTCTTAAGGATGACTCACACCCCGGTCAGCACTTTTTTACCTTGTTACCATCAGGCAGAAGATATCGTAGTATAGCCTGCCGTACCAACAGACTGAAGAACAGTTTTTATCCATGGGCTGTCAGACTGCTGAATGGGAAATAATCCCAGGACAAGTATAGAAGAACTGACCTGTGGGCTGGCGCATTCTGTGTCAAGTACACAGGGTGCAATAAGACTGAGTGATTGCCAGTGAGATGGGGGTGGGATGGTGGTGGGGGTGGGCATGGGAGACTCAGCTAATTTCATTGTGCACATGTTGTACATTGACAATAAAGGTATTATTATTATTATCCCTCAGCTCCCTTCCCAGAAATCCAAGGCTGATTTGGATTTTAAGTATTCAAAAGATGACAAGTACGTCCATGGCACAGTTCAGTCATTTGTTTTGATTTCCTTTGATTACTATAGCGAAGCGTTTAAATGGAATTGCTAAGCTTGAGCATTTTTAAAAAATAAAATGAGTTTGTTCTGTCTAAAAAAAGAAGCCATTGAAATTGTGTGTGGGGGGAGGGGAATCCCCGTATTTTACAAGCTCTGCCAAAGTATAGGATAAATTTTATTTTCTTCCACCTTCTAATCAATGTTAATATATTTACATGCTTTTAAAAGCAAAGACAACACTAAGATATGAGAACAGAAGGCATTTTGGAATGGCTAAGGCCATTTGGCATTACATGCCTTTTTTCTCTTTCTTTTATCCTGAACTTAATCCTATTTCCTGCTTTTTTCACCACATAGTTGCCTATTTCTCAGATATAAATATAACTTTGTCAACTTAGTGAACTTCTGAAACATTTGTTCTGGAAATTTGCAAAGCCTAAATGTAAAAGACTATTGACCAAAGACTATTGGAGGTCCCTTTTTCCAATTGACCTGCCAATGTGGTATCTAGACCAGACCCTTACATATTTAATTGGTTTCACATCTATCAAATAAAATGCATTTTAGGCAGGTTCGGATTAAGACCCTTACAGGCCCCAAGCACTTAAAAGATTTTAGTGCCCCCATCTATATGTAATTCAAAATATAACCTATAACCTATAAAATAATTTTTTATTTATCAAAATTATAAAACTTACAGTAAGATGGAAAATAATGTTTATTTTTGTATACTTTCACTTTATTTATATTTAAGAGAGATGGGCATGAAACGCCAAAATGGTGTTTCATTTCATAATTCGTTCCCCCACCCCACTTCATTTTGTTAATAACAAAATGAATTTTTATATAAACATTTATTTCGTAATTTGTTTTAGTTCAGGGTTCATTTTCTTTTCTTTTTTCTTTTCTTTTTTGAACCCCACTGGTTGGTTTTTTTATTTTTATTTTTATTTTTATTTAATCCTAGCAGCCCACGGGCCGGATCGGGATTTATTTTATTTTATTTTATTTTTATGTATTTTTTTAACCTGCTGACCACATGGCCTGCCTACCAGCTGTAGCACAGGTCAGTCGGCTCCCCCCCCTTCTGCCAGCCCGTGGGATGGTTCGGTGATCCGTGGGGTCAGGTTGGTGGCCCACAGGCTGGATCGGTTTTTTTTAAATTGTTTTTCTTCTTCCAGCCCGTGGGCCAGTTCAGTGACCCATGGGTCAGGTTGACAGCCCACGGGTCAATTCCTGTGCTCATGGGCTAGTTCTGTGGCCCACAGGCCGGATCAGGTTTTTAATTTTTTTAAACATTTTTTTTCTGCTGGCCCAAGGGCCAGTTCGGCAGCCCACGGGTTGGGTCTGGTGCTTGTGGGCCAGTTTGGTGGCCCGCGGGCCAGATCATTTTTTAAAGAACTGGCCGACCACATGGCCCCCTACCAGCTGTGCTTTTTAAAAAAAAATTCTGGAAGCTCCCTCCCTGGGGGCTGGTGGTGGCAGCGAGGATGGACCGGACCACCAGTCACAGGTAGGAGACACCAGCCGAACGAAAAGCAAACCAAAACAAAACGGAAAATGCCATTTCATTTTGTTTCATTTTTCTTAGAGGGGGCAGTTCGTTATTCGTTTTGTTAGGTAACGAAATAAATAAGGATTAACAAAACGAACCAAAAGTTCATTTTGTGCTCATCTCTAATATTTGTAAACTTTTCTCCTACTTTTTAAAATTGCAAAGTGTTTGATCAGATCTCAAAACAATGCCCATTGATGCTACCCAGTGCTCTGTGGCATACAGTGCAACAGGGCAGATGATCATCTTGTAAATCTTAGGTTTGAAATGGATTGGCATTTGTCTGTTGCAAAGCATACTGGTAAGTTGCTGCCAAGACAACCAGGCTACATGCATCCTTGGTCACATGTTGCCACTGATGCCACCATTGTCTTGGAGATGGGAGCCAAGATATCTACCTTGTTTACCTTTTGCCCATTTATTTAGAACACTCCATAATTGGTAAAAGTTGCTGGGTACACAGTTTTCTTGATGTTTAGGCAGAGTCCAAAGTGGCTGAGGTAGTCATTCCATGCCTGAACTTGTCACTGCAGTTCATTCCTAGTGATAGTAGTAAGCATGACATCATCACGGTAGAGAGAGCATAGTCCAGGGAATATTCTGTTGCAGGTTTGGCATGATAATATCCATGATGTGTAAAAACAGAAGTGGAAACAGTGTGGAGCCTTACTGCTATTCAACTACCACTGGAAAATAGTTGTTAGAGAGGGCAGCTGAGCACTGAACATGGCTGCTGCTCTTGTATAGCATTTTGACCCAACCAACGAGTGGTTCTGTGGCAGTTTAGGCTATATCAAATCTATAATATAAATAAAATGGAATATGCTGTTTCTAACATGCTTCACCCAAAAGCATGATTTGGCCCTTTGACCCAATAATTACACTTGCCCAGCATGATATATTCTAGTCCCCTCAGAGCCATACTTTATGACAAAATTCACATAGAACTGAATGTTCTGGGCTGTATATTGTCGCTCATTATTGTAGGCCACCTTAGGTACTTTTCTAAGGAGAAAGGTGAGATAAAAATAGTCAAAATAGAAATAAATAAGAACTAGACCAAGTGGACATGCTACAGTTCTGTCACCTCAAGAGTTCCAGAGATAGATTGTTAGTTTATTTATTTATTTATTTATTTATTTATTTATTTATTTATTATACATATACCTCCCGTCTTCCGGAGGAACTCTGGGCGGTTTACAACAAAAATGAAAATAATAACAATAATAACAGACTAAATAAAAACATCATAGTAAACTACAAGAAGGAGTCATTGGCAAGAAGGCGGGACAAATAAAAAAATTAAACAATTAACAGTTGCCAAATGCCTCGCAAAAAAGCCAGGTCTTTAAGGCGTTTTTAAAGGCTGGCAGGGACTGTGCAAGGTGCAACTCACTCGGGAGATGGTTCCAGAGCACAGGACCAGCCACAGAGAAGGCTCGGTTGCATGTCACCATTTTCCAAGCCTCCCTGGGCGTGGCCACCCAAAGTGAGAGTGCCCGCAACGTTCTGGTAGGTCGGGCCTCAGGTGATCTTTGTGAGATTCACTCTGCCAGGTATTCAGGTCCCAAGCTGTGGAGGGTTTTATAAATTAAAACCAAGACCTTGAATCTTATTTGAGACACAATGGGTAGCCAATGCAGGCAGGCCAGTACTGGGTGATGTGGTCATATCGACGCACACCCGCCACCAGTCTGGCCGCAGCATTTTGTACCCACTGAAGTTGCCAAATAAGAGTCAAGGGCAATATTCTCGAGATCACAAGCATTTGCACTACAGTTCTCAGGGAGTCCTCATCCAGATAAGGATGAATCTGGGCAATCTGCCAAAGGTGGAAAAAGGCAGTCCTAGAAACAGCAGCCACCTGGGCCTCCATGGAGAGAGCCGAGTCCAGGCCCACGCCCAGATTCTGGACACTGTCCACCAGCTGGAGGGAAATCATTTGCCATGCACAGTTTTTTTTTTGGGGGGGGGGGTGGAGAGGCCAGGGTTGGAAACAAAAAGTGTCACAATGTATCTGTTGTGTTCACGCTTGGTGCCCCTGTTTAGTTCCACACAATTTAACATTTAAAGCCCCATCCCACAGAACCAAGATTTGAGAATCTGAAATGATATACTCTATTTGCCAGTGGTCCCTGTTATTTGGGAACAGCAACTGGAATTCTGGGGTGGTTCTGAAAACACGAGCCTTGAAAAGTTGAACCATCACTCAATTCGGAACGCTTGCCAGGCCTCAAAACATTGGAATTTTTATGAGGCCAGAAAATATTCTCAAACATTTAAATACAAGGATATTTGTTTACTCATTTTTGTCCTGGTGGAAGATGGTTAGGTAATTAAAGAATACAGGTTACATAAATTATGTAGATCACTTGCAAATGGACATAATTGCATGTATAATACGAAATAATAATTGCATGCTGACAAGTTTATTTCAAAGTATGGTGACCTCCCAGGGTTTTCATCTGAAGTGGCTTACCAGCCCCTTTTTCTGGTGGTGGTTCTTGCCTACAGCCACACAGGTGGCAGGGCATATAACCCCCATCAGCCACACACATTCCAATTGATCTTCGATGGCCCTTCATCCAGGAGACTCAGTAGAGTTTTGAACTCCCTGCCCCTGACTCCACAGCCGGGAACTCCAATCTACTGAAGTAAGTCTAATGCATGCATATATTTACTTAGATACTTTGTGAATACAAACATTTAAATCATTTGAGAACCAACCTGTGGGTCCCCAGATATTCCTGGACTGCAACTCCCAGAAGCCTCCACCACTCACTGTGCTGGAAGGGATTTCTGAGAGTTGCAGTTCAGGAACATCTGGGGACACACAGGTTGAGAACCACTGATTTAAATCAATTAGTGTTGTAATATAATAATACAATGGACACTCGTATAACAAGAGGCTTATTTAACAGAAAATCTGCTTAAAGGAAAAAATTTCCAGAGCTAGGGTTGGATCTATACAACAGAAAAACAGTCACGATTAGGGATTAATCCATTTTCAATGCATTCCTATGGAAAATTTGTACAAAGGAAAATTTGCTTAACAGAATTTTATTTAGAACAAATTAATTCCTTTATACAAGGTACCACTGTTGACAGCTTAACTGCACTAACAAGAACAAATGTAAACTCTTAATAATGATTAGAGATGGGCACGGAACGAACATTTTTTCATTTCCGTTACCGTTTGTCATTTCCGTTACGTAACGAAATGACAAACAAAAATTGTGATGAAAATGCAAAGAAAAGAACAGAACCACGAAAATTGTGGTCGTTACGTTTCGTTCCCGTTAATGGCGACGCGCAATGAAATGAGCTGTTTTAAATGTTAAAAAATGCCCTGGACATCCATAAAAACACATCGATAATTATTTATATTGTCTGATAATACCTACCAGGGGGGGTTGGGGTCCTTAAAACGTTTGTTTTTGTCTTCTCCCATCGCAATGTATTTTTCTTTTCCCTTTAAAATGGATGTCACCACCAGCCACAAAATGGAGGCAAGCCATGTGATGGGATCATGTTCAACCAATAGCATGTCCAGGTTGCAGACTGGGCGGGCAGGTCTGGCAGCCACAGAGGGCATAAAAATCTCTGGCAGCCCCCGTCCTCCTTGCAGTCTCTGGTGGGAGTTAGGGTGGGATTGCTGTCTCTGCGACTCTAGCTTCAGTCCTGCAGCCTCCCTGTGTGCGTGCGTGCTGCGTACCTCTCAGTAAGTACCCTCCCCTGCCCCGCAGTGCAGTCACTCTGCGGCTGCCTTGCACCCTGGGCAATGCCCGCCGCTGCCTTTGCAGCCTCCCTGCATACCTAGTCTATACTGTGTCTCTGCCAGCATCCATTTTTTTAGTGTTTTCTCTCTGGTCTGGGGAGTTGGAGGATGCCTGCGCACTGAAATGCTTTAAAAATCGTGCAAAAAGCGGGTAGAAACAACAAACAAAAAAACAAAAACGGTAACAAAATTTTTCAAAAAATTCCCGACAAACGGAAACTCACCGAAACAGACCTCTCAACGACAAACGAAAAACCGAAATGCCATTTTTCTGTTTTGTGCCCATCTCTAATAATGATTGAAAGCTAATTGTTTCAGATAAATAGATAACGAGTGTCGCAGTACAAGTAACCATCTGTGCACTTTTGCAAGAGATGCACCCTATACCCACAATTTCTGGAGTAGCACAGTGGATAAAGCACCTGGATATATCATTTTACACACCTCTATTTTCAGGGACATGTGTTAGTTTAAAATGTTACCTATACAATATGTGGCTTTATTGAGTTGCTGGATGTCCAAAGTTCTTTCATGATACAGAAATCATCAATTGAAAGTGATAATTCACTTCGAACATTCTTTCCTGTGAAAGTGAAAGTTAAAAATAAACGATTCATGGATCACTGTTACAAATGAATGTAAACAAATAGTTTTCTCCCTGCTTTCTCCTATAGCTTCTGCTGAATCACTATTGTTGGTTTGAAGGGAAACATTTGGGTGGATGTGTAGTGAACTCTGTTTGGAGTCTACATATGGTTGTCTAGAATGACCTTGGCATATACAGTATTAGAGTACCTGAGAAGTCCGCTTATGGTTGGAAGGTGTTGTTCATTGTTGGTGTCAGTATTATCACTCAAGCTAAATCCCAGTCCTGACGACTTGTTGTAATTAAGATTATTTGACTTTTCTTTTCTTTCTTGAGAGCCTGTGAATTAACCCCAGGCTCCGGCAGCCAGGGTCATTACATTCCACTCAGTGAAAGTATCTTTCAGTCTGTAACTTGATACTGTTTTTGAAAGAAAAGAATAGAAAAGAAAAGAATTAGCCTGCATCCCCCCCCGTCTTTGAGGTAGCACAAATCAAGCCTTATAATCAAACACTCTCCCTTATCCTTATATATATTAGTTCTTCATGATGTCCAGAAGGCATAGTAAACAATACATTTTCAGTGATATTGCTGATAGTAATTTTGTGCTTGACAGAGAACGTGAAACTTATCAGTGACTTTAGCTTTTTCACCTGTTGATTTCTCTTATAAACATGTATACAAATAACAGAATAGCAGTTGTTTCAGGTATGCAGAGAAGGGTACCCTTTTGAGTATACCCATGGTGCATCAGGAGTCATTGCTTTTGCCTGCAGGTAGATAATTCCCAGCATACTGAATTCTTTGCTAAACACCACCATTTATAAATATGGTATAAACATGGCAAAGCTCAACATACACTTTGAGACCAGAGCTACTGTTAAGCCTAAGAGGGAAACTAGCTTTGGTTTCAACAAATGTATTCTCCTGTTTAACTACTAAAATGTTCTCGCAGCCATCTGAATACCTGCCTTATTCGCAGTTATGTTTATCATGAAAACATACTGTGATTCCCTGCCAATATGGACATGGGTAGCTGTTTCACAGTAACAGTGATGCATCTGTGACTGCCGGAGCACGATGCTTGTGCCACTGATTGTGTTAACAAACTTTTAGTTGAAAGAAAAACAGCAGGTGCCCTCTGCATCTTGGTGTAAATCTGGACAAACCTGTGCTCCCCTGTTCACACCTAGGGCAGCCCCTGCTCTTAGAGAGATAAGAAAATGCCAACATCTTTTTTTTTACAGAAGCAGACTCACATCAGTGCCTCAACTCTCTTCACTTGGTTTATTCACATGTTTTGCCCTTTCTCCATGCAACTGCACTTTCTTTGGAGGAAAATAATATACAGTGGCTCAGAAGTAACTGTGCCATAGTTGTGTGTGTGACTGACGGTATGAATGATACTCCAAAAATGGTTGTATCACCAATTGGTGAATTCCTCTTATAAAGAAACATGAAAGATGACGTGGGGTGGTCAGTGATAGTTCATTATGATAGTCTATTGCTGGGTTGGAGAGAGAGGCAGGATATGTCACAATGCCATTTGCAGGGAAACATAAGCAGATGAAAACATCTGCTTCGGAACACCCTGAAGCAAATGGTGAGCCACTGTGTGAGACAAAATGCTGGACTGGATGGGCTGTGTCCTGTTCCAGCAAGGCTGTTCTTATGTTCTTATTTCTATTAAAAAATCTAGAAGAAAGAATGATGGCAATATACTTTCTACCCGTTATTTGTTTCTTGATTCAGCCACCACACAGCTGCCTTTTTTCAGCCTCAGACAGTTGGGCCTGCGGCAATATAAAATGAGTCGTTTTGTTAGAAATCTGACTTTTATCCCAGAAGGGAATGGTTTTGTCATCCTGAAGGTTTGTTATCATATCTGCGTAGGGCGGTAGTAATTGGCTGTGGTTTCTTCTTCCAACCAAAAAAGCTTCCAGGACTGAATCCCTTGCTGTGCGTGTTTAGGTTACCCAGCTGCAATCTTTCATTTCACCCCCTGTGGAGTTCGTTAGGCAAAATGCTCATACCTGCTATTGCTGTCATTTTTTTTGCCATGAAGTTGCAATCTGAAGCTTCTTACCTTCTTTCTATTAGAGATGGGCACGAAACAGAAAAATGGCATTTCAGTTTTTCGTTTTGTCGTTGAGAGGTCTGTTTCAGTTCATTTCCGTTTGTCGGGAAATTTTTGAAAAATTTTGTTACCGTTTTTCATTTTTTCGTTTGTCGTTTCTACCCGGTTTTGTCACGATTTTTAAAGCATTTCCTTGCGCAGGCATCCCCCAACGCCCCAGACCAGAGGGAAAACACTAAAAAAAAAATGGATGCTGGCAGAGACACAGTACAGACTTGGTATGCAGGGAGGCTGCAAAGGCAGCAGCGGGCGTTGCCCAGGGTGCAAGGCAACCGCAGAGTGACTGCACTGCGGGGCAGGGGAGGGTACTCACCGAGAGGTACGCAGCACGCACGCACACAGGGAAGCTGCAGGACTGAAGCTAGAGTCGCAGCAGAGACAGCAATCCCACCCTAACTCCCACCAGAGACTGCAAGGAGGACGGGGGCTGCCAGAGATTTTTATGCCCTCTGTGGCTGCCAGACCTGCCCGCCCAGTCTGCAACCTGGGCATGCTATTGGTTGAACATGATCCCATCACATGGCTTGCCTCCATTTGTGGCTGGTGGCGACATCCATTTTAAAGGGAAAAGAAAAATACATCGCAATGGGAGAAGACTAAAACAAATGTTTTAAGGACCCCAACCCCCCTGGTAGGTGTTATTAGACAATATAAATAATTATTGCTGCATTTTTATGGATGTCCAGGGCGTTTTTTAACATTTAAAACAGCTCATTTCATTGCGCGTCACCATTAACGGAAATGAAACGTAACGACCACAATTATCGTGGTTCTGTTCGTTTCATTTCATTTTCATCACAATTTTCATTTGTCATTTTGTTGCGTAATGGAAACGACAAACGGTAACGGAAACGAAAAAATGTTCACCAAGATGCTTCTAGGATAGTCTTGCATTGTTTCATGAACATTCACTATGATCTGAGTTTTTCCTCACATTTTAGCATTTTAATGCTAAATCAAAAGCACAACAATATTTTTGAATAGTGGTTAAATATGATCAGTATTAAAGTCATTCTCATCTAAAATGTTGTTTTCTATTAAAACATAAGTATCTTGCAAGATTCTAATTGCGTACTCACAAATGCTTAGACAACAGACAGCCAATATCTGTCATCATCATCATTGTGGAAAATATTTTCCCCGGATATACCATATTTAATTGTGATTAAACCCTTAAAAAAACAAAAATGCTTTGTAAATTTATTTGGCATGAAATGAAAGTGAGACAAATAATACAGCAGCATGAGATATCTTGAATGAAAGTCTTTTAGGGATACTAAATCCTAATAATATTGAGCAAGTATGTCACTGTGGATAATAGGAAGGATTTTAGAAAAGTCTATTATTCCAGTAGATTACTAAGTTTTGCAGCAAAATTAGCTGCTACAAAATAAAAATCTAAAAATTTGCTTAACTCCTAAAGTTATACATTATATTTTCTTCTTGTTTTCAAATGATCAAATTTGTTTTACCCATAAAGTTATACAGGATCAAAGGCCTTATTAAGCAATAACATACAAAAAGGAAGTAGATAATATGTAATTGGAAATATCCAAAGCAACCCCCCAGGACAACAGAGGATTGATATAAATCTAATATAAAGCTACATAACTTGAACATAATGGAAAGGCCCCCTACTCCTCTCCTCACTCAACGGGGAGTGGTGTCACCTCTGGAGCTCTTTCAGGAAATGAAGGGAGGCCACTGTCCACTTTAATCTCACCAGCACAAGCCCAGCAGGAAGTAGCAGTAACTCTGCCATGGCTTGTACTGCAGTCTACCTAAAAAGACTGATTTTGGAAGATAGTCATAGAGATAGTGGATGAAGTACTTCACTTGAGTCTTAAACTGGACCCAATCGTTTGTTCATTAAATTATGGGAAGGAGGAACCCCCTAGAACATGCATGTAGAGTGTAATTAGTTACACTAGTCCTTTAGGATAAATCCTTTATGAATAATATATATCCTCCACAACTACTTTCTTTGCTAAATATCTTCTTGGTATTCAATGACACTATATAATATTCCCAGTTATATTTCAAGGCAACAACTTAACTTCAGGTGATGAAGATGAACAAACCCTAATAACTGGTTCTCTTTTTTGCCTTGACATTTGTATGCCTCGACACTTTCTTTTTATAAGTACACACATCTCCACAAAATAACTAAATATGCCAACATTTTTTGCACTCTTTGTAACATATGATACTGGAATGTAAGTTATGTCTGATTCCACATAGCATGTCTTGCCCACATCTGTCTAAAATGGATGTGAAAATCTATTCATCTTGATTTTCCCTTACTGGGCATCTGTTCGTGGATGGTAGGACCTACAAGAGGGGAACATGTAGATTCCTGTGACCGCTATGTAAATCCTCGTTCTTGATTGCAATTCAGGTACTATATTATAAGACAATGTCAGATATTTTCCTGACTTTCTGAAACACTGATATAGAAGCAATACCCCAGTGTCCCAATGTTCATAAACCAGATATTTTTGAGGGGTTGAATATCTCTTGGTAATGCTAAACAGTCAAGATTAGTTCTTTTTCAGTAAATTACACAATAGAGATGGGCACGACTTAGCGGTATTCCCGTTTCCGTTTCCGTTACTCGGTTCCGTTACTCTACGGAAACGGTAACGGGAATTACTCCCCCAGACTTCGAGCTCGAACCGACGAACGAACAATTTTGGTCTGATTTGTCGTGCTCGTTCCTTGCATCGCGCGATTGCGCGATGCCACGCGGCACAGAAAAAAAGTTTTTAAAAGTTAAAAAAATCCGGTTCCCGGCCAAAAAGCAGGTGGAAAAATGCCTGCCGTGCCTCAGGGCACCTACCAGAGGGGTTGTTTCTGGAGGTCCCCGGCCTCCCCCCTCATCCCCCGTCCTGGGCTGCTCTGGTGGGACTCGCCGCAGGCTCGCAGCCAGCCAGCAAAAAGCCCAGTCTCGCCGGCTGCCGGCCGCCTCAATTAAAGCGCAAGCAAGCGGCACGGACGGCACAGGAAAAAACTTTTAAACTCTCCCCCCACCCATTCCCGGGCCAAAAAAGCAGGCGGAAAAATGCCTGCTTGACTAAGGGCGCAGGGCACCTACCGGAGGGGTGGTTTCTGGAGGGGGGGTCCCGCCTCCCCCCCGTCCTGGGCAGCCGGACTCGAGTTGCCATTTCGCCATGCCATGCGGTGCGGGCGGGGGATCCAAAATGGGGCGGCAAACGCAATATTGTTTTTGAAATCGTGGTCCAAAAACACACAAGCACAACAGAAACACGCGAAAATTTATAAACTGCCAGATTTTTCACAGTAGCAGTGGGTTTTTTCTTGCAACAAAATGTCTCTCCTCTCCTCCTCTGTCCTCCATTGATTTTATTTTGTTTTTATTTTTTTTACACCTGCGCAGTGCGCAATGATGGGCTGGCCGAGTGGCCAGCCATGTGGGAGTGGACAACCATGCAAATTTTTGGAGCCATCCCACCAGTCGCATGGCCACTTGGCCATGGAGACTTCTGGGATGTGCCAAAAAGCCCCCTAAAAACCTGCCCTGCCCTAAGCCCTAACCCTTGACTCCGTACCCATACGTCACAGACTGTCTTCTTAGTGGGTCAGAGAGGCACCCAGAGGTGCAACCCACTAGCCCACCGTAACCTTACCCGTCACTAGCCTAACCCTAGCCATTGCACTAAGCCACCTTAAAGCCAGATCTACTTGATTGCATTGCACTACACGCAGCAAGTACAATTCCCTTCTGTGTGAGACATGGTGGTGCGGGAGCCTTGTGCAGGGAAGGCATGGCTATCACTCTCACACTGGTCTCACTGTCTGCTGTTATGCAATATCCATACTATTGCTAGCATCAGCAGGTGAGGAGGGGAGACCCCCTGCTCTCTTGGAGCCCTTCCTAGTGGCAGGAGGCACCCACGGGTGCCTCCAGGAGCCCACTTTCCCTTTATAGCGGGCCAGAGGAGGCACCCACCCCACAAAGGTGCCTCCAGGAGCCCGCTCCCCCCCAAAAGCAGTACTAACGAAAACGAAAAAACGAAAAAACAAACCGACTAATTTTTGCGAATTTTCGCAAAAACCGGAAACGACCCGAAACGGGACCGGCCCGACTAACGACAACTCAAAAAAATTTTTTTTCAAGTCGTGCCCATCTCTATTACACAACAAGCATTCTGCCATTTGAACGCTCAATTGTATAAAAGTTTATGGCTTATAAAAATGCCACCAGTTGAACTTATAACCTGAAATTTGGCATCCAGAGACTTCTTGGTGAAATGTGCTAGAGGTACAGCAAGTACGAACATTCTTAGAGATACAGCAAGTTTTAAAAGTGCTGATATATTTACACACTTGTCTTCATTTTTCTGTAAGATCTCCTATTTCTGTCACATATGAGTGAAAAACTATTGATGTACTTTTTTTAGGCTTGTCAAGAAAGGAAATGTTTTATTAGTCTGCTGTAATTCTGAGCAGCAGTTCTGGGGTTATTAAGGTTGTTATGCTCTGTTAAATCTTATGCCAGTAACTGCTTGCAAAAAGACATTCTGAAGCAAGAAGACCGAGCACCATTCTACTATTTTTGAGGAATTTTTGCCTCCCATTGGTAGTCATTAGGTATCATTTGCAAACGGCCATCTTATTAATAAAACTGACTACGGTGAATCCTGGGGGCCCAAAGGGGCTAGGGGACCATCAATTTTATTTGCTGAAGTGCCCTAGGGTCCAATGGTTAAAGGCATTTTGCACCACAGCAATACATGTGCATACATATTTGTCCATAAATGCACCTTCGTGAGTATGTTTATATATACAGAGGCCATGAGTTAATACACCCCTTCCTTTGCAACCTTGTGTTCCCTGTTTGGTAGAACCAACTGTATTTTTGGGTATGGTAGTGTATAATGAGGGGACTATACCGACCAAGCTGTAAATTAATAGGCAAACTGAGCCTTTCGCTTTGTATCTTAAAATGTTGATACTTTTAAAAGGGAAAATTTTTGTTTATTGGAAAAATTGATAGTATACCCTATGGTGCTTGTAGTGTAAACATTTATGGATAAGATACTGTATTAACTGCATGTACATGTTGTAGGGTCTTCCAGCTTAGGCTCATTGTGAACAGATATTATAATCATAACAAATAGTTATCACTGCCATTAAAATCTGTATTGTAAACATATAAGCCTCTTCAGTATTCCCTTGCAAGCAGGGCTGGATTAAGACACTTAGAGGCCCCAAGCACATAAAAGATTTTGGTGCCCCCCCCCATATATATGTAATTCAAAATATAAACTGTAAACTATAAAATAAACTTTAATTATAAAACTTAAACAAAATTTACAGAAAGATGGAAAATAATGTTTATTTTTACATACTTCCACTTTATTTAATTTGGAAAACGCCAGGCCCACTCGAACGTCGCAGGCGTGCTCACTCAGGGTGCCCACTCCCAGGGAGGCGTGGAGGTCGGCTACAACCGTGCCTTCTCTGTTGTGGGTCCCTCATTATGGAACCACCTCCCGAGTGAGCTGCGCCTTGCACAGTCCCTGCCCGCCTTCAAAAAGGCTTTGAAAACCATGCTTTTCATGGAGGCTTATGGCGACCTTTAATTTAATTATTTTTCTTCTTCTCCCGCCCTTTGATCCATCTTGCTTAGGGTTTTCCCTTTCTTTTCTGTATTGTAATGTTTTTAACTTGTAAACCACCCAGAGTTCTTGATTGGAAGATAAGTGGTATAAAAATGAAACAAACAAATAATAAATAATAAATAAAAGTTATACTCCAAAATAGGTATCACAGCCATGTGTCTTCTGCACCAAAACTGCTAGGGAGCTTCCTCACACTCTTCCCTGTAAGCCCCTGAAATTGTCAAGCCCCGCACAGAGAGCACACACACAAACAGGGTTCAGTTCTTTGCCAAGATCTTTAGTGGAAAGCCAGGCAAGTTCAAGTCTGTTGCTACAATCAAGTGCCAGATAAATAACAGAATCCAACTCCCAGCAATGAACAGTCCAAGTCAAAACCAGAATATCTCACGGAAACCAGACGCCAAACCCAAGGGAACAGATGAAGCCGTGGTCCAGGAATCCAGTCCAAAATCAGGAAACAGAGCCAAGGTCACAGACAGGAATGTGGTTGCAAGTTCAAATGACGCGTTGCTCCCACAGATTGCTCAAGGTGAGCTTACCAGCTTTATCCCAAAACAGGGAACACACCCTTACTTCTGGAAAGGCTCCTGCTAGTACTCAGGGCTTCCCAAACTGCTTCCCCATCTAGCATCAAAGACCCTTTCCCTAGCTCTCCTGGTAGCACATCTTTGCAGAATCCTGCTCATAGCCCTTCTAGGGGGAGAAGATATGTTTTCAGCTGAGTCATCAGACCCAGCTGCTTGCTGACTTGAGCTGCAAGGCTCCTCCAGCAGCTCTTCACCATTTAACCCCTCAGAATCAGGTTCTGTGACAGGCAGGGTTCTGGCAGAAATTTGGAGAGGTTTGGGGCTTGGAGGGGGCTAAGTTATTAAGCTCCAAAGGAGGTCCCCCTAGGGGGGGAAATCATTTCTAATTGAGTTGGGATTCAAAAGCCAAGCCTGAGAATCTGCTAATTGCTTGCGGGCGTGTATGTGGGGGGTATGCAGTTTCCCAATTACAGGGAAGAGCTTGAGGAAACTTCCCTGCCATTTCCTCTAGGACGAACCATTTCATTACTAGAGAGGAAATGGTGTTTTGTTTCATAACGGAACAACAAAACAGCATTTTGTTTTTCATTTTGTGCCTGTCTCTAGTCAAAAGCAACAGCATTTGGCCATTTTCATGAGTTTCATAACATCTCATAAGTACTTGCACAAAATTATGAAACATTAATTATATTATTTGTTGTCAATATTATTAAAAAAAGGAATCAGCTTACTTACAAAGTGTCAGAGTCTCTAGGTGGCCTTTTGCCACCTGGCAAGGGCACCAGGGTCCAATCCACCACAGGGTAACAGAACTGGAACAATAAGGCTGGCAGGCAAAGCAGGACCAAGACAAGACTGGACATACATACCAGAGCAGAAGACACTTGCATTGCTGAGGCAAAGCCTGGGAGGGAGAACCACTCCTTACATAGGCCTTCCCTCCAGGCTTCCAGATGGACCTCATTAGTGGCCTAGTAACTGCTGCTCAGGCCAGGACCTAAGCCTGCAAACACCAGGCAATTCCTGGGTTATGCTGGCCCTAATCCTGCATTTACCAGGGCCATGTAGGCCAGATCCTGACACAAAGTTACAACAATGTTAGCACGTGTGTTCTTGCCTGTTGGTACGCAGGGCACTTAGGAAGCTTCTAGCACCGCTGCACAGTCTCATTCTCAGTGGACAACTGACTGCATACCACGTTTTCCCTGCTTTCATTTATGTATGTGTGTGGGGGGGGGGTGTTTCCTTAGATTTTTTAGTCCTTGGTAGAGCTCTACAGTCTCTGCATGCTCTTGTTATTATGGTACATATCTGTATGTAATTTTTTCATTTAATGTGGGGGTCCATTTTGCGGATCCTGGTTCAGCTTCACCATTTGCAATATTGCACCATATGGCCCATGGCCCATGGCCCATGGTAAATTCAGCTATGGAAAATTTGTGTGGTGCCCCCGCTGCCTTTGATGCCCCTAAGCACCTGCTTATTGTGCTTAGTGGTTAATCCACCCCTGATTGCAAGTGCATGACAGCCACAGAGAGTGCTAATCTTTGTGCATTCTTCTGAGGTTGGGGGAGGGTCTGGGAGTTATCTTATTTTTATATGCTAAAAATTAGAGATGGGCATAACCAGAAAAAAATGACGTTTTGAGTTTTCGTTTGTTGGAACGGGTCCGTTTCGGGTTGCTTCCATTTGTCGCAAAAAATTTCAAAAATTTGTCGTTTCCGTTTGTCATTTGTCGTTTCCAACGCGATTTAGCGCGATTTGACTTCCCAGAGCATAGGGGCATCCCGCAATCAGGGCCGGCGCTAGGTGTTTTTGTGCCCTAGGCGGGAGGAACGGGGCGGGGCGGGTGAGTGGGTGGGCGGCGGCCGCAGGCGGGCGAGTGGGTGGGCGGCGGTGCGGGCCGCGGGCGGGTGGCAGGGCGGGCGGGCGGGCGAGTGGGCAGTTAGGATATCACTTAGGATAGAGGTTCTGTTCTTGGCTTGCACCCCAAATGTGTGTGTGTGTGCAAGCAAATTGAAGTTGGGAAAATAGAAAATAAATGGTAGTATATAATATATTTTTAAAATAAATCCACACCTCCCACTCCCAGTCAAACCTCCCCCTTTATCCAATATCAGAAAAGAAATCCTCACAAACAGCCAGAGATGAAATAAAGAATAAACTGCTATTCCCTTCAGCAGACAAAGCTGCAGGGAATCAAAGAAATTATTTTCTAAATTCAATTCCCTCCCTGCCTGCCTAACTTAAATCCTAAAGCCTCCAGCCTCCCTCCTCAATCTCGATCGGACCACACCAGCAGCCAGCCCTCCTCCCTCAACCACATCCATACACCCAACTGCGATTTCTGGAAGGTGCCTCGGCTTTTTATGCCCTCCGAGACATCCAGAAGTGTCAGTCAAAAACCTGGCGATGCCATTGGTGGAATGGTTCAAACAATTTGCATGGTCCCATCCCATGCCCAGCCCAAATGGGCAGGTCTAAAAAAATAAAAAATAAAATAAAATAAAATAAAATCAATACAATGTTTTATTGCTATAAAAAAACCCACTGCTGCTACTATTAAAATTCAGGCATTTAAAATAAATAAATTTCACATGTTTCTGTGGTGATTTGGTGTGTTTTTTGACCATGATTTCAAAAGAAAAATTGTGGTCACCATTTTGGATCTCCCCACCTCATGGCATGGCGAGATGACGAGGATGACGACCCCCAGCCTGGTGCAAGCAGCCCAGGACAGGAGAAGAGGGGGGGAAGGCCGGGGACCCCCCAGAAACCACGCCTCTGGTAGGTGGCAAAGCCTCAGGCAGGCATATTTTCGCCTGCTTTTTTGGCCAGGAGTCGGGTTTTTTTTTTTTAAAAAAACGTTTTAAAACTTTTTCTGTGCTTCGCATTGTGTGATCGCCGTGATGCCACAAACGGAAACGAAAAACCCGTCCAAATTTTTCTTTTTTCGGTTCGAGTTTGAGTTCTGACAGCTTAATTATCATTACCGTTTCCGTTACGTAACGGAAACGATAACCGAAAACGGAAATGACAATTTCGCCGAGTCGTGCCCATGTCTACTAAAAATAAAGACAAATCTCTACAGATAGAAATGGGCTTCAAGTAAACGTTTCTTGCTATGTTCCCTAGGAGAAAAGGGTGATCAGATACTTTGCATGAAACAAAGTTCCTATGGATGATTCTGGAGTAAGGCTCTCCAAAGCTTTCCGCCATTCTACAAATGTGCAATTGGGATACAATATTATATACAGTCATAAAATGGTGGCCAAGACAGGTTTTCACTCACAGAATGGCTGCTATGACAGGCACAGGCAGTCGCAAAACATCCATGTTACAGCAGGAAAACTGGTGATGGTAAAATGTGAGTTAGAGCTTGTCTATACCTAGCCATTGAAGAGGGCTGGTGCAGGCTGCATAGGATACCTGGGAAGGTCCAGTATGCCATTGGGTGAAATCCTTGCCACCCAAATTGCCTACAGACCTTAAGTGACCCTTTTTGTTTCATAGCAGCCTGCTGTCAACTAACCTATATTGTGAAGCATCTTAAGAAGACAGCCACATCACAATAGTGGCAAATTAAACACTTCCTCCGCTCTGTAAGTTCTATTGATTCTAATGTGCTTGTTCTACTTTTGATTCCCTGGTATATCACAGCTAGAGCAAGCCTTTTTGATCAATGGAACCTATGGAGGAGCTGACTTGCCAACTTTCCATTGATCCAACCGGCCTACTCTAGTGTTTCATTTATTATGCTATGGAACAAGATTTTGCTTCATTAAGTTGCAATGAAATTGTAGGACCCAATATAACCTCCCCAAACCAATTTACATAACAAAATTATAACTGTCATAAAAAGAAATGCAGAGATAAAGTGGGAAGAAGAGTGGTGTATTGCTTTCTTTGTATTAGATCATTGCACAATTTAATACTATAGGTATATGTGGAATATAGGTAAGATTAAAAACAACTTAGGCCCTTTGTACACGACCCCTAAACTCCGCCGCAATTGGCTCACAGCTCCGGAGCTTAAAATTGTTTCCCCACCAGCTCTGGAGTTTACAGATAATTAAGTGTGACCACGCCCACCTAAGCGCGTCCCAGCGCACTTTTCAGGTACCTGCTCTCTGGAGGTGAAAATTCCTGATGCGGACATAACGTAGTGACTGCCCGGCTCTCCTTGCTTCTGTTTGTTCTTTTTTTGCCCCCCACCCCTTTAAGAGATCTGAATGCAGTGCCGGGATGGCAGAACAGAGGTGAGCGGCATTCTTTTCTTCCTTTTTTTCTCCCTCCCCTCACACAGCCAGCAGCCGGGAGTGCGGAGGGGATGGGAACGCGGGAACAGCGACAAACCCCTAAGATCTCTGGTCCAAATTTAAGTGGCCAGCGGATCTTAGGGGTCATGTGAAAAGGCCCTTAATATGTTAGGATAATTAGACTGGTTTTGACCAGAAGCAGGCTACTTCAATAGCATTACCTCACCATTTGCTAGATCGTTTTTTGCACCCATGGCATGGATAAATTGTATGCACATAGGTGCTGCATTGATGCTTTTGAGCTGTGGTGCTGGAGGAGAGTCTAAATTGAGAGTCCCCTGGATTGCAAGGAAATCAAACCTATCCATCCTGAAAGAAATCAACCCCGAATGTTCACTGGAAGGATAGATTTTGAAGCTGAGGCTCCAGTACTTTGGCCACCTCATGAGTAGAGAGGAGTCCTTGGAAAAGTCCCTGATGTTGGGAAAGACTGAAAGCAAAAGGAAAAGAGGACGGCAGAGAATGAGATGGTTGGACGGTGTCATCGATGCAACCAATATGGATTTGACCAAACTCCGTGAGGCAGTGGAAGATAGGAAGGCCTGGCGAGCTCTGGTCTATGGGGTCACGAAGAGTCGGACACAACTGAACGACTGAACAACAACAACAGGTGCTGCATTTATTGAATTTCTCTACAGTCACAGAAAGTTTGTTCCGTATCCTAGCAGCTCCATTTATTATTCTTTGATCTTGCTCCTTAACTTTGAAATCTATTAAGTGATTTCCAGGTGGTCCAACCCCAGTCTTGTCCTAGTTGGAAACACTCTTTAGCATTCATCCATTTCACAAATTATGGCATTGGTACAGCACAGCCTCTTCTGATACATTTAGCTTGAGATGTGCACAGAAAACCTTTCCTCAGTTTTAGCCATCCTAATGGGTTGAAAAATATTCCCTTCATCAAATAGACAAAATGCTTTGCATCCTACATTCAGAGTGGACACAACAATTGAAGCATTGTTTTGTGTTCCCTTGTTGTCTTGGTAGAAAACTTATTTATTTCCAGTTTTTCACAACATCCAATTTCACTTCACTGGGGCCCTCACTGTGAGTTTATAATTCCAGTCCTTTGCTCTCAGTATAATGGACTGCTTGGTTTGATGTGCGCACTTAGAGCTTGCCTTTACACTGGGGCAAAACAAAGTGAAGAGAAGACAGACTTCTGGTTGTTAATGAAATGAGCATCTGGAATGCCACTAAGCCCCAAATGTGTCCTACTAAAATTAAAACATTAAGAGTAATTGTAAAGAGGCTTGCCAGAGAGACAACCAAAGTACTAGGGTCTCCCCCCCCCTGGCTTTACAGCTGCCACCATGGCTAGAGTGACACAGGGACTAAAGCGTCAATGAGAAAAATAGCTTACTTGCACATCTTCTGTAATAATATCACATACATTTGTGAATCTGTCTGGCAGTTCACATTTTGCCCCTTAAATGCTTTGCTGTTGAAAGCAGGAGAAATGCATAGAAAAGGTGGAGGGGGGGGGTTAACAAACTGTGTTTAGGGGGACTTGCAAGTTTAAATCTGGATCCCCCTATACAAATCAACACGGGTTTTGTCTGGGAACACAACAGCAGCTATTAAGGACTGGGGAGGGACTGTGAAAGGAGACACATTCACCAAGGTCTGAGGCAAACGAAACATGAACCTTGCTCCTTTTATAAAGCCAGACAAACAAACAGAATGATCACTGGCCACAATTCTATATACTTTCCCACCGTTATCATGGCTACAGGGATTAGCTGCGTCTGAATAAGACTGGCGGGACGAGGGGAAGGATGCAGGCCTCTGTGGCATCAGGCAGCGATGATGCAGATGCCCTTTAAACAGAAAAGTAAGCCCCAAACCAATGACTGAAAAGAACAAATATTATTTGAAGATTGTCTGACACATTGCAACCCTGATATTTCTAAGTGGCAAAAGGTCTCATGCCCATCTTACCATGCAATGATGTACAACTGTCACACAAGTCACATTCTATGTGAATAGAAGTTCTCTTTAGTAGAAAAGGAAACACTAGGGGAAATGTTGAGCTGTTGACATTGCCCTGAGTTGTAGTCCTGGCTGTGCCGCCGCAAGATAGGTCTTTGGTGCAATTCATCATGAATACTTCTTATGTTCCATTTTACATAGCAATGAAATGGTTTGTTTAAAATGGGGAAAATGCCATTTCATTTCATTTTGTTTCATTATGAAATACTGTCTGGTGTTTCATAAGCTTACAAAACAAAACAGCATTTAGTTATTCATAAGGTGCCAATCCCTATTCTGTTGTTATCCTGCCCATTCAGCTTCCCTGAGGAGAAAAGAACTAACCTTCAACAACGGGCAAGGGCCAATGCACAGAGGTTCCTTGCCATTTTACAGTAATACTTGTGAGTAGAAATCAATGTATGGTATTGCCTACAAGGTCTTAGCAGGATGTCTGTGTGTATTTTTTAAATAAAACAGAAGAAAATTATATGTTCCTGAGCATCATGTATGCTTTGGAAATAATTTTACATATTGAATATTTATCTTTGCACTGAAAAATGTAAGATTTCGACTTCCATTAGTTCTTTGATGACACAAATACTAAGACATGTGTGATTCAATGTCATCACAAAGCCCTTTCAATCAAATCCTCAGTCCTCGACTGGTGAATTCATCAAAAGGGATTCAACAGTAAATAATGTCTTCCTCAGAACTTGGTGACTTTACTTGTTTTTGTACTGTAACTCCCAGAATCTGGCAGGGAGATTCAGGTAGTTGCAACTTCCAAAAGCAGAATTTTTGAGCTCTGCTTCTCATTTATTTTGACTGTTCATTTTTATCATGCAGAAACCCTAAAAAAGATCAAAGGCAAAAAATTAAAAAGACAGAAAATTCTATACGTTAGTAGAAGACATCCAAATGTCTGGAAAGATATCTATATGCTGTAGCTATCTGCGTACCACAGAAATGTTGACAGGATTTACGTTCCTTGAGCCACTAAATAACAGAACATGGGCATTTTTCTTCCTAATTAGAGATGGGCACGACTTGAAAAAAAAAAATTTCGAGTTGTCGTTAGTCGGGCCAGTCCCATTTCGGGTCGTTTCCGGTTTTCGCGAAAATTTGCAAAAATTAGTCGGTTCGTTTTTTCGTTTTTTCGTTGTCGTTAGTACTGGTTTTTTTTGGGGGGTAGCGGGCTCCTGGAGGCACCTCTGTGGGGTGGGTGCCTCCTCTGGCCCGCTATAAAGGGAAAGTGGGCTCCTGGAGGCACCCGTGGGTGCCTCCTGCCACTAGGAAAAAAGCAGGCTCCAAGAGACACCCCTCTACATGGGGGTCTCCCTTCCTCACCTGCTGCTGCTGCAAAATGCTATGCAATAGCCATATGGATATTGCATAACATAATGTGCAGACAGTGAGACCAGTGTGAGAGTGATACATACCCGCCCTTCACAAGGCTCTGGCACCACCATGTCTCACACATGTACTTGCTGCATGTAGTGCAATGCAAGCAAGTAGATCTGGCTTTAAGGTGGCTTAGTGCAAGAGCTAGGGTTAGGCTAGTGACGGGTAAGGTTACGGTGGGCTAGTGGGTTGCACCTCTGGGTGCCTCTCTGACCCACTAAGAAGACAGTCTGTGACGTATGGGTACGGAGTCAAGGGTTAGGGTTAGGGCTAGGGCAGGTTTTAGGGGGCTTTTTGGCACATCCCAGAAGTCTCCATGGCCAAGTGGCCATGCGACTGGTGGGATGGCTCCAGAAATTTGCATGGTTGTCCACTCCCACATGGCTGGCCACTTGGCCAGCCCATCATTGCGCACTGCGCAGGTGTAAATAAAATAAAATAAAATAAAATCAATGGAGGACAGAGGAGGAGAGGAGAGACATTTTGTTGCAAGAAAAAACCCACTGCTACTGTGAAAAATGGCAGTTTATAAATTTTCGCGTGTTTCTGTTGTGCTTGTGTGTTTTTGGACCACGATTTCAAAAACAATATTGCGTTCGCCGCCCCATTTTGGATCCCCCGCCCGCACCGCATGGCATGGCGATGGCAACTCGCGAGTCCGGCTGCCCAGGACGGGGGGGAGGCGGGACCCCCCTCTCCAGAAACCACCCCTCCGGTAGGTGCCCTGCGCCCTTAGTCAAGCAGGCATTTTTCCGCCTGCTTTTTTGGCCCGGGAATGGGTGGGGGAGAGTTTAAAAGTTTTTTCCTGTGCCGTCCGTGCCGCTTGCTTGCGCTTTAATTGCGGCGGCCGGCGGCCGGCGAGACTGGGCTTTTTGCTGGCTGCGAGCCTGCGGCGAGTCCCACCAGAGCAGCCGAGGACGGGGGATGAGGGGGGAGGCCGGGGACCTCCAGAAACAACCCCTCTGGTAGGTGCCCTGAGGCACGGCAGGCACTTTCCCG
The DNA here is from genome assembly GCA_037367245.1 of Phrynocephalus guinanensis. Taxonomy (NCBI): domain Eukaryota; kingdom Metazoa; phylum Chordata; class Lepidosauria; order Squamata; family Agamidae; genus Phrynocephalus; species Phrynocephalus guinanensis. Next base: position 125,048,515 of record CM074733.1, read on the forward strand.
CCTGCTTTTCGGCCGGGAACCGGGTTTTTTTAACTTTTAAAAACTTTTTTTCTGTGCCGCGTGTGGCATCGCGCGATCTCGCGATGCAAGTAACGAGCACGACAAATCAGACCAAAATTGTTCGTTCGTCGGTTCGAGCTCGAAGTCTGGGGGAGTAATTCCCGTTACCGTTTCCGTAGAGTAACGGAACCGAGTAACGGAAACGGAAACGGGAATACCGCTAAGTCGTGCCCATCTCTATTCCTAATATATAAACCATCACAAGGAATATTTATGGTCAGGGAAGATATGAATGGCACCAATTCCAGATCTGCCATAGATTTGTCTTTGATGTGCACAAAATCCTAAGAAATACAAAATTATACTTTGAAAATGTTGGAGTTTTATTTGCAACCTTGCATGCTGTCTGTAATTTGTTTGTCTGGGAGGGACTTTTCTGGGATGAGGTGACTGTCCGGTACTAACCAAATTATCCTTCCAGCCTTTGAATTGAATTGGAGCCCCACCTCTCTGTTGAGTGTCTCATTCCTCCTCTTCACATTGTTGGAGGCAGTTGTTTGGTTGCTGTTGATCAGTTTGGTTGATTGCTAAATATCTTTGGAGTAAAGAAAGCAGCATGCACAAATCTGTAATTTCAAGGAACTCTAAGTAAAGAAATATTTTCCCCTCCTACAAGTGTCTTGAAGTGATTTATTGAGTTATATGCCAGTTAACAAGAAAGAGGTGGACTCCAGGAAACTTGGAGCTATTTATCTCTATAAGTCTCTGTGTTTCTACTGAAAATTTATCAGAATCTTACTAGAAATTCAAAACTCTACAACAGAAAATTCAAATGCCATCCAAAATGTTGTAGCATAACAGTAATTGGGAGAAAAAGGAGGGGGAGAGGACAATTGTTTTTGCAACCAAACATCAAATGTGACAGGACTAAATATATTCCTGAGATCAGAAGGCATATTGATATTTGGTGATTTCCCATTGTTGCTATTGGCCTCCATGCCATATCCCCAAACCTCAAGACCAGGTCTTGGAGATACATAAACAAGTAGAGAGGAATGTCAGGGGAAGGAAAATTATGATCCAAGCATAGGTGCAAAGAAATCTTGTGGACTTCCATAAATAAAGATGAGCTGCCCATCCTGTTGGAAAATGCTTGTGATCTGAGCAACAGGATTGACTCATTCCTGAAAGTAGGGGCTGGGCTCTTCCCTTGCTCCACTTAGGAACCAACAATCGCATTTGCACCGATCTTTTTCCAGAGTATGGAAGCAAGAAATTCAGGGCTCCACAAGAATAATTATATTACATCATGACAATTGTACTGCTGCTGGGATTTCATTGTGTTGCACAGAAAGGAAAGCAGCCTTGGCCTAATAAATCCGGTGTGTTATCACATGAGAAATAGATTGCATTTGGGACCACTTGTGGAGCGAAATATTTCCCAGTTATCACACAATGTACAGGGGATTGGGCTCCATGCCAAAGCTGGATCAGTTATACAACTACTACTTGGGGGGGGGGGAACTAGTCTGGAGCAGGGTCACTTAAAAAGAAACCAACCTTTTCCAGTATGATCAGCCACATGCTTTTCCAGGCGAGGGCATGATCAATCACCTGCAGATGCTAAATTCCCAATTTTAACTATTCATACCTAGAGATATTGGCAGGTCTTCGGGTCCAAGTCCTGAGTCCAAAGCCTGGAGACCCAGTTTCAATTCCCTGCTCAGGGAATTCTGGGAGTTGTAGTCTCCAAACCTACGCGCTGCAAGTAAGTTCCCCCCAGTACTGCCCCTGAGCCAAGCCCACTATCTTCCAAGGAGCTCCCAGTCCCAGCCTTTCTTGAGGCTGGCTCTACATCCCTTACTAGGCCAACCAGCTGGCCAGCTGACAAGAGCCATGGATGGAGGCAAACCTGCAATGACAGGATAATCCTGGTCTCCTGGGCATCCTCCTGGTGACAGTGGCAGCCAGACAGGATTATGTGGTGGTACTACTTCTCTGTCTCCTGCAGTCACAGATCTTGAGCAGGGAAGTGCTGAAGTCACCAAAGACCACCAGCAAATCTACCTTGGATGATGCCTCACCCATCCACCCCAACAAACCCTCCCTATTCTTTCACCATCTTCAGCTTTCTTTCCCTGCTTCTCCAATTGGGACTCAAAAACTAACTCTGACAAAATGGGTTTCAAGTTTCAAGTTGAGTCTAAGTCTTTAATAACAACAACCACCCCAAGTCAAGTCACAGTTTAGTTGTGCTGTGGCTTAAGTTGGACTCAGCAGTGAGCCGTGTGTCCCAATCCTTGTTATTAGAGATGGGCATGAAATGAATTTTTATTCATTTTGTTATTTGTTATTTGTTTCATTAAGTTACGATTTTTTTAAAAAAAAATCATTTCAAACAAAACAAAACAAAACAAAACAAAACAGAAGGAACGAAATGAAAAATGAATTGAAACACTATTTTAGCGTTTCGTGCCCATCTCTATTTGTTATATAACTCTTTGAACTGCAGAGCTGGAAGGGAACCCAAGGGATTATCAGGTCCTGCCCCTCTCAAGGAGGCACAGTGGGGAAATTAACTCCCAACCTTTGAGACCTAAACTACTCACCTATCAAGCAGTTTGCTGTAAGTTGTATAGTACTTGGGAATCAGTTGTTTGTATGCAGCAGATCTTCATTTGGGCTCAGAATTCGAAAGTCATACCGCCCTTAACTGGTCTGGGCTACATCAAAAAGGTTTTATTTTGCTGCTGTTTCCATGCCTTCCAAAACCATACGATGAATTTCACTCTGCTTTTTGGACATTTGCTATCAGCTGCCATGTGCTTTTCAATGCTGTGTATCATTTCACAAAAGCCTGGGGTATCGGGTTTCTATTATTCATTGACACATTCTGGTAGAGTACTTGTTTACTTTTATGTCTGGAAATTAGGTCTACTACATTTGAATTCCCTTTAGGGAATAATCCAAACAAACAAGATCCACTTTCCCAACATTTTCATGTGTTTGTAATTTTGTAAACTTCACTTTCTTCTCTCATGCATTCATTATTCTCAAATGTGACTTCCAGCTTTGTGTTTTTAAAAGGAATGCTTTTGGAGATTATATGCAAGATTTGTTTATCATGTGCAAAATTTATGGCTCTGCTTTTGTTAAAAAAAGTTACACATGCAGAGCAAACAGCATTATCCATGAGTAGATAATGGCACTTGTATAAAGAGGCGGAATTTCTTTCTCTTTAGACTTATGGAGATTAAGGTCACATCACAGTATGTTAAAATATATAAACCACCATAATCTTCAACAGATTTATTACCTACCACATATTCACATTGCCCTGTGAATGTTTGTGATTCTTCACACAGCCAGCTGGTAGCAGATAATCAAATATGTCATGTTTAGTATTTTACAAATTAAACATCACACCAGTCCTCTCTTTAGGATATGTCTTCAGAATGCAGTGAGTGAGGAACAGGTGGTATGTGTGCATTTTTATAAAAAAGCAGATCATTAAGAGAAAATGTTAGATTTTTTATAAAACAGCAAATCTTGAGATGAAATATGGGAAGGAGTTGGACTTTGAAACTCACGAGATTTGAAGGATTTGGAACTTAAGCAACAAAGCTTCTTGAGGCACCTTGAAGGATGACATGTTTTATTTGGCCTAAGCTTATGTGGGCTACAGGCTGCTTCATTAGTGTCAGACAATTTAAAGGATTTCTTAAACTAGCTCTCCTTTTAAAAAGGCGTTTGCCTTACTGTTGCATTTGCTTCTAAGGAGAAATGATGTGACATGTTCTGATGTAGTTCAAATTTATTCCAAAAGCTTCGTACAGCCTTTGGGGCACTCTTACTGATCCTTCAAAAGAGTGAAGGACTACGTTCCATGTTACTGAAGATACCTAGGGCATGCATAGAACTTTCAATTTGTTCATATATATGCCCTCAACATTTTCAAAGAATTTGGTCAGGCTTACTCCCAGGAAAGTAGGTATAGGATTGCTGCCTTATTCTGCCCAATCACGTGCATATCTATATCAGAATTTGATGATTTCTGGTAATCCTCTGCTGACTGACAGAAAGAGATTCAGATGTTGCGTGGTTACTCTGTCCCAGTCAAAAGATGGAACACTGTGGGGAGGCATCTGGGTGGCTGTTTGCCTAAGGCATCTCTCTGTTTCGAGGGAAGGTCAGAGGGCAGTCCTCTGTTGGAAACCATTCTATTCTTATTCAGTCTGACAATGTGGAAGTAGACAAATGTGTCTTCTATGCATGTTCCCAATCCTGGTGTGAAGTTATACAGACACACCACCAGTCCATCAGTATTTCTACAATGTACACACAGGATTGTATGACAATCTTTGCACACTCAAGAGAGGAACTGTACTTGTTTGTGTAATTCACACATAGTTGGGAAGGGGGAACACTACCTTAGCTATTAGCACCACTATTTTCTTCAGGTTGGGCACAGAGGAATTCAGATCTAAACCTAGTGGGTAGATGACATAAGCCTCAAAGCTGGGAAGCCCGTTGTGGAATTGTCTTTCCTGTGGAGTACTTGGTATGGTTAGTTTAAATGTGTTATGATCAATTTATTATTAATCTTGTCCATTTCCCCCCCAGAGTGATTGGTTGTCAAAGGGACACTTTAAAGCAACTTCTGCTGTCAGAGTTCTGTGCAAATGAAGCTCTGTGCTTCTGTCCACCTGACTCCTACAAATTGGTCTGAACCACTACAAAAAGTTTACCCAGGGAAACCCAACTTCCATGGCTGCAAATCAGAGCAGACGGAACCACATTTTCCTCAGTGTTTAGTATATGTGTTTTGTGCTGTTAAGCTGGGACTCTCAATTTATTAATAGCTTCTGTTTTTAGGTATTGCTGTCTTTTCTTTCTGCCTTCGTTCTCCTCTAGTGAATTTAGATTCCAAATGGTTCCCCCCCTTTTCATTCCCCCCCTTTTTCTTACGAAATTGTACACAATATTGGAAACAATGCTGCTGCTGAATGAGTCAATCAGTCAACGTATGGAGGAATTACTAAATAAAGAAAATCTTGGCTCTGCTGCAGTGCATATTTCAAAGAGTAATAACATACTATTTCAACAGAGCAGATCAGGAAAGAGTTGACATTTTGAAATCTGTCCTTGCTAACTAAAGTAGATGGATAAAAGAATAAAAGTTGGAAAAAGATGTTCAAGTTGGGCTTTAAGGCTAATAAAAGTGCCATCCTTGGAACACATGTCTTCATTCCTCTCAGAAGCAATCTAACTGTGTCCAGTTGACTCCTGGCAACTGAATTTCTTTTCTTGTGGGATCGAAACATTTCAATATCCATCCAAAAAGATTCTTCAGTCTGTGGTAGGTTTGTGGGAAGCCTGCAACCAACCTTCCTCAGACTGAATAAGCTACTTGGATCAGTAGCAAAATGTTTCGATCCCACAAGAAAAGAAGTCCAGTTGCTATGACTCAGCTCCTGGATAACCTCATCTGGAAGACTGAGAATCTCCACAATCTAATGTGCTTCCAGAGAGGAAGCATCAAATGACAGGGTCCTGTCATTTTCCAGGGCACACCTGGGTATGCTCCCAGTCCTCACCTTCTTCAAGGAGTCTCCAAAGTCAGAAACTGGGATTCATAAGAACATAAGAAGAGCCATGCTGGATCAGGCCAAAGGCCCATCTAGTCCAGCTTCCTGTATCTCACAGCAGCCCCACCAGATGCATTTGGGAGCACATGAGACTAGATATCTGTCTCCTGATACCACTCCCCTGCATCTGGCCCTTGAAGTACCCCGGTTTAAACCCTGGAGACTACACATCTCCATCATGGTTTGTAACCTGTGATGGACTTTTCCTCCAGGAATCTGTCCAATCCCCTTTTGAAGGCATCCAGGCCAGATGCCATCACCACATCCTGTGGCAGGGAGTTCCATAGACTTACAACGCGCTGGGTGAAAAAATATTTTCTTTTGTCAGTTCTTACTCTCCCAGCACAAAATTTGAGTGTATGTCCCCTAGTTCTGGTATTTTGGGAGAGAGAGAAGAGCTTCCCTCTATCCACTTTACTCATACCCTGCATTATTTTGTATGTCTCAAACATATCCCCCCTCAAGTGCCTTTTTTCCAGACTAAAGAGGCCCAAATGTTTTAGCCTTTCTTCATAAGGGAGGTGCCCCAGCCCGGTAATCATTTTAGTTGTTCTCTTCTGCACCTTTTCCAGTTCCACTATGTCTTTCTTGAGATGTGGTGACCAGAATTGTACACAATACTCCATGTGGGGCCTTACTATTGCTTTGTATAATGGGATTATAATGTTGGCTGTTTTATTTTCAATCCCCTTTTTGATAATCCTAAGCATGGAATTGGCCTTCTTCACCGCTGCCACACATTGGGTAGACACCTTCATGGAGCTGTCCACCAACACACCAAGATCTCTTTCCTGATCCATCACAGATAACTCAGAGCCCATGTGTTGATAGATGAAGTTTGGATTTTTTGCCCCAATATGCATTACTTTACATTTGGTTACATTAAAACGCATTTGCCATTTCTCAGCCCATTCTCCCAGTTTGGAGAGATCCTTCTGGAGCTCTTCACAATCTTCTCTGGTTTTTACCACACGGAAAAGTTTTGTGTCATCTGCAAACTTGGCCACCTCACTGCTTATCCCTGTCTCCAGGTCATTTATGAACAGATTGAAAAGCACCGGTCCCAGGACAGAGCCCTGGGGCACACCGCTTTTCACTTCTCTCCATTGTGAAAATTTCCCATTGATACCTACTCTTTGTTTCCTGGATCTCAACCAGTTCTCAGTCCATAAGAGGACCTGCCCTCTTATCCCCTGACTGTGCAATTTCTGTGATTCATAATGTTTCAACTCAGGGATGAGGCAGATTAGGACATCAGCTATTAGCTGGGCTTTTTAAAATGATAACATCAAGTAGAACACTTTATGAAGCTTTGTATATATCAGTACAAATTCCTTTGTCCTCCTTTTTGATTTTCCTTTTTCCTTTTCTTTCTTTCCCTTTGCCTTCATATTTTGTTTTTAGTTCCATGCATAACTGCGTTCCAATAATTAGTTTATCCCCAACAACTCTTCAGAGGAGTGGATTTAAAAGTTGAGCTGTATCTTGTACTTAAATCCATCTCCTTTTTTCTTTTCTTTTTTTGTTCTATGGATAACATAATTAGGGAGGCCCTGTAGCTGAATGGCAGAGCATGTGCTCTGAATGCACAAAGCCCTATGCTCAGCTTTTCTAGTGTGAAAAATGCCAATAATTGGTGCTGTACATTAGGAACCGTGTCTCCGGCTGTTCGTGCTCTCAACATGCATATTGACAATCTGATCACCAGTTACACAGAAGGACTTACAGTACAAAAAGTTACTACTATTTTGAAAACAACAAAGGTAGTGCAAGAGCTCTGTCTCCAAGGGCTAACTTGATCCATTCCACTGGTTCGAAATTGATTAATTAGTTTGTTGATTCATTTTTACTCTTTTACTTTATTGATATCTCATCTTCCACCCAGTGAAGGAACAAACACCATATCCAAATTTAAAAAATTGAAATCTACTATAGATAAAGGGGTGAGAAGTCATAAACGGACACACAAAAATAAAACTAACGACATATTGCATTAAGAATGATGGTAGTAATAATGTGTGCGTCATTGTGTGCTTCATATACACAACTTTGCCCTTGTACGTGTGACTCCCCCTCTCGTGGTTTCTGTTGCGATCAGAACCAAAAGGGGCTGAAAACATTTGTAGGTGCACAGGGGAAGAGAATCCTTGTATGATGGGAGGCAGAGTCACATGCACATATTTTTAGACGGATCCTTGACCATTGCTAATTTGTTTGGACCTGCTTCAGATATGGCTAGTTCATTTAAGGAACTGTAGTGATTGCTCATAAAGCATACAGATAGCAAATTGTTATTCCTTCTCCTCTAACCTTAGACTCATCAGTCATAATTATGACTTGACTCCAGGCTGCCTGAATAACTGTATCCCCCATGCAATTTATTTCCATGCTTAAGATCTTCAAGCAGTCCTTGCTGTTGGTCCCATCACCAGCAAAGGCAATGTTGAAACAGAGGGCTTTCTCTGTGGTTGATCCCATGTTATGGAATGTTTTTCCTTGGGAGGTCAGCTTGGCCACTCCCTTTATCCTTATGCCAACAATTGAAGACGTAACTTTTCAGACAAGATTTTAACAATCATGACTGAATCTCTAAATTCCATGTTCTAGTTAAGGCTGTTTTTAATTTTATATATGTTTTAGTCATTCATTGTATTTTTATCAATTTTTGTATTTAATTATTATTAATGTGTAACTAAAGCAGGAAGGTAAAACAGTGTTTCCTTGCAGCCATGCCGGCCACGTGTCCATGGACTTATACAATACTGGCTCTTTTGGCTTGAATATGGAGATAAGCACCACCCCTAGAGTCAGACAGGACTAGCATGCATGTGCGGGGGGGAAACTTTACCTTATGCTTTTAATACTGTTGTTTATGATACTTTGAGCTGCCTTGAGTCTCCTTATCAGGAGAAATGTGATGGTAGATAGATAGATAGATAGATAGATAGATAGATAGATAGATAGATAGATAGATAGATAGATAGATAGAAAGATAGATAGTTGAGATGGGCACAACCAGGAAAAATGACGTTTCAAGTTGTCATTTGTCGGGACGGGTCCGTTTCGGGTCGTTTCCATTTGTCGCGGAAATTTTCAAAAATCTGTTGTTTCCGTTTGTCGTTTGTGTTGGGGTTGGGGTTGGGGTAAGTGGGCTCTGGGAGGCACCTGTTTGGGTGCCTCTAACGTCTGACCCACTAAGAAGGGAAGGGAAGCGTTTCGCGTAGCCGTATTCCCGTTTCCGTTTCCGTTACTCGGTTCCGTTACTCTACGGAAACGGTAACGGGAATTACTCCCCCAGACTTCGAGCTCGAACCGACGAACGAACAATTTTGGTCTGATTTGTCGTGCTCGTTACTTGCATCGCGAGATCGCGCGATGCCACACGCGGCACAGAAAAAAAGTTTTTAAAAGTTAAAAAAACCCGGTTCCCGGCCGAAAAGCAGGCGGGAAAATGCCTGCCGTGCCTCAGGGCACCTACCAGGGGGTTGTTTCTGGAGGTCCCCGGCCTCCCCCCTCATCCCCCGTCCTCGGCTGCTCTGGTGGGACTCGCCGCAGGCTCGCAGCCAGCAAAAAGCCCAGTCTCGCCGGCCGCAATTAAAGCGCAAGCAAGCGGCACGGACGGCACAGGAAAAAACTTTTAAACTCTCCCCCCACCCATTCCCGGGCCAAAAAAGCAGGCGGAAAAATGCCTGCTTGACTAAGGGCGCAGGGCACCTACCGGAGGGGTGGTTTCTGGAGGGGGGGTCCCGCCTCCCCCCCGTCCTGGGCAGCCGGACTCGCGAGTCGCCATCGCCATGCCATGCGGTGCGGGCGGGGGATCCAAAATGGGGCGGCGAACGCAATATTGTTTTTGAAATCGTGGTCCAAAAAACACACAAGCACAACAGAAACACGCGTTATAAACTGCCAGATTTTTCACAGTAGCAGTGGGTTTTTTCTTGCAACAAAATGTCTCTCCTCTCCTCCTCTGTCCTCCATTGATTTTATTTTATTTTATTTTATTTACACCTGCGCAGTGCGCAATGATGGGCTGGCCAAGTGGCCAGCCATGTGGGAGTGGACAACCATACAAATTTCTGGAGCCATCCCACCAGTCGCATGGCCACTTGGCCATGGAGACTTCTGGGATGTGCCAAAAAGCCCCCTAAAACCTGCCCTAGCCCTAACCCTAACCCTTGACTCCGACCCATACCCAGACTGTCTTCTTAGTGGGTCAGAAGGCACCCAAGGTGCAACCCACTAGCCCACCGTAACCTTACCCGTCACTAGCCTACCCTAGCTCTTGCACTAAGCCACCTTAAAGCCAGATCTACTTGCTTGTGCACTAGTACAATTCCCTTCTGTGTGAGACATGGTGGTGCCAGAGCCTTGTGAAGGGCGGGGACCCTATCACTCTCACACTGGTCTCACGTCTGGTTATGCAATATCCATATGGCTATTGCATAGCATTTTGCAGCAGCAGCAGGTGAGGAAGGGAGACCCCCATGTAGAGGGGTGTCTCTTGGAGCCTGCTTCCCCTTCCTAGTGGCAGGAGGCACCCACGGGTGCCTCCAGGAGCCCACTTTCCCTTTATAGCGGGCCAGAGGAGGCATCCACCCCACAGAGGTGCCTCCAGGAGCCCGCTACCCCCCCCCAAAAAAACCAGTACTAACGACAACAAAAAAACGAAAAAACGAACCGACTAATTTTTGCGAATTTTCGCGAAAACCGGAAACGACCCGAAATGGGACTGGCCCGACTAACGACAACTCGAAAAAAAAAATTTCAAGTCGTGCCCATCTCTAGTTACGGTTAAGGTTAGGGTGGGTTAGTGGGCTGCACCTCTGGGTGCCTCTGACCCACTAAGAAGGACAGTGTACTGGCGTATGGGTTAAGGTTAGGGTTAGGGTTAGGGTTAGGGTTAGTGGGCTTTTTATGCCCTCTGGCACATCCAGAAGTCTCAGTCAAAACCTGGCCATGCGATTGGTGGAATGGGTCCAAAAATTTGCATGGTCGCATCCCATCATTGCGCAGGTGTAAAAAAATAAAAATAAAAATAAAATAAAATAAAATAAAATCAATGGAGACGTTTTATTGCAAGAAAAACCCACTGCTGCTACTATAAAAAATCAGGCATTTAAAATACCTAATTTTCAAATGTTTCTGTGGTGCTTTGGTTGTTTTTGGACCATGATTTAAAAATAAATATTGCGTTCGCCATTTTGGATCCTCCCCCCACCGCATGGCAAATGGAGATGACAAGGATGCCCCCCCCAGCCTGGTACCAGCAGCCCAGGACAGGAGAGGGGGGAAGGCCGGGGACCCCCCCAGAAACCACCCCTCTCTGGTAGGTGCCCTCATTGAGGCAGGCATATTTTCGCCTGCTTTTATGGCTGGGAATCGGGTTTTTTTTAAAACTTTTTTCTGTGCTGCTTGGCATCGCGCGATCGCCGCGATGCCATGAATGACAACGAAAAATCAGACCCAATTTATGTTTATCGGGTCGGGTTCGAGCTGGAGCAGAGTAATTCTTATTACCGTTACCCGTTACGTAATGATAACGATAACCAAAACCGGAAATGAGAATTTCGCCGTTCCGTGCCCACGTCTAATAGATAGATAGATAGATAGATAGATAGATAGATAGATAGATAGATAGATAGATAGATAGATAGATAGATAGATAGATAGATAGATAGATAGATAGATGGGGTAAAGAACCCTCTTGAATATGATGGCCACAGAGAAAGTTTTCAAGAGGTGTGGTTTTGACTTAATGGCCACTTTCCATAAACACTGAAGCAAAATTTTCAGAATACAGGACACACAGCAATGGGCTCCAGTTACAGGAAGCCAGATTTCAGTCTAATATCAGGAAAAAAATCCTAAATTTCTAACTGTTAGAGCATTACAGCAATGAAACCAATTAGAGATGGTCAAGAAATGAATTTTTCCATGTTGTTTTTTATTTTGCATTTTGTTACAGAATGAAACAAAAAACAAAGTGCCATTTAAAAAAACGAAATGAAACAGCAGAAATTTTATTTTGTTCCATTTCATTTTCATTTATTATTTATTTTGACAAGCGCTGATTATTTTAAATAATAAAAATACTTTTTTCACTTTAATAGGACTCATACTCTGAAAGTGAACACTGGATTATTTTGTATGCAAAATCTTCATAGAATCATGAAGTCAGAAGAGGCCTACAAGGACATCAAGTCCAACTCCCAGCTCAAGACATAGGAATACAAATCACAGGATATCTATGTTGTCAAAATTTCTCTTGAATGCCTCCCATGTTGAAGCACTCACCTCCTCTCGAGGTAATTGGTTCTAGAGAGGGGCATGAAATGCCCAAAATGGCATTTCATTTCATTTTTTAGGTTTTTTTTAATAATTCATTTCTTTTGGAATGAAATGAATTTTTTAAAAAATTTATTACATTCTTCATTTTGTTTCTTTTTTGTTTTTAACAGCTGACCAGCCCCACTGGTCAGTGCTTCCCCCCCCCGAGTGCCAACCAGCTGGCCCACGGTCTAGGTCGGCCCTCCCCCCAGTACTGACCAAACAAAAAAGAAACAAAATATAAAATTTTGTATATATATATATATATATATATATATATATATATATATATATATATATATATATATATATATATATATATATATATATATTTGTTTTCGTAGATTTTCACGGGTATAGGTATGCATGTTAGGGTGGATTCGGGTTTCTTCCCGTGTAGAAATCTGGTTTTTTGGCGACGTTTCGACGAGGTCTCACTCGTCATCTTCAGGCCGGAGTTCACGCTGGATGCTTTGTGGTGGTTGCGGCTGTTGTTGTGATCGGGGGGCCCGGAAGGTTGCTATGGTGCTGCCGCCCCCCGCGGAGCCCCTCCTCGGGTGGGTCCCCTTGGGGGGCAGCTCCTGGTCAAGGTTGGGGGAGACCGTGGCCGGGGAGAAAGCCAGGGGGCCCCCCCTGGCTTTCTCCCCGGCCACGGTCTCCCCCAACCTTGACCAGGAGCTGCCCCCCAAGGGGACCCACCCGAGGAGGGGCTCCGCGGGGGGCGGCAGCACCATAGCAACCTTCCGGGCCCCCCGATCACAACAACAGCCGCAACCACCACAAAGCATCCAGCGTGAACTCCGGCCTGAAGATGACGAGTGAGACCTCGTCGAAACGTCGCCAAAACAACCAGATTTCTACACGGGAAGAAACCCGAATCCACCCTAACATGCATATATATATATATATATATATATATATATATATATATATATATATATATATATATATATATATATATATATATATATATATATATATATGTTTTCGTAGATTTTCACGGGTATAGGTATGCATGTTAGGGTGGATTCGGGTTTCTTCCCGTGTAGAAATCTGGTTGTTTTGGCGACGTTTCGACGAGGTCTCACTCGTCATCTTCAGGCTGGTGTTCTGGCTTCTTTCTTCTTGAAGCAGAGCGTGATCTCAGTTGAAGTCCTTCTATAAATACTGCTGGGGGGTGTGGTTTGCTTGCTCTGTTGCTGATTGTAGGTTTGTTTGTTCTTTTGTGATTTGCTGTGTGGCTGAGGTGATCGTTAAGGGCTTAACTGCTGGTGGGTTAGATGGCTGTTTAGAGACATCATGTGTGGGTGAGGTGCTGGATGTGTGTCTATTAGCCTTTTGTTTCTTAACGACCTTGGTGATGGGTGTTCTGGCAGCATCCTGGGCTTTGGTAGAGTGGGGTCCTGTGTCTTGTGAATTCATTTTGGTCTGGCTGCGTGTCTGTGGTCTCCCAATGTTTTTTTGGCGTGTGTAAGTGTGCTCCATGTGGTGGCTGGAGTGGGGAGTAGAGAAACACCCAAACAACATGAATAAACGTGATGACACCTCCCGCTTGCCAGACATCTGGAAACTAGCCCTGGTCAACAGACGAGCCTCTGTCACAAAGACTGACACCAGGTCCAAAAGGACACAAGATGCCACCACCTTCCATCCACACCAAACACAAACCCAGACCCTTCCCACAGATGAAACGAAACCACCATCCAATAACAAAACCACGACTGCACCATCTACCGCTACTCCCCACTCCAGCCACCACATGGAGCACACTTACACACGCCAAAAAAACATTGGGAGACCACAGACACGCAGCCAGACCAAAATGAATTCACAAGACACAGGACCCCACTCTACCAAAGCCCAGGATGCTGCCAGAACACCCATCACCAAGGTCGTTAAGAAACAAAAGGCTAATAGACACACATCCAGCACCTCACCCACACATGATGTCTCTAAACAGCCATCTAACCCACCAGCAGTTAAGCCCTTAACGATCACCTCAGCCACACAGCAAATCACAAAAGAACAAACAAACCTACAATCAGCAACAGAGCAAGCAAACCACACCCCCCAGCAGTATTTATAGAAGGACTTCAACTGAGATCACGCTCTGCTTCAAGAAGAAAGAAGCCAGAACACCAGCCTGAAGATGACGAGTGAGACCTCGTCGAAACGTCGCCAAAACAACCAGATTTCTACACGGGAAGAAACCCGAATCCACCCTAACATGCATATATATATATATATATATATATATATTATATATATATATATATATATATATATATATATATATATATATATATATATATATATATATATATATATATATATATATATATATAAACAAGTATAAAATTGACAGCTTGGAAAACTCAATCAGACTGCATGTCTCCAAATCCCTCTGCCTCCTAGGAGACTGGACACTGGCAATTGTGGCTGGTGGGTTCAGGGGCTTGTAGTCTAATGAGTACCTTTCCTGATAAGACTACATTATTTGTTAACATGTTTACCACTTGCGGCTCCTAGTGAAGGCAACATCTCCAGGGAAGATAATTGTCAAGTAGACCCAGTTGATCCATGTGCCAATATATATGGCAGTTATTTTGTTATTATTATTTTTTTTACTGAGGAAGAAACAGTTGAAAAGTAATGACAATTGCTACAACCCTGTTGCACCATTCATTGTGTGCTATGAAGATGACATTATCCTTAGCAGTAAATCTCCACCAGTTAAAGGTGATATTGGGACGTACATCACTTGTATGCAGTGCAACCGAGTCACATGCTGAAACTGCAAGAGGAGTGCTTTAATTAGCTGCAATTTTCTGTAGCTGCTGACACCATCACTGTTGCTCACATGAGATTGTGTAACAGGATTTTTGCATCAATATTTAACCTGTAGCATGATAGCATTGTGTATATACTACACCACAATTTCAGCCAGCATATAAATACTGTATTAAATCAGTTGCATGATTTAGCATTGTGTGCATGCTGTGGAAAATAATGAACTAAATTCCAATTCTTAGTCCCAACCCGAGTAGAACAGCAGAATCAAGGGGATTTACTGAAGTGTTGACTTACCAAAGTCCTAGTAATTCACTGGACCCATTTTAGTTGGAACTAACAATTGGATTCAGCCCAATATGTTTTGGTCTCCCATTCAGTGTTAGCGGTCTTCTAATTCTATGCTTTTCTGAAAGCCTGGGTTTATTTTCCAGGCCTGCCCAGCCCTCACTCCTGGCTCCCTCTTTTGTTAACTGGTCCCGTACTCTGTCCTTACGCCCTTTATTCATGCTGTGTAACAGAGCCGTAACTGTTTCTCAGCACTAATTTGTATGGCACCCCCATGGCAGTGAAGTGTATCAACAGTACACTGAAGATACCAAATAGAAACTGCTGTTGTTAACTAGAACTTAGAAGAATTGTGTCATAGTTCAGAGTGCTGTTGTTGCATTGGCACTAAAGAACTCCACTTGGTCTTTGCCAAGGCGGGTGTCAGCTGGTGAATTATAACATTGGCAGACAGGACACAGATAAGGAAAAAAAAATACAATGACAGCTGCTACGCAGAACTGTTCTTTCTGGCCTAGTGAGTACAAAACTATATTGTGTAAATAAAGACAGACAGGATCATTATGCAATTGTCTCATTCTGCATTTCGCCTAAAGTGGTTGTATTGATTTAGGAAACTGTACCCAGAGTCATCAAGTTAATAAGTTATTGCTCCAGACACACAGAGAATGCATTAAGAACTAGAAGAATATAATTTTCTGAAAAATAACGCTTTGGGAATGGGAGATAATCCAGCCTCTGTGAATGTCAAAGCCACTTTCAGCTTGATAAATTATTGCCACAATAATAGCATTGAAACAGGAGTTTGCTTTCGTGGCCCCGAGTTTGATTGGGTGATAAGGCATGGCAAAAGACAAATTGTTTTAGTCACAAAAGAAGAGCCGGGGCCATTCAAAGAGATCTGTTCAGGACCTCCACCCTACTCCAGTTTGTGACTGATTGGGGTACCATTTAAAAACACAATCAATAGCTTTATTAGAAGGGTTGGCTTTCACATTTATAGAAGCCATGAACTCTACATTTCTTGGCTCAGAACCATGGCCTGTTAGTCCACCACTCCTATCCTGAAAAGCTGAGGCTGTGTTCTGGGCAACATGAAATTCAGTGTTCTGGTGGGAGTCGGAATTCTAGGTCAGAGTGTTCATTTGGTACTGAAGCTGTACTGGATATGTTTGCTTTGATTAGGTTCACCAATACTGATCTCATGTACCAGAACCAAATAAACAGCAGATTTTTAAGTGTTAGTTCTGGTTTGAATGTGTCTGTTATGCGTTGTTTTAAGCAGCTGGGAATGTTCCCTCATGGCTTGGTTCTCCAAGTAAATTCAAGGATATAATCCTCTTTAACTTTCTAGTTGATGCATTAACATGCTCATAGGATTATAAGGATTCAGAATCCTGACAGATCAATATTTGCTGTGACACCACGGAACTAGTGATGATGATGAATATGGGCACACTGTAAATTAGTTTGTAATTGACTAGAGCCACAATGCACAATAGGTGGGAGATATTGTTAATATTGCAGTTCTTCCTCTAAACAGCAAGTCACTGTTTGGAACTTTGTGAACTGAGGTGTGATAACCTCAGAGCTTAGACAGAGAATTTGAACTAAGACTGGAACTAATTCTGCTCCTCTTAGGCTGCTTTTACACGACCCCTAAAATCTGCTGGCAACTTAAATGGAGATCCCCCCGAACAAGGTTTTTGTTCTGCTTCCTGTGTTCCCACCTCCCACACTCTATTGCTTCTGTCTGCAGTGAGGGTGAGAGAAAGAAAAATGCAGGCTCACTTCTGCCTGCCATCAGCAGCAGCTAATTGTTCCAGCCCGTTAGGATTCCTGTCTGTTAAAAGGGGGGGAACCAACAAAAGCAAACAAAAAGCGGAGGAGGGCCAGGCATGCAATGCTTTAAAACAGCAACAAGGAACAGCAACAAGGATTTTACCTCCTCCAGACCAGGTACTTGTAAAATGTTCTGGGGCGCTTTAGTGGGCGTGGTGATACTTTTTTTTTTAAGGTCCGCTGCTGGTGGGAAAACAATTTTATGCTCCGCATCTGCGAGCACTGTGCAGCAGATTTTAAGGGTCATGTAAAAGCAGCCTTTGTTTCAGTGGAGGTCTTGTGAGCTGCATTCATTGTATATACAGCCCTCTCCTTCTGATGGAGAAACTGATGGGACCAAAAGGACTCCTAGGATTTAGTGCAAAGCTCCAGCAGCTAATAGCTGTGTCATGGGTGAAGCATTTCATACTTTTAGAACAGGAAACAAGCAACAGACAGAATCTGAGAAACCATGAAGTCACGGTATCATAAGAACTAACACACTTTGGAAAGTCTAGAAGGCCAGACAAAGACTCTTAGCAGAGAAGTTCAGGCCCAGGGGCAAAACTGGCATGGTAAAAGTCTTTAGCTTCATAAAGTAACCATGACTTAGTCCTTATGACTCCTTATGATGTTTCTGCCCATCTTGCCTTCCCATCTAAATTCTCTCTGTTAAATATCTATGATGATTGGATATAATTCTAATACGGATGTTACATTCCATATTGGTAGACTATCCCTTTCCATATGTACCCTCCAAACAATTACTGATAAATGGCTAATCTTCATTTAAACATCTTTGTCAGCTATTTTGAAGGTTTATGAGAAGTACTGCCAAGGATTCTCCCCATCTTCATCCCAGATCTTCCCCAAAACAAACAAACAAAAAAGAAAAGAAAAAGGGGGAAGGGGGAAATATTTCACATTGCCTTGCCCTGCTTCCTGGAAGACAGAATCAAATTCAGAACAAATTTCATTAGAATTGATAACATCTGTATTTGGGCCGAGAGCATAAAGCTGAACTCTCTCTAGAGGGACATCTCACATGATTTGGAAGGGAGAAAAACTATCTCCAGAACAGTGGGACAGGTCTAGCTCTTAAAGAAGATTCTGTTTGACCTCAATCCTTTGCCCAGTAAATGCAGAATTTTATGCACCACTTGCATTTCTAATAGTCAAGATTTCACATTGCAAGAAAATCTCACTCAGTGAGATAAGAATAGGCTTTGGATCAACAGAATGTGAGCCCTCCTAGTCCTCCAAAATGCCACCAACACATTGGGAGTGGAGATTTACAGCAGCCCTGAAGCTGGAATCAGTCATTGCAATATTTCTTGCAATAGGAACAAAATAAATTTTAATAACTGCAAAGAAGTGGGGCACATGCCCTTTCTCTCTCTTCTGTCCAATTGGTGTGGTCTTAGCATGACTGTAGAGATATTGGAAGCAACGATGTCACAGCTTTCTCCGGTTACATTAAGTCTGGGTGGCTCTCCTGGTGTGATACTCAGTTTTCCTTCTACGGTGGAGCAAGCTTATTGCCTATGAAAAATATTTTGTCTCCTTTGTAACCCCCATAAATGGCACATTCTAGTGCAGACTTTAAAGAATAGCAACACTGAATGTTCCCAAATAATTTATACAACATTTAGAGCAGTGATGACGAACCTTTTAGGGACCAAGTGCCCAAACTGCTATTCAAAACCCACTATTTTTTTGCAAAGTTCCAATACAGCTATTTAACCTGCATACAGGTGGCTGTGAAGGGGTGATGTTGGGTGCCCACAGAAAGGGCTCCAAGTGCCACCTTTGGCACCTGTGCCATAGGTTCACCAACACTGCACTAGAGGGTGAAAAGTGCACTGATGTAATTGAACAATGCATAAAGGAACATGTGGTGGTGTTGACAGCCAAGGCATTGTGACTACCGAAACACTGTGATTTTTAAAAAAAAACTTTTGTTTAATTTTTGGAGTCTGGCATTATGCGGAAGATGTGTAGAAGGCTGTAAAAAGCTGCTAAATTGATCTGTTAAATTTTAGCATTAGGCTGGCACCATTTCCAATGTATCTGCAGTGTAAGCCAAATAAATAATAACGTTCCAGAGAGCAAATACTAGTAATGGTGTTTGTTTGGTGCCATCTTTCATGCTTAAGCAGTTCTATAACTCCCTTATGGAGAGGCAATCCTTTTTGAAGCAATAATCACATTCCTGCACCCGGAATTACTGTTAATAGTTTCTTCAAAGCCATCTGGGAAGAGTCATAAAGTCCCACCATTTATGTCCCCTTCATTTCCTTGGTTAAAGCAAACTGTTGTGGTGAAAATAATTTAAAAAACAACATTCCTTCTCTCATTAAATATAAAGGTTCCTCTCAGTACCACTCAAGGACATATTTAGGCTATGAGGTTAGAAATATTTATACCCAAAATAAAATGTTGTTAAAACTGATAACTTCAGCCAACAGTAATAACGTCGAGATGTTTGGCCTTTGACACTAAACCAATTGACTCAGATTCTGAAGATAGTTGGACAGTACCCTCATGGCTGGCTATGTACAATTAAACACCATGGCTCTCCCTAAGATTTAAAGAGTGAGTAAGCATGAGAGGATTAGTGTACTTCTTATCATGTAGTCAGAGGGATCGAACCATTATAAATTCATCACTGTGGAATGTGCTCCTCTCCCTACCCACCACCTACCTCTTGTGCATACTGAAGGTCAGTGTTGGCAAACCTATGGCACAGGTGCCAACGGTGGCACTCGGAGCCCTTTCTGTGGGCACCCAACATTACTCCTTCACAGCCACCTGTATTCAGGTTAAATTGCTGTATTGGCACTTTGTGAATAATTAGTGCGTTTTTAATCGCATTCTGGGCGCTCGGTCTCTAAAAGGTTTGCCATCACTGCGATAGGTCCTGGCGGCCATTGGCCATGGTGTGCACCTGCAAAAGCATCCAAGACTCCTGGTTAGTTTGCCACCCAAGGAGGATCATGTAGAGGCACCAGCTGATTAAAGTGGCATCTTCACATGGGAGCTTTACCTATAAGGCCAAAGCATTATGACTGGAATGACCATGCCAGCTATACAGTAAGAAAGATAAGGAGCCATGTTATATTATAACCCACCTACTCTGCAACATTGGAGCCACTGGTAATGGATTTAGTCTAATCTATTGCTTCAAATTATCTTGGCCTGGTTTTGAGACAGAGCTAGTAGTCCACTGAAGCTACAGATCAGCTTAGTCGGACAAAAGTGTTCTGCCACACCCGACTTCATAAATGGTAGGGTACAAATTCTGAGAAAAGGATGTTTCAGTTTCAAAAAGTGACATGGGGCATCATTCTGCATGGCTCCTAGTTCCATTTTGCTCAACACTCCCAGGAGGTAATGTGAATCTCAGCCTGTGGTTCCCACTGTTTGAAAATGCCAAACCCTAATTCAGACAAATGTACCCCATTTCGCTCCAGCTGAACTATTGAACCCAAATCAGTCAAAAAGGCTTTATTCTTTGTTAGCCCCACACTGTGCCTGATCTGTCTTTGGAATCGCCCTCCACCCTCCACACAGTCCTGACAAAAAGCCCTGACCAAACTATACAGAGCCCAGTCCATTTCATCTTCATGGCCCGTGAATTGCTTGCAGCTTCTAAAAGCAATGCCTTGTCCTTTCTCAGGCCCATGTCATTGCCATCCCAAGGCATGACCCATTTTCTCTTCTGTTCCAACAAGGCTCATGCTGAGAAACTCAGAAGCGTGCCCCAGGCCATATTGGCAGCATGCCGCACAGCCCAGTACACAAAGCTGTGGCCATAAATCTAGCTCGGCTGCCTCCTCTCCAGCAAATGTAAGCCTGAAACATACAACAAAATCACCACCAGAAAGTGTACTTCTCACTGTGAGAGTAGGCCGACATATACCCCACACTGATTTGATGCCCATTATCTGACATTCTGGACATCCTCCTTGGTATATCCCAAGCAGCTTCAGCTGAAGCTGCCCTGATTTGGAAGGAATGCATTCCAAATCAGTGCAGGACACCATCTCCCGAATTCCAGTTCTATGGAGCACCTTACGGTTACTCTCCAAAACTTGAACTAGGTGAGCAAGCTCCCGCTGGCATGTATGCACCATGGGTCCTCATCACCTGTGCATACACATGCATGGATCTAACCAGGGATAGCTTGCCCACCAAACACTGCCACAAGATAATGTTTGTGCCCCAACCCAGCTGATTGGTCATGGACCAGAACAGGCATAGAATTATACTGGACGCTGTGATCACCAAATCGGCAAATGTCAGAGCTCTCCCCAATGCACCCTACTGCCAGACCACCAGCAGAGCACTAATCTGGAAAGTACCAAAAAGCCCACCAACATTGAGGCGTGAAGAAATAAGATCTCAAATCTGTCCATGCAAACACAACCCCAGGTCTTTACTAATTTGCCTACTATAGCAAGTGAAAATGGGATTCTAGAATCAAGTGTCATGTCTCTGTTCATGGGTTGGTCCTCTAGCATCTTCCAGACCCTGAAATTACTTTTTCTTTTAAGCCACCCATGGCCCTTGGCATGAAAGACAGAGGCTGACATCCTGCCTGGAATAGTGCAAAAACCCTAACCCTTACGGTATAATTTCAGTCCAAACTGTTATATCAAAAAGTAACACCGGATCCAACATTACTACAGTGGCTGCCACTGTCCATTTGCTGCTAGCTTCATGGCTTCCTCCATGCCAACTAAGTTTCTGTAGCTGAAACCCGCCGAATACTACCAGATTGGTCAGCCACCTAGTCCGCAGATATTCCACTTTAAAAGAGGCTAGATTGAGGGCAGGACCAATTTATAAATTTGCCAGTTCTTGCCCTCAGACAGAAAGCCTAGACAACATCATTGGCACCCACAACTGTTCATCGCCCTCCAGAGCACGGCATATAGAGAATTCCCACTCATGCAGCAATGGTATGCTGGCAGTGCCAACCTGTCTGGATACAGTGAATAAATGGAGATGCCTAAGCAAATTTGATGTCCAGAAAAAAGAGAAGCTCTATTGGTCGATAGGAAGGCTGGGTTTGGATTTACAATCTGTTCTGTGTGGGTTTGCTTTTACTTTAGAAGAGTAAGCTGACAGACTGAGGAAACAGAAAACAAGATGGCCACCTTGGCCCACAATATCTTTGTCTAGTATTTGCTAAAGCACCAGCTTTGTTCCTTGGCATAATTTGTCCTTTGGCATAGTTGGTCGAGATTAATCAATGCTTTAATCATCTCTCAATTAGACAACTCTAATGTATTCTATGTGGGGCTGCCCTCGAAAAGTCTTCAGACGATATGGCTATCGTCATACAGTGGCTGGTCTAGGCTGTCTGTCTTGGGTGTGGGATTGTTTGGACTGCAAAAGGTCTGGGTGGGGTATGATGTGCAGCCTTGTAGCTAATCACCTACGTGGAAACAGTAAATAAGGCGGGGAAGAGAAAACAGAAGGTGGAAAGGGGGCGAATGGGGAGGGAAAAGCCCCCCATGGCTTGGGGCCTGAGTATCTGGCAGAGCGGATCTCCGTAAGGTCAGAGTCGACTCAGCCCACCAGAGCATCCTTGGTGTCTTCACTCAGTGTGGCCACCCCGTAGGGTTTTTACCCATAATCGGGCCTTCTTGGTGGCTTGCCCCGCTGTGTGGAATAAACTTCCATGTGAAATCCACCAAATTGAGTCCCTCCTAGCCTTTAAAAAAGCATCAAATACCTGGCTTTTTAAGGACGTGTACAGCGATTGGTAATTTGTTGTGTGGTGTTTCCCCTGTTTATTGTTTCTTCCCCAACTTTTTAAAAAGTATTTTAAGGGTTTTTTCTTTTTTAATTTTTCCTCTTGCCAGATTCTTGCATGTACTGTGTATTTATTTGCTTATTTTACTTGTTTATTCTACTGTTAATTTAATTTGCATTGTTGTTTGTTTCTTATTTACATTTATGTAAACTGCCGAGAGTCCCTTCTGAGAAATCGGTGCAATATAAAAATGCAATAAATAAATAAATAAATATCTAGGTCAGAAACAAGCAAAATTGAGGGAGCAAAGAGGATGTTCAGATCTGGAATGCACTGACTGACTGACTGACTGACTGACTGACTGATTGATTGATTGATTGATTGATTGATGTGAAGTCCACAGAGTACATAACAATAAATAAAGCACATATTAATAAACTGCAAGCAAATAATAAGATATTAAAACATTTAACAATAAAAGCAAATGGCAGCAGGGCCAATTTATAAAATGGCAGAAGAGTCATACAGAAGAGGGACAGTGTGGAAGATCTCCCTGAAAAGAAGCATTTTAAGTTGCCTCCTAAATGTTAACACTAGACATGGGCACGACCAGAAAAAATGACGTTTCAAGTTTTCGTTTGTCGGAACGGGTCCTGTCAAGCCCCGCACACAGAACACACAGCAAGCCAAGTTCAGTTCTTTGCCAGGAACTTTAGTTGTAATCCAGATAAAGTACAAAGTACAGTCCGAGTCAATCCAGAATAACTTACAGAGCCAAATGCCAAGTTCAAGGGAAACAGAGAAACGTCGTAGTCAGGAAGCCGGTCCAACGTCAGGAAACAGAGATCGCTGTAGTCAGAAAGCCGGTCCAAGGTCAGGAAACAAAGTCAGGATAACACACATTCGGGTTCCATGACAGGCAGGGTCCTGGCAGGTCCGTTTTGGGTCGTTTCCGTTTGTCGCAAAATTTTTCAAAAATTTGTCATTTCCGTTTGTCGTTTGTCGTTTCCACCGTGATTCAGCGTGACTTCCCAGAGCATAGGGGCGTCCCGCAATCAGGGCTGGCACTAGGTGTTTTTGCGCCCTAGGTGGCAGGCGGGGTGGGGGGCGGCGGGGCGGAGGTGTGGGCGGGCAGCGGTGGCGGGGGGCCATGGGTGGGCAGCGGCCGCGGGCGGGCAAGTGGGCGGGCGGCGGTGCAGGCCGCAGGCGGGTGGTGGCGCGGGCGGACAGGCAACTGGGCAGTTAGGATATCACTTAGGAGAGAGGTTCTGTTCTTGGCTTGCACCCCAAATGTGTGTGTGTGCAAGCAAATTGAAGTTGGGAAAATAGAAAATAAATGGTAGTATATAATATATTTTTAAAATAAATCCACACCTCCCACTCCCGGTCGAACCTCCCCCTTTATCCAATATCAGAAAAAAATCAAACTGCCAGAGAAGAAATAAAGAATAAACTGCTATTCCCTTCAGCAGACAAAGCTGCAGGGAATCAAAGAAATTATTTTCTAAATTCAATTCCCTCCCTGCCTGCCTAACTTAAATCCTAAAGCTTCCAGCCTCCCTCCTCAATCTCGATTGGATCACACCAGCACCAGCAGCCAGCCCTCCTCCCTCAACCACATCCATACACCCGACTGCGATTTCTGGAAGGTGCCTCGGCTTTTTATATCCTCCGAGATATCCAGAAGTGTCAGTCAAAAACCTGGCGATGCCATTTGTGGAATGGTTCAAAAAATTTGCATGGTCCCATCCCATGCCCAGCCCAAATGGGCAGGTCTAAAAAAATAAGAAATAAAATAAAATAAAATAAAATCAATACGACGTTTTATTGCTATAAAAAACCCACTGCTGCTACTATTAAAATTCAGGCAATTAAAATAAATAAATTTCACGTGTTTCTGTGGTGGTTTGGTGTGTTTTTTCACCACGATCTCAAAAGAAAAATTGCGGTCGCCATTTTGGATCCCCCACCACCACATGGCATGGCGAGACGAAAAGGATGACCCCCCCTAGCCTGGTGCAAGCAGCCCAGGACAGGAGAACAGGGGGGGGGAAAGGCCGGGGACCCCCCAGAAACCACCCCTCTGGTAGGTGGCAAAGCCTCAGGCAGGCATATTTTCGCCTGCTTTTTTGGCCGGGAGTCGGATTAAAAAAAAAAATTAAAAACTTTTTTGTGCTTCGCATCGCACGATCGCCGCGATGCCACAAACGGAAACGAAAAACCCGACCAAAGTTTTCTTTTTTCGGTTCGAGTTCGAGTTCTGACGGCTTAATTATCGTTACCGTTTCCGTTACATAATGGAAACGATAACCGAAAACGGAAACAACAATTTCACCGAGTTGTGCCCATGTCTACTGTAAACAGTGCGGCTGATTCGGTTTGGTCAGTTAAATGGGGAAAAATATTCATTTTGTTTTGATAGCTCCATGAGTTAGGAATCAGGCTGCAAAGCCAAAATATGTGAGTTCATTTTTCCACTATACATC
Organism: Phrynocephalus guinanensis; assembly: GCA_037367245.1. Lineage (NCBI taxonomy): Eukaryota > Metazoa > Chordata > Lepidosauria > Squamata > Agamidae > Phrynocephalus > Phrynocephalus guinanensis. The sequence goes on from CM074733.1 coordinate 125,073,639, forward strand.
TCAGAATAGCCAACCTGTGTGGCCTTGGACAAGCTGCACAGTCACAGGATGCCCTTTAGAAGAAAGGAATGGTAACCAGTTCTTTGTACTCTTTGTAAAAGAAAACCATAAAAAGGTTCATCATAAGTCAGAAGTGACAAAAACACAGTTATTATTATTATTGGTTTTGTACAATATAACAAAATGCACTCATTTCTTTGTATTTAGTGATTTATTGTAGATAGCTGTAATGTCTTGTTTTGAAGTCAGGTTTTGATACATTTGTTGACACTTTCTATAACGAGAAGGCCTTTAAAACTATAGTTTGTCCTAGTTTGTTTTGTCTGTTATGATGTCAGTGGTTCAGGTTATTTAGAAATCACATGATTCACTTTGATGATTATTACCTCCACTCTGTTTCAAAAGTCTAGATTTTCTGAAGCCTGTGACCTATTTCTGGTTTCTGCAGATGAAGAGAATATTAGATTTCAGAAACAAGGCTTTTATACCAAAATATTTTTGGTATAAAAGTTTAGCAAGAATCATGTGTAAGGAAGGAAGGGGTAAATAGAAGAAGGCTAATTCGATTCTATGTTTTCTGAAATCAAATAGATGGGTGTGCCTGGTTAAAATTTGAAACAGAGCAAAACCAAACATTTATATGGATTGACTTACTAGGTTTTGTTGTCTATGGCATTTACACGCTGTTATTTCACATATTTTGGCTTCATTTTTTTAAAATATATATATAAAGCCATTTACTCATTTAGCCTACAGGAATTGGTAGAGCTATAGATCTGTCAAGAAGGACAAATTTTTAAAAACTATGAGGGGGGGGGAAAGTAACAGTGTTGTAGAAACAAAAATGAGAGTTTTAAAAACAGTAAAGTCAAGAAGCGGAGTATATTCTGATCCAACTTTGACCCTGTCTTACTAGTTTCATTTGAAATGTTTAAAATTTCAAAGGTTTAGAGAAACAGTATTCTAAAGCCATGGTCTTACACTTATATACTGTACATAAAAGCTGTACTTTATTAGTTCCTGAACAGCATCTCAAAGGCTTTAGGAAGTTGCACATATCCCCTTTCAAGAAGAGAGAGGGAGGTCCTCCTTCAGAGGTTCTCCATGGATGTGGCTACACAGCCAGTAGTGAGGTTGTGTGGGGACAGACTCATATGGAAGACTGTTCCTTTTGAGTTTCTGAACTACAAATTACATACTACTCAGTTCTGGGAGTCTCACATACAGGACTAAGGAGCCCCATGGGGTTCCTTAGGTCAAATGCCTGTACTGCAGGTAAAACTGTGCTCACGGCCTGGAGTTCAATCCCAGGTAGTAGGCTCATGGTTGACTCAGCCTTCCAATCTTCCAAGTTTGGTAAAATTAATACCCAACCAGAACACTTTGCTTTGCTTTGCTTTATAGACAGATCTTGCTCATCTCTAGAAAAGGCCAGCTGCCTTCCAGACTTTCTGTTTGAAAAGGAAGCTGTCCCCATAGTTACTGGGCAACTTCTTGTTAAAACAGGAAGTTAGGACTAGGCAATGCATTAAAACTGCCAACTGGATTTTTTTCTCCAGTAGTTTGCCATGTATAAGACTATATTTTTATCTAAAACTTAGACTAAAAATTGAGGCTCATCTTATCCATGGAATTAAGTTGAGGAGCGAAATATGTGGTTGCAAATCTGTAATTTCGGATTGAGAAAGGGGGGGGTTGTCTTATAGATGAGGGCATCTTATAGACAGAAAAAATGTGTCTATCAGGTCTTGGTTTTGCAAATGGGAGTCCCAGGAAAAAGAATTATGGGATTAGTAGTCCAAAAAATTCAACATGCATATCCCTATCATATGTTGAGACTGTGTGTGACATGTAATTGGCAATATCTTGCCTGTTTATATAGAGATAGATATAGATATGGAGTGGCCTCACTACCAGATAGCTGGTATAAAAATCTAATAAACAAATAATGGCCACTTGAGCATCACAAGATGAGCATATGAGTAGAACATATGAGTAGAGGTGTACTCTTCTAAGCCTAAAGAACAGACTTGGAAGAGTACAACTTAAGATGTTGGAGGCAGCTGCCTGTATTTCTCAACCCCAAAGGGGTGATTTCAACCAGACTGGATGATTTTAGCAGAAGAATGATTGAAGTGCAAAGAAAATTGATATTCAATGTCTAGAAGCAAACCTAATCAGTTTCCAAAGACACTTTCAGTCTCATGGGAAAAGTGAGGTGTGTACTTTTATCTTCTCTGACTTACTACTTAAAGTAATTTATAACTTAAATTGTACTCAATAGTACTTTATTACTGTGATTCACTATCTTACAATATGCATATAAAATATACAAAAAGATGAATTATAATTGACCATTATATCAAATGTTTTCTTAGTGTAGTAAGTCGGCTTAATAGTGGATATTAATTGTTTTATAGGCATTTTCTGCTGACTGGAAGCCAGACATGGCTTTTAGCTCAGCACAGTACAGCACATCATGCTAAGCTCTATTCTTGTCACAAATCCTTGCAGACCTCTGAAATGGAGGCCAGGGACTCTAACCTATTATGGCACCACTTTTTAAATTATTTTATCTCTGTGTCCCCACAGCATATGTAATCTAGCTCTACCTCTGGAAATGGCCAGGGATTTTCATACAAACGGTATGCCTCTCCTAGCCAGTGGAGAAAATGGAACTGCTCAGGGTTGCCTTGTAATAAGCAAGGGAGAAGAGAAAAATTACACATTTCTGTATGATTTCTTTAAAAAAATATAATTAGCTTGGCAAACCACTAGTTCTCACTGCTCCTATTGGGATAGGGAATGCATAAGCCTGATGGTGGAAAATAAAAATGCACACAGCCCAGCATCTTGTTGAGCTTCTGCTGAACAAAAAGTACTGCTAGTGTAGTCATGTAGGATTGTCCCATTTATCCTGGCATTGTTGTTGAGCAAGTGGAAATATCCCTCACAAAAACCCACCATCTCCTTGCACAGTGGCAACACTCCACTTAAGCAATGCAGTCCCACATAACTGTGCTAATGGAACTTTCCACTCAGCAGAATCTCTAAAGGATTCTGACCATAGAGGTAGCAGTGCCACTATAACATTCACAAAATGCCATGACCACCCTGTCATCGTCTCTGTTGGGTTGAGATCATCCATGCCAAGCAAAACCACCCACCAATCATCTCTTTGACGGCTGGCATAAGTAGACCCTTGTGTGAGATAGTATGGGTAGACGGTGACTGTGGGATTTTGGAAGTTCTAGTCCAAAAAGGGACTTCACATCTTGTATGTTTACTCTCATTCCCCCATCCCTGCAACCTGTGATAGGGACAATGACAACCAAGGGCAATAACTCTCCCCACCTCTCTTATTGATAGTTAAATGACATAATTTAGGAGAGAAAAGTGCTTCACTGTGAAACTCATAACTGTAATAGCTTATATAACCACATTTGAGCTGTTAATTATATTTCATTGCCTAGCAGGTTGCAATGCTTTTAATCCTGTTAATTGTCAGAGAAGACTAAGGGAAGAATTAGCATGGACTCTTTTGATTTTAGCAAACATCACTTGGGCTTGGACAGAGTTCTGAGGCAGGACTCCAAGACAGTTTAAACACATTATCCCTCAGGATGCTTGAAATACAAATGATTTACTTCTAGAAATAGTGATTTCATCTAATTATAGGTTCATAATCCCTATTAAAAAGTAGAGTTATTTGTATGTGAATGAAGGATCCTTTAGCTTCACTGATCTTAGAGCCAATAGTGTAAGAAATGCTTAAAAAGAAGATTAGGCTTCCCAACTGGAGGATAAATAGCTTCCCAAGACTAACCATTGTGTATTATTTGGTTTTGAGTTAGTCATTTATGATGGACAATAATCTGAATTAAATTCAAAGTACAAGGAATTTTTTTGTCTTGAGAAGGCACAAGTCTAAAACAATGAGGATTACAAAACCATATTAAGAGGACAAAGAGAGATTAAGGATGCAGTACTGTACCTCTTAGGGCGTTTATACATGACCCTTAAGCTGCGCTGCAAATGGCTCCCATCTTAGAAATGTTTCCCCACCAGCTCCAGAGTTTAGAGAAATTAAGTGCGACCACGCCCCCATAAGTGCGACCCAGCGCACCTTTCATGTACTTGCTCTCAGCAGATGAAAATTCCTTGATGCGGATAAGAGTGCCGGGCTCTCCTCGCTTGTCTGTTGTTTTTTTGCCTCCCGCCCCTTTAAGAGCCCCTTGAGAAGGAACCAGGAAGTAATGGGGCTCGTGGCAACTTCGACCGGCACCGGCAGGTTAGTAAAGGCTTCTTTTGTCCTTTTTTCCCCTCCCTCCCCTCATGCCGACAGGAGCAGGAAGTGCTGAGGGGTGGGGACGCAGGAACAGAAACGAACCCCCAAGATCTCTGGTCTGAATTTAAGGTACCAGCGGATCTTAGGGGTCGTGTGAAAAGGCCCTTATCTGGGAATAAGCCTCACCAAATTCAATGTTATTGCATCCCAGTAGTCATATATAGCTGCCAACACTAAACTGCACTGATCCCTCCCCAAACTCCATTCACTAACTTCCGTCATCCTGCCCAGTCATTAACACATCGTCCTGCCCATTAAAATTTAAGAATGAAATAGAGTGCATTGCAGTAGTCTAAAATGGAACAGAAATACAGATTGAGAGTCTTCAGTGCATCGTGCTACAAAGTGAGGGCATTTTGTGGACCAGGAGGAGGAAAGGATATCTCACTCCAAAATCAGAGGGTGGTGATGCTTCTTGCTCTGGTCACGAGTCACTACTATCATGTGTGAATAGTAAAGATACATAGCATGTTGGTTCCTTTTCAGGCAGAAAGGTGGGGTAGAAATATCTTAAGCAAATTAAATAAATACTGTAACATGAATTAAGTCAGGGGCTGGGAAATGTGTAACAAACTGAGGCAACAGGGAAACATTTCTGAGGTTCTCGTCATATTTGTGATCATCAGTGCATTGGCTGCTATAACTATTAGTTAGTTACCCGGCTTTGTGAGTTGTAGAAGGCACTCCTTGTTGCCAATTTTATGAAGCATGATCCATTTGAAATTCTTCAAATAAATCTTGAAGAGGCTGGACTTAGACAAACATTTCCTATGGGGTGGCGACTGGATATATCACTTCATAACGAGATGCAGGTGGAACCAACAGCAGGGATAGGTTAGACAAGTTCTGAATCTGATTATCATTTTTGCAAACAAGGTGAGTCTCCAACAGATTTTCTCGCAGTCCTTTGCTTCCCCTCAGACATTTTGCATGGCATCCTGTTCTAACTAGAGTCATGTGGTATGAGTTTTATTCATTATTATCTTTAGACTGAAACAATCTATTAGTAGGTCTTTATGGTATCCCGTCTTACAAGGTCAGAAATCACATGTCGTGAGAATTAATTTTGTCTGCTTTGAAAGCTGCCTCACCAAACTGTTTCGGTTTCTCATCCTTTCCTATGAGAGTGAGAGCAAGCTCTTTTCTCTTAGTTTTATATAGTACTTTCTTCTTCTTAGCAGAGCTGACCATAGTTAATTATATTTACATTAACCAGAACCACAGTTAACATTAGAGGCTGGGAATTTGACTCTTCACTAGGGATGGGCACAAACAAACAAAAAACGAACCAGGAAGTTCATGGAAAATCACTGGTTTTGATCAGTTTGGGTTTTTCCAAATCAGAGAACCCAAACTTCCTGGTTTGTTTCTCTTGCCCCATAGCCTGTCCCACACCCCTTTCCCACCATAATTACTGATATGGTGGCCGTAGTATTTTCTATGGCTGCTACATCAGTGCAGATACATTAGCCAGGTGCCATCAGTTGGACTAGGCAACCTGGATTCATGTCCACATTAAGTAATTTTAGGACAGTTATGCATGCACACACTGATTTATCTCACCCATCTGTTGTAAGAGTAAAGTGGGGAAGAGAGAAGACATATCCCTGCTTTAAACTAATTGAAAGAAGTGTGGGACATAAATGAATTAATTTTAAAAGGCCACTGTTGAGAATCTGCTTAGGAATTGCAGCTCTGAGGAAAATGTGTTTCATTTGTTGGGGGTGGGGAGCACAGCTCCTTGAAGGGGCCATTTGAAGAGAAAATGCTAGATGGTGATGAGAACCAAATGCTAGACAGGTGTTTGTCTCCCCACAGTTGGAGGAAGCTTGTAGAATGGAAAAGCGGGACATCGCTTTTAATTTTTGGTGCTAAACAGACCAAATGGCAAGTGACCTCCCTTGGTCATGAGCCATGTATGCCATTATTCCAATCAAACACCAAATAAAATACAGCACAAGCCACCTTGCGACCTTTCAGGGAGAAAGGCAGGATAGTAATATTTTAAGTAAATATTTTAAGTAAATAAAATAAAATAAAATTTATAAATAAATAAAATAAAGGTATGCACTTTCATTTTGTCCCAGACAGGGCACCATTATACTTCCCCAGAGCAGTGGGGCTACACGTTGTACCAAAATATGACATGAAGGGTGAAAGAAATGTTAAGGAAAGAGGTACCACAAAAGAATTATGAAACTTGCTGGGATACCTTTTTTATAAACAAATTATTCGTGTTTAAGAGGCTTTATTTTGTCAACTGACAAAGAAACACAAAATATATGAAAAATAATCTCTTTTGTGTTTGGAGCCATTTATTAAAACATGGAAAGACTCTCTAGTGACTAACAAGTTCAGGGTGTTTTAAGTTTAAAACCATTCAAAGCCACATAACACCAACAGCAAAGCACCTGCCATTTAAAAGTCTTGGTCAGTAGCCAAAGGCATGCTTAAATAAAATATATATTGTTTTTATATATTGACCAGATGATGGGAGGGCAACAAGGGCAGAACTGGCCTATTCATGGACAGATGTGGGGAAGACTTTCTCTCTTATGCTCATCAAATGAGACCGGGACAAGGTTAACAACCTTGTCACATCATTTTAGACTAGAGTTGGTCATGAATTTAAAAATGAATTGCAAACTTTTTTCAGTATCACTAATTCTTTTATTTGTATTCATCAAATGCATCAACCCCCAATGAATACAAATCAAGGATTTTTAAAAGTTATTTTTCCCCTCAATTCATTAACCCCCTTTTGGCCCTTTTGGGGGGCCCTGCCATTAGTTACTTTCCTGAAAGGGACTTCTTTGGCGGTATATAACTTTAAAGTCTGAAATAGGTATGGGAAATGCTGTTTCATCGTTTTGTTATGTAACAAAATGAAATGAAACAAAATGAGGAAGCAGCATTTCATTATAAATGAAATGAAACGGCCATTTTTCCAATGAAATGAACCATTTCGTCCCATCATTTTCAGGCTCCTGCTAAGCTGTCAATGGCTGGAGCCTTTAAACCTGGCCCAGTCGGTAACAGGGGTTACCCCTGGTGCCGACTGGGCCAAGTTTAAAGGGCTCCAGCCACTGAAAGTTCAGCAGGAGCATTTTAAAAATGGCTCCCGGAGTCCTGAGCACCAAATATGGTCCCTCTAGGACCCAGGGGCGCTATTTTGTTTTGTTTTGTTTCGTATAAAATTTAAAAAACAAAATGAAACAAAATGAAGGTGAGGCCGAAACAAAATGAAACAAAATATTATTTTTCCGTTTTGTGCCCGTCTGAAACCCAAACTTCATTATTCCTTCAGGGATTGTGGATGAGAGCCAGGGGTAGCTTTTCTGTGCTCTCTCTCTCTCTCTCTCTCTCTCTCTCTCTCTCTCTCTCTCTCTCCGTAGCATACCTATTGTTTATCTGTTAGCTTCCTTTACCTCTGAATCATGTTGTAGTGCAGAGTTTGTCGTGTGCCATTAAGTCCAACTCACCAAACTCTTAGTGCTTTGAGCACTAAAGGGTTTACCAGTTGAGTCATATGGAAATGCAGAGAACACAAGACATATCCCCATCAGCCCCACCTCTTCAACATAAGCTGCAATATTTTTATTTCACTCTAAAAAGTATTAGGCAAGACCTACATCAGGGTTACAGTTTTAATGGCAGCTTCTAGTTAGTGGCTCAGCAAAATTTTAGGCTGTTCTGACTGATGTGACTCAACCAACCAATTATTCAGAATCCCTATTTCAGTTTGCCTCACATCTGGTTTGGGGTCCAGAAGGAAGCGCTATGAACACTGCAAGATACAGGTCAGGGCTGTGAAAACAGACGTTTGTTTCTTTTAGAACAAAAATGTGGCCATTTCCTTCACTGATGGGTGTTGATAAGAAACTCTAAGTAAATTGACAGAGGTCCAGATGAAATTAATCTTTCTTTCTCTGGGAGGCCATAGACAATATACTCCTCATTGTTAATAGTTGTTTAATGGCTTTTTAAAATGGATTTATTTTTGGGGGAGACACTCTTTTTAGATATTTGTGTCATAACTACCTCATGTTTGGGTAACATCCAAGTGACATTAGCATTGGTGCTGATGCAGCAGCTTCAGAGATTATCACCATAAATCCCTGAATCACTTTTGTCAACCATGAGGAATATTTCCCTACATTTGTGTAGTTAGACGAGCGTTTTATAATATAGATTAAACATGCAGGCTCTGTAAATATTGGGGCATGATTTGGAAAAATTACTTCTTCGATAACGACTCTCAGTGACCACGTAGACTAGAGGATTTGGGGAGCTGTAGTTCAAAAAAGTAACTGTTCCAAGCTTTGCACTGGGATGTACACCTTCACTCCATGTGCAAGTTCTGGCTGATACAGGCAGTTTGGGAACCAGTCTTTGTTCCAGGCATCTTTCTCTACATTGTTTGAAAGTCTCTGTAGGGTTTAATAAATGAAATAAAACTTCAATTGTGTGTTTATTATTAAAAAATATCTTCCTCTGACCATGGTTGTGCTCTTCAGTTCCTTCTGGACCAACTATAGTTTGGGCTCCACCATGAAGCCTGGTTTCCTATGACCTTCAAAGCTGCTTTTTAAAGCCCCTTTTCTTCCATCCCCTTTTCAAGGATCTATTACCATTTCATTATAACACTTCCTCACTTGCCACTTTTGCCTGGCTCACCAAGGGAGAGTTGCTTTAGACAGCTCACTAGATCTACTGTATAAGCTTGGAGTGATCTGGAAAAATAGCATTGATTTCTAGTTATCTCTCCTATATCATCGCCTTATGAATCTGGAAGTTGAGTCATCATGGCTACTGGACTTCTTTTTTGAGAGATAGAAACGTTTCGCTGTTCATCCAAACAGCTTCACGATGAAGCTGTTTGGATGAACAGCGAAACGTTTCTATCTCTCAAAAAAGAAGTCCAGTAGCCATGACTCAACTTCCAGATAAACTCACCTGGATGACTGAGAATCTTCACAGACATCACCCTATGGATTTTGGAAGTGGAATATGTCTGAGATGCTGCTTTTTCAACTCTGAACTCTTGTAGTGCAGTGTGTCAGTAGTGATGTAAATGTATGTTTACCCTTGAAGAAAAATAATTTTCCTGTGTCTCACAGGATATTTCTTAATAGTTACATTTGTGGATCGGTTAAGGGCAAGCTCAAGAGTATAAATTAATGTCAAATTGTTAACAGTTTTAATTTCTTTTCAACGCATTTTCAAAAATATAATCTTACATTTGCAAGACCATTAGAAGGCACAAAAGTATTGTAGAATCTTTCTCTGAAATAAAGACTGGTCATATACATTTTTGCAGTGAAATTAAATCCATGCAGAGCATAATTCATTAACAAATGCTTTTCAAATGACCATTTCCCCATTTAAGTAAATTAAATAATAAAAGCTGAGACAGAAATAATCTCTTGAAATCTCATTATAGGATGTGTGGGTTATCATTTGAAGAGCTCTCCTGTTCTTGTGTTCTGCTAGCCCCATAAAATACAGGTCACAGAATGACTACAGATGACAGCTACAGTCTGTTTTAAATTTATTTAATGGTTTTTTCAACCACCTTTCAGGATGATTATTTTCCCAAGGTGATTTACCATAGTCAATAAAATTGCATATTAAGATCACACAAAAAGAACATTAAAATTGGGGCTGTGTACTTACTTGCCCCTGATCTCATCCTTGAATTAACAACGGCACATTTCACCCTGCTGATGTCACTCCAATCCAATCCTTGTCTTGGTCAGGAAAGGTAATTGCACATTTCCAGGGCTCTGTGAAAAACTACATTCCTGCAAACTGGAAACACAGAGGGCTATGGCCTTGGTTGGAAATGTGTCTACAGAGTCCCTTCCAATTTGGGGTCTGGTAGACCTTAAATACTCATAGGGAGACTTTACATCAGCCCACAGATATCCTTTGGGCAGTAGGGCAAAAGGAAGCACTCAATGGTATATTAATTTTCACGAAAAACTAAATAATAAGAAGGAATGAGAGAAAGAAAATGATAGACCAGTGCTGGTGAACCTATGACATGTGTGCCAAAAGTGGCATGCAGAGCCCTTTCTGAGGGCACCCAACATCGCCCCTTCACAGCCACCAATATTCAGGTTAAATTCCCTTACTGGCACCTTGCAAAAAATTAGTGGGTTTTGAATAGCATTTTGGACACTTGGTCTCTAAATGGTTCACCATCACTGTGATAGACACTGATTATGACCTACCCATTCAAAGCCAGTTTAGGATAAAATGTTGGATAAGAAAATGTGGGGTGGGGGGGATTTCACCAATCCTAATTACTTTTGTTTCTCACGCCTTGCATGGAATCAGGGCATATCTTCTTTAAGAAAATTAATCCCAAGAATGCACATTAATATGAAGGATCTATTGGTCACTTGTTTTGCCACATGATTACCCCAAAAATCACACAAAGGCCTGTGTTTCAGTTGCTTCCACACATTTGGCCAGAGAAAATGAGGATCTTAATATTCAAATATTCAAATATGATAAGGTCACATGGAAAGCTATGACATATGGATCAAAAAATCAGATAAAAATAATGGCAACATAATATTTTAATGGCTATTTTCCATAGGACTCCAACCAATATAACCGCCAGTGCTATGGCTGTGTGAGTCAGTATGTGAGAGAGCAAAGATCTTTCCGTGGTCACATTACTGACACCTCACAAGCAGAAACATCTCTTGGGATGCAAGTTCACATTATTTTTAATGGAGACTATATAGAGAGGAAACTGTGGCTCAGTCATTTTTAAAAATAATTTCTTATGAAATATTCCAGTGTATAATTTGAATAGTTCTTTTGGTTTGCTGCTTCATAAAATTATGGGGTGAGTACAGATGATAGCTATGATCTAAGTGCAGTTTCACAAATTTAATAAATATAGGTGCCTTCAATTGATAAATTCAAGTTTCCTTTCAGTATGCATTTGTGCTCCAAAGATTTAAGATAATACAAAAAGAATATTATAATATGAAGGCACAGTAAAATCATGAAGAAAACAGAAGCCCCCCCTCCAAAATCACTAAATAATTCATAATATAAAAATAACTGCAGAAAATAAAATCCTTACCCTTTATGAGAAAAAGCAGTCTGTGCATTTAATGGCACTTCCCCCCACTATGTGTGCAATATTTATTTATAGACCGGAATGGGAAGCCCCTGATTTCTTAATCAGCTGACAACTAAGAAAAGAAAATGTTCTTGTCTTCAGTGAAAGAGGGTGTCTTGACACATCATGGCACACCAATGACAACTTGTGAACCAGGCAAGATTTTTGTTCTGCATTTGAGTGGAAATAATAGCACTGTTATTTGTGAGTGCATCATGAGCCAAGATTTAGGTTTCACACACACACAATCCCTTATAAAACCCAGGGCAGCTGATACTTTTATTGGACCACCAATATTTTTAAGTTCCAAAAATACAAGTCAGAAATGTACAATACGTTTCAAATTTCACCCTGGTGGCCATTGGTTGGATTTTGTTACCCAATTCCTCAAGCAAAAACCATTGTATCATGCTAAAAACTGTGTTTTGTCCATCTCTCTATCTCATCTCTCTCTCTCTCTCTCTCTCTCTCTCTCTCTCTCTCTCTCTCTCTCTCTCTCTCTCTCTCTCTCTCTCTCTCTCTCTCTCTATCTATCTATCTATCTATCTATCTATCTATCTATCTAGTGAGCTAGATTTTCCCATGTTATAGAATATTTTATTTCTTGCAAAATACAAGTTCTTGCACAAAAATAACTCTGCAAATGTTTTGTATGAAGAGTTATGAAATGGAAGCTGAAAATGCAATGCAAAACCAAAAAACCCTTTGTTTGAGTCTGGGAGAAGGAAATAAGCAAAGATTTACAACCCTTTCTTTAACCACACAGGTAAAAATAGGGTTGTAAATCTTTGTTTATTTCATCCACACACACAAGTTATTGTTCTTACTTGCACTGCTGACAGACCTACTGCTCTGATGAGTAACAGAAACAGACAGGTTGATATATTCCTCCTCCCACTCAGGGTACTACAGCCTTAACTAAGGCAGTGGGATGGGACGAGCGGCATATCAAAGACTACAGGTGATAAATATAGGAAAATTCAGTTGTATGCTAAGCTTTCTTTCTATAGGTGAACTAGTGAAGCCCAACAGTTAATAAGAGAAATAAGGTTTGTAGAGAAATTGGGGGAGAAAATTGGTAATGAACACATACAAATGCGTTCTTGCACAAAATGGCTCTACACAAATTTTGTATGTTTTCTCTTTGTTAAGATAACAGAAACACACCCCACACACAAACATATGATGAAATATGAAAGTTGAGTCGTGGCAGTTGGACTTCTTTTCTTGAGAAATTGAAACGTTTCACTGTTCATCCAAACAGCTTTGTCAGTCTGAGGAAAGCTACTTGTGAGTCCTCAATTTTATAGTTTACTTTGACCTCATGTCACCCTGGTCTGAAATAGGCTCATAAGATGAATAATGGCCTGAATAGGCTCGTAAGGTGGACAATAGTCTCAATAGGCCATTATGTGAACAATGGCCTAAGGTGCTGAAACCCATAAAGTATGGATCATTAGCTATGGCCCTGATGGTGGAGGCGTGAAATGTTTTTGATTTGTCTGGTTATTGTTGCAATCACTGCCTGATAAGTAGCAGATATACTGTACCTGAGCCTCCCCACCTCTGTTGGGATAGGGGTTTTTCAATACTCACATGAATGGCTTCCTTGACCCCCCTCTCAAACCACCTATCCTCATTTTTGTGTACATCCTCATCTTTGAATGGGTGCCCTTTGTCCTTCAAATGGAGGTGTACTGCTGATTCTGGTCCTGAGCTGTTACCCATCCTATATTGTGCCATCCTTCTGTTTAATGTCTGTTTAGTTTCTCCAATGTAGAGGTTTGCACACTCGTGTATACTACATTGCTCCTTCTCTTCCAGATAACTCACCTGGATGACTGAGAATCTTCAAAGACACATATGATGAAAAGAAAATGCAAACATGTGCCCTGCTTCTGCTTTATCCATGCAAACTGGCAGCAGCATTTGTAATGTGTTGGGTTTTTTTTCCTTCTGGTTACATGTTTGGTATAATAATCAGTTCCTTTACGGGATACCCAGTGTGGTATAGTTGATAAGGTGGTGGACTAGGATTTTTGAGATCACGATTGACAAGTCAAGCGTGGCCATGAGACTAATACTGCCATAATTCTCTGCTATTCAGCATGGCTATAATGTGAACATCATGGTTTGCTGAAGGCATTTGATGTAAAGAAGACAAATTGGATGAGAGTGGAGGATGTAACATATAAGAACATAAGAAGAGCCATGCTGGATCAGGCCAATGTTCTCCCATTGCCATGTCTGTCACCTCTTAGAATGTAGCAAAAAAGGAGAGGTACTAACAGCTGGAGGCCATCATCCAAAACTTCAGCTCCAGAGTGGGTTTCAGAAGAAGCTGAAATATTACTTCCTTAACGGCAGCTGATGCCCCACTTGCATGTAAAGAGGCACATATCACACCCTGGATCCACTTGGGTACAGTATATATATCCAGACAGTCTGGATATATTGGACATGGAAAGCAAATGTTGAGAAAGTTCATAGTTGAGTGTGCTTTTGTATGCATTTTCTCCACTTCCTCCGGCCACAGCAACTGAAATTCTTCATGGAAGACCAGGCAGCAAGGGACGTCAGATGTCTCAACGTTTTCATCCACAGCATCATGTTAGCTCAAAAGACATGAAATGTCATTGCTAAAGTGCTTCTCAAAAGCATTACAACAGGTTCTTGAGAACAGAAGTGCTCAGTTTATATGAAACTAGGTTAACAACCCCCTGACTGTTCAACATTACATGCCCACATAGCTACAGGGAATGCAGCAGAGGTGGCAAGTTAAACTGTCTCTCCTATGTGTCACACATTGGGTGCTCTAACTAGGAACAGAAACAGTCATGGATCTCATTCTAATGTATGAAAACAAGAAATATCACAAATCAATCTCTTTGCTACAAAAGGTAAAAATATTATTTTTATTTTTATATTCTCTTGTCAGTCAGAACAAGAATTTGTGCAGTTGCTGCTGCTGCTGCTCTTATATGCTGTCAAATTAAAACTTACAGTGACGTTACTTTCACAGTAAGTGAGATGTTTAAAGAGTGGTTTTACCAAGTTCTAATTCCCAAGTAAGCTTCCATGGATGAGTTGGAATGTCTACCCTGATCTCAAAAGTCCTAGTTCACCACCTTGTCAGCTACACCACACTGGATATCCAATAAAGAACGCATGCATTTCAGGAACTGATTTTATCATACCAGCTATGTAACTACAAGGTGTGTGTGTGGGGGGGACTAACACCTTACAAATGCTGCTGCCAGTTTGCATGGAGAAAGCAGAAGCAATGCACATGTTTGCATTTCATGTTCATCGTGTGTGGGTGGGTGGGAGTGTTATCTTCACAAAGAGAAAACATACAAAATTTGTATAGAGCCATTTTGTGCAAGATGCAGCAAACTTGAAGGGGAAAAGTGCCATTCTTGCCTTGTTCTTGGCTAAATATGAGAATTCTAAGAGAGTTTAGCAACTACTCAGAGTCCTGGTTCGACACAGGAAAGCAGCCTATTTGTTGAGCACAGATTAACAAGGTTTGTACACATCCTTAACACTAATCTCATGTGCTGTAACTAGAGATGGGCACGAAACACCAAAATGGCATTTTGTGGTCATTACTTGGGCCCTGGGGTCCGCTTCATTCCATTTCCATTTTTCGGGGGCCCAGGGCCCACTTTGTTTCCGTTTCTTTGTTTTTGGGTGCGGCAAGCTGCGGCCACAGGGAGCCTTCCCAAGGCTGGGTGCCACCGGAGCCGGTGGCATGCAGGCCTGGAGAGCATTCCCGTGGCTGTGGGGAGCCCTCCCGGAGCCGGGGCAAGCCTCCTGGGAGAGACATCCCACAGCCACAGGGAGCCCTCCCGGGACCGGGCGCCGCCAGAGCCGGTGGCAAGCCTGCCACCAGGAGAGCAATCTCGTGGCCATGGGGAGTCCTCCTGGAGCCGGGCGCTGCTCCGGTCACCACCCCAACAGGCTGCCACCCCCGGAGCGCTGCTGAGCACCGCCCTCCCTTGGCCCCCTCCCCAAGGACCGATCCGCTGCCCCAGCAGACCGCCACCCCGCACCCCCCAAGGCCTAGACCCGGGAAACCTGTGGGGGGTTGCCACTGAATTCCCCCCCCCCGTGCTCCAACGATGCCCTCCACTCTGGCTTCCGAGCCGGCTGCACCGTTTCCGCTTCGCCACGTGGCCGAGATCCCGGAGCCCAGCCCATAAGGGCTCAGATCCCGCCTCTTCTTACAAGATTGGCAAAGTCTCGTGTCGCCGGCTCTGGCTGGGAGGGGGCAAAGAGGCTCTGCCAGGCCCAGCCCCCTCTCGCCGCCCTCCGCTGCTCCATTATTCATCACGCAAGCGGTGCAACGGCAATAACAGAAAGGAACAGAACCTAAGAAAATTGTCTTGGTTCTGTTCAGTTTGAGCCTGCCCCATCGCAACAGTTGTTATTCCTACCATTATGTAACTGAACGAATAACAGAGAACGGTAATGAAAAAATGGTCGTTTTGTGCCCATCTCTAGCTGTAACTCATCTTCACTGCATATTTTTCATAATTTGCAGCCTAGCCATCAGCTAGCTTCTTTTACCATCTGAAATGGCCTGGTATACCAGGAAATAGCATAGCTTCTACAGAATTTTAAAAAGACATGTAGTGCAACTTATCAGATTGCACTGGTTAAATAATCATGAGGTAGTGAGGTCTGGTTTCATGAGTGTGGGTATTGGTGGCAAGTTGACCTCAACAGATTGGGCTGAAAACAATATTCTATAGGACCATAAGCAATGTGTCCATCTGCAGTGTGGAAGCCATATCTTTGTAAATTGTTAACATTACAGTGTTTTTCTTGGTACAATTTTTGCTGATCGCTCTGTTTGAAATTCTCCATCTCTGGTATTGCTATTGAAATCAGACACATTCTTTTCCTCCCAAAAGGCAACAATAGAAAATAGAACAATTTTTCTAACAGTACCATAGCAAAAATTAAGAATCAAATGTTTCAGTGGTGTAGACTTTTTAAACCACATCTATTTCAGCAGTGTACATTTAACATCATATCTTGAAGCAGAATTGATGATGAATTCAATATACATAATAGAAATATATTTTGATTACTGCTATTGTCACTCAAATATAAGGAACAGATGTAGCAATTTCGGGGGGGGGGATAGCGTCAGAATGTCTAAGTAAATCACTTTTAAAAATTAATTTAGAACAAAATTGTGCCTTAAATGTACCTTTTATAGAGTACCATTCTCAAATTCTAACCTCATATGGCCCACATAGATATAGCGTAGTGTAAGAAAACTGAGATCTTATGAGAAAACCTGAACTAAAATTTGAGCAGACTGAGATAGGTATGTCTGTTGTTGTTGTTCAGTCGTGTCCGACTTTTTGTGACCCCGTGGACCAGAGCTCGCCGGGCCTTCCTGTCTTCCACTGCCTCCCGGAGCTTGGTCAAATTCATATTGGTTGCATCGATGACACCATCCAACCATCTCATTCTCTGCTGTCCCCTTTTCCCTTTGCCTTCAATCTTTCCCAACATCAGGGACTTTTCCAAGGAGTCCTCTCTCCTCATGAGGTGGCCAAAGTACTGGAGCCTCAGCTTCAAAATCTGTCCTTCCAGTGAACATTCAGGGTTGATATCTTTCAGAATTGATAGGCTTGATCTCCTTGCAGTCCAGGGGACTCTCAAGACTCTCCTCCAGCACCACAGCTCAAAAGCATCAATTCTGTGGCGATCAGCCTTCTTTATAGTCCAGCTTTCACTTCCATGTCTGATGTTAACTCAAATAATTCAACAATATCTTTTAACACCAAACATAAAAAGAGTTGTTGCTCATTATTTGGGGTTTTTTAAACTATTACTTTCTCTAAAATATCAAAGACAGCAACTGTCAAGGAGGCACAGTAGGGAATTGAATCCACAACCTCTGGTTACTCAGCTGGATGCTTAAACCACTAAATAATTCCCATTCCTCTAATTAAACAATTCCCCTAATATGGAATGATTTTTCCCCAAGAACTATTACCTTTTTTGAATTCAGGAAAAATTGATGGTGGATTTAAAAAAAAATAACTAGCTCAAGCACAAAATGTGTATCCCGTGTAATCACTTCTAAACTGCCCAGAGAATGCTTTAAGAGCTATGGGGCAGTATATAAGCAGCATGCTTTGCTTTTCAGGGGAGGGGGGATGATTGAATATTTCTAGTTCTTGAAATTTATCTTAACTGTGAAAAGGAAACAGTCCAAAATAGAAATATAAAGTGTTCTAGGAAGCATGTGCAGTTTCAGTGACAGAAGAATTCAATTACAGATTTGCTGTCTGAGGTTTTTACATTGCAACAAGTCAGCAAATGGCATTTTACCATTGTGATTTACACAACTGCATACATAGCAAACAAGATTCTTATCACCATGCAGTGGTGGGCTTGTCTAACTGTCATACACCAGAGTAGAGATGGGCACGACCAGAAAAAATTATGTTTCGAGTTGTCGTTTGTCGGGACGGGCCCGTTTCGGGTCGTTTCCGTTTGTCGCGAAATTTTTCAAAAAATTGTCGTTTCCGTTTGTCGTCTGGTTAGGGTTAGGGTTAGGGTTGGTGGGCTTTTTATGCCCTCTCTGGCACATCCAGAAGTCTCAGCAAAACCTGGCCATGCGATTGGTGGAATGGCTCCAAAAATTTGCATGGTCCCATCCCATGGCCAGCCCATCATTGCGCGTGCACAGGTGTAAAAAAATAAAAATAAAATAAAATAAAATAAAATCAATACGACGTTATTGCTATAAAAAACCCACTGCTGCTACTATAAAAATTCAGGCATTTAAAATACCTAATTTTCACATATTTCTGTGGTGCTTTGGTGGGTTTTTGGACCACGATTTCAAAAGAAAAATTGCAGTCGCCATTTTGGATCCCCCCCACCGCATGGCAAATGGAGATGATGAGGATGACCCCCCCCAGCCTGGTGCAAGCAGCCCAGGACAGGAGAGGGGGGGAAGGCCGGAGACCCTACCCCAGAAACCACCCCTCGGTAGGTGCCCTCACTGAGGCAGGCATATTTTCACCTGCTTTTATGGCTGAGAATCGGGGTTTTTTATTTTTAAAACTTTTTTTCTGTGCTGCTTGGCATCGCATGATCGCCGTGATGCCATGAACAACAATGAAAAATCAGACCCAATTTTTCTTTTTCAGTTCGAGTCCGAGCTGGAGCGGAGTAATTCTCGTTACCATTACCCGTTACGTAACGATAACGAGAACCGAAAACGGAAACGACAATTTCACCTAGTTGTGCCCATGTCTACACCAGAGACAAAGAAATGCCATAAATTTGGAAGGACATTAATTGATTAATTCTTATGGTGGTTTAATGCCCCATCTTTTTCCCAACACAGAGACACAAAGTAACATGATCCAAGCCATCTTCTGAGGTATGAGAGGTAGCAAAACTATGCCAGTGAAAACTATATAACTGTTTCCCTAATTACACTTCATTCCACTTACCCAGTGATGTTAAGCTAGAAGCTTACCTCTAAACATTTCTCTTTGCAAGGATGAATAATGCCTAACAAGGCCTTCCAGCCTTACATTCCCTTGTTTGACAACGAAACTAGAAAAGAAGAATGAAAATATCAGTCTGTTGGCAGTGCATGCCAATTTACTGCATGTTTAGTATATCCCATCCATTCTGTTTCCTTATTCACATGTAATTTTTTTGAATAAAGATACAAAGATCTGTATCATTTTAATGGTTCCCTTCCCCCATTCCTTGTGGATTTTTGACGCAAAGCATGTACAGTCTCTCTGTGTGTATTTCAATCTAAAACAAATATTTTAGGTTATTGTGTGCAGTGAGCTCCATCAAAAATTTGAAGGAAAAAAATTCCAAAAGAATAATGGTCTCAGTCCACTTGTTCATTGGTGAAGTGTAATTTGGTCCTCTTCAAAACATGTGCCAAACAAAATCCTGAATATCCTTGAAGCACTCTTTCTATAAGGCTCCAATATTCTTTCTGATAAAGAAATCATCCCACCAAAGGAGTTGCCTTGAAAGCACATGCCTCTCAGGAGTACAAAGCAACTCCGTGGATAGGATTGCCTCAGTAATTTTTCAAGGTAGTGAGAATTGCTAAATAAATAGATATTGCTACTAGCTATTAGGTGATGAAGTCCTAATGTAAAGTTCGCAAGGTAAAACCTTGAATGAAGGACCTTAATCACTGGAGACTTAAAAGGGAAATATGATGATTTAGATCCATTCCCTGAAAAGAAAGGAAGAATAATGGTGGTGGTGGTAGAGGGCGGACGTTAAAGGACTGTAAATTAGAAAATGATCAACAGGAGGAAACATCACCAGAGATTATACACAAAGCACTGGAGCACACTGCAGTGTTCCGGATCTGCTGATTAATCAAGTGAGAGGAACCTTATGGATTATTATGCCCAGCCCCTTGGAGGGTCACAGTGGGACACTGAACTTCCAGGCAACAGACCTAAACCACTGAGAAGTCTAGCAGTTCCTAATAGGCACACTGCACCAACTTTGTAAGGTGGCATGGGGACTCCAGATTCTGCTCCAGAACTATCAAGTTCATAGGCAAGATATCTGAAGAATGTTTTTTTTTAAAACGAATCTCCCAGGTGTTGTTGTTTTTTTAAACAACAGGGGTGGATAAAATGTGGCCCATAGAATGTGAACAGACCTCAATGAAGGACTGGCAGCAGTTATGGTGCTACTTAGTATTCAGTAGAAACTGCTAGACCATATTAAATGGCTCAAGGCCACCAAAAGAACAGAAATGTTCTTGATGCTTAAAGGGCAATTTGCCAATGAATGAATCCATTGAGAGTTGACTGGCATTTTCATGCCCTTATAGATTTCTAATTGTTCCATTAATCTCTGGAAACATACACAGTCATGGCTCTCATGTGCATATGAGTTCCAAATCTTCACCTGCAAGAGTTTTTCAGTTCACTTCAATAGATCACGAAGACTGTTTCACAGGTCTGTATCCTTTTTAGTATTTGCAGTTGCAACTCCAGGTGCAGAAGCTGCCACACTAATCTGACAAAGTGCAGGTCATATGTGACTGGCACCTCTTTCAATCAGCAATTTTTTTACCAACTTAAGATGTCAACAATATTTGCTGTTGTATACCAAGTTATATGACTCAGCATGCAACACCATATGCCTATGCGGATTTCTTAATGTATGGCAATTTCCCACTAATATTAAGTCACACTGACAGGTGTAACTGGTAGGATTCTGACACCTATGTCAAAAGTGAGTGGGCTGCTGCCCATGTGCAGAGACAATCGCTCTGCCGATCCATTACTGAAAGTAGGAGGCAGTTCCTTTTTCCATCCCACCACCTTCACAGGTGTGTCTCATAAGAACACATGAAAGGGCCTTCTCTGTTGCTGCTCCCAGACTTTGGAACTCCCTTCTGCTAGAGACCAGGACTGCCCCATCTCTGCTGTCTTTCTGGTAGCAGGCAAAGACCTTCCTCTTCAAGCATTTTGTTGTTGTCTGCATGATGGAATTTGTATATCTGTTAACAGCCTTGAGTTCCTTTTAGGAAAATCCAGTGGGATATAAATATAAAAGTAAAATATATAAATATAAATATAAATAAATATATTCTCCCTCATTATTATAAGCCACCTTGGGTCCTTTATCCAAGGAGAAAGGTGGGGTAAAAATATTCAAATAAATAAAAATACAAAAAAAGGCACTCTAGACAATCATTATTCAAGTTCTGTTATTGCTATTATTAAGTAACATTGGTAGTAGTAATAATATTTTACATTTTGAAAAAGGTTTCTGGGTATTCAAAAGATTTTCTCCATGTACAGTTGTCCCCCGCCATTTCGCGGTTCATATACTGTGGTCCCGGTATATTGCGAGACTGCAGTATATTAACAAAATGGGCCCTGGGGCAAGCTGTGTGGGCCTGTTTGAGGCCTCCTGTACTTATCCTAGGCCTGGTGCTGCCCTGAGTGGGCCTCCAACGAGCTTCCGAGGCCCATCGGAGGCCCCGGAAATGGTTTCCAGTGAACTGGAAGCCATTTCTGGGGGTAGGGGGAGAATCAAAACCACAGAATATGGTAAGTATCAAATAATCAGGAACACATACATGGTGAATGCCTCAGGATTGGGTTCACAGGATACCCAAAGTTCTTCAGGATCAGGATGATGGGACAAGGAGAGCATATGAACCACCTTTTCAGCATCTCAAGGGAGAACCTTCCTCCTCATTTCCACTGTGAATTCTACCATTTCAGTTTAGCAGTCAAAAGAAAAAAGGTCGACTACTCATTCAGGGTTTCGGCAAGGCGAACTGGAGCACCCACACTACTTTCAAGAAATGACCCAAAAGCCTCTTTGGGGCTTTTATCTCTGGTGGAGAACAAAAAACTTATTGGGATTTTATGGGGATCTTATTGTCACCAAGAAATTATGTTAGTACAAGGGGACGTCTAAGCCAGAAGTCTTGGCATGACAAGACTTGGCTTGATTACCAAGAAAAAAGCCATTGTATTCCCGAAGGCTTTTACAGTCGGGATCTGATCGTTGTTGTGACTTTTTCGGGCTGTTTGGCTGTGTTCTGGAAGTTTTTCTTCCGGACGTTTCAGCAGACTCTGTGGCTGGCATCTTCAGAGGGCAAGAAGCTCAGTTCCCTGAACTCCTTGTGGTCTGAAGATGCCAGACACAGTGTCTGGTGAAACATCAGGAATAGAGATGGGCATGACTTAGCGGTATTCCCGTTTCCGTTTCCGTTACTCGTATCCGTTACTCTACGGAAACGGTAACGGGAATTACTCCGCCAGAATTCGAGCTCGAACCGACGAACGAACAATTTGGTCTGATTTGTCGTGCTCGTTACTTGCATCGCGGCGACCGCGCAATGCCAAGCGGCACAGAAAAAAGTTTTTAAAAGTAAAAAAAAAAACCCGATTCCCGGCCCTAAAAGTAGGCGAAAACTGTCTGAGGGCACCTACCAGGCCAGAAGGGTGTTTTATTTGGGGGGGGGGTTTCCCCGCCCCCCTCTCCTTGGCTATTGCTACTGCGCTGCTGGTACCAGGCTGGGAGGGCGCATCCATTTGCCATGCAGTGCGGGGGATCCAAAATGGCGACCACAATTTTTTTTTTGAAATCGTTGCCCAAAACCCCACCAAAGCACCACAGAAACATGCGAAAATTAGCTATTTTAAATGCTTGAATTTTTACAGTAGCAGCAGTGGGTTTTTCTTGCAAAAAAAAGTCTCTGTTGATTTTATTTTATTTTATTTTATTTTATTTTATTTTATTTTATTTTATTTTTTACACCTGCACATTCGCAATGATGGGCTCGCCCATGGGAGTGGACCATGCAAATTTTCCACCAATCGCATGGCCACTTGGTCAGGTTGACCACAGAGACTTCTGGGATGTGCCAATCGGGCATAAACAGCCCACTAATCGTAGCCCAAACCCGAACCCTAAGCCTAATCCATACGCCAGTACACTGTCCTTCTAAGTGGGTCAGAGAGGCACCCAGAGGTGCACCCCAATACTCACCCTAACCTCACCCGTAACTAGCCTAACCCTAGCCGTTGCGCTAACCCTTCTTAACCCTAAGCCAGATCTACTTGCATTGCACTACATGCAAGTACGTGAGACACAGCGGGTGCAAAGAGTCTGCCAGTCCGTCACTTGTGGCTCTGGCTGACTCCTGCAGCTCCCTCCAGGAGCCCGCTACCCCCTCCCCAAACCAGTACTAATGACAACGAAAAAACGAAAAAAACGAACCGACTAATTTTTGCGAAATTTCGCGAAAAACAGAAACGAGCCGAAACGGACTGCCTCCGACACACGACAACTCGAAAACGTCATTTTCCCTAGTCGTGCCCATCTCTAATCAGGAAGAAAAACCTCCAGAACATGGCCGAACAGCCTGAAAAAAGTCACAACAACAAACAAGCCATTTTTTGAGGATTCTTTGTGTTCTCTACTTCTGCCAAGGGGTTCAGCACGTTTCTTAATTTATTCTCATAAAAACTGAAAAGATATTAGGCAAAAGAAGGACAACTTGCCCAGGGCATTCAGGAATGTAACTCAAGGCTCCCCTTTGGTGCCAGATCAGCTCTCTGATTCCATAGGCTAAACTGATTTTTCAACTCCAAGGCCAACTTTTATTCAGGTTACACCTTCTACAGATAATTCAGAGACAGATGGAGCTCATATATTTATAACCTGAATTAATTTAAAAGGAATGTGTATGATATCATATGCACAAATCCCATATCCCAGCAGATGCATTAAATGTCAAAAGTAAGCTGGAAGGAAAATGGCAGTCAAGGAATCCCCACCCAAATATTGAGTCATGACTCCACATTTGCAAGCAAAAGAAAAAAATGAGTGCAATAATTTCCTTCCCAGTGACATCTCTGGGCGTGTGTTCAAATATCATCCCTCCGCACAAATACACAAGGGCTTAATGGTATGCATTACTCTTTTGTGTGTGTGTCAGAACAGAGACACAGCATTCTGATCCTCTCCCACCCCCTCTTTTACATCAACCATTGCAATAATATTGTAAAACGAGGCTTGGGATTTTTTTTTTATACCCACTCCCAGAATCCCTTAGTTACTTGGAAAATTAGTGCTGTTGTTTTCCAAAAAAGTAAGTGCTCAGAAGATGCTGGGTAGCATTAAAATCACAAAGCTTAATTCTGGGAATCCATTTACTTATGCACCCTTATGTACACTTGTGTTACACCAAATGGCATAAATATCAAGGGTGAATTGCTGCCAGTTAAGGAGCCTTAACTCCATGACCTGAATTCCACACCGTGCACCACATCATGTAAATGATGCATAATGAGGAATACAAGGGTTGACTCCTTAAACAGTGGTGATCTGCTGCTGAGGCTTATGCCATTTGACTTATTACTTAAGTAACAGGATTTAGGACAAGGCATAGGGAGCAGGGAGATCTGAGTCACTTATATAGTATCTGGCCCATGAGAACTTATGTGTCTTTATGCACTGTCCCAACTGCTCCCAAAATTGTTCACTGAAAGGATAAAAGAACCAAAGTAACCAGCCAATAACACTGCCTAGTGCTGGCAGAGCAGCTCTGTCACAGAGCCGAGGAGACCTCCTGTCGTTTTAAAAAAAAATCCCTATGAATGATTTGATACTCTTGTGACTTGTATTGTTCAAAACATCGCTCTGGGTTTTACTACAGCAGAAAGAAAAAGAAAACGCTGTGCAGGCAGATCCCGGGTTGGCGTTCAGGCTGTGTCTTCCTTTAGAGTTGAAAACAGACCAAAAGAGGAATGTAACATTTCTTCCTTTGGACCCACTCCTGCCCCCTTGGCAGGAAGTGCTTTGCAGCTGCACTGCTGGCCACCTGTGACAGCAGGCTTCAATGGCCAAATATCCTGTTGCAGAATTCAGCTTCTGGGACTGTCCAGGTTAATTGTTTGGAAAGCACACAGTGGCTGTCCAGGTTTTTAAAATATGCAAAATTTGGGTGCAGAGAGAAGTCTGGAGCAGTACAAAACTCAAAAAAACTTTTGGAATTGTCTTTTAACCCATTATCAGTGTAGTAAAACCAAATACCAAAAGCACTTTAACTTTGCTCTTTCCTAAAATAACGACCCCCCCCCCTTTATTGGCATAACAAGGGAGATCATGGCAGATGGCCACTGTAGCATTAACATGCTTGCCCCCGGCCCTTTCACAGGTTATAGACAAACACCTAGAGGTGGGCACAAACCAGAAAACCCATGGTTCAGTTTTGTCTGTTTGGGGCCCACCCTTGGTTCGGTTTCGGTTCGGGTTCATATGAATTTTTTTAAAAAAATTGTTCAAACTCGAATCGACCCAAACTGTTTTGAGTTATCAGTGGAGGCAGCAGCAGCAGCGTCGATCCTGGTGGCCCCAGCAAGGCAGGGACTTTTGAGGCACTGGCTTGGTGCCAGTGCCTACAAGTCACCCCACAGCCAGAGCCGCCGACAAGCTGGCCAGGAGAGCTGTCCCACGGCCGTGGGGAGCCCTCCCGGGGCCGGGCACTGCCAGAGCTGCCAGCAAGCCGGCCAAGAGAGCTTTCCCAGGGCCACAGGGAGCCTTCCTGGGGCCTGGCACCGCCAGAGCCATCAGCTTGCCACCAGCGACTCCAGCAGCGCCAGGCCCCGGGAGGGCTGGGGGGAGATTTTAAAAGCCCGCTCTTCCCCCACCCCATCAGGTGGGAGGAGAGAGCAGGCTTTTTAAATCTTCTCCCCTCCCAAAGCTAACACCAAGTGGCTATTGGGCGCTGGCTCCGGGAGGGGGAAAAGTAGGGGGGGGAACACACTCCTCTTCCCTCCACCCCGTGTCGTGATGGAGAGACTGCACTCTTTAAACTTGTTTCCAGCCTCCTGAAACTAGCACCAAGCAGCTGCTTGTTGCTATCTTTGGGAGGCTGGAAACAAGTTTAAAGAGCACACTCTCGGGCTCCCCACCACCACTTTCCCCCCTCTCAGAGCCAGCACCCAGTAGCCACTCAGTGCTAGCTTTGGGAGGGGAGAAATTTTGAAAAGCCCGCTCTCTCCTCCCAACTTATGGGGTGGGGGAAGAGTGGGCTTTTTAAATCTCCCCCCAGCCTGTGCACATCAGCTGTTCGGCGCTGGCTTCAGGCCACCACTGATCAGCTGCTAGGCGCTTGCTTCCCCTGCTGGGGGTGGAAGGAAATCTTTCCCATAGGAATGCATTGCTTATGCATTCCTATGGGAAAACGAAAAATGAAGCGGAACAAAGCGGAAATTTCCACTCCATTTCACTTCGTTTTTCTGTGATGGGTCAGTTCGTTATTCGTTTCATTCCCTAACAAAGCAAATAATAAATTTGTTTCATGCCCATCTCTACAAACACCACTTCTGATTTTTCTCTATCACTGCCATCAACTAGCTTTGCTAGTAACTAAGTTCACAAATTCTAAACACTTAGTTTTCTTCACAGACACTAAAAATCCTATCTCTTCTTTAGCCCTATCTGTCTTTCCCTTAGATGGTGCCAGTTCCTATCTGATTCTCTCAGACTTTGTCAGATTCCCTGTCTCCAAATGTAGGCCTTTCTCTCAGCCCCAGTCTAGCTAAAACAGTGCTAAGGAGGACCTTAAATCCCCTCAGACCACTCCCCAAACTCTCCCATTTGTCTACAAACCCACTATTTATTACAGACACCTCTCGTGCATTATTCATCACAACAGGTAAACACCACAGCCACCTCTACTCAGTCATTCAGACCAGACATGGGTGGGTTTTTTTTGGAAGTGATCCGGTTCGAAATGAAATGTATGCATGAACCTCTTTTCTCCAGATACATCAGTTTCTAGAAATAAAATAACAATGGAGACGGGAGGGCTAAGTACCCCTCTGGGCATAGAAATTTGGGATTTCTTGAAATACAAACATCATAAATCTCGATTCTGGGAATTGTACCAGACAGAGTTGTACCACTTCTCCAAGTAGAAGGAAGCTTCTCCAAGTGGAGGAAGGTAAAGAGTAGGGTCCCCCCAAGGTTCAGTACTGGGACCCCTGCATTTCAATCTCTTCATAAATGATCTAGAAGTAGGAGTAAATAGCAAGGTAGGCAAATTTGCTGATGACACTAAAATTATACAGGGTAGTAAAAACTGAGGGAGATTGTGAGGAGATTCAGAGGGATCTCTTGACACTGGGGGAGTGGGCAAACCAGTGGCAAATGAGCTTCAACATTAGTAAGTGCAGAGTGATGCACGTTGGGGCAAAAAAACCCCAATTACATTTATAAACTGATGGGTTCTGATTTTCTGAACTGTCTGCAACAAACCAGGAAAGGGACCTTGTGTCTTGGTGGACAGCCCAATGAAGGTGTGCCACAGCAGTGAAAAAAGCAAATTCAATGCTAGATATCATTAGCAAGGGTATAGAAAATAAGCCAGCAAGTGTCATTTTGCCTCTTTATAAATCTATGGTGAGGCCCCATCTGGAGTATTGTGTACAGTTCTGGTCACCATACCTCCAGATGGATATGGAAATTGAAAAAGTACAGGAGGGCAACCAGAATGATTATGGAACTGGACCACCTTCCTTACCATCTGAGGCTGCAATGGCTATGCCTCTTCACTCTTGAATGACGGTGACCTGATTGAAATTTATAAAATCATACATGGTATGGACAAAGTAGATAAGGAAAAATGTTTTCTCTATTGCACAACACTAGAACTAGGGGGCACTCCATGAAGCTTTTGGGTGCTAGATCTCAATCAAATAAGATAAAGTACTTTTTCACCCAGAGGATCACTGGTCTGTGGTGACAGCTGTCAGCGTTGACAGCTTTACGAAAGGATTGGACAAGTTCATGGATAACGAGAGTATCAATGGCTATCATTATGGCTGCATAAAGACAACCTCTGGATTGGAGCGATAGGCAGGATATCTCTCAATGCCATTTGCAGGGAATCATAAGCAGGTGAAGACATCTGCTTAGGAATACCCTGAAGCCAATGGTGAGCCACTTGGGAGACAGAATGCTGGACTGGATGGGCTGCGGCCTGTTCCAGCAAGGCTGTTCTTATGTTCTTATGACACCTAAAGGAGGTGTATGTCAGGTAAAAAGAGAGAAAGGTCTCCACAGGAAGGCAATGAAGCTCAACCAGCCCTATCTGCAACTAGCCCTCCTGTTCAAAAAGAAAGCTCCCAGTAAAGGAGGTGGTGGAGATAGGCTTAGTTAGATCTCGGTGCCTTCCAGTTGGAATTTTTCTTCCATTTGAGCTCTATTTAGGTGTCTATTTGTCAGGCAGAAATCCCAAAAATGGAGAATTATGGGAAGTGTAGTCCAAGAAATCCAGACATCCCATCCCCGCTGTGTTTCGACCAAGAAGTTAATACCTGAATAGGGCTAACATCTGTAAACATCTGCATTGCATGAGCAATGCTATTAAATTAGCTATTGAAGCATGGCAAGAGGTGGCTGGGACTCACAAACCTCATTGGTGTGAATTTTACTACATAAACCAATTAATATAAATGGGAAAGATC
Organism: Phrynocephalus guinanensis; assembly: GCA_037367245.1. Lineage (NCBI taxonomy): Eukaryota > Metazoa > Chordata > Lepidosauria > Squamata > Agamidae > Phrynocephalus > Phrynocephalus guinanensis. Next base: position 125,102,170 of record CM074733.1, read on the forward strand.
TGGACAAGATTCCCTATGGTGCACTTGGCCCATTTTGCAGGAAAAAAATTCCTCCCCTTTCCCCCCATTCCCCTCTTTAAGTTGCAAAACAACTGCCCTCTCCCACAGTATAAGTATTAAGTTTTGCGATGTATGTTAAAATACTATTAATCAAATACAAACAGCAGGGCTAGATTCCTTCCAGATGAGCAAACACTGCGGTGGAGTTCCCAGGAGTGAAGATATTCCCTGTTAATCTCATTGAGCACTTTTTCTTCCTCTCCAGGAACTGTCTTTCTCACTCTAACTATGTAAAAGGTCGTATGTTTCCACAGTCTCACTGCCAGATGCATTCTGAAAGAAAGGATCTTTGGATCCTGCCTTCACTAGTCTGTGTCAAGCTGCTTTTATTGTCCTTTTTACTTAAAGGCACAGATCCATATCCTGTTTTGCTAGTATAGATGCTAGGGTGGTTGTGTGTGTGTCAATAACTACACCGCCTCTTTAGAGGCGGTGCCTCTGTTGGAAAGGCTGACCAAACCAAGTCCAAGTTTATAGGTGCAAACCTGGCAGAAAAGAAATCAGGGACTTTGAAATACTCCATCAACTAGTGAGCAGTGTGTATCAGACTGAGTGGACACAACTCATCTAGAAGCTGCACTGTAACACTTTTATTTCTGAAAGTAAATGAGTTAATGCGTTTATGGGCCAGCCAGCCAGCCAGCCAGCCAGCCAGGCAGACAGGAAGGAAGGAAGGAAGGAAGGAAGGAAGGAAGGAAGGAAGGAAGGAAAAGTGAAATTTTGAATTCTTCAGAAATATCCAACTGAAGAGAAGGTCAGATTAGGGATATAAAAGTCTTTGGAGAAAAGTTGCAAAAGGGACTGAATCTGGGGACTTTACACTTTCTTTTGGCTGATGAAGAGACAGAACAAGATACTCCCAAGACATATCTCTTTTTTCAGTGTCTCTGTTTTTTGGAGGACTAGCAAGAAACGCTAATGCCTGTTGCTTTTGCAATCTGTTGGACGATGGAAGAGAACCTGAGAACTCTTAATTTGAACCAGTCTTTCTGTTTGTGTTAGGACTTTGGTGCACTTATCATCCCTGGGAGCACAATCCTTTGGTAGCTTTGCTTGGGCCTATTTTTTGAAGCTAGCTACCTAGATGCCCTAAGCATATCCGATCTCACCTGATTTTGGAAGCTAAGCAAGGTCAGCCCTGGTTAGTACTTGGATGGGCGACCACCAGGGAATACCGCGTGCTGTAGGAACTGGCAAACCATTCTTGTATTCCTGCCAAGAAAACACCATGGACATGGGGTCACAAAGAGTTGGTCACAACTGTAACGACACAACACACACACACACACACACACACACACACACACACACACACACACACACACACACACACACACACACACATTTTTCAAAGCTAAGTTATCAACTAGAAGATTCCCCTACAAAGCAAGTCCATCTCTGGATTCTCTGTCAAGCAATTGCTGCCACTTTAGCATTTAGAGTCATCTGGGCAGCTATTCCTTTCTTGGTGTGAAATGCTACTCTGGACGTGGCTGCTCCTGAAAAAGTGTGTGACTATCCAAAGAGCACACACAATGAACCGTCTCTCTATTAAAGGTCTCCTACGTTACCTAAATCAATGGTGTCAGGTAGCACTCCAGTCTCAGGTCATAGCTCTTTATTTTACCAGAAAGATGCAAGCACCTGCGCGAACCTGAGAATGGAATGGTTCTGCCATCCCCCAAACAGATTCAAGGGGATCAGTTCCAATGTGTACAACAAATACAGTATCCAAATGCAGATTGGCATAATGGTGCAACATAACGCATGCACACAAACATAAACACAGAGAGACCTCTCTCTCATCTTTCGTTCTCTGCTATTTTTCAACTCTAATTTTATGCAGTGCAGCACATATGAAAGCTAGAGATGGGCACGACTTGAAAAAATTTTTTTCGAGTTGTCGTTAGTCGGGCCGGTTCCGTTTCGGGTCGTTTCCGTTTTTCGCAAAAATTCGCAAAATTTAGTCAGTTCGTTTTTTTTTTTTTTCATTTTCGTTAGTACTGGTTTTGGGGGGGTAGCGGGCTCCTGGAGGCACCTCTGTGGGGTGGGTGCCTCCTCTGGCCCGCTATAAAGGGAAAGCGGGCTCCTGGAGGCACCCGTGGGTGCCTCCTATCCTCACCCACTAGGAAAGGGAAGCAGGCTCCAAGAGACCCCTCAACATGGGGGTCTCCCCTCCTCACCTGCTGCTGCTGCAAAATGGTATGCAATAGCCATATGGATATGCATACCAGTTGCAGACAGTGAGACTAGTGATGGCAGTGAACCCAGAGCCATAGGCGATGCCTAACTAAGGCTCTCGCACCACCATGTCTCACACAGAAGGGAATTGTACTTGCGTGTAGTGCAATGCAAGTAAATCTGGCTTAGGGTTAAGGGGGTTAGTGCAAGGGCTAGGGTTAGGCTAGTGACAGGTAAGGTTACGGTGGGCTAGTGGGTTGCACCTCTGGGTGCCTCTCTGACCCACTAAGAAGACAGTCTGTGACGTATGGGTAAGGAGTCAAGGATTAGGGTTAGGGTTAGGGGGTAGGGCAGGTTTTAGGGGGCTTTTTGGCACATCCCAGAAGTCTCCATGGCCAAGTGGCCATGTGATTGGTGGGATGGCTCCAAAAATTTGCATGGTCGTCCACTCCCACATGGCTGGCCACTCGGCCAGCCCATCATTGCGCAGGTGTAAATAAAATAAAATAAAATAAAATCAATGGAGGACAGAGGAGTAGAGGAGAGACATTTTGTTGCAAAAAAAAAAACCCACTGCTACTGTGAAAAATCTGGCAGTTTATAAATTTTCGTTTCTGTTGTGCTTGTGTGTTTTTGGACCACAATTTGAAAAACAATATTGTGTTCGCCGCCCCATTTTGGATCCCCCGCCCGCACCGCATGGCATGGCGAAATGGTGACTCGAGTCCGGCTGCCCAGGACGGGGGGGAGGCGGACCCCCCCCTCCAGAAACCACCCCTCCGGTAGGTGCCCTGCGCCCTTAGTCAAGCAGGCATTTTTCCGCCTGCTTTTTTGGCCCGGGAATGGGTGGGGGGAGAGTTTAAAAGTTTTTTCCTGTGCCCTCCGTGCCGCTTGCTTGCGCTTTAATTGCGGCGGCCGGCGGCGAGACTGGGCTTTTTGCTGGCTGCGAGCCTGCGGCAAGTCCCACAGAGCAGCCCACTAGGACGGGGGATGGGGGGGGAGGGCGGGGACCTCCAGAAACAACCCCTCTGGTAGGTGCCCTGAGGCACGCCAGGCATTTTTCCGCCTCCTTTTTGGCCGGGAACCGGTTTTTTTTAACTTTTAAAAACTTTTTTTCTGTGCCGTGTGGCATCGCGCGATCGCGCGATGCAAAGAACGAGCACGACAAATCAGACCAAAATTGTTCGTTTGTTGGTTCGAGCTCGAAGTCTGGCGGAGTAATTCCCGTTACCGTTTCCGTAGAGTAACGGAACTGAGTAACGGAAACGGAAACGGGAATACCGCTAAGTCGTGCCCATCTCTAATGAAAGCATGTTCCCGCCAAGCCAGTGTTAATGTGAAGATGGGTGCCAAGGCTCAAAAACCAAACTCTTCTCTCCTCTAGGGCTGCCTGCCGTGAGATCTGCATGGATGCAGGCTTTTAAAAAAATAGAATAAATCTGCAGTGTGGTAGCTACTATTCACAGCTATGTGGTATGGTACACGCACAATTTGCCTTTTGAACGGCTAAACACCATTCCAGTTGTTGGCAGGGAGGAAATGAAGGACAGCCACACACTTCCTGCCTACAGATTCTTTCCCACTGCTCTAGGTCAGAGGTGAAAGTGGGAGAACATGTTCCAAAAACAGGTTTTGCAGCTTTAAAGCCACTCTGATCAACAGCATCTCTCTCATTTTCCTTTCTTCTCTCTCCCCCTCTCTCTTACTCTTTCAAACATGCACACAGAGAAACAAACACATCGTAAAAGTGGAGTAGTGAAGGAATAACAATACCAAAGCAGTGTCTTGTAAATGCATCATATTTTTTGAGTGAAATTGATAACAGCTTATAAAAATCATATTTTTGGGGGAGGGGTGGTTACCTTTGATTATGTTAGCTGGTGTTTTCTGTGAAGTCGCTCCTCCAGGTTTTCAGTTGGATGTTCAAATACTGACATCAGCCTACATTTCAGAAAAGTGACTGATTTGTTTTCCACCTCTGAGAATATCCCAGGATACCTCAGCTGAAATATTCTAGGGAATAATAATAATAATAATAATAATAATAATAATAATAATAATAATAATAATAATAATAATAATAATAATAATAATAATAATAAATATCTCCAAATTTTAGAACAACAGGTAAACATTGGGTAAAAGATGGGTGTAGACTGATTCCAGGATACAGTAGTCCTCACAATTACCATTTAATCATGTGAAATAAAATCCAGCCCTGAAAATTGCTTCGTGTCTGGGTGAGAAGTGGTGAATTGATGAAAAAGTGGCTGAGGAAGTGGACTTGATTCATGAAAGCACACATCAAGCAGTTATTCTTTAAGGTGCCACAATATTTTCTCTTCTTTTTATTTTTATTTTGGTAATTGAATTTTCCCTTCCTTGTTGTCACTTTGCGAATAGTTGTAAGTACAAGACGGTATCTTGTAGCCCAGTGGTTTTCAACCTTGGGTTCTCAGACTGCTATTCCCAGAAGTCCTGGCCACAACATCTAGTGATGAAGGCTTCTGGATACTGAAATCCAAGAACACTGGGGACTTAAGTTTAGGAAGCACTGTTGTAGACCATCTTGACTACTGCTTGATGTCAGCAACATTCAGGCTGCCCTTTGCTATGTAAAGTTTTGTAACCTTTTTCCTTCTGTCATATTGTGCAGCACGATCAGGCCATTTCCTGGTATTCTGAAATGTGGATGTGTGTTTGTGTTGTGTTGTTACAGTTATGACTGACTCTTCGTGACCCCATGTCCATGGAGTTTTCTTGACAGGAATACTGGAGTGATTTACCAGTTATTACTCCAGGCGCCTACAGTACCTGGTATTCCCTGGTGGTTAGCCATCCTAGTACGAACCAGGGCCAACCCTGCTTAGCTTCTGAAATCAGGCAAGATTGGGTGTGCTTAGGGCAGTGATAGCGAACCTTTTAGAGACAGAGTGCTCAAACTGCAATTCAAAACCCACTTTTTTTGTTTGCAAAGTGCCAATACAGCAATTTAACCTGAATACAGATGGCTATGAAGGGGCGATGTCGGGTACCCACAGAAAGGGCTTTGAGTGCCACCTTTGGCACCCGTGCCATAGGTTCGCCAATAGAGATGGGCACGACTTAGCGGTATTCCCGTTTTCGTTTTCGTTACTCGGTTCCGTTACTCTACGGAAACGGTAATGGGAATTACTCCGCCAGGCTTCGAGCTCGAACCAACAAACGAACAATTTTGGTCTGATTTGTCGTGCTTGTTCCTTGCATTGTGCGATCGCGCGATGCCACGTGGCACAGAAAAAAAGTTTTTAAAAGTTAAAAAAACCCGGTTCCCGGCCGAAAAGCAGGCGGAAAAATGCCTGCCGTGCCTCAGGGCACCTACCAGAGGGGTTGTTTCTGGAGGTCCCCGGCCTCCCCCCCATCCCCCGTCCTGGGCTGCTCTGGTGGGACTCGCCGCAGGCTCGCAGCCAGCAAAAAGCCCAGTCTCGCCGCCGGCCGCCGCAATTAAAGCGCAAGCAAGCGGCACGGAGGGCACAGGAAAAAACTTTTAAACTCTCCCCCCACCCATTCCCGGGCCAAAAAAGCAGGCGGAAAAATGCCTGCTTGACTAAGGGCGCAGGGCACCTACCGGAGGGGTGGTTTCTGGAGGGGGAGTCCCACCTCCGCCCCGTCCTGGGCAGCCGGACTCGCCATGCCATGCGGTGCGGGCGGGGGATCCAAAATGGGGCGGCGAACGCAATATTGTTTTTGAAATCGTGGTCCAAAAACACACAAGCACAACAGAAACACGCGAAAATTTATAAACTGCCAGATTTTTCACAGTAGCAGTGGGTTTTTTCTTGCAACAAAATGTCTCTCCTCTCCTCCTCTGTCCTCCATTGATTTTATTTTATTTTATTTTATTTACACCTGCGCAATGATGGGCTGGCCGAGTGGCCAGCCATGTGGGAGTGGACAACCATGCAAATTTTTCGAGCCATCCCACCAATCGCATGGCCACTTGGCCATGGAGACTTCTGGGATGTGCCAAAAAGCCCCCTAAAACCTGCCCTACCCCCTAACCCTAACCCTAATCCTTGACTCCTTACCCATACGTCACAGACTGTCTTCTTAGTGGGTCAGAGAGGCACCCAGAGGTGCAACCCACTAGCCCATCGTAACCTTACCCGTCACTAGCCTAACCCTAGCCCTTGCACTAACCCACCTTAACCCTAAGCCAGATCTACTTGCATTGCACTACACGCAAGTACGATTCCCTTCTTTGTGAGACATGGCGGTGCGAGAGCCTTAGGCATCACCCTATGCCTCTGGTGGGTTCACTGGTCTCACTGTCTGCAACTGGTATGCATATCCATATGGCTATTGCATACCATTTTGCAGCAGCAGCAGGTGAGGAGGGGAGACCCCCATGTTGAGGGGTCTCTTGGAGCCTGCTTCCCCTTCCTAGTGGGTGAGGATAGGAGGCACCCACGGGTGCCTCCAGGAGCCCGCTTTCCCTTTATAGCGGGCCAGAGGAGGCACGCACCCCACAGAGGTGCCTCCAGGAGCCCGCTACCCCCCAAAAACCAGTACTAACGAAAATGAAAAAAACGAAAAAAAAACCGACTAATTTTTGCGAATTTTCGTGAAAAACGGAAACGACCCGAAACGGAACTGGCCTGACTAATGACAACTCGAAAATTTTTTTTTTCAAGTCGTGCCCATCTCTATTCGCCAACACTGGCTTAGGGCATCTAGGCATACCACAGATTCATGAATTAGAGAGTTTTTGAAGATCTGAATATATATGGGGACAGGCTGAATGACCCTAGCTCACCTAAGACCACTAGATAAATTCATAGTGAAGAGGAAATTAGTTAGAAAACCAACAAAGGTAATGGGGACTGTGTTTGTTTGGGGGTGAGAGTCTACTTCTCCTACCCATTAGGCTCACTAGGTCTCATGTTTTGTCTTGGATACACAGGATTTAGGGTCCATTCACCAGGTTTCAGACATTGCACTTGAAATCTCAGGTTTTGGAGTTCATCTTATAGCTGCTGGATGTCCCATTTAGACATCCAAAGAATCGTCCTGTCTATCCCAGGATGTTAACTGTGCTAAATTTCCTGCTGCTATTGGCCAATTTTCCTACCAGTGCATCACAGAGCCTCTGCATTATCTGTGGACACACACAATTTTGCTGCTGTTGCTAAAAGGTGCTCTTGGCACCTCAAAGTCGGACTCTATGACACCACAAGGGCCTACCTCTAGGCCTCAGACTTTGATCCTAAAACCTCATGGAATGGGATGCTGAGCAGGCAACCCTTGGGGCCCTCCATTTTATAGTGATGATGTAGCAACGTCCTGGGATCTGTGGGCCTGTTTTTTAAATTAATATTGCAAACACTGCTATGTCTGCAATAGACATGGGCACGACTTGGCAAAGTTCTCGTTTCCGTTTACGTTTCTCGTTTCCATTACGGAACGGAAACGGTAACGACAATTACTCTGCCAGAACTCGAACTCGAACCGACTAAAGAAAAATTGGGTCTGATTTTTCGTGTTGTCATTCCTGGGCATCGCAGCGATCGCGCGATGCCAAGCGGCACAGGAAAAAAGTTTTTTTAAAAAAACAAAAAAACAAACCCCCGATTGTCGGCCAAAAAAGCAGGCGAAAATATGCCTGCCTGAGTGAGGGCACCTACCAGAGGGGTGGTTTCTGGGGGGGGGGTCCCCGGCCTCCCTCCCCTCCTCTCCTGGGCTGCGCAAAGTGCGCATCCTCGTCGTCGAGTCGCACTCGCCCACGCCAACTCGCCAAGCGGCGCGGCACAGGAAAAAAGTTTTTTAAAAAAACCCGATTCCCGGCCAAAAAAGCAGGCGAAAATATGCCTGCCTGAGTGAGGGCACCTACCAGAGGGGTGGTTTCTGGGGGTGGGGGGTCCCTGGCCTCCCTCCCCTCCTCTCCTGGGCTGCGCAAAGTGCGTATCCTCGTCGTCGAGTCGCACTCGCCCACGCCAACTCGCCAAGCGGTGCGGCACAGGAAAAAAGTTTAAAAAAAAAACCGATTCCCGGCCAAAAAAGCAGGCGAAAATATGCCTGCCTCAGTGAGGGCACCTACCAAAAGGGTGGTTTTTGGGGGGCGGGGGGTCCCTGGCCTCCCCCCCTCTCCTGTCCTGGGCTGCTCTGGTGGGGGGCATCCTCGTCGTCTCACCAACTCACTCGCCATGCCATGCGGTGCGGGCGGGGGATCCAAAATGAGGCGACCGCAATATTTATTTTGAAATCATGGTCCAAAAACACACCAAAGAACCACATAAACATGTGAAAATAGCTATTTTAAAACTGCCTGAATTTTTACAGTAGCAGCAGTGGGTTTTTCTTGCAACCAAACGTCTCCATTGATTTTATTTTATTTTATTTTATTTTATTTTTTTACACCTGCGCAATGATGGGCTGTCCATGGGAGTGGACCATGCAAATTTTTGGAGCCATTCCACCAATTGCATGGCCACTTGGCCAGGTTTTGACTGAGACTTCTGGGATGTGCCTGTCGGGCATAAAAAGCCACTAACCCTAGCCCGAACCTGAACCCTAACCCTAACCCTACGCCAGTACACTGTCCTTCTTAGTGGGTCAGAGAGGCACCCAGAGGTGCACCCCAGTAACTCACCCTAACCTTACCAGTAACCCTAATCCTAGCCCTTGTGCTAACCCCTAACCCCAAGCCAGATCTGTGTACTCGCATTGCACTACAGCAAGTCACTTCCCTTCTTAGTGAGTCACAGTGGGCGCCCTTAGGGGTCCCCAGTGACTCACTCCAGTCCTCTGTCACTTCGCTCTCCAGCAGGCAGTGAGGCACCCGAAAGAGGTGCCTCTGCCTGCTATTGCTGCTGCAACTTAATTGTATGCATATCCAATTGGCTATGCATGCCATTTTGTAGCGGGCTAGCGGCTAGCGGGTGAGGAGAGGAGGCACCCACGAGGTGCCTCCAGGAGCCCGCTTTCCCTTCGTGGTGGGCCAGACGAGGCACCCACCCAGAGGTGCCTCCAGGAGCCCGCCCCCCCAAAACCAGTACTAACGACAGACGAAAATCCGACAAACAAAATGACAAATTTTTGAAAAATTTCACAAAAAACGGAAACGAGCCGAAACGGGCCGGCTCCGACACACGACAACTTGAAAACGTCATTTTCCCTGGTCGTGCCCATCTCTAGTCTGCAATTGTTTGAATGGATAAAGTATTAGGAACAACAATGAAAACATACCTGAAGCAAGATATATCAGTTTCATGGATCAGAAAGGCACAATTGCAGGAGCCACCTGGAGAAATGTCTCTCAAAGTCTCTGCACTTCCCAAATCCAGAACTCAAGTTGTTGTCTCTTCAAAACCTTGTCTTCCTATGACCAGCAAGCAAGGAACAAACACAACTTGAAGCCCTAAATCAAAGTATTTACAGCCTGCATTTCTGTTTTCTAGGAAACAACAGCTTTGTGCTTCTCTAGCTCTCTGTAAAATGAAAATGAAAGAGCACATTTCATTTCTTGAGATTCTGCACCCTAGGGCTAAATCAATTCATTTCTAGGGGTTACATTGACAGCAGGGGTTTACCATTTTGTCTTGCACACACTCACTTATGCTTCTCCTGTTTTGCTAAAGAATTTAAAACAAAACAAGTTTCATGAGAATCCATTAAAACGGTCTTCAATCATTCCTCTTTTTTTTGCGTCCATTGATTCCATTGATTTACACTGTTATGGCCTTTTAGTGAAATATTTCTGTCTGACACTCAGGTTGTCAACTACAATGAAGATTGTGAGTCACTTGTGTATTATTAATTTAAGTCACAGCCTTATTTTCTCTAATATTATATTTCAAAAACACCACTGCTACTAAAAACAAAGCAGAACACAGCTCTCCAATCTGTTCTGCAATTGGATTTGGCAGTCTCAGTGCAGGCATGCAATACCCCATGCCTTGCTTAAGTATATGCCAAGTGAAGAAAGTAAATAAATGACCGTAGCCAAGAGATGATGAGATTATGTTGAGGTGTTTTATTAAAGCTACCCTACTTTAACACGGGTGCTGTAAATGCAGTGGTTTGCAACATTAGATTCCAAGATGTTCTTGGACTATGACTCCCAGAAGCCTGGTGGCCAGGGATTCTGGGAGTTGTAGTCCAAGAACATTTGGGGATCCATGGGAGTTCCTTTGAATTACGGGTGGTATGGAAATAAATAAATAAATAAATAAATAAATAAATAAATAAATAGTGTTCTATGTAGAGATGGGCACGACTTAGCGGTATTCCCGTTTCCGTTTCCATTACTCGGTTCCGTTACTCTACGGAAACGGTAACGGGAATTACTCCCCCAGACTTCGAGCTCGAACCGACGAACGAACAATTTTGGTCTGATTTGTCGTGCTCGTTCCTTGCATCGCGAGATCGCGCGATGCCACACGCGGCACAGAAAAAAAGTTTTTAAAAGTTAAAAAAAACCCGGTTCCCGGCCAAAAAGCAGGCGGGAAAATGCCTGCCGTGCCTCAGGGCACCTACCAGAGGGGTTGTTTCTGGAGGTCCCCGGCCTCCCCCCTCATCCCCCGTCCAGGGCTGCTCTGGTGGGACTCGCCGCAGGCTCGCAGCCAGCAAAAAGCCCAGTCTCGCCGCCGGCCGCCGCAATTAAAGCGCAAGCAAGCGGCACGGACGGCACAGGAAAAAACTTTTAAACTCTCCCCCCACCCATTCCCGGGCCAAAAAAGCAGGCGGAAAAAATGCCTGCTTGACTAAGGGCGCATTCCCGCCTCCCCCCCGTCCTGGGCAGCCGGACTCGCGAGTCGCCATCGCCATGCCATGCGGTGCGGGCGGGGGATCCAAAATGGGGCGGCAAACGCAATATTGTTTTTGAAATTGTGGTCCAAAAACACACAAGCACAACAGAAACACGCGAAAATTTATAAACTGCCAGATTTTTCACAGTAGCAGTGGGTTTTTTCTTGCAACAAAATGTCTCTCCTCTCCTCCTCTGTCCTCCATTGATTTTATTTTATTTTATTTTATTTACACCTGCGCAGTGCGCAATGATGGGCTGGCCAAGTGGCCAGCCATGTGGGAGTGGACAACCATGCAAATTTTTGGAGCCATCCCACCAGTCGCATGGCCACTTGGCCATGGAGACTTCTGGGATGTGCCAAAAAGCCCCCTAAAACCTGCCCTAGCCCTAACCCTAACCCTTGACTTCCGTACCCATACGTCACAGACTGTCTTCTTAGTGGGTCAGAGAGGCACCCAGAGGTGCAACCCACTAGCCCACCGTAACCTTACCCGTCACTAGCCTAACCCTAGCTCTTGCACTAAGCCACCTTAAAGCCAGATCTACTTGCTTGCATTGCACTACACGCAGCAAGTACAATTCCCTTCTGTGTGAGACATGGTGGTGCCAGAGCCTTGTGAAGGGCGGGTATGACCCTATCACTCTCACACTGGTCTCACATCTGCACATTATGTTATGCAATATCCATATGGCTATTGCATAGCATTTTGCAGCAGCAGCAGGTGAGGAAGGGAGACCCCCATGTAGAGGGGTCTCTCTTGGAGCCTGCTTCCCCTTCCTAGTGGCAGGAGGCACCCACGGGTGCCTCCAGGAGCCCACTTTCCCTTTATAGCGGGCCAGAGGAGGCACCCACCCCACAGAGGTGCCTCCAGGAGCCCGCTCCCCCCCAAAAAAAACCAGTACTAACGACAACGAAAAAACGAAAAAACGAACCGACTAATTTTTGCGAATTTTCGCGAAAACCGGAAACGACCCGAAATGGGACTGGCCCGACTAACGACAACTCGAAATTTTTTTTTTCAAGTCGTGCCCATCTCTAGTTCTATGCCATCATAATCACCTCCAATCTATGGCAACGATATGAACAGGTCACCTCCAGAAGGCCATGCCATTAAAAGTGAGTGGGGTAACTTGTTCATATGGTTCCCATAGATTGGAGGTGATATGATTCATACATATATGAACAGTCTTATTTCTATGTTTGCAGAAAATATTCTTTGCAAAATTTGTTCTGGTTATTGCCCTCACTCAAGTACAATACTGTACAATTCTACCAACATTGAATGCTATTAAAAAGTGCTTATATCAACCTTCTGTGACAGAATGCAGACCTCAAGAGCAGAGCTTTCTTCTCCCCCTCCCCCAGCCTGGATCACTGAAAATGTCTGGCTGGTGATGTTCCGTGGTAGTCACCACAGCCCATCCAAGATGCATCATTTCAAGCAAGTGGTAAAGCATCAGTGGGCATGGCACTTTTTGGTTCTCTGAAGGACACGTGGTGTTTACAAATGGTTGGCAGAATATACACAAAGAGGTGCTAATCAGCACATGAACCTCAAAAATACTCAGTTTGCTTCAATTGTGAAAATTATTAGTCTAAGTACAATTCCTACTCTGTAATAAAAGGAAAGGTCAATATGGATCACTGGTTTTCAGCCTCTTCCAGAATACAGTAATCAGTGGCTTTTTATTTTAGAATTCAGGCACACCAATCTTTGCTTAAACAAGCATTATAAGAGCAGAGGAAACACCTCAAGCTAAAATGTGACTTCTTTGTAAAATATATGGCACCTCTCTACCAGTCCCCCCCAATTTCAGCTACATATTCAGCCATTTTGTCCCTTCCTTTTTGCTTCATAAAATGGAGGAGATGTGAGGAATGGCTGCCCCGCCCGGCCTTGTGCCGAGCTGGGGCGTCTTTGCCGGCCGGTTGAGGGAGGCAGCTATTGGCTACGCTAGTGGCGTAGCCTACGTGCGGGGAGCGCGCCCTTTATAAGTCCCTGGCGTGCTCCCCATAGCCTGCTTCCGCAATTGCCGGTTTCCCCACCCTCCCGCCACTGTTTATTATGTGCTGGTGATGCTTTGCTGGTCGCTTCGGGGCCGGATGGGAATTTTTGACCATTACTCTAATTGGCCTTGAGTAGTGGTGCTTTTTCGCCCATCCTACCATTCACATGTTGGCGGTGGGTGTTGTAGGTAATAATCCTGGTCACAACTGGTGGGTAGCGCATAAAGGTTAACCATTTAGGTCCCGAATTTAAATTACATCTTCAGGTCTTCGGCAGCCCTCAGTTAATAACCCAATAGGTTTTAGTTAGGGAACAAATAATAATAATAACCCAATCCCGTAGGAGGGCTGCCAATCTTTAATCAAGCGTTGATGCCGAAAAGATCTTGTTGGCATCCTCACTGCGGCAGTTTAACGGGCCGCAGGAAATTGGTAGAGTAATGGGACCTAACCAATTTATTGTTACCATTTAGATGGTGCGTTACGTTTCAGGCCCTCCTAAAGTTACAGTTCAGTGATAATTAATTTAAAATTTGTTACTGTAGTTAATAAAGTTGTGGTCCTTATTTTAACCCAATCTGCATGTGTGTCGCCTCTTTCTTTCAACCTGGTATGGCAACAGGAGATGTGTGCACATGTCACATTACTAAAGCTAGCATACAATTGAACTATACAAGCCAGGAATGATTTTTGTTGTTTCTCCCACTTGAAGATGGCTTGTATTGTGTGAAGATGAAATAGTTTTATAGTGTGATTGAGATAGGGGCAGATGGATGGAATGAGACACCCAAGGAAATGTTTGGGGGTGTTTGAGGGTTTTCCCCCTCAAGACATTTGAAATTCTAAAAGCGAGCCTTAATGTTGCAATATTTTTTGCTCAAGCTGTGTTGGCAGACTGCATTTCAGTCTTAAGATGCACTCCAATATATATCAAAGTACAGCACATTATATCCTGGGAGCCATAGGATACTGCCAGTATCTCCCATCCCCATCCATATGTGCAGAAATGGTTCTCTCTAGGCCGATTGAATTCTACCACCATACCATTTGACTTGCAAATGGTTCAGTAAAAAAAGGGTTGTTTTAGGAACATACTCTGGTCAAGGTTCCTACCCTTGGGTAACTGACAGACTCCGATTCAGATAGCTGGGATGGGGCCTAGAGAGCATTCATTTGGGTCCAGAGTCCTCATTCCATGAGAGGGAACACACTCCTGATGAGGTGCTGTATCCACATGTTTGCAGACCTTGTTATCCCCCCAAACCAGCTTGGATAAATTTCATTCACCTATTACTTACTATTTAGCTAAAGCATTAGTTACTTTTCATTACTCAGCTTGTGTACCCTGCTCTGCTCATCTCTGTTATTTACTCTCGGTTACTGGGATAATTATGTTTGCCTTTCGTTTACCTATTTTTGTCTCCCCTCCATCTATTCTTCTCTACTTCTCATTAACTCACCTTCCGTCTGTAAACAGCAAAGATATGTGTGATTGTAATCAATAACTGGGCAAGAGCATGCTCTGTTCACGAGGCAACTCTAGCCAACCAGCATATGTAGTGTTTCCCTTGTAACCAATCACTGATTCTGTACATACTGTGAGATGTAAATGATATATAATAAAACGTGCGAATAGCACAGGGCAGGAGATCGCTCCACTGGCTGGACAACTGGACTCGAATCTTCATTCTTTCATCCAGATCCACCCACAGGTAACCTAGGGTGTTCTTGGACTGCAGCTCCCAGAAGCCTTCATCATTAACTGTGTTAGCCAGGATTTCAAGGAGTTGTACTCCAATAACACCTGGATTACCCAAGGTTGGGAACTACTGATAAAGAATATCAGGCCCTCTCATAGAATCATAGAATCATAGAGTTGGAAGAGACCTCAAGGGCCACCTAGTCCAACCCCCTGCCATGCAGGAACCCCATCACAATATTTCCAACAGATAGCCATCCAGCCTCTGCTTAAAAACCTTCAAAGAAGGAGGCTCCACCACTATTTTTGGCAGCATATTCCACTGCCAAACCACTCTAAATGGCATGATGTTCTTCCTAATGTTCAAATGGAATCTCTTTTCCTGTAGTTTGAAACCATTGTCCCGAGTCCTAGTCTCTGAAGCCATGGAAAACAAACCTGTTCCCACTTCAATATGACATCCTTTCAAATATTTAAACATAGCTATCATATCTACCCTCAGCCTTCTTTTTGAAAGGCTAAACATTCCCAGTTCCCTAAGCCGTTCCTCATAAGACATTTTCTCCAGACCTTCAACCATCCTGGTAGCCCTCTTCTGCACCCGTTCAAGGTTGTCAAAATCCTTTTTAAATTGAGGCACACAGAAGTGGACACAGTACTCCAGGTGGGGTCTGACCAGAGCAGAATAGTTTGCAACAAACTAGTATAGTTTGCAATAAACTTAGAAACCATGTCTGCTCAAGATCTGGTTCAATAAATTCCCCTCCATTTGAATTATACAAGAGTTAGCAGGAGCCTATAATGTTATCAATTTCAAACAGCTGCTCAATGGAAGAATAAAAATCAAAGCTTATCTGACAGATGGCATTCTAACTTTTGAATGCATCCAGTGTTTGAGCACTCATCCTCTCCTGAGCTAACTGGTTCTATTGTCATACTATCGGAACAGTTTTTTTCCTGTTATCATTGGCCATAATCCCATGGACCAAAATACTGAAAGAGAAGGGAGTCCAAGATGGATGGAAGTTCCTTAAAAGCGAAATATTAAAGGCACAATCTAAAACTGTTCCAACAAGAAGAAAAAATGGGAGATGTCTAAAGAAACCGAAATGGTTCACTAAAGAACGTTCAATTCAGCTAAATATAAAGAAAACAATGTACAGGAAATGGAAAAATGGGGAATGCACCAAAGACAGCTATAAGCAAACAGCTAATATGTGCAGGGGGTGGTTTAAAAAAAGCTAAAGCACAGAATGAACTTAGACTTGCCAGAGAAATTAAAGATAGTAAAAAGGTTTTGTGTTTTTTTAGTTATATCTGCAGCAAAAGGAAAAATAAGGAAATGGTTGGCTCTCTGCATGGTGAAGATAACAAGTTATTAAAAGGAGATAAGGAAAAGGCAGAACCACTCAACACCTTATTTGCCTCAGTTTTCTCCAAAAATGAAAAAGAAAGAGTTCCATTGGGACAAAGAGTAGAGCAAGTAGTACAGGAATTGCAGCATAGAATAGGTCAGGAGGTAGTACAGGAACACCTGGAAACCTTAAATGAATTTAAGTCTTCTGGGCCAGATGAATTACACGCAAGGATATTAAAAGTATTAGCAGAAGTAATTCAGAACCACTGGCAATAATTTTTGAGAACTCCTGGAGAAAAGGTTGGAGGAGGGCCAATGTTGTCCCCATATTAAAAAAGAGGGGAAGAGGACCCAAATAATTACCACCCCATCAGCTTGACTTCAATTCCCGGAAAGATCCTCGAGCAGATTATTAAGCAGTCTGTAATTATTTAACAAGCAATGCTGTCATTACGAGAAGTCAACATGGGTTTCTTAAAAACATGTCATGCCTGACTAATTTGATCTCTTTCTTTGATAGAGATAGAGTAGTGGTGGATGAGGGGAATAATGTGGATATTGCTTATCCAGATTTTAGTAAGGCCTTCGATAAGGTTCCCCATGGTATACTTACAAAGAAGTTAGTAAAATGTAAGATAGATAGTGCTCCTGTCAGGAGGATTTGTACTTGGCTGACTAATCACACCCAAAGTGTGATCATAAACGGCTTCTCTTCAGATTGGAGAGATGTAACCAGCTGGGGTGCCCCAGGGTTCTATTCTGGGTCCGGTGCTATTCAGTACCTTTATTAATGACTTGGATGAAGGAATCAAGAGTATGCTGATTAAATTTGCAGATGATACCAAATTGGGAGGGGTGGCTAATTCCCTAGAGGATAGGATGAAAGTCCAAAATGGCCATGACAGACTAGAGTGCTGGGCCAAAGCTAAAGGAATGGGTTTTAACAGAGAGAAATGTAGGGTGCTGCATCTAGGGGGGAAAATGGATTGCACAGATATAGGATGGGAGATACCCGGATGAAGAATAGTACATGTCAAAGGTATCTGGGAGTCTTGGTGGACCACAAACTGAACAAGAGTCAGCAGTGTAATGTGTCAGCCAAGAAAGCCAATGCGATTCTTGGTTGCATCAACAAAAGCATGGTGTCTAGAGAAAGGGAAGATTCTGCTCTGGTCAGACCCCACCTGGAGTACTGTGTCCAGTTCTGGCCACCTCAATTTTAAAAGGATGTTGCCAACCTTGAACGGGTCCAGAACAGAGCGACCAAGTTGGTTAAAGATTGGGATGGAACATATGTCTTAAGGGAGCTGGGAATGTTTAGTCTTACAAAAACAAGGCTGGGAGGGGATATGATAGCCATGTTTAAATATTTGAAAGGATGTCACATTGAAGAGGGGACTTGTTTGTTTTCCATGGTTTCAGAGAGTAGGACTCAGGGAAATTGTTCCAAACTTCAGGGAAAGAGGTTCAATCTGAACATTAGAAAGAACTTCATGACGGTTAGAGCTGTCCGGCAGTAGAATATGCTGCCACAGAAGGTGTTGGAGTCTTCTTCTTTGGAGGTTTTAATCAGAAGCTGGATAGCCATCTGTCGGGAGTCCTGTGATGGAGGTTCCTGTTTGGCAGGGGCTTGGACTTGGATGGCTGCTGAGGTCTCTTCCAACTCTATGATTCAACCAAAATTGTAATTTGATTCCAGTATTATGCGTTCTGCACACCTGAATGTTTTAGAACAGATTCTGCTCTTCCTCTGTATAACAGACTTCCAAGTATTTGAACTGTGATATCATACCTCACCTCAAGCCTTAACATGTCCAGTTCTTTTGGTCTTTCCCTATTGAGCTTGATTTCCAGTTCCCTTATCTTCTTTGTTACTCTCCTCTGAACTTGGTTCAGTTTGTTGGCATCCTTCTTAAAGTCTAGTTTCCAAAGTGGGCACAGGACTCAAGATGAGGCCTAAGTAGTGCTGAATAGAGGGGGACTAGTATTTCATGAGCATTGGAAATTTTTCTTCTGTTAATGGAGCCTAGAATTATATTTCCTTTTTATTTACAGTCTCACATCACTGCCAGCTCATAAACAGATTGTGATCTACAACAATTCCAAGATTCTTCTCACTCATAGTATTACTGAGCCAAGCATGCATTTGTGCTTATCCCTGTTAAATATCATCCATTTCAGCTGTGCTTGAGCTTAGGAAGACCTCTTTGAAGGTTGTTTCTGTATTCTGCAGTATTAGCTATCATACCCAATTTTGTGTCATTTGCATCCAAATCATTAATAAAAATATTGAAGAGAGCCAGGCCCAGGACAGAATATTCTGGTACCCCAATTGTTACATCTTCCTAGAGTGAGTGAGAAGGAATAATTGCTAAGCATCTCTGAGTACAATTCTGTGACCAACCGTGTAGCCATCTAATAGTTGTTCTATCCAGTCCACACTCAGTTATTTTGCCAATCAGAATATAATGGAGTAGAGATGGGCATGAAACGAAAAAAATTCGTTCCGTTATTCATTATTTGTTTGGTTATGTAACGAAACGAATAACGAAAATTGTGATGAAATTGGAACAAACAAAACAGAACCACAAAAATTAGGTTTGTTATGTTTCGTTTTTGTTAATGGCGACATGCAATAAATGAGCTGTTTTTAAATGTTAAAAGATGTCCTGAATATCCGTAAAAACCCAGCGATAGTTATTTATTCTGCCTGATAATACCTACCAGGGGGGTTGGGGGTCCTTAAAATGTGCATTTATGTCTTTTCTCGGATTGCTGTATTTTTTTCCTTTAAGGGGAGTTAGGGGACATCAACTCAAAATGGCTCCCAAATGCCTAATATTGATTTCTTGGGTATTAAAACACCCTGGACATCTGTAAAAACGCAGTAATAATTATTTGAAATTATTACCAACCGAGGTTGGGGTCCTTAAAATGTTTGTGTTTGTCTTTCTCCCATCACAATGTATTTTTTCTTTTCCCTTTAAGGATGACACAAAATGGATTCCAGCCACAAAATGGATGCAAGCCATGTGATAGGATAATGTAAATTCTTGGACAATTTCAACCAATAGCATGCCCAGGTTGCAGACTGGGTAGGTGTGGCAGTCACAGAGGGCATAAAAAGCTTTGGCAGCCCCTGTCCTCCTTGCAGTCTGCGGTGGGAGTTAGGGTGGGATTGCTGTCTCTGTGACTCATTACTTTAAGCCAACCAGGCAGGTGTGTGTCTCTGTGTTCCTGCTGGCTGCAGCCTGGCTCTTAGGGGAGAGAAAGAAGAGATTTCTCTTGCAGCCTCCCTGTGTGCGTGTGTGCCTCTCTGTGAGTACCCTCCCCTGCCCCGCAGTGCAGTCACTCTGAGGCTGCCTTACGCCCTGGGCAACACCCGCCACTGCCTTTGCAGCCTCCCTGCGTACCTATACTGTGTCTCTGCCAGCATCAATTTTTTAGTGTTTTCTGGGCCATTGGGGTTAGTTAAGCCACTGTATCTTTTATCTCTCTTTTACTACTGTTTTCCCCCAAAAATTAGACAGTGTCTTATATTTATTTTTTCTCAAGAAGACACATAGGGCTTATCCTGGTGTGGGATTGTTGTTGTGCCTTTGGCTACCCTCACTTTGCCCGGAATATTCTTTTAATCTGGTTATTTTGGGGGAGCAATGTTGTATGTTCTATCTTTTCCCACATTCTTTGTTTGGTTTGCCCGCTCGCTGGCCTGGCTAGGTGCCCGTTATTTTATCTTCTCTCTCTCTCTCTCTCTCTCTCTCTCTCTCTCTTTTTTTTCTTTCGGGGGGTGGGGGTGGGCTCTCTTATACTGTTAATTGAGCTGTTTGTTTATTTTGTATTGTATCACTCGTGGCTGTATTTTGTCATTTTATTTTTCATTGTGTTTTCTTACGTGCTTGTGTTATTTTGGATCTGTGTCCCTGGTCACTTAGATCTCATGGAGCCTGCTGGGTGCCCTATTAGGGTGGTGTCGGGCCGCGGGAGACACGCTAGGGGTCGGCGGGTTGATCGGATAAGGAGAACTCGGGACAGGCACCTACGGCCTGTCCCACGTTCTGACCTGTTGGCTCACTGCCAAATGGCAGGGATCCAATTCGTCTGTGCCCCCGGCCTGTCCTGTCTGCTGATTAATGCCAGGTCGGGGCATAATAAGATCCCCCTCATCCCCGATTTGATCATGGATGAGCGAGCCGACCTGGCATTCCTCACGGAGACCTGGGTGAGTGAGGGGGGCGGGGCTTCCCTCGCTCTGCTTCGCCCCCAGGGCTACTGTGTGCAGCAGCTGGGCAGGCCGGAGGGGCGGGGGGGCATTGTGTATAGGGACTCCTTTTGTGTCAGCAGATCCGCGACGTTGGTGAGTCCAGGTTTGGAATGTCTCCACCTTGTGGTGGGCCAGAGGGACAGGTTTGGGATAGCGCTTGTGTACCGTGCTCCCCGCAACCCTGCACTCTCCCTCCCAGAACTCTCCGAGTTCATCTCAGCGGCACTTTTGAGGTCCCCTCGCCTATTGGTGGTGGGGGATTTCAATGTGCACAACGAGGTTGGGCTGTCGGGAGTAGCTCTGGAATTCATGGAGTCCATGGCCTCCATGAACCTGTCCCAATTAGTCACCGGCCCCACTCCCAAAGGTGGACACACCTTGGACCTGGTTTTTGCCTCCACATCGCAGGGTTTTGATCTGGGGGTCGGGAGGCTGTTGGCCCATCCGGTGTCATGGTCAGATCATCATCTGCTGACTTTCTCCCTTACGGTTGCCACGTCGCCCCGTGGGGAGCCAGGCCCTTCCACCTGGGCCTGCCCCCGGGGGCTCCTGGACCCGGTGCTGTTCTCGGAGGCCCTCGGGAGTGTTCCAGATGGTTTGGATGATGATCCGGCTGACTCCCTGGTCAAACAGTGGTATGAGGAGGTGGCCGGGGTAGCTGACCGGATCGCCCCCAAGCACCTAATCCGATGCCAAGCCCGTTTGTCTCCTTGGTTTACCAAGGAACTGCAGGCGATGAAGCAAGAGTGGAGAAGGCTAGAGAGCAGATGGCGGAAGGCTCGGACGGCTTCGAATTGGGCTGCAGTTAAGGTGTTGACCGGTCACTACTCTCAAGCAATAAGGGCGGCTAGGAGATCTTTTGTCACCCTGAGAATTGGTGAGGCCTCGAATCGCCAAGCGGAATTGTTCCGGGTGGTCTGAGACCTCACCAATCCCGGTCCGCCTGGGCCTCCTCCTAGTGATTTCACTAGTGAGTCTTTCGCAGCCTTTTTAAAATCCAAGATAGAGGCCATCCGTTCCGAGCTGGACGCCGGTTGCACTGATCCTGTCCCCGCCTTGGCTAGTGTCGGGCCGCCTCGGTCGCCCCAGTTCGTTGAGTTTGGGCCTGTTACACCTGTGGATGCCTCCAGGACCCTGGGACACTGCAGGCCTGCGGCTTCTCCGTTTGACCCTTGCCCTTCCTGGCTGATTAAGATCACAGGAGGGAGCATGCCGAAATGGGCTTCACTAATTGCCTCAGCCTCCTTCAGAGACGGGATTTTTCCCAGTCTTCTGAAGGAGACGGTGGTGAAGCCCATTATTAAAAGACCCGGCTTGGCTGTGGACGACATGTCCAACAATCGTCCCATAGCCAATGTTCCCTTTTTGGGCAAGGTGATTGAGCGAGTCGCCGCCCTGCGTCTCCAGTCGTTCCTGGAGGAGAACCATGTCCTCGATCCCTTCCAATCCGAGTTTAGGCTGCGTCATGGGACCGAGACAGCTCTGGTCGCTCTGCACAATGATCTGTTGAGGAGGGCTGACAGGGCTTGCTCTACCCTGCTGGTCCTTCTCAACCTGTCAGCGGCTTTTGATACCGTCGACCACGGTATCTTGCTGGGGTGGCTTTCGGAGGTGGGGATTGGGGTCTGGCTTTGTGCTGGCTCTGCTCCTTCCTTGAGGGCCTCACCCAGCGCGTGAGCTTAGGGGGTGAGTTGTCGGCTCCCTGGACACTCTCTTGTGGGGTACCTCAGGGGTCGTCCCTCTCCACAATGCTCTTTAACATCTATATGAAGCCGCTGGCAGAGATCATCCAGAGTTTGGGAGTCTGCTGTCATCAGTACGCTGATGACACACAGCTCTATCTCTCCTTTTCCACCTGTGCAGTGGAGGCCGTCCGGACCCTTGATCGTTGCCTGGCTGCAGTTTTGGATTGGACCAGGACCCACAGACTCAGGCTCAACCCTGGAAAGACAGAGGTTCTGTTCTTCGGGGGCGGCTCGGAGGGGTACTGTGGCCCTCTTCCCAGTCTGGGCGGGTCCGCCCCCCAGGTGGCGCAAAGAGTGAGGAATCTGGACGTCGTCCTGGATCCGGATCTGACCCTGGAATCTCAGTCGTGACCAGGTCGGCTTTTTACCACCTTAGGCTCATCGCCCAGATTCGCCCGTACCTTGATGAAAGCTCCTTGAGGACAGTGGTACAGGCGCTGGTCATGTCGAGGCTGGACTATTGCAACGCTCTCTACATGGGGCTTCCCTTGAACCTTGTTCGGCGATTGCAGCGGGTCCAGAATGCGGCGGCCAGGCTGGTGGTTGGTGCGCATCGTTACGACCGCGCCACCCCCATCCTGGCTCGCCTACACTGGTTGCCCGTTGCCTCCCAGATAAGGTTCAAGGTGTTGGTTTTGGTTTACAAAACCCTCCATGGTTTGGCCCCTGCTTATCTGGCAGAGCGTCTCTCCCAACAATTAGCCACCTGATCCTCCTTGGCCCTCTCGCTCCGGACCGTCACTCTGAGGGAGGCCCGCAAAACAAGTACACGTGGACGGTTCTTCTCGGTGGCGGCACCAACTCTTTGGAATAAGCTTCCGAGCGAGTTACGGCAGGCCCCATTGCTGGCGTCGTTTAAGAAAAATCTAAAGACCTTACTTTTCCGGGATGCCTTCGGCATTGACTAGGAATTCAGGTTTTTTTCTTTTCTTTTCTTTTTTTGCCTGGCCTGCTTGATCGCCCTGCCTTCCTGTGTTTTGGATCTTTGATGCTTCTAGCTGTTTTAGTGGTTTTATCTTTTCTTGTTGTAAACCGCCCTGAGTCCCCTATGAGGGAAATAGGTGTGGTATATAAGTGTGAAAATAAATAAATAAATAAATAAAATATTTTCAGTATAATATGCTTGAATGTCAACCCTGCACACAACCATAGCCACGCCCATCACTAGGTTTTATTATCAGGGTAGGGTTTATATTTAACAGAGGCATAGAAATCCTGCTAGGGCTTATTTCTGGGGGAGGTCTTATTTTCAGGGAAACAGGGTATGTACATACTTGAAGAATGTTTTTATTGCTTTTAGTATCTCATGCTAATCTCAGCTCATTCTCAGCTTTTGCATTCCTAACACCATCCTTGCAATTCTTTCCTAGTCTTCCCGTGTGTTCTGGCCTTCCTTTCACTTCATATAATGTATGTGTCCTTTTTAAGTTGCATATCCTCCCTGGCCTTTTTGTGAAGCCACACCTTTTTCCTGTCCTCCAACTTTTTTACTTTTTTAAAAAAAACTCCTACCCATTTTTTTCTTGTTAGGGTCTCTTGCCATGGGACTTTACATGTCATTGTTCTGAGATTAATGAAGTCAGCTTTCCTAAATTCCAGCATACACATATGGCTAGGCTAGGCTTTTATTTATTTTGAGATCAAGGACTCAAGTCCAACATGGTTACTTTCCTCCAGAGTTCCTGTTACTGCCACTTCATCTGCCAAGTCACCTCCAATGGTTAGAATCAAGGACTTGCATCCCTCCTTGGATGGCACAATCCAGGAGTGCTTAAGAAATAGTGATTGTTCAACATCCCTCTCACATCATAACCACCTTAGGTTTGTTCTTCCTAAGGAACTGTTCTGTTCTCAAACTGTTGGCTAGAACATTGCAACACCTAGTTATCATTTGTAATTAATTTACCAATTTGAACCAAAGTTCAAATGAGATAGGATGTTATTCCTGAAACATATTGGGTCATTAAGACATGCACTACATATTTAAACAGGTTTATTCATCATTCCTTCTTCCCAGAATCCCTAGGAACTCTAATGCTCTGAGTGTAGTTAATTTAGAATTTAACACCCTTACAAAACTTTAATTCCAAGACTTCATTGCACAAAGACATTAAAGATAAATGTATATGAAACTGATATCTTTGCAGAGTAGATATACCATGAAATGTGCCGTTGATTATGAACATATGGCAGATGTATGTTCTTGCCCTTCTTCCAAGCAAAATAAAAAATGCTGGAATGAGCTAAAAAGTATAGTTGAAGTGTGTTTATCATGGGATTATAAAGACTTCCTAAATATCTGCCAGTGAAAGGGAAGTCTCGGTTTTTCAAAGTAACACATGATGTTATATGACTCTCATCCCAATGTGAAATCAACAATTCTGTGAAAAATTTGTAATATGTAGCTGTGCTAACTACCCACTCATAGCCAAAAACAGGCTGATGAAAGGCACATTTTTTAAAAAAATGCAAGAAAAAAGTAATGTATGCAAAAAATGTGTCAGATTAAATTTTGTTTCAGTTCTCTAAAATATAGACCATACAATACATGGATCGAAGATGGAAAACTAACTTTATATGAAAGAAAGACATTCCTATTATTAGTGGCAAAGGAAAGGGTTGAAAATTAATTGGTAGAAGTCCACAAAGCAATATCAGAGACTTGATATGGGTGGTGGCGGCTAAATTTTTGCTTTGATTTGCAATGGTCCTTAAAACCAACAAGAAGCCAGGGTTGGAAATTTTAAAAGTACTGACTGTCTTTGGCGAATGCAAGAAATTAGTATATTCTTAAGCAAAAGCTATTTATATCTAGCTATAGTCAAACCAGTGACTATTGACTGGGCAGAAAAATAAATAGGTCCAAAGTGTAGGAGCACTCTGTTTACTACAATTTACTCCTAGGTACAGAACAGTGGATATACAGATTTACTGTAAATAATGATGTGAAGTATAATCAGCCAAATCATTTTTCCTAGGTAGAGTTTAGAAGATAATCCCAGTTCTCTGCAGGCCGACGTTCAGGAAAATAAAAGCCACATGATAAAGAAAATATGTTCTTTGACTAACTCCCAGAAATCTTGGCCAGAATAGCTAGTGGTGAAGGCTTCGGAGAGTTTTAGTTCAAAAACATCTAGGACTCAGTGGTTGGGGGCCAATGGGCTAAAGAAAGTTGAAAAAGTAAGCTATAATGAAGAAAGAACATTGAGCTGAATGAAAAGAATTGAAGCAGTTCTAGCAGAAGGTACTTGGTATCCAGAAGAAATAAGATTTTCAAGAGAGGTAACTGAATTACATAGAACCATGGACCTTTCTAGGTTTTTTGACTAGACATCTCAGAATGTTCCATTCTAAGAGTGTCATCTGATATACGTGTGTGAGCTGCTTCGTTACGGTCAGGACTGACTCTTCATGACCCCCATGTCTATGGAGTTTTCTTAGCAGGAATACTGGAGTGGTTTGCCAGTTCCTACTCCAGGCGCCTACAGCACCTAGTATTCCCTGGTGGTCTCCCATCCAAGTACTAACCAGGGCTGACCCTGCTTAGCTTACGAAATCAGGTGAGATTGGATGTGCTTGCAGACACCAACAATAAAATGTGGCTAGCTTGGGAGATAGCCCTAAACTGGAAGACTTTCTGGCCTACACAGAAAGCTATGTGGAGCTAAGCCTAGCTGGAACACAAAGCCTTTCAGACCTTTTGCCTAAGGAGTCATATTTAGGTTGCAGGCATTTGGAAACAGATTACTTAAAAAATAATGCCACATTTGGCAGTAAGGGAGAGTCCTTGTAGAGTGTTGGATCGTAGAGTAGAACAACCTTTCCATGTCCCTGAAAGTCACATATTTTCATTGCTCATAGCATCTAAAATAGAGATGGTCTCAAACCCGAAAAATTGTGGTTCGTGGCGATTTGTGGTTAGCCACAAACCACCAAAAGCCAACCCAGAAAATCAAACCACTTCATAGTTCTATTTTTGATTCACACCTGGTGTGTATTGGGGAGGAGAGGGGCTGTCTTTTGCTGTCGTACGGCCACTGTGGCACCTCCGGCATCATGAGTGTGGCACTGCAGCCATCGTTGCACTGCTGTGCTGTTTCACCACTGTCGTGGGCATCACCAGTGTGTACCACTACAGCTGCTGAAATACTGCGAGTTCCTTGCCAGTCGCCTCTATGCATGTACCAATCCCCATCTGAGTGTCCTGTTCAGCAAGGAGATGGGCATGTGCACAGAAGGCAGTGATTGGCTTCCCTTCCACAAACATGGATGGGAATATGGCCTGTTGTCCCTGATGGTGCTGACAGGGATCGAGACAGCAGAAGAGACAGCAGGACCAGGAAGGGAGGCAACAGGGGCAGTGGGAAGTGGGTGGGCTGGCATCCATTTTGTCAAAGCAAAATAAAAAACTGGGGGGGTGGAATGTTTTGCTTCATCAAAACCGGATTCCCCATCTAGGTAACAAATCAAACTATCAACCAGCCTGATTTGTCTTGTTTGTTTGTTTGTTTTTTGTTTATTTGTTTGTTTTTGTTTGCTTCTTAGTATGGTTAGTCTGCATCTCTGAGCTAAAATCATCTTGCAAATGAGCATGAACTTTGACTGTCTTTCAAGATATATTTATGATCATGGAATAAAGAGACATAAAGAGCTGCACCAACTCACTTTCCACATGGTGATTTCATATCTGCTTCTGCACACTGCAGATGAAGCATGACAATCTATCGAAAAGTTAAAAGCCAGAAAGAGTGTGCTGCAACATTTTGCTCCACTGATGCAGTCCCTTGTAGCAAATACACCTGAGCTCTAATTTTAACTTCAGAGCTAAGCACTGCTTGTCATAACTGCTGGCTGGAAACGAGCATAGGGCACTGACATGGAAATAACATTTAATGTACAGTTATATTATGCCCGTGACTTGTATATGTAATTGCCACTGATGGCATGAAGTTGTAACTCCAGGGGGCAGGGGAAAGGAGAGCACAACATTGCCATTAGCCTTCCTCTATAAATAGCAGAACTTCACTGTTACAGTAGGTGCTTGGTACGTTAAAACCAAGTCCTATGAATAACACTTCTGCTTACTTAACCTGTAGTAGAGCACACAAGCATAAACATGCCAATGACTGCACTTCAAAGAAGAACTGATTGTGCCTCAAATATCTGCTGTACTACTAGAGATGGCTGATGCCTAGATGCTACACATTAAAGGGACCCCTGCGCGCGCGCGCGCACGCACGCACGCACACACACACACACACACACACACACACACACACACACACACACACTACAAAGCCACAACCATCAGATCTCAAAAGGCATAAGATGTTTTTGCCTCATTAGAGATATGACCTTGGCAGAGATAGTTGGTGTTTCTGTCTTAGGAGATATTTTTCACCAGAAGTAAAGGCAATGTGAGTTCATGTGGGTGGTAAAATTGCCTCTAATTAAGGGATTTCCTTCTATGGTAGCATTTTTTACTGGAGATACTTCCATGCTGGGAACAGCCATGTCTTTGGGACTGGCCATCTCTTTAGATTCCACTGGCCTCCTAACTATGCACTAAGATATCAGGCAGTAATTTACCTCCTGTTTTGTGCTGCTATTAGCAATGTGAAGTTTGATCTGTTTTTCATCAACTACACAATGTACAGCTAATTGCAAACTAGCCCAGACTTTGTTTTGTTATATTGTTGTATTTGTACCTGATGCTTGATTGTGTTGTTAACCGCCCGGAGTTCCTTCGGAAGATGGGCGGTATAAAAATAAATAAATAAATAAATAAATAAATAAATAAATAAATAAATAAATAAATAAATAAATAAGTGGCATTCAGACCTTCTTAGTCCTGCAGCAGCTCCTTCTGTTTTTTGAGGGCAATTGCTACATGTTGCTTGAGATTGTGTGGTTTTCTGTGAGCAAATATACAGTATACTTGCCACCAAGGGATTTGAAAAGTGAAATATTCTTGTCAAGGATGGGTTGTGGGCTGAAGACGACAACTAGTAGTGTTCAGATGTTTTTTTCTTCTTGGTCTGTCTTGTAATAGGTTTCATCTAGGAATTTGTCTTGCTGCTTAATTTGCTCCTTGGTCATATTGGATGGGTATTATACTATGAGAAATGAGCTTTGTAGATCCTTGATCCTTCTTTCTTGTGAGTCCAAGTAGATGGAATTATACTTGAGAGCTTACTTGTAAATGATAGATTTTTGTAGTGTGCTTGAGAATAAAACTGGAGGCATGCAGGTAGGTAGGATGATTAGTGGGTTTTCAATGTCCATGTTGTAGCTTCATAGTGGTGTCCAGAAAGTATACTTGTTGTGTTGATTGATCTTTTTGTTGCAACAGTTAAGAAAGTGCTGTTCCAGGTCAAACGTGAATATATTTGCATATTCTGGTGGCATCCAAGTAGTGATAGTAGTTCCACTGATCTGGAGGCAGTGTTTATTTTCAAAGGTAAAATAGATATGAGTGAGCACAAAGTCTCAGAGGGAAATGGCTAGCTGGGCTTTGTCCTTCTTTTGAATTGTATTCCTGATAGCCTGTAGTCTGTTTCTGTGGATCACTAACATAGAGAGTTTCTAAGATGGTGTTTCTAAGAAAGGTTGTGAATTACAGTTTTCTTAGTATGTCTGCAATATCTCTTATATAGCAGGGTGAATTGGTGGCATATGGTTTGAGGATGGAAGTGTATCATCAGGAGAGACCTTTCTGTCAGTCCCACCATGTTCGGAAATGTGTTTGGTGGGGACACAGGAGAGGGCCTTCTCTGTTACTGCTCCCAGACTCTGGAACATCGGCCGCTACTGCACTTCCTTGAGCAGCCACTTTCTGTTTTGCATCGCCTTGTCTCCTCCCGCGGTCATGTGATCACTACAGTGGTTCGGCAGTCTGCACTTTGCTGAACCTCTTTATACTTCAATTTTCAGTGACTACAATGTGAAAGTGCAGCATCGGCAAAGTCAGCGAACATGTTTACATTGCAACAGGTGCTTTTGTGTGTGTTCTACAACAGGGAATTGGCAGAAACGGGTGGAAACCCGAAAAAAGTGGTGTAGTATGTCTGCAAATTCAACCAAATTGCTTTAAAATGGGGTACAGAAATCAATTAAAAAAAACCACCACCACCCATGGTTATCGCAAGAAAAACTGACATAGCGGCCAAAAATGGGTGGGGCCAAAAGGGCTCATCAGAAACAGCGATTTGAAAAGTGGACAGTGATTTTCAGGTGATTTGTCTTTAAGGAAAAGGCGTTTCACATCTAAAGTGTGGTAGTGGTCATCCTCTCATAGGAGGCCATCTTTCCACCAGTAAACAAAACCCTTTCTCTTCAGGAAGGCCTTCCCTTAGTGGCTGCCGCTCAGAGAAACCTTGCTAAATGGGTTGTTGTGCCTTGCTGCTTTCAAATGTATTTTTAGTATGGGATTTATCTGTCATGTTTAATAGAATATTTGTTTAATTTTTAAAAAAAGTATACTTATAGCCTTAGTGTTGTTTTTTTCCTTCATGATGTAAGCTGCCTTGGGTCCTTTTTAAAGATAAAGGCAGGGTAAAAAAAAACATTTTAATTAAATGAACGTTCTTTCTATGGTGCTGGGAGGAGAGTGGCTGCAGGCTGGTACACTTAAGGTCAGTTAACAGAAAGCTTTACCTAGAAGCAATAAATGGTGCTTGCCTGCTGTGGTGTAGTTGGAAGAATGGCAGACTAGGACTCAGGAGGCCTGGATTCAAATCCCCGCTCAGCCACGGAAATTCACTCGGAGAGCGTAGCTGGTAAAAGCACTGCCTATATTTCGCACTTATATTGAAAGGGCTATTAGGGTCACTATAAGTCGGTTCCAACTTGATTACACGTAACATCAAATAAACAAACAACAGCATGTAAACCTTATCCCCTGACTTGCCTCTGTAAAAGGTGGGGTGGCTTATTATGAATCTATGAAGAACAAAGTCCTTTTGAGTTCTAGGCATATGTGTCGCATGCAGTTTGGATGTATTAATTTCTTAAAAAGTGGTCAGGTTTTAAATGTTTCAAAGATTAGCAGAGTTATACAGTGGCATGGAAATATAATTGCTAAGTACAGATTTGAAGCCGGGAGACAGAAATAAACTTTAGCATAAAAGCTTGTATTACTAAAACATACACCAATACACAATGAGATAAAATACACAGCATAAATATTACAAAGTAGTGGGGAAAGTGCTCATCTCACCAAAATGTAGTCCCAAAGTAAAATGGATTACAATCCTGCCTTTTATACATATGGCAGACATCATATAAACCAATCACATAAGTACACATAGGCAGACAATGCTAATCAGTTATCCATGGCACCTGGATATAATTATTCTGACCTTTTCATCTCTGTCTTAGGATAGGATAGGAATCTTTATTGTCATTGCCCCCTTGCAGGAACAACGAAATTGCGTGGTTGCTATATTCACAACTCATTTAAAACATTTCACATAGTTTTGTCTTGACAAATGACTATGCATTTATACAAAGAAACCATTTTGTATCTGTTCAATATTATATTACATACATTTTGTTAAAAGTTACATTACTTGACACTGTAGTGTATTGATATGCTATTTGGAGATGAATATCGGATTCTGTGCTACAGGACTTTGTTTCTCCGCATTTTACATTCTATGATATTTCTGAAGTATGTACTATTGTCTAAATTGTTATACTGTATACCACCCAGAGTAGCCCTTTGGCTATATGGGCAGTATAAAATTCTAATAATTAAATAAACAAAATAAATGAATAAATTACAAATGACAAGAGAGAGATATCAATTGGATTTCAACAGAAATTTTGAACGTCAAATAATGTGGGCCATTTGTTTCATTGTTGGATTTTGCATTTGGCACTAGACATGGGCACAACCAGAAAAAATGACGTTTTGAGTTTTCGTTTGTCGGAACGGGTCCGTTTTGGGTCATTTCCGTTTGTCGCAAAATTTTTCAAAAAATTGTCATTTCCATTTGTCGTTTGTCGTTTGTTGTTTCCACCACAATTTAGCGCGATTTGACTTCCCAGAGCATAGGGGTGTCCCGCAATCAGGGCCGGTGCTAGGTGTTTTTGTGCCCTAGGTGGTGGGCGGGGGGGGGGGTGGGCGAGTGGGCGGGCGGTGGCGCGGGCCGCAGGCGGGTGGCGGCACGGGCGGAAGTGGGCAGTTAGGATATCACTTAGGATAAAGATTCTGTTCTTGGCTTGCACCCCAAATGTGTGTGTGTGCAAGCAAATTGAAGTTGGGAAAATAGAAAATAAATGGTAGTATATAATATATATTTAAAATAAATCCACACCTCCCACTCCCAGTCGAACCTCCCCCTTTATCCAATATCAGAAAAAAATCCTCACAAACTGCCAGAGAAGAAATAAAGAATAAACTGCTATTCCCTTCAGCAGACAAAGCTGCAGGGAATCAAAGAAATTATTTTCAAAATTCAATTCCCTCCCTGCCTGCCTAACTTAAATCCTAAAGCCTCCAGCCTCCCTCCTCAATCTCGATCGGATCACACCAGCACCAGCAGCCAGCCCTCCTCCCTCAACCACATCCATACACTCGACTGCGATTTCTGGAAGGTGCCTCGGCATTTTATGCCCTCCGAGACATCCAGAAGTATCAGTCAAAAACCTGGCGATGCCATTTGTGGAATGGTTCAAAAAATTTGCATGGTCCCATCCCATGCCCAGCCCAAATGGGCAGGTCTAAAAAAATAAAAAATAAAATAAAATAAAATAAAATCAATATGACGTTTTATTGCTATAAAAAAACCCCACTGCTGCTACTATTAAAATTCAGGCATTTAAAATAAATAAATTTCACATGTTTCTGTGGTGATTTGGTGTGTTTTTTGACCATGATTTCAAAAGAAAAATTGTGGTCGCCATTTTGGATCCCCCCCGCCCGGCATGGCATGGTGAGGCAACGAGGATGACCCTCCACCAGCCTGGTGCAAGCAGCCCAAGACAGGAGAAGAGGGGGGGAGTCCGGGGACCCCCCAGAAACCACCCCTCTGGTAGGTGGCAAAGCCTCAGGCAGGCATATTTTCGCTTGCTTTTTTGGCCGGGAGTCGGGTTTTTTAAAAAAAAAACTTTTAAAAACTTTTTCTGTGCTTCGCCTTGCGCGATTGCCACAATGCCACAAACAAAAATGAAAAACCCAACCAAATTTTTTTTTTTCGGTTCGAGTTCGAGTTCTGACGGCTTAATTATCGTTACCGTTTCCGTTATGTAACGGAAACGATAACCGAAAACGGAAACGACAATTTCGCCCATGTCGATTTGGCATCATTTCCTCACACTATCATCATAAATCTCTGCATGCACTGAGTAAATTTTCCACTGGGAAGTTTTAACAACAAAATACATTTAAATTGTTGATTGACATAAGTGACTTCGAGTGCCGTTTCCTTCCCACAATGTTTTCCCATAATATTAGGATCACGCTACTGACACTTTAAAAAGTATAGACCACAGGGGTTAAAATTAAGCTCTTGTTCAGTTTATGGCAGCTGGTATGGCCAAACAATGAGTTGGCCCATATATGTGTGTGACTTTATTTCCTTCTTAAATTTTATTGTGAAAGAAATATGAGCAAGAAATGGAGAGCTGAGGGAGAGTAGGTTTCCCTTCCTCCCTTCCCCCTTTCCCTCTCTCTACCTCTTCCACATTTCAACCAATATTTGACATAGGAAAAGAGAATATTACTGTGTTTAGTCTATGTTTGCCAGACAGCATACACAGTATTCGCATAATCTGCTACCTTTACTTCTTTTACAAGAAGTAAAAGGTCTAGGCTCATCATCATCATCATCACCTTCTTAAAAGTCCAGCCCTTCTTGTCCATAATGTCACCCATAATGGAAGCAAACACAAGAAAACAAGGTAGGCATTGTTTCTTTTTCATTTGTCCAGAACCTTTTCCTATATGTTTTATCAAAGCAAAAATATTCAAGGGGTCTCTGTTTTACTTTGTGAAAGCCAGTGTGCCATGGACTAGGACTTGGGACACTTGGGTTCAAATCCCTGTTTGTTCATAGAAACTAACTGCAGGTGGCAATGCTAAATCACTCCATGAATAATTCACACACTTTAAAACCCTATTGGGCCCCCATAGGCTGAAAGCAGCTTAAGAGTTCAGAGCAACAATTTATTTTATTTTACATTGCAAATCTGAATGAAGGCATTTCATATTTCTCTTCTTGGAGGAAGGTTCTTGAGATGTTAATTAATTAACACTAAAGCTGAATTACTAGGTACCTGAAATCTGAAGTCTTACAAAATCTCAGTAGTCCATAGATCTGACTTAACAATGGGCTCTTCCTTGATATATTATTGCAAAGACAAACTGTAATAAATCATGTTGTGTCTTTGTTCTCACCGAATCACTGGAAAACAACACAGCCTATTAACACATTAATAAGGAACAAATTTATGGTGGCACAATAAATTCCCTGAAGTCATTTCTATTCAGATCTGTCATAAGAAATAACAGGAATGTTTTCATAGAAGCCCATTATATTGAAATTAAATACCAGAATGGAGTTTGCATTTAGTTAGGCTATGAAATTCATTATGACAATATGTAATGGGCCACCAATTTGAGTAGCTTTGCAAGAGAACTACACAAATTCAATGAAAATAAAGCTAATTGTATTATAGTAACAGAGTCAGTATTCTTTGTACTGTATATTGGTGGGTGAAGGACACAAATGAAAAGGATCTGGTGCACTTTTATACATATTGAAGGCTTTCCATCATCCTCTGGTTATATTGAAGCCAAATGAATGCTCAACCAGGCAACAAGTGTTGGTCTATTCCTACAAGGCTCTCCTCATGTTCTTAATATGCAGCAGAAACTAGCGGCAATGCTTTTTTCCTATGTATAGATTTACCCAGGGATGGTAGTGCAGAATCATACAGCTTTTCAGTCCAATGGGTCTTTAGCAATACAATATTTTTGCATACACCATCCCGTCTTTGAATTTATTCCCAAGGTCTGCCCAGGTAATTATTCCAGGGATTTGTCTCTGACAAACGTGAGAACCAAATTAGAAAAGAGAATTTGATCCTGGAGGTGTATGATCAGGTCACCTGTGGACACATTCATTGGTTGGATTCTATAGGCTAGATTCAGCTGCTCTGGGTTACAGCTCAGAAGCAGCCACAGTGTTGAGGATGGGTGGGCATTAATACTTACCTCTTGCACCATTTCACTAGCCTCAGTCATAGTCCTACCTCTGCAGCGCTAGGATAATGTAAAGCTAATTAAAGCCCTATATGGTCAGAGAATTCTTTACAGAAAAGAAATGGTTTCTATATTTAAACTTGATGGCCAGAATCTCATCACTACTTTGTAGGCCAGCATAGGTGCCACGATGTAATTTGCAGCAGCAAAGAGCTGCTAGCAAAGCAGTTGCCAGTCGTATTCTTCATCATGTGCCAAGTCACGAAACCTGAGCTGAATAAACCTCACTGTGAATAATGGCAGGATGAAGCACAGTTCCAATCATTTCTTAATGCCGTTCATTTCGTCCACAATATTTTCCTGGAGATCTGAGAATCTCTGAGTCTCTGATGTAACAAATAGGAAAGAGATAGAATTCGCTCTCGTACATACTCAGAAAATTCTTCCATCTGCCCATCCACTCCCCCCCCCCCCCAAGAGAAAAAAGAGAAGAGAAGAGAAGAGACCTGGAGTGCCTTTCCATTATTTAAATCGCTGCTTCAGGGTAATACATAATAGACACTATATGCTATAATCTATTTCACCAACAGTATCTCACAGCAATACAATTAGTATCAAAAGAGCAAGATGCTTTGCCTGGCTGTGCTATAGGTAAAAGGATATGTAAACGTAACTTCAGTTGAATAAATTTATAATAACCCAAGCATAGTGGAGCACATATTGTGACCTTCTCTGACTTGACACTTGATTCATTATATAAGAGAACAAGAGAACGGGCCAAATCCACTTTTGGTGCTATAGAAAGTAAATGTAAATGAGCAGTGGCACAGTGGTTAAATGCCTGTACTGCAGCTAACACTCTGCTCATGACCTGGGGTTTAATCCCAGGTAGCAGGCTCATGGCTGACTCAGCCTTCCATCCTTCCGAGGTCGGTAAAATGAGTACCCAGCTGGCTGGGGGGGGGCAATTTGTAGCCTGCATACTGTAATTAAACTGTAAACCGTCTAGAGACTACTTGAAGTGCTATGGGGCGGTATATAAGCAGAACACTTTGCTTTTGCTTTGCTTTGTCAAGTCATAGGTAACCCATGATATTTCTTATTGTATAAGGTATAGGAAAATTAGTACTTTAAAAGAAAAAAGTCTGCATGCTCACTCTCTTCAACCACAGGGTGTGGCATTTCCTCTTTTCCCTTCAAAGTCGCTGTTGGGGGAGGTTCAGTAAACAACATTCCAAGCTCAAATGACTGCTTCTGGAAACTTTCCTGCAGTTCACTCTGGTCAAGGGGGAAAAAGGCAGTTCAAGTAAGACTGGGAAGACCTGCAACACTGTCTAATACATAGTCCTGCTTTTAAATATGTTTGGAACTCAAGGGTGAAGAATGAAGAGCCAGATTTCTTTGAGGGACAGACAAAACATCTAGACTAGAGGGATGTAAGTTATTTAAAGTATACAGATTTTTTTTAATGCTGAATGTTTGTTAAGCTATGGAAAGGAATGCTCCAGTGTAAAACAATGCCTGCAAACTTGTTGCATCAGCAAGATTTGTAAAACATATGGATACTGGCTATTATCCCTTCCTTGCTTTTATCAAAGTAGCATACCAATTATTGACATTGACATGAACATTCCAGTCACTGATTTTGCTTTTCCCTCACTTTCACTAATTAGGGCTAGCTTTGCACAGCAGTGGGTGTCAGCACAGACATAATCTACCCTATTCTGCTAAAAATACTAGAGTATCTGGAGCTACACTGACTTGACTCATATCACATAGATAGTAATTTAGTGTATGTGCTGCTGAAGCGGGTCTGTGTATGGGCATTTAAGGGACCCATTGGGCAAGGTTGGAATTGGTTGCTATCCTTGTAACAGTCCAACATTCTGTAATTCTTGCCCAACCTCAACTACTAAAACTCTCCTAAACCCCAATGACATATTTTGTTCCTTTAGAACTCCATCTTGTTCTGTGACAACCATATATGGACACCATTGCCACCACCGCCAATGCCGCCACGGGCCAGTCAGGCACTCTCCAGAGGGGTGTGGTGAGGATTTGAATTTCCCACTCAGGTCCTTGGTGGCAGATTGGAAGTCTGAGCGGGAAGTTCAAAACTTCTGATCCACTGCCTGGGAACCAACCCAGAAGGTCAAAGACCAGTTGGCCAGGTGGGTGAGTCCCCATGGTTGTCTAATTTTTTTGGAGCACTCATTCCCTGAGGTGATTGGTTCCATTGTCATACTGCTCAAAGTGTTCGATTCCCCCCCCCTGATATTCAGGTTTGATTAAATCTATTCCTTTTAAATGATGTGAGCACTTTCAGTTGCCTTTCTTTAGGTGTGCTTCATAGCCCCTTTGCCAGTAGATTTTAGCAGGTGATCATGTTCTATTTCTATTTATGAAAACTTTATATCTGTTGTCTGGCTATTTGGCAATCTTACCTCCTTTAAATATCACATGTTGGCTGGCTTGGAAAAATAACAGCCACAATGGCCCATTCCTTAAACTACATGGCAGCTCCTCTATGCATTCACTATGCACATACAAAAAGGACTGGCAAGTTACAGCTTTAAACATGGCACATCCATTGACATATGGGACTGCACACTTGACACCGCCCATTGCAAATGCAGGTGCGTGCATGAGTGTTACGTCTACATATTTTGTGGGCACATAATGTTCATGGAGGTGGTGGTCAACTGCCAATTCCTAAATGCCAACTAAAATAAACAGAGGCAACCAGCCTGTGTGGTAGACCACTTGCTGGACTGTTTCACCCACTGTTTATACTAGTTAGGCGTGTTGAGGCTTAAATAGTGTTTAAAGTGTGAGTAAAGAATATCCATGTTGCTGGGGTGGGAAAGGAAAAGCAAAGCAAAGCAAAATGGTCTGCTTATATACAGCCCCATAGCACTTCAAGCACTCTCTGAGTGGTTTACAATTTTAATTATGCAGGCTACACATTGCCCCCCCCCTCAACTAGCTGGGTATTCATTTTACCGACCTCGGAAGAATGGAAGGCTGAGTCAACCATTAGCCTGCTTCCTGGGATTGAACTCCAGGTTGTGAGTACAGTTTTAGCTACAGTACAGGCTTTTAACTCCTGCTCCACAAGGCTCAGAAAGCAAACTGAGATCAGCCAAAATATTTACTTGAATTGTTTCTTAGAGAGAGAGAAATTGTCTGTGAAGATTCTCAGTCATCCAGGTGAGTTTATCTGGAAGTTGAGTAAAAAAATTAGAGAAGCAGTCCCCAAACTGGCACTTTCTCTGGGTTTTGGACTACAGATCATACCAACGGTGGTCAGCAAGTGACTTAGATGATGTGTAGTCCTAACCATCTTGGGGAAGGCAAGATGGGCTGCAAAAAGACCCAGTTTGAAGGAATAAACAACGAGATGCCATGAGTGGAATGGTGTCTGTCAATCACAGTAACATAATGACATTTTCTCTTAGGGTTTCCTTTAAAATGAATAAGTTAATATTAATTAAACTTTTAGTTACTTAATTAAAAGTGCTACCCATTAATGTCATTCTACATTAAATTGGGTATTTGCAAGCTCTAACTAAAATCTTAATTCACTAGGGCATTGTACTAATTTTCCAAGTTCTGTGCATTT
Source organism: Phrynocephalus guinanensis (assembly GCA_037367245.1). Lineage (NCBI taxonomy): Eukaryota > Metazoa > Chordata > Lepidosauria > Squamata > Agamidae > Phrynocephalus > Phrynocephalus guinanensis. The sequence goes on from CM074733.1 coordinate 125,140,102, forward strand.
GTAAGGCAGATTCCATTTTGGTACAGTAAACCCATTCCTCCAAAAACTTGCTTGGGTCAGAACCAAATATTTCTACCTTTTGCACTACAGTTGTTAGGAAAAGTTGGGAGGTGGATACATATACTGTATTTTTTTTTAAATGGGAAACTGTGTTTAAAATTGTGGAGTTTACCATCAAATAGTTATCATTTAGCAGCAAGACAATTTTTCAGCCTGTGGATTTGAATTACACCGAGTGTGACTAGGACATTGTCCTCCTCACAGCAGCTTCCTCTAGGCAATCTGTCTTTCTGTTTATTAATGCATAATACAGTACATTGCTAAGTCTTCAAAATTATATGTCTTATACTCATTGTCTGTTCTTGTTGCTTGAACACATTCTTAGCCTTTGGCAATTTTCTCATTTTGCATATATAATGTTGATTCCCCTATTACCACCTTTATTCTACTTTTCCTAACAGCATAAACATATTAATATGCATTCTAAAATCCCCAAACCTCCAGTTGTTGGGCAAAAGCAAGAAAAATATGGCAACAAAAACATTTTCAAAAAGTAATGCATGACCTTAAAGCCCTGTCCATTAAGAAACAATTTGATTTGAACTCACATTATGAAACCTCAAGATCCAGAGAAGCCTGGATCTGGCCCAGGCTTCTCTCCATCAACCTTGCCTTTTAAATTGGCACCCCACCAATTCGAAAGCTGAACAGCTCGTCGAGATTAGCAGTCTTTGGTGATTAGAGGACTATATGCGGTGTCTTTTATCTCCCCCCCCCTCTGTTTTCTTTAAATTATACTAACAGCCCCACTCAGTTAAGTGCAATGTGATTTCATTTGGTCAAAATACAATTTCAGCACACCATTCTTCTAAGGCAGCCTAGTTCGCCTTAATGGAAGCGCCGGCCCTGACTCTACCACCCTCCGTGGCAGCATTTTCCACTGCCAAACAGCTCTAACCCTCATGAAGTTCTTCCTAATGTTCAAATGGAATCTCTTTTCCTGCAGTTTGAAACTATTGCCCCAAGTCTCTGAAGCCATGGAAAACAAACCTGTCCCTTCTTCAATATGACACCCTTTCAAATATTTAAACATAGCTATCATATCTGCCCTCAGCCTTCTTTTTGAAAGGTTAAACATTCCCAGTTCCCTAAGCCATTCCTCATAAGACATTTCTTTGAGACCTTCAACCATCCTGGTCACCCTCCTCTGTACCTGATTGAGGTTGTCAACATCCTTTTAAAATTGAGGCACACAGAACTGGACATAGTACTCCAGGTGGGGGGTTCTGACCAGAGCAGAATAGAGTGGTACTATTGAGTGTACTCATGGTTGACCCAAATACGTATGTACAGGCAAACACACCAGATGCTATGATTATATGATCCCTACTACTACCTACTTTACTTTTATCACTCTACCTGCACTCATAAGAACATAAGAATATAAGAACATAAGAAGAGCCATGCTGGATCAAGCCAAAGGCCCATCTAGTCCAGCTTCCTGTATCTCACAGTGGCCCCACCAGATGTGTTTGGGAGCACATGCGACTAGATATCTGAGTACTATGAGAAATTGTTGAAACATATACCTTGTCACACAGAAACGTTAATGAAGCTGTTGAACACACAAATACTATTTTTTTCTTTTTAAAATAAGAATTATAATTAATTTTTGTTTCCATGTTATTTTATAATTTACTTTAAATGTTCAGTTAAAATAGAGTGTGAATTTTTAAAGTCACCCTTGCCATGTAAAAAACAGCTGTATGGAATGACGATTATGTTGCTTGCGGATTCACTTGTACAACAGAGAAAGGTGGTACACAATGACCACTATGCATTTTATGTTGTAAGGTATTTAGCAGTTTGGAGACCTTTATTACCGCGTTTCCCCGAAAATAAGACACTGTCTTATATTTATTTTTTCTCAAGAAGACACACTAGGGCTTATTTTCAGGGGATGTCTCATTTTGTTAAGTATAATATGCTTAAATGTCAGCCCTGCACACAACCATAGCCACACCCATCACTAGGTTTTATTATCAGGGTAGGGCTTATATTTAACAAATGCATAGAAATCCTGCTAGGGCTTATTTTGGGGGGAAGTCTTATTTTCAGGGAAACAGGGTAGATGCTTTTTCTTGGGATAACCTCTCTGTGTGCTGCAGGGAGGGGAAAGTCTCATACAACAAATAGCTGAGAAACTGATAAAACAATGTGCATTGGAAATTGTGGAAATAATATGATAGGTGCTGAAGCACATAAGACAATTCAGCATGTTCGCCTAACAAACAATGTGATTTGATCATGCATTCAGGATATCAGTCAGGATATTTTATTGCAGGAGGTGCAAGATATTAAAGCCAGTCCTCTGAAAGTCAGTATTCAGTTGGATGACTCAACTGATGCTGTTAATTGCAGTCAGTTATTAGTATTTTTGATATATAAATGAAAAGGAAATGTTACAATAATTTTTATTTTGTGAGCCACTGGAATTGGCAGCAAAAGGAACTGAGATTTTCAGTCACACTAAAGGCTCATTTTTGAAACACCAAATACCAGTTACGTAATAGGTTCAATTTGCACTTGATGGTACCTCTTCAATGTTAGGTAAACATTCTGGATTTTTCATATATATAGTGGTACCTCTAATTGTGAGCGGCTCTACTTATGAGCAATTCAACTTAAGAGCAGAAAACTGTTGGCATTTTAACTGCCACCTTACAATTTTTAGATGCGGTCTGCTCTCCTTACATTTTTTTGTACTTTATTATTTTTTTAATAGATATGGCTGCTCTACTTTCAAGTTGTTCAACTTATGAGCATGCATTCAGAACAGATTAAACTCATAAGTAGAGATACCACTGTACAGAGAAGTACTGCAAGTTACAATAACACATTGCATATTGTATTGCCATGCACTTGTGTCAAAAAGTTTGCCAGAGAAGTAAAAACAACACTTAGCTACTGCAGTAAATGTAGTAAATTATATTTCAGGACGGAGGCTTAATTGTTGAATTTTTCATGCTTTTCAGAAGAAATTGGTGCTGACCATATTGTGCTTCTTTATCACACTGACATAAGGTGACTCTCCAAGGGATGTATGCTAAGCAGGGCTATTGAAATATGTGAGGAAATTATTCAGTTTCTTAATAACTAAAATTATAATTTAGTTCCAGAATTGGAAAGAAGAGATGCAATGCTTCAGCTGCCCTACTTAGCAGATATATTCACTCAACTGATGAAATAAATATGCCATATGGTAAGAATATAACAGCTACTGAAAATGTATCTGCTTTTTACTGAAAAACTAAAAATATAGATACGAATAGAGTTTGAAAAATTGAACTTTGAACTATTCTGGTGTGCTCGGTTAGAACCATTTCCGCAACTGGCAAAAGAAGCACTGCAAGCACTTCAACCATGTGCTGTCACGTATTTGTGTATGGGATTTTCATCTCTTTTGCATATAAAAACAAAAATCAGAAATGGCTTCAATCCAAGTGATGACATACTCATAGCTCTTCTGAAAAAGGAACCTCACTTTCAAAATATTATTATGAATAAATAGCAACAAATTAGTCACTAAAATTGATACATTATTTTAATTTTATATCAGTACATCTATGTGTATCTAATTTTCAGCAAATAAATTAAGTGTTTTGCAATAAATGTACTTTTTTATCAAATAATTTGGAACATATTTTTTTAAAAGATTACGAACTGCTGGTCTAACGCTTTAGGTCCCCAATCTCAGCTGTATTAGCTCTTGACCTTCATATCAACTACCTTTGATGCATCATGCCACTGGCAAGGAAGCTTGTTGGGCTTGTCACCTACTAGCACTATACAACTGATCAGGGGCCAGAGTAGAGTGATGCAGTAAGTCACCCATCATTAGAGTCATCTTGACGAGTTACCTTGTGGTGTATGTGTGTGCTGTAATGGTAGATAGATTAATTTAGTAACTTTATGTTCCAAGATATGATATATTCTAGGATAGATTACTGTGTTACATTTATAATGTTGTGCTCTGCGTAATTAAAACCAGCTTCTTGGATCTTCCACTTAATTTTGAGTGGACAAGATATCCTAATGTAGAGTGAAGGTATGTTCAACTGAATTGATTTTTTGATACAGTGGACTCTCGTATAACAAACAGCTTGTATAACATAAAATCTGTACAACATAAAAAATTCCGGAGGTAGGGGAAATTTGCTTAACAGAATTGCCTATGGGGCGAATCCGTAAAAATGGTCATGATTAGGGATTACTTCGTTTTCAATGCTTTCCTATGGGAAATTTGTACAAAGCAAAACTTGCTTAACATAATTTCATTTGGAACGAATTAATTCCTTTATACAAGGTACCACTGTTTTTGCTTTTATAGTACATAGGGCCTTCAGCTATGCTCAAGAACAATAAAAGGCTGTTTTAGATGCACAGAGCAAGAAAATATTTCCTGCTGCTACTACTCAAGAAGTAAAATACTTTGTCAAGTACATGGAATCTTTTAAAAGATTTCTTAGAACACAGCTTTATATCTTCAGACATTCATGCACTCCTTGAATGTGCGCTGAAGTAGGACGATGCTGTATCACAGTGGCAGACTCTTGCCCCAGTCTACAGAAATTTGTTATAAGATCTGGTTTATGTGTCCTTTGCAAAACTCTTCCAGTCAGACCCATTCTGGCAAGCTGAAAGATTTAGTTGAATTGGCCCATGTCATGAGGTCATGGATTTAACCAATGCTTTACATACCTTTTTCAAGTACATAACAAGATCCTTGAACCCATTCCATTTAAAACCTTTTATTGTTGCCATTGGATGAATTATTCATTGCAAATATTGATTTTTTTTCTGAAGGGCAAGTTAATATTCCTTGTTTCTAAACTGCTACATTGTCATTTGGCAAACTAAAATGGACAAAAAATGGTTAGACTCTTTACTTTCTTAATGCAATGAGATTTTAAGTTACGGTCTTAATATGATGCTAACTAAAATATGTGCAAAGAACTGGTGCTTTATTTACCTTCTCCCCCCCCCCCAAATATTTAATAAAGGTTAATGAAACAAAGATATTTGAAATAGCAGGGGAGACAAGAGGCTGGTCAGAGTGCCTGACTTCATGATAACATGACAAACACACATTATAAATAAATAAATAAATAAATAAATAAATAAATAAATAAATAAATAAATAAATAAATAAGCAGGCAAACAACAGCATACACATCATCATGTTAATGTTCATGAACACTTTAGTGCCAAGAATCCGAAATATATCATCTCTTAAAATGCTATTCTGACTGTTGAGTGCTCATGCTGAGATTGTATGTATCAAGGAAGTGCTCCAGGAGTTACCACTGATTAGATTTCATGCCCTGTTTCACTTAGAGTTATCATTTTAGCCATGTGCTTGAATAGTTCGAAATTTGCCAACAACATATGTAGTAAAAGACTGTACTTTCTTTTGTTTTTTTTTCTTCCATATGTTATTTGAAAGACAAAAATAACATACCTATTAAAGCAGCAATCACTTCCTGTATTCTTAATCCATGCTTATACAAAGAGACAAAAAGTACTGAATTCTCAACAAACATCTTGGACAAATGTGCAAAACTGGACCAATTAGGGCTATTTGTGTGGGATGGAGCAAGTAGTCATTCTTCAAGAAACTCAGTAAACTAAAACTCCAGGCACCCAAATATGTGAGTTAAATCCTCTCTTCCCAGATAGCTTCAACCAGGTGTGTGTGTGTGTGTGTGTGTGTGTGTGTGTGTGTGTGTGTGTGTGTGTGTGTGTGTGTGTGTGTGTGTGTGTGTGTGTGTGTGATTATGGAAGGATGATTGTTGTTTGAGGTTTGGATGAACAAGTGACACAATTAGAGTGTTGCGTATCATCCCCAGGACATATCTATTTTCATATCTCCATATTATGGAATTTTATTGTTTCCAAAGATATTAACAGAGACAATGTTACAGGACCATGGAAGGAGTGAGTTGGAACATCTCAAGAGGCTGCAAGACTCTGGTCTGTATGTCCATTATCCAAGTAGAGAGCAGGATAGGGGGCTTCCCTATACCCTTGCATTTAACCCGAGATCAAAATCCATGTGTCCCTTTTTGTGCTTTCTGAATCTACAGTCACTCCAGGTCCAGGCTGGATTTGGTCAAATTTATCCCTCAAGCAATATCAGTGGCTTGATTCAGGAAGGTTGGAAAAGGGATAGATCTCCATAATAATTCTTACACATTACTCCATAATAAATCTTCACAGCAGGAACTGTACAGGTGAGCTACTCCAGAAAAGTTTCACTTCGTTCCTGTTGGTTGGTTTGCTGTTACAGCCAGCTGGATATGCGGGATGTCAATTTCATGGGATAAGAGAAAACCAATAGGAATATGGGTCAGGCACTCTTAGTCTGAGCCACCTCACAAAGTTGCTGTAAAGATATGGTTGGACATTTTTATGTTTAAAAACCTGGAATATTAATTTTTTTAAAAAGCAAAGTGTCCTGCTTACCTTATTTTTCCATGTATACAATGCTATGTTTTTCTAAAATCATGACACAAAAAATAAAGGGTTGTTGTCTACACGGAAGTAAGCCGGGGGAGGGGGGTTGAGAAGAACCCAAACTCACCTTGCTGTTTGTCTCTGTGGTTTGTTTTTTGCAGGCTCAGGCTCTGTCGTTCCTTGAGTTTTCCTTCATCCCCACCACCCTGCTGTTTGCTTTCATTTCCCAGTTCTAAATACTCCTCCCTGCTTTAGTGGGTTTGTTTTTTGTAGGATCAGGCTCCTTTGGGCTTGAGCAGCCCATTAAGAAATGTCTTTTCATGCTTATAAATAAAAGCTGTGGCTTATTTCTTTTCTTTCTGCAAACAAATTTCTTAATGGGCTGCCCAATCCCAAAGTAGCCTGAAATCAATTAATCTGTTCTGTGTTTTAAATGGTGCATACTTTTCCCCTCACCCATCCTTGTTGGGGGAGAAAAGGCATGCACTTTTTAAAATGTCTTTCAGGCACAGAGGCAAGCACTTGCCTCTGTGCCTGAAAAACATTTAAACAATATACACATTTCCCACACACACACAAGGGCGGGTGAGGGGGAAAGTGTGTGTTGTTTAAAATGTCTTTCAGCCATGGAGACAAGCTTGCCTCTGTGGCTGAAAGACATTTTAAACAGCATGCACTTTCCCCCTGCAACTTTTTTAAAGTAAGTCAGGGAAACCCGATCTCCTGCTCATAAGGCAGCAGGAGACAAAAATATTAAATAATCCCGCTCTTAAATCGGACACATCATAAGTCGTTGTACCACTGTATTACTAATAATTACATTACAATTTTAAAGTTGGTTTGTAAAATAAATCTGTGCCCTCCCTGTTATTTTCCCCTCCCCCTTTCCCCCATGTGACTGGATGTGCATTCAGTTCTGCCAGTCTTTTATGTGGTTTTATCCCTACTGTTTTCCTTTCTGATGATTCTGTTCAGTTCTCTGATCCCAGGTTACTCCTCTGCATGGAGTTTCCCCCTTTTTTATTCCTTCATAGCTCTGTTTTGGCACCATTACTGTCAGAACTAGAGATGGGCACGACTTGAAAAAAAAAATTTTCGAGTTGTCGTTAGTCGGGCCAGTCCCATTTCGGGTCGTTTCCGGTTTTCGCGAAAATTCGCAAAAATTAGTCGGTTCATTTTTTCGTTTTTTCGTTGTCGTTAGTACTGGTTTTTTTGGGGGGGTAGCGGGCTCCTGGAGGCACCTCTGTGGGGTGGGTGCCTCCTCTGGCCCGCTATAAAGGGAAAGTGGGCTCCTGGAGGCACCCGTGGGTGCCTCCTGCCACTAGGAAGGGGAAGCAGGCTCCAAGAGACACCCCTCTACATGGGGGTCTCCCTTCCTCACCTGCTGCTGCTGCAAAATGCTATGCAATAGCCATATGGATATTGCATAACATAATGTGCAGACAGTGAGACCAGTGTGAGAGTGATAGGGTCATACCCGCCCTTCACAAGGCTCTGGCACCACCATGTCTCACACAGAAGGGAATTGTACTTGCTGCGTGTAGTGCAATGCAAGCAAGTAGATCTGGCTTTAAGGTGGCTTTAGTGCAAGAGCTAGGGTTAGGCTAGTGACGGGTAAGGTTACGGTGGGCTAGTGGGTTGCACCTCTGGGTGCCTCTCTGACCCACTAAGAAGACAGTCTGTGACGTATGGGTACAGAGTCAAGGGTTAGGGTTAGGGCTAGGGCAGGTTTTAGGGGGCTTTTTGGCACATCCCAGAAGTCTCCATGGCCAAGTGGCCATGCGACTGGTGGGATGGCTCCAGAAATTTGCATGGTTGTCCCCTCCCACATGGCTGGCCACTTGGCCAGCCCATCATTGCGCACTGCGCAGGTGTAAATAAAATAAAATAAAATAAAATCAATGGAGGACAGAGGAGGAGAGGAGAGACATTTGTTGCAAGAAAAAAAACCCACTGCTACTGTGAAAAATCTGGCAGTTTATAAATTTTCGCGTGTTTCTGTTGTGCTTGTGTGTTTTTGGACCACGATTTCAAAACCAATATTGCGTTCGCCGCCCCATTTTGGATCCCCCGCCCGCACCGCATGGCATGGCGATGGCGACTCGCGAGTCCGGCTGCCCAGGACGGGGGGGGGGAGGCGGGACCCCCCCTCCAGAAACCACCCCTCCGGTAGGTGCCCTGCGCCCTTAGTCAAGCAGGCATTTTTTCCGCCTGCTTTTTTGGCCCGGGAATGGGTGGGGGGAGAGTTTTAAAAGTTTTTTCCTGTGCCGTCCGTGCCGCTTGCTTGCGCTTTAATTGCGGCGGCCCGGCGGCCCGGCGGCGAGACTGGGCTTTTTGCTGGCTGCGAGCCTGCGGCGAGTCCCACCAGAGCAGCCGAGGACGGGGGATGAGGGGGGAGGCCGGGGACCTCCAGAAACAACCCCTCTGGTAGGTGCCCTGAGGCACGGCAGGCATTTTCCCGCCTGCTTTTCGGCCGGGAACCGGGTTTTTTTAACTTTTAAAAACTTTTTTTCTGTGCCGCGTGTGGCATCGCGCGATCTCGCGATGCAAGTAACGAGCACGACAAATCAGACCAAAATTGTTCGTTCGTCGGTTCGAGCTCGAAGTCTGGGGGAGTAATTCCCGTTACCGTTTCCGTAGAGTAACGGAACCGAGTAACGGAAACGGAAACGGGAATACCGCTAAGTCGTGCCCATCTCTAGTCAGAACCCTTTGACCAGAAGTCAGATTTAATGGAAGGAACTGGGTTGTGTGATGAAAACAAATGAAACATACAAGGTTTTAGTAATCTGAATGTGGTTTTTCTGGATGCCACTGTTTTATACTAACTCAAGTATTTGTTTGTTTGTTTGTTTTAGAGTATTTTAACCCACCTTTCTCATTGGAAAAGGACCCAAGGCGGCTTACAGTAATGAGAGATAATATAAAGTCCAGTACAATTAAGACAGGTTCAGGTATTGAGAACAGGGATTTGAGGGACATCTTACAACAGTGGTGACCAAACTTAGGCCCTCCAGATGTTTTGGACCACCTCCCAAAATTCTAAGCTTAGATTGCCAATGGCAAAGGACTGTGGGAGTTGTGGCCCCAAACATCAGGAGGGTCAAAGTTTGGGCATGCCTGTCTTACAGCATTAATAGACAACATTATGTTAAAGCTACAAGAAAACATGCACAGTTAAAAAGAGTAAATTTGATGTAAAAGTTATGAGCACAGGAATTTATACACATCCAGCCTCTTTACTCTTTGGGGTGGGTGGGTTATTTTTTAAAATAATGATAATAATAAAAAAGCAATCACTTCAAAAATAACCACCCTGCAAGATGGAAGGATGCATTCAAAAAAAGACGACGAGCTCTACATGTTTCCTTCTTCTTATTCTTTCCGACCTTTTTGTCCTTGTGCCAAGGCAGACTAGGGCAAGGACATTTCAAATGCACAAGGCTGGTAGGAGATTTTAATATTTTAAGACACAAAATCATTAATTTTGCAAAAAGTCAGAAGCTGGAGGAAAATGATCAGTTAAAACCATGTTGTGGTGTCTCTGTGAAAAAAAGTACCAGGGACTGGCTCTTCCGCCTTGTCGGTTCAGCTCTTCATCATCCGCCTGAAAGCCTCCAATGAGGCAAGGAAAGGGCTTGGAAAGAGCATTAGAAAGGGGAAAGTAAGTGCAGCTCTGCTTTGACACTAGCTTCGCAAATGCACAGCAGAGCCAGCCCTAAAAATAACATCACAACACATACTTTTAAAGCTGCAAACTTATACTCACCTATCTGGGAGAAAGCCCTTGTGAGCTCATTGGGGTTTTCCTCCAAGTAGATGACATATCAGTATTCACTGAGCAAGTAAAAAAGTGCTTCATCGTCTCTGAAAATAATGTAGGCAAAGAGTTCTCCAAATCAATACCATTACTGATCATTCAATGAAACATATACTGGAAATCAGTTAAAATTGCTGATTTAAAACTCTCTGAAGACCAGAGATTGCCACCTTCCATTTGAAAAGGAAGGTGGCAAAAATGACTGAGGAATGAATTTTCTGGAGACTACAGGAAGCTAAACTATCAACCCATTTTCCCAATTTAAAGGGAAACTCTGCAGGACTTTACTGGTGGCTGCCAGGTTCTGAAAATCCCTGCAGAGCCAGATTTGGCTGGCTCCCTATCATAATAATTATAATAAATGTGTGTGTGTTGTGTCGTTACAGTTGTGACCGACTCTTCGTGACCCCATGTCCATGGAGTTTTCTTGGGAGGAATACTGGAGTGGTTTGCCATAAATAATAAACTTTATTTCTATGCCACCTTTCTCCCCAAGGGGATCCAAGGCGGCTTTCCATTCCCAGGGAAATACCTTTTATTTAGGCAGTTCATTTTCACATGACCAAGCTTCTAACTGGATGGATGCTGGATTTTCCCTTTCTTTGTGTGTTTCTCATTTTTGTATTTTGAAAATGATTTGATTCATTTAATGTTTTTGCTTTGTTAGCATTATTTAAATGTAAGGCCACCTTATATTCCACACAGAAGAGAGAGAAAAGTGGGATAGACATAGAGGCAAACAGAAGAGCTAATGGTTGTTCCTAGAGACTGCTGCATCGACACCAGTTCATGAACTGGGAAGAGCTGTCCTTTTCTCTTTGTTCAGTCAGGGAGCTACCACAGCAGTTGAATAAGACATACTTATTCATGACCCAAAAGGGTTTCCTGAATACAGTGTCAGACGAGGGCTTGGAAGAACTGAGTTAAAATCTCCACTTGGTCATGGAAACTTGGGGTAAATCACTCCTTGATATCTCAAAGACCCTATTAAGGTCAGTACTACATATAAAGTGATTTGACAGCACATAACATACAGTAATTTGATACCTTACTTCAAACCGGAGGCTATTACCATACTCACCTTTAATGTTAAAGTACCTACCCACTGTCATGGAATAGGATCACTGAGATGTATAGTGAGCTGAAACGGGAAGAACTGAGGAGACGAAATGGGCCTGAAGGCCTACATATTACCTCTTTTCTCTATACAGTGGTACCTCAACTTACGAATTTAATCTGTTCCAAATGCATGCTCTTAAGTCGAACTACTCTTAAGTCAGAGTCAGAGTACCTATCTAAAAAATTGAAAAAAAATAAGTTAAAAATCAAAACAAAATTGTAAGTCAATCAGACCATATCTAAAATTTGCAAGGCGGGAGTTAAAACGCCAACAGTTTTCTGCTCTTAAGTTGAATTGTTCTTAAGTCGAGCTGCTCTTAAGTCAGGTTACCACTGTATTCTGCTGATACAGGCTGTAGAGTTTTCTGATACAGGCTGTAGAGTTTTCTACCATGCAGAGCCCCCCAGTCGTTTCATGGACCATTGGCCTGTACACGCCTACTTTTATTTTCACTGCCACCATTCAGGGTATCCCAGTTTAAATAACCGAGACCCAGTCAAGCTGTAACGTGAATAAAATAAAATGTTTATTGAATACAATAAGTTGCTTCAGTTACAATCTTTCCTTGCGTACACTTAATTGAAAGTTGCTCAAACCAGTCCTGTCCTTTACTTTCCTCAAACCACTCTCATCCGTCTCGTATCTTTTCCCTATCTCCCCTTCACAAACCTCAAGCTGAGCCTTTTAAGCACTTGGGCTCCACCTCCACACTCCTTATTTGGTCACAAACATTAACCCTTTACACCCTGCTGTGTAGCCACTTTAGTTATGGAAAGGGTAAACGCCACACAGGCTTTCAGCCAGACTCCATGTTCTGATTAGCTGGAAGTTTCTGCCTATACGATGTTTCCTATTATCCTGAATCACTCTCCAAAAACAAGAAGTAATATAGGGGGCCTTAGCACTACAGAAAGAAGAAAGGAGTCATTTTGAATGTGCTACATGCCTGAGTAGAAAAAAACACCCAGCCCTAATCCTTTTAACCTCAAGCCAGACCTAATATTACAAGCATTCTCAGCACTGTTAACAGCAAAGGAAATTAGATGCCTGAAGATTTTGCTTAACCCAAAATAGAGGCACTTGAATTTCTTTTCTCACTTGCTATATAAAATTGGTATTTTTAACTTAAATCTTTCTAGACAGATTTTTTTTTAAAAAAAACTGAAGATATGTTAGAAGCCTTTCTTTTAGGTTTATTGATTCAGTGGTTTCCGCTCTGATTCTGGACCTCCTATTTAATAAATTAAATATATTGTACCATTAAAATTCACTGGGAATATATGAATTACAGCACCGACTCTCTAAATTAAAGATGATATGCTGCTTTTATAAGATATTTTAAATCCAGGTCATGAACAGCTCAAGCTCAGAAACAGATTTTCCTTGCATAAAGTAAAAAAATGAATATCTTAATATACTCATTCCAAGTATGGAGACCAAAAATAGGTAGCTTAAATACTTATAGCCTTTACACAACTTCATGATTTCTCTTCATATGGATAGGAGCAAAGAAATTTGGAATGTGAAGGGATATCTACATAAGCTATTATTTATTTATTTATTTATTTGTTTATTTATTTTTCTACTGCCCGTCTTCCCAAAGGAACTCTAGGCAGTGAACAGAGAGGGCAAGACCGATCCAAAAGGAACAATGCATCAACTGAAGTGAAAATAAAAGAGGGGGGTGCAAAAATAAAGGAGAAAAATATGGTATAATATATACAGCAACTCAACAAAGGAGTCAATAAGTCATCAGCAAGACGGCGCAACCCCCCCCCCAACTTTATTCACTATCAATGTTCTGGATAGCTCAGTGGTTTAGGCTTGTGGCTATAGAGCAGAGGTCAGGACTTCAGTTCCCCTCTGTGCCTCCTTGACACGGGATGGACCTGATGATCCATGGAGTCCCTTCTAGCTCTGCAGTTCAAAGAGTTATCGTTGTTGCTCTTCCCGCAGAGCACTTGGAAGCTTAGTTGTGGCTGCTCACCTGTTCTTTTGAGATGTGTGCATGACACACACTTTAAAAGAAGCAAAAGAGGACATGGGTTTGCACAGAAATTGCATCTACTAATTCATAGGTGTACATTTAAAAACCATTGCTGTAATTTCCATGGAACTGCAATATAGTAGGAATCAGAGCAGAGGCTAAATTCTGATGGGAAATTTGGAGGTTCTTGATCTCTCTTCTTAAGGTTCTTTATTGTCTTAACTGGACTTTGATGGGACCATTGAAGGATGGTCACAGGGGTGGTAAATATTTGTTCTAGGTTTTAGTCTGAGTTGTTAAAGGAATTACCTGTGGTCCTGAACCTATTTTGGATACAAGGACTGACAACTTTGATAGGTCCTTACATTTTGAACTAAAACTTGGTGTGACTTCTCTGCATCTCTGATGTTGGAATCATCAGTTTCTTATAGATTGGGCAAAGCTTGAGATGAGGATACCTTCAGCTAGAGGACTCTCCTCTTACCATCTTCCAAACTGAAGGCTATGCTGTGTAAGGCAGGGCACCTGACCAGACTATTCTGGGAGGAAAAGCTAGGAATTTCTTGTTAAGCTTCCATTCCTAAAGCTCTTTGGCAGATGACAATTAAACAAGGGCAAAGCTAATTGAAGTGTTTTAATGCAGGTCTGCAAATGTAATTAAATCTTCAGACACTTGGGATAGAGTCAGTAATGTTAAAAACCAATGACTCTGAAACTCTCTTGGCTGACATTACGGTTTGGGCAATAGTGGCTTAAATAACTTGATGCCCCATGTTTCTTGGTAAATATGTTGAATACATATGAACAGAATGGATCAAGTCTCTGTGATATCTCATACACCTTCACAGAATTCAAAATACAAGGATACAATTAGCATCATGTAAGGTCGGGCATAGAGGTGGTATCATTGATAGCCTCACTGTTTACCTCTGAGCAGCAGAAGGTGGAGTCAGACCTGAAGTGCAAGGTAGAGATTGTTGACTTTGAGCACAGCAGACAATATGACAAATCTTCCCCTGTAGACACACGAGACTGCGACGATCAGAGCAGTCTACCCAACATGGGTCTTGCATTTGACCTTCTCTCTGCTGAAACGCTTTTGGAGCTCCTCATTTCCTTTTCTAGTAGAGGTGAGTCAGTACATCATGAAATAAGTGCACTTATATGGAATATAGAACCAACAAGCTGGTGAAAATGAATGCTTAATTGACTAACCTTGTGGAGAAAGGGGGAGGAGGATGTATGATTGAAGACCATGCCCTTAATGACCCTCATGTCAGCCAGGGCAAACTGAGGGGAGGAAAATCTCTTTGCAGCTCACCATTTCCCTTTTGCAGTTGTATTCATTTCTCTCCCAGTCTGTCCAATGAATGGGAAATGTAAAACACCAGTTGTGAAGCTAGTCATGTTTTCCTGTGGTCTTGGGAACATTTCAGGGGATGAGGGGGACTTCCTCAGGTGAGTTGAAAATTCTCCCTAGCCTTATCCCAAAACTGTCCTGGGATGTACCACCAGAGCCATGATGTCAGGGCAGACAAGGAAGCGGGTAGACATCACCAAGCAGGGAGTACCTCCTTAGCAAGACTTCCTTCTTTGGGGGGCTACCTGTGTCACTGCTCATGGAGAAAGATGTTGTCAAATGAAGTTCTCAAGATGCCTTCTCAAGTCACATGATTGCACCTATTGTGAAATAAAATATGTCACTGGTCAGGTTCAAAATGTTTGTTCATTACCACCTCTCTTCCTTTGTTTTATCCCTCTCAAGTTGGTCAGAATGTAGTCATCCTTCAGCTGTTTTTAGCACAGAGGCCACATTGTCACAGCATTTAGCCCACAGTAGTAGATATGTCTGTGAAGATTCTCAGTCATCCAGGTGAGTTTATCTGGAAGTTGAGTCATGGCTACTGGACTTCTTTTTTGAGAGATAGAAACGTTTCGCTGCTCATCCAAACAGCTTCATCAGTCTGTTTGGATGAGCAGCAAAATGTTTCTATCTCTCAAAAAAGAAGTCCAGTAGCCATGACTCAACTTCCAGAACCACAGTAGTAGAGTACACATGTACTAAATGCTCCTGGTCACTTACTGGTATCCATTTTTCTTTCCCTTGATTGCCTGATCCACTAACAAACCCAGGATAAACCTAAGACATCTTTCAGTCAGGCCTTCTTTTTTTGAGTCAAAGATATTGTGTTAAATCTTCTTTATGATGGGGTGGGCAGCACCCTTGTCCCTAAGTGCCTCCAGGAATAATTTACAATTTATTTATAAATTTATTTTTTGGGGAAACTTTTTGTCTCAGAACGTCCCCTCTGTTTTGGTATGTTTATGTGGGCCCCAGCATTTTTTGTTTGCTTGCTTTTAATTTAGCTGCCAGAAGACGCAAAGGGGATTGTTCCAGACAAAGTGTTGAGGGATGGAAGCTGTGCATGCAACCCTCCAAGGTCCAGCGATGTGTGTGGGCATGTAGTTCTTGGTCCTCTGGAGCTTTCCCTTCCTTCTCTTATAATGTTATTATTTAAATGGTTCTCAATGTTCAATATGATTTTCTGTGCCAGATTATTTAATTAGCTGCCTCGATTTTATTATGGTCATCCCTTGGTAGCAATATTTTATATTTTAACTTTGTTGCATTGGAAGGGTTTTGGCTCTGAAAAAAATGTTAAATAGATCTAAACTGAAGGAGAAATTCTGATCCCGGGTGCCGGTGAAGAGACCGACATCAAAGAGCGGAGCATTCTCCAACTCGTTTGCCCGCCCTACACACTATCATTGAAAAACACTGAATGATATGAGCAAATGTGGGGCTTGTAGAAAGACTGGCAGTCTTTGCTTCCCAAGTGAGAGATGGGGAGGCGACCAAGAGGGGTGTAATAATTGAGATCTGGAAGGAGGCAACCCCAAGTGGAAGGTGTGGCTGCCTGCCCAAATTTGTAGACAATTGCCATTGTGTGGAAAGAAGAGCTATTCAGCCTTGTCTCTGGTGTATCTTTATAGCTGTGCTAAGTTTTATACCCTCTCTTCCTTAGGTTAATTTCTTTGATTAAATTAGTTTAGTTGTATTCTATTCACTTCTCTGTGTTTATTATGTATCGACCTATTGCTGTAATGGTTGTTTGTTATTGTTTCTTAAATTGTTATTCTTATTCTTATTAGTAATGTTCTTAACAGTTTGGGCATTACCAGTAGAAAAGCAGGATAGCTAATCATGCATAGCTGATAAGAAAAGCATCCAATGTCAGTGCAGTCCCATTTCTACAAACATCTTTTTTTTTTTTTTTAAGGAAATGTATAGCATCTTTCTGGACAAATATTCAGTGAACCCTTCTTGCACAAAGGAGGAGACTGGTTTGTTCTAATTCCATCTTTGTCCATAATTCTGTGGAGTAGTTGCTTAGGGATACTGGAGGCACAACAGCAATTTGCAACTAATTAATGAGACTTCACATAGTTTCCTCGTTGTAGAGTTGGTGAGCTTGCAGTGAGAATTCCTAAGTGGAAATTTGTTAATTAACAGTGATTTGGCACTGCAGATTCCACCATTTCCCTTTCTCCAGTGCAACTATGCAACAGGATTTTGCCCAACCATTCATTTTAGCTACAGCTGTTTCAAAGCACTGCTGTTACCTCTTTTATGCCAATTTAGGCGGTTACTTCACGTACCTCTCGCCGCTGTTCGTGGCTCCGCTGCGGCTCCATTTAATGGAACGGAGCCTCACGTACCTCCGGGGTGGCTGTGTGGTCGCTCCAACCACGCCCCCCGAAGTGTGCCCCAAGCGGGCTGAGAGATTCCCTTCCACGACCTCAGGAATCTGGTCAATCCGCTTTTTGATCCGAATTGGCGGTACGTGTGGTTTCCTAGCATTCGCATTCTGAAACAGTTCCTGCTGTTTAAAAGTTCCTCCCTGCCTGAAGCCACCTAGTGACAGGAGGAGGTAATGGCGTTACAGGGAGCAGCGCCTATGGAGTTTGCCCTGGAATGCTTGCACAAAAAATTAGAAAGATAGGAAAATAATGCGGAACGCACAAATGACGGGAGACTGTCGATTAATCGAAAGACCGAAAAACGAAAATCAGTAACCGCTTACTGAACCAGCGGAAAGCAAAGGAACCCTTCATTTTGAAGCGCATCAAAGATGTGAGGCTGGAATGCTTTCGCCTTCACCCAGCATGCACGTGAGTACACAGGAAAGAGGGGTGGCCCGGTTTCAGATCATGTGACCACATCCAAATTCAGATTGGAACCAAGTTCACCGTAGCACGAGGAGGTACGTGAAGTAACCGCCTTAGTTTTAAAAGAGGTAGCCATGTTAGTCTGTGCAAACATACTGAGCAAAAAGAAAAGAAAAAAACATTGTGGCACCTTGAAAACCAACTATTTTAATATGAGCTTTCATGGATCAAATCACTTCCTCAGATATAAGGTGAGATTACTTTGGAAAATCTTATACATTTATACCTTTTATGTCCCCAACTAGTAGTTAGTAGTAATATCTACTAACCAATAGAAGGTATTTGGTTAGTAGACGTACATTGCAAAATACCCATAGGTTTTGGAGGTATTCCTTTTATTGAATTGTGCCCAAAGTTCTTGTCTATAATCTTGCTTCAAATATTTCATAGACCATTTTACATTAATTAAGTAATACAGTTTGTATAATGGCCATCATTTTCTATAGGTATGTCCTATAAGGACTTAAGCTATGGATTGCTGCCTCTTCATGTCCCATACATTGTGTTGATCATTGGGGGGGGTGTCAAGTTTTTTCCATCCTCATCTTCAGAGCCTCTTCCCAAGTAAAGCAACAGCTCCCAATCTTGGGTCTATTATGGACTTCTTCTCTTTGTTTTCCTCCAAGTGCAATCCTTCCTTCCTTCCTTCCTTCCCTTCCATGCAGTAACATAAGGAGATGGCAGGCAGGAATTTTGTCCCTTGGCACTTCCCTCTCACACCCAAACTCCTGGCAATTGCTGCATGTGTACAATAGACAATCTCGTGCAATATCCATTTGGATTGTTACAGGACAGAACTGCTTTCTGTCTGTGGAATCAGGAACAGGAGTTCATCGTAGGTCCTCTAAACCTGATGGAAAGAACTGGGAATCCTTGCACAGTAGGGTTCTGTCGTGGTGTCTGGTGGATACCAGAATGACAATAGATGTGGCCCCTTCCATTTCCTACCTGATAGGAAATGTTACCAACAGAATCTACAGCTATAGCTCTTTCCCATTTGGGGAAGAAAAATATCTCCATCTTGTCTATATATCTTTGGACCAATCCATAATCTGACCAGTGAGGATCCCTTTGAGTACTACAGTTATAGCTCCTTATGTTCTACCCAGAATGTAATATGTGTTCTCTACTTCCAGCCCCACTGGAGAAATGAGATTATGATCTCTGTATTCATGGAAATCCATGGTGTCACATCTCTGCTGAAAGAAATACATCAACTTGATTCAGATCTTGATTAAGTAAAGCACCATTATTGCTCAGCTGATCACAGTTGCATATACAGCATGCCATCTCAGAGATTTCTTCTCTAAGCTTCATGTAATTCTACTTTCTTATCTGATCTGCACCTTTGAGCAGACACTGAACTTTGAGCAACACTGAAAATTTACCAGATACAAAAATAGATTCACAGAAGATAATAATGTAAATATTTTAGTCATAACTTACAAGACATATTTATAAAATAAAGGTAATGCAAGGCAATAGAAATTGTGTTAGTAAAATTTTAATGAATCTCTCACTTGGAGTTTAGCTATGGGCATCTTTTAGAAAATGAAAGATTAGGAAATGAATAAGAGGGAAATCCTTTAATTTCCATGTCATGAATCAGTAATAAAATAGGCTAAGCCTTTATATCCCAACAGTTTTTATTAATTGTCTGGCTAACAAGCAGTAAATGGACAGGAACGTCACTGACCAGAATCCTGTAGGTGATTTATTAGTGTGTACCTTAAACAGCAAACTGTACACCGACAATGAAGTAAGCTGACAGATTCTAATGCCAGCAATGCTTGCATAAGACTTTGGTCCTCTCTGTAGAATTGCTATTGAGTCAATATTTCTGTTAAGTGAAAATGTACAGTATAAAGCTGTTGCTCTATACTCCCTACTTTGTGGAATGGCGATATGGACTTACTATCAAAACCATGCAAGCAAGCCCAATTCATTCATTCATTCATTCATTCATTCATTCATTCATTCATTCATTCATTCATTCCTTTTCTTGCCTATCTTTGGAGAATTCTCAACATCAAGTGGAAGAATAAAGTCCCTGAAAGTCTTGGAACCAACACAACAGCATCCATTTTTACATTTGTGAGACAATGACTAAGTTGAGTGGGCTTGCCATCTTCTCAGAATGTTGAATCATAGAATCACAGAACAGTGAAGTCAGAAGGGGCCTACTAGACCATCTCTTTCTCCATGCAGGAATACAGATCAAAGGATATTCACCAGGAGGTTGTTCCAATTTCTCTTGAATGCCTGCAATGTTGGAGTACTCATCACCTCTTGAGGTAATTGGTTTTGCACAGCCGAACCGCTCTAACAATTAGGAAGTTTTACCTGATATGTCCTGAATTCTGGGATGACTGGGAACAGATCCTGCCCCTCATCTGTATGACAGCCCTTCAAATATTGAAAAAGTAATATCATGCCACCCCGCAGTCTTCTTTTCTTCAGGCTAATAATGGCCAATTCTTTCAATCTTTCCTCATAGGGTTTTATTTAAAGCCTCCTGATTAGAGATGGGCACGACTCGGGAAAATGACATTTTCGAGTTGTCGTGTGTCGGAGGCAGTCCGTTTCGGCTCGTTTCCGTTTTTCGCGAAATTTCGCAAAAATTAGTCGGTTCGGTTTTTTGTTTTTTCGTTGTCGTTAGTACTGGTTTGGGGGGGTAGCGGGCTCCTGGAGGGAGCTGCAGGAGTCAGCCAGAGCCACAAGTGATGGACTGGCAGACTCTTTGCACCCGCTGTGTCTCACGTACTTGCATGTAGTGCAATGCAAGTAGATCTGGCTTAGGGTTAAGACAGGTTAGCGCAAGGGCTAGGGTTAGGCTAGTTAAGGGTGAGGTTAGGGTGAGTATTGGGGTGCATCTGGGTGCCTCTCTGACCCACTTAGAAGGACAGTGTACTGGCGTATGGGTTAGGCTTAGGGTTCGGGTTTGGGCTACGATTAGTGGGATGTTCATGCCCGATTGGCACATCCCAGAAGTCTCTGTGGTCAACCTGGCCAAGTGGCCATGCGATTGGTGGAAAATTTGCATGGTCCACTCCCATGGGCGAGCCCATCATTGCGAATGTGCAGGTGTAATAAAATAAAATAAAATAAAATAAAATAAAATAAAATCAACGGAGACTTTTTTTTGCAAGAAAAACCCACTGCTGCTACTGTAAAAATTCAAGCATTTAAAATAGCTAATTTTCGCATGTTTCTGTGGTGCTTTGGTGGGGTTTTGGGCAACGATTTCAAAAAAAATATTGCGGTCGCCATTTTGGATCCCCCGCACTGTATGGCAAATGGATGCGCCCTCCCAGCCTGGTACAGTCAGCAAAACCTGGCCATGCGATTGGTGGAATGGCTCCAAAACTTTGCATGGTCCACTCCCATGGGCGAGCCCATCATTGCGAATGCGCAGGTGTAAAAAAATACAATAAAATAAAATAAAATAAAATAAAATCAATGGAGACTTTTTTTTGCAAGAAAATCCCACTGCTGCTACTGTAAAAATTCAAGCATTTAAAATAGCTAATTTTCGCATGTTTCTGTGGTGCTTTGGTGGGGTTTTGGGCAACGATTTCAAAAAAAAAATTGCGGTCGCCATTTTGGATCCCCCGCACTGCATGGCAAATGGATGCGCCCTCCCAGCCTGGTACAGTCAGCAAAACCTGGCCATGCGATTGGTGGAATGGCTCCAAAACTTTGCATGGTCCACTCCCATGGGCGAGCCCATCATTGCGAATGCGCAGGTGTAAAAATAAAATAAAATAAAATAAAATAAAATCAACGGAGACTTTTTTTTGCAAGAAAAACCCACTGCTGCTACTGTAAAAATTCAAGCATTTAAAATAGCTAATTTTTGCATGTTTCTGTGGTGCTTTGGTGGGGTTTTGGGCAACGATTTCAAAAAAAAATATTGCGGTCACCATTTTGGATCCCCCGCACTGCATGGCAAATGGATGCGCCCTCCCAGCCTGGTACCAGCAGCGCAGCAGTAGCAATAGCCAAGGAGAGGGGGGCGGGGAACCCCCCCCAAATAAAACACCCTTCTGGCCTGGTAGGTGCCCTCAGACAGTTTTCGCCTACTTTTAGGGCCGGGAATCGTTTTTTTTTTTAACTTTTAAAAACTTTTTTTCTGTGCCGCTTGGCATTGCGCGATCGCCGCGATGCAAGTAACGAGCATGACAAATCAGACCAAAATTGTTCGTTCGTCGGTTCGAGCTCGAAGTCTGGCGGAGTAATTCCCTTTACCGTTTCCGTAGAGTAACGGAAACGAGTAACGGAAACGGGAACGGGAATACCGCTGCCGTGCCCATCTCTACTCCTGATCATCCTTGCCACCCTCCTCTGAACTTGTTCTAATTTGTCAGCATCCTTCTTAAAGTGTGGCGTCCAGAACTGAACACAGTACTCAAGGTGAGGCGTAACCAGTGCTGATTAGAGGGGGATGAGCACCTCACGGGATTTGGAACTTATACTTCTGTTAATGCAGCCTAGAATAGCATTTGTCTTCTTTGTGGCCATATCACAGTTGGCTCATATTCAGCATATGATATGCAACAATTCCAAGATCCTTCTCGCTTGTAGTATTGCTGAGCCAGGTTTCTCCCCCCCCATCTTGTGCATTTTGGTTTCTTTTTCCTAGGTGTTTTTCCTTTTCCCTTTTCAGCCCAGTGTTCCGGGCATTCAAGATCATTTTCAGTTGTGTTCCTGTATTTCAGAGTGTTAACTGTGCCACCATTTTTTTAAGATTACTGGACCCAGGACTGAGCCTTGGAGTACCCCACTTGTTACTTCTTCCCACTTAGAGGAGGAGCCATTAATCATCACCCTCTGCGTCCAATTCTGCAACCAAATATGTATCCCACCTTACACTTGATCTATCCACCCCACACTTAGTTAGGTTGCTACTCAGGATATCATGGGGAACATCATCAAAAGTTTTGCTGAAGCTGAGTTATATTACATCTACTCTATTCCCTTTGTCTACCAAGAAGGTTACCTGAGCAAAAAAGATCTGACAGGATTTCTTCTTGACAAATCAATGTTGGCTTCTAGTTATTATCTTTTATGTGCTTGTGTAATGACTGCTTTATAATCTGTTTCAGGATTTTCCTGGGATTGATGTCAGACTAACTGGCCTCTAGTTCCCAGGTTCTTCTTTTTTTCCTTTTTGAAAATAAGTACATTATCCCTATTCTGATCATCTGGCACCTCACCTGTTTCCCATGATTTCAAGAAAATATTGGACAGCGGTTCTGAGAGATGTTCAGCCAATTCCTTCTGTAGTCTTGGATGCAGTTCAACCAGCCCTGGAGATCTCAATTCATTCAGGGTGGTAAGGTATTCCTTGACTATTTATTTATCAATCTCCAGCTGAAATCCTGCCCCCTCCACTTGCACTTCACATGTATGGAGGTTCACAATCTGTTTTATGGAAAAAAGATGAGCTAAAATAGGAATTGAGCACCTTCGCCTTTCTTTGTAATCTGTTACCATTTTTCCATCTCCACTGAGGAGCTCTGACACTACTACTTTTCTTTTGTCTTTTGCTTCACACGTATCTGCATAATGCTTTTTTATTGCTGTTAGTATCTTTAGCTAATCTCAGCTCATTCTCTGCTTTTGCTCTCCTAATGCCATTCTCACATTTCTTTGCTACTTGTTTGTACTTTTCCTTAGCAGTCTGGTCTTCTTTCCACTTCATGTACATGCCTTTATTGTTTGTTTTTAGGTCTTCCCTGAGCTTTTTATGAAGCCACACTGGTCTTTTTTGCTGCTTCCCACCTTTTTTCTTAATGGAATTGATTACAGTTTTGCTTTTTGCATTTCTTTTTTTTTTCTTGGACTCCTTTTCTTGTTTAGATCTCTTGCCATGGAACCTTACTCATCTTTGTTCTGATACATAAACCTGGCTTTTAAAAAAGCCAGCATAAGTGTGTGGCTACACTCTGCATTAATATCCTTTGAAACCAAGGATTCTAGAAGAACATGGTCACTTTCAACCAGTGTTCCTCTTACTGCCATTTCTCCCACCAAGTCATCCCTAGTGAATAGAATCAAGTTGAGAAAAGCTCATCCTCTAGTTTCTTTCTCCACTTTTGTATGAGAAAATTATCAGCCACACAAGCCAGGAATGACTGTAACAGCCAGGGCATGGGCAACAGCTAGGCTATCAGCAGGAGGCCAGGACCAGGGTGTTCCCGAAGCTAGATGAGGTTGAAACCCAGAGCCTGGTCAACCAGTCCAAAGTTCCATGAAGAGACAGAGATGGTAGTCAGCAAGTCTGAGTTTAAGATCCACAAAAGCACTCTAACAGGGAGGGGGATGCCAAAAAGGAAAACCTACAGAGTGATAGAGTTCCAGGAAGGTTCAAAGCAAGCAGGCCAAAGCTGAGGAGTCCAAATGTTTCATGTTGCTGAGGCAAGGAACAGGGAGTGGCAGCTGCTAGCTTTACGTCAGTAGCAGGCCCACAAGCTGCACTCCCTGATTGCATCAGCATAAGTGGAGCCGGACTCTGTAAAGAGGCTCCACATTTGCTAAGATGACCATCTTCTATATCTTCTATGGAGAGCTTATCCAAGGTATTCATTCATTGATTCATTGATTCATTCATTCATTCATTCATTCATTCATTCATTCATTCTGTTTTACACACTCCACCTTTCTCCTTGAAAAGGACCCAAGGTAGCTACAACACTGAAAGATAATATATAAAATTGAAAAGAATGAGTAAAAAAGGGTGGTTTGCATCATTAAAAGACAATATTTAATGCTAAGGACAAAAGTATACAAACATTAAAAATGAATTTTTGACTCTGAGAAACTAAAAACACACAAATGGAAAAGCTCTAGGCTCAATTTAAGGTTGGGGAAAAGAAACAATTGAAGGATATACTGAAGGCCACAGTGAAATATTTTAATAATGGCCACGTCAATTAGAAAACTCTCACTCAAAACTGAAGTGGCTGTCAAAACACTGTCAAACAAGGGACAAAGGAATTCAAAATGAAAAGAATCAAGGCTGCACAAAAGAAGAGAGAAGAGCTTGACATCCTGTGACAAAACCCTGGACACAGGAGTAAGGAATATACAAATCATCAGCCAATCCCAGCAGGAGGGCGGGGAATGGTATGATATAAAAAGGGTGGAGCCTAGTCAGTTGAGGAAGTTCAGTTGAGTTAAGTTAAGTTGAAGGTTTTGAGAGTGAGTGCGGGGAGAGAGCACTGCTCTGTGAGAGTTCTGTCAGGCAGTGAGGGCAATACTGTATACTAGTTATTAAAGACAGGGGGGCTGGAAGAGTTGATGAAATCTATTATATGTTAAAGGCAATGCATACCATCCTCAGATATTGTTATATTTATTATTTTCTCAATAAACTTCGTCATTAATTTTATATTATATATCTCTGAGTCGGTCCCAATTCATGAGGTGACGATTTTAAAAGGTGGCAGCATTACCATTTCCATCGCAATTCAGGGTGTAAAAGGGAGGTGTCATCACAATTTGGTGGCACAGCAGTGGGATGTTGAAATAACCCAGTTGTGCCTTTGAAAACTCAGTCTGTGAAAGGGGTGACGTCACACATCCCAAGAGGCCCAGCATCAGCCAACCTGGTCACACTGTTTTTGTATTTTCTTGACCCATATTGGGGTAGTCACGTGCACATCTATCTATCCATGTGCTACTGCTCAACCTCAATCATTCACAACTTTTGTCCCCCCCCCCCCCCAGGTGGTGGATTTGATGAAGATGGTTATATATGGAAACAAAAGATCAACTATCTTGCAGTACATTGCAACTCATCATGAGAAATTCCTGCTAACCAATGAGGCGGTGTTGCATTTTGAGATCCACACTTACTGCATAACTGGCCTACACCTTGTCTTGGCTAAGCACTACTGTACTTCTTATTACTCTCTAATTCCAGTTGTCGTTTTATGACCATTATTATATTTTTCTTCAGAGTGCAGCATCTTCTCCAGGGCCTCCTAAATGTTATTTAGGGGTAGGCTGTGTGTTTCAATGTGGACATATTTTGCATTTATGGCAGAGACATTCTTATAACACTGCTGCTGATATGCACCAAGTATGATGGAGGGCAGAGTTGTCTTCATCTCCATGGAAACATGAATCCAGTGTTTTGTCACAATTTGTCCTCCAAATTCCGTGAAAGAGGCTTGGATGCGAAACAGCTGGATTACAGAATGGCCTCTTGTGCTCACATGTTTAAAAATTGCTCTGACAATTGCTTGTTATTCCCATGAGAAATGATGGGGTGGGGGAAGAATCAATTTCTGAGGTTTCCCCTTGCTTTGTTTGGCTTTGTGAATGGTAATGAGCACAGGACGATATCCTGTAGATCAGTGATGGTGAACCTTCAGCACCCCAGATGTTTTGGACCACAACTCCCATAGTCCTTTGTCATCGGCAATATAAGCTTGGAATTCTGGGAGTTGTGGTCCAAAACATCTGGAGAGCCAAAGATTTGCCAGCACTGGTGTAGACCATCTTGACCACTGTCATTAGTGTTGTCAACATTCAGACTGCTTTTGCTATGCAAAAGCTGACATGCTTTTTCGTACTGGCAACCCAAATCATGGATACAAAAGCACAATATCACACATTCATAATCCAGAGGTTTTTTTTTTAAGAACATAATTTTTAAGAACCAAATTTTTAAAAGACATAGCAACATGTTTGACTGTAGCATGACACTAAATAGTAGCTGGGAAGAAAAAGAATTACATGTGCACCCAAAGATGAAAGAGATTCATAAAAAACTTTTATTAATAATACCTCAATGTACTCTATGTTATAAATAAGAAACATAAACTATAGCATGAGACCTGGATTAAAGCTTATCATACAGTAGCAGGTTTGAGAATTCTGACAAAACTATTTTGGTCTACTCCAAGGCAATGCTACCATGGGGCTTCATTAACAAGTGATAGCTCAAAATAACAAAGTGCTACCAAAGTACTGCAGATAAGAGTGTGCATTTTTTAAATTTGCAAATAGAAACTGGGGAGGATTAAATAAATGAACACTTTCTAAACACAATGAAAAATCAACATTGGTTGCCCTTCGTTTTGGTCTGCTGTATTTTTATATAAATAGACACAAGACTCTATGCAATGAATCTGATTTATACAATGAAGTTTAATCAGAATAAAGCAAAATGATGTAGAGTTTATGATACTTTTTTCAAGAGTCATGAGCATTTTCATTTTCATTCATGAAACTGTTTTTTCTGGTTAGCATGCTTACTGAATTAGTAATTCTGTTTTGCCTTTATTTCTGCTTCTTAGAATTCCCTATAGTCTTCCTGTTTTAACAATATTTTTCTGAATATATGCATTTGGCAGAATCCTCCCCCCCCCTGCCGCCCAAGTATTGGATAAAATTGTTCTTCAGTTAATAGGGAAGTTAGCTTGACATCTGAAGAAATCTTAAAGTTGAGTGTAGGAATATGCCTCAGCTTCTAGAACATTCTAGAATGTTCGTGCTTTTTATTTTTGGCAATTGCATTGAACCTTCATTATAAGGGCTGAGTGTATATGTGAATGTGGGATACAAACTGATTTTTATGTGTGTGCAAACCTCCATGGGATAGTTCAAAGTAGCAATCTTTAATCCCGTACATCTCAAATTCAGATATTTTAAGAATTGGTCTAGTTTTTGTAGCCCCGACTAGCATAGTGACCTCGAGCCCCCTCAGACTTTCGGCCCAGTGAAGACTATAGACCCTTGGATCTGACATATGGCTTAGTATGGCTGTGTGGGGTGCCGGGTGCCTTGCCAAAATACTGATAAACTTCACGGGCCTTCCTGGGTCCTGAAAGCAACACAGTTCCCTGTCCTTTGGGGGCATTCATGGCTAACTGATCAAAAGTCATGTTCTGGCCCCCAGCTTTCAAGATGCATGTATGAGTGCCTTTGGTCATTCTGGGTGCACAGACTTTCAGTTTGGGGATTTCCTGGATGTGAACATCATCTGTCAGTGTGCCCACTACAACATCTGTTTTGTTATCCTGGCCTGGTAGCTTCATCTTACGGATCATGCAGGACAGGGACAGTGGAGGCTGGTTGGCGTGTCTCATAAAGAGCCATTTGAGTATCACCATATTGAATTTTGCATTGGTCTGCTGAGCAAGAAATCTGTAGAGCTTGACCAGGAGACAAAGGTAAATATCTTGGCTCTTAGGTTCCTTACAATGAATCTTCCGGTCCTTATTGTGATGAACGTCAATTCCCATGGCAGCGGCGGCCACAGGAAATAAAAAGAGCATTCAAAGTAGCACTAGCTACTATTGCTCTCTGATATTCTATAAAGTTTGCAGTTGTCCTTTATTTTTAAAACCATCATTTTTCTTACTTTGGTGCCTGTGTTTTTTGCAGAGTGTATGGGTATGAAATGGGTGGCATTCTGATTTAATCTAGTCAGTGAGTGACACACCTGGGCAAACCAGGCTACTGGTAAGGGGGATATCTTCCACATCCCAACGCACATTTTTCAATCTTCAACTCATTATTTTTTCTGCCTACCACACAGCAAGAGTGCCACACAAGGAATCTCTGCCTCTTGTTTTCTGTATACAGTGATCCCCCACCTATCGCGGGGTTAGGGACCTGACCTGACCCCCCAATAATTGAAGATCTGTGATATGCGGATGCAGGTCGAATTAGGCTTGGGGGGGCTAGCTGGGGGCTCTTGTACTTACCCCGATCTAGGCCCTACCCCGAACGGGCCTGTGAGAGCCTTTGCGGAACTACTGGAGGCCCCAAAAGGCCTCCCTGTGAACCGGAAGTGACTTCTGATAAACCAGAAATCATTTCTGAGGCCTCTGACAGGCCTAGAAAGGCTCTCAGAGGACTCAGAAATGATTTTCAGCAATCCAGTAGTCACTTTCGGCTCACAGGGAGGCCATTTTGGGGCCTCCAGAAGGCCCAGGAAGGCCCTCACAGGCCTGTTCAGGGCGGCTCCAGTCCTGGGGTAAATATGGGAGGCTTGAAACAGGACTTTTCCCCCTTATCCTAGGGGGCCTTTTTTCATATACTGTGGTCCCGCAATATATGAACCACGGAAGGGCAGGGAACCACTGTAGTATTAAACAGCCCCTCATACCAAGAAAGTCCTTTTCTTCTAAATGATTACTGGGCTGGGGCACCTTCCTTATGAAGAAAAGCTAAAACATTTGGGGCTCTTTAGTCTGGGATTGAGACGTACAAAATAATGCAGGGCATGAGTAAAGTGGATAGAGGGACGCTCTTCTCCCTCTCACAAAATACCAGAACTAGGGGACATACACTCAAATTGAGGGCTGGGAGAGTAAGAACAGACAAAAGAAAATATTTTTTCACCCAGCATTTTGTTAGTCTGTGGAACTCCCCGCCACAGGATGTGGTGATGGCATCTGGCCTGGATCCCTTCAAAAGGGGATTGGACAGATTCCTGTGGGAAAAGTCCATCACAGGTTACAAACCATGATGGAGATGTATAATCTCCAAGCTTAAAACTGGGGTACTTCAATGGCCAGATGCAGGGGAGTCGTATCAGGAGATAGATATCTAGTCTCATGTGCTCCCAGACGCATCTGGTTGGGCCACTGTGAGATACAGGAAGCTGGACTTGATGGGCCATTGGCCTAATTCAGCATGGCTCTTCTTATGTTCTTATTTTGGATACCTGTCTATGTTCCAGATTGGGTGAATGCCAAACATCAAGTATTCTGACTTGAGCTAGGTGGCAAGGGAGCACAGTCAGGAAAGCCAGAAAATTAACTTTGTTTTTTTGTTAAGATTCCTGTCCTACATAGGACATTTTTCTTTCTACATCTCTTTGAAAAGTCCACTGGGGCAACTTTTGCTGTTCTTCCAAGAAGAAAACAATATGGTTTTGTATGGCAAACGCAAGGCACCAAAATTTGAACGTTTTCTGAGTTCTCCAAACACTCAAAGGTCCATTGCCCATGCTTGCGATGCCTGTGTTTGCGCTGATCATGTTGTGTCATTTTGGCTTCACTTTGTTTTTCCAGAGCAAATATCCCTTCTCGAGAATGATGGCTAAACACTTCTTGGCCATCCGCAGGCAAGGAGGGGAATCATCAGGGGATGACTATGAGAAAAGATCTGTCACATAAGATTAATAGAGAGAAGCTGGGGAGTAGAGAAGACAAAGGGGGTTGCCCTGAAACCTACCAGTTATGTCTAGCAAATGCTGGAGGAAGAGGCAGCTTCTCCTCTCATTCCCCCTCCATTTTTTCCCAAAAAGAAAACTGCCTCATTAAATTGGGGTCAGGGGAGGAATCATCTGCATTCAGAGACAGGTCAATCTTGCTGAAGGGTACAATCCTGAGGCCGTCTATGAATATGGAGTGGCTAAAGCAGCAAGGACAGATGTGTGAACCTTGAAGTTGACATTGAGGCTGGAAAGCTCAGTGAGTTGGGCACCCAGTTTTAGAGCCAGAGGTTGGAAGTTCAGTTTACCACTGGCCCTATTGAGAGGAAAGCCAGCCTATGTGACTTTGGAGTGTGTCCAAGAGAAAAGAATGGCAAACCACTGTTGAGTTACTCTATACCTAAAAACCTGGCAAGGATCACCATAAATTGAAATCATTTGGATTCCAATCATGTGGTTATTATTAAATGAGACTTCACCACTAGCAGGTTAGCTATGCTATGACTAAACTGGACACTCTTAAGCTTTTTCTTAGTGTTGATCTTCTGCAGAACAATAAGTCCATTTGGCCTTATCCATTTTATGAAATCTGGTTCATGCTTTCAGGATCCCCTACAATCTTCACGTTCCCAGAAGTAGCAGCAGTGTTCAAAAAAAGAACAGTTGCACTCAAACAAACTGAGAACTATTATAAATCCTGCAATTCTGAAAGTCACCCCAACCATGGCGAGTGACTGTAGAAGCACATGAAAAAGAAAAGATGCATAAGTGCCAAAAGGCCAAGTTTCTACATGAATAATGGGCAGTGAACCTATTTCTAAATCTTGCCTTCAGAATGTACACTGCTTCAATAAAAATGGACAGTGTTCGAGCGGTGAAGTTATTCTGTTGATAGGAAGCAAATTGGAAACTACCCTCACTTTCACCTCCGCAATATTTATAACAGAATGTAGAATGAAATAAGTCTCCAGGTCTTCCCTTCTATTACAGAGTTTGAGGTGCTGTATCCTATTAGGAATATATAGGATGATCTCAATTAGATATACCACTGTAAAATCCAATCAAGCATCAACAATCTCAATTGCATTCTCAGCAAAGCTGGAAAATATTCAGATAAAATAATTATTTAGATATAATTAGCTTCTTTCCCTGAAAGTATGCAGAAAGTATTCTACACTGCATCCGAAAGCTGAGTCATGGCAACTGGACTTCTCTTCTTGTGAGACTGAAACAGTTCACTGCTCATCCAAGCAGCCTCATCAGTCTGAGAAAAGTTGATAGCAAGGCCCCCAATTTAGAATTCACCTTGATTTCATGCCACCCTGATCTGAATAGGCTTGTTAGGTGGATAGTTGCCTGAATAGGCTCATTAGATGTACAATGGGGTACATGAAAGCCCACCTAATCAACCCTCAGCACCCATTAAGCTTGGGTCATTAGCCTTGGCCTTCCTGGTGGAGGTGTAAAGTACTGCTGATTTGCCTGGAGATCTATGAAAGAGCAGTGTGATAAGTGACAGACAGATTGTGCCTAAGTCTCCCACCTCTGTTCAAGCAAGTCGAACTATAAATTGGAGGCCTCACTGCTAACTTTTGTCAGACTCACAAAGCTGCTTGGATCCACAGTGAAACATTACAGTCACAAGAAAATAAGTTCAGTGGCCATCTTGACTTTCACATAACTT
This sequence comes from Phrynocephalus guinanensis, assembly GCA_037367245.1. Classification (NCBI taxonomy): domain Eukaryota; kingdom Metazoa; phylum Chordata; class Lepidosauria; order Squamata; family Agamidae; genus Phrynocephalus; species Phrynocephalus guinanensis. Next base: position 125,171,637 of record CM074733.1, read on the forward strand.
CACCTGGATGACTGAAAATCTTCACAGACAGATTACCATTTAAGTTCCATTGAAATTCTTTCCATGTTTTGGCAAAAAACAGTTGCATTTTATTTTGGTTCAGAATCACTGCATATCCATTTTTCAGGTGTTTCAGACCTGGGCAGGTACAGAAAATGATGACTGCATCATCCCCATAAAGTAGGATCGAGATGTAAAGCATTCCCAGTTTAGGGGGTGGCCATTCAGATGTGCCAGAAAGGGAGCAAGATTCTTCTTTAAATGGATGAACAGTGTGGGAGCCAAGATACAGCTTTGTTTGATGCCCTCATTGGTTGGAACCTGATTGGTAACTTCCGCTCTACAGAAAAGTCGAATTTGGTATGTGCTGCCGGAATATAAGCTTTTTATGAGGAGGAGCAGTCTTTTGTCAATACAGTATCCAAATTATCCAATCTGTTCCATAAGAGCTGTCTGTCTATTAAATTGGAAGTTCCCTTTATATCAAGAAAGGACACATACAATTTTGTTTTAGCCTGTTTCAGGCTCTTGACATGCAAGAGTATCAAACAATTATCAGCTGTGGTTTTGCCCTTCTTAAAGCTGGCTTGTTCAGGGTGAGGAATAGATTGATTGTCAATCCAGGTGGTAGTTTATTTAATAGATGTTTTGCATATAATTTTCCAGTCACTAATAGTAAGCTAATTGGCCTATAATTTTCTGGGAGGGAGGGAATCACCTTTTTTTTATAAATTGGGGCAATGATGGCATTGGCCCAGGCTTCAGGGATTGATCCAGCATTATTTATTATCAGTAAGGAGGAGACTGGGTCACATTTCACTAATGCTGGGGGAACAGCATTGGGAACAGCCACTCTCCCAGCTTGTAATTGAATGAGTAGATCTTTGATCTCATCATTCAGTAGCTACTGAAGGGCAGGGTGAGAGCTCAAATGTAGAAAAGGTGAACAGGGCACCGAGAAGTATAGGTTTGTTAAAAAGGAGCTCGGAGGCAATATTTTGTCAGCGTAGTGCCCTTCCATCCTGAAGGAGCCCACCACATTGGCCCAGAAAATTTTATTATTTTTCTGGGTCACTGCCTGTAATAACATGTTCTCGATCTCAGTGGCTGAATACCTGGCCAGAGTGCTATATATACCATTAATGAGACCTCCAGGACTAAGGATGGCCACTAATCTGTTCCCTTTCATCTCTTTATTTATCTTTTAGTCTTTTATTCCAGAGTTTGATGCTTTTGTTCTTAATTTATTTTATGCCATTAAAAGTTTCTTAACTGACTTGTCTTGAACATGTTCTTCCAAAATAAAACAGTGAGTTTTTTCTTTCATGCAGTCCTTTTAATTTTTTTAAGGGACAGATATTTAAGTAAAGCTTGAAGGGTGTCATATTGTCTGTTTAGCCTATAAGAATTACGAATATATTATTTCAGAATCCTACAATCAGAGTCAAACCAGGATCTTTCATATGTAAGGTTGCTACACCTTAAAGGAGTATGTGTACAGTGGTACCTCGGATAACGACTGCCCCAGATAACGAATTTTTCAAATAACGACTGCAAATTTCTGGGTATACGACTGCCTCTGATAACAAATTTTCCCTATGGGCTACCTCGGATAACAAATCATAATTTCTAGATATAGGTCTGCCTCGGATAACGAATTTTCTCTATTGGCTGCCTTGGATACTGAATTTTCCTATGGGCTGCCTTGGATAATGAATTTTCCCTATGGACTGCCTCAGATAACGAATTTCCAGCATGCATCAGTAAAAAAGAGTTATCCTGTGTGGCATTGCATCTGTACCTTTAAAGTGCACTTTATAAAGAGTTTTGAGCAAAAAACCAGGTGTCTGTGCTTTTTTCCTAGGCTCCGGAATGGATTAAATGGTTTCCCATTCATTCCTATGGGAAACCGCATTTCGGATAACGACGTGTTTTGGATAATGACTAACCTCGGAGAACGAATTACCGTCATTATCCAAGGTACCACTGTACATCCTAGTTCAGAGCATAAGTGCTGCATAAAATCATTAAATACTTTGATTTTTTCCAACAGATTCGAGCACATTCATTAGCGAGATCCAGCTATTGTTGCACTTATTCCATGACTGTCATTTTTGAAACTTTTGTAATGTTGATTTGTTCCAATTAATTTTGATCCCAGTTTCTAACTCCTTCCCTGGGGTCTGGGTGGCAGCAATCCCATTAGCTCCTAGGACCATCTCTGCTAGTAAAGGGAGGTGATCACTGTTGGTGAGATCACCCACTGTGAAATGTGCCACACATGTCTTCGGAGAGAGTGATATCATGTTATAATCGATGACACTGGAACCCTGGGTAGCTATATGTGACTTCAGAAATTCTGTTAAACCATTTAGCCCAATTAAATTGAATTGAGTGCAGAGGTTAGCTAGCGAGACTCTTGCTGCATTAAAGACATGGTCCTTGAACTGTCTGCTGAAGGGACAACAAATGGGAAGAGAAACACTGCAGTCCATATCTAGGGCTTTCAAGAATATCTGCTCATCCCTTCCCACCCCAGCACTGAAATAAACTCGTGAGATGATCTCAGCCAGAGGGAACCTTCCCTCAAGATCCTTCCATGCATTTGGTTAAGGAGTTTCATTGTTGAGTCTGCTGTAAAATGGTAAATCCCAGGGATATATATGTGTGTTAACCAACATATATACTTTGATAAGAATAAAAATCTTAGTAACCATTACATGAAATTAAGAGAAAGTCACTTCAATGTGTGCTGAATTTAAGGAAATTTTAACCACTTCAGCTAAGCCAGCAAAAATTGGCCGCCCTTTGTTACTGACTTGAATTGCATGTTTGAATATAATTGATACCCTCCTAGCAATGCCTGGCCTACTGCCCACATTTCCTGTAGTAATGTAATATCACAATTTTTAAAGTAATTCATAAATGATTATTATGGGAAGTGCCCATATATTTATTTTATACCTTTGATTGTATTTCCACTATTTTACTTTGATTTTAAAATTTTCCACAATCTTTTTATATATGTACTTGGTGCTAAACCTTCAACTGGTTGCCTGCAAAAGAATGCCTGCTTCTAGTATTCCAAGGTATTCATAACTGTCATTACTTGATATTGATTTTGTAACACCACCATTTTTAGCTCTATTTCATCTAGGTTTTGGAACTTTCTCTCAGTGATTCTATCTTGGTGGGGACTTTTTACATATAACAAATTGTTGACATTTCCTGCTTGAAATATGAGACCTGATAGCCCAATCCAATTTTATTTAGAATTATTGTCAAGGAGATTAATGTGATATGAATCAGTAATGGTGACAAAGAAGTCTGTTTGTATATTTTTATTGATTCAAGTTTGTTATTTTATATGTCTAACTGTGGATTTTGTTTATTTGTTTTGAACTGTTTTAAATTGTTCACCACCCTGAGTTCCCTAGGGAAAATCGGGCAGCATATAAATATAAAAATAAATAAAATAAATAAATAAGTCCCTTGAACTATTCCTCATTTAATGTTAATAACTACCCCAATTTCTTCTCTATAACCTATTAAATTAGTTTTTCATTTTCCATGATTTTCTTCAGTAACATCTGAATATTTTACTACTTCTAAACATATGTAGGCAGTTGTTAATCCAGATGTGTGGCAATTAGTCAAATGATTGTTTTAAATAATCTATCCACTCCATGTTAAGATTTATTTTTGTCTTTTTGAATTTTTAGTACCATTTTGTCAGTTAGCACCTGATCTTTTATGCCTCGTGATTAAAAAGTTCCCTTTCAGTTCAATTAGGGTATAGGGAATTTGCATTGAATAATTATATGTTGTTGATTATGCCAGTACTCCTATGATTAGCTTGAACAGTATTTGATGGCATGTGACCAGTTGATAATTACAGGGTTCATTGTCCTTTTCTTGATCTTTTATTATCACAAATGTTGGGGGACATGAAAGGAGCCTCCACAAAGATTATATTCTTTTAGCAATCAGGTGTTCCCTAGGCAACATTGTTCATCACTGGCTAATCCTTTCAAACAGAGGCACCTTTTCATAATATAATTTGTTGGTGCTTCTGACACAAATAAAGAAAAAAAAAGAACCATAAATGTTCAACCTGTTGCCATCTATTCTTCAGTTGTGGAATTATTGTTCAGTTTTGGAAATGTTATTTAGTTGTGGGGGGATGATGATGATGATGATGATGATGATGATGATGATGATGATGATGATGATGATTGCTTTGTTCTGGTTTGAAATGGCTTTAATTATTCAAAATAATTTTTAGAATTTTAATTTATACTATGGTCCTCAACTCCTCAGTCCTTCTGTAAACTGTTTTGGATCCCTGAATGAGAGATATAAGATGGGATACAAATGAAATGAAATTGATAAATAAATAATAATATCTAACTACTTTGGGCAAAGAAGTACCTAAGCACTTTTAAAAATAACTTTCCAAGCATTCATTTTTAATGTTTTAATGGTTTTTGATTGTCTGTCTGTCTGTTTGTTTTTGTTTTTGTGTGTGGTAGGGGAAAGATGTCTTGGCCAATAAGATCTACAAAATTGCTTTTTAAAACATCTACTAACTAGGGATCTCCTTTCTCCAGGGAACCCTGGGAAAGCTTTAAGGGGGCTGAAGATATAGGTGTGTTTGTGTGGGGGGAAGAGGCTTTAATATTAAAAAAAATCTTCATCAATATCATTACCATTTATATGGTGGAATTATGCCAACTGGATTTCAACAGCTTCCAGTGCTATATTCACAGTTAAGCTGCTGAAATGTGTGCAAGAGAACAGTTTCCTATGTAAAGATGGAAACAAGAAGTTATTTCTTGGGCACAGCAATTTCTTTCATTGGTGGTCTACCACATTCTTTCTAATATTTGTTTTGAAATGACTGTGGGCACTCCATTAATTCACCTGAGCACAAGCGAAATCCCACGAGGGCACAATTTTATTGATAGGGTCAATATGTTGCTGCCTAAATTATGAATAAGAGGTAATTACAAACCTTTTTTCAGCTCCCTTCGCCAACAGTTCTTCCCACTTCAATGTTTTTCTAAAAAAATGTTCTGTGATATTTCTTTTGCCGCGATTTAGGAACCACTTTTTTCATGAATGAAATACGACCAGCTGGTGATAATGGTGGGAAACATTATAAATGTCATTCTTCACTTAACATGGATGTTTGTAAAGTGCTTTGAATCTTTCCCCTCTTAAGTAAGGGGAGTGGGGAGAGAGGCCTATAAAGCCACAGGAATTGAAGTTTTTGTTCTTGAAATTTGTCAACATTTCAAGATGCTTGGGCATTGTTAATTTGAAAAACAGTTACTTAAAAATTACTTCTTGGATCTCAAGGCCTGGTGAAATATATTCCTTTAGGCAAAAGAAAAATAAATAAATAAATATCTTGCTTACGAAGCTTTTTCCCCCTTCTCCATTCTGAGAAAAGGAAAAGATTTCTTTTTTAAAAAAAAAAGCTTTTCTCTTACAAAAATCTCTTCTGTGAAATAGCAATTCCCCCAGCCCCTTTTCTGCAACCCCCCCCCCCCATTCAGTGCTACGGTACAGAATGATGATGTTAGCATCTGTACTGTGCCAAGAGTTTTTTATTTATTAACTAGGATTTACTGACAGTCATGCCCATTTAAAAAAATCTAGCACAGCTTTTGAAATGTCAGACCTAGAAATCTGATATACTTGTGGCATTTGTGTAAAGATGAATTTGGGGGAAAAGAGAAGTTTTGGGATTTATGACTCCCAGTGCTGTTATTTCCTTAATGCAGACTAATATTGCTGTGCTAAATAGTAAGAATTCTCCTCAGCGCCTAAGAAAAACAGCCATTTGAGCTGAGATGAGGCACAAGAGATAATAAATCTTCATTACATGTGCACTGCATTCCAGCTACAGCCCTCAAATTACATCCTCTGACATTATTTATTTAAAATCAACAGCATGCCATCAAATTAAGTAGTTTCAATGTTGCAGTCTATGAAGCTTAAAAGAAGACTCCAAGTGTCTTTGTAGGAACTGGAATTAGAGAAGGAAATCTGAGAGGGAAACAGGCTGAAGTAGGTTATGTCCATAAATTCTAATGCGGAGGATCAGTAAATAGACTTAAATAAGCTCAAATGAGCCCAACGCTTTTGGGTTAATTATATAAATTAATAAACAAACATGCATACAATTTGTTTCAGCAATTTGTTTCAGCAGTTGTGCATGAACAAAGGTTAGAACCAGAAGTTGAGAGAAAAAGCTACTTCATGGATCAATATATTTGCACTTCAAAGTTAAGCAAATGCTTATCTGGTAATCACAGCTAATAATTGTAGCTCTGGCAGGATATTTATATAAATATCATTTTCAAAGTTAATTGCTTATAATGTTATTGTCAGTTAGAAATTTCACCTTTTTATGCCTCATAGAATAATAGAGTTGGAAGAGACCTCAAGGGCCATCTAGTCCAACCCCCTGCCATGCAGGAACCCCTTCACAATATTTCCGACAGATGATCATCCAGCCTCTTCTTAAAAACCACCAAAGAAGGAGACTCCACCACCCTCCGTGGCAGCATATTCCACTGCCGAACAGCTCTAACTGTCATGAAGTTCTTCCTTATGTTCAAATGGAATCTCTTTTCCTGTAGTTTGAAACCATTGCCCCGAGTCCTAGTCTTTGAAGCAGGGGTCCTCAAACTAAGGCCCCGGGGCCGGATGCGGCCCCCCAAGGTCCTGAATCCGGCCCCTGGGACCAATTGCAACCCCCCCACCTATCCCCTGTTTTGTGAGCAAGCCAGCCTCCGCAGCTGCTTTTGGACTGTGATCCGGCCCCCAGTGATGTCTGGGTGGTGGTGGACCGGCCCGCTGTTTGAAAACTTTGAGGACCCCTGCTCTGAAGCCATGGAAAACAAACCTGTTCCCTCTTCAATATGACATCCTTTCAAATATTTAAACATAGCTATCATATCCCCTCTCAGTCTTCTTTTTGAAAGGCTAAACATTCCCAGTTCACTAAGACATTCCTCATAAGACATTTCCTCCAGACCCTCAACCATCCTGGTCGCCCTCCTCTGCACCCGCTCGAGGTTGTCAACATCCTTTTTAAACTGAGGCGCACAGAACTGGACACAGTACTCCAGGTGGGGTCTGACCAGAGCAGAATAGAGTGGCACTATCACTTCCCTTGATCTAGACACTATGGTTCTGTTGATGCAACCAAGAATCGCATTGGCTTTCCTGGCCGCCGCATCACACTGCTGACTCATGTTCAATTTGTGGTCCACCAAAACTCCCAGATCCCTTTCACAGGTACTATTCCCTAGCCAAGTGTCCCCCATCCTATATCTGTGCAATTCATTCTTTTTTCCTAGATGTAGCACCCTACATTTCCCTTTGTTGAAATCCATTCCATTAGCTTTGGCCCAGCATTCTAATCTGTCAAGGTCCTTTTGGATTTTCATCCAATCCTCTGGGGAATTAGCAACCCCTCCCAATTTGGTATCATCTGCAAATTTAATTAGCATACTCTGTATTCCTTCCTCCAAGTTATTAATAAAGATATTGAACAGCACTGGACCCAGAACAGAACCCTGGGGCACCCCACTGGTCACGTCTCTCCAAGCTGATGGGAGGCCATTTATGATCACCCTTTGGGTGCGATCAGTCAACCAATTACAAATCCACCTAACAGTAGCACTATCTATCCCACTTCCTACTAACTTCTTAGCAAGAATACCATGGGGAACCTTATCGAAGGCTTTGCTAAAGTCCAGATAAGCAATATCCACTGCATTCCCCTCATCCACCAGGCCTGTAATTCTATCAAAGAAAGAGATCAAATTAGTCTGGCATGACTTGTTTTTAAGAAACCCATGTTGACTTCTTGTAATGACAGCATTCTTTCTCCATTCTTCTTCACGGTCTACAGTCACACAGTGTAGACAAAACTCTAGCTAGATATTTCACTCCATCTGTCCATGGAAGTGGAGTATAATCCACAAAAACTCACACTGGAATAAAACTGTTAGTCTTTATAGTGGCACAATATTTTCATTTTCATTTTCGTTTTTGTTTCAGTAATATGGCTGCAATGTATTGCCCCACAGGTACACCTTTGAGACTCAAGTAAGAAAAAATTGCACTTTGGATTTTAAATATGATTTGGCTCAAATGCAACACACTTTTATATATAGTGAGAGAGAGCTAACTCCAGTGTTAGTTCCAAATAGAAAGGACCCACTGAAATTTATGCAACTTCTGTTATTTGTGCCTAACAAGGCTCATTCATTTCAATGAGCCTACTTAAGATTAAAGTTCCTGTTACAGTGAGGGAAAATCAAATTCACTCACATTCACTCAATATGAAGTTACATTGGGGAATCTGGATTTGTTTAATTTAACTGGCCTTGAAGTAGAAAAATCCTTCTTTGCTTGCAATTCCATTGATAGCCCTGCAGATGGTGCCATTACAAAAATGGTTTTAACAAACTGTAAAAAGGCTTTCACTCCTCAGTTTCCTCAATTGTTATTTCTTTAAAAACAACTTGCCAATAAAGAAAAGTTATGTTCTTCATCTCTATAAATTAAATGTTCCTCTCAAATTGCTCTGTGATCCCTATGTACTGTAAATAAGGTCCTTAGATGTTGTTACAATGTGGCTCTTCAAGGGATGATCAGATGGATCCAATATAAATGTGAACAAACTGCTAGGATTTTTGGAGCCACAGGACCCAGCAATATGCCCCATTAACTTCTATGGGACTTGCACCCAGTTAAGCAGATCTAAGATTGCAGCCTAAACAGATCTCAGATTGCTGCCCGAGACATTGTACAATATGTAAACAGTGAAATGAATGAAAGTTCTCAATGCCTGATATAAAGTAGATGCTAAGGGCCAAAGTGTATATTACAGAAAACAAGTAAATAGAAGGGGTGATTCCATAAGTGCTGGAAACTCTGGCTTTTCACAGCAGGAGACTTTCACATTTCCTGTAGGTATATTGCTTTGTTTCATGATTGGTCATTAGCAGGATAAGTGCAGGGTTTAGTTCAAAGCATAATATAGGAGGTTCATTATTTACTGGAATTTGTCCTTTGAAACTCTAAAGGATTTCAATTCTAAGGATGAGTTTGGCTTTAACAGAGAAAGGCAGAAGATGGGAAGAATCACACTACAGCCATAAGAAAGTTCAGTGGAAAGAGAGAGAGAGAGAGAGAGAGAGAGAGAGAGAGAGAGAGAGAGAGACAGAGACAGAGACAGAGAGAGAGAGAGAGAGAGAGAGAGAGAGAGAGAGAGAGAGAGAGAGAGAGAGAGAGAGAGAGAGAGAGAGAGAGAGAGAGAGTCTTGCCCATAGAGAGAGACTTTGCTCATGGTGAGTCTGTGCTGGCATTGCTCTCTGTGTATGCATGCACACCTTCAACCTTCCTCATCCTACCTGTCAAGTTTTGGCTGCCACCCTGCAGCTAGGGGGTGGAGCCTCATTCGCATAGAGGGTACCCAGAATCCCTTGCAGTGGCTTCAAAATGCTCGCTGTGACCTAGGTTGCTCAGCTTTCTAGGGGATACATATACGGATCCAGACAGCTGATGCGATGTGGGTTAGGGGGTTGGGCAGGGAGAGGCACTCACTGGTGGGCCACCTGGAGGCAGGCTATATCTGGGCGCCCAGCAGCATCTGGACCCCAGCTGTCCACTGGAAATGCGGGACAGAAATAATTTTCCGGGATGGCGGCAAAGAGGGGGGAATGGTATTTTCCCGACAAAAACAAGGCACTTCGCAGGTATGTTCCTCATGAGGTAAGAGGTGTACACATGTGGCTTGTTCTGTCTTTCTGCTTGGGGTCAAGTAATCACATTCATAAACTGATGAGAATGGATCTGTTTTTCAAAATGTCAATGCCACAACAGTGAAGAGAACAACTATGCTTCTTGCGGTGGGAACTCCAGCATTATTCATATTTCCCATTGTGTTGTATGATTGATAGAAGAAATATACAAATCACCCATAGCATTTCCTGATTTCCCCCCAGTGTAGTCACAGCCTAACACTGGATTTTACCCCTGCACAAGTCAAAAAATGAATGAGACTTCAATATGCTTACCTAAAGAGTGGATTTCCAGAATCCACATCTGAGACAGGGGCATAACTAGGGGGAACAAAGGGGGCCATTTGCCCCTGAGTGCACAAATATGGGGGCACCAAATTGGTGTTATATGGGTGCCACAAGCACCTTACCAAAGCAGGTAGCCTCCTTCAGAAGAGGAGGGGAGGGTTAGGGTTACATTCAGCATCTTTTTTTACTCCTCCTCCTCTCCTGATCATCTCATTATTTCCCACCCAAGACTGTGCATGGGGCTTTCCTTTTTCCCACATTGCCTTCACAACTGCCTTGTGGAGTAGATCAGGCAGACTCAAAGTCAGCTGAGGGGGTGTCAGGTCTATGGCTCATTTTGTCTTTTTTAAAAAAATCTATTTTGCATTTGCATTTAATTTGGTATTGACCACGGGGCTCCCCTTTCATTCTGTCAGCACTTTGTGGTGATGTCAGTAATGGGTAAATGAGAGCAAACTGTAAGTTGGTCATCAACTTCTTGGTCATCAAAAAAGCATTTCAGGAAATGGGAATTCCCACCTATAATACTTACTCTGTCAGTAAAACAAAACAAAAAAAGAAACAAAATGGCTCCACAATGGTGCAAAAACATGGATCCAAGGCATGGGACCTCAGGGAAATAACTGATTTTTATCCAGAATCACTGTGAAGCCATGCACTGACAGACTTGTGATTTTTGGTGCGCAATCTATGTGCAGAAATGGGGCCAATCATGGTAGCATGGTTTGGGGGCAATCCTGAATAAAAATCAGTTAGATTTGTATGGATCCATGTTTTTGCACCACTGTGGAGTCATGCACTGATGGACCCCTGATTTTTTTGGTACAATATGTGGGCAGAGATATGTCCTATTATGTGACTGGTTTTAGTATGATCTGGTGTAAAAACCATATGAAATCAGGTGGATCCGTGGTGTGGATCCATGTTTTTGAAAAGTGGTGCACCCATGATTATTAACGTGTAGTTTTGGGGCATTAAGTGATTTGGGAAGGATTCCATGAAAAAATCATATGAAATTAAGAGGATCCGTAAACATCCACCTTTTACTTTCTTCCCTTCTGGACATGCATGGGTTAGTGCTGGGACTGTATGCCCCTAGCATCCCTGTGCATTGCTGGATTTGCCACCACGGGGGGGGGGGAGAGACCCTTGTGCCTCCTCGGGACCGTACTGGGCAGTGTGGGGCCAGCAGGTGGGCCCCTTTTCCCTTGGGAGAGGAGGGCACGTGTACCCCTTCCAAAAGTTTTGTTCAGTGGCTGACATGGGAGGAGGGGAGGAAGAGTGTGGGCAAGAAGCAGAAGTGTGGTTGGCTTCCTTCCTGTTTTCGCCCAGATCGGAGAGGTTAGATGGGGATGGAAAACAGTGTTGCAAGGAAGTGGAGAAGCCCTTGTCTTCCCTGCCGGTTAATTCCCAAGAGCCAATTGGTGGGAATAGTGCACCTAGAGAGCAGAGTGCAACCTTTTAAGAAGGTGGGGTGTGTGAATACTGACTTTGTCCCCGGGCACTGAAAATCCTAGCTACACCTCCGGGCAGGGGTGTGGCTTTCATTCTAGGAAGTGTAGCTTTGTGCAGCTCACAGTGTTGTGGTTTTTCAGGGTTTGCTGAGCCTTCACTATATACCCCACCTCCCTCATCAGGGGCTTGATATCATCCTGAAAAAGGGACATCTCCAATACAGGCTTGGCAGAAGCCATCAACTTCTTCTTTGGATCCTTCCTGTGTCTAAGCAAGGAGGGTTATGTTCTTTGTGTGAATGTTAGAAGTGGTGAATGATCCATTAAAGGGTGAATTGCCCCAACTACTGCAAAACAGAGTAATAAAAACAGGCAGACCCCCACAGATTGGTAAATAATAATAGGGTGAAACTAGTAACATCTTTCTACAGAAGGTGTGTGCTCCAGTAGAGGAATCCATGGACAGGGTGATTCTCATTTATTTCTGCTGTCCCTGTGTAGTCTGTGGCGCCCAAATCTGCCCCAGAAGGTTGGGGAATCCTCTGAAAACAAGCAAAAATCATGGTGTGCTGCAGAATGAGGGAGAATTGACGGGTGGGTGTCCTGAACCCACAACCATGGGACTTGTCCTGCACCCACTGAATGCTCCCACTGGCAAAGCAACAGCAATCAATTTGCTATCCCACTGGATCCCCCCCCCCACACACACACATTTTAACCACTTGAGAGCTAAACTGACTGCCAGGGTCTGTTTCCAAATGTACACTGAGCATTTCAGATTGGCTCTACAGAACCAGTGCAACTTGTTCTCATTGAGTTGGCACTTGGCAACTCTGTGTATGGTTGTCTGTCCTGCACAATCTTCCTGATATCCCTCTTCAATTGCTTATAGAATTGTATCTTCAGAAAAACTCCCCCCCCCTTTTTCCAGAATCTGGTTCACTTCAGCAGTCACACTCAAGATCTCAGTCTAAAAATGACTCATAATGACATGGTTCAGCCTAAGCTCTTATACCTGGCAACCATCCTGGTTTTCTGGAAAACCCCTGCTCTCTATCCACCTTTGGCAGAAGCATTGATCTTGTTGTGCCAATGACTTTTCTGTTTCTGGTTAGGCAGCAGAGCTAGCATTTGCTTTCACAACAATTTAAACTATAAAGCTTACCACCAGAGACCATCGTTGTATTCCACAACGGGCTCTGGATTCTAAATTATTGGTGCCCAACAAGGCACAAATATATCGTGTTTTAGCAGTATTCAGTGTTCTATAAGGCAAATCAAAAAATAGGAGTGCCCCAAACAAAAACCTATAACTACAAAACAGGTCCTCAGATCAGCACCATATTTGGTATGGACTTAGCAGAAAGGTTGCACTTGATCTCTGCAAAATTTGGGGATGTTTGGACAATGAGTTTTTGTGTTGTGTTTAAAAACAACAACATTCAGAAACAAATTCTGAAAATTTCAAAGGATCTATTTGTCTAGCATAGCATTCTGGCCAATTAAAATGTGTCAGACCACAGAACCTTGCCATGGCCTTCAGCAAGGAAGACATCGTGTGGTGAAGGAGAATGTCCCATTATGAGGTATTATGGGTATTATGGACAGAACTTGGGGGAAATTGTTTCTTTGTCCTAAAACTCCCAGGATTTTACCCACAGCATACTGTAGCTAACCTTAGCCTTTTACTCAGAAACAGATCCCCTTTGAATCCACAGTGTGGTGTAGTAGGCAGAACAGATTCAAAAGGTCTGGATTTGAACCTGCACTCGGCCATGGAAATTCACTGGGGACATGGAACTAGTAAAACCACTTCTTAAATATTTCACTTGGCCAAAAGGTCTTATCAGGCTCAATTTAAGTTTATTCCATCTTAGACTTTTTATCACGTTTGGCAAATCCATTAAAAAAAACTAGTTCAATGGGTCTACTATAGTACTAGGGGTAGCAATTTCATGTAGAACTGGGTCCCCAGATCTGCACTCCTGCTGCTCTCTCTACTCCCTCCCCCAGATTCTGGAAGTCTCTCCCAAAGGAGGCTTGACTCGCCTCATCTTTCTTGTCCTTCCACAAGAAGGCAGTTAATGCTTTTTGGTCTTGTACTCATTGGCCCTTTCAGTATTACATGCTCATTGTTAATAATTAGAGATGGGCACGAAATGCAATTTTTTTGTTTAGTTTCAGTTTTTTATTCCCCCCTCCTCCAGTGCTGACCATCTGGCTCCCGGGCTGGTCAGTCCTTTTTGCTTTATTTTTTAATCCCCCCCAGCACTGACCAGCAGGCTCTGTGGCTGGTCAGTGCTTTTTTCCCCATTTTTATTTCACCCCTCCCTAGCGTCAACCAGTTGGCTCCTGCCCCCTCCCCCCAGCACTGACCAATTGGCTCCCAGGCTGGTCAGTGCTTTTTATTTTTTAAAATTTTATTTATTTATTTATTTATTTATTTATTTATTTGCTGAGCCCCAAGCACCAATCAACTGGGGAAAAGGAGCAATTTTTAAACTTTTTTTGCCAGTCCCAAGTCCACGCTACACCTGATTGACGCTTGGGGCTCAGCAATAAAGAAAGAAAGAAAGAAAGAAAGAAAGAAAGAAAGAAAGAAAGAAAGAAAGAAAGAAAGAAAGAAAGAAAGAAAGAAAGAAAGAAAGAAAGAAAGAAAGAAAGAAAGAAAGAATAAAATAAATAAATAAAATATTTTTTTATTTTTTTATTTTTTGCTGAGCCCCAAGTGCCGATCAGCTGTAGTGCAGGCTTGGGGCTGGGGGGCTCAGCAATAAATAAATGGATAAATAAATAAATAAATAAATAAATAAATAAATAAATAAATAAATAAGCAAGCTGATTGGTGCTGCCACTTTGGATGCCTCCTCCACAGGGAGTGGTCAGCAGCTTTGGGGGAACGAAAAATGAAATAAACAAAATGAAAACATTTGTTTCATTTTGTTTCATTTTCCTTTGAGGGGGTGGTTCATTATTCATTTCATTAGATAATGAAATGAATAAAAAATAATGAAATGAATAAAAAATTCATCTCATGCCCATTTCTATTAATAATCTTCAATACTGTCTTAACTCTTGGGGTTTTTAAAGTAGAAAGTTGAGGGGTTTTTTTTTAAATGTCCTTTGTGACTTGTGATGAGCTCAAATAAATCTCCTGGTTTGCTTGCAAGTAAGGAGACTGCAGCAACAGGAGCCAAGGAAAGTTGTAGGGTGAGAAGAGAACATTAGAAGGAAGGTTAACCAACCTTCCACAACCACCCCATTCTCACTCCATATGAGTTACTGTCTTCCAAAATGTCCAGTCATTAAGAGCTCTGATCACATCTTGCAAACGAACAGCAGCATCTCATGTTAGGTTCTCCTCTCCTCCTCCTCCTGCTACTACCCTTTCCTAGCAATATTGCCTTTTCCATTAAGTTCTGCTCATATCTTAGAAATGAACACCTATGGCATCCTTTATTCATTCATTCATTCATTCATCCATCCATCTATTTATTCATTCATTCATTTATATATTTCTGGGCGGCTTACCACTCAAAATGAAAATAAACTATTAAAACAATTAAAAACATTAAAATACCAATGAAGAATTAATCTCAACAATCTATTCAGTCTTGCTATTTAGTTATTCAATGCTAAGCAATTAAGGATAGATTTGGCTACCTATATATATTCTATATGTATCATTCTATATATCCTCCATAGTATATTTACCCATTCTTCCAAAAAGTGCCTAATTTCAGCAATCATCTCTAATTCAAGTTAATACTTTATGGGCTATTATGCAAGAGCGACCTCCTGGTCTATATACTGTATTTCACTTTATGCATAGAAATTCTTGTCTATACCTAACTGCCTCCATTTTCTTAAAAATCTAACAGATTAATATTTATTTACATATGAAGTATGTCTTCACATTTCCATTTTCCGTTTCCAATATCATACCAATTAACCAGTAGCCTTAGACAATCAGAATACAGAAAGCATTTTAATGTAATAAATTCACTAAGCCAGAAGTTATTTTTTTCAAATTTTCAAATTTTCAAATTGGGTCCTTTTCCAAGGAGAAAGGTGAGGTAAAAATACTCTAAAATAAATAATAAAATAAATAAAATAAATAAAATAATTTTCCCTTTTCCTGTCAATCCCCCCATCCTCACAGATTCTTTCCCCTTGCCAAATCCATCATCCTCATGGGTTGTTTTATTATCTCAATAGCAATCTTGATGACTGCTCTGCCACTGAAAAAAATCCAAATTTTCCTCTTTTTGTCACCCACATTGAGTAAGACAGATGCACCCATCATACTCTGTGGACCTGGCACATCCAAGGGCCAAGCCTGCACGATTCCCATCACATCTGTGTTCATGTTAAGATCCGCCCTCATTTCTGGTTCAATCTCCTGACTTGGGCCAACCTCAGTAGATACGTTTATCATATCCTGTAAATTTGGCATATCCAAAGATCCATCCTGGACCAATCTTGTTGTGTTTGTCTGTAGATTAAGATCGGCTGTTTGTTTTAGCTCAATCTCCTGATCAGAGCTAATTTCATTTTTTTCTAGAGACCCAGTGTTATCCACCACTCCATCTTGAGGTCTATCTTGTGGAGTTGCTGTTGTAATAATCTGCAAACGGCATTCCAGTCTCTGTTTTCCCTCTGTGTCTTTATCAGAATTGAAGATCTCTGTATCTTTTTTGAGGTTGAGTCAGTGTAGATATCTATAAGCTTTTGCAAAGCACATAGAATTATGTTGGCAAGATCTTCTTCTGAGATGTTTTCTGAATTGTGTTTTATAGCTCACAAGAAAGAATTAATATTGTTCATAATAGTTTCTGCCACTTAGTCTCGAAATAAGAAAGATACGGAGGACAGTAACTACACTAGATTGAAGCCAAAGCAGTGAGGAACAGCCTTCAAGCTTTGTTTTCAAAACATGTGGTTATTCCAAGGTCAGATGAAAGAAACAGCTTTCCCAATGCTGTTCTTACAATTGAATCTTTAAATTCAGCATATAGAAAGCACAGAAGCATAAGGTTGTTTCCTTTAAGTATTATCTTTAAATCCACCACATATAAAGAGCAGCAGATGTGTAAAATATTTTTCCACAAGAAGGCAATTAATCTCAACAAACTATTCATGAAATAATGTGAAAACAATCACTTCTGTGCTTTCAAAAACATTCACCCCTTCTTTGCTGAAAGCTGCTTCCTCAGAGAAAGAGGATTTAGTGCTTGTTGGAAAGAAAGATTTCCAAACACCAAGAAGAAGCTTCGTGTAAAGAGAGATAAAAGCATTCTACTCATAACACGCCAAGTATTTACAGGCTTTAATGTCCAGTACCAACTACTACACCTTCACAACAACTCTGGTAGAAGATGAAGCATTTTCCTGCTTCCACAAAGTTCGCCGCTGCTCCCTTCGTGGTCTGCAATATATATGCAAGAAAAAAAGAAAGAAAGAAAGAAAGAAAGAAAGAAAGAAAGAAAGAAAGAAAGAAAGAAAGAAAGAAAGAAAGAAAGAAAGAAATTTTAAAATTCTATTTTAATAAATAATAGTAAACAATCATATAGACTCATTGAATCAATGGTGCTTATATAAAGATTTACTTAAGGCTCATTCATCCAATAAGATGCTGCTGTTAGGATTAGCAACAGAATTTGGCTCTAGATCTTTAAATATTTGAAATGTTGTTTAAGAGATGGGATTGGGGAAAAACCCAATCTAATTATTCCCTTGATTGCATATGGAGGTTTACATTTGAGAGGTAATTAAAACTTTTCCTCCAGCTGAGGCAATATTATTTAAATATTTCTATACTGCCTGTCTTCCCAGATATAATAAAGATCAGATATATAAATAAAAATATCAAATATCAAATAATAAATATATCATCCAGAAACAACAACAACAACAACAACAAACAGAACAAATAGGAATATGTGGCACGATGGTGGAACAACAACAACAACAACAGCAAACCTAATGGTCACCAAATGCCTCTATAAAAAGCAAGGTCTTAAGCATTTGTCTGAAGGCTGGCAGGGACTGTGCTAGGCGAATCTCACTTGGCAGATTGTTCCACAGCATGGTGCCAGGCCAGCCACAAAAAAGGCCCAGTTTCGAGTTATTGATTTCTAGGCCTCCCTAGAGGTGGCCACCTGAACTGAGAATGCCCTCAATGTTTGGGTGAGGCAGGCCTGAAGATCTGAAACTTAAGTTGATCTTACTTGGTAGAAGGGTGCTAGACCAGTCTCAGCTTGGGGTCATAGCTATCCTAGCTGCCCTTAAGAAGGCTACAGTTAAACATTTCTGATTATTTTTAACATCAGAGTGGATAACACATCTTCATATAATTAAAAAAAAACCAGTGGTATCCATCATGAAAACATTATGTCATCTGCCTTAACATCCTGAAATAAAGGATTATCAAGTCATAGGTAAACATTAATGCCAACAAGGTGACTTCTTTTACAACAAAACTGAGCACATTAAGCAAATTCTCTTTTGCAGAAGGTCTTAATGCCACAACCAAGGCTAGCCCGTCACATGCATAGGCAATTCCAAAGTACCATGTGACACCACAATGAGAAATATCAATTGGCAGGTTACTTTTAAAAGTAACTAGATTGAAAGGAATAGTGGGAAAACATAATTTGTCAATTTCAGCAAAGTACTTGGTTTCACTTCCCTCTGAAAGCACTTAAAGGGGCAGTTGGTTATTAACCTTTTACCTGCCTTGGGAAATCCACGTGTCAGATTTTCAACTGCTGAAGCTCTGTTATACAGAATCATTGATCCCTCAACTAACCCAATATTGTTTTTCACAGCTGGCAATGGTTCAACAGAAAATAAAGCAGCGGTCTTTTGTCACACCTGGCACCTGAAATCCTCCAAGTGGAGATGTTGGGGAGAGAAGCTAAACCTATTGTCATTTAAAACATTGAACTATGCAAAAAAAAAAAAGTAACTAAACAGAATGTGGTCCATATATGCATGTAACTATGTAACAGATATAAATAAAATAATGCCCATTTTCTCTTATATCTCTAGTCTCCCCTCCTAACCCTCCTGTGTATTTATGTGTATATGTGTCCGTCACAAACATACACAAAAAAAATTACATCCGTGTCTGTTTAAATAGAAAATTTACTGCTGCATGTGAGTGGAGCAGTGATCTTGGGCTGGCAAACCAAATCAAAAGAATGCTAAAAATGAAGGAAACCCAAAGAAAAGAAAAGAAACGGGGCTTCAGATCAGCTCTATATTTGACACAGTTATAGCAGATCTGTGCCAAATTTGGTAAAGTGTGTCCAGCTATGGTTTTGTGAATGAATAGGGCATATTTGGGGATGTGTGTCTATAGAGTAATTTAGCTGAAGAAAATTCAAACAGTAAAACAAGTCAGGAATGGATGAGAAATCCTCTCATACAGTGTGAAAAGAGACAAAGATAAGAGGAAAGCAGAAGTGTTCTACAAGCCATTCAGGTGAATCACTCCAAATCAATTGTTTATACATAACAATTAAATTAATACTACATTTATTTTCTAAAATGATGAGTGTCCATTTCACACAAAACCTCTTTCACTGAAATAAAACAAGTTTTGATTTCAAAATTCTAAAAGGTTATCACAAATGCAATTAGGAGGTTGGGGAACAATTACTGAAAATAACTAGAAATGCCCTTGGAGGCCCCAGAAATGATTTTTGGCAACCCGGAAGTGACTTCCAGTTCGCAGGGAGGCCCTTTTGGGGCTTGCAGGCCTGTTCATAGCAGCACCAGTCCTGGGATAAGTAAGGGAGGCCTGAAACAGGCCTTTCCCACCTTATCCCAGGGAGCCTTTTTTCATATACTGCAGTCCCACGATATAGTGGGACCGCAGTATATGAACCGCAATTGGGTGGGGGACCACTGTAGCTTCAAGTAAAGGATACAGAAAGAAAATCAAAAGGGAAAATTTGTTTGAAGTGAAAAATAAGACCTCAAAACAAACAAACCCAGACATGCCATTGAAGGAGTTAGTATACAATTAGGAAATGTATATCCAAAGTATTTCTAATAAAAGCACAGTGTCATTTTGTTTATCCCAGCCTGAGTGCTTTCAATAAATTTTCTCTCAGGATTTCTAAGACCAGGCTCTTGACAGAAGTCTTCAAAGTGGAAATCAGCTCCATGACTGGGGAAATCACAATGTTAACTTTATCAGTTAGGACTCACTTGAATTTTTAACTCATTCCTGGCCAAACAGGATTTCTGCTGGCAAAGGGGTTCTGTATCTATAAAATATTTAACAATATATTTTAAAAGACAGAGAAATATTCAGAAGCTCAAGTATTTAATGTGTGAAATTATTGTTTCTTGCTTTGTGTCTGGGCATTGTCTTACTCAGTTTCCCAGAGCTTTGTTGCCTATACCCTGTTACAGTCTCAACCACTCCACCCACATTGTCACTATGCTATTACTTGTTAATTTATTTTTAAAATGATGTTATATGCCATCAAATCACTTCTGATGTGTGGTGGCTATATGAGTTAATTGCCTCCAAAATATCCTATAATTCACAACTCTGCTCAGATTATGCAAACCAACAGCATCTCATTTTAGGTTGTTCTTTCTTCCTTCTGCCCCCCATTTCCAAGCAATATTCTCTTTTCTAATGCAGGCTTAATAGAGCACCTACTTATCTGCCTTTCTGGTTGTCTGTGATATCTGGAAGGCTCTCCTCCAACACGTCTGTGAAGATTCTCAGTCATCCAGGTGCGTTTATCTGGGAGTTGAGTCATGGCTACTGGACTTCTTTTTTGAGAGATAGAAACGTTTCGCTGTTCATCCAAACAGCTTCATCGGTCTTGCTGTTTGGATGAACAGCGAAACGTTTCTATCTCTCAAAAAAGAAGTCCAGTAGCCATGACTCAACTCCCAGATCTCCTCCAACACGACTTTTCAAATGAGTTGATTTTTCTCCCTGCCCCTCTTTACCAACTTTCTTTCACATAGTACGGATGATTTTGATCAGTGACAATCTCTGATAACTCATGAAAAAAGGAGTAGGCTTCTGGGATTTCCCCTTGCTCGGTGTCTCTTGTAAATGTGCAATACAACAAACCCACTGAAAGGCCTTTATTTCATGACTTATTTGTTCCACTGTTTAAATTTTCATATGTTTTCCACCAAGAGAAAACAAAAACACTCAACCTACTTCACACATTGGATGAAGTGAGATCTGATCTTCAGACCTTTCTACTTCTGCAAATTCTTCTGTTTCAGTATGAAAGAAATTACATATACAAATGCTCAGAAGCAAGTCCCACTTCGAAGTCCATGGGACCACTGTATCCTAATAAGGTTAATCTTCATGGTAACAAAGCAGTCTTTGTTGGTTAGTGGCGTGGAACTAAAATGCCCATATGGAATCTTATAGATAAGTGTAAAGATATCTGTCTAGAGGAAATGTGAAGAATACACCCAGAGTTAAGGGTAAGTATTTTAAGAGATCATCAATTGCTAGATAGTGCTTCCAGCTGTTGTGTATTGCTCCTGCCCAGGATTGCTACAATTATAATAAGCTATTACTTTTAATGAGAGCATTCTAATTCCTGAAATCAAATTGGTAAAAATAGAATCTCCGAAATTAAGATATATAAACTGAAGTTAAAAGGGGAAAAAACATTATCACAGATGAGCCTCCTATTAACAGGCTGTGCATTCCAAACAAATTCTGTTCTCAATTATTGGAGAGATTAAATTTCTTCCTCTATTATTCTATTATTGGAATTTTCAAAGAGACTAGAGATAAATGCTGTAGAAGATAACTGTTGTGAGCTATACTTCAGCATGTCAGATGAAACATTCTTTCCTTCTGATGGATGACTTCCTTTAAGCCTTATACGTCTGAGCCTCCACTGTTTATTCCAAATGAACTCCACTTCCATCTCTATCTTAAGGAAACAAATCTATATTCAAGATTGTGCTTCCTCTATGTCCCTGTCAAATAGCTCCCTTTCTTCTCCGACTTGAGTTATTTAGAGTCTCATTCCCTTTCTAATGGTTTGTGTGTTATATACTGTACAGACATTGCCTGGTTCAGATGACAGATGTTTCTGGCATGGCGTCTTCAACATTTTAAAGATATTTGACTGTATGTTTGCAAGGACCTAACTACATATGCCCTCTAGTGTTAAGAAGAAAGTCCCTAATAGAAGTGATTTCCAAAACCATCTGGAAGATTGTAGACATTTGTAAGTCAAAGAGAAAGGGAGAGGTGTAAACGATGTATGATAAAAATAGCAAACATTCTTGTTTCCTAGAAAATTAGAGTCTGGATGTTCTAGAAAATTTTTCTTATATTCTCAGAATGTGTTCCCAGACATTATATTCTCAGAAATGATTTGACATTCATTTTGGTTGTTCCATTAATAGATTCAGGTCTCAGTGCATCTCAGATAAATATGTTAATAATTCCTCCAGGAATAAAATCATATTGGTGGGCTCAGTTCAGGAACTTCTATCAACCATATAGCCTTACTTTTTAAATCTTGTAAATTAGGTAATTAGCAATCAATGAAGAAACAATAGGGAAATGTCTAGGTGCTCATTCTGGAGAAAAATTTCCAGTGAAGTTGAATCACAGGGAAATAACCTTATATCAGATTGCCTTTCAAATCTGTTTTCCAAAAGAGCATTTTTATGATGAAGAATGTGAACACAACTAGAGGTCAGTGACAGTTCTGTAATTTGATTTTAAGTAATTTCTCGGGCAATAGAATTATCAGAACAATTATCAAGTGCATGTCCTATATTTTGTAAACTGGCTGGAATCCTATTGTTATAGCTGCAGGGGCGTAAATGGTTTGACATGATCAGCCAGTGATGTTAATCTTGTATAATTTAATTTGATTTAATTGAAATGATTTGATTTAAATTTTCCTATGTCCTCCAATATACACACACATGGGATCTCCTTTGACTGGGAGAAGCCATTGGGAGCCTCAGGTTGGGGGCAGGGAACCCTTAATATTGGATAATCTCTGCCATTTCGGATGCCAGCAGAGTCAATCTGGTGGCAGTCTGGGGATATTAAAGGACCACCTCACATCTCAAAGCTCCAAAATACTTCCCCATGGAGCTTGAGAACCTGAAGGGGTGGGAATAGGATTCTTTAATGTAATTAAAATTCAAATTAACATTGCAAACTGATTATATCATCATCATTGACACCTGTATGCTGCACAATATTATTTCAGGTAATTTATTTCAGGTAATTAGCAAATTTACTCTTTTCACTTCTATATTCATAAGAACATAAGAACATAAGAAGAGCCATGCTGGATCAGGCCAAAGGCCCATCTAGTCCAGCTTCCTGTATCTCACAGCGGCTCCACCAGATGCGTTTGGGAGCGCATGAGACTAGATATCTGTCTCCTGATACCACTCCCCTGCATCTGGCCCTTGAAGTACCCTGGTTAAAGCCTGGAGATTACACATCTCCATCATGGTTTGTAACCTGTGATGGACTTTTCCTCCAGGAATCTGTCCAATCCCCTTTTGAAGGCATCCAGGCCAGATGCCATCACCACATCCTGTGGCAGGGAGTTCCATAGACTTACAACGCGCTGGGTGAAAAAATATTTTCTTTTGTCAGTTCTTACTCTCCCAGCCCTCAATTTGAGTGTATGTCCCCTAGTTCTGGCATTTTGGGAGAGAGAGAAGAGCTTCCCTCTATCCACTTTACTCATGCCCTGCATTATTTTGTATGTCTCAATCATATCCCCCCTCAAGCGCCTTTTTTCCAGACTAAAGAGGCCCAAATGGTTTAGCCTTTCTTCATAAGGGAGGTCCTCCAGCCCCCAGTAATCATTTTAATCACTCTCTTCTTCACCTTTTCCAGTTCCACTATGTCTTTCTTCAGATCCGGTGACCAGAATTGTACACAATACTCCAGGTGGGGCCTTACTATTGTTTTGTATAAAGGCATTATAATGTTGGCTGTTTTATTTTCAATCCCCTTTTTGATAATCCCTAGCATGGAATTGGCCTTCTTCACCACTGCCACACATTGGGGAGACACCTTCATGGAGCTGTCCACCAACACACCAAGATCTCTTTCCTGATCCGTCACGGATAACTCAGAGCCCATGAGTTGATAGATGAAGTTTGGATTTTTTGCCCCAATATGCATTACTTTACATTTAGTTGCATTAAAACGCATTTGCCATTTCTCAGCCCATTCCCCCAGTTTGGAGAGATCCTTCTGGAGCTCTTCACAATCTTCTCTGGTTTTTACCACACGGAAAAGTTTTGTGTCATCGGCAAACTTGGCCACCTCACTGTATTCACTTTTATTATCACAACATATATATAATCCTTGGAGATTACATCTGATTGCTTCATTGTTTTAGTTAGAGAGAGAGAGAGAGAGAGAGAGCAATTTATACTCTCTCCCTCCCTCCCCCTATCCCTCTCTCTGTCTCTGTCTTTCACTCACTCTCACACACACAAATACACACATGCAGATAGTCAGATCACATTAAATGCACTAATTTTGCTGCCATTTGATTTTAGGAATGTTTACAGGTCACTCAAACAATTTCATGTGCAATTTCAGTTGGCTCCCCTTAATTGGTCCCAATCTAATGCATACCCTCATTTACTTGTATTGGGGATACACAAAGTTGATATAACCTAAGGTAGTTTTATATGGCATCATGAAATATGATGATACAGTAGACATTAGAGATGTGCTTTCAGTTTGAAATGATTCAGAATCTGAAACAAAGTGGAAGGATTAGCCCATTTCCAAATTGATTCAAAATGAAATGAGAAAGCCCATTGTGGCACACAAATTAAATTGGAGTTTTTAAAACATTGCTTTGGTGCTTTGGTTAAAAAAGCTTGGGAAAGAATTATAAACATTTGGCACCAACAGAATTCACTCAGAAAATAAAAACAATACTTTAACAGGATTAGGACGTCTGTAGCAAAAGGAGACTGATTGCTCAAGCATCAGTTTAAAAAATCCCAAACTTCTTAAAACCAGCAACTTGGAACCCTATTTTGCAAAGGTTCAGATTAATCTGATTCCTTTGTCCCATGATCACTAGTCATTTAATATCTTGGGAAGATAAAGAAAGTGTGTTAGTGTGTCAGAAATGTGCATCAGTTTCATTAATAGTTTGGAGGAGTTTGCACTAGAGATTTTTTTTCTTTTGTTTTAGACTGCAGATCACATTTTGCATTACGCTTCAGAATTCAACTGTCTGGTTATCAGTGCATGTACTCGTATATGATGAGGGTTTCTTAAGTGCTCTCTGCCTGATTTGGGTGAGGAAGATTGTTGGAACAGATAGTTAGTTGTACAACCCAATCATGCATATATGTATATATGTATGTATGTATGGGAAAGATTGGAATGTGTTATTTGTAGAGATTGGGGCAAACCAATTTGTCCCAGTTCATACAGTTCATAAAGGCGACCCTCCCCTGTCTCCTCAACAAACCAGCCACTCACCTGGTCCAGCTTGCTTTACAATCTTGGATGAACTGGGATGAACTAGTTCAGGTCAATCGCTGGTTACATACCTCAGTTTTTGAAATTAATGCATTCTCCAGGGCATTTTGTATTGTGGATAATTCATAAACCAGAAACGCACAGGGGTGCAATGCATCCTGGGTACTTTTCTTGCAATGCATTATTAAAAAAATTCATAAACTGGGGTATTGTGGGTGAGAGTCATAAACTAAGGCATTAGTTTCAATGGATTTCCTTTTGTGAACTGAAAATTATATTAATGGAGGCCTTCATAAACCAAGGTACGCCTGTGTTTACATGGTGGATCATTCTAACCAATCAGCTTCTATTGGTATTAGACCATAGTTGTTAAGAGGGTAAACTTCCAGATAGACAAAACAAGTGGCAGTTATGTTATTCAGTTAAATAGTTGGTTGATAGTCTGGAAGCTGTCAGTTAGATATGTCTGTTAGGAGTCTGCTTTTCTGTTACTGTGTCTGATAAGTTAATAATATATCTAGTTAAACCATTCTAAATCTGTCAAGCACAAATCTGTGCATCAAGCACAAATGATTCAAGTGCTGCTAGTTTATTCCACATACATGTTTTAAAGTAAACATTCTTAAAGTTTTAAGCAAGACTATGTGAATATTATTTCAACTACAGACACATACAAGGGAGAATACAATTTAATCTATGTGTAGTTTTATGCTTGAACCACTATGTACAAACTTCCATATATTTCAACATGGGTGACATTAGGATCTATGCTACCCCCATCCCACCCTGTTTTCCATTTTTAAAAATTACCTTCTTCTAGCTCTTATTTTATCCAGCCCTTTGGCCTCCTTCCCCCACTCTATGCCAGTCTCTGCCTACGCATGGGTGGTAAATGTGGCATCTGCCATTTGTTACTCTACTCATTAGGGCAGTCAAGTTTCTGAACAATTTGCACCAGAACTGAGAGATGGCTTCTTCCTTTTAGAAGGCGGCACTGCCAATTGGCTTAAATATACTCTGGGAGCATTCATTCAAAGCTAGTGCACAGGATCTATGAGACATTGCATTTGTAGGAGAAAAATAATTTCCTTCTGCAATTTAGGTACAGAGTGCAGAGTCCTTGGAACAGGAAATAAATACAAGAACTATGCAAGTGTAAATAGGTGGAGGAAGACCCACATTTGGGATCAGAACAGGTTTAAATGTGAATTGTTTTGAGAACTCCCATGTTCTCCTCAAGCCAAAGCACCACAGCATCCCACTTATTCAGCAGACCCCAATCCCTCTAGTGGGACATACTGAGGGGATGAAGGTGGCATAAAAAAGCCCACACATTTCTCTGTATCAGTGCACAGTAAATAAATCAAACAATTAATGGATGAGTTCACAAAAGTGCTCGGATCCATTTGTTTCACATTATTCATTCCTTCATTCCTTCATTCATTACCACATATTACTTATCTTTGCATGCGTAGGAGAAGACCTGGCTGGGAAGTAAGACCTTAGTGCTGAGAAATACTGACCCTCAGTCCATAGAAACAGCATTCCAGTTTCAATCAAATGATACAAATCAAACCAGGGGTCATGTCTATTGCATGTTCAACATTCAACTATATGCTGGATCTTGTCCTCTATTCCACCTCTGTACAACGGGTGACCTAGTACTCATTAACAAACATTTCCTCTGATCTAAAGAGATAAGCATAAAATATAGATTAAAGACTATTTATTTTTAGCAAGAAAAAATGTTTGGAATGCAGCATCAAATTGAACATAAGGCCCTTGTGGGATCACAGTGGTCTTTTTGTCTTTAATGGAAGGCCACTGAAAAAAAAATCTAATGACCAGAGAATGAATAAAGGTCCATTTGCTTGCCGCTGCAAATAAGACAGATATTTATCAGGGTTGTGATCAATGCCTGGCACACTGAGAATAATCCCTCCATTTTTTTCTTTATTTAATACTGTATGCATAATGAATTAAAGTCTTGAACTGCATTTTTGCAATGCATAAAAAGGAATAAAGTGCCTTTAAAGAAGTAAAAGAACGAACGAAAATTCTTTCATGCGTTATAGATCATGTGGTTAATGTTGTGCTTGTTACAGGTCTGGCTTTAATAAGCATGCTTCCTTTACCATCACAAGATATCAAAATGAATTAAAATGGATAGAAAGTAACTAAAGATATGGATTCCAATATATTTGGATTATATTCTGCCCGGCTAGTGTTACTTAGAGTTACCGGTATACAGAGCACTTCTCTAAATCAAGAACAGACTCTGAAAACCTAGGAATCCGGTATATCTACATAAATATTTTCCAAATATCATAGCATTAAACTGAACCACATAAAACTTGTTATGCTTCATTTTGGAGTATGTCCATATCAGCAAATGAAAAATCAGGTCATTATTATTATTATTTTGCCACAAGCCATTATACTTCTTTTCTTTTTCTTTTTCTTTTTCTTTTTCTTTTTCTTTTTCTTTTTTATTTCTTTTTTTAAAAAATGTGCTCCAGTAAGTTTGTGTTATAAAAAAGCCTACCTCCAAGCAGTTTTCAGATGATTTTCACATCAAATATTAGGTCCTTTCATTTGACTTTTAGGTCAAAGGCATGTGCATTTAGGGAACAGTCTTACCATTTTTAGAACAGATCCCTGTAAGGTATCTGCAGATGATATAAATCATAAATTAATTATCCTTACACCTTTCTGTACAATAAAATGAATTGATGTTATCATTGCTAGCATGACACATTGGTGCAAAACCAATTCAAAATATCTTTTAATTAAAAAATATTTTAATCAGCAATGCTTTGCTTCGCATAGTGGGCCAACTGTTTAACAGAATGCCCATCACACTCCTGTGTTTAAATGAATGATGACATCTTGTAATTCTTTTTTCCCCCTGTAGTAACAAAATAGTAAAAGAAAGAAATTGGTCCCTTGGAACAACCTGAGTGTTTTGCCCAAACTGGAGCATCTGCATTAACTCTGAAATAACTGATTATAATTAAGTAGCAGAACAAGCAATTATTCTTTCTGTCTGTGCTATTCATAAAACATCCATGAATATTTCATAAATACATCTCTTGATCATTTTTCCTCCCCTCCTGTCTCATTTTTATAGGGGGGAAATTCTGTAAAGTTATTTTGTGATTCTGCGATGCTGTAATAAAATGTGTTGATAATTAAAATGACAGTAAATGTTATTTATTGGGGTCTTAAACTTTAAATTAAATATTGTGCTGTTCTAGCAGAACAGATAACCGTTTACTGTACATTTTTAAAAAAAACCCTTCCCATCTTACAATATCTACAATGATAAGTAATCAAATCCAATTCACAACCATTTTGAAAAAGAAGAATAACATTAAGTGCATGGAAACCTGTTTTAACCCATAAATCACATTAAATGAGCCATTCTGGGTCAGATCAAGGGCCTAAACAGTCTCACTTTTTTAATTTTTTTTGCAACAGTGGCAGCCAGACAGATGCTTATAAGATGCCCACAAGCAAACCATGAGGGCAACAGCAGTCTCCTGCCATTGTTCTCTCACTGCTGACTGTCATTCTCTAGTTACCTACTTCTCATTTTCCACTAATAATGCCTGAAACAACTCACAGTGTACCAAATAAAATATATAGAACAATTCAAAACCAATAACATTATATAGTAAAATATACAGAACAACACAAAACCAAAGACAACACACACACACACACACACACACACACACACAAATGGATATATAGTTACACTGCAGTGTATAATAAAATATAAATAACTTGAAATAATCCAGGTTAATACATATACAAAAAACCCTAACTCAGATGTGACAATTATATATTAGAGACAAGACCAATATGTGTGGATTAAATAGGTGTTGAATCCACACATTGTGCTTGCCACCATGGGCTCGTCATATATTTCTGGTGGCCCAATCCCTTCCCCGAACCATCAGGACCACTCACTAGGCTCTGCGTGGCATGGGGATCCATTGTCATTGGGGTTCCAGTCAAGGAAGTAGCCTGGCCAACACTGTCCTGCCTCCTCACACAGCCAACCCCCGATCAGCTGAGTGGGAAGACTACCTGTCCTGCCTCCTCTCCCAAAGTGGTCGGCTGGAGATACGAATACAAAGGCCCATGTCCTAGTCAAGGAGCCATGCCTCCCACTCTTCTCTCAACCTCTTCTCTATCACTCATCTAGGGTGGCAGATGTTGCCATCCTTCTTACAAATCCCAAATTTTCACAGAAATCACATTATTCGGAATCTCTCAAAGGAAGCAGGTGTGACAGCTTGTTCAGCTAACTGCTTCCTATAGATTGCAGGCTAAAAGTCTGGATCCAGGAGCCTGGTGTATTTATATTTCACCACCACCACCACCACAGGAACTTCACTTTAGGTGTTAACTCTTGAGTTATGCAGTAACACAGATGTGGTCAAAAACATGACACCACTTGTGGAAGTATAATAGAGTGAGGATTTAGAGAAAAAACAGAGATTGGGATTTTTAAAACCCTCAGCATCTGAAAGAGAAACAGGGAGTCCACTATGCTATCTGTTGTATGAATGAACCATCTGATGAGGCTTAAATAGTTTCAGGACCAAAATCAGAAACTGGATGTAGCTCCCTAGTTACCATAGGGGGAGAATGAAAGGGGGGGGTTCACCTTCCTTTCTCCAGTTTCAGGACATCACCAGAACAGAAGGCCCAATGGCTTTTCCAGGGGAATAGACAATCCTTACTATTTGCTTAGTCATTGCCATGGTCACTCTAGCAAGGACGCATGCTTCACCTGCATCCAGATGTTCAGGGACCTGAGCCCTAGTGGCACTTGGTGCCTTCTATGATTGGCGAGGTCCAGGAACCAATGGTGAACAGAGCCAGGGCAAAAGTACATGATTATGCACATGGAGAGAAGCACATTCATTCATATAGCAGTCACCAAGCAGGCTGGCTATATCACTGACACATGCATTCATTCAGAGGCATGATGCCCCTGCTGCAGAGGCAGGCAGAACTAGGATGGGTGAAGAAAT
This sequence comes from Phrynocephalus guinanensis, assembly GCA_037367245.1. Classification (NCBI taxonomy): domain Eukaryota; kingdom Metazoa; phylum Chordata; class Lepidosauria; order Squamata; family Agamidae; genus Phrynocephalus; species Phrynocephalus guinanensis. Next base: position 125,201,764 of record CM074733.1, read on the forward strand.
CCGGAGCCAAAGGAACATAAGAACCTATAAGAAGAGCCATGCTGGATCAGGCCAAAGGGCCATCTAGTCCAGCTTCCTATATCTGACAGTGGCACCACCTGATGCGTCTGGGAGCACACGAGACTAGATATCTGTCTCCTGATCCCACTCCCCTGCATTTGGCCCTTGAAGTACCCTGGTTTTAAGCCTGGAGATGACACATCTCCATCATGGTTTGTAACCTGTGATGGACTTTTCCTCCAGGAATCTGTCCAATCCCCTTTTGAAGGGATCCAGGCCAGATGCCATCACCACCTCCTGTGGCAGGGACTTCCACAGACTAACAAAATGCTGGGTAAAAAAAATCTTTTGTCTGTTCTCAGAAGAGCAGCATCTGACTTGTCCTATTGGATAAGTCAGGCCTACTTCAGAAGAACAAAGGTTACATACTGTGGTGAAGGGCACTGCTTTCTGTTCTATAATATCAGGTGTACTGATTTTGACTAATTTTTCCACATTCTCTGAAGAAGGGTCAGTGCCTGCACTCATGACACTAAAATAAACTGGTGGAACTATTCCTCATCAGACCGTTCTTCACCCTTTCAGTTTCCTGGTGAGTTTTTGTATTGCACACCAAGACTGCAGGCTCAATTGGACAGACACTGCTTTGATGGAAACTCCTGATGGGAGTGTGTTTTATTGGGAATGGTTGCAAAGTAACATAAACCACAGCATGAGTCTAATTCCTGAATGCAGTGCTAAAATCGTCAGACAGTATTTTAGAGTAAACTTGCTGCATAAGGACTGTAGGGAGTAAAACTGAACATGCTCATGAAAGGTATAAATCAAGATCTCTAGTTATATGCTTTCAAATATGATTTGACATTCTGAGGGTCAACTGAAAATTTACAGGAAATCCATAGCTCTCTTAATACCTCTATATATTGTTTCATTATTTGTTTTTGTGATATTTTATCTCCATTATTGAATTTAAGTGATTCCCCAGCCCCACCCTGGGAAAATAAAATAAGGTTTCATCTTGAAATGGGGCTCCTATTGTCTTGATTTAGTAAAGTTTTGTTCTATTGGGATGTTAAATTGATTTTTTTCTCCCTTTCAGCATGTGTGTTTCAAGCTTGAAGTCTACAGTGCTTAGAAGAGAACAGATACTTGAACAGACAAATGAAAGGGACTCCCATGTATTACACCTGCACAAAGGCAATAGACAGCAGCAACACATGTCCAGTAACGTACCTAGAAATGTAAGAATGAAATCCGACTTAATGGGTCTGCTGCATTTTGGCCAGAGTGGTGGAGGTCTGAAGGCAGGACACGGCCAAGATGGCAACTGCAACATGGAATCGCTGAACCCCTGGCATTTCGCTTCCCAAGAGAAGTGCTGCCCTTTACTTGTGGGAAGGCTTCACCAGAGGAATTCAGGATCCCGGGTAGCGATGAATGCCAATAATTTAAAATCAGCATATAACCTACCTAATATAGTACATAACAAGATCCTTAAGGAAGTAAAGGAAGGCAGAATGGCAGGCCCATTTGATTCTCCACCTTTCCCTGATTTGAGAATTTCTCCATTGGGGATTGTAGTCTATCATCTGGGGAATTGCTGGAGAAGTTTGAGGCCAGGCTGACCTTGGGCACAGAACAAAGAACAGACAGGCACAGACAGGTACCTTTTCTGGCCAGCGGAGAAGGCACACACGCACAAAACTGCTGCGTTCCTCTCATATGGCTCTGTTTTTATACTCTTATCAATGTTTACTAGCAAGACATTGGAGTGCTTGTAGAAACAATACTTCAGATAGGGGACAGGTGCCCTTTAGCCTTTTGGCCCTGCCTCTAAGCAAAAGGTCAGGGGAATTAGAAGGTCACTTCCCTTCCAGGTATGCAACATGGCACCAGGAGTATGTGCGCAATCACGTTAGTCCCTTCGGAACACACCCTTGAGAGGAAGGTTCCCATATATCTTATCTGAGAGGGGCATCAGTAAAAGATGCCATTACTCCAACATATTGCTCAATGCACTATGTGTCTTTTGATCAGGTCATAGCATGGATCCAAACCCTAGGGAAAGGGGCACTATTAGCAAAATGTGACATCCAATCAGTTTTTAGGCTCCTGCCAGTTCACCCTGGTGATTTTTCTTTATTAGGGATCAATTTGCATGTCTCTTGTGCTGTGTTCAAGATGTTTAGCTGTTTTTAGATTGGGCAATGCAATACAGGTGTACAGTGGTGCCTCAACTTACGAATTTAATCCGTTTCGAATGCATACTCTTAAGTCGAACTATTTTTTAGTTGGGGTACCTATCTAAAAATTGGGGGGGGGGGGTAAAAAAGAAAAATGCAAAAAAATGTAAGTCGAGCAGACTATATCTGAAATGTGTAAGGCGGCAGTTAAAACGCCAACAGTTTTCCGCTCTTAAGTCAAATTGCTCTTAAGTTGAGCTGCTCTTAAGTCAGGGTACCACTGTAATTGCAAGGCAATTATCCATTATTCAGATAATTTTCTTGTGATGGGCAGAGAGGGCGCTAATGAGTGCACTGCATTGATGAAAGGGTTCCAGTTCTAGGCTGGCTATGGACCTGCAGGTTCTGCTGGAAAATGATAAGATGGAGGGTCCAGCAAATAATAGAACATTGTCCTACACAAAGCAAAATGCACTTTGAAGGAAATGCAGGCACTTGTGGGGCACCTTAATTTCGCGTGCTATGTGGTTTCAACAGGCAGGGCTTTCTGTGCCAGGCTATCTCACTCTATGGTGGTAATTAGGGCTGTGCACCATCACATTTGTTTAACAAAGGGAGTGAAGCAGGAGCTCCTAGTTTGGATAGATTTCTTGAATCATTTCAATGGCACAGCCATTTGGCAACAACCGTGGCATCCTGGTACCTCTTTACAAGTACACTCGGAGGCATCTGGGAACATTGGGTTCATAGTTTACTGTATGGGGTGATGTTGTGTGGAAAGATGGCATATCACATGACTTAACATTCCTCAAATTATTCCCCATAGTAGTGGTGATCAACATATGGCCACAGGCGACTGCTCAGGGGCTTTTGCCAAGTAGGATAAAAAGGGTGGAGAGGTGGAAGTCCAGTCCTTATAAGACCTATATTTGAAATGCAAAAGGCTCAGCAATAGCCGCACTTCTCTTTTAGCTTTGCCTGCAGGTTCCATCATACAGCTGTAGATAGTCAGGCACAGCATCGTGCATTGGTCCAGTGCCTGGACCAAAATATTGCCGCTGGGACAACACCTATGACTTGAGGAGCAAGTGCAAATAAGCATGGACAGGCAAAAGGGGCATGCACTGGGACATTCTTTTGCCAGCTTTGTGGACATTGTTCAAACAACAGAGACTCCTACACATGCTCTTAATACAGCTTGGGGAGAATGGCATCACCTCTTCCAAAGGGGTGGATCTTCTCCTTAGCATGTTGGCGACATTACAGTTTATCCACGATTCCTACACCTCACTAGTTATATTTTGGTCTGAGGTCCTACAAAGGAGGGTGTGGAAGGGCATTTAGCAGCCAGGGAAATTGGAATTAGCCAGGAGGAAAATAGACAAGTCCATTGGGTGCATAATTATTCAATGGGGAAGCCAATGGATCTGGAACCCCACAATGTCTTTTACGATGCATGATATGTACCATCCAGATCATGTGCACCTGTCCAATTTGGGTAATGAGTTATGGAAGGCGATATTAGGAAGGCCATATGGGATTGGTTGCAGCTGCAGTGCTCTGGTGGGAACCAAACATCGCTCAGCTCTGGTGGTGGTTTGGAGGCATTGGGATAAATGCAAACAGATGTGGTAGCAGGCGGGGACCTGCCTGGCACAGGAGAACAGCTAACAACTGCGCATCATAGGGGAGGGGCCATGGACTGCATCAGCTCGGGAGGGCTGTGAATGGCCCCTTACTTGGTATGGCAAGGACCTCCAATGAGGTATGTGTCCCATGGAGTCCTGATAACTGCCATGGTGGGTGAAACATAAGAGACACTGAGCCATCAAGGGGCAGGCGGACTCCCTGATGTGCTGGTTCTGACCCAATGCTCAGCCTGAGTACTGTTTTCAGAGTTGTGGCCTTTAAATTCCCCCCAAAATAGGGTAACTACATCACGTGTTTTCATTCCGAACTGGGCATGCTTAGCTTTAGGCCACAATGAAAAGTTAGTGGCATAAAGTCTACCCATGGATACATAGTACAATCCTAAAGTATTTTTATTACACCAAGTGTAAAGCTATTTCATTTCCCACATTTCATTTCCATTTAGAAGACAGGGATGGTATCCACAGATGTCAAAATAATAGGAAACTAATAAGAAATGTGGACACACTCAAGACATCCTGAGAGTTCAGAGATTTCTCCAACTGGACAATTCTGTCTCCTCCTCTCATTGGGTCATCATCTACCTGTCACTTCCCAATGGAAAGCAATCCAGAAGAAAGGAGGCAGGTCAGAGTAGCACCAGATCTGTTTTTTTAATTGTAGCTATACTTGAACCTCCTCCAGAGCACCTACTACAGATGTCTTGAAGGAAAGATAATAATGATCTTTTAAAATTCTTTTAACATTCTTAACATTTTCTATAATTTTACCTAACACTTAAATTATTGTGAATTTATTATTTAACATTGTGTGTAAGATTTGCACCCTAAACAGTGACATAGAAATAACTTCAGTAAAGAAGCAGAACAAATGGTGGCCTTCCCATGTGACTCTCAGTTCCATGTGCAAGTCTCTGTGTGTGATAGAGAGTGTTTAAGCACACATTACTCTCTCCAATGCTGATCAGTCTTTAAAGGGCACAGGTACTGGAATGACAAAAGTACCCTGCAACTCCATATTATTTATTTATTTATTTTTATTTTATGCATTTCTATACTGCAAACCTTTTTCCATAAAGGAACTCAGGGCGGTTTCCAATAAAAACAGTTAAAAGCACAAATAAAACAGCAGGAACAATAGGAAAACAATGGCAAGATAAAATAGGAGAGTGGCAAAGAGGGAAAACCCTCAGCGGAAAGCGGCGGACCAAAAAAAAAATCCAAACAGAAATAAGGTCACCATATGCCTCCTTGAAAAGCAAAGTTTTTAATGCCTTTCTGAAGGCGGGCAGGGACTCTGCAAGGCGCAGCTCACTTGGAAGTTGGTTCCAGAGAGAGGGGCCAACAACAGAGAAGGCGTGGCTACGGCTTACCGATTTCCGCACCTCTCTTGGAGTGGCCACCCTGAGTGAGCATGCCTGTGATGATCGGGTAAGTCTGGCCTCAGTTGATCTCATAAACAACAATAGAGGTAAAGTCAGTAATCAGCAGACTACCTCCATTTGGCCAGATGTCCTGAGAAAGCAGTGCCCATTTCCTTATCAGTGCCCTATACCAGTGGGTCCCAACATTGGGTAAGCCAGATGTACTTGGACTACAACTCTCAGAAATCCCAGCCCAGCCCAGCTGGAGGTGTAGGCTTCAGGGAATTGCCATCCAAAAACACCCGGCTTACCCAAGGTTGGGAACCATTGCTGTAGAAGCAACCAAGTGATTACTGCAATCAAGCAAACACTTCATTTCTTACAATGGGGCTTACATTTAAATGAATTGCTAGAATGCCAAGTGAACATTCTCCTGCCCCTAGAGAAAACAAGCAGAATTGGAAGGCTAGCTCTGTATAGATTGTAGCTTCTAGAGAACCACACATGCTATCTGGAATTCTGGGCTTGAAGTACTTAACTACAATTCTGTACTTAGGTAATTTACCGAAGCATTGACTGAAATATTACAAGATTGCAAATCTGGAATCTCCTATTCTATCACTGTTGACCAGGTGAAAGAATAGCATACAAAATAACTAACAAAGCTTTATTTAGTACATACACCCACAAATAATATTAAAGACTGGCATTCTTTAAAGTGGGGGGGGGGACTTTGGGGGTTTCAGTTTTTCACCTATAGATAATGTTTTTGTTAAATGGACTGCAGTGCACAGTGAACATCTAAAATACCAATCATAGAAACAAACTCCCAGCAGAAAACAAGTATAAAGAGCTGACCCATAACAACACAGAGAGAAAAAATAACTACACAGGAGGCTAGCTTGGGGTCCAGGCATGTGTGGGGCAAAATAAACTAAGAAGAACACTGCATAACTTGTTTTTTGTGGTTGGCTTGAGGCTTGCTAGGACCAAGCAGGATGCTGACACAGAAGACAAACCATAGTGACAACAATAGGGGAAAATCTGCATACAGAATGCAGGACTATTGTCTGGTGCAAAGCTGCCACTCACTCATTATGAACTATTAAGCTCAATCACTTGTTTATGTGCTGTCCATTGTGTTTCAAATGGCTAAAAAAACAGCAGGCTCCTCTAGAGGCTGTTTGGATCTGTAATCTGGAGATTAGAGATGGACACGAAACAGAAAAATGGCATTTCGGTTTTTCGTTTGTCGTTGAGAGGTCTGTTTCCGTTCGTTTCCGTTTGTCGGGAAATTTTTGAAAAAAATCGTTACCGTTTTTTGGGTTTTTTTGTCGTTTCTACCCGCTTTTTGCGTGATTTTTAAAGCATTTCCGTGCGCAGCCACCCCCAACGCCCCAGACCAGAGGGAAAACACTAAAAAAATGGATGCTGGCAGAGACACAGTGTAGACTAGGTATGCAGGGAGGCTGCAAAGGCAGCAGCGGGCGTTGCCCAGGGTGCAAGGCAGCCGCAGAGTGACTGTACTGCAGGGCAAGGGAGGGTACTCACCGAGAGGTACGCAGCACGCACGCACACAGGGAGGCTGCAGGACTGAAGCTAGAGTCGCAGCAGAGACAGCAATCCCACCCTAACTCCCACCAGAGACTGCAAGGAGGATGGGGGCTGCCAGACCTTTTTATGCCCTCTGTGGCTGCCAGACCTGCCCGCCCAGTCTGCAACCTGGGCATGCTATTGGTTGAACATGATCCCATCACATGGCTTGCCTCCATTTTGTGGCTGGTGGCGACATCCATTTTAAAGGGAAAAGAAAAATACATCGCGATGGGAGAAGACAAAAACAAATGTTTTAAGGACCCCAACCCCCCAGGTAGGTATTATCAGACAATATAAATAATTATCGCTGCGTTTTTATGGATGTCCAGGGCGTTTTTTAACATTTAAAACAGCTCATTTCATTGCACGTCGCCATTAATGGAAACAAAACGTAACGACATCAATTTTCATGGTTCTGTTCGTTTCGTTTCATTTTCTTCACAATTTTCGTTTGTCGTTTCGTTGCGTAACGGAAACGACAAACGGAAACGGAAACGGAAAAATGTTCGTTCCGTGCCCATCTCTACTGGAGACGGTTGTAATACTTTTTATTTATTTATTTATTTATTTTAAGGCTTATATACCGCCCATCTTCCCGAAGGAACTCCGGGCAGTTCACAACACACAAAATAAAACAGTTAAATACAGCATAAAATAGTAATAAAATCAATTTAAACCAAGGTAAAAAAGTGTGTATAGGCAGATGGCGGGGGAGGGGAAAACATAATTAAGAGTCACCAAACGCCTCCCGGAACAGCAAAATAAATAAATAAATAAATCTGGAGATGGTTGTAATATTGCCTTAGGCCCTAACTTGAAAGATTTCTGCAGCTTCAAAGCTAGCCTAGACAGACCCTGATGTACTCCATCAGGAGTTTTCTTTTGGGCCAGCTCTACCATGAGGCACAGTGGTGTGATTGCTTCCAGAAGCAGATGCTGGAGGGTGGTCAGGGAGTGGTAGTAAGTTGTTGGACAGAGCCATATAGAGCCTACTCTGCTCCCCTCAGGCAGGGGGCTGCCCTCAAATTAGACGGAGGTTGCTGCCACTAAAATAATTTTTTTTCTGATCAGGTTCTGTTAAAAATGTGATAATTATTCACAAAACTCTATGCAAGTAGGATTCTGTGTGTGACCAGGAATCCTGTTCTTATTCCACATAACATTTTAGAATTTTGTTTCCTTTCATTCTTCTTTACCCCATGAATGAAAGAAGCAAAAATATAAATTGGGGCTAAATTCATCCATTACCTCCTAATGCAGTGGTGGCGAACCTACGGCACTCCAGATGTTTCAGACCACAACTCCCACAGTTCTTTGTCATTAGCAATACAGGCTTGGAATTCTGGGAGTTGTGGTCCAAAACATTTGGAGTGCCGAAGGTTCGCCACCACTGTCCTAATGCATAAATTAGGCCTCAAATCAGATAATAGCTTAGAAATAAATTGGCGTGGGTGTTATTACCAAGAATCAACCGTCACTGATATCTTTAATCTCACTTAGTTCATTTGTATGTAGGGAAAGACTGTTGGTCTTCAGTTATTCCAGTGGTAAGCCTGTTCAAAACCTGTGGATGCTGCTAGTGATAGAGACACAATCAAATACAGATGTCAAATTCACTGCAAAACTAACCATGCCATCCAGGAGTGAGCAATCTGTAACCCACCCCACCCCGATGTTGTTGGACTGCAATTCCAGCCAACCCTAGTCAGCTAGTGAGGGATGATGGAAGCTGCAATTACAACTAGAAAGCCATATATTCCCCACCCTGATCAAGGCAATGTACAGGATCTAGGCCCTTAGCTCTTACCTTACATCTAGATTGAAGAATGTATCATCAAAAGGTGACTGCTCAAACTTTTAGTAATATAGTATAATCTTCCTCTTTTAACATTCTATGTTAGGCATGGGTGTTTCATTTTAGAAGTGGTCCAGTTCTGAAATGAAATGTGGGAGCCCAGCTGGCATTTTGAACCAGTCCAACCCTCCAGAATAAATTCACCCAATCCCTTACCTTGTGTTGGGCTCACACTGCGTTAAACTCCAATGAGGAGTAAGCCTCCAGTGTCATCGTTCTTTCCCCCTGGTGCTGGCCAATCAGAAACTGTGCAGGGAAATGCATCATCCTGCTCCCCGTCTGACTGGCCAGCACCAGGGAAAAGGAACGATGACATGACAGGCTTCCTCCTCGTTGGAGTTTATCCCTGCACAAGCCCAACGCAAGGTAAGGGATTGGCTGAATTCATTCCAGAGGGTTGGACTGGTTCCAAATGCCAGCTGGGCTCCTGCATTTCGTTCCGGAACTGGACCACTTCCGAAACAAAACACTCAAGCTTACTCAATGTGTATGACTTTCTAGACTCTCACACCCGAAGAACTATACTTCTGTTTATTGACACATTCAGTTTAGTCTCAGTCTAACAAAGTGATCCTAAACAGAGTGCAACTTCTGGTAAAGATCCTTTGACTTCCGATAAAGATGCTTAGGATTGAAGTTGTAGAGAGAAAGTGAGACAAAACCTAACCAAAACTACAGAAAGCCAAGTAAACTTTTCAATTGTCTGCTATGTTATCCTTCAAGGTCTTCCTCTGAAACAGAGACGAGAGAGGTAGTTTTAAGGGTTTATAGGATGTGATTTATTTGCACAGGTCTGATGAATGGTGTGAAATCAAACAACTGCAGTGAGGAAATGATAAAATATCTGGTGAATAATGTAGCTTGAAACCTAAACATGTGTTTATCTTTCCTGATCTGGGCTGATAGCCAAGAGAGCCTTTTGCTTAGCAAGCTGGGTTAATGGAAGTCATACTTTTATGAAAAACACCTGGGGGAGAGGGCAGAACAAAGGGCCTCATACTAATACAAGTAGAAAAATGTCTACTTTTTTCTTGGCTGTGGTATCTGTCATGCACTAAAGGCCGTGAATGGTTCAAATCCAACTCTTTATTACTGAATTAGTGCATGTAAAGCAATTTAAACCCTTCAAATGTCCTAAATAAATAAGGATTATTATAAACATTTTAATACACACAGAGATTGTCTACTAGTTGAAGATGTATACTTTGGCAGTGATGGCTATGTCAGTACAGGAAAGCTGGACACATGCCTTCCAATAATTCATAGGTGAAAATAACGATTCCCATTTGTAAATGGGTGGGGCTGGGGTAACAACAGGCAGCCCAATATTGTTCAGATTCATGGATGCTATATTAAACAGGAAGAAGTTAAAATATTGCAAATGGAGGCTGCAGCTGATAAAAACTGTGGTACACCACAGATTCCATAATATGTCATATCGAGAGATATTTGTATGATCTACAACACAGGCATTCCCTGTATTTTATGTTGATAATGTAGATAACATGATTTCTGTTTGATGGGAAGAAAATAATGAAGAGTAAGTAATGCAAGATCAGCTAAGAGTGAATACATGGCATGAAATTCCTAAACAGAGGGAACACTTAAACAACTATAAACTGTTTCTGTGCTTGTGCAAAGCATTTTTGCTCCTTGTTTTTCTGAGCACAAACAAAATGAAGGTGCAGGGTACATCTGAGGACACATAAAGTGCATTTTGTTGGGATTCAGAACCACTGTTTGTATACTAGTTTCCTTGCATGGTTATCTATCCTTGCCACACCTTATTTTGAGCTACTTAGTCCCACCCTCTGGATATCTGCATGCGCACAAGGATACCTGTAAATGAGAATTTTACATGCAAAGGACTGTGTGCTTGGTGGCACATTACTCTACAATTGGGAGGTGCAGCAGCAGTTGCACCGATCCCTACATGCATTGAGCTCATGCTCACTGATTGACTTGCAGACTTAAGGTATGACTATGTAATGACAGGACGGAGAAGGGTGAGGGAGAGGCCATGCCACTACTCCCAGTCCCCTTAGAGAGAAACCTGGGGAACAGTTCTTGAAAAAAGGGAAACTGCACACTGCTAGAGGTTAGAAAGGGAGTGGTAGCAGATTGTCAGCTGCATCTTCTGCTTAAGCTGCTGATATGTTTCTTAATATCAGAACTTGTTGTGGCCTGTGGTATCTGAATTGGGAACCAATCGCATGATGTCTTCATGGAACCTTGAGAAGTAGAAGGGAAAGCAGTAGAGAAGTGGAGTAAAGGAAGATATACAAGAAGAGGAAATGTGACACTACAGTACATATTTAGGCCAAGACCCTACCCAGTGTTCATGTAGCCTAAGAACAGAAGAACAGAAAAGTGAGCCCTGCTGGATCAGGCCAGGGTCCAATCTAGTCCAGTGTCTTGTATCTCACAGTGGCCCCACCAGATCCCTCTGGGAGTATGAGACAACTAGATACCTGTCTCCTGAGACCATTCCCCTGCGTCTAGTATTTTGAGATTCCCTCCCTTTAATCTTGGAGATAGTATGTATCCCCATCATAGCTTGTAACCTGTGATGGACTTTTCCTCCAGAAATATGTCCAATCCCCTTTTAAAGACATCTAGGCAACACCACTATATCCTGCGGTAAGGTTTTCTATAGACTAACAACACATTGGGTGGAGAAATATTTTCTTTTGTCTGTTCTCATTCTCCAAAGTGTAGAGCCCCAAACGTTGTAGCTTTTCCTCTTAAAGGAGGTGTCCCAGCCCAGTAATCATTTTAGTTGTTCTCTTCTGCACCCTTTCTAGTTCCGCTATGTCTTTTTTGAAATGTAGTGTCCAGAATTGTATGCAATACTCCAGGTACATGAACAAAAGCAATCATGCACCAAGAACTTCAAACTGGCAGTCCCCTTTATGCAACCGCTGCGGGACAGCCTTGCACTCAGCCTGGGGCAAACAAGTATACCACCCACCTCCCCCAAGCTATACTTTGCCAGGGATAGAATCTTTCCAGAAAACTATATTTTCATCTTATGACATGACAGTGACGTATTCCATTTAAAGAATGTCAGCTGTTGGTGAGTGGCTGTAGAATAAGAACCATGAAAACATCAATGAATAAGCCAACATTAGCTCACAAAAAAGCATCACCAAACATTTCTTGACAGTAGACTTTTTATTATCACAATCACCCTGATTACTGAATCTTGTGTGGAAAAACAGCCTATATAGCGTCATCATCCTCAAAGAGTTAAATATTATGGCCAACACTATCTTCACTTTCCACTGTCTAGAAAGTCTCACCAGTCTAGCAATGACGCCGCTACTACGATGAATTGAGGTTGTAAAGTTACTTATCTCCATGAAGAGAAACTGCCCTCTGCTTAATAATAGCAATGTCTATGCAAGCAGTACAATTCCATGTCACTACGCTGTCAGAGGTTTCTAGTCAATGTAAGCTTTGCCAGACAGTGGCCAAGGACCCCTCAGTATCCCCCAGTTTCCTAAGTCTTTGAATTACTTCTCACTTTTGGTTCCAGTTGTGTTTTCTAATCAGCCAGTGAAAAAGAAGAATGGGTAGTGGTGGTGCTCGCCTGCAGTAAGAAGTTTATTTTTTTCTACTTATGATGATGACGAGTAGTGCAAGATTCCAGGTTTATTGATTTAAGGTAAAAAGAGAAAAATAGATCACTTCATGGGATGTTGAACAATATCTGCCCTAAATTACCTATCAAAGCACTTAGTATATTTTGATTTTTTAAAGTGGTCTAATAAAACTATTACTTGCTCCTGCACTTGTTTCCACTATAGTAAAGATTATGGTTGTTATTAACCATCGCCACACAACATTTTCTTCAGCATTTAATGGTACATGGTGAAAACAGCCCTATAGGAATAGAAGCACTATAGCGTAGACTACAGTAAACTGATTGGTTGGTAATCTTTGAAAGACCTAATTTCTTATTTTCCCAATAAGCACAGCTTCATGTAAGGGTTTTTCAAGGTTTCTGAGTGGAAAAATCAAACCAGAAACCAGTTTTAAAACAACAGCAGCAACAATAAAAACCAACTGCTTTCGACTCCTGGTTACCAATCACTTAATTTGCCATTTACTTAAGCAATTAATTTATTTATTTTTCCTCCTTGTTTGTCCAGCAGGAAGCCCGATCCAAAGGGCAGAAACAAGCCTAGAAGTAGGTACTATCAGGAAACTATCAGCGAATTTAACCTAAAGTATGGCATTTTTTTGCTTGTTGCCCTTCCTTAATCTTGTAGAACAGTGGTTCTCAACCTGTGGATCCTCATATGTTCCTGGATTGCAACTCCCCCAAATCCTGGCCAGCTCAGCTAGTGATGAAGCCTTCTGGGTGTTGCAGTCCAGGAACATCTGGGGATCCCCAGGTTGAGAACCACTGTTGTAGTATATGGGTAAATTTGCATTTGAAGAGGGACCTGAACTGAGATCCCTAATCTCAAACCAGAGATCAGGAATTCACTGTTATTACTGAAGTGGTTCAGTTTATGAAGAATCAGAGCTGGGTGAAGAAAGACAAGGTCAGGTTTTTGAATGTTCCTGAGGATCTCTCTAGAAAAGGCAAGATAATTCATCATATTACACTTCATTCACACTTGAACAATAGAGGCCATGTGTGTTGTATCATTACAGTCATGAACGACTCTTTGTGACCCCATGACCATGGAGTTTTCTTGGCAGGAATACTGGAGTGGTTTTCCCGTTCCTACTCCAGGCGCCTACAGCACCTGGTATTCCCTGGTGGTCTCCCATCCAAGTACTAACCAGGGCCGACCCTGCTTAGCTTCCGAAATCATGCAAGATCGGATGTGCTTAGGGCATATTTCCTGGAAAACCACATCTTCGGCTATGGTTGGATTTTTGGTACATGTTTTGAAAAAGTGGGTATTGCCCATGAAAACTTGCAATGATTTTTCATTATTAGTGGTAGATGCCATGACCCTGCCTGTCACAGAACCTGAATCTGAGGGGTTAAATGGTAAAGAGCTGCTGGAGGAGCCTTGCAGCTCAACTCAGCAGGCAGCTGGGTCTGATGACTCAGCTGAAAGCATATCTCCTCCTCCTAGAAGGGCCATGATCAGGATTCTGCAAAGACGTGCTACCAGGAAAGCTAGGGAAAGGGTCTTGGATTCTAGATGGGGAATCAGGTCTGGAAGCCCTGAGTACTAGCAGGAGCCTTTCCAGAGGTAAGGGTGTGTTCCCTGTTTGTGGATAAAGCTGGCAAGCTTACCTTGAGCTCTCTGTGGGAGCAATGCGTCATTTGAACTTGCAACCACGTTCCTGTCTGTGACTTTGGCTCTGTTACCTGATTTTGGACCGGCTTCCTGGACAATGGTTTTATCTGTTCCCTTGGGTTTGGCATCTGGTTTCCGTGAGATATTCCGGCTTTGACTTGGACTGGTAATTGCTGGGAGTTGGATTCTGTTACCTATCTGGATTTCCACTAAAGATCTTGGCAAAGAACTGAACTCTGCTTGTGTGTGTGTTCTGTGTGCAGGGCTTGACAGTAGAGATGGGCACGAAACAGAAAAATGGCATTTTGGTTTTTTGTTTGTCATTGAGAGGTCTGTTTCGGTTCATTTCTGTTTGTTGGGAATTTTTTTCATTACCGTTTTTTGTTTTTTTGTTTTTGTTTGTCATTTCTACCTGCTTTTTGTGCAATTTTTAAAGCATTTCCGTGCGCAGGCATCCTCCAATGCCCCAGACCAGAGGGAAAACACTAAAAAAAATGGATGCTGGCAGAGACACAGTATAGACTAGGTATGCAGGGAGGCTGCAAAGGCAGCGGCGGGTATTGCCCAGGGTGCAAGGCAGTCGCAGAGTGACTGCACTGTGCGGCAGGGGAGGGTACTCACCGAGAGGTACGCAGCACGCACGCACACAGGGAGGCTGCAGGACTGAAGCTAGAGTTGCAGAGACAGCAATCCCACCCTAACTCCCACCAGAGACTGCAAGGAGGACAAGGGCTGCCAGACCTTTTTATGCCCTCTGTGGCTGCCAGACCTGCCCGCCCTGTCTGCAACCTGGGCATGCTATTGGTTGAACATGATCCCATCACATGGCTTGCCTCCATTTTGTGGCTGGTGGTGACATCCATTTTAAAGGGAAAAGAAAAATACATTGCAATGGGAGAAGACAAAAACAAACGTTTTAAGGACCCCAACCCCCCTGGTAGGTATTATCAGACAATATAAATAATTATCGCTGTGTTTTTACAGATGTCCAGGGCATTTTTTATCATTAAAAACAGCTCATTTCATTGCACGTCACCATTAATGGAAACGAAACGTAACGACATCAATTTTCATGGTTCTGTTCATTTCATTTCATTTTCATCACAATTTTCATTTGTCATTTCATTACGTAACGGAAACGACAAGCAGTAACAGAAATGAAAAAATGTTCGTTCCGTGCCCATGTCTAATTAGTGGCTTATAAAGGTATCACCTATAGCCTAGTCTTGCATTTATTTTTTATAATGGCCACACAGCTCTCCCATTTTTACTACAGTATTCTGCTATGTTTGTTGACATTTCCAACCAAATTAGTTAGAACAAGAGGTATTTGGAAGTTACAATTAGGACACACCACAAGAAAAAAAGAATACTCTAATTGTTCCCCTCTCTATCATAAGATGTCCATATGAAGTTTTGGAACACCATCGTCCATATCATTTGAAATGTTCATACTAATTATCAATACATCATATAGATATTCTATATCAAATTATTGAATGGGTATTGGCTGTTTGTGGAAAAAGCTTGGATTCTGCTTTTGTTTAGTACTCATGAAGAAATTTCTTGAGATTCAAAAATGTGCAAATAATGCCTTGCAGTACCAAGAAACAGGATTAAAGTATTCCAACCATTATCATTTCAGCAGTGCAAACAATTAAATAATGTCAAAACGATGCAGTTCTTGAAGAAGCTGAGGCATTTCAGGAACTTGGGAATGAAGGATTAAATGACTTAAAAGACTTAAGAGAACAAATATTACCATAAAAGAGCAAATTTTTATGGAAATGATTGATTGGAAGACTGACACAGAAAGTGAGCAAGTGGGGAAAATATTTTAAAATCACAGATACAGTATGTTCTTACTAAACTGAAAAGGAGATGTTCTGAAAATGAGAAAATAAATATTGCAGCGATGCCTGTTTGTCACCTGAATTTCAAGAAAACAAACTTAGCTCTATATAAATCACAGTCTCCATAAGAGATAATTTTTCTATGGGCAGATTTTGAAACAAAACATCCCTATGAAATGGGAATGGCCATGTCCCAGGAAGCCTGTGTGTGCAGGGAGGATAACTCTTTTTGAGAGCTTTCCACCATACAATAATCATTTTCCCACAATCTCCCATATCCACTCTTAAGTGTAATAGTACAATTTAGTTAAGTTTACTAAACAATGCTGAGTGACAGAACAAACAATAGGAAGACTGTTTGAAAAAGAAAGGCTGCCAAACAATGCTATTTAAACAGTGATGCAAGCTTTTCCTCTTCATACACAGCAATGCAGAATGGCTGGAATTGTAAGATGAGTGTGTGCACACACACACACATGGGGGGGGAGCCCTCCCTGCTGCCTCAGTGTTTGGAGAATTCTTGGATTTTATTAGGGGAACATTGCTTAGCTCCTCATTTTTTACTATTACTGCAGTAGCTTATAAACACAATGAATGCTGAATGGGATATGGGGAATCCTTTGTGGGCTTCCTTCACCCTGGCAGAGAAAAGCAGTCACTTGTTGTATCCTGTAGTCACTTAGGAATCTCACCAATATCCCTAATTTGGTCCATTTGTGAACATTTGTCCAAAGATGGCACATGTGTTGCTCTGCATCACATTGAAGTCAGGCCTCGGCAATCTGTCCCCTTTGGATAGGAGTAGAGCAGGCCTGCACCACAGGTAGACCGCGGACTACCGGTAGCCCGCAAAGGGTTCAAAAGTAGCCCACCAGCCACCAATAAAAAATTGAGGGGATAAGTTCTCCCATCCCAATCCCCCATCCCAAAGACCACCACTGCCCCAGCAAAGCTCAGGGTCTGCCAGCCTACTGTCTCAGCCGAGCGAGGCAGTTCACGGGCCATGGCATGGTCCCCTGCTCCCCCCACTGGCCAGATGATTGAGTTGGTGCAAGGGAAGCATGTGCATGGTCAGCCTTCCCATAGGAATGCATTGAAAATCAATTAATCCATTCCGGAGGGAACGGATTTCAATGCACTCCTATGGGAAACCGCTGCTCTACCTACAATTATTTTTACTTATAAGCATGTGCTTGGAATGGATAAAATTCATAAGTAGAGGCATTCATGTAGTAGCCCTCAGGTACTTTGGGCGAGAAAATGTAGCCCTCCGCCTGTTCAAAGTTGGAGCCTGGGTGTGAATCCACTGAGCTTGGGGGTGGAGTTACACTAAATGTTTTCCCCCTGAAGAAGCATTTGAGCCTCAGCATTTGAGCCTGGGTGTGAATCCAAGCAGAGCTACTGCTGAGAGAGAAAAAGAAGAGAGCACTGGTAAGTTTCTGGGTTTGAACAGTTCAGCTAGGGCTGTTTGACCTCTGTTTTACCTCTGCCTCTGCTAACCTTAACTGCTCATTTAAATACAAAGAGCCATTAATCAGCTAAACAAAGGAAGTTGCTAGGAAGCAGGGCTGGTGCCAGACTAAGCCTTCCACTGAGCTTGGGGGTGGAGTTACACTAAGTGTTTTCCCCATGAAGAAGCATTTGAGCCTCAGCATTTGAGCCTGGGTGTGAATCCAAGCAGAGCTACTGCTGAGAGAGAAAAAGAAGACAGCACTGGTAAGTTTCTGGCTTTGAACAGTTCAGCTAGGGCTGTTTGACCGGCCCGCGCGCCTAACGGCGCACGAGAATTTATTTTTCACTTACAAAGAGGAACATTGGTACTAGATTATTATTTCTAGAGTAGTAGCTAGTAACACTAAAAATATTCAAGGCCCAGAATACTGCACTCATTAAAATGGAGTCTGAGGGAGCAGCTGTAGTTACCTGTAACACTTGTGCCATTTGTCATCTTGACAAATCGCACCGAGAACTACACTTGCTGCAAGTGCAAGCTGGTTGCACTATTAGAAGAGAAGGTCCAGGAGCTAGAGGCCCGCATATCGAACCAGCAACATATTAAGGAGCTTGAGCGGTTCTTGGACAGAGCAGAACAGACTATCCAGGTCCAAGAAGAGACAGAGCACACTTTTGAGGATGTAATCACTTCCCCAACCCAGGAGGTAGATGTGTGGAGGAATGTGACTCAAAGGAGTAGAAGGCCAAGGGATCGCTCAGAGAGTCTCATATTGCACAATCAATTTGAGGCTCTTTTTCTCATCACACCTCATGAGGCACACACCGAGGAACAACTGGTTCCACCTGAGGATCTCTCCCTCATCACAATTGATGACATACAGGATCAGGTACATGTAGAAGAACAGGCTGCAGGAGAGAAGCTACTTCTGCTAGGGGATTCTATAATTAGAAATACGGAGGGATGGATTTGTGATGAGCATGATAACCGTATGGTCACTTGCCTGCCAGGTGCAAAGGTTGCAGACATCACGAGAAATCTAGATAGCTTGTTAGAGAGAAACGGGAAGGAGCCACTGGTCATGGTACATGTTGGTACCAATGATGTCGGGAAGGCCAAGCGGTCAGTCTTGGAAGCCAAGTTCAGGTTGTTAGGAAGAAGATTGAAGTCCAGGACTTCCAAGGTAGCATTTTCAGAATTGCTACCTGTTCCTCGTGCAGGACCCGCCAGGCAGGCAGAGCTCAGAAGCCTCAATGCGTGGATGAGGCGATGGTGTCGAAAGGAGGGCTTTAGATTTGTCAGGAACAGGAGAACATTTTGGGACAAGCCAAACCTGTTCAGGAGGGACAGGTTGCACTTGAATCATGATGGGACCAGATTGCTGGCACTCAACCTCAAAAAGGCTGCAGAGCAGCTTTTAAACTGATAACTGGGGGAAAGCCGACAGGAGCTGTGTGGCATCCGGTTCGGAACACCTCATCCACAGGGAATGAGGTTGGAAAGGGTAGAGAATCACATAGAGATGACATAGCAGGTATTAATACTGGGAGAATAATGGAATGTGATAGTTCATCTACTGAAAATAATAGCTGTGGGGGGAAAAGAACAAAGCAGCAGCTGTTGTTGCAGAACCCACTGTACAGGTGCTTCTATGCCAATGCTCGAAGCCTCCGACCAAAAATGGGAGAACTTGAACATTTGGCAGCTAGGGATAACATTGATATAATACCCATAACAGAAACCTGGTGGAATGCAGAGAACCAGTGGGATACAGCAATCCCAGGCTATAAACTCTATAGAAGGGATAGAGAGGGGTGGGTTGGAGGGGGAGTGGCCATCTACGTTAAAGAAGGGGTAAAATCCAGCAGAATGGAGATTGACAGAGGGTCTGACTCCACCATAGAATCACTGTGGGTTAAACTACCAGGTCCAAGGAGTGATGTGATAGTTGGGGTATGCTATCGCCCACCAGATCAAAAACTTGAGGGGGACCTTAAAATGAGGAGACAAATCATGGAGGTGTCTCAGAAGCACAGGATAGTAATCGTGGGGGACTTCAATTATCCCCACATCAACTCGGCCAATGCGAGCTCCGGGCAAGAAAGAGAAACTGGGTTTCTCGACTTGCTGAATGACTGTGCCTTAGAGCAACTTGTCATGGAGCCCACCCGAGAACAGGCAACTCGGGATCTAATACTGTCTGATACTCAGGATCTGGTCAGGGATGTGAATGTCACTGAGCCTCTGGGGAACAGTGACCATGCTGCAATCTCCTTTGCCATGCATGTTCGAGGAAGAGTGTCAAGCAAATCAGACATAAAAAACCTTGATTTTCGAAGGGCAAACTTCCCTCAGATGAGGAAACTAGTTAGAAAGAAATTGAAGGAGAAGGTTGTGCATGGAACCTGTTTAAAACAACGGTAACAGAGGCCCAGCACAAGTGCATACCACAAAGAAAGAAGAGCTCATTTAAGTCCAAGAGGGCACCAGCATGGTTAACGAGTGGAGTTAGAGAGGCTCTAAAGCGCAAGGAGACGTCTTTCTGTAAATGGAAATCCTCCCCAAATGAGGAAAATAAAAAGGAACACAAACTCTGGCAAAAGAAATGTAAGAAGATGATGAGAGGCAAAGAAAGATTTTGAGGAACGCATGGCTAGCAATATAAAGGGTAATAATAAAAGCTTCTTTAAATATTTTAGAAGTAGAAAACCTGCCAGAGAACCAGTTGGCCCTCTGGATGGTGAGAGAGGAAAAGGGGAGATTAAGGAGGACTTGGAAATTGCAGAGAAATTAAATGAGTTCTTTGCATCTGTCTTCACGAGCAGATTCCGCTGCCTGAACGGCCCCTCTTGACTAAAGAATTAAATCAAATACAGGTTAAAAGAGAAGATGTTTTAGGACTAATTGATAAATTGAAGATTAACAAGTCCCCGGGCCCAGATGGCATCCACCCAAGGGTTATTAGGGAACTGAGAAATGAAATTGCAGATCTCTTAACGGTAATATGCAACTTGTCTCTTAAAACGGCCACAGTGCCGGGGGACTGGAGGATAGCAGATGTCACACCAATTTTTAAAAAAGGAAGGAGGGGGGACCCGGGAAACTGCAGGCCAGTTAGCCTTACATCTGTCCCAGGGAAGATGGTGGAAAGCCTCATCCAAGAGAAAATCTTAAAACACATAGAAGAACAAACTTTGCTGAGAGAAAATCAGCATGGCTTCTGCAAGGGTAAGTCTTGTCTGACAAATCTTGAAGAATTTTTTGAAAAGGTCAGCAGGCATGTAGATTTGGGTGAACCGGTGGATATAGTCTATCTGGATTTTCAAAAGGCCTTTGACACAGTCCCTCACCAGAGGCTGATGAGAAAATTGCACAGTCAGGGGATAAGAGGGCAGGTCCTCTTATGGACTGAGAACTGGTTGAGATCCAGGAAACAAAGAGTAGGTGTCAATGGGAAATTTTCACAATGGAGAGAGGTGAAAAGCGGTGTGCCCCAGGACTCTGTCCTGGGACCGGTGCTTTTCAATCTGTTCATACATGACCTGGAGACAGGGATAAGCAGTGAGGTGGCCAAGTTTGCCGATGACACAAAACTTTTCCGTGTGGTAAAAACCAGAGAAGATTGTGAAGAGCTCCAGAAGGATCTCTCCAAACTGGGGGAATGGGCTACGAAATGGCAAATGTGTTTTAATGTAGCCAAATGTAAAGTAATGCATATTGAGGCGAAAAATCAAAACTTTATCTATCAACTCATGGGCTCTGAGTTATCCGTGACAGATCAGGAAAGAGATCTTGATGTGTTGGTGGACAGCTCCATGAAGGTGTCTACCCAATGTGTGGCAGTGGTGAAGAAGGCCAATTCCATGCTAGGGATTATCAAAAAGGGGATTGAAAATAAAACAGCCAACATTATAATGCCATTATACAAAACAATAGTAAGGCCGCATCTGGAGTATTGTGTACAATTCTGGTCACCGCATCTCAAGAAAGACATAGTGGAACTGGAAAAGGTGCAGAAGAGAGTGACCAAAATGATTACTGGGCCTGGCACCTCCCTTATGAGGAAAGGCTAAAACATTTGGGGCTCTTTAGTCTGGAAAAAAGGCACCTGAGGGGGGATATGATTGAGACGTACAAAATAATGCAGGGCATGAGTAAAGTGGATAGAGGGAAGCTCTTTTCCCTCTCACAAAATACCAGAACTAGGGGGCATGCACTCAAATTGAGGGCTGGGAGAGTAAGAACAGACAAAAGAAAATATTTTTTCACCCAGCGCGTTGTTAGTCTATGGAACTCCCTGCCACAGGATGTGGTGATGGCATCTGGCTTGGATGCCTTCAGGAGGGGGATTGGACAGATTCCTGGAGGAAAAGTCCATCACAGGTTACAAACCATGATGGAGATGTGTAATCTCCAGGCTTAAAACCAGGGTACTTTAAGGGCCAGATGCAGGGGAGTGGTATCAGGAGACAGATATCTAGTCTCATGAGCTTCCAAAAGCATCTGGTGGGGCCACTGTGAGATACAGGAAGCTGGACTAGATCGGCCTTTGGCCTGATCCAGCATGGCTCTTCTTATGTTCTTATGTTCTTATGTTCTTATGTTATGTACTTTGGGCGAGAAAAAGTAGCCCTCCACCTGTTCAAAGTTAGACAGCCCTGGCGTAGAGGATGGAGTCTTGTTGCTCAGAACCATCTCTGCTTCTTTTTAATCACAAAACAATGAGAAAAAAATCATGTATGCTCCTGTATGTGTAGCTACTGGGATTTACTTCATTCTCTGGTCACAAGGCAGGATTTCAGAAGAAAGATGCCAGGCAGCAACAGATCCCATCAGTTTCATTCCTTATTGTCCACGCAAGAACTTTAATGTAGCTTAATGCTGCTTAAGGTGCACATTCCACCTGGAAGTAAGCCTGGCTGGAAGAGCAGCTCCATTCTTCTGTTGAAAAGGGAGTGTCATTATTCTAATGGTTCAGATTGTTGTGGCCCAAGAGAGAGACGTCAAGAGATAAATACTAGTGATTAAATCTTGTGGCTCCTCAATTTTGAATTGTGTTATGTGCAATTTAATTCCCACTTGGGTTACTGTGACTTTTAAACATACTCAGTCTTGGCTACTATCTCACCTGGGTTTTGATTCTGATCTTCTGAAGGTCCGGCTTTTCCTCTTCGTCCCATCATGTGATTGAATAAGTGGGACAAGAGTTCACATGTCCAAAGCTGGTTTTTTAATTTAAAAGTGCAGTTCAACCCCCTTGGCCAGCAGGTGGTGCTAGCATTTTGGGGGGGGGGGAAACGGACCACTTGCCTGGGGGAAATTAATGCTTAGGGCACCGCATTAAGCTTCCTGTTTCTCCGAAGGTGAAAAGCAATTTAAAAAAACAGTGCCGATCGGCCCTAGGAACAGCCGGTCGGTGCTATGAGTTTAAAAAGAAGAAGAAACCCGGGTCATCTGTGTGGTCCCACAGCATCTGCTTCCTTAAAATGTGGATTATCAAAGCGAGGCAAAAAAATTCCCTACGTCTTGGGTGAGTTACAGAAGCCTCGCTTAAAGGGGCATTACCGGGTATTCTTTTTTCTTTTCTTTTTTTTCAAAAAGCCCGGTGGCCGTGGGGACGGCATTTTTAACACAGTTTTTTCTAGTAATTTAAACTGCTTTTAAAGGGACGTGGGACTGAGCCCTTAGACAATCAGAATAAAGCAATGGAAAGACTAGGGCTCCCAGATCTCAGGCTAAAATAGATGTAGTCTTCAGGAATTGCTATGCTTGTTTGGATCTGTAGGCTTGCCCTGTCTCTGTGACATCACAAAGATTCATGTACCCTCATGATATCACAAAACAGGTTTTGGCCTTGAAATCTCGGGGAATGGCATACAACTGCCCTACAACACTGCAAGCAACAAAACAGATCAAAACAGCCCATCTGCTTTTTAACCTGTATTCCAAACAGTTGCACACTGTCTATTGATCAGTGCTTTGTCTTGTGATGAACTCTTAAGCCCATTTATACTTCCCTCGCAGTGTTTTTCTTATCAACTGCCACCTTAATCCACTGCTTTTTCTGCCATCCACATTGCTTCCTGTTAGAACGAAGGCCAATTTTTTTTTTACTTTGCCGTCAAGCCAGGCCTTTCTAAAGGTCTGTACTAAAAGCCTTTTTGAAAATCAGACACATTTCCAACCATTTTTAAAAAGCCAAATTAACTATAGGGAACATGCTCAGCATGAGAAATTGTTTTTATTTAAACCAATTATTTCCTGCCTTTCAAAAATAAATTCAACCCAGTGAGAATTCACACAGACCCCACCAACATAAAATAATATAAAATAAAATAGGATGATAAAATATAAAATATAAGCTAGTAGTTTGTTGTGTAGCTCTGGCTAGTGGCTACTCAATAGGAGTGAAGTCACAGCCCTGGCAGAATATTGCAAATTAAGGAGTTCCCCTCTCAATGTGGGAATACATATATTGAATCTGTAATGATTTAAAGCTATACACACCTGAATTTTGTTTAAAAAAAAACTCTTTAATTAGCTGGGAGTTGAGTCATGGCTACTGGACTTCTTTTTTGAGAGATAGAAACGTTTCGCTGTTCATCCAAACAGCTTCATCGGTCTGAATGCAGCTGGTGCAAACCCTGACTCTTATAGGCAGCTTTGACCTCTAGTCACCCTGGCCTCAATTAGGCTCATCAGATGAACTAAATAGGCTCGTTAGAGAGACAATGGTATCCTTAGCCTTGAGGTGAACCATGGCTTAAGGTGCTGAAACCTATGAAGAAAGGGTCGTTCATGGTCGTTAGCTATGGCCTTGGTGGTAAAGGCTTTTTGATTTGTCTTGGTAGTGTGGAAAGCACAGCTTGATAAGTAGCAGATAAATTATGCCGGAGGCCACCACCTCTGTTGAGGGAGGGATTTTCAATGCTCACATGAATGGCCTCCCTTACTCCTCTTTCAAACCACCTCTCTTCTTTGTCTAATATGTGTACATCCTCATCTTTGAAAGAGTGCCCTTTCTCCTTCAAATGGAGGTGTACTGCTGATTCTGGACCTGAGCTGTTACCCCTCCTATGTTGGGCCATCCTTCTGTTTAATGGCTGTTTGGTTTCCCCAATGTAGAGGTCTGAACACTCCTCACTGCATTGGACCGCATATACTATATTGCTCCTTTTATGGTTGGGTACCGGATCCTTTGGGTGGACAAGTCTCTGCCTTAGTGTGTTTGTGGGTTTGAAATAAACAGGGATGTGGTGTTTGCCAAAAATCCTTTTAAGCTTCTCTGACACTCCAGCCATGTAAGGAATGACCAGGTTCTTCCGCTGGGTCTGGGTCTCAGACTGATCCCTTGTTCTTCTGGGATGGCCCACTGCTTTGTTGAAGGCCCACTTTGGATATCCACAGGCCTTAAGTGCTGTCTTCAGGTGCCTGTCTTCCTTCTTCTTGGCTTCTGTGGAGGTGGGGATGCTCTCTGCTCTGTGGCTTAGGGTCCTGATGACTCCTAGTTTGTGCTGTAATGGATGGTGGGAGTCGAACAGTAAGTATTGATCTGTGTGGGTGGGTTTCCTGTAAACTTCTACTTCCAGGCCACGGTCAGGTCTGATGATGACTGCACAATCCAGGAAAGCCAGCCTGTTGTCTTGGGTGTCTTCTCTAGTGAACCTAATATTAGGGTCCACTGCATTGATGTGGTCTGTAAAGGCCTGTACTTCCCGAGTCTTGATTTTCACCCAGGTATCATCTACATACCTGAACCAGTGAGATGGTGTTGTCCCTGGGAAGGTGTTGAGTGCCTTCTTCTCCACTTCTTCCATGTATAGGTTTGCAACAATTGGTGACACTGGAGAACCCATGGCACAACCATGCTTCTGTCTGTAGAAGTCCCCTCTGTACATGAAATATGTGGTATTCAGACACAGGTCCAGGAGCAGGCATATCTGGTCTGGGTTGAGTCGGCATCTGGAGGTGAGGGTGCTGTCTTCTCTTAATCTTCTCTTTACCAGCAGCAATCTGTCATGGCTGGTGACATCATTCCCATTGCATAGGCAAAGTTATACAATAGGATAATGGCCATAGTTAATTAAAATATAATACATGTACAATGGCACAACAAACAAAGGTCAAATGGGACACGGCCAATTTATTATAACTGAGAAACAAAGCACAATTGATCAGAGACTGAATCTTCAATTCTGCCAACAGTTACATTCTCTTCTACGGTATTTAAGCTCATAATATAATCTTAGTAATATGTGAGAATCGGGATTTGGATGAACAGATGTTTCAATCAAGTGTCCTTGTCTCAGTCAACCATTTAGTAAAAAGAAGATGGTGCTTACTTAGATAAATGTGTGTGTGTTCTGTCATTACAGTCGTGACCGACCTTTTGTGCCAGGCGCCTACAGCACCTGGTATTCCCTGGTGGTCTCCCATCCAAGTACTAACCAGGGCCGACCCTGCTTAGCTTCCGAAATCAGGCGAGATCGGATGTGCTTAGGGCATCTAGGCAGCTCTACTTAGATAAATATTCGATCACATATCTGCACATAATACTCTGCACATATGAATTGGAAACCTGAATCTATTTACATATAAAGGCCATGTGCTTGAAACTGGATACTAGGGTAGGCCCAGTTGGTGCATGTGCCATCAGGTGCATGGCCTTCCTTGCTGCTCATTCATGCAATGTTCTATTAAATGTTCTATTATTCTGGTTAAGAATGTGGGATATGGTGCTTCTACACCCATGATTCAAAGGTAGGAAATGGCCTGATATTGCTGCACAATATTTTGCACGTGTTGCCCGCAAGAAAAAGGATGCCAAGCTTCACACAGCAAATGGGCAACCTGAATGTTGACAATACCAATGGCAACTGTCAAGATGGTCTACAGCATACCCTCTTGTGCTCACTACTATTCACAAAGTAACACCACACGAGAAAATCCCAGAAGGTGACTCCCTTTTTTTTTATCAGATAACCACTTCTCACACAAACACAAAGCAATTGTCAGAGCTGTTTTTCAACACATGTTAATAGTAGTGAGCAGCAATATCAGACCATTTCCTGGCTGATATTTCAGATTTAAAAAAAAACCTGGAGGTTTTTGAAGAATTGATTTTTTTTTTTGGCTTTTAAAAAGAGAAGTTTGAATATACATACACTACACACAAATTACAACAGAAATTTCCCTCACAAGGAGTTCCATGTGAACCATCAGTCTTGATTAGATGGCTCCAGTCAAACGTGACCATTCCAAAGTGTCCTACATCAGCTCACTCTTGGACACTAATGTAAATTCACTTTATATTTCAATCTAGTTGCTCCAATCCAGTACATTACCAGACAGACACTGGCTTATTACTGGAGCAGCTTCCTCGAAGTTAGGTAGAAAGGAAAGACAGGGTTGGGTATCATCCTTATATTGGTGACACCAAACTCCAGAACTTCAGACAACCTCTCCATGTTGGTTAAATGTGTATGGTATATGGAATACCATGTGGGATAAGACAGAAGAACCCTAAGTAACTTCACAGTCCAATGACCATGGTCTCACACTGGAGTCCCAGCACCACTTTCTGAGTTCATCTGTCCAGGAGAGACTGGAGTCATTGCAAACAGTGCCTCCAAGTGCTATCCCAGAAAGATAGGTACTATGGTCAGTCGTATCAAAATCTGTTGAGGTGTCCAACAAGAACCAACAAGGATACACTCTCCTTGTCCAGTTCCTGGTATACATCAGGAGAATCAAAGCTGCATGTATTAAAGCTTCCATAACTGAGGAGGTATAGGATGCTCCTTTGGAACCAGAGAATGCTTTTATCACTTGTCAGAAGTAGATAGCCTCAGCACCTCCTTAAATTAATAATATAAATTTAAAGTACAGCTGAATGACCTGCTGTCTTTTATATTCCCAACTTCAGCTTGCTGATGTCAGTTAATATTTTTGCACGTTTATTTGAATGGGCAACACTTACATGTGTTCCTTTAAACTGGGGTTGTGGGCTTGGTACATTCATGTTAAGAGGTCACCATGTCCTACACAGTAATTGGCTTGTGGACTCAAAGGCGTGCTCAACTCTAACTCCCTTCATGCAGGGCTCCTCTTCCCACACACACCCACAGTTACCGTTTTCTGCCCCTTTGGTTTTAGTAGCAATTGAAACCACATGAGGGGGGAGGGGTGTGTCTGTGCACAAGGGCAAAGTCATGAGTAGTAGAGCCCAGCACAATGTGGCTAAGAATTAGAGGAAAGTTGGCTTATGCTGTAAGAAATATGCCTCATCAATGTTACTGAAACTGTTGTTAAAGGTGCTCCAGTCTCACCGTTGGAGGCAGGGCATCTTTGCCGCCCGGCTGAAGAGGTGCGAAAGTTGCGCTGTTAGTGTAATCTATGCAGGTTGGGAGCGCGCTGATAAAAGCCAGTGCCAACTGGCTCCCTGCCTCTTTGTTCCACAGAGACTGCTCCCCCGCCCTCCTGCCCCAAACAATTCTTGATGGTGATGCTTAGCTGGTCGCCTTGGGGCCGGATGGGAATTTTTGGCCATCACTTTTATTGGCCTGGAGTGACAGCGAGTTTTCACCTATCCCATCATCAACAATGCGTGGTCTGGGCCAAGTAATCACAATTTGTCACAATTTGGTGGGTAACGCAAGTGGCATCATCATTATGTCAAGCCCCTCCAGATTGCACTGTAAGGTCTTGGCAGCCCTCATATAAAAGTAATAACATGTTGATAGGTATAGGTGACCCTATAACAACAGGTTAGGCAAATGGGGGCTGCACTTCCTATTAGGAGATGCAGGAGGAGAGGCATGCCTAATTACTTTAACACCGACCTCCCCTATCCAGTGCAATCTGACCTAACCTGGGAGGGGCACCTTTTTAACAACATCTGCAGGTGTTAACCACTTGCGCTACGGCACAGGTCCCCTTTTATTCCCAGTTAAAGGTTCATAGTTAAACTGCATTACTGTTACTATCAATAAATTGTGGCCCATATTAACCCAAACTTTTGTGTGTCGCCTCGTTTTTTCAGCCTGGGTCGACAAAGAGCATTTAATCACATAGAACAGATAATTAGATTGTTTTTTTTTCATGAAGTTTTAATTTTATGTTAAGTTGCTGTTGTTACATATTTAATCCTACTTATTTGTTCTTAAATTTCAGCATGAACGAGTGACTTCAGAAAGATCTTTACTATTTGGAATGTTATACAGACACCATCATGCCAATTTTAGGATAGGTTATTTTCTTTCATACATACTCAAGTGTAACCAGGGCAACACAAGTTCTTTTGCTGCTTGACCCAACACACACACTCAATCAGACTAACAGTTTTAAGTTTACTTGTTTGACTTATGAAGCATAGTGCCCTCCTAAGGGCAGCAAGCTTAGCCTAGTCCTAGAGCAATGTGTCCTACATAAAGCAAAGCAAAGCATGCTGCTCATACACCTCCCCCATAGTGCTTAAATTGCCCTCTCTGAGTGGTTTGCAATTTAACAGGGACATTGACAAGTCTTTGGGTCCAAGCCCCGGGTCCAAGCCCCTATTAAAAGCAAGCTTTTTTTCTCAATGAAAGAGTAAGGGTTGGGTGGATTTCAAGTTATGAGTTGAGTTTGAGTCATTGGGAGAGAAGCCTGAGTCAAGTACAAGTTGAGTCACCAGAGTGACTTAAGTCTGACTTTATAGCAAGTCATGTTACTCAAGTCCCCAATGCCTGCAATGTAATTGTGCAGACTACACATTGCTCTTCCCCAGTGAACTGGGTGCTCAATTTACCCACCTTGGAAGGATAGAAAACTGAGTTAACCATGAGTGGCTACCTCAGCCCAGGAGAGAACTCAGGTCACAGAGTCTTCACTGCAGTACTGCTGTTTAACCATTGCACCACAAGGCTCTTTCTATATAGCTCTGCGTGGCAACCCTCTCTGCTATGACCCCCTTTGGTACCCAAATTTGCCATGCCTAGTAGCTGCCTTGCTGTGTTGTATGCAAAAATATTTACCTAAAGTTAAGATTCCCTCTTTAATTTTCAGCTTTCCTCTTTAATTTTCAGCTGTGGCACTCACAGTATAGGAAAATAGCAACATTGTCCAGAAATAAAAAAAAGAGACATGTCCACTGAGAACTTAATTTCTTTTACATGCATTCAGTTTTCTGCAGCAAAAGGGATGTGTGTACCCAGAGTCAACAACTCCTTCAAAAACATAAAAACATCAAAAATCAATAATAAAAAGAAACAAATCTTAATGCTGAAGTCTACATACTATGCATCCCACAGGGTTCAGTGAGGCAGGCTTCAAAGTAATGTTTTGGAGGAAGCCCCATTGAACTTGGGGAAAATTGCTTCCAAGACTAAGTAAGCATGCAAGGGATTAAACTGTTAAGCAACTGTAATTACACATTTTTCCATTTTATC
This sequence comes from Phrynocephalus guinanensis, assembly GCA_037367245.1. Taxonomy (NCBI): domain Eukaryota; kingdom Metazoa; phylum Chordata; class Lepidosauria; order Squamata; family Agamidae; genus Phrynocephalus; species Phrynocephalus guinanensis. The sequence continues at coordinate 125,231,409 of CM074733.1, forward strand.
CTTTTCAGCACATTCTCTTCCCCCCCTTCCTTTCCCCCCACGTTTGTTAATCCCGATGTCATCGTTTTGGCCCGCTTTCAAAACAAACACCTTTAGTTTACTATACACTGATGGATCTTAACACTAATTACTGATTGCAATAACAGACAATCATAGCCATAGCCGTGTGAGATCAAGGTTAGTCACTGTCATAACTATTAGGTGATTGTTTTGCTGAATAAGGGGAGACAATCAGATCCCGGCTTGGGTTTTATTTCTATTTATTTTTGTTTATTCCCAAATACATCATGCGGGGACCAAAGTGAATACAACAAGGTCATGTATCACACCAAGAAGATACTTTTTCCATTCATGGTATCTGAAGATACGTTACACAAATCTTCAGCTATCATTCTGTCTACTGGGCTCGCCCAAGCCATTTTACTGCCCTAGGTAAAGGACAAGATGGCAGCCACTTCTAGGCAGCTGAATCTTTTACTCTGATCAAATGTTCTACAACACGGCTAAGGGTAGGAAACAAGCTGAGGGGTCACGAGGAAGGTTGAATGGCACACCTGGCTCTGTCCCTTAAGGTCTCACCACTGTTTGCCATTTCCATATTCTTCCAGGACAGGTGACTGCATCACTTCGCCTCATGGTAGAACTGGCCCTTCCTATCTATATGGCGTTCCCTCTTGTGCAGCAAGAATCAGGCTCCATGTTTTTTCCATTAAAAAAAGCACATGAATAAATGACTACTGGGTTTAAGAGTGGCCCATGTAGTAGTGTGCTTTTAAAAAAATTAATATCTTGGAATAAAATTGCTCAGGCATGTGAGCCCTCTTTGGCTGTCCTATCAATAATAACTCCTAACCACTGGCGGCAGGGAGAATGTTTCCATTCTGGGCAGCCAGAGACAGCTTAAACTAATAAAAGGCAGCAGGCCAGTGGTAGAACCTGATCTGTCATAAAACTGCTCTCTACGATGCAAATATCTGAATTTGACATGAATCTGAAAGGTTTAAAAACAAACACAAACACAAACACACAACATATGCCAGCATTCCATGCTCCTGTTGTGATCATGGTGTCCAATTTCAGAGCCCGGTTGAACGGTTTTCTCTTCTGTATGAAACTTGCCTTCAGAATATTAGGCTGTTAAGAAAACTGATCCTGAGCACACATACCCCAGGCCCATTTTTTTTAAAAAAAAATACAATAAGGAAAATAAATCTAGGGGCTCCAACCTCTTAGGAGAACCCACAGTATTAATAAAAATAAATTGTACAGAAAAGACTTGACTGCAAAATTCTCCAGCAATCTCCAAGGGAGACTGTTAAGTTTAAATGTACCACCTCATTCAAACCAATTGTGTCTTTTAAAGTAGTTCAACATATCATTTCAGCAAGTGCTCTGAAACATGCCACATGGGCTTTAGCTGTTTTAAAACTCTGTAATATGGCCTCAAACAATCAAAGTAGATCTTAAAAGTCCCAAGCAAGGCAGTTATATTATTGTATGCTTGAAATTCATCCACAGTAGTAGGAAATCACTTGATCTAAGGAGGGAATCCCAAGATTCTTATTGTAGGTACAGTTCCAAACAAACCATTCCTAGTTCCCCAAGCCTTTATTACTTTGTTTCTCTGCCTTGGGTTTTCCACCCTGATTCCAAGGAGGAAATGTCTATTAACATTACCTCAGTTATCTTCATAGCAGTCATAGGAAGAAGAGGCATGACGTTAGCCAAAGATTTCCATGGTTGGACCCACTTTATGAGTATAGCCCTCCATAAGAGAAAGCAAAATTATTCATATTTGACTTGCAGAAATGCCATGATCTTGTTCCTAGTTTTAATAAGGTGAAGAGTGATGATTTAGATCAGGAATGAATGTTCACAAGTAAGCATTTTTCTGGTTGTAAACAATGGCATTGGACTGCAAGCGTTCATCTGAGTTCAGACAAGCACAGAAGGTAACTTTCTTCATTGTTTTTTCTTTTTCCTAGCATTTTCCTGGAGGTGCAGGGTCCTCTTTTGGGATCCTGAAATGCCATTTTGCCCGACTGAATACAATTTCAGGGCTCACATCAACAATCTGCATGGCCTTGTTGACAATGTCCTGCCATCTCTGTTTTGGTCTCTCACATGGCCACCAGCCATTGATTTTCATATGGTATGCAATCTGGGCAATGGTGGAAGGTGTTCCTCTGAGGCCATGTGGAGCTACCTTGCTCTCATCTTCTCTGTTATTGATACCACACCTAGTTGCTATCAGGTAGTATCAATTGTGGCACAGTCGAGTAGGGGGTTACCCAATATCCAATGGAGCAGACACATTTCTATGGCACAGAGGTGGCTCTCTATATGCATTGTTGTTGTGCAGCATTCTGTGCCATACAGTGCAACAAGGTGGATTATCATCTTGTAAATCTTGGATTTCTGACAGATTGGCATTTGTCTTCCACAAAGCACACCAGTGAATTCTCGCCATTTCAACCAGGCCACATTCACCCTTGGCTCACACATTGCCACTGATGCCACCATCGCCTTGGAGAAGGAAGCAAGATATCCACCTTCTTTAGTTTTTCTCCATGTATTTGGAGTGTTCTGTGGGTGCTAACAGTCTCTAGGTACTTAGGATTTTTATGGTGAGGTGGAGTCAAACGTTGCCACAGAGCATGGTCCAGGGAGCATTCTGCAACAAGTCTTGTGTGATGGTATCCATGAGCAGTATAAACAGGAGCAGTAACAGTGCAGAGGCTTGGTGCACTCCAACCACCATCAAAAACCTGTTAGAGAGACCAGCTGAGCATCAGACAAGGTGCTGATGTTCTTGTCTAACATTTTGACCCAGTCAATGTGTGGGTTTGGTACCCTGTGGTCATGGAGAGCATACCAGATCAATTGATGTGAGACATGGTCAAATGCCTTCTCCAGGTCTAAGAGTGTCATATGCCATGGCTGGGTCTTCTTTTGGTGTTTGGCTATGAGCTGAACTATTATTTGGTATCAAAATTTGCAAAGCAGAATTTGGGGGACCAAATTATTGCAGTATCAGACTGATTTTATCTGCAATCCTATCCTCACTCATCTATTGTAAATTACCCAGGAATCTCTATAGGGCTGATAGAGATACATTAATTGAGTGTATATGCATGGGATCATATTCACACAATGGGAAGGGGTCTACAATGCCCTACAGTTAAGGAAATTGTCTCCACAAATGAGACTGAATGTGAGACAGGCAATTCCTGATCCTTGCACAGCTCCCTAAAATTATCTCAAAGCAGGTTTGCCTGGGACACAACGATTTAGGGGAAGTGGGGAGACATTGTCCTACCAGGGCAGCAGAATCTGCCAGTACATCACTGGATTAAATCCAAAGCTAGAATTTTTTTTAACTGTTACTTCTGTTACTACTATCACAGCTAGTAAATATGAATACCTTACATTGCAGTGTTGGCCATTAGCTGCTATTGATATTTAGCTGGAATTATTGGCCTTCAGAGTTGCAATTTATAAGACATCTAATGTTTTTAAGATTCAGCAGATTCCTATATCGTGCTATGTACCTTCAAGATATATGCGTGTCATCTTATTTCTGGGTCTCAGGGCATACACACACACACACACACACACACACACACACACACACACACACACACAGGGCCGACACTAGTTTTTTGTGTGTGCCCTAGACAAGGGACGGGGGCGGGGAGGGGCAGGCGGAGGGCGGCAGGGCGGTGGGGGGGCGGCAGGCGGGGGGAGGTGGTGGGGGCGGCAGGGGGCAGCGGATAGCCAGGGACGGTGACGGACATGGGCGCGGACAGCGACGGGCATGGGGGGTGGGTGGCGACGGGCACAGGGGGTGGCAGGCAGACGGCAACAGGCGGCGGGGGGATGGATGGCGGTGGCCAGCGGCGGAGGGGCAGTGCGGGGGTCAGCAGGCTGCCCAGCGCCCTCTGTCCATTTTGGCACCCTAGGCAACTGCCTAGTTCACCAGTGTTCTGTGTGCAGAAATGCATTCAGCCATGCCAGCCACATGGCCATGGACTTGCACAACACTGGCTCTTTGGCTTGGAAATGGAGCTGAGCACCACCCCTAGAGTTGCACACTACTAGCACACATTTGCAGGGGAAACCTTTACCTTTACCTTTTTTATTGCTTCAGCTAGTGACAAGGATATTATTGTATACTGTATATTGTATACTGTAGTTTTTATTGTATGGTTTTTAATTATGTCTTTGATGGGCTGGGAGCACTAATAGGACAGTATAGAAGTTAAATAAATAACTGAAATGCATTAATGCAATAAAATGTATAGAAGTGGCAACATTTTTGACAATGGTTTCTGTGAGGGTGTTATCAAATGGCATGGAAGGTATGAGTATAATCACATCAGCAAGGGTTAATATGCTGGAAGTGATTTATTTATTTATTTATTTATTTATTTATTTATTTATAATATTTTTTGCCCCACCTTTCTCCTTGGAAAAGGACCCAAGGTGGCTTACAATAATGAGGGACAATATACAGCCCAGAACATTTAAGACATATTCAAATTAAGAATAGGGAATAAGAAGGGCATCTTAGTACATTAAAAGGTAATATTAAAACTACAAAGAACATGTCAAAAGAAAAAATTCCATTATGCGGGTGGAAAGTAAACTTGGAAACACTGATATTCTTATGAAATCAGTCAATGCAGTCATGTATGGTAATCCATATAAAAGTCACATAATAGGTAGTCCATCATTCAGAGAAAGCTTGACTGAAGAGGAAATTCTTTGCCTGCTTCTGGAAAGACAGCAGAGATGGGGCAGTCCTGGCCTCCAGCGGGAGGGAGTTCCAAAGTCTGGGAGTAGCAACATAGAATGCCCTTTCATGTGTCCTTATGAGATGCACCTGTGAAGGTGGTGGGATGGAGAAAAAGGCTTCTCCTGATGAACACCCAACCCGGTTCATACTGCGATATTCGATCTTTTGATGTAGCTTGGACCCAGGCCATTTTGTGTTTTGTAGATTAAGGTCAGCACCTTGAATTGTGCCCAATAGCTGACTGACAGCCAGTGGAGCTGCTTTAGCAGGGGTGTAATGTGTCCTGAAAGCAACCTTTCTGTCTGTCAGGAAATTCCTGCAGACCAGCACACAAACACCAAAGTAGTAGCCCTACTTCTGGATCACGGAGATCCAGCAGGGGCATAGGTTGGGCTTGTGCTGGAGTGCTGTTGGCAAGAAATAGCTAGCACTGGACCAAGCCACAAGTGGTCCAGAATGTGAGCTATCTGCCCATGTGGTCACATACTGAGTTGTCCAGAAACTTCATTAGGTAATGGAGAAGATCACCATTATTTCCTTGACTATATAGAAGAAGCAACATTTGGCTTCCATGATCAAGTCTTTCACTAAAACATATTTATGTAAATTTTGCCCCATTTGTTCCCTACTACAGTTTGCAAGATGACAAGTATCTTGACAGATTTATGTGACATAACTTGCAAGGAGATGATAGGGGTATTATAACACGGAGTTTGTGACTGTATAGATTAAAGAGCTGTCTTTCCATTCTAAAACAGCATTCATGGGGTTTTAGTTAAAGGATGAAAATTCCCTTTGGATGGTCGCTTATCATATAAGTTTTCTTAATGAAGAAAGCATTTCTTCAGCAAAGCCTTTGCAGAAAATTGCAATTCAGAACTGCAGAGGGCAACTAAGGACAAATGTGTATGTGACACTTGCCATTAATGAACTTTTTTTTTCAGTCTACAAATTCTAAAAAATTTAAACCAGCTTTTGGATTTGCAAACCAACCAGTGCTATGACCATTTGCCACCAATTGTATGCATCTAACTAGTGCAGTGGGTGACTGCACGATGCTAGCAACACCTGGGCATGGTGGCAATGCTGAGAGGAGAAAACCAATCTAAGAGAGTAAGGACATCAGTAAGCATACCAGAGTCAGATCTAGGAGATTGCCAAGAGGCAGGCAAGGGTAGGAGTATACAGTGGACCCTCATATAACAAATGGTTTGTATAACCTAAAATCTGTACAACATAAAACATTCTGGAGATAGGGGAAATTTGCTTAACAGAATCGTCTATGAGGCGAATCTGTACAATGTAAAAATGGTTGCGATTTGGGATTATTCTGTTTTCAATGCACTCCTATGGGAAATTTGTACAGTGGTGCCTCAATTTACGAATTTAATCCGTTCCGAATGCATGCTCTTAAGTCGAACTACTCTTAAGTCGGGGTGCCTTTCTAAAACATTGAAAAAATAAGATAAAAAATCAAAACAATGAAAACAATTTGTAAGTCGAGCAGATCATATCTAAAATTTGTAAGGTGGCAGTTAAAATTCCAACAGTTTTCTGCTCTTAAGTCAAATTGCTCTTAAGTTGAGCTGTTGTTAAGTTGGGGTACCACTGTATAAAAGAAAATTTGCTTAACATAATTTCATTTGGTACGAATTAATTCCTTTATACAAGGTGCCACTGTACATCCATTCCACTTCGGTTTCCGCTTTCGTTTTTAGAATCCCACCATCATTCTCATCCTGCCCAGTTTCACATCAGGTTGCCATACTTCTTTGCTTTCTTTGCCTGGAAAGCCTTGCCTGTGTTCTTCAAAATGCATCTGCTGGGATGCCTTTCTTATACATTTGGTGCCCATTTTTAAATGTATCCCTTTTTTTTACTTGTACACCGTTTCCATTCCCCAAAGAAACCCCTCTTGCGTGCTGCCTGCATGTTCTCTTGTCCGTAGCACAAACTTGTGCCAAAGGTAATGAAACATGCAAGAGGCGAACAACAGCTCATCTAAGAGGTTTCACGTGGGAGGAGTTGTTTCATCAAATCCTCTGGTCTCAGGATATTTAGAGCATTAAAGGGAATAAACTGAACCCTGAGTTGCTCTCAGAAACAAATTAGAATTACAACAATGTTTTAATGGTTAGCAGATGCCCGTGTTGTATGGCTGACAAGAGCATAAAGGTGCACAGCACATTGTGCTCTCTCTACTGGGTTTTTAGTATGTGATGAATGAGATAGGGATGGAATTAATCAGTTTGACTGATTAGTAGTCTCCAAGAAGAAGGACAACTGCCAAACATAATTCTGAATAATCTGTCTAGAAGGAGGGGAGTAAACTCGTAATTTGGAAAGACAAAATTAAGCACTCGGCAGTTTAGAGTCCCTCTAACAGTGACACCTTTTTGTGGGTGGTTTGGCATTTTTAATTACTGATCTGCCACCAGGGGTAACATCTGCCACCAAACAGGCAGCAAGCTGCTCATTGGTGACATGGAGTACATTGCTGGTTCAAAGTATCTGGAAGTTTAAGAGGGGCAATACCTTAAAAACTCCTGTGCTTAAAAATAGCAGTGCTTGGTTTTTCTGTCTCTACATAATGGTGATAAACATCATGCTGCATAGCTATCTCTATTTTTTCCTATATGGAATACACTGAAAGTTTATAATATGCATGGTTGGTGTAAGCATGTGTATGGTCATATACTGTACATTATCCACTTGATGAGAGTGACACAACTATATGTTTCTTATAAAAACTGGACAATGCACTTCTGCTTGCAAACAACATTGTCCGTCTTCTATTTTCATCTTAGAAGGAAAGCATTATACTATCTTGGGTACACAGCATATATATTATTATCAGTAGTTCACTATATTCCACTGCATGTCACTATTTTATTTTAAAAGTACAATTAATGTGTATATATTATATATACTGTATACAATGGATGGGTTGCACATGTGCTTTTATATACATATGTAAAAAGCACATGCGTAACCCATCCATTGTCTAGTCTCTGAACGTAATTTATCACTGTCTCTAAGCTTAATGCCTCAGTCAGCATTTGCCACTTGGATTCCCTGTTTTGGGAGCCAACAAAGCCAGCACTGAACATGTGTTTGTGGACTCATTTGTTTGTTTGTGTGATGATGTGGACATCTGGCTGCTATAAGCTGCCCGAACGTCACCAATTATTCCACCTAGACAAGCCATCTGGCTGAGCTGTCAAATGATAGCAATGAGTTCTTTTGGGGTCTGACTGGGCTGAGAAGATTAAAAACAACAGCGAGCCAAGGAAGGCTCTTTATCCTCTGATCCTATCACCCTGAGTTTCCCAGGAGTTTCTAAGGGGCCTTTAATCATTTTATTTCCTGGTTAAGAGATCTGAGGGAACACCATTGAGTGAGCAGCTGGAATATAAAGCAAGGCAAAGTTTACCGGGCAAGGCCTAAAAGCATATCTAAACAATCTTGAAATGTTATCCCCTCAGACCTGTGGTTTCAGGGTTAAAAACTCTTAAAAGGGGGCCAGTATGTGCTGGTGATGCAGGAATGAACCCTTGACCCATCATTCTCAACATTAGTAAGTGCAGAGTAATGCAAGTTGGGGCAAAAAACCCAATTACATTTATAAACTGATGGGGTCTGAACTCTGCAAAAAACCAGGAAAGGGACCTTGGTGTCCTGGTGGACAGCTCAATGAAGGTGTCAACCCAGTGTCCGCAGCAGTGAAAAAAGCAAACTCAATGCAAGTGTCATTTTACCTCTTTATGCATCTATGGTGAGGCCCCATCTGGAGTACTGTGTACAGTTCTGGTCACTACACCTCCAGAAGGATATTATGGAAATGAAAAAAGTGCAGAGGAGGGCAATCAGGATGATTAGGGGACTGGAACACCTTCTGTACCATCTGAGGCTGCAGTGGCTGGACCTCTTCACTCTTGAACGATGGCGCCTAAGAGGTGACTTGATTGAAGTTTATAAAATTATACATGGTGTGGACAAAGTAGATAAGGAAAAGGTGCTTTCCCTATCACATAACACTAGAACTTGGGGGCACACCATGAAACTTTTGAGTGCTAGATCTCAAACAAATAAGAGAAAGTACTTTTTAACCCAGAGGATCACTGGTCTGTGGAACTCCCTGCCAGAAGAAATGGTGACAGCTGTCCGCCTTGACAGCTTAAAGAAAGGATTAGTCAAGTTCATGGAGAACAAGGGTATCAATGGCTATCATTATGGGAATACACTGAAAAATGGTGAGCCGCTGTGTGAGACAGAATGCTGGACTGGATGGGCTGTGCCCTGTTTCAGCAAAGCTGTTCTTATGTCCTAATGTTCTTGGCAACAGACCTAATAAAGCAAATAACCACAACGCTAGTGTTTCTGGTAGGTGCAGTCACAATAGCATGTCCTCCCATATAGCAGGGCGAAACTACCTGTCTTAGGTGGCACTATGCGGAAGGGATACATGAAGACAGGGCATGCTGAAGTCTCTTTATTGATTTATTGCATTTGAATGTGTAGGGCTAGGTAGGAATAAGCAAATATGTTGCTGTTTTCCTCTGTCCCACTTTTACTTTTTAAAAGTCTTAAATTCTTTCCACTCTGTTCATGAAGACATGTGTTGTTGTTGTTGTTGTTGTTAGGGTCAAACACATGGTTAAATACACATGCATTTAATTCCAATCTAGGTAATCAAAGCTGTGACCTGTTCAATAATACTGAAACTATTATATTGATTGTATGCAGTGTGCTATCCTTGTGCAAAATTCGAGTGTGAAGTATGATGTCTTGAAAAGTAGTTCCACAAGAGATGTTGCCCTGACTCAACAGATCAGCTGCTGTTCTCTCCAAATAATCCATGTTTTCTGTGTATGGAAAGTGTATTCAGTCAATAGAACATAAGAAGTACCTGGCACAGCTGCTCACAAGTAACTGAGATGGTCTTTGCACAGCTGAACAGCACTTCTCTATATCTTTATCAAAGTTTGAAAGAGCTAGGAAGGAGGGACCTCCTATCAATGGGATTTACATAATTCTTAGTTTGTAAATTGTTGATTCAAAGAGTCTTCTCTACTTTGGATTAACAAGGGGATTTAGACCAGTTGTTTCATTGCAAGATGTGATATAGCATGTGCGGTGATAGAGAGACCTATGGGTCCAGACATCATTTGTGTACAACATTCCCTGCAGATGAAGGAGAAGAGAGATAGAGCAGTGTATCATCTGCACAGAAATGATAATGAGGTCCAAATCTCTATATGCCCCCCAGCTTCATATAGATATTAAAAAGCATAGAGATGCATTAATGATGTAGGTATTCCGTGGTCACTTATTTTGCTGATTATAAGAGCCATAATGGAAAAGGATCTAGAAAAGAAGTGGTAGTTTATCAACATGCAAGTGCCTTGCCCACATCCTAAGGCTGTACTAACTAAAACCAAATTACTTTAATTTAACTAGATGGTGCATTAGATCACTTAGATCTACTGGTATCAATAAGGAGTCCAAGTTCTGATGGAGGCCTTCAACCCTAGATCTAAAATGAAATGTCATGTGGTTGTAGTTTTCAGCATTTGGATGGAATAAGTGTTTTTGTCTGGGAGAGATAAGGCCACAGACTACATAGAAGGGTTCATGGCACATTGGTTAAACTAGTGTACTGCAGCCAAAATGTGCTCATGACCCAGAGTTCAATCCCAAGTAGCCACTCAAGTTTCACTCAGCCTTCTGTCCTTCTGAGGTTGGTAAAATGAGTAACCAGCTCACAGGGGGGCAGGGGCAATATATAATCTGTATAATTAAATTTTAAACCATCCAGATATTTTTATGTGCTATTTACACAAAATAGTGGCTTCATGATACCTTCTGGATAGTTCCCTAACAACACCTAATTGAACTCCATGGGAACTGTCCTTGATCAGCTCTCTAGCCTTCGTTGTAGTTGCTTTGTCCTCCATAAGCCACCAAGAAGGCTGGGCTCTGTATTGAAGAGGGCATCTTTAATGCCCTCAGGGTTCACCAGCTTCTGATTATTCTCTCCATGTGCTGAAGTAAACACCGGGTTAATTGTATGATGCATGACATGTGTGGGTTCCTTGAACTATTGGGACAAGTCTTTGGCAGCCATGAACTCCAGACCAGTTCCAGTCAACTGCATCTCCTTAGTCATCTTTAAGTCTTCAAGAAGCAGACTTCTGGGTGACCTTAACACAGCTACAGAGATAAATTCCATCAGTTCTGTCAGGGACTGTGTTGAACCACAAGAAGAGTGATAACCAACATCAATCCTATTCAATTCCAGTGGTCTGGCATGAGGTGAAGACACTCCAGACCTGAGTCAGAAAGGACAGAAATCCTGCTAATACTAATTGAGTTTCTATGTTTCCTGAATACATCCCTCACATTCTTTCACAAAGTGTGGTTTTATTCAAGTGTGTGAGGAGGATCTCCTTGCCCCACCCACTGTGGTCTTGCTCATAATAAGTTGTGTCTAGACATGGGCACGACTCAGTGAAATTGTCGTTTCCATTTTCAGTTATCGTTTCCGTTACGTAACAGAAACGGTAACGATAATTAAGCCAGCAGAACTCGAATTTGAACCGAAAAAAGAACAATTTGGTCGGGTTTTTCGTTTTCGTTTGTGGCATCGCGGCGATCGCGCAATGCGAAGCATAGAAAAAGTTTTTAAAAGTTTTTTTTTAAAAAACCGAATCCCGGCCAAAAAAGCAGGCAAAAATATGCCTGCCTGAGGCTTTGCCACCTACCAGAGGGGTGGTTTCTGTGGGGTCCCCGGCCTTTCCCCCCTCGTCTCCTGTCCTGGGCTGCTTGCACCAGGCTGGGGGGAGGTCATCCTCGTCGTCTCGCCATGCCATGCGGTGGGGGGGGGGAATCCAAAATGGCGACCGCAATTTTTCTTTTGAAATTGTGGTCAAAAAACACACCAAAGCACCACAGAAACATGTGAAATTTATTTATTTTAAATGCCTGAATTTTAATAGTAGCAGTAGTGGGTTTTTTATAGCAATAAAACGTCGTATTGATTTTATTTTATGTTATTTTATTTTTTATTTTTTTAGACCTGCCCATTTGGGCTGGGCATGGGATGGGACCATGCAAATTGTTTGAACCATTCCACCAATGGCATCACCAGGTTTTTGACTGACACTTCTGGATGTCTCGGAGGGCATAAAAAGCCGAGGCACCTTCCAGAAATCGCAGTCGGGTGTATGGATGTGGTTGAGGGAGGAGGGCTGGCTGCTGCTGCTGGTGTGATCCGATCGAGATTGAGGAGGGAGGCTGGAGGCTTTAGGATTTAAGTTAGGCAAGCAGGGAGGGAATTGAATTTTGAAAATAATTTCTTTGATTCCCTGCAGCTTTGTCTGTTGAAGGGAATAGCAGTTTATTCTTTATTTCTTCTCTGGCAGTTTGTGAGGATTTTTTTCTGATATTGGATAAAGGGGGAGGTTCGACTGGGAGTGGGAGGTGTGGATTTATTTTAAAAATATATTATATACTACCATTTATTTTCTATTTTCCCAACTTCAATTTGCTTGCACACACACACACATTTGGGGTGCAAGCCAAGAGCAGAACCTCTATCCTAAGTGATATCCTAACTGCCCACTCACCCGTCCGCCCGCGCCGCTGCCCGCCCGCTCGCCTGCCCCCCCGCCCCGCCCACCACCTAGGGCGCAAAACACCTAGTGCCGGCCCTGATTGAGGGACACCCCTATGCTCTGGGAAGTCAAATTGCGCTAAATCGCGGTGGAAACGACAAACGACAAACGGAAACAACAAATTTTTGAAATTTTTTGCGACAAACAGAAACGACCCGAAACGGACCTGTTCTGACAAACGAAAACTCGAAACATCATTTTTTCTGGTCGTGCCCATGTCTAGTTGTGTCTATTTGGACCAACACCAAATGTTCCTCAGGAGTCAGTGATTCATCCCACGTCAAAAGTCATTCAACCCCTAGAGATGGTGAAAGTTACTTTTCTGGATTACAGCTCCCAGGACATATTAGGAACTGTAGTAACTTTTCCTATACCTGTGTTACATATGTCTTTCCATTGCTAGTGCTGGGGAGACATAGATACTCAAAGATGGTCCTGAAGGCTGAGCTTACATGATCCACATTAGCTCCCCAAACTGTTTGCCACTTCCAGACTTTGTGGGTAGCTCACATATCCGCATCCTTAAGATTTAAATCAAAGACAAGATCAACAGAGGGTCTGGAGAGTCAAGCTGTCCAGTTCCATACTTCACTTTCAGCTCATGTTGACCTGGTATTTGCCTCATCAGTCCGTAAACAGCTTAGAGGCTGAATTAAGTTCTTACCAGAAAGGAACGTGTTGTGTTCAGGGTTTTTTAAAAGTGTGCATTTATCATACTTTGAAGAGAGCTCAACTGTCATCCACAAGCCATGCTTTCACTGTTACTTCTCGTTTCTCTCTCCTCAGCTGTAGCAGATGTTCCTGTTATGTCATTGTTCTGAGGAAGGGGATTTGTTGGCTTCTCTGGTCTCCTGGGCAGTGGCCCAGCTGCAGCTGTAGAAAAAAAAAGGATACATAACAAAGGGATGGTCTTGTTTTCATTCTGGCTTTACATCATCCTGGCACCAATTTATCAAGATAGGGCTTGTTCCCCCTGTAATTGGATTCCTTTGGATCTATCTTCCAAACTGCATTAGGGATGGGAACGAAATTTAAAAATAATGTTTTGTTTCATTTTGTTTAGCGCTCACACCCGCTTTGTTTTGTTTCGTTTCTTATGAAATTTTTTTTTAAAAAAAATTCATATGAAACAAAATGAAACAAAATGAAATGATTCCCTTGGGTCCTAGAGACACCAGATTTGGTGCCCAGGACCCCGGGATCCATTTTTAAAGAGCTCCAGCCAAGCTGTCAATGGCTGGAGCACTTTAAACCTGCCCCAGTCGGTACCAGGGGGACCACCGGGTGCCAACTAGGACAGGTTTAAAAGGGTTCCAGCCATTGACAGCTTGACAGGAGCCCTCAGAACATGGTCAGGTAGGCAGTTCGGTGGGCTCGCGCTCCCTACTTGACAATTTTCTGAGAGCTCCTGCTGAGCTGTCAATGTCTAGAACCCTTTAAATCTGGCCCAGTCAGTACCAGAGGGTCCCCCTGGTACTGACTGGGCCAGGTTTAAAGGGATCCAGCCATTGACAGCTCGGCAGGAGCCTGAAAACAATGGGAAAACAACAGTTTCATTTTCGTCTATAATGAAATGCTGCTTCCTTGTTTTGTTGTGTTTCGTTACATAACAAAATGACAAAATAGCATTTTGTTTTTCCTTTCCTGGCCATCAGAAGGTAGGTATCGGAGGCACTGTTCGCAGTTGGCTCTGGTCCTTCTTGGAGGGTCGGCCCCAGTATGTGCAACATGGTGGAGAGTTGTCGGCCCAGTAGACACTCCCTTTCGGGGTTCCTCAGGGCTCGTCTCTCTCCCCCATGCTGTTCAACATCTATGTAAGACTGCTGGCTGGGGTCATTCAGAGATTTGGAGTCTGCTGTCATCAGTACGCTTCGTCGTCTCGGTTGGAGGAGCTTGGGCCTGTTTCTGCTGTCGAGGCCTCTGAGGCTATGGCGCATTGCCGGCCGGCGTCCACTCCTTTCAACCCTTGCCCTTCCTGTCTTATTAAAGCTGTCAGTGGGACTATGGCCGAATGGGCTTCTGCCATCGCCACCGCCTCTTTCGCCGAGGGGGTTTTTCCCTCCCGCCTGAAGGAGACGGTGGTTAAGCCCATTCTTAAGAAGCCGGGCCTTGCGGCGGATGATTTGGGAAACTACCGTCCGATCGCTAATGTCCCGTTTATGGGCAAGGTCATCGAGAGGGTGGCGGCGGTCCGGCTGCAGTCGTACCTTGAGGATCGGCAGTGCCTCGATCCTTGCCAGTCAGGGTTCAGGCCCCGTCGGGGGACCGAAACAGCTTTGGTCGCCCTGCAAGATGACCTGCTCCGGGCGGCCGACAGGGGTTGCTCTACCCTGTTGGTCCTCCTGGATCTGTCAGCGGCCTTCGATACCGTCGACCATGGTATCCTACTGGATCGGCTCTCTGAGGTTGGAATCGGGGGCACTGCTCGCAGTTGGCTCCGATCCTTCCTGGAGGGCCATCCCCAGTATGTTCAGCATGGGGGGGAGTTGTCGGCCCCGTGGGTTCTCCCTTGTGGGGTCCCGCAGGGGTCGTCGCTCTCGCCGTTGCTTTTTATTAACATCTATGTAAGGCCGTTGGCTGGGGTCATTAGGAGTTTTGGAGTGTGCAGTCATCAGTACGCTGATGACACGCAGCTCTATCTCTCCTTTTCCACCTCTGCAGTGGAAGCTGTGAGGATCCTTGATGGGTGCCTGGATGCCGTGCTGACCTGGACCGGGGCGAACAGGCTTAGGCTCAACCCCGAGAAGACGGAGGTCATGTTCTTTGGGGGTTCGCCATCTGGGTACGGTGGCCCTTTTCCCTCTCTGGGGGGAGTTTCCCTCCGGCCTGTGGAGAGGGCGCGGAATCTGGGCGTGGTCCTGGACCCGGCGCTGACCATGGAGGCCCAGGTGGCCATCTTCGCCAAATCGCCCAGATCCGCCCGTACCTGGATGGTGACTCTCTGAGAGCAGTGGTCCAGGCGCTGGTGATCTCGAGGCTGGACTACTGCAACGCCCTCTACATGGGGTTGCCCTTGATTCTTCTCCGGCGTCTGCAGCAGGTTCAGAATGCGGCGGCCAGGCTGGTGGCTGGTGTGCGTCGTTATGATCACATCACCCCAGTCCTGGCCCGCTTGCATTGGCTGCCCGTTGCGGCCCGGATTAGATTCAAGGTCTTGGTTTTAGTTTATAAAACCCTCCATGGCTTGGGACCGAACTACCTGGCAGAGCGTATCGCTCAGCGATCCACCTCCGCCCGTCCAGTTCGGCAGGCGCGAGCGCACTCGCTGTGGGTTGCCACCCCTCGAGAGGTCCGGAAGTCGGTCACCCGGAACCGGGCTTTCTCGGTGGCAGCCCCGTCCTTATGGAACTCCATCCCTAGCGAAGTGCGCTCTACAGAGTCCCTGCTGAATTTGTCTTGCTTTTCTGGCCTTTCGAAAAGCTGTAAAAAACTTATTTATTTCGAGAGGCCTTTGGTGAACCCTGATTTTTTTTTTCTTTCCGGAGGTCCTGCCATCTTAATGTCCAAGCGGCCATGCTTATGTGTACTTTGTTTGTGCGCGCTTGGCTCATAGTTATTGTACTGTTGTTTTGGATGCCAAGGGTTTTATTGCTTAATTACTTAATTAGCTATGTTTATATTATTGTTCTGTATTTATTGCGCTTGCTCGCCGTGTAAGCCGCTTAGAGTTTCGAACGAAAGATAAGCGGGATATAAATATAAAAATAAATAAATAAATAAATAAATAAATAGCCTGAATTGGCAACAGAGAAATTATTTAATGAATTACTTACCAACCAACTCCCGTCCTTCATTTTCTACCGCATAGAGAGGACGGTGATAAATGAGGCTTGAGTTTAAAACGTACCCCACATTTTTCCTCTTCCTCTTTTTCCATGGGAGATCCACTTTGGAGTTGAATAATAATAACCCCAAATCTATCCAAATTTGGAGGGCTTAAAGGGAAGAGTCCAAGGAAGATACCCACCAAATAAGGCGCCTCTGTGATGAATTGTTTCATTTCTAGAGCCCAAAATGGTAGTTCACTTCACTTCATCATGAAACATGTTCTGCTGTTTCACTGCCTGTAATATTGCTTCCAGCATTTAAGGCAAATGACTGTAGCCAGCCTTAGATCCATGACAGCCAAAGTCCCCGACCCCCACCCCAAGAGGGATTGCTAGACTGGAACTCCCTGCTACACTAACTTGGAGTTGACTCTGACACATCCCCCTTACATTGTGCCCAGTGGAAACATTTAAAAAAAAAAACAAGTCTCCTAGTCTTACATGCCTGACAAAACCATCCCTTACACCTCCCAGCATGGCTGACACAAGGCAGAAGGAATTGGGAAGTAGCCAGAGTTTTATTTCACACTCCTCCACCATCAGCCCAAGCTAGTTTCTTATTGTTTCATAAATCCAGCTGCTTAAAATATCGGGGGGGGAGCTCTACACAGACATGTCATTGTTACCCTTTTCTTCCTGTTGCATCTTTTATTGTGTTTGTTAGTTCTCACACATTGCCTCTTTTGATTGTTAGCTCTTTCAACACATTTCCTTCAGAAACTGCCTGGGGAAAAATCTTCTTCTTTTTGTTGTTGTTGTTGTTGTTGTTGTGTTGGTGGTGGTGGTGGTGGTGTTGGTGTTGGTGTTGGTGTTGGTGTTGGTGTTGGTGTTGTGTGTTAATAATAATAATAATAATAATAATAATAATAATAATAATAATAATAATAATAATAATAATAATAATAATAATAATAATAATAATAATAATAATAACGTAGTTGCTCAAATGGTACAGCGTCATAATGTAGTTGCTCAAATAGTCCATTGGAATTTGTGTCAGAACTATCATCTGCCCATAGCAAAGAACTGGTGGGACCATAAGCCTGAAAAGGTGATTTAAAATGTGCATGCAAAATTACTTTGGGACTTCCAAATACAGACAGACAGGGTATTGGAGCATAATACCCCAAATATTGTTATTGTGGAGTAGAAGAAAAAAGTGTGGATCATTGATGTTGCTATACCAGGTGATAGTAGAGTCACCAAGAAACAACTTGGAAAAATTACCTGATATCAGGATCTGAAAATTGAACTTCAGAGACTCTGGCATAATCCGATATAGGTGGTCCCAGTGGTAATTGGCTAAGCAAGTATTTATAAGAAATTGGAGTTGACAAAGTCACCATCAGTCAACTGCAGAAAGCCACCTTACTGGGATCTGCTCGCATAATTCACTGATACATCATGTAGTCCTAAACGCTTGGGAAGTGTTCAACTAATGATTTGTAATACAAAATCTAGTGTAGGTATCTTGTCTGCTGTGTAATAATAATAATAATAATAATAATAATAATAATAATAATAATAATAATAATAATAATAATAATAATAATAATAATAATAATATCCCCCCAAGGGTGCCGCCTTGTCGTGGCAGGGGGCTTAACTGCTCCAGTAGGTCCAACCTTACCAGAGAGGTCTTGACTGAGGAACAGAACTAAGCGCACCCAACAACCCATGAATCATGGTGAAATACAATATAAAGAAGCCTATACCGCCTCGGTCGTCGCCCGGGTTAACAAGGACCGCGATGGGTGTTGATGAACCTGGACATCCGTCGATAAATGGGCTACAGGTCACGGGTCCCATTGCTGAGCAACCAGGGCATGGGTCTGTAGAGTTACTGGAAGCTGAACCATCTCAGAAGCGGCAGAAATATACTCTACCAGAGAATCGGACAATCATGAAATGCTATTATAGAGCGGAACCTGAAAAACGTGGCTACCAAAAGCGGATGCATCAGTTATGGAAACAAGAATATCCAAACTCCAAGATAACTGAATTACGATTAGCTGACCAGCGAAGATATATTATCAGAAACAAGGTGTTTAGTAAAGTTGAACTAGAAGAAATACAGAGGAGAGTTGTGAAATTGGAGGTCAACAAATTATCCAAATAGAAGGAAAAAATAGATTAATAACACCTGGGGACATTGAACAGTCAAAAGTTGAAGAAAATATGGATGTTGCGCAAAACTTTGAATCAAAAGAAGGTTCAAATAGGATTGGAACACCAGCAGAGCTCACTATTAGGCAGCAAGAATTGAAGAATAAAATACTCACACATGCTGCATTAAATGAAAAGAGAGGAAGGCTCCCAATTTTAAAGACTGTGCCTAGAAAAAAAATTGGTACAATTGATGAACGATGTAAACTCAGCACTTGCAACAATCCAGATAAGGTCAATTGAAGAGATAAATCAGCTTGCTTATAGTGCAGCAGTAATAGTAACGGAAGAACTAGGGATTCCACAATTGAAGCCCCCCAAAAAATGCATTGAGAAACCATGGTGGAAAATCAGACTGGAGCTTAAAATCAAAAGACTCCGAGCAGATGCGAGTAACTTAAAAAACCTGCAGGAGGACAAATTAAAGAATGGTAAGTTCAAGAAATGTTTGACTAAAAAATACTGGCTAAGTACAAGGAAAATTGGAGAAGCATTGGAAATAGTGAAGCAGCAAATAACAGCAACAGCTAGAAAAATTGAAAGATATGATGCTAGATTTACTCAGTATAAAGACAACCAGTTGTTTCAATCAGATCAAAGAAAGTTCTATCAGAGTTTAAATCAGAAGATAGGTAAAAGAGATGAAAAGCCTGAAAAAATGGCAACCATTCAGTTTTGGAAAGACATATGGGGGACTGAGAAAGACTATAATAGAAATGCTGGATGGCTCCAAGATTTTGAGAAGAAATTCTCCAAGTGCACAATGGACCAACTAGAAATAACAGCTGATATGATCACCAAAAGAGTACAAAGAGTCAAAAACTGGACATCACCTGGCAATGATCAACTGCATGGGTTTTGGCTTAAACACCTGACCAGTCTGCATGGAAAAATGGCCCAACAATTTAATGAAATGTTGAGAACAGGTTATATTAATGAGTGGTTAACAACTGGGAAAACCTATTTGATTCAGAAGGATCCAACAAAAGGAGCAATACTTGAAAATTACAGGCCAATAACATGTTTACCAACTATGTATAAACTGCTAACAGGCATCATAGCTGATAGAGTCCAGGATTATTTGGAAGCAAATAACATCATGCCAGTAGAGCAGAAAGGGAACAAACGGGGAAGTAGAGGCACAAAAGATCAGTTACTCATTGATAAAATGATCCTAGACAATTGTAAAGCCCGGAAAACTAATTTATATATGACTTGGATTGACTATAAAAAAGCCTTTGACTCAGTACCGCATAGTTGGATTATTAAGTGCCTGGATGCCATTGGAATATGTAAAAGTATTAGTGCCCTAATTGAAAATGCGATGAAGAACTGGAAAACAGAATTGTTTGTCAGAGATGAAAGCTATGGATTGGTTAGCATCAAACGAGGGATTTTTTCAAGGTGACTCTTTGTCACCTCTGCTATTTACTATTGCCCTGATTCCCCTCTCAATAATTTTGCAGAAGACAAATTTAGGTTACCAAACTGCTAAAAATTCAGGGAAAATTTCTCATCTATTGTATATGGATGACTTAAAGTTGTATGGAAAATCAGAAACTGAAATACACTCACTGACCAACACAGCCCGAATTTTCAGCACCGATGTTAGTATTGAGTTTGGACTAAACAAATGTGCCACAGTGGCACTGAGAAAAGGAAAAATAATCGAGAGTGAAGGAATGGACGAGCTATTAAGTATCATCAGTCTGAAGCCTATAAATATCTGGGCATACTGGAATTAGATAATATAAAGCATGGGCAAGTGAAAAATGTGGTCAGTAAAGAATATATCCAAAGGGTCAGAAAAGTATTAAAAAGTAAGCTGAATGGTGGTAACACCATCAAGGCCATTAATAGCTGGGCCATTCCGGTCATCAGGTATACCGCTGGCATTATAAACTGGAGTCAGACGGAGCTAGATATTCTAGATAGGAAAACAAGAAAACTTATGACCATTCACTATGCATTACATCCACGCAGTGATGTTGACAGGCTCTAATTACGTAGAAAATTAGGTGGTAGAGGTCTTCTGCAAGTGAAGCAGACAGTTGAAGAAGAGAAGCATGCGTTGGCAGATTATGTAAAAAATAGTACAGAGCCAACATTATTGGAGGTTAAGAACAGGGAGGTGTTTAAAGTAAATCAAACAAAGGGTCAATACAGGAAAACAACAATGCAAATACGAGCTGATAGCTGGCATAATAAAGCGCTGCATGGGCAGTTCCTCGAAAAAGTCAAAGGAAAAGTAGATGAGGAAAAGACTTGGTTATGGCTCACCAATGGAACACTGAAAAAAGAGACAGAGGCCCTGATTTTTGCAGCTCAAGAACAAGCTATCAGAACAAATGCAGTTAAGGCTAGAATAGAAAAATCAGCTGAGTCCCCCACAGGTAGACTCTGCAAAGAGGCAGATGAAACTATTGACCATATATTGAGTTGTTGCAAGAAAATTGCTCAGACTGATTACAAACAGCATCATAATGTAGTTGCTCAAATGGTCCACTGGAATTTGTGTCAGAACTATCATCTGCCCATAACAAAGAACTGGTGGAACCATAAGCCTGAAAAAGTGACTGAAAATGAGCATGCAAAATTACTTTGGGACTTCTGAATACAGACAGACAGGGTTTTGGAGCATAATACCCCAGATATTGTGATTGTGGAGAAGAAAAAAGTGTGTATCATTGATGTTGCTATACCAGGAGATGGTAGAGTCACTGAGAAACAACTTGAAAAAATTACCCGATATCAGGATCTCAAAATTGAACTTCAGAGACTCTGGCATAAACCAGTACGGGTGGTCCCAGTGGTAACTGGCACACTGGGTGCGGTGCCCAAAGACCTAAGCAAGTATCTAGAAGAAATTGGAGTGGACAAAGTCACCATCAGTCAGATGCAGAAAGCCACCTTACTGGGATCTGCTTGCATAATTCGCCGATACATCACTGAGTCCTAAACGCTTGGGAAGCGTTCGACTAGTGATTGGTAATATAAAATCCAGCGTAGATAGCTGTGCAGCTTAATAATAATAATAATAATAATAATAATAATAATAACAACAACAACAACAACAACAACAACAACAACAACAACAACAACAACAACAACAACAACAACAACAACAACAACAACAACAACAACAACAACAACAACAACAACAACGATGACGGTGGTGGTGGGTGGTGGTGGTGGTGGTGGTGATGTTTAGAGCTGTTTGAACCCAGTGTTTGGTTTCCCTACAGCAAGAGGGTAAAGTTTGCAAAGATATGAAGCTGTGGCAAGTTGAGACACTGAGACTCTGTGTAAATATTCAGAAAACGTATTGTTTAGGAAGTACGAAGGTACACATTGGTGTGAAGACAGGAGCACCATATTCTCAGCAGCATACAAAGGAGCGAAACGCAGAGAGTGGCAAGAAGAGTTTAGCATTCCTGTGGCTTGTTTTTGTTTTTATTTTTTGTTTTTATTTTTTTTAAATTGTAATCATGGCTGAAACCATCTATTTACAGTCCTAGAGAAAGAAAATATTTTCCTGACCACAGCTGAGGAGAACTTGACAGAGTTTTCCTGCCTGCTCCCTCCCATGTCATCAGTGTTTTCTGGGAGAAGAATTTGAGGTGGTTTTCCACCTAAGTGGTTACAGCTGTTTCCACAAGATCAGTCAGATGCAGTTTCTGTCTGTGTTTATTTTGGCTCTGATTTTTTGACTGGAACCCGGCAGGATGACAAAGTTTTCTATGGGGCTTGGGACTTTGGACAAACATTCCAAAGTTTCTGACTCCTTAACATTAAATGCTTGATGAATTCAGCTCTTAATTTCTTCTGGAAGAATGTCAAGGCCACTGGAGTGGGGGTGGGATTTCCCATCATCTCACAACATTTGTTTTCAAACAAAGACTATGAATATACTTGCCTCTCTCCAAAAACAAGCAGGAAGACAGCAAAACTATGTTCAATCCATTTTTCTGTAATTGCAACTTTTGAATCAGTTGTGGTTGCTTGATAAATTATGTTCTTGAAAGTTATTATCCATATTAGCACATGTGTGTTACTTACCAGGAAGTCACATCTGAATTCTGGTGATCTTCACAGGGTCTTCAAGGTATGTGAGATATTTTAGGAACAATTGTATTGTTGCTACACATACCAGGGAAATTCCAAAGATGAGAGGGGATTTGAACTCAGGGTTTTTGAGTCCTAATCTGTTACTTTACCCACTACACTATTGTGGTTTACATACTGGTACTGCATATGTTAAAGACAGGGATGAATTGAAAAACTAAACATGTTTTCTGATTAATTTGGCCAGTTCTTTAAAATTCACTTATTCATATTCATCATAAAGTCCCCCAATGAATATGAATTGATTATTTTAGCAAATAGAGATGGGCACGGAACGAACATTTTTTCGTTTCCGTTACCGTTTGTCGTTTCCGTTACGTAACGAAATGACAAACAAAAATTGTGATGAAAATGTAATGAAACAAAGAGAACCACGAAAATTGTGGTCGTTACGTTATGTTTCCGTTAATGGTGACGCGCAATGAAATGAGCTGTTTTAAATGTTAAAAAACGCCCTAGACATCCGTAAAAACACAGCGATAATTATTTATATTGTCTGATAATACCTACCGGGGGGGTTGGGGTCCTTAAAACGTTTGTTTTTGTCTTCTCCCATCGCGATGTATTTTTCTTTTCCCTTTAAAATGGATGTCACCACCAGCCACAAAATGGAGACAAGCCATGTGATGGGATCATGTTCAACCAATAGCATGCCCAGGTTGCAGACTGGGCGGGCAGGTCTGTCAGCCACAGAGGACATAAAAAGCTCTGGCAGCCCCCGTCCTCCTTGCAGTCTCTGGTGGGAGTTACGGTGGGATTGCTGTCTCTGCGACTCTAGCTTCAGTCCTGCAGCCTCCCTGTGTGCGTGCATGCTGCGCACCCCTTGGTGAGTACCCTCCCCTACCCCGCAGTGCAGTCACTCTGCGGCTGCCTTGCACTCTGGGCAATGCCCGCCGCTGCCTTTGCAGCCTCCCTGCATACCTAGTCTATACTGTGTCTCTGCCAGCATCCATTTTTTTTAGTGTTTTCCCTCTGGTCTGGGGCATTGGAGGATGCCTGCGCACGGAAATGCTTTAAAAATCGCGCAAAAAGCGGGTAGAAACGACAAATGACAAACAAAAAACGGTAACAAATTTTTTCAAAAAATTCCCGACAAACAGAAACGAACCGAAACAGACCTCTAAACGACAAATGAAAAACCGAAACGCCATTTTTCTGTTTCGTGTCCATCTCTATTAGCAAATATTGGTTAGTTAATTCATCAGACAATAAAATGGGCCCCAGTGCATCTAGAGATACTATGTTAGGAGGGAAGCATCCCCCTATACCCTCTACAATCCCTCCAGGTTTGATAACGTTTGGGTTTCCACAACCCAGTTGCTAAAAGGCACTTTCCTCAGGGGGCCCTCTTTAGGGATGCATAGCTCAGAAGTCTGAACCCCAATACTCACCATACCTTCAGGGCTTTCAGAATCAAATGAAGCATCCTGCAAATTTGGGTCTCTAGGCATTAGGGAGTTCTTTTTTCCAACATTTTAAATGGAATATGAATCAATTCAGCAATTCATCACAAGAAATTCATTGATACACAAATTCATCAATTTGACAGCCCTGACGAATCACAAATCATGACAAATCACCATTTCGATTCATCCCCATCTAGTATATTTACATAAAATGCTAAAATCTGTACACATTAATAACTTCTGCACTAGCCTTAGGTTACTCTGTAAGAGAATATATTAGCCCAGTTTGGAGTAGATTAAAAAAATTGGATGTGGCCTTAAACGAAACAGTGTTTTAAACCAAGCTCAGTACACAAGGTGTATTACTAGCTGGCATTCCTCCACCAAAATTCCACCAGGAAAGTATTGCACAGAAAGAGTGGGTCAAAGTGATGTCCTCAAAAACATATTTGGTTTTTAGTCATCAATCACTAAAGTGAAAAGTGAAATCAAGGTATTGTTTTCTCAAACTCACCGCCCACTCTAACAATCATCCCCTACAGACTACCCTAGAACTATGACAGGTGAACAAAGAGTTTCAGGTAACTGGGCAGAACCATGTGACTTTCCACTGCCTGACTAATAACAACCTTGGCCTGTATGGAAAGCATTAAATGTACTGTACCCTGGGGTTGGAAGATCAAAGGATAATCTAAGATGAGGGCTTCCCTATAGGTTCCCCCTCCACATGCATGCTAGTCATGTCCAACTCTAGGGGCGGTGCTCATATCCATATTCAAGCCAAAGAGCCAGTGTTGTGCAAGTCCATGTCCACGTGGCCAGCCTGGCTCAAGGAAACACTGTTTTATCTTCCCACTTTTTATGGCGGTACCTATTTATCTACTTGCATTTACATTCTATCGAACTCCTAGATTGGCAGGAGCTGGGGTTATCAGTGGGAGCTCGCTCCGCTGCTTAGCACCTGGGATTTGAAACACCAAGCTGCCAACTTTGCAGCAAACAGTTTTTGGAGTGTTAGTCTGCTGAGCCACCACACCCCTATATACTCAGGAATAGGAAAAATAGAGGGTTTTTATCTATTTCATTTCATTTCTACTAGCTGTTCATTTCATTTTGTTTTAAAACATTTTTTGTAAAAAAAAGTTAGTAACAAAACAAATCAATAACAAAATAATTTGTTACTCTACAAAATGGCTCCCTTGGGTCCTAGAAGGACCAAATTTGGTGGATAGCTTTTTATAAGGGAGTCATTTTACAGAGCATTGAAACGTTTCATTTTCAAAGGGAAAAGGAAGTATTTCATTTTGTTTTGTAACAAAATGCTGTTTCCCATTTCATTTCATTTTGTAACATTTTGAAAGCTTACAAAATGATGAAACAGTGTGTCTTTTTTGTAAGGTGCCCATCTCTATACTGTATATTCTATCCTAAGGTATCTTCTTGTCCACAATACAAATTACACATGAGGACCATCAAATGTCGAGGCATACTCATTTATCTGAGAACAAACTGTGGCTTTTCATGATCCGGACAGGAAAAGTTTTGCTGTAGGGTATACTCTATAAATAGTGTTCTAGAGTTCCGATAGCAAATTAAGTTGAAAACTAAATTAAAGAGTAAATTAAAGAGGGCATTCAATTAATGTAATACAGATATTTCATAAATTATCATAGCAGATTCAGTGTATAAAGGATCTTTTATTTTATGAATATAAAGTATTAAGTTTTTTTTAAAGTTGTTAACAACAAAGCCCTTAGAATGTAAACAATAAATGTAAATACAAACCATGATCCAGATTATTTCATACACTAGGTTTACTTGCCTACGTGATTTATATCAAGTATTTAGCCTAAAATTAAACCCAAGGCAGCTCAAACCAGGATTAAGACAAAATGTTATATAAAACATAAACAAACTATGATATTAAAGCAAAATTGAATTAAAAGCACATGAGGAAAGAAAGTAAATCACCCCTCACTGGTTGACACAGAGAAAGCTTCAGTCATAACTCATGAGAAATATGTAGTAGAGGTTCCTGGATTACTGTTGCAGTTTCATGCACATGTATTTCAAATCAAGTTACACTGAAGTGACAGGGACTGTGTTCCGGATTAAATTGCATACAGCTGTGTTGCAAAATTATGCATAGATACGTAGAACAGTACCACTTTTGATCCTGCTGGCATTTACACTTATCTTTCTTAAGTTGGCAGATGACATTTTAAAGTAGATTGCTATGACATGAATATATATCCAGCTCCATGAATATGAAAATAAAATAATTATGCTTCATTAAGTGTGCGATTACATGGGATCTGCTGGTTCAAACCATTAACAAAATATAATCTTCAACACAGGAAGAGGAGTATTAGAGTAAACACGATATTTGAGAGAGGGGAAAGACATCTTTAGCTGAATGACTGAGATGGAGGAAGCAGGAAAGTGAAAGGTGTATTGGGGGAATAAATCCAGGGCTTAAGGTAGAAACAGATGTTTCAGAAAATTTGTTATTAGGAGAGGGATTTCTTAAATGTTGAAAGCATTTAAGTGCACAGCAAGAGTTTTCTCATTTCATGTGCTTGGAGAATTAACTTTAAAATTAGTTTCTAGGAGCTAATAATATCTATTGTCCTTACGCGGCATATATTTGTTTGTATAAAATTGAGCACAAGTTCTAGTACTGGTTTAGTCATGATGATGCATCATAGCTTGACATGACTATGCAGCATGGCATGAAGAACAGCTGCTTTTGAAGTGTGAAGAAATTTGAATCATATAGGGATGGGCACAAAATGGAAAAATTATGTTTTGTTTCATTACGTTTTATCACCCCCTGCATTTCATTTCATACCATAACAAAAGTTTTCAAATTTTTGTTACTTATGAAACAAAACAAAACAAAATGAATCCCCCACGGCACCAGCGCTCTAGCTGGTGCCATGGGGAATTCAAAAGCCTCCTTGCAACTGCCTCCCAGCTGATTTT
Organism: Phrynocephalus guinanensis; assembly: GCA_037367245.1. Lineage (NCBI taxonomy): Eukaryota > Metazoa > Chordata > Lepidosauria > Squamata > Agamidae > Phrynocephalus > Phrynocephalus guinanensis. The sequence goes on from CM074733.1 coordinate 125,258,392, forward strand.
GACAGCTCAATCCCAGCTGGGAGGCAGGTGGGTAGAAGGAAAGGATCAGCCAGGCAGAAGTAAATTCCCTGCGTCACTGTTCCTTTCTCCCCTGTCACCCCCTCCTCCTAGGAGCCCTCCCTGTCCAGAAAACCTCCATGGGAGGAGGGGGAGCATGGGAGAAGGAAGGAGGAAGTGGTAAATTCAAACAGAACTTCACTTTACTGCTGCTTCCTTCCTTCTTCCTTGCGATCCCCGCCAACCAGCTGGGGCTTTTTGACAGGTCAGGAATTAGAGAGAGGGTGCGCCTCCCTCCCACACACACCGGCCTGTCAAAAAGCCCCAGCTGGTATGTAGGGGGAGGGGTGAAAGGCATAAGGGAGCAGGATTTTCCCCCTCAGTGCTCCATTATGCCTTTTGCCCCTCCCCCACCATCCAGCTGGGGCTTTTTGGGGGTGTGAGGGGAAGGGTGCCTCCTCTTGAAGCCCCAACCTGTCAAAAATCCCCAGTAGGTAGGTGGGGAAAGGCGCAAAAGGCAGAACAGATCATCGGGGGAAACCTGCTCCGTTCTGCTTTTTGTCCCTCTGTAAGGGTTCAGTCTTTGCCCAGGCGTCCCGCCCTTCCAACTTCAAAGAAGGCATCTAACGTAACAAAGAAACAGAACTTTTATTTGATTCATCAACAGCAAATGGGGTTTTTCTTCTAACAACAGAGTCAACTTCTTTAACATCAGAAATAAACCGGTTCTTCCCTCCGTAGGTCGGGGTCTTTAGAAAGTGATCAAATTCCCCACCACCACCTGTGGGTATTCTGTTGCACCACTGCTCTCCTCCTCTCTCCCCGAAAGCCTCAGTCCTTCCATCTCTGTCCCAATCTCCCCCATGGAGGTTAAGGGGGTCCCTACTTGTATCCCAACTTCCGAAGGGTATCTTGGACCACGTGGTCTCAGCCTGGGCGTACGCAGAGGGTAATCTGGTCTCTTGCTCAAGTCCTTCCGTGGGTCCAAGGTCCCGGCCTCGATCTCCTGCCGAATCTTTACCAGCCATCTCTCTAGCTCCAAGTCCTTATGGATCTCCTTCAGTTTACGATTGTACTCTCTATATCCTCTCTCACCCCAGTAAGAAAACTTTTGGCGGTGAGCTCTGTGTCTGTAGCTCTCAGCTTCCTTGTGTGGCATCATCATTTGTTCCCAATTCCCAGTTTCTGGGTTCTCCATCCACACCCGCTCCCATCCTTCTGGAAGCTCTATCTTCCCTCCCTTTTTACAGGCCCCAAACCCCACCTCCAAGGGAGTGGAGTGGTTCCCCTTTCCCGCCAAGTCCTTCTTTTCATTTCCTGCCGCCCTCCGGTTCTCTTCCTTCTCCTTATCCCTGAGGGCATCATAGTAACCCTTTAGTGCCATGAACCTCTCCACAGGTGAAAGGTTCATTAGGTTTTCAGGTTTCTTTGGCTCTTCCATTATCTCTGCTGGGCGTGCAGGGGTCCCTCTCTTACCATCAGAGAAGTTCCCCTCACACCCTCCCCCACCTACAAGGTAGAACTTTTTGACAGGTTGGGATAGGGGGGATTTTAAGGAAACCCCTGAAATTTGGAAAGATTTTGGGGTAAGGGGACTTAGTTATGAAACTCTGAAGGGGCTGGGGGTAGTAAATTGGCAATGTGTGTTGGGAGCATGGAGGCAATTAGGGAGTTACTACAATAGACTAAACTCCCTAATTTGCCTCCATGTTCCCAGTACACTTTGCCAATTTACTACCCCCAGCCCTTTAGAGCTTCATAACTAAGTCCCCTTACTCCCAAATCTTTCCAGATTTCAGGGGTTTCCCTAAAATCGCTTTGGAAAGGTACCCCTACTACTTTGGAGCCCCAAAGTAAGTAAATTTTGATTGCAGATTTTAAAAATAATTTTTGAGTGCATATTTTATTTTTTAAAATATGCACTTAAAAATTTCTTACCTTGGGGCACCAAAGTAGCATGGGTATCTTCAGAAAGTGATTTAAGGAACCCCTTGAAATTTAGAAACATTTGAGATAAGGGGGCTGAGTTATGAAGCTCCAAGGGGGATACCCCTAAGAAAAAAACCTTCTAGTTGGAATCATATGGGATGTGGAGGCAGCACTATTGCTTGCCCAATCAGCTTCTGATTCCAATTAGAATTTCTTTTCCTAGGGGCATCCCCATTAGAGCTTCATAACGTAGCTCTCTGAACCCCCAAACTTTCCAAATTTCATGGGGTACACTAGAATTGCTTTCTGAAGGTAGCCCTATCAGTTCCTCTAGAACAAATCATTTTGTTTTAGAGGGGGAAATGGTGTTTCATTTCATTTGTAATGAAACACTGCTTCCCTGTTTCGTTTTGTTACATTTTGTTTCATTAGCTAACGAAATGACAAAACAGTGTTTCATTTTTTGTTAAGTGCCCACATAACGCTTTTATGGCCCTACTATGATTACACACAGCAAGTGAATATTGCTGTTCAACTCTGTTAACCATTTAACAGTTCAATTGTATTGATTGACACCACTCACCCCATCCATCATCTGCTTTCTTAGCCAAAAAAAAAAAAAACCCATGGGAAACTTAGCAGAGTCATTCTCCAGGATGGAGGAAAATGCATTTTATTACTCAGTGACTCCCTTACAGACCATTCTGCAAAGGTCTTTTTGGAAGGTCTACTGAGACATCTAAAAGTCATTGGGATTTAATTTGGCATAAGTACATTTAGCTGGGAGTGAACTGTGGCTGCAAGTCTCAGTTTGGGCTCTGACAAATGTTACTTAGTAGAGATGGGCACGACTTAGCGGTATTCCCGTTTCCGTTTCCGTTACTCGTTTCCGTTACTCTACGGAAACGGTAACGGGAATCACTGCCCCAGACTTCGAGCTCGAACCGACGAACGAACAATTTGGTCTGATTTGTCGTGCTCGTTACTTGCATCGCGCAATGCCAAGCGGCACAGAAAAAAGTTTTTAAAAGTTAAAAAAAAACCCGATTCCCGGCCCTAAAAGTAGGCGAAAACTGTCTGAGGGCACCTACCAGGCCAGAAGGGTGTTTTATTTGGGGGGGGGGGTCCCCGCCCCCCTCTCCTTGGCTATTGCTACTGCTGCGCTGCTGGTACCAGGCTGGGAGGGCGCATCCATTTGCCATGCAGTGCGGGGGATCCAAAATGGCGACCGCAATATTTTTTTTGAAATCGTTGCCCAAAACCCCACCAAAGCACCACAGAAACATGCGAAAATTAGCTATTTTAAATGCTTGAATTTTTACAGTAGCAGCAGTGGGGTTTTTTCTTGCAAAAAAAGTCTCCGTTGATTTTATTTTATTTTATTTTATTTTATTTTTTTACACCTGCGCATTCACAATGATGGGCTCGCCCATGGGAGTGGACCATGCAAAGTTTTGGAGCCATTCCACCAATCGCATGGCCAGGTTTTGCTGACTGTACCAGGCTGGGAGGGCGCATCCATTTGCCATGCGGTGGGGGGGATCCAAAATGGCGACCGCAATATTTTTTTTGAAATCATTGCCCAAAACCCCACCAAAGCACCACAGAAACATGCGAAAATTAGCTATTTTAAATGCTTGAATTTTTACAGTAGCAGCAGTGGGTTTTTCTTGCAAAAAAAAGTCTCTGTTGATTTTATTTTATTTTATTTTATTTTATTTTATTTTATTTTTTTACACCTGCGCATTCGCAATGATGGGCTCGCCCATGGGAGTGGACCATGCAAAGTTTTGGAGCCATTCCACCAATCGCATGGCCAGGTTTTGCTGACTGTACCAGGCTGGGAGGGCACATCCATTTGCCATGCGGTGGGGGGGGATCCAAAATGGCGACCGCAATATTTTTTTTGAAATTGTTGCCCAAAACCCCACCAAAGCACCACAGAAACATGCGAAAATTAGCTATTTTAAATGCTTGAATTTTTACAGTAGCAGCAGTGGGTTTTTCTTGCAAAAAAAAGTCTCCGTTGATTTTATTTTATTTTATTTTATTTTATTTTTTTACACCTGCACATTTGCAATGATGGGCTCTCCCATGGGAGTAGACCATGCAAATTTTCCACCAATCGCATGGCCACTTGGCCAGGTTGACCACAGAGACTTCTGGGATGTGCCAATCGGGCATAAACAGCCCCCCTAATCGTAGCCCAAACCCGAACCCTAAGCCTAACCCATACGCCAGTACACTGTCCTTCTAAGTGGGTCAGAGAGGCACCCAGATGCACCCCAATACTCACCGTAACCTCACCCGTAACTAGCCTAACCCTAGCTGTTGCGCTAAGCCGTCTTAACCCTAAGCCAGATCTACTTGCATTGCACTACATGCAAGTACGTGAGACACAGCGGGTGCAAAGAGTCTGCCAGTCCGTCACTTGTGGCTCTGGCTGACTCCTGCAGCTCCCTCCAGGAGCCCTCTACCCCCTCCCCAAACCAGTACTAACAACGAAAAAACGAAAAAACGAACCGACTAATTTTTGCAAATTTTCGCGAAAAACGGAAACGAGCCGAAACGGAACCGGCCCGACTAACGACAACTCGAAAAAAAATTTTTTAAAGTCGTGCCCATCTCTATTTCTTAGTTCAAATCAGCCAGAAGACGAGTCAACATTTGGACATCCAGAACTCTGTGTTTTACCTAGTTGTGGCAAAGAAAAAGAACATGCCTCTTTTGGTTCTGTTGGACCTCTCAAAGTCTCTCAATACAATCAGCCATGGTATCCTTCTGAGCTGCCTCTGTGGGGTGGGACCTGCTAGCCCTGTGCTGTAGTAGCTCCAATTCTTCCTGGAGGAGAGAGCCTAGAAGATACTGCTAGGGACACCAATCTGACAACTTAGCCTTGGTGCTCCAGGCCAATCTAAAGGTGGAATAGGGGACAGGTATTCAACCTATCCTGGATGGGTTACACACTCTCTGAAAACACAGGTGTGCACCTTTTGGATTCCTCTCTGAGCCTGGATACCTACAGGTATGTCTCAGTGGTGGACAGATAAAACAAGTGTGCCAGCTACACCTCTTCCTGAAGAGGCATAAAATGTCTACAGTGACACACCCTTTGGTTGCCTTGTGTTTGGATGCTACAGTGGTCTCTACATGGTGCTGCTTTTACAGATGGCTTGGAAAGTTCAACTGGTGTAAAGAGCTACATCCAGATTGTTGACTGGGGCTGCGTAAGGGAATTGTCTGATTTCCCTGTTACAAGAGCTTTGCTGGCTGCCAGTTTGTCTCTAGGCCCTGTTCACAGTGCTGATCATGACCTTTAAAGCTTGTTGACTCCCATAAAGCCCCTTTAAAGGCCCTCTAGGGCTCAATTCCTGGCTCTCTAAAGACCATGTCTTCCTGATTCCCACACAAGCATTAAGATCCACAGGAAAAAGCCTTCTCTTGGGCCCACAATTTTCATATTTAGTGAGTACTCCAGAGAGAGCTATTTCTATGGCTAACTCTTGTGTTGAACTAGATAGGAATGATTATGTTTTGCCAGACTGTACCGTGTGTGTGTGTGTGTGTGTGTGTGTGTGTGTGTGTGTGTGTGTGTGTGTGTGTGTGTGTGTGTGTGTGTGTGTGTGTGTGTGTGTGTCAATGGATTTTGCCTTGCACTGTTTTTAGGTCAGCGCTTGTCACTTTCCAGAGTATTGAAAGGAGTGCCTGCCAACCACAGTGGCCTGGAAAAAAAGATGGAGAGGAAAGATTCTGGCATCTGTGGTTCTGCTCCGCTGCCAGCCTACTATGTGAATTTCCTACAGGGGAAAATCATCCACAGTTCCCAACACACCCCATCCTATTCAATCATGTTGAGGATAGCTAGTAATGAAGGTCAGCCATCTGAGGTACCCTCTTGTTTATAAATCTCTGCCAGGAGTTGGTGCCTGGATTCCCTTCAATGAGAGAAAGGAGTGATATAAATAACTTTTAAAAATAAACAAATTAAAAATAAACCTATTTTGCTGCATTATTCCAGAAAACAATTGCTACACCAACATCATATTATCAACAGTATTAGTACTGTCAATATCTGTACTAGAAGTAGACGTACTAACATTTAAAATTTTTGGAAGACCTTACAAAAGTACTGTATATACTCAAATATAAGTCTAGTTTTTCAGCCCTAATTTTGGGATTGAAAAGGGGCCCTCAACTTATATTTGGGTCAATACTTTTAGCCACTGAGGCAAATGCTTGGATCGGTGGCTAAAAGTCATTTTAAACATTGTGCGCCGTTTCTCTTGAACCCCCCCCCCCCCCCCATTCTGGGAGACCGGCATGCAATGTTTAAAATGACTTTAGCCACCGAGGCAAGTGCTTGAGTCAGTGGCTAAAAGTCATTTTAAACATCGTGCACCACTTCTCCTGACCCCCCTCTGCATCATGGGGGAGCGGCGCACAATGTTTAAAATGACTTTTAGCTACCAAGGCAAGCGCTTGCTTCGGTAGCTAAAAGTCATTTTAAACATCACACACCACTCCCCCAACTCACAAAGGAGGAGCTGCCAGGCCCTGCTGCACTTCCCACCCTAGACTTATACTCGAGTCAATAAGTTTCCCCAGTTTTTGGGGGGTTAAATTAGGGGCCTCGACATACTCGGGTTGACATACTCAAGTATATATGGGTATCTTCATAATAGTAAAATTATTTATTTGTTTATATTTAGATCCAGCCTTTCTTCCATTAAATTGAAAGTAGTATACCTGTCTCTGCTTCTCCCTAGCATCCACACCACAGCCCCATTAGCAAGTCTGTGAGGCAAGCAAGACTGAGATAATATAGTTGTCTTAAGGTCATCCATTGAATTTCATGCCAAGGGAAGGATTTGAGATCCAGGCCATGCTTCCATCCACTACTTCACTCTGATCATTTTTATGCCAGAAAACCATTGCTTGGTTCTCTTCACCATCCTCAGTACATTTTGGCAGAATTAGTTCAGCCAGATATAAAGATCAACAGGAGGAATTGGTTGCAGGCATCATTCACTGCTCCGGTGCCTTTTTAACTGCATTTGTTGGACAATAGGCTTTGAGAATTATTGGTTCACAATGCCAGCTTTTAAATGGTAATAAATCACAGAATATGTACCTGGTCTGTGAAAGACAGGAAACCTGGTAACATTATGGCTGCTATAAGAGAAATATATGGCATTTCAGATATGATATAATTGTATGGCAACTTGAATTTATGGAAAGCTCAAACTATTTTATAAACAAGCTGCAATGAAATATCATATTAGTGTGTCATTTTTTCCCTTAGAGGGAAAGTTTTGCAATTTCCATGATAAGCCAAGATAACTTATAGACAGTGACAAAATCATGAAGCATCCAGTGCTAACACAAACCCTATTACTAACATGTCAGCTGCCATCATGTCATGATGGGAGAGGTGCTCACCATGCATGTGTGATTATGTGTAGTTGAGGTGCCCAAACCTGCATTAAGGAACTTGCCTCTTCTCCAGCTCTTTCCTGCATATGAAATCATGGGAAATTTGATTTGCCATGTCAAACTGGTGTATAAATCATTTCAAAAATACCCCATAATTATAAACATGCACAGGCACACACACATCTCCCTCCATATGTTAATATCTATTTACATAATCCCCACCCTTTGGCTTGGAACAATCTGTTGTTGCTAACTGCCTTCAAGTTACCCACAGTTTATTGCAAACCTCTAAATGAGGAACCTCCAAATGTTCTTGTCATTAACAGCCCTGCTCAGGTCATGCACCTCAAGATCATGGATTCGTTTGTTGAAGTAATGGATCTCATAGCTGGTCTCCCACTTTTCATCTTCCTTCACATCTGCCCCCACCCCCCGCTGCCCAGAATTGTTATATTTTACAGGGAGCACATTATGTGTTCAAAATACAACAGTCTAAGCTTCTAGAGCGAGTTCAGGCTTCATAGCTCATTTAGGTTTAATAAACACACTAACAGCATGAATCTTGGGAAAATAAAGGCCACAATTTTTATTGGTTACACAGACAGTATTCTGGCTGGTGATTGAGTCAGATCCAGCGTATCCTCCTGCACCACTGATACTCCATGTCTCCTCCGTTCTTCAGACTACCACCATGACAGGTAGCTGGACCAATGGGGCGTATGTCACTTCAGAATTCACTGCCATTCCAGGGTAAGGGTCCTTTCACTGTTCCACCCGATCTGGTACAGTTCATGGCCCCAACCCCGCCCATTTGAGGTCCTCCGTTTCTAGGCCTAGCAGGTCCCCACCTGCTGCAACCCAACCTGGATCCATCCCAATTCCTCCAAACCGCCCTAAAGCTGTGACATATAAATGAATAACTGTTAAACAAGAACCAATGTTAACAAAACAACAACAACCCAACAACATATAATGAGGGTGGAAGGGAGAGACAACTGTGAGAGCCGCACACCAACTGTGGCATGCTGCCAGTTCCATCCCCTTCAAAATTCGTTCCCCCTTCCCCTCTGGAATACGCCTGCACATTCCAGATACCCAGATGCACCATCATCAAATGGTGCTGTGCCTGATCTCTTACAGGCCAGGACCTTCCATGTGATGAGGGTACTGATGCCTCAGACTCCAAACATATGGTGGCTGGCATTTTGAGGCTGCCTAGCACCATTTCCTGACTGCTGCACTGGTCCTGCTGGTCCCTGGTAAGCCAAGTTCCGACCTTTCTGGCAGCCCATGGTGTATGTGAAGAGGTCTGGCAACAATGTATTGCAAATCAATCAGTTTTCTTTTTTTTAAAAAACTTCCTTTCCCTTTTTGCATCAGATTTCCCAGTTCACCCTTAGGTGCCCCTCTTTATAACCCTCCACTTTAACAAAGTTTCACATAAATTATTGTGGCCCAAGGTGATCAAATTTAAGGGGACTGGAGGCCATTTTTCTGTGATGAAGATATTTGGGGGCACACATCTGATATTGAACAAGAGAAATGGCAAAATATTGAACTAGAGAAATGGCAAAAACTTTGGAATACAAATTGCAAACTAGCAATAGCAACATCTTATAAAGAGAATTTATATAAAATGTTTTATAGATGACATTTGCCATTTTATATATACTGTATATATATGATCATCCTACAATGGACTGTCATATCCCTTAGGGGATTTGGGAGGCATACTTTCAAGATCTATATATGGATACTGTTGTGTACTATGTCATAGAGCTGAAATCATTTGCTGAAATCACTAAACCCCACGCTTTCGCAGATACCTTGGTGGAATGTCCGTACTGTCTACAAGACATAGAAAATCTACCAAAGTGGCCTCCTGTGACTTGGACAGAGATTGAAAACTTGATTGCCTTAATTGAAACTAGGACAGCCCCCAGGTGAATACCTTATTCCATCAAAGGTCATTAAAAACAATTTGGACTTTTGGACACCCATATTAGCCTCAGTATTTACCTGCATCAATAGATATGGCCGAATTCCTAGAATTGAGGTCTAGCAATTATCATGCCGATATACAAAAAAGGCAAAAAGAACGATCCCGCAAACTACAGACCAGTCAGTCTCCTCAAGACAATCAGTAAACTCTATGCAAGGTACTTACAATGGAAACTGCAGGATTGGCTGAAACAAGAAGGCATACTTGAGGAGGAGGAAGTTAGATTTAGAGAACGCATAAGAACATAAGAACATAAGAAGAGCCATGCTGGATCAGGCCAAAGGCCCATCTAGTCCAGCTTCCTGTATCTCACAGCGGCCCCACCAGATACGTTTGGGAGCGCATGAGACTAGATATCTGTCTCCTGATACTACTCCCCTGCGTCTGGCCCTTGAAGTACCCTGGTTTTAAGCCTGGAGATTACACATCTCCATCATGGTTTGTAACCTATGATGGACTTTTCCACCAGGAATCTGTCCAATCCCCTTTGGAACACATCCAGGCCAGATGCAATCACCACATCCTGTGGCAGGGCGTTCCATAGACTAACAACGCACTGGGTGAAAAAATACTTTCTTTTGTCAGTTCTTACTCTCCCAGCACAAAATTTGAGTGGATGTCCCCTAGTTCTGGTATTTTGTGAGAGGGAGAAGAGCTTCCCTCTATCCACTTTACTCATGCCCTGCATTATTTTGTATGTCTCAATCATATCCCCCCTCAGGCGCCTTTTTTCCAGACTAAAGAGGCCCAAATGTTTTAGGCTTTCCTCATAAGGGAGGTGCCCCAGCCCAGTAATTATTTTAGTTGCTCTCTTCTGCACCTTTTCCAGTTCCACTATGTCTTTCTTGAGATGCGGTGACCAGAATTGTACACAATACTCCAGGTGCGGCCTTACTATTGTTTTGTATAATGGCATTATAATGTTGGCTGTTTTATTTTCAATCCCCTTTTTGATAATCCCTAGCATGGAATTGGCCTTCTTCACTGCTGCCACACATTGGGGAGACACCTTCATGGAGCTGTCCACCAACACACCAAGATCTCTTTCCTGATCCGTCACGGATAGCTCAGAGCCCATGAGTTGATAGATGAAGTTTGGATTTTTTGCCCTCATTTCAAGGTCCCCCTCAAGTTTTTGATCTGGTAGACGATAGAATAGCCCAACTATCACATCACTTCTTGGACCTGGTAGTTTAACCCACAGTGATACTATGGTGGAGTCAGACCCTCTGTCAATCTCCATTCTGCTGGATTTTACCCCTTCTTTGATATAGATGGCCACTCCTCCTCCAACCCACCCCTCTCTATCCCTTCTATAGAGTTTATAGCCTGGGATTTCTGTATCCCACTGGTTCTCCACATTCCACCAGGTTTCTGTTATGGCTATTATATCTATGTTATCCCTAGCCGCCAGATCTACTATGGATCAGTGCCAGTACCTCAGCATCTTATAGAAAATAATAATTTTAAAACCAGAAATTCAAAATTTTGCAATAATGAGTAGTGGGCATGATTTTTCCTTCCCTTCTGAATAAATGACAATTGGCAAGTTAATTTTATCTAGCAAGAATGATGGGATATTTAATAGAAATGATTTTCATATGTGCCAATGGGTTGGCACAACTGTGCTAGTTTTCCTAATCCTCCCAAATAGAAAATTTTATCTGATTGCCAATAAAATAAACAAATTGTTTCCCTTCAAAATGCACATTTCTCCCCTCTGTGTATTCTTCAGGTAGTCTCTTTAGCTCCATCTTGTGATGTGTAAGGCATAGAGTTTTCTCTATAATTTTTACTCTTTTTTGTAATGCCTTTGCACACTGAATGAATAGTCTCTTGATTTTAGAATAGCTCTCTCTGTCTAACAGTTTGATACCAGAATGAATTCACACCCAGATTATTTCATATTCTCCCCTGAATACAGAGGAATAATATCTTGCCTTGAGTTTGTAAACTATACCAAAAATGGTTGGCCCATGTTTTAAAACATAAATATGCCAACAGGATAGTAAAGATTAAATACATATCAATGCTTTGTGGTGCCATGAAGCAAAAGCTCAGTTTAAGTGAGCAGAACTGGAAGTTGCAAGGGTGTAGTAAATCCTGCACTGTGTAAATTCCATGTTAACGTATGTTCATGTGCAAACTTCATACACTGAAATAAGCAAAAGGGAAGACATCCATCAAAATAAAATAACGTTTGGTTAATTAAATTGTTTTGCCATTCCTCTAAAAATTGAAATTCTACATATTAATTTCATCTTTCTATGTATCACCTTTCATAAGTGATCACAGTGTTGAAATGGCAATAAAACAGATTAAATAAATACATAATGCAGTGGGTGTTTTTTAAAAATATATTCCCAGAAACTAAATGCAGGATTAAATTAGAGGCAGAAGCAGATTTCTCTGCATGCTGAGTACAGCCCTGGGCCTCTAAATGTTTTATTTTTATTTTAGTTTAATTATTTTAAATATTTGTCAATATGACACACATCTGGGGAATGATGAGAGACTTCTTAAATTTGACATAGTTTAAATCCTTAGCATTTATTAATCTGGCTCTGACTAGATGTGATGTTAAACTATACCTTTATACAGGTGAATGTTTACAAATGTCAAATAGCATCAGTGGGGATTTTGGCAGAGAGCTGCTCACCATGATGACCTATAAAGCCCTACATAGCTTGGGTCCAGGCTATCTCAAGAACCCTTATCACCCTGTGTGAGCCTCTTTGGGTCTTAACCTTCTGGGAGTGATGTTTTTCTCTAATTTCAAGGACCCTTGCAAGGATTGTTGGGTAAAGACAATCCCCTCCCTCTACCAGGAAAAGACCATCTATTTAAGGCAGGCTTTTAAACGATTGGACACACAGGGGGCATGGCAACGATGATGATGATGATGATGATGATGATGATGATGATGATGATGATGATGATGATGATGATGATGATGATGATGATGATGATGATGATGTGCCCCTCGATGAATTCTGACTGATGGCGACCCTTTTCAGGGTTTTCCAGGTAAACAATACTGAGAACTGGGTTACCACTCCCTTCTTCTGGGGAGGGGAAAAGGTCAAATGAAGCAAAGCAGGGATACCTTGTATTTATATGTTACTAAAGTATACAGAGGAAAGTTCTAGAAGATCCAACTCATGTTCAAATTCAATTATACAAGTCACTGAAACATGCTCCAGTACTTGGGAGTTTAAAAATTGCTGAAATTTGAACATATAGTAAATGCTTCAAGCTAGTTGCTGTACAAAAGGACAAAAGCTCTGCCAAAGCAGAAGGAGATTGACAGCTGAAGTCCTAGTGAAAGCCAAAGTCTCTCCTGGAACCTCCAACTGCCAAGCCCTGGGAATTGCTCAGATCAGCCACAACAGACTCTGTGTACTTGCTCCTCATCCTTTTGACTGGGCAGCAGTTTCACATTCTGGTATGACAAGGGTGTCTTCTAAAGAGAAGCCCCATTTTCTGATAATATCCTTTCATCTGATCCTTGACCTACAAAGCACTGTATGACCTGGATCCTAGCTACAGTACCTCAAAGATCAAATCCCACAGTATTAATCAACTTACTTGGGTGTTAAGGTCATCTGGAGAGGCCCTTCTCTCTATCCTACCACCCTCAGAGATACATCTTGTGGGAACCCATGAAAGGGCCTTCTCGACTGCTGCACCCAGACTCTGGAATTTCCTCCTACTAGAGGCCAGGAGTACCTCATCTCTGTTGTCCTTCTGGGGTCAGGCAAAGACCTTTCTCTTCAGGCAAGCTTTCCCTGAATGATGGTCTACCATTATGTGTCCATAGGTTCACATAGATTTTGTGTTTATAACTACTTATAACCTTGTAGCTTTAATGTAATGTCTATTAATGCTGTAAGATGTCCCTCAATTCCTTGTTCTCAAAATACTTGAACATGTCTTAATTGTATTGGACTGTATATTATCATGTTTTAATTGTATTGGACTGTATGTTATCTGTCATTACTGTAAGCTGCCGTGCGACCAAGGAGAAGGGTGGGGTAAAAATACTCTAAAACAAACAAACAAACAAACAAACAAACAAATAAATAAATAAATAAATAAATAAATAAATAAATAAATAAATAAATAAATAAATAAATAAATTGTCCAACCCCAGGGCACAGTCTGTTTAATCTATGACAGAACATTTGTGTTTTGGAAACACAAAACAGGCTGGGTTTTGTTTTATCATTTTTATGTTTTCTCATTGATTCCTAAAAGAGAGCCACTTAAATACAAATGGTTTATATTAGCAAAAACAAAGCTGTCTTCCGTACATGCCTTTTAAAGGAAATCCAATGCACATCATCTTGGGAGTAAGCCCATTGAGCGCCACGGGGGTAAAACTTGTCTAGGTAGATGTCATTTGAATTTCACTATTAGTTTACATGTTTGTGATACTAAATAGGATTCTTCACAGGACAGGCAGGATAATCCCTTATATCTAGGTGGTGACCTGAGAAAACTCTTTTAGGACTGCCATTTGAACATCAAATTGATTGAATTCCTTGAAAATAATAAGACGGCCTCTTTCTCTCTTTCTGTTTTAATTATAAAGCTAAAACTTTAGAATCATAGAATGATAGAGTTGGAAGGGACCTCAAGGGTCATCTAGTCCAACCCCCTGCCATGCAGGAACCCCCATCACCGGACTCCTGACAGATGGCCATTCAGCCTCTGCTTAAAAACCTCCAAAGAAGGAGACTTCACCACCCTCCGTGGCAGCATATTCCACTGCCAAACAGCTCTAACTGTCATGAAATTCTTCCTAATATTTAAATTGAATCTCTTTCCATGTAGTCCTGTGGATAACTATATTTCAAAAAATGTGTGTGTGTGATCACAATGGTTCCTCTTCCTGTGGTTTGACAAAGTAGTGCATCCTTAGAAACCATACCCTGGCATGAATACCAGATTTGGCCATGAACTTAGCTTCAGTTTCCCCTCACCCACATCCTTCTTTTTTATTTTCCCCCTAAGTTTTGGATGAAGTTGCCATTGTTTTCATTCACAATTTAGATTGTGAGGCAAAACTGTTACCTTTAACTGCATGTTTGTAGTTTTAAAACATTATCCACTGTTTCCCCAGTGAGTGGATGTAATGCAGATGTCAGAGCCAAGTATTTATAACCATCTCCATGCTCTCGCTCTCTCTCAATCTCTCTCTCTCTGTTTCCTCTTGGCTTATGCATACACCCCTAAGGAAGGTAACAAAGCACCAAAAACCATTAGCTTAGACCTTAGTGGATGCAAAAAGCAACAGATTTATATAACCTGTCAGCACAATTCATTGCTCAGTGCCAGAAAATATTTTTTTCAATTGGGTTGTGGCCTAGTTGTTAAAATTAAAGGGGTGGGATTTGGGAACCTTCAGATTTCCAGTCTCTGATGATCTTGAATAGTTTGCAAATATTTCTGAATCCCCCTCTCCCCAAAAAGCATATGTAATTCTTTGTCTTACCCCCTTTTTTAATGAAGCTCTTGATTGATGCTGTGCTGGGTTAAAGTAAATCCTAAAAAAGAAAAAAAAAGTGAAGCTAGTGTTTTCCTACAAGTGTGTGGCCCACTCCTCAGATACTGAAATGCCACTTTGCTCAGTCGACCATGTCTTCAGGGTGCAGGCTGACACTTTGCATGTCCTTATTGACAGTGCCCTGCCATCTTTATTTTGGTCCCCCCCCTCCCATGGCCACTGGCCATCGATTTATAGGTGGTAAGCAGTTTTGGCAACAGTGAAAGCTGCCAATATGAAGACGTACCTCACACAAAAAAGGCAAGCTATCTAATTTTCTCAGTATTCTCATACATTGAGAATGAACAATCCAAAACATCCAGATAGGCGTACAAAGGTGGAGACAATCATTCAAGCAACTAAGAAGCAAGTGATATAGTACTTAATGCAACATACAAAATTAAATTGAACCTCAGAGTGGACTAAGTAGTCAGTGTAGCTGTCATAACCTCAGAATATTTATTTATTTATTTATTTATTTATTTATTTATTTATTTATTTATTTATTTATTTATACATACATACATACATACATACATACATACATACATACATACATACATACATACATACATACATACATACATACCATGGGTTAAAAAGACCCAAGACAGTTTACATGATAAAAAGACAACATTTTAAATCATACATTCTGTATAAACCACCCAGTCCAGCAGCATTCTGAACCAGCTTGCCTGCACAACCATGAACAATTTCAGTGGTAGCCCTATATGTAGAGGGCATGGCAGTAAAACAAACCACATGTAATTAAGGCATATCGCAAGTACTCCGAACAGCAGAATTTCAACTGACAGTTTTGCTTAGTGTGTAATATATTGTTTTCATGAACAATGGGGTGGTGAGCAGGTTTACTTAGGAATAACCTCTGCTTAGAGTAATGGAATTTGCTCCATAGCAGGTGATCTTAGTGCAAAAATTGTGATACATTTAATTATTCAAGCGCCATCAAGTCAAACCTTTTTCAGGATTTTCCAGGTAGCGAATATTCAGAAGTAATTTACAATCCCCTTCTTCTGAAAGAGAATCTGGGACTATGCAGCTTTCTCAAGGCCACGCAAGCTGTCTTGACTTTCAGGAGGCACAGTGGGGAATTGAACTCTCGGCCTCTGATTCTGCCCATCTACCCATCTTCAAGGTGTGATTAATAGGAGATCCTTCAGGTTTCAGAATCCTGATGGTGAGAATCTAGCACAAAAGCAAAAGTAATCTGTTTATATGCCGCTCCATAGCACTTCAAACCTCCCTCTGGGCAGTTTACAATTTAACTATGCAGGCTACACATTGCCCCCTCCCTCCAAGTAATCTCATTTTACTGACCTCAGAAAGATGGTAGGCTGAGTCAACCATGATTGAACCCCAGGTCATGAGCATAGTTTTAGCGGCAGTACAGAAATTTAACCACCGCGAAGCTCCATGATGTTGTTGTCTGCCTATGCTCTGGAATATGGCTGTATGTACTTTTCTACTATTAGATGTATGCCCCACTACCCACTTCTTATCTTGTTAGGGCAGCCACTGGTACAGTCATGTTTTAATTTTCAAGAGGAAAGGCCTATATAACTACATAAAACAATTTAATTTTCAGTTTTGTCCTATTGAACTACACAGAACACTGGCAAAGGAAGTGCAACTTGGACTGGGAAGCATTAAGGGGAAAACACCCCTACACTTTATGATGTGTCTCATTTGGAAGCACACCATTTCTGTGGTTTTGCATGTGTGCTAATATTACAGAAAGATGATAGAAAAACACATGTGAAAGTGTCTCCTTTCCCCTTATGCTTCTAGAGTTTCATGGGAGGATGGTTGCTTTGTTTTGTGTTGTTTTGGTGTGGTTTTGTTTGGTTTTTTAGTTTTTCAAGCCATGTTCCATGCTGTGGAAGAAGAGCTTGTGGCACCAAGATAGCTGTGAGCAACGAGAGTTACATTCTGTGGTCTACTTCTTCCTTACAATGCAAGCTGGCACCCTGGCAACCAAATCTGGGACCTGTCAGAAATGGGTATGTCATAATATCCATACTGTGTAATGCAAGGCTACATTTGCAATGAGCAAAGTTCAAGTTGAACTGTTGCATCCGTTCTGGGACCACATTTCCTTTTCAGGGTATTTTTTTAAAGGTTGATCTGATACTCAGAATTTGTAAAACATAAAACGATCCCCATATTGTTTTTAAATTATGCTGCAGCCCAACGAATAAAACACAGTGAGAATACAAGGTTAGAGTTTTTTGTCTTTCATGAACAAAGAATAATAATAAAAAAGAAAACCTTTAAGTCCACATGTTGTATATTAATTAATCTCAGAGCAAGGAACTTATAGCTCATTCTGCCCTTTCTCCTTGTGTGTTTATAGAACTGAATATCCTTTTCCAAAATAAATGACCATTTCCTGAAATCGTACCTGGGACTTTCACAAAAGTCATGGAAAGCTCCTTCTGCTTAGAAGTAATGTCATGTCAACTAATATAAGCTGTTTGTTTGGCAAGAAGCTCTGTGTGCGGGTGTGGAAGGTCAAACATACAGATCCATGCTTGTATTCCCCCAAGAGGAGGAGAAAATACAGACTTCTTCTGTTTGACCTGTTTTCAGTCAGTCTTGATGAGAATTTTCACAGTGTGGGTGTGTGGTTTAATAAGGATAATAAGTGGTAAGCACCTCCAGAGTACAGGGAAACAGATTGAACATTCCTGCCACTATTGGAAGATTGTGTTGTTCCAGAGGAGACAAGGATAGAGATTATTGCCGGCAAAGTGGAACTGAAAACATCAAGGATGCAATGAGACCGCTACAAATGGTGGTTCTGCGCCAAACCAGTTTTGCCGCCCAGCTGAATGAGGCACTGAAGTGGAGCGGCATTTGCGTAGGCTGTGGTGCTGTGAACGCGCCTATTTAAAGCCCTGGCGCACTCCCCATCCCCAGCCTGCACAGTCTCCGGTTCCCCCGCCTGCCCTATATTGCAGATGGTGATGCTTGGCTGGTCACTAAGGGGGCGTATGGGAATTTTTCACTATCTCTCATATTGGTCAGGAGAGGCAGTACATTTTCACCCATCCCACCATCCCCAAAATGTGATTGAGCATTACCAAAATTCCTCTGTACCTGTCACAATGGCGGGTAGTGCATGTGGTCTCTTAATTTAAGCAGGTTTCTCCATCACACGGAATCTTTAAGGTGCTCAAATGTCCTCATATATAATTAGTAAACATAGGCACAAGCAATAGGTCTACCTAAACATCAGGCCCAGGCACCTAAAAGACGGCTGCTGATTGTCAATGAGATCAAGGCATCTCACCCACTACATCATACCATATGCCTGATGAATCTTTTAGAAAGGGGAGGGACTGAGAATTTATAACATCCACTACAGCTAACACTTCTGCTACAGCACAGTCCCCCTTTAGTTTCCAGTTACCTAATAAAGTAAAGAGTTAACTAATGTTATCAATAAATTGTGGCCCTTGTTAAAACCCAAAAACTTTGTGTCGCCTCATTATTTCGGTATGGGTGGGCAAAGCCTGTGCTGGATCACAGTTGGAAAGGGTCACTTTAACAGAAGTGATCTCCATTAAAACAACCTTTCTATCTACCGGGGAATTAATGTTCCAGTCCCACTCCAAAATGTTGTGACGCCCTACAACTAGACCAAAAATTACAGCTTGGGCCTAGACTGCGGTTGTGCTGGAGAGCATTTCTCAGTGCATGGTGTGATTGCTGGGCAATAGATCCCACCAGACTGCTACACGAGCATTCCTTGCTATTTCTCACCCTTTGGGGAGAACTGGTTGGTAGTTATTTATGTTAATGTGTGATACAGAAAATGGTCTGGCCTAATTTGCTCAGGCGAAGCTCCTACATAACACATCTAAATTAATGCATGAAGGTTAAATTTGTTGATTATTATTTTTTTGACCAGTGCTGGGGGGAAAGCTCTTCGAATGCAATCTCGTACAGCCTCTCACACTATCAGAAGGATTTGTTTTGCTTCTGATAGCTTATTTATCATATTATCTTTGTTCTTATCCAAACAGGCAAATTTGCAGCCGGCCATCTGTTGGATGGGCAGTTCTGCACAGCTTCAATCAGACGTGGGGCCTTCTTTTCCAGTTTACAGAGATCTTTAGGGAAGGGAGTATGCAAATCATGCCAGTCTTTTCTTCCACACAAGTTGCTATGCGGTTTGTGGTTTTGCTCCCAATAATGTATTTTTCCAAACATAATCCATGAGAAACTAGAGCCAGAAATCTTCTTTTCAGGTGTTTAACATGCCTGTTATTCTGATTTGGCTCCAAGAGGAATTGGTTGCGATGAGCTCAATATCCATTTGAGATGGTACAGCAAGGTTACGTGAAACCTTCCAATAAGTCCTTTGCTTTCAGTCAAAACTGCTTGTAGTGTTAGAAGAAAAATGTGATTGGAAGTGATCATTTGGCTCTTTATGGAGCAGTGGTTTGAAATGTTGAGGCTCCTGATAGGAAAAGGTTGTGTCCGACTCTAGGGGTGGTGCTCATCTTTGTTTCCAAGCCTAAGAGCCAGTGTTGTGCAAGTTCGTGGCCATGTGGCCGACATGGCTGAACACATTTATGTACATGGAACACTGTTTACCTTCCCACTTTTTTACAGTGATACCTATTTATCTACTTGCATTTACATGCTTTCAAGCTGCTAGGTTGGCAGGAGTTGGGGTTAACAGTGGAAGCTCACTCCGCTGTATGCCACCCGGGATTCGAACTGCCAAGCTGCCGACTTTGCAGCTGACAATTGCAAAGCTCTAGCCTGCTAAGCCACTACACCCCTGATAGCCCTCAAATAAAATTCACCAGAACAATCTAGTATCAATTAGGCATGTACTCTTTCTCTAGAAAAATGTACAAAAATGGGATGAGTCAGGGTACAGTGGACCTTCGTATAACAAATTCTTTGTATAACATAAAATCTGTACAACTTTAAAAATTCTGGAAATAGGGAAAATTTGCTTAACAGAATCACCTATGGGGCATATCCGTACAACATAAAAATGGTTGCAATTAGGGATTACTCTGTTTTCAATGCATTCTTATGGGAAATTTGTATAAAGGAAATTTTGCTTAACATAATTTCATTTGGAATGAATTACGGTAATTCCTTTATACAAGGTACCACTGTACTTTTCAATTTTGGGGTCAACAAAGAGTGACTATTCAGTTCTGAAAGAGAGTTGTAGCCCAAAGGATTATTCTTATTCCTTTTAGGGAGTAAAAACTTTTAGGACTTATAGATGAGAGTCAGTGAAATCATTACTGCAAATTTGGGACCTCTAGACGCTAGGGGGTTCTTTTTATATCATTTTAAAGGTGAGATGAATTGATTTGTCAGATTGTGGATTCATCACTGAAAATTCATCAATTTGTCAATGTCAGCCCCAATGTCAATAATGAATTATGATGAATCACCTTTTTAAAATTTGTTCCCATATTCTATTGTTAAGGGGAGTATCTCGCACTTTTTAAATTTTATTTTATTTTACCAATTCAAGAATATGAAACAAACTTCAATCAAACGTTAACAAAAAAAAAAACCAAAAAAAAACATCAAAAGACAAAAAAGGTCATATGTGTTAAGGTTGCAGTTTCCATATTTTGTCTCCAGCTTCTAAGTTGGAAACATTTGGGGATAAGGGAGCTGAGATGTGACGCTCCAAAGGGGGTGCCCATAGGAAAAAAACCTTCTACTCCAAAGCTGATCAGACAGGAAATAAGGCTGCTTTTGCTTCCCTCATGATTCTAATTAGAAGGTTTTTTTCCTAGGGGCACCCCCTTTGGAGCGTCACACCTCAGCCCTCTTACCCCCAAAATGTTTCCAAATTTCAGAGGATTATCTAAAATCACTTTATGAAGGTACCCCTGCTACTTTGGTGCCACCAAGGTATGAAATTTTTGAGTGAATTTTTTTTACAAAATATGCACTCAAAATTATTTTTTAAAATATGCAATCAAAATTTACTTACCTTGGAACTCCAAAGTAGCAGGGGTAGCTTCCTGAAGTGGTTTTAGGGAACTCCCCGATATCTGGAAGGATTTAGGGTCAAGGGGACTTAGTTACGAAGCTCTAAACAGGCTGGCGGTAGTATTGGCAACTATGCAGGCACTGTGGAGGCAATCAGGGAGTTTATTCTATGGTATTAACTCCCTAATTGCCCCCACACTCCTAGCACACATTGCTAATTACTATCCCCAGCCCCTTTAGAGCTCGGCTGGTGTGCCATATATAATCGAATATAATGGGGGGGGGACGCCCTTGGCTTATACTTGAGTCAATAAGTTTTCCCAGTTTTGGGGATACAATTCGTCCCTTGGCTTATACTTGGGTTGGCTTATATTCGTGTATATATATGATAAGTGTCTATTTCCTTAGCAAAGTTCTTTGATTTGTCTTATGATCTCTTCACACATTGCCAGTAAACACTTAACTAAGACACACATGAAATGCTATTTCACCATATCCAATTGTGTCCAATTGGGGCTGTGGAATAGGAATGAGAAGTGCATGTTAAATCAATTGATGGTATTTTTTTATATATTTTTTATATTTTTTATATATATATTTTTTATATATTTTATATATATTTTTTATTTTATATTAGGGGAGTTAAACACCCTGAGAGAAGTTTGGAACCAAGACCTTAATGTACAGATAGAGAAAGAAGACTGGAAGAAAATTTGGAATATG
This sequence comes from Phrynocephalus guinanensis, assembly GCA_037367245.1. NCBI lineage: Eukaryota > Metazoa > Chordata > Lepidosauria > Squamata > Agamidae > Phrynocephalus > Phrynocephalus guinanensis. The sequence continues at coordinate 125,280,027 of CM074733.1, forward strand.
AGAATTTTGATATCATTATCGGTCAGGATAAAAGAAAACTACTTCAAATTGGTTTCTAGATGGTATTTAACCCCAGTTAGACTAAATAGAATGAATCCTGCTTACTCTAAGATATGTTGGAAATGTGAAAAAGAGCTTGGTACTTACTTGCATCTTTGGTGGGAATGTGAAATAGTCCAAAGGTTCTGGAAAAAAGTGTTTTTAGAACTAAGTAATATGATTAAGATAGATATAGATTGTAATCCAGAGATAGCTTTATTATCATTGTTAACAAGTAAAGATTATGATGTTACAACAAAGGAACTAATAGCAAATTTTATGACAGCTGCTAGATTAATTATAGCAAAAAATTGGAAGTCAAAACTAGAATTCAAGATGGAAGACTGGTATAATGAACTTTGGGATATAGCTATAAACGATAAACTGTCCTGCAGTTTAAAGGTTAAACGAGGAGAAATGAAAAAAGACATTTTCTACGATATCTGGGGTAAATTTTTAGATTATGTACTAGTCGAAGGAAAAGGGAAAGAGTCCACGAATATCTCACAACAATTCTGGAGAAGAGAACTTTAAGAAGACCACTAGAAGAATAGAAGATGGAGCAACGAATAAGAATGTATGGATGGCCCCGTGGGATGGGGGTGCACTTATATTGTTTGTTGTAGTTTTTTTTTATTTTCATTTTCTTATGTCGTTGTATGTAGTTTAAAATTTAATAAAAAACATTAAATAAAAAAAAAATCAATTGATGGTGCTTGTAAGTTGTCGCTGTAACGCACCAGCAAATCTGATTTATGGTGACCCTTATAGGGATTTTGAGTGATGTGACTGGTTCAAGGAGTGGTTTATCAGTGCCGCTTCCCAGTGGATTTCCATGGCCAAGTGAGAATTTTATCCTCGGTCTCTGGAGACTAACATAATTTGTATCTACTACATCACACTAGCTCTTGTGGATATATAGGACAAAAGTCTCTGTGGCTGGCAAGGAAATATTGTAACTAGAGATGGGCACGACCAGGAAAAATGACGTTTCGAGTTTTCGATTGTCGGGACGGGTCCGTTTCGACTCGTTTCCGTTTGTCGAGGAAATTTTCAAAAATTTGTCATTTCCGTTTGTCGTTTGTCGTTTGGGTTGGGGTTGGGGTTGGGGTAAGTGGGCTCTGGGAGGCACCTCTCTGGGTGCTTCTCTGACGTCTGACCCACTAAGAAGGGAAGCGTTTCGCGGAGCCGCTGCGTACCATACATTTACATTACATTATGTTAGGGTGGGGTGGCAGAGGCACCTCTCTGGGTGCCTCTGACTCAGTAAGAAGGGAAGCATAGTAGCGTACTGCCGTACAGGTTAGGGAATGGGATAGGGGATAGTGGGCTGTGGGAGGCACCTCTCTGGGTGCCTGGGACTCACTAAGAAGGAAAGTGTATTTGCGTACGGATCTGGGTTAGGGTGAGGTTAGGGTAAGGGCTAGGCTTAGGGTTACGGTTAAGGTTAGGGTGGGTTAGTGGGCTGCACCTCTGGGTGCCTCTGACCCACTAAGAAGGACGGCGTACTGGCGTATGGGTTAGGGTTGGGTTAGGGTTAGGATTAGGGTTAGGGTTTGTGGGCTTTTAATGCCCTCTCTGGCACACACAGAAGTCTCAGTCAAAACCTGGCCATGCGATTGGTGGAATGGGTCCAAAAATTTGCATGGTCCCATCCCATGGCCAGCCCATCATTGCGCATGCGCAGGTGTAAAAAAATAAAAATAAAAATAAAATAAAATAAAATCAATGGAGACGTTTTATTGCAAGAAAAACCCACTGCTGCTACTATAAAAAATCAGGCATTTAAAATACCTAATTTTCAAATGTTTCTGTGGTGCTTTGGTGGGTTTTTGGACCACGATTTAAAAATAAATATTGCGGTCGCCATTTTGGATCCCCCCCCACCGCATGGCAAATGGAGACGACGAGGATGGCCCCCCCAGCCTGGTACCAGCAGCCCAGGACAGGAGAGGGGAGGAAGGCCAGGGACCCCCCCCCCAGAAACCACCCCTCGGTAGGTGCCCTCACTGAGGCAGGCATATTTTTGCCTGCTTTTATGGACGGGAATCAGGTTTTTTTTTAACTTTTTTTCTGTGCTGCTTGGCATCGCGCGATCGCCGCGATGCCATGAACGACAACGAAAAATCAGACCCACGTTTTCTTTTTCGGCAAGTTCGAGTTGGAGCGGAGTAATTCTCGTTACCGTTACCCGTTGCGTAACGATAATAAGAACCGAAAACGGAAGCGACAATTTCGCCTAGTCGTGCCCATGTCTAATTGTAACCTGAAGTAAAAGGTACTCAAATGTTTCAGAGTATGCTGAGATACTAGTACTCATGCCAGATTCCTGCAGTTTTACATAACACCCTTGGCACTATGAATGTAATCAAGTTCATAAGTGAGTTCACCTCAGTTTAAAATGGCAACACCCATTAAACCCAGAAAACAGTCCAATTTGCAAGTAATAACCCCCCCCCCGAATTCTTCCCCTAATTCTTAAGTATATTTTCTACTCTGGAAATATGTTCCCAGGCCGGGAATGACCTTGACTCTACTTCTACAGGCCTAATCATGTGAGCAGCTGTAAAAAGTGATCAAGTGGGTGTGAAAACGCATGAAGGCACAGGTGTGAAATGTCAGGAAACATTTGCCTTGTTAAAACGTAGTTCTTGCATTAACCCATGAGCGGAGAGTTCATAAAGGAGACTGCATGTCCTCTTGGTGGATGTTTTAGCACTGGGAGATCATTTTTGCCAAAGCTGTTCTTAATCATGTTATCAGCTTCTCCTCAATCTCTCCTCCCCATGTTAATATTTAAAGGATTATTTTAGGATACCATTTGGATTCTATTATTATTAAAGGGAAAGGTGACCTAAGCCAGTAATTTCTCCTGTCACCATATTCTAAGTCATGTGTGTGTGTGATGGGGGCAGGATGGCGACAATTTCAAACCCTTCTCAACCTCCTCTACTTCTCAAGGACCGACGTGTCAATAGTAATAAAAGAAAAGCAATGAGAAAGTACAGACTGTACTCTCAAAGGCATATTCTGCAAGGTATTGGCTACAGCTGCCCTAAAGGAAATTAGAATTTTTATAGAAACTCATCTGTATCATCCTTGTGGAAGTGCAATAACTCTGCCTGATGGGATTCCCTGTATAAATTTAGTTTAGTGTTGGTTAGGATGCATTTCACAGGCATTTTCAACAGGATAGATTCTCAGCACTCAAGACTTTTCCCTTTCATTGTACCGTGCTTGAACTTTGTCCAAAGGCTAGTGAAGCAGAACTGTGAAGAAAACTTGCTGAGCTCTTTACTCCTATCAGTGTAGGCCATCTCATCTGGAGAAGACTGCTCAACAAGGAATTTTCAAAATCTGGGGATCCTTCACCTCCAGGCAAGAGAAGGTTAAGAACTTCTTAAACCTCTCCCCATCTTTCCTTTGCCAAGGTCTCTGCACTTTGCATAGACCAGGCATGTCCAAACTTCAGCCCTCCTGATGTTTTGGACCACAACGCCCAGAATTCTAAGCTTAGATTGCCAATGGCAAAGGACTGTGGGAGTTGCTGTCCAAAACATCTGGAGGGCTGAAGTTTGGACATGCCTGGCATAGACCCTCTCTGCTTAAAGCTCGGGTCCCTCCCCTTTAAGAGCTAAAGTGTGCATGAAAACACTCACATTCATACAGCAAACACAGAAACAATGTCTGCTTGCCCCTTGCATGGCCATTTTGCACAAGTTGTGTTATTTGCACTAGAATATTTTGCACATGCACATATGCATGCGCATGCACACAAATGCACACACGCAAACACACACAGAGGAGTATGGGGGAGGTTCTTTGCCTCTTGTCAAGTGTGCTCCACAACACTCTGCCCTCCAGGGATGAAAAGATACCTTGCGGGCAAGGAGTAGAATGATGTGGTTCCTGGTCCTTATATGCAAAGGACCAGATAAGGAAAGATTTACATTCCTAATATAAAGAGGTCTGCATGTGGCAAAACATATCAGCACACATCTTTGAACAGTTTATCTTTAAAACTAATTTCCGTTCTCATTGAAGCTGTGTTGGATCACACAGGAACTCCCGTACAAAAGGATATAAACCTTGAGCTGTTGCTCTTAATTGTATAAGTGATAACAGTTAATTACAGAGCCAGTGTGATTTAGTGGGGAAAGTGTGGGGCTAGGATTTGGGAATCCTGAGTTCAAGTCCTTTTCCTTGACCATGGAAACTTTCAGGCCTGTGGCAACAGTAAAACTGCTCCTTAAATATTTCACATACCTTGAAAACTCTATTAGGGTTTCATTTAAGAGGTGTTTGGTTGCAGTAAGACCTGGAAAATCCACCCCCACCCCGGGATACAAGTTCTACCTGCTGCTGCTGATTTGTCTCCTGGTAATTTTGGACTCCAGCCTCCATCCTATTCCCCATTGCCAATCCCCTCTGATGCTGCTTCGGGGATGATTTGGCAGCCCAGAGATTAGAGCATCATCCTGGAGATTCTCTGGCAACTGCTGTTGGAATGCTTTCAATCCCTGAGTGTTCCTGGCAGCACTCCTGCTGATAAGAAAGAGATGAATGCTTTGCATCGCTGTACAGTGCAAGGATTGTTTCAATCCCATGGCATCATAAATCCAGCAGTTCATTTCCTCCCCTGGCACTTTCTCAGCCACTCAAGCCTAGGGACTCACCCACATTAAATTATTTTATTTAATGTATAGGTCTGTCTCAAAGGCATTGTTTCCCTGGACTGGAAGGTGATAGCTCTTTCTTATTAATTAGATGAAGCTAGGAATCAAAGTACCTTAATTGCTTAGGTTTTCCAGTCCTTCATCCTTTTGCTTCATGGCCATTTAGCCTTCAATTCTCTTTGGAATAGAAGCTATTTGGAAAAGCAGCAGTCCCATCTTATGTTTGGGAGATGGTAAGATAAAATAGAGCCCTGTGAGTGAATGAGCTTGGGCCCACAGGAAGGGTCTACGTGTTGGCCATTTGTGGGTTCTACCATGGATACAGGGTGAGCACAATCTATTACCTCAACATGGCTCCTGCCCTAGAGGCATGACACAAGATGTACCAGAAAGGGGGGGGAGATGGGGAAGGGAAGTTTTCCCACCAGAAGAGTAATAAAAAGAAGGCATAAAAATTTAGGGCATTTGGAGGAAGAGGAAATTGCCAGCAAGATAGAATCCTTTATCAATGCTCTACAGAATGTGCTACATGTGCAGCTTCAGGAGAACATACTCCTTTGAGCTACATCCTCTCTTAATTCCCGGCCAAAAGGACTAACCATAGAGAACTAGAGAGATTCTGACTAGACATGGGCACGACTTGGCGAAATTGTCATTTCCGTTTTTGGATATTGTTTCCATTACGTAACGGAAACGGTAACGACAATTAAGCTGTCAGAACTCGAACTCGAACCGAAAAAAGAAAAATTGGGTCTGATTTGTCGTTGTCGTTCCTGGCATTGCGCAGCGATCGCGCGATGCCAAGCAGCACAGAAAAAAAGTTTTAAAAATAAAAAAACCTGATTCCCGGCCAAAAAAGCAGGCGAAAATATGCCTGCCTGAGGGCACCTACCAGAGGGGTGGTTTCTGGGGGGGGTCCCAGCCTCCCCCCCTCCTGTCCTGGGCTGCTGGTACTGGGCTGGGAGGGGGCATCCTCGGCGTCTCCATTTGCCATGTGGTGCGGGGGGATCCAAAATGGTGTCCGCAATTTTTTTTTTGAAATCGTGGTCCAAAAAACCACCAAAGCACCACAGAAACATGCGAAAATTAGCTATTTTAAATGCTTGAATTTTTACAGTAGCAGCAGTAGGTTTTTTATAGCAGTAAAAGGTCGCACTGATTTTATTTTATTTTATTTTTATTTTTATTTTTTACACCTGCGCAATGATGGGCTGGCCATGGGATGGGACCGTGCAAATTTTTGGACCCATTCTACCAATCGTGTGGCCAGGTTTTGACTGACACTTCTGGATGTGCAAGAGGGCATAAAAAGCCGAGGCACTCCCAGAAGAGTCGCAGTCCAGGCTTGGATATGGGTGGGAGAGGGCTGTAGTGTGTGTAGCTCGCTGCTGTGCTGACTAGTTTCAATTTCGCGGAGCCTTTAGATTTCAGTTAGGCAGGCAGGGAGGGAATTTATTCAATTGAATTTTTAGGAAATAATAATAATTCCTTTCATTCTCTGTCTGCTGTGGGGAATAGCAACGCAGTTTATTCTTTTTTATTGTCCTGCAGTTTGTTAGGATTTCTTTTCTGATAGTGCTTCAAAGGGGGGGGGGGAGGTTTGAGTGGGAGGGGAGGTGTGGATTTATTTTAAAATTTTCATTTGCTTGGTGGCAAGCCAAGGTCCTTTCATACCCTGCCTGCAGTTCTGCTGTGGGTGCACTGCCCACTTTGTTTGCAATAAAAATTGCAATTGCTTTATTCAATGCAGTCTTGTGCAGCAAGTCAGTTTAAAGTGTTTTCCGCCTGCTCTGGGTCATTGCAGGACCCGCGCCCGCCGCCCGTGCGCCCGCGCACCCGCCCCTCCCCCCTGCTGCTGCCGCCACCCGCCCATGCCCCCCCGCCACCCTGCCCGCCGCCTAGGGTGCAAAAACACCTAGGCCGGCGGGACGCCACTCGCTGGGACGTCAAATCGTGCGAAATCACAGCGGCGGTAATGACAAATGACAAATGACACGACGAAACAACAATTTTTAAAAAAATTTCGCGAAAAACGGAAACAAGCCGAAACGGACCCGTCCCGAAAAACGACAACTCGAAAAAAAAATTCTGGTCGTGCCCATCTCTAATTCTGACAAAGCTGTGATCAAATGAAGATTCATGACTGCAAGGAAGAAGGAGGACCCTGTCACAGTGTCAAAATGAAGTCTGAGCCACTTGCTTTATGAGAAGCAGTTTAAGTGCTTGTAATAACTAGGGGCGCTTTTACACGATCCCTAAGATCCGCTGGCCACTTAAATTCAGACCAAAGATCTTGGGGGTTCGTCGCTCTTCCTGTGTTCCCACCCCCTCCGCACTTCCTTGCTCCTGTCTGCGTGAGGGGAGGGAGAAAAAAAGGGAGAAAAAACGTAGGCTCACCTCTGTCTGCCAGTGGAAGCCGCCCTGAGCCCCGTCGTCGTCATGATTCCTGTCTCTTAAAGGGGCGGCGGGGACGAAAAAACAAACACAAGGTGAGGAGAGCCCGGCACTCACTACTTTACATCTGCATCAGAAATTTTTCAGCTCCGGAGACCAGGTACTTGTAAAGTGCGCTGGGATGCGCTTAGGTGGGCGTGGTCACACTTAATTTTTTGTAAACTCCGGAGCTGGGGGAAAACAATTTTAAGCTCCAGATCTGGGAGCCATTTGCTGCGGATTTTAGGGGTCGTGTAAAAAGGCCCTAGGTAAAGGAATATGTGAGGAAAAGGGAAAAGTTTATAGACTTTGACTGTTGGTTGGATCACATGGGGTACCCTATCCATCTACAAGTGACTTGATGAACAAGAAGGAAATTTTTTTATTTATTTATTTATTTATTTATTTATTTATTTATTTATTTATTTATTTGTTTGTTTGTTTGTTTGTTTGTTTGAGTTTTATACTGCACATCTGGTAGCGAGGCCACTCTGGGCAGTTAACAAAAATAAACCAGTACAATACAAAACAGGATAAACACATATGATTCATACAATAAATTAAAATGACTTAAAGTAGCATATAATTTCAAATGTTGTGCAAAGAACTGTATGGTGGAGATGAGATATAAATAATTTTGAATAAACATTTGCTGTTGAACTTGACTGAAGTTTCTGAATCACTCAGGATGATAACGTACATGCACCTTTGGAAGCCCTTTGATATAGTATAAGGAAATTTAGGCACAGATCTCTTCAGAACAATTTCAAAGTATGTTTGTTGTTATGTGTCATCAAGTTGCTTCTGGCTTACTATGAATTAATGGCCACCAGAAAAATCATATCACTGATACCGGCCTGTTTTCTTATGATGTGGCCAAAGTAGGACAGCTTCAGTTCCAACATTTTTGCCTCCAGAGACCCCTCAGGCCTGATTTGCTTCAAATTTCTGGCATTCCAGAGTATCCCAAAAGCAGTTCTGGGTATCCCTCATCCAGCACCATATTTCAAACCCATCATCCCCCCCCCGTCAGCTTTCACATCCATATATGTTGTTTGGAATATGGATGGTCTTGGTCCTGGTCTCCAATGACACATTACACATGATGATTGTTTCTAGTTCCTTCATTCCTGCCCTTCGTAGTCCCACAGACTGAGGGCAGCGGAGTGAGGAAGAAAATCTATCTTTTCACTGAATCTATCTTTTTATTGGTTTTTTGTTTGTTTGTTTTCAGGGGAAGAAGGAAGGCCCTGTAAACCCAATTGCTTGAAAACAACCCTATATTATTATCTACTCAGGAGTACGTCTTATTCAAGGGACTTCCAGTCAAAGTATGAAAACTAGGCGTACAATTGGAAAAGATGCAGTTGAATGGCTCTGTGTTGGACTTTTGTCTGGGAAGCCGGTGGATGGAGGGAACCCTAACTCTTCACCTACTCCTGCCATAGTTAATTGAAAGGAGACATCCCCCCCCCAACACACACACACACTTGTAGCCAGGATACCTTCAAAATCTATTCTAGTCTGACTCTCTGAAGCAAATGGGGGGGAGCACAAACTATTTGCATGAGCTTAAAATCCAAGCCATCCAATTTTTTAAAACAGGAGGATTTTAAATCCCTCGGGATCCTTCAACAGGCCTGAGGGCCTAGAAAGCTCACTTTGCATTGGTGAGCCTCCCTTTTGAGTGGTCCACAAACCAACCTAAGATTCAGCATTATATAGGTTCTACAGGATTGATAAAGTGGGATGAGCCCTGCATGGGAAGGGAAGAAGCCATCACAAAGAAGAAGAAGAAATGTAGCTTTGGAGTAGCAGGAGATGGAGGGAAAATGGGACTGAGCAACTTGAAAGTGAAAAGTAGACATTTGTACATCCGGTAGTTTTATGAGGAAATATTTCAATTCTGGAAAGCACTACTTCATACCTGCAAGCTGAAATAAGGGAGAGCATTGTTTAGCCTTAAGTTGTAAGAAAAATGACGCTGACACTAAAAGTGGCATGTCTTCACAGACTTCCCCCTACGGCAACATAGAGCACAATTTATCACTTGCACTTTGTTGCAATTGTACTTGATGTTTCTCTGTCTCTGAGGTGAATAATTGGCTGCTGCCTCCTACTGCAAAACAAAGATACCTGTACAATTTTTTGCACTACCTTTCTCTCCAGGATTATCCAACATCAAGGATGGAAATTTAGGTTATTTGTCTACTCCAAACACATCTGGTCTCTATTTACTTACTTACTTACTTACTTACTTACTTACTTACTTACTTACTTACTTACTTACTTAGAGTATTTTTACCCTGCCTTTCTCCTTGAAAAAGGACTCAAGGGAGCTTAAAGTAATGAGGGACAATATGCAGTCCAATACAATTAAGACATATTCAAGTATTGCGAGCAGGGAATTGAGGGACATCTTACAGCATTAATAGACAACATTACATTAAAGCTACAAAGTTATAAGTAGTTGTAAACACGAAGTCTATGTGAACCTATGGATTCATATAAAAGACAACATTACATTAGTGCAATCAAAAAGTCTATAAACACAGAGCATTAAAAACAACATCACATTAAGGCTATCACAAAGTCTAAAAACACATAGTCTACGTGATCATGTATGGTAGATTCATATAAAAGTCATAAATATAAATATAGCAGATCCACATTGTCTAACACACATAAGACAGAATTAAACCAAAAAGTAAGCATTTCTAAGCACCAGGGATTTAACTGGGAGGCATTAAGCCCTATGTGGAAATATTAAAAACGTGTTTAATTCTTGCATTGGAATGAGCTGGTCTTGAAAGAGGTTAGCTGTGACTGGAATTTAAATGACAATGTTTTATCCCCCTGTTTGAGATGGCTTGCCTGGTGTGTTAAGTTCCATGGGTTCCAGAAGAATTTTCTGCCAAAAAAGTATGGATCACAACTCCAGCTGTTTAAATGCTCTTGGTGGTGGCTACAAGTTGTCAAACAGAGTTAAGTCTTCATTTCCTCCTGTGGGAATTTTTCAAGGGGAAAGACCCTCTACCTAATTGGCCTTGGCAGTGTAACAACTGACCTGTTATACAGGTCTGACAGTATTTCACTAGACTCTTGTCACTGGTAATTAAATTTGTCTTAGAAATTAATGGTAACATTTAAAAAATCCTGTTGGGAAGGAACAAGAAACAGCTTGCTTGTTATCTTACATAAAATATTACAGAGGGAGCATGCAAGACATAATGTGGGGATCTCTCCCATAACATGGTCCTTCTATATTCTTATCTAGAGGGGACAAATACAATTGCCATGTTTTATCCACTCTCTTTGTGTGTATGCAGTAGATAGATAGATAGATAGATAGATAGATAGATAGATAGATAGATAGATAGATAGATAGATAGATAGATAGATAGATAGATAGAGTGGTACCTCTACTTACAAATTTAATCTGTTCCATATGCATGCTCTAAAGCTGAACAACTCTTAAGTAGAGGTACTGTGTCTAAAAAAATAAAAAAATAATTTTTTTAAAAAGTGTAAGGAGAGCAGACCGCATCTAAAATTTGTATGGCATCAGTTAAAACGCCAACGGTTTTCCACTCTTAAGTTTAATTGCTCTAAAATAGAGGTACCACTGTAGATAGATAGATAGATAGATAGATAGATAGATAGATAGATAGATAGATAGATAGATAGATAGATAGATAGATAGATAGATATGTGTGTATGTATTATATATGTGTAAGTACCAATTCATAAGTATATATGAATACATGTAAAGAATAACTCAGTCATGTTCCTTGGCACAGTTTGCTGACCTTGGTTTATTAATGAGAGCAAATTGGTTATTTCAGATGTTACATTTGAGGGCTTGATGATACAGGACAAGTTCTTCCACGCTGAGGCCCATTATCCCTGACCATCAGCTATGCTACTTGAGATTGATGGGAACTGTAGTCCAAGAACACCTAAATAATTTGACTTATGAACACTGCTCTTTGCTCTGCATGACAGCTGATTTTGATAGGTCTGACCTGTCAAAGTCACTTGTCATGCAGAGTAGAGAGTAGTGTTCACTGCCCATTGCCTCCACCTTCTTCTTGTTGGTTGCGTCCATCTCTGTAAGAGATGGAAGTAACCAAGAAGAAGGAGGAGGTGGCCATTGTAACTCCCTTCCAAACCACCTGGGCTGGCTGAAGTTGCATTGTTCTCAGAGAACGATGCAACTTCAGGCAGCCGAGGTGCCTTGCAAGGTAAGCGCTTACCTCTGGGTAAGCGCTTACCTGGGGGTAAATGCTTCCCTTGCAAGGTTCCCGGGGTGGGCAAAGATCACAGGGATCATGGATCTTCAGCCAGCCTGGGCACCCTGCAAGGCAAGTGGCAGTGGTGGATCACCACCCCATGTAAACCTCCTGGGCTGGGTGAAGATAATCAATTTTAGTGAGCAGAGCATGGACCCATTGATCTTCATGCAGCCCGGGAGGCTTGCAAGGGAAGTGGCAGTGGGATGGATGCATTTTCCCACAGCCGGGCACCTTCCAAGGCACCTGGGCTTCTTCCTCAATCAAGGGCAGCTGAAGGCTGCTCTCCGCACCCCACCCCCAAGCTGATTTTGACAGGTTGGACCTGTCAAAGTCAGCTGTATGGTGGGAAAGTGGAAAGAAGCCTTTGGCTGCCCTTGATTGAGGGGGGTTGGGACACCTTTCTATAGGAATGCATTGAAAACCTATTAATCCACTCCATCCAGAATGGATTAGTTGATTTTCAATGTATTCCTATTGGAAACTGCTGTTCGACTTACAACTTGATTGACTTCCGAAGATGCCTTCGGAATGGATTCATGTTGTAAGTCGAGGCACCACTGTATATTAAAAGCAGAAGTTGGATAGTTCACCAGAATGTAAATGACAGCTTTGTGTGCCAGTTTGTTTGGGAAAATATGCACAGCAAAAGAGATACACTGGGAAAAGTAAAACATTATAACAGCAGAAAATACACATTTCTTTAAATATGATTTTAGCCCTTAAGTTTTCATTGAAAAACAGCCTATTAAAAAGTCCATCGGGCTCTAGCATAATGCTACATATTTTTTGCTTTTTTGACCCATTATTATTTCCATACCAAGGGACCCTGCTTTTGTGTAGCGCACCTGTGTGTTCAGAGTATTCATTGACAACATACTTAAACTCAAGCTTTGTGGGCAACACTATTCTGTTGCAAAAGAGCCCACTTCAGAATTGAAAGCTGAAGAAATGAAAGCTTAGAGAGAAGGGTGATAAGACCTCCCCTGTTAATGACATGCTGATGGTATCATACAGTCTGACCCCCAGAGTGGTCTCCCATTGTTCACACTGAACCCCAACTGGAGGATTTTTCTTGGAATTAAGAAGCTGTCTTGACCTCCAAGGAAGGAAGGAAGGAAGGAAGGAAGGAAGGAAGGAAGGAAGGAAGGAAGGAAGGAAGGAAATTAGATAGAACAGAATAGAATTTATTGTCATTGTATAAAATACAATGATATTAAAAAGTGCCATGCAGTCAGCTCATTCACACACCCCAGTATAAAAATCCAAGACATAAAATCTACCATTTAAGAACAAACATCCATACACATACTCCTACATTCACACACAGAATATCACTTGTACTCATTTAAAATTGACATAAGACCAAATATACACACACAGCCCTACTCTCTCACACCTGACAGCATTCATGCTCAGTACATAAAAACTACAATTTAAAATACAACAGCAACAAACATACACAATCCCCCATACAATATACATGTTACATATTCAAACACTTTCTGGGATACATAGCTGTTCTGTTATTGAGGTAAAAGTTGCTCCTCTTTGCCTAATACAGAAAATGAGCAAAACAGAGACTCTTAACCAAGCTCTGTTGATCTCATGCAACACTGAGGAACATGAAGTTGATGACGATGTTCCACCACATCAAAGAGCTACATCCGTCTCTGTTACAGACCTGTACATATCTCAGGATCAACATAGACACCAGCTTCATAATTAGAAGCTAACAACATGGTTTCCTTTCAGCAATGCAATCCAGTTCTGTGCGCCTCAGTTTAGAAAGGAAGTTGACTTCGAGCGGGTGCAGAGGAGGGCGACCAGGATGGTTGAGGGTCTGGAGGAAATCTCTTATGAGGAACGGCTTAGGGAACTGGGAATGTTTAGCCTCTCTAAAAGAAGGCTGAGGGGGGGGGATATGATAGCTATATTTAAATATTTGAAAGGATGTCATATTGAAGAGGGAACAGGTTTGTTTTCCATGGCTTCAGAGACTAGGACTCGGGGCAATGGTTTCAAACTACAGGAAAAGAGATTCCATTTGAACATTAGGAAGAACTTCATAACAGTTAGAGCTGTTCAGCAGTGGAATATGCTGCCACAAAGGGTGGTGGAGTCTCCTTCTGTGGAGGTTTAAGCAGAAGCCGGATGGCCATCCGTTGGAAATATTGTGATGGGGTTCCTGCATGATAGGGGGTTGGACTAGATGGCCCTTGAGGTCTCTTCCAACTCTATGATTCTATGATTCTATGATTCTATGATTCTATGATTCTATGATTCTATAAATTCCTTCAAAGCTTCATGCCAGAACAATCAGCTCTGCAAATGAAACCTGAGCTTACCTTCTGATGACCAACCACTAAACAAAAGAATGCTCATTTGCAATAAGCAGAGTGCTTGCTAAACCTAAGTATCTTTTATCTTTCTCTTATGGTTTCTCTCCTTCTCATGTCATTCTGACTGCATCATATAGTGTGACCCTTAGAACAATCTCCGATTATTCACACTAAACAGTGCAAGACTGTGGGGATCTTTGTACATGAGAAAATCAACAGAAAATCTCATTATAGCTATAATTTTTCAGATGAGTTTTTAAAGTCCTCAGAAATTATTTATCACTCAGTCCTTCTGGTGGTACTTTAAAGCTGTGCAGCACTCAAGGCTGTACAATAGGAGTGGGGAGGCTTTCTTTCTTTCTTTCTTTCTTTCTTTCTTTCTTTCTTTCTTTTTTCTTTCTTTCTTTCTTTCTTTCCCAAGGCAGCTTACAGTAATGACAGACAATATACAGTCCAGTACAATTAAGACATATTCAAGTTTGAGTACAGGTAATTGAAGACCTACATTAAAGCTACAAGAGAATATGAGCAGTTAAAGAGAGAGTGAACATTCCATGTAAAAGTTATGAGTGATGGAAACTAACACTGAAAACATAGTGTCAATGCAATCACACAAGGTTATAAATGGATATAAACACAAAGTCTATTTGATCATGTGTGGTAGATTCATATAAGAGACACATCATTCAGGGAAAGCTTGCATCATTCAGGGAAAGCTTGCTTGAAGAGAAAGGTATTTGCCTGTTTCCAGAAAGACAGCAGAGATGGGGCAGTCCTGGCCTCTAGTGGGAGTGAGTTCTAAAGTCTGGGCGCAGCAGCCGAGAAGGCCCTTTCATGTGTTCCCAGGAGACGTACTTGTGAGGGTGGTGGGATGGAGAAAAATGCCTCTCTTGATTACCTTAACACCCTAGTCAGTTCATACTGTGAGATTCGATCTTTGAGGTACTTTTGACCCATACAATGCTTTGTAGGTGAAGGTCAGCACTTTGAGTTGGACAGCAACTCCCAGAATTCTGAGCCTATATTGCCAGTTATAAAGGACTGTGGGAGTTGTGGTCCAAAATATCTGGAGGGCCAAAGTTTCCCCACCCGTGCTGTACAGTCTGACTGTCTTTTCCAGGAGTCCAAAAGGAAAACAAATCTCTTGATCCATGGCTTCACAGACTGGTGTGTGTGTGTGTGTGTGTGTGTGTGTGTGTGTGTGTGTGTGTGTGTGTGTGTGTGTGTGTGTGTGTGTGTGTGTGTGTGTGTGTGTGCGCGCGCGCGCGCGCGCATACATGTTGTGTCGTTACAGTCGTGACCGACTCTTCGTGACTCCATGCCGTGGAGTTTTCCTGGCAGGAATACTGGAGTGGTTTGCCAGTTCGTACTCCAGGTGCCTACAACACCTGGTATTCTCTGGTGGTCTCCCATCCAAGTACTAACCAGGGCCGACCCTGCTTAGCTTCCGAAATCAGGTGCTTAGGGCATCTAGGCAGCTCTCACAGACTGATACTCCGACTTAATGAGTTACCAAAACAATTAACAATTGTAATTATGTCCCCTATATACGTAAACAGAGAAAAAAATCACTTAAACTACAAAAGAAGAGCCATGCTGGATCAGGCCAAAGGCCCATCTAGTCCAGCTTCCTGTATCTCACAGTGGCCCCACCAGATGCTCTTGGAAGCGCATGAGACTAGACATCTGTCTCCCGATACCACTCCCCTGCATCTGGTCCCCGAAGCACCCTGGCTCCAAGACTGGAGATTACACATCTCCATCATGGTTTGTAACCTGTGATGGACTTTTCCTCCAGGAATCTGTCCAATCCCCTTTTGAAGGCATCCAAGCCAGATGCCATCACCACATCCTGTGGCAGGGAGTTCCATAGACTAACAACGCGCTGGGTGAAAAAATATTTTCTTTTGTCTGTTCTTACTCTCCCAGCCCTCAATTTGAGTGCATGTCCCCTAGTTCTGGTATTTTGTGAGAGGGAAAAGAGCTTCCCTCTGTCCACTTTACTCATGCCCTGCATTATTTTGTACGTCTCAATCATATCTCCCCTCAGGCGCCTTTTTTCCAGACTAAAGAGCCCCAAATGTTTTAGCCTTTCCTCATAAGGGAGGTGCCCCAGCCCAGTAATCATTTTGGTCGCTCTCTTCTGCACCTTTTCCAGTTCCACTATGTCTTTCTTGAGATGCGGTGACCAGAATTGTACACAATACTCCAGGTGCGGCCTTACTATATTGTTTTGTATAATGGCATTATAATGTTGGCTGTTTTATTTTCAATCCCCTTTTTGATAATCCCTAGCATGGAATTGGCCTTCTTCACCGCTGCCACACATTGGGTAGACACCTTCATGGAGCTGTCCACCAACATACCAAGATCTCTTTCCTGATCTGTCATGGATAACTCAGAGCCCATGAGTTGATAGATAAAGTTTTGATTTTTTGCCCCAATATGCATTACTTTACATTTGGCTACATTAAAACGCATTTGCCATTTCGTAGCCCATTCCCCCAGTTTGGAGAGATCCTTCTGGAGCTCTTCACAATCTTCTCTGTTTTTTACCACACGGAAAAGTTTTGTGTCATCTGCAAACTTGGCCACCTCACTGCTTATCCCTGTCTCCAGGTCATTTATGAACAGATTGAAAAGCACCGGTCCCAGGACAGAGCCCTGGGGCACACCGCTTTTCACCTCTCTCCATTGTGAAAATTTCCCATTGACACCTACTCTTTGTTTCCTGGATCTCAACCAGTTCTCAATCCATAAGAGGACCTGCCCTCTTATCCCCTGACTGTGCCTCTGGTGGGGGACTGTGTCAAAGGCCTTTTGAAAATCCAGATAGACTATATCCACCGGTTCACCCAAATCTACATGCCTGCTGACCTTTTTAAAAAATTCTACAAGATTTTTCAGACAAGACTTACCCTTGCAGAAGCCATGCTGATTTTCTCTCAGCTAAGTTTGTTCTTCTATGTGTTTTAAGATTTTCTCTTGGATGAGGCTTTCCACCATCTTCCCTGGGACAGATGTAAGGCTAACTGGCCTGTAGTTTCCCGGGTCCCATACATGGGTATGGGAATTTAATCTAAGTAAGCTCATTTTTAATTCCCTATATAGGTTTTATGTTGAGTTGATTTCTCACCACTTATTCATCATTTAGATGACCTAGCTATTTATACATATTGAAAATAATAAATTAACCATACTTAATGTAGGAAAAATAGAAACATCTAGCGTGTTACTAGAGAAACACCAAATTTTCAGATTAAGAGTATGCTGTATCTGAAGTGCTCTGACATATTTCAGCTGTCTGTAGGTGCAGGGAGAGGGTAGAATCCCAGAGATGCTTGTAAAATGTAAATTACAACATTTCTGATGAATAGCTGAATTATTTCCAGCTGTTAAATACTGAATCATAATTACTGCTCTCAACAATGATAGCTTTGGCACTTTAGCTCACATTTCAGTTCTTTGTCTTCACACAATTTTGGAAAGAGAATATGACATAGCAGCTTTTCATCTGCAGAAGTGCTAGTATCCCAAACATTTGCTAGGCAGAACTGAGTCACAAACTGGAAAGAAACCCAACTAGATTCTGAATTAGTAAGAATGCTGTATCACAAATAAAGCTGGATCTCCAACTTGCATACTGAATCTTGCCCGTGGAGTCTCCCTATAGAACTCTACATCATGAAGGGTTTCTCTTTCACACTCTCACCCAACGCTGGGACTCAGCTGTTCTCTGTGAGAGCCAACAGAGAGCAATTTGCCTTCTCTTCTGCCCTGGGGGAAGGGGAGAAGTCAAACTCAGTAAGGCAACAGCTGGTGAAGATCCACTTAGTGTGCTTTGAACAGGGACCTGATGATGTCAGGGGTCATGGAATCATACTGAACATCATGGGAGGCTGTGTAGGGGGCAGGGATCTACTTCATACAAATGTGGCTCTACATCCCTGCCAAAACTTTTGTGGAGAGCTTTGTGTTGTGGATTGGCAACACACCTGTGCTAAAATATTATAATAGGTCCTTTCTTTTTCCTCAAAACAGTTTTCCAATGTAGAGTTCTATCCAGTCATTCCTTCCAACAATGTTCTGCTCCCAACTCAGCATAGTATCACTAATCTGTACAGAGCCAGCCTACAAGGATCATTAAGTACAGTCTGTTGATGAAGAAGAGTCCACCACCCTTCAAGGCTTTTATTGTCAAGAACTGCTTCCTAATATTTAGGCTCCTTTCTCATAATTTGACTCCATCTTCTAGAACAGTGGTTCTTAACCTGTGGGTCCCCAGATGTTCTTGGACTGCAACTCCCAGAAATCCTGGCCAGCTCAGCTAAGTGATGAAGACCTCTGGGAGTTGCAGCCCAGGAACATCTGGGGACCCACAGGTTGAGAACCACTGTTCTAGAATGTCGGAAAACAAGGCATTTCCAAATTCCATATGGCAGCTCTATCAATTAGAGATGGGCACGACTCAAAAAAATGGTGTTTTGTTTGTCGTTTGGTGGTTTAGGGGTCCGTTTCGGTTCGTTTTCGTGACGTTTTTTGCAAAAAAAATTGTTTTCGTTGCATAATGAAGTGAAAAAATTTTGTTTTGTTTTCGTTGCATAATGAAATGAAAAAATGAAAACGAAAAATCGCTCGTTTTGTGCCCATCTCTATTATCAATATTTGAAGACAGCTATTTTGCCACAGTTATAAACTTCCACTGCATAAATTTATACCAACAGGAGATATATGAGTAGATATCCATATCAATATAAAAGGAACTCACATAGTGCACATGGAGAGCACATTTTGCAGACCTTGTTTTATTGCTGAGAGCAAAATCATCTGAGATGTTATATTTGTGAGCTTTATGATACAGGACAACCTCTTCCAGTCTGGTGCCCATTAGCCTTGATTACCGGCTATGCTACCTGATAAGAGTTGTAGTCCTCTTTCAGCAGAGCAAGCACTTGAACTTGCTATGGGCATCAGTTTCTGCACTGTCAGACACATAGATAGAAATGACACAGACATTTCAGATCACTGAAGCCACTCGCTCCCTGAATGAGTCTCTTCAACCTGTTAGGGTTGTGCAAAAGCAATCCTGGCCTTCCCATCAAATTCCCTCACTACACAGCTATGAAAAATGCAATTGCAACCATAGATGGGGCATTTCAAACTACAGTGGAACCTTGACTTACATACTGCTTGACTTGCATCATATTTGACTTGCATCAAGAAGGGGCCTGTTTGACTTGAGTCGCAGGCTTTGACTTACATCTCGGAGCCCCGGCGCAAGGCACCGGAAGTGGGCGGCAGCCACAACCCAGCATCGCGGCTGCCGCCTCCAAACTGCTCCTGCCTTCTTCCTCTCCTCCAGCAGCGGCGGCTTCGGCGAGGCCAGCTCAGAGCACCTGGAGCTGGTCCTCGGCCTCACCGAAGCTGCCGCTGCCGCCGCCGCCGGAGGAGAAGAAGGGCCGGGAGTTCGGGGCTGGCCTCACTGGTTAGACAGTCCGCTCAGTCTTGTAAAAAATCTGGCTGCAGAAGTCTGGTCCACAATAGAAGCATTTTAGTTGGGGAGCTATAAAGTTGTGGGACTGTAATGGTAAGCATAGAGTTGTTCAGAACTTGGAACGTTAGGTTAAAAATCAGTAAAACTTAAATGTTAGACATTGTTGCTATGAACATTAAAAAGTAGAGGCATATAACTTGTGGACTATAATTCCACTGCCTCCTCCTCTCTTTGAAGAGACATTTCATTTACATCCCCAGAAGGAATCTCCTATCCCAGTCAAATTTGTGTTAAATTGCTGTTTTCGGGGGTCTTTTTCATCATCTGGAACGGATTAATCCACTTTCCCACTACTTTCTATGGGAAACGTTCGTTTGACTTAAGTCATGTTTGACTTAAGTCTAGACCACTGGAACGGATTAATGACGTAAGTCAAGGTTCCACTGTACCTTCAGCCCCACCATTCTTTCCTCTCACCAGCAGTCCTCTGGTCCAGCATTTGAGCTTAGAGCAGAGCACATGGCTACAGTCAAAAAGCCAAAAAGCCACAAGCAAGTCTCCAAAGCCAAACATATCAAGTTAATGAATATTACCTCACCCTCTTTGTCTCTTCCACCCATCCCACCCACACAAGTCTGGTTTATACACCCTGCTCATGAACGTCCAGTCATGAGATTGTAAGGAACTGGCAATGTGCCTATAAGGATATCCCTTTCTATCAAAGATCTTGACCTGCCACAAAATTCTACCAAGTGCTCCAGGGAGAGAATGACACTGGGTGACATGCCCATCTTATTTGTCCTCCTTGTAAAATCAAGAAATTATATGCCAGTTTGTTATGATAGATATAAATAGCTTTGGTACTTGCAGCTGCAAATGTGATGTGGAACAGACAGCTAGTAGAAATATATTACTGTACTCTGGATTAAGGTTAATGCAACACTCCAGTTCAAATAGGAAAAAAATCATAGAGTTTTTCATCTGCTGATTTAGAGATGGGCACAAATCAAAAAAATGGTGTTTCGTTTGTCGTTTGTCATTTAGGGGGTCCGTTTCGGTTCGTTTCCATTTTTTGTGAATTTTTGCAAAAAATTAGTTTTCATTTTCATTTGTTTCATTACCATTTATTTCATTTTTTTTGTTTTTTTTTTAGCATTTAAGGCAGTTCACTGTATTGCCGTAACGAAAACGAAACGCACGACAAAATTTCCGGTGTTTCTGTTCGTTTCGTTTCATTTTAAAGACAAAATTCGTTTGTCATTTCGTTGCATTGCGTAACAAAATGAAAAAACAAAAACGGAAATGAAAAATTGTTCGTTTCATGCCCATCTCTATGCTGATTAATCTGAAGAAAATTTTTGTTTCAGAGAGAACCATGTGCTTTGCTGAGCTGGTTCCAGGTCTTTCTTATTTATTCCATACACTCAACTCCCCTGTTGCTTGGTGTCAGCACTTCATAAGATTAGATTACTGTTTCTCAACTTTGACATCTTAGATGTTTGGGACTTCAGCTTACCGGATAAATTCCTTTGGTGATGTAAGATGGCTATTTGCCATCTCACATTTACTTCCCTCACCTCTCTAATATTGCATTCCTCATGCTTGGTTTTATGAATGGTCACTGAAAGGTAAATGCAGACCTGAGTTACAAGTTTGACCGCTGAGGCATGTGTCCCTGGTGAAATCTCATTGTGGGAGTAAAAACAGGTTAATTGTAAAAATACAAATTTCTTTTAAGATCCAATTTGACCTAGTATGTCTTCAAGAATCAGCTCCATTTGGTTACTCATCAGCTTTCTCCTAGCAACAGCTTTTCCAGCAGGTTGTAACAGAGGAAGAGACAAGTTCCTTCAATTAATTGTTCTTTCACAGCATAGCTTTAAGTACAAAGTGCTGACTGAATTTTCTCTCTTATACCTCCTTTTCCTTTTCTGTGGAATATTTTAACAGGGACAGTCTTTTTAATGATCTGTAAGATGCTCTGGGAACCCAGTTCAGGCAAAGAGCAGGGTATAAATGATACAAGCAATTGACAGCCCAACTCAAGATTTTATCAAGTGCCAGGGCAGCTGCCCCTAACCTGGATTGATTCTGGGAAGCTGCCATCAGGTAAATGAGTGCTAATAAACTGGAGCTATCAATCAAAATTTAAGGGATCATGAAAGAAATACACAGTTGTATATGTTTATGTGTATAGCAGAGAAAATGAGCTTAGCAGCAGCAGTATGTAAATAAAGTGTAGATAAGCAATAAGTGTTATTGGAACCTAGAGACAGAGAGACAAAGAAACATGACTTAGAAAAAAAACTCATATTGAATATATACAGTAGATATACAGATAAGCATAACAGCAGCATAACACCAAGCATAACATGTATACAAAGCAAAAGAGTGTGGGGTACTGTTTCTCACCATAAACAGTCCTAATTTACCATTATACAAGCCAGTTCCTTTATACACATTTGGAACTCATCAGACATGATTTTAACCAATCACATCCTGACACACCATGATGTCATTAAACTATTCCACCTGTGATAAATCACTTTAACCTCCTAGTGATTTCTAATCCCTTGCACTTGCGGCTAACATCATGACACTGCATTTTTGACTGACTCCATTTTACAAATTCTCTGTTCAATCTGTTAAATATACATTACATACGTTTTGTCAATTCTACATATTATGACAAGAGCTTAATCCAAACAAGTCAGAGATAATACTTCTGAGACCCCTCTGAATCTTCCAGTAGATAGTTTTGAAAAGGTAGCCATGCAAGCATACCAGCCAAACTCCAAAGAAACAGAATGAAATGTTGAATGAAATATCAGTTTCATACCAAATATTCATTGGCTCTTGGGCATATCCTATATTTGCATGCAGTGATTTGGGTTATGTCATTTTAGAGCTCTGTTCTAAAAATTCCTCAGGAGACTGAAAACAGGCACCAGACCTGGGTGAAGATGAGAAGGGAAAGGGAAGAGGTGGGGCATGAAGACTGGCAAATCATGTAATGATTAAGAGTGAGAATTTTAAAAAGTGAATTTTAAATATAGAGTTGAGAGAAGATGGCAGAGGAGTCTTGTATGTTATTGTTAGGAAGAATGACCATTTTTACCTTTGAGTCTTTTGGTAAGAAATGGGCTTGGTAGTAGTAAAGAAAATAAAAGTGGCAGTTCAGAAGTATTATAATTGGTAATGACTCAGGAAACCCTGACTTATAGTCAATAGAATTTTATGGGTGTCCATTAGAGATGGGCACGAAACAAAAAATGGCGTTTCAGTTTTTTGTTTGTCGTTGAGAGGTCTGTTTCAGTTTGTTTCCGTTTGTTGTAAATTTTTGGAAAAATTTCGTTACTGTTTTTTTGTTTTTTCGTTTGTCATTTCTACCTGCTTTTTGCGTGATTTTTAAAGCATTTCCGTGCGCAGGCATCCCCCAACGCCCCAGACCAGAGGGAAAACACTAAAAAAAATGGATGCTGGCAGAGACACAGTATAGACTAGGTACGCAGGGAGGTTGCAAAGGCAGCGGTGGGCGTTGCCCAGGGTGCAAGGCAGCCGCAGAGTGACTGCACTGCGGGGCAAGGGAGGGTACTCACCGAGAGGTACGCAGCATGCACACACACAGGGAGGCTGCAGGACTGAAGCTAGAGTCGCAGAGACAGCAATCCCACCCTAACTCCCACCAGAGACTGCAAGGAGGACGGAAGCTGCCAGCGCTTTTTATGCCCTCTGTGGCTGCCAGACCTGCCCGCCCAGTCTGCAACCTGGGCATGCTATTGGTTGAACATGATCCCATCACATGGCTTGCCTCGATTTTGTGGCTGGTGGCGACATCCATTTTAAAGGGAAAAGAAAAATACATCACGATGGGAGAAGACAAAAGCAAATGTTTTAAGGATCCCAACCCCCTGGTAGGTAATAATTTCAAATAATTATCACATTATTGCTGCATTTTTACAGATGTCCAGGGTGTTTTAATACCCAAGAAATCAATCAATATTAGGCATCTGGGAGCCATTTTGGGTCGATGTCCCCTAACTCCCCTTAAAGGGAAAAAATACAGCAATCTGAGAAAAGACATAAATGCACCTTTTAAGGAACCCCCCCCGGTAGGTATTATCAGACAATATAAATAATTTTTGCTGCGTTTTTACGGATGTCCGGGGCGTTTTTTAACATTTAAAACAGCTCATTTCATTGCGCGTCACCATTAACGGAAACGAAATGTAACAACCACAGTTTTCATGGTTCTGTTCATTTCGTTGCATTTTCATCACAATTTTCGTTTGTCGTTTTGTTACGGAACGGAACGACTAACAAATAACGGAAACAAAAAATGTTCGTTCCGTGCCCATCTCTAGTGTCCATCATCCATATGAATTCTGTCTGAGATATTTCCTTCTGTATTCTTGATTTGTAATTATTCTGTTCTAAAATGCTGACCTTCAGATCTTCCGTGGAGTGTCTTGATAGACTGAAATGATTGGAGACAGATATCTATATATTGTGGACCATAAAGAAGAAATATATTGATTTCTATAGGCTTGCTATTCTATTCATAACATTTTGGAACTTGTGTCCTTTTTACTTAGTTTTTCTTTGGTTTAATAAAATGGAAAAAAAACTTTTCAACCAACTGCCCAGATTATTGGCTGAAAGGGTTTGTGGTATTAAAACCATTACCTGCCTTGACCAAGTAGTCAAAATGTTGGCATTTCTGAATAGACGTGGGAACAATTTTATCCTTGCAATGAAGGCACTGTGCTTCTCAGTGCCCAGAGTTGTGGATGTTGGTTTGAACCCCTTACTTACAGATACTACCACAACTGAATAAATTAGCGTGTTTTGGAAGAATACAGTCACCATCAGTGACTCTTACCTGGGCTCATCCACTCCAGGAGAAAAAAAGAGTGGTGGAGTGGAGTGCCTATAGAGCATGAGCTAGACCAGGAATTATCACAGATAATAATTTTATTGGAGCACTAAAATATTAGAAAAAGAAGATGAGTGTTCCTCCAGAACTCAAAAGAATCCAGTGTGGTCATTACACAATACAAATCCTGAAGAATGTGATGCCTTAGACTAAAAATAATCAATCAGTTAATGCAAAATTGCATAGATTAAAAATCCGTTTGGGGCATGCACCTGTGAGCAGTACAGAAATATTATAAAAGTATGTCCTGAAAATTCATGACAACAGTTTATTTTTATGTATTTATTTATTTTTACAACTTATATGCCGCCCACTACCCAAAGGTCTCTGGGCGGCTTACAATAAAGAATTAAAACAGTTAAAACATCAAATATCAATAAATAATTAAAACAATAATAAAATTCTTACACTAAAATCATTACACTAAAATTGCCATCAGAGGACCCACAGTCTATGTTGTATCAATTAAAAAACTGCCAGGGATCCTCTGTTACAAGCAGGCCATGTGGTTGGAAATATCCAGTCAGTACTTCATATGGAGGCACTCTATCACTCTGCATAATCCTCCACCACCTCACACCCCCAGAACTCTTATACAAATGAAAATGATGTAACACTGGGAAAACTGGATGGGGAACTAGAACTCCAAAAGAAAGAAAGACATCGAGGTTATTGGTCATTTTTTTTTCTTGAAGGTAGACTTCTAATGAGATAAGGTAGAGACTTCAGATTCATAATGAAACAAGTGTCAATGTATACAGTTTCTAGATCTTTTTGCAATTATGGAATCCCAGAAACTGCTTGGCTGTAATTTGTATGAACCCCAATTCGCATGGCCAGTAGCCTGTAGATGGGAGTTTTGGTCCAGCAGTATCTGCAGGTGATGTCTGGAAATGACTTGTCTATAATAAAAGGCTTGTATTGCTAATCACATGGCACTCGAAAGAAAATTGCATTCAAATCACCTGGGCTTGCGTGTTTTGGAATATCATCTTTGGAATCAGAACTGCAGTGTTAACCTGCAATGTAACTGATTTACTTCCTTCATTTCTTTCAGCTGAGCAGTACAACACTGATCTTGTGGTGGTGAAAGTAGTCAACAGGCAAAGCACTTCAGTGCCAGTAAGATGAATTACCTCCACATTAAAGATCCAATTACGTGTCTCTTGTGCTTTAGGTACTAGTGGACAAACGATTCATTGCTAGTGCATCCTAATTGGTACTATAAGAAGGCTTGGACAGCTTAATCCACAAAGTATTTTCCTGGCATTAGAGAGCCATAAATCAAACTGCTGCAAGACATTGGGGGCAACACAGAGAAAGCTGTGTGTGCACTTTGAAACCAAAGGGACTCAGGCATTTAATTGTGAGTTTAAGTCTCATTGATTGCAATGGCACCTCCGTGCACTTCACTTTCTCCTGTCTGCTTCTGCATGCTCAGAGAACAGCCACATGTGGCCCTCCTGGGCCCTCCTATTCCTTTAAGAGGATGATTAAGATGCTATTACCCCAAGAAGCATTCATAGACATCCTCTCTTACGTTTATTTCGAAATAATTTCCTGGAGTCTGGCATCAGTTCTTTTTTGTTGGCTTATTGAGTGGTTGAGATTTTCATCCACTCTTTTTTGTAAACCACTTACTGCACTAAGTCAGCAGTAAATAAATAAATAAATAAATAAATAAATAAATATTTGTAGCCTTTCAGAAAAATCATGGTGCTCCATGTAGCTCAAAATGGACAAACAATTTCATTTTCCTGGGATAGGAGCCTGCTACAGTAATTCCCCGCATATCACAGGGGTTAGGGATCCGACCTAACCCATAATAATGGAAAATCCATGATATGTGGATGCTGGGTGTGGTCGGGACTAGGGGGGCCCTCTGGGGCCTCCTACACTTGCCTGAGGCCTGGTACTGCCCCAAACGGGCCTCTAATGGGCTTCCTGGGCCTGTCGGAGACCCCAGAAGTGGTTTCTGGTGATCTGGAAGTCACTTCCAGTTTGCCAGAAACCACTTCTGGGGCCTCTGACAGGCCCAGGAAGCCTGTTGGAGGGCCGTTTGGGACAGCACCAGGGCTGTGGTAAGTACAGGAGTCCTCAAACAGGAGTCCCCATGCAGCTTGCCCATGAGCCCATTGTTTCATATACTGTGGTCCTGTGATATACCAGGTGGGGAAGAAATGGTGGGGAACAACTGTATCCTTATTAAGTCAAGGGACTCAGGATGACAAAAGCACTAACATGGTGGACATATCCATTGTGTTCAGTGGACAGAATGACTGACTAGGATTCAGGAGGCCTGAGTTTGAATCTTCCTTCAGCCGTGGAAACTCACTAGAAGCAAAGAATGTGGTAAAACTATTCTCTCTCTCTCTCTCTCTCTCTCTCTCTCTCTCTCTCTCTCTCTCTCTCTCTCTCTCTCTCTCTCTCTCTCTCTCTCTCTATTCCCAGTAACAGTTGCAATAAGAAAGTGATTTGGCCCAAAAGAAATGTCCCTTTGAAAAAACAGCATTCCACAATATGACCTAATATCTAGCCCAGCAATGGCGAATAGAGATGGGCACGACTTGAAAAAAAATTTTTTTCAAGTTGTCGTTAGTCGGACCGGTTCCGTTTCAGCTCGTTTCCGTTTTTCACGAAAATTTGCAAAAATTAGTCAGTTCGTTTTTTCGTTTTTTCGTTGTCGTTAGTACTGGTTTGGGGAGGGGGTAGCGGGCTCCTGGAGGGAGCTGCAGGAGTCAGCCAGAGCCACAAGTGACGGACTGGCAGACTCTTTGCACCCGCTGTGTCTCACGTACTTGCATGTAGTGCAATGCAAGTAGATCTGGCTTAGGGTTAAGACGGATTAGCGCAACGGCTAGGGTTAGGCTAGTTACGGGTGAGGTTAGGGTGAGTATTGGGGTGCATCTGGGTGCCTCTCTGACCCACTTAGAAGGACAGTGTACTGGCGTATGGGTTAGGCTTAGGGTTCGGGTTTGGGCTACGATTAGTGGGCTGTTTATGCCCAATTGGCACATCCCAGAAGTCTCTGTGGTCAACCTGGCCAAGTGGCCATGCGATTGGTGGAAAATTTGCATGGTCTACTCCCTCATTGCAAATGTGCAGGTGTAATAAAATAAAATAAAATAAAATAAAATAAAATAAAATAAAATAAAATCAACGGAGACTTTTTTTTGCAAGAAAAACCCACTGCTGCTACTGTAAAAGCATTTAAAATAGCTAATTTTCGCATGTTTCTGTGGTGCTTTGGTGGGGTTTTGGGCAACGATTTCAAAAAAAATATTGCGGTCGCCATTTTGGATCCCCCCCACCGCATGGCAAATGGATGCGCCCTCCCAGCCTGGTACAGTCAGCAAAACCTGGCCATGCGATTGGTGGAATGGCTCCAAAACTTTGCATGGTCCACTCCCATGGGCGAGCCCATCATTGCGAATGCGCAGGTGTAAAAAAATAAAATAAAATAAAATAAAATAAAATCAACGGAGACTTTTTTTGCAAGAAAAACCCACTGCTGCTACTGTAAAAATTCAAGCATTTAAAATAGCTAATTTCCGCATGTTTCTGTGGTGCTTTGGTGGGGTTTTGGGCAACGATTTCAAAAAAAATATTGCGGTCGCCATTTTGGATCCCCCCCACCGCATGGCAAATGGATGCGCCCTCCCAGCCTGGTACCAGCAGCGCAGCAGTAGCAATAGCCAAGGAGAGGGGGGCAGGGAACCCCCCCCCCCAAATAAAACACCCTTCTGGCCTGGTAGGTGCCCTCAGACAGTTTTCGCCTACTTTTAGGGCCGGGAATCGGGTTTTTTTTTAACTTTTAAAAACTTTTTTTCTGTGCCGCTTGGCATTGCGCGATGCAAGTAACGAGCACGACAAATCAGACCAAATTGTTCGTTCGTCGGTTCGAGCTCGAAGTCTGGCGGAGTAATTCCCGTTTCCGTTTCCTTAGAGTAACGGATACGAGTAACGGAAACGGAAACGGGAATACCGCTAAGTCGTGCCCATCTCTAATGGCGAACAGTGTTTGATGGACAATCTGCAAGGCCTCAGAATAAGATTGTTTATACCACAATAGCTTGAAATCCTTCTTTCAGTAAGGATTCTAGGGACTGAAATGAGGACAACACACATTCTACCACATAATCCCTCTTAAATAGAACTATCTCCATTTGACCAGATAGCTTGGAGAGAAGAGACATATGGCCTCAAAGCTACTGGTTTTCATTCCCATCTTCTCCGACTGTTGGTCAGTATGACTTGGACTGATGGCAATTGAGATGCAATATACTAGGGAAGTCTAAAATTGTCTTCCACAACATAGATAGATTTTTTTTAAAAAAAGTGTTCATGTGATGATGCATCTGAAGAATATATACAGCTGTTCATGTGCCCTACATCTTGAGCAATTAAAACTGTTGGGCCACCTTTTTTAAAAAAACAGAATATTAGCTGTGCATAAGCTTTTTCAGAAGAAATGTCTTCCCTTTTTTACATTATTTTTAAAAAATATATATTATAAGCAATTATAGGTAACAGGAAGAAGAAAATTAAAATGCCTCATTTACTAAATACCAACCTAGCAAGGCAAGACTAGAACCTTGAAGTTATGATTACTGGAGTTCCACAGTCTGTCAGACGTGCAAAGGACCTCTGAGGAGATTATTGTTTCACAGGCTGTAGCAGAAACAAATGCACACAAGAAAACAATGACTTTCAGTTTTAATTAGTGAGTCTGCATAGCAGGAAACTGTGTGTGTGTGTGCTAAGGAACATGTTGCCCCCAAATAATCCTATTCAAGTCAATTGAGCTATTCAAGTCAATCAAGCTAAACCATGTGTATGTGATTGCAGGATCAAGGCCAGAGGGTGTGTGTGATTATTTCTGAATCTTATTTTTTAATGAGCAGCGGTTCCTAGAAAGTCTTTCGCAAGATTATACCCGACATACATGTTGGTGGTGAGTTTCCTGACAAAGGGATTGAAGGACAGACCTAAAATAATCTTTGTTGACCTGAATCCCTGCCAGCTACACAGGGAAGTGTATTTATATATTTAACTTAATTATGAATTGTGCCTCTGTCCCATGAGCAGCTGAGGCAATGTAGCTGAAACGAAAACAACAATAAGGCATAATTAAAAGCTAATGCTGTTGGAAGGATTTGGAATGGGGTTATTTCCTTTTAGGCGCAGAGAAAATCACAGAGAGATTTGTTCAGTCTCACCCCACTCCCTTAGAAATGGGGGAGGGGAGATGAGTTTGGTTGATTCTCAGTTAAAGCAACAACAACAAAAAACACCCTTATACTTCCAGTTCATGGCTTTGTTCTTTTATGTATATAGTGCAGCGTGACATCTCCACCTGTCGCTGCGTTCACATGACCACTAAAATCTGCAGCAAACTTTGATCAGGGTCACCCCCCGGAATGTTCACGTGGTTGGTGTTACGGATTGGATGTTCCCATGGTTGTGTTTTGAAAATCCGCAACTGTTCTGATCCCACAACTGAAAACTGCAGCAGAGAAACCATAACAGGGGCAAACACATTTTAGTGTGGATTTTCCATGTTCCCATGGACTCGAGTAACAGTTTAAAATCCACATCGGAACAGCAACAAGGATTTTACCACCTCGAGACCAGGTACTTGAAAAATAAGCTGGGTAGCACTTACGTGGGCATGGTCACACTTTTTTTTAAAGTCCGCTGCTTGAGGGAAAATTATTTTGTGCCCTGCATCTGTGAGCACTTTGCAGCGGATTTTAGTGGTCGTGTGAAAGCAGCAATTAGGTGAAGAAAATAGAAAATGGACAAGGAGGAAAGGTGGCTAGCAAAGAAGGACACTGTGCTGTGGGAAGGAATTTAGCAGCAGATTCACAGCAAGTTCCCTACAGATACTCATTATATATATTTGTTTAAACACGTTGTGTCCTCTTGAGAAGGACAAAGGCAGGATGTAAATATTGTAAATGCAATGAGTAAATATAAGAAGTAAATAAAAGAGGTTGCAAGGTTGTAAAAATCCACTAGAACTTAAGCACGGATTGTTTCGCTGTGGCACAGACAAGGAACAAAACTGAAAGGCCCAACGGTTGATGGTGCAATCTAGTCTGTCTGTCCTTCTCAAACAATGTATGGGTGTGAATATCCACACCATTCAAAACTCCAAGACGTTCAGCTGAGTTTACTTTGAGGTGTTTCTACAAACCATAAGGATGATGATATCTTAGCCAATGGAACAATCCAAACCAATGATGGAAGAAAGAAAGGAGGTGGATTTTGCAGCTCGTCCACAGCCTTGCTCAGGTTGCAATAGCCAGAGCAGAAGCTAACAGTGGTAGATATTGTACTCTGCTTCCCAGCCACATTGCTATCCCCACAGCAAAGCCAATTTTTTAAAGGCATCTCCACCACCATTCTATGTGACTAGTGGGTTTTTTTCCTATGCCAGTGTTTTTCCAAAGGTGGTGTAGCTCTGATTTGCCCCTAAAATTCCCAGTTTCAGGGCTGTCTACTTGCTGCCACTGACTTTTCCCTCGTGGAGCTATATCTGTGTCTTCTGCTGCAGCAGAAATGAACCAAATAGCAAGCTATATGCTCATCTGATCACCCCCTTGCAGTTACGTAAGTCCCACTACCAGTGCACAACTGGCCGAGAAAGCGGTCATCCCCTTTTTCCCACATAGCAAGTTCCTAACTCTGATGAAAGGTTCCCCACCAATGCTCTTTCTAGGCAATGTTCTCCTCCAGTGTTCCCATCCACTCTATGGTGTAAGAAGAAGAGACAATGACAACAGAAAGGCTATTCAGTTTTGGTGGCTGGCCAAGTAACAAATGATCAACCCAAATCACGTTTAAAGCATTGAAATGGGTGTCACATTTCTGCTTGCTTTGTCAGTCCGTGCTTTCACGTGGGAAGTTCTGTCATGGAATGCATGCGTTTTTAATGTTTGCTTTCCCTTGAGCTGGGATTTGGCCATCGGCTATGACCAAAAGTGATGAAGGATGGGCATTGTCATCAAACAGAGAGGGGAGAAGGAGAGGGAGTCATGTTTGGCATGCACAGAATGGAAAAGAGACAGGCTTTGCATGTTGCTTCTCTCATCTCTGCAAGGAAGTCAGTATGAATCAAGATGATATTAATTAACACTACTGTTTTCTGTCTGCAGCACCCCATGCTGTTTTAGAAACATGTTACCCATTGATTTATACACAGAGAACACCACTGTATCACTTGTGATTTCAGCTCCCAGCATTCTTTCACTGAGAAGGACAAGCTAAGCTCAGGTGGAAGAAATACAATTATGTTTTAAACATAATCAAGGAAACAAGAGTGTTCATATGTACACATACACTCACATGTACTCTGAGAGACAGAGATAGATAAAAAGATTTTGATGGAAGGGAACCACAATTAAATAAGCTGGCTAAGCCTTTGCATACAAAACATTTTTCCACTACTTAGATTGACAGCTGCCAGTTGGTAACACAATGGAGAAACAGGAGATTGTGCTTAGAAAACCAGGATAGGGCAAAAAAAATGACAAATGCTCCACCGTATCAGTAAGTTTGATTACATTTATGTACTACTCTCCATACTAATTTTGACTGCACTTAGTAACATAATAATGAACCAATGATGAAGTAGTTAAACTGCAGTACTGCAGTCAAGACTCTGCTCATGACCTGAGCTCGATAACAATGGTTCAGGTAGATAGCTGAAGCTTGTCTGGGCCTTTCATCCTTCCACTGTCAGCAAACTGAGTACCCGGCTCTCAAGGGTGGGGAATATATAGTCTACAAACTCTACATAATTAAATTGCTTTAAATACTATGGAGTGATATATAAGCAACAGCACACTTTGAGACAGTAATACTGAATGCTCTGATTCAGCTCAGATTTCATAAACTAATTTATTGGCCTTAAATAAAGACCAGCAAAGTGGTAAAGCCATAATCTAGGTTGTATCAGTGCTATTCAGAGAAGTGAGTGGGAACTCAGATTTACCACCAGCAGCTACCTAGATTTCCAATTTAACACACAATTAGGAGCAGTAAAACATCAGTTCAAGCATCTCCCCCATGCCTTTGGTAAGTCACTGTTATGCTAGTATCATTTGCAGCAGTGAATCAGTAACCCCAGCAGGTCTCTCAATAGCAGTGGAAGCCTGTATTTCTGGGTTGCCAGTGGCTGATGATCTTGGGGTGCTCCACAACAAAGCTTGGGTATGGATTCTTTTTACTGTTAGGTTATCTATACCAGTTCTAAAACTTGACTTAGTAGCAAAAACCCTATTGGTGTCTATGTTAAGGTTGGCATAGCTTGCCACGGCTACTTATGGCTAATTGATGAAGTGCTCATTCATGACTCATCAAATTATCAGCTGTGCAACCAAGCACCTGGCCAAATACCTACAATTAGCTGCAACATGTTACAGAAACATGACGTGATCCAATAGGATTCAAACCACTTTCTAGGTACATTGGGAAATAGTAAAATACCATTGAGTTCTTGCAGCCTGTGTGTGTGTGTGTGTGTGTGTGTGTGTGTGTGTGTGTTTAAGCCCTAGGTAAATAGTATTGGAACAGTGCATGGAGAAAGAATCCTGATGGGTGTCCGTAGTGAATGAAGTGTGGTGGCCTCCTTGACTAAAGAACATAACCACGACGAAAGGGTTGAAACTAGAGATGGGCACGAAATGAACAATTTTTCATTTCTGTTTTCGTTTTTTGTTTCATTATGTAACGAAATGACAAATGAATTTTGTCTCTAAAATGAAACGAAACGAACAGAAACACCGGAAATTTTGTCGTACGTTTCGTTTCCGTTACTGCAATATAAGTGAATTGCTTAAAATCCTTTAAAAATCACAAAAAATGAAATAAATGGTAACAAAATGGTAATGAAACGAACGAAAACGAAAACGATTTTTTTGCAAAAATTTGTGAAAAACGGAAACGAACCGAAACGGACCCTCCAAACAACAAACGACAAACGAAATGCCATTTTTTATTCGTGCCCATCTCTAGTTGAAACAACAGCCAAAGTTCTCAGTCCCTTCAGTAATGATAAATATCTCTTCCAGCTGGTATTTAAATGGGACTACTGTTGGAAAAGAAATCTATGAGGAAGCGTCATAGAAGTTTGAATGATGCTGGACTTTGGTTAGTTGACGTCAAGATGAGTAAGGAAAAGGTCTGGCCTTCTATAGCGATGTTGGCTGCATGGAAGACAAACTGATGGTTCTATGCTTGTTATGTATCCCTGTCTCCACATTCTTCTTTGGGCCAACACACCAACAAGTTGGGCATCGTTTAAAGAAAGAAAAAAGAAAATTGTCATATATTTTACTGCTGTTGATTGACTTGCAGAGTATCCCAGCACAATGTATGAATGAATACCTGGTCAATAACAAGTACAGATTCTTCTTGATCAGAATACAAAAAGATATATAGATTAATTGTAATTAGAGTTGAGTGCATGTTTGAGTTGGACAAACCAAACTCCAGATGAGCTCTGTGCTTAAATCCTGTAGACCAATCACAAAAACAAGATAATCTTTGAACTCCAAATTCAGAGGAATCCCTTATGTGATACTCTTAACCATTCAACCTTTAAGGTTTTTAAAAGTTCTTCTACTTAGTTATCTATACTATCTACTTGTGCCCTCAGACATGAGACTGCATCCATATTTAGGCACAAGCAACAGGGATGATACAGAAATAACTCATCCTAACCCTGCAGCATCTTGAAAATGCTACCAACAACCCTGTTGAGTGGGCTGAGCTGTCACACTGGGGCAGTCCAAGAAAACTATATATATGGAGGCATCTTTTTAAAAGGAAAAACCACTTGGTAGGGGAAGACAGATCTTAGATCCAACTACTGTAGTCTGTATTCTAGTTTCCCTTGTTCTCTGTTGTCCTGTCCTTCCAAAAGAAGTAAGGACCAGATATTTTGGAAACAGTCAATGTCTTGAAAAAAACAGCTCCTTTGAGGCCAAGAAATGCTTTTTGCCCTGTGCACGGATGGTTATAATACGATACAACTTCTCAAAGAAGGCAGATAAGTAAACATATTGCATTTTAACATGTTTTAATTGCATTTAATTGTATTGTCCTTTAATGTTTTAATGACTTTTAATTGTTCATTGTAATTTTGAATTGTAAGCCTCCCGGAGACCTTTGGGTTGTGGGCAGCAGATAAATAAATAAATAAATAAATAAATAAATAAATAAATAAATAAATAAATAAAAGGAACCAAAACAGGGGAGGGGGGAACATTGCCACAGCCACTCCTATGTGTTTCTGGGTGTGGGGAAAGAGAGTGACATTTCAAAGCTCAACACAGATAATGCTGCCATCAGAAGAATTACCGTATGTATGTATCTTCTTCCTTTCTCAGTGCTAAGCAGCAGCTAATCTTCACACCAATTCTCAAATTACTGTTCCCAACATTGTGCTCATCTGCATCATGTGAAAAAGGAATTTGAGAGAGGCATCACGCAGATTGGGGTGTTTACTGCTCTTGGTACCTCTGAATAATCTAAACGGTTGGGATTGCTGGGCTCATCTGTGTATGTTTTTGTGCACGTACCCTCTGCTATTCTGAGACAAATGATGGGAAACTTCTATTAATGCCACTGGCATTTGTAATGCCCTGAGGTTTTTCCATGGAAATTGCAGTGTTGCCTTGTCTGTAGCATTTGCTTTCAGGGCGGAAAAGCAAAGCTAGAATATATATCAGCACGACTGCACACTCAGTGTGGCATCTCTTTACCCTGAAAAAGTCCTCTCCCATCAAATGTAATGCATACTACAGTAAGCACTAAATAAGCACATGTACTCATATATTATGTGCGCTGACTGGAACTGTCATTTCACATACTGTCAGTGTAGTGTAATAACTGCATATTAAGCAGCATGCAGGTTTCTTATCGTTCCATAGACTAGTGGTTACTATCTTTTTCCGTGCTTCAGTATTATAAAAATAAGATGCATTCTGAACACAACATAGAGATAACAATTATAGCAAGGTTTCTTTCTATATTGAAATGTAACCCTCATCTAGGTAGCTTCTGAACTTTGCATTGATTTTTTTGCAGGACTCAACAAATAACAAGGTAGCTAGAATGACTTTTTGTCAAAATGATCCAGCTCTGAGAGCTTTGCTTTCAAATATCTCTGTCTATTAAGTGGCCAACAGGAAAATGCTAGAGATGAAACTAGCAGCTACAGGCAATGGACATTTCAAGCAAATTTTCCTTACAAACTGGCTTGCAAAAAAGCCCATAGTTCTGCTGTGTTTCCTCGCACAATGCCATTTATGAGTAGAGATGGGCACGAATGAATTTTTTATTTGTTTCTTTATTAATTATTTGTTTCATTTTGTAATGAAATGAATAACAAACCACACTTTAAAATAGAAATGAAATGAAATGAAACAAAAAAAATTGGTTCATTTTGGTTCGTTTCATTAATGGGGTTGGAGCCACTCTGCTGCCTGTGGGCAGATTGCTTTTTTTAGGGGGATAAAACAAAACCACAAAAATGAAAGAAACTTGGATGATCCAATCATTCAGTTATAATATTGTTGTTGATGAACAGATGGTGGGTGATATGCTGCTGTCCAGTGTGTCCAGATTTCACCACCAGCTTAACAGAACATTCTGTGTTCTATTTTTTGTTTTTCTTAATTTTTTAAATTGTTTTCAAGTATTTATTAATTGATTTGAGAGAAACACAGATGGAATACACAGTCAAACAGTGTAAAGGGGGGAAATGAATAACGAATCGTAATGAACCAACAAGATTTTTTTTAAAGTTGAAAATGAAATGAAACAAAGCAACAAAACAAAACAAAATGAAACAAATCACCATTTTTTCAGTTCGTGCCCCTCTCTATTTATGAGTGTTAAATATAGGACTTCATAGAGGTTGGGAGATATGCAAGTACTGCATTTATTACATTACTATTTAACACAGAAACACCCAGCTATCAACCCATTAGCCCACCACCGATATGAGGAGACTCCCAAGTAGCACTGGTAGAGCCTCCTTTCTGAAAAGGAAGCTGGGGGCTGGGGGGAACTAGGCCTATGCTAAGCCACAAAGCCTTTCTAGGGGCAACCCATATTTAGGTTTTGCAGGTACAGGTCTGTTACTTGTCAGCTCCCAGAATGGAGAATTTTATACATAAACAGTTATCAGGAGAATGAGGGAAGACCACTAGTAAATATTATTTAAAACCTTTTCTATCTTATGGAGGAATAACTCTGTATTATTAAAAGGACTGAAAATATTATCTCCAAATGCATCCAGAAAGCATTCTATCCAGAAAACATCAACATTCTGCATATGCACACTTGGTGCCCTATAGAACCATGGGCCTTTCAATATTTACAATTGTCATAGTATCCAAAAACATATTTGATAGCAATTACCTTACTTTGCACTAGGTGACTGACATAACTGAAATGACTTATAAATGTCTCTGTTGCTGATACTGCCTTTATTTGTGTTATGGATGCTTGTAATATTATTGTTATGTTATTGAATATTTAGTTGCTATGAAACAACTCTGATTGCTCTTCAATAAGAATTACGGTTATTCTATCCGGGTTTATCATTAAGCTCTTTAAGCATATTGTTTATGAAAATGTGATGTGCAATTAAAATAACTGACTGATTTCTATTAATGTAGTTATCTGCTATAACAAAATAATTTAGCTGGATAAGTAATGAGGTGATCACTATATTGAACACATGAATTAGCTAATTTGCGTTTTTAACCAAATTTGGAGAAAAGAGGAGTGGTGAACTGAGCATTTTTGACACTTTGAAGAGATTGTTTAGCCTGACTAGGTTCAGTATTGATATATACCAGGCTATCTATGTTTTTAAAGATGCTGTGTTCAAAAGTGGAATGTTTTGCTGTCCCTGGAGATTTGGTAGCTGGAAAATTAAGGTTGACCAGACTATGAAAGCATCATGAGAATGATCCCTCAGTGCTTTTAAACATATAACAGTTTGTGAGCAACACCAAAACTTAGTAAATGAATTAATCTAACAAATTAATGGTCACACAAAAACAGCAATAAAAGTTTATCAGGATTTTTAGTACCATATGCTTCTAAAAACAAACAAAAACCTAACTGACAATGCACGAGGAAAAAAATAGAGGTTCATTATTACACTGTAAAATGCAAAACAGTGGTACCTCGTAAGATGCATAAGACGAAAAACTTGCAAAGCAAAGTGTTCTGCTTGTATACTGCCCCATATCACTTCAAG
Organism: Phrynocephalus guinanensis; assembly: GCA_037367245.1. NCBI lineage: Eukaryota > Metazoa > Chordata > Lepidosauria > Squamata > Agamidae > Phrynocephalus > Phrynocephalus guinanensis. Next base: position 125,317,524 of record CM074733.1, read on the forward strand.
TAGTCTCTGGGTGGTTTACATTTAAATTACAGTATGCAGACTACACATATATCAGGATGAATGAAATTTCTGGGAATAGGCAAAACTCATAAAACAAAGTTTTCCCATATGGGATGCCTTGTAAGATGAATAACGGTCGCAAAATTTAAATTTTTTTTTTTAAAAAAATGCTCCCAGGATGCTTAGCAACCCCATAACAATACAGGTACTGAGTCCTCTAAAAAGAATGGCATTTTTTTTTAAAAAAGGCACTCAGTACTCGTTGTGACCCAGTGACTTGTGGTTAGCACGAGGCTTTGAGTGCAGAGGCGTGTACAGTGTTTATGCACAGTATTGCACAATGTTTATGTCTTTGAAGTGCATTTTAAAAAGAGTCTTTTACAAAAAAAAAACCTGGTGTTTCTGTCTTTTTCCTAGGCTGTGGAATGAATTAATCAGTTTCCCATTCATTCCTGTGGGAAACCACATTTTGTAACATGATTTTTTTGTAAGATGAATTGACCCGTAAAATGAATTAAATTCATCTTGCAAGGCACATCATTATGTGCTTATTTCATCCTTCTGTGTGATATATGATTTGTGTGTGTGTATGTGTGTGCACGCGTGCACACACACACACACACACACACACACACACACACACACACCTCAAATGCAGCAAATCATAACAGCAAAACGGTGCTCTACAAAGTACTAAAGATGCTTGGCATTAAAGGGTTGAATAATTTTGGTGCTGCAGAATTCATTAAAAGTTGCATTTTCAGTTGAATTTGGGGAAATTCATTGCCAGGTCTGCCACAAATAAGACTCAGCTCGAGTCCTGGATGGAAAAGCAGACCTGGCTAGCATCACCAAGACCTGGGTGGGCACTGAGGGAGGACCAACCCTCTCCCTTATCTGGCCACCTGGGTACTCCATCTGGCACCAGGGTAGACTGAAGGGAATGGGAACAGTGGCCATTGTGTATAAAAACACCTTGAAGGCTGACAGGCTCTTGCCATTGTCAAACCCAGGTCTTGAGGCCTTACACATGTGTATAGGGGCCAGGGAAGGATTTGGGATTGTGTTGGTGTAGTGTGCTCCCCATGGCCCAGTGCTCTCCCTTCCGGAGCTGGCATCCATCTCCACAGTACTGTAGAGGTCCCCCAGGCTTATAGTTCTTATTTATTTATTATTATTTATTTATTTTTAGCTTTTGTATACCGCCCTATTCCCACAATGGGGACTCATGGCGGTTAACAACATAGAGATAAAAACAGATAAAATCAGGCACAGACAATAAGTAACAAATTTGCTAAAAACAATTAGATCCAAGATTAAAAAGGCGGGGAGGAGAAAAAAAAAAAAGAGCAGAGTCCCTAACCCTCGCCATAGGCCTCTCGGAAGAGCATGGTCTTAAGGCTCTTCTTAAACGCCGCCAGCGAAGGGGCCAGCTGTAGTTCACCTGGGAGTTTGTTCCAAATTGCCGGTGCCACCACCGAGAATGCCCGACTGCGAGTACGCGCTTTTCGGGCTTCCCTCGGGGGGACCGTCCGCAGGGAAAGGGCCACCGAGGCACGGGTGGGTCGGGCCAGGTCTAATTGTCTGGGAAGACGCTCCGCCAAATAAGCCGGGGCCAAGCCATGGAGGGTTTTTGTAAACCAAAACCAACACCTTGAACCTTATTCGGGAGGCAACGGGTAACCAGTGTAGGCGAGCCAGGATGGGGGTGGCGCGGTCATAACGACGCGCACCAACCACCAGCCTGGCCGCCGTATTCTGGACCTGCTGCAATCGCCGAACAAGGTTCAAGGGGAGCCCCATGTAGAGAGCGTTGCAATAGTCCAGCCTCGACACAACCAGCGCCTGTACCACTGTCCTCAAGGAGCCCTCATCGAGGTACGGGCGAATCTGGGCGATAAGCCTTAGATGGTAAAAGGCCGACCTGACCACGGCTGACACCTGAGAATCCAGGGTCAGATCCGGGTCCAGGACGACGTCCAGATTCCGCACTCTTTGCGCCAGCTGGAGGGCGGACCCACCCAGACTGGGAAGAGGGCCACAATACCCCTCCGACGAGCCCCCGAAGAACATAACCTCGGTCTTGCCTGGGTTGAGCCTGAGCCTGTGGGTCCTGGTCCAATCCAAGACCGCGGCCAGACAACAATCAAGGGTACGGACGGCCTCCACTGCACCGGTGGAAAAGGAGAGATAGAGCTGCGTGTCATCAGCGTACTGATGACAGCAGACTCCATAACTCCGGATGATCTCAGCCAGCGGCTTCATATAGATGTTAAAGAGCATTGGGGAGAGCGACGACCCCTGAGGCACCCCACAAGAGAGTGTCCAGGGAGCCGACAACTCACCACCCAAGCTCACTCACTGGGTACGGCCCCCAAGGAAGGACCGGAACCAGGCCAAGGCCTGGCCCCCGATCCCAACCTCCGAGAGCCGTTCCAGCAGGATACCGTGGTCGACGGTATCGAAGGCCGCTGACAGGTCGAGAAGGACCAGCAGGGTAGAGCAACCCCTGTCGGCCCTCCTCAACAGATCATCATGCAGCGCGACCAGGGCCGTCTCCGTCCCATGATGCGGCCTGAACCCGGACTGGAAAGGATCCAGGACATGGTTCTCCTCCAGGAACGACTGGAGACGCAGGGCGGCGACTCGCTCAATCACCTTGCCCAAAAAGGGAACATTGGCTATGGGACGATAGTTGGACAAATCGTCCACCGCCAAGCCGGATCTCTTAATAATGGGCTTCACCACCGTCTCCTTCAGAAGACTAGGAAAAATCCCGTCTCTGAAGGAGGCCGAAGCAATCAGTGAAGCCCATTTCGACATGCTCCCCCCTGCGCTCTTAATCAACCAGGAAGGGCAAGGGTCGAACGGAGAGGCCGCAGGCCTGCAATGTCCCAGGGCCCTGGAGGCATCCACAGTTGTAACAGGCCCCAACTCAACAAACCGAGGCGACCGAGGCGGCCCGACGCTGGCCACGACAGAGGCTGGGCTAGGGCAACCGGAGTCCAGCTCGGAGCGGATGGCCTCTATCTTAGATTTAAAATAGGCTGCGAATGACTCACTAGTGAAATCACTAGGAGGAGGCCCCGGCGGACCGGGATTGGTGAGGTCTCGAACCACACGGAATAACTCCGCTTGCCGATTCGAGGCCTCACCAATTCTCAGGGCGGCAAAAGATCTCCTAGCAGCCCTTATCGCATGAGAATAGCGACCGGTCAACGCCTTAACCGCAGCCCAATTCTGTGCCGTCCGAGCCTTCCGCCATCTGCTCTCTAGCCTTCTCCGCTCTTGCTTCATCGCCCGCAGCTCCTCAGTAAACCAAGGAGATGAGCGGGCTCGACATCGGATCAGGCGCTTGGGGGCGATCCGATCGACAACCCCCGCCACCTCCTCAAACCACCGTTGGGCAAGGGAGTCGGCCGGATCGTCATCCAACCCGTCTGGAACATCCCCGAGGGCCTCCGAAAACCGCGCTGGGTCAAGGAGCCCCCGGGGACGGGCCCAGATGGAAGGGCCCAGCTCCCCGCGGGGCGGGGTGGCTACGTCAAGAGAGAAGGTCAGCAGATAATGATCTGACCATGACACGGGCCGGGTCAGCAACCTCCCGACCCCCAGATCCGAACCCCGCAATGTGGAGGCAAAAACCAGGTCCAGCATGTGTCCACCCTTATGAGTAGGTCCGATGACTAATTGGGACAGGTTCATGGAGGCCATGGACTCCATGAATTCCAGAGCTACTCCCGACAGTCCACCCTCGGCGTGCACGTTGACGTCCCCTACCACCAATAGGCGAGGGGACCTCAACAGTGCCGCCGAGATGAACTCGAAGAGCTCTGGAAGGGAGAGTGCAGGGTCACGGGGAGCACGGTACACCAGCACTACCCCGAACCTGTCCCTCTGGCCCACCATAAGGTAGAGACATTCCAAGCCTGGACTCACCAACATCGCGGATCTACTGACATAAAAAGATTCCCTAAAGATCATAGCCACCCCACCCCCCCGCCCCTCTGACCTGCCCAGCTGCTGCACACGGTAGCCCTGGGGGCAGAGGAGGGTGAGAGAAGCCCCACCCCCTCACCCACCCAGGTCTCCGTGAGAAAGGCCAGGTCGGCACGCTCATCCACGATTAAATCGTGGATGAGAGGGATTTTATTATGTACCGACCTGGCATTAATCAGCAGACAGGACAGGCCAGAGAGGGAACAGGCGGATTGGATCCCGGCCATTTGGCGGTGGGCCGGCGGGTCAGAACGGGGGACAGGCAATAATTGTCTGTCCCGTGTTCTCCTTATCCGATCGACCCGCCGGACCAAAGCGTACCTCCCACGACCCGACACCACCCTAATGGGACACCCAGCGGGTTCCATGAGGTCTATGGGAATCAGGGACACGCTACAAAGCAAAATAACCACAAATAAGGTACAATAAAATAAAATACACAGTCAAAATATGCAATCACAACACAAAATGCAAAGGCAACTAACAGTTTAAAGAAAAACAAGGTACAGAATGAGCAAGCAAAATAAGAAAAACAAACAAGAAAAGAACTAACATATAGAGCACTCAAATGGCAACAGCTGGAGAAAAAGCGGGGGGAGGGGAGGGGGCAAGTCTTAGCCGCCAACAGTGGCTATTAAGGTGGATAATCCGCAGCCTACAAAGGCTGTCGGGCCTCCCGAACAGCCGAAAGGTGGCGGCAGCAGACCAAGTTCTCTCTCCATGGGGCAGTGAGGACACAAGGTTGGAATCAGTCAGGCTGCCACCAAGACCGGATCAAAAGGGGGCATGAAGACGCCGACGGCCGGCATGCCGCCCGATAGCCGAAGGCCTCTCCCCCACCAGGTCAAAGGAGCAATCCACGAATTGGTGGAAAAACTCGAGGGGGGGGGACAGCCTCCAGAAGGGTGTTACTCCGGAGGCCGAACTGCCACCCGCAAAATCGGGTCCCACCGGGGACGATGTCACTCCGACGGCCGGCATGCCGCCCGAGAACCAAAAGCCCCTCCCCCACAAGGTCGAGGAACAATCGACAGATCGAAAGAGAGGGAGGGGACGGCCTCCAGGAACGATGTTACTCCGGCGGCCGAGCAGCCGCCCGCAAAACAGGTCCCACCCGGGACGATGTTACTCCGGCGGCCGACCTGCCGCCCGCCAAAAGCAGATCCCCACCCGGGACGATGTTACTCCGGCGGCCGACCTGCTGCCCGCCAAAAGCAGATCCCCACCCGGGACGATGTAACTCCGGCAGCCGAACCTGCCGCCCGCAAAACAGGTCCCAACCCGGGAAGATGTAACTCCGGCGGCCGGCCAGCCACCCGGGAGCCTGGGGCCCGCGCCGCCCCCAACACCGACGGCCGAGCTGCCGTCCGAAGGAGGGAACCCACAAGAACAGAGGTGCCGGCAACCGGCATACTACCGGGAGTCGGAACCACGCCACCCTCCTCCAGCAAATGGCACCCCCGGCCAAGCTGTAACAGAAAGAACTGGGCCACCGACCCGGGAGCAGGAACCACCAACCACAAGGTGCCATGGCGCCTGTAACCCGCAGGTGACCCGCCGCCCTCTCCGGGACAACTGAGCAACAACTGGGGGGTAGGAGATAACCAGAACTAGGGCGGCAGAGCAACCAACCGCTCCTAGCCCCCCCACAAGCGGCGAAAAGCGGCGAAAGGGCGCCGGCAGCTCGAGCCAACAGCCAAACAGCGGGCGAGGGGGGAAGGGCGGGGAGACCGCGGGGGCCAGCTCGAACTATACCCGAGCGCCGCCGCAACAACTCTGCAGCCCGGTCACCCCCCCATGAGATGGAAAGAAGGAGGGGAAGGGAAAGGGTCGCCCGGGCGGCCCCGAAATGCGAAGGGAGTACCTCCCTACAGTGGAGACCCGAAGGGCGACATCTCGTCATCTCCAGCGTCCCCGGCGTCTCCGAAGGCGAAGGGACGGAGAAACGGAGTCCCCGGCGTCCACATAAAAACGGGTAGGCAATTCCCCAAAAAGTCCGTTTCAGCCAGCCCCTCCAAGCCCCCGCTCCGACCCCCGCAAGGCCAGAGAGCTCACATAACAAAAAAAGAAATAATGAAAATTAAAATAAAAAACCCAGGCAGCGCTAAACAACAAGTAAAAGAGCGCTACAGTGCAGACAAACAAAGTAGCTGCTGCCGCCCGCCATCTTGGGTGACCTCAACATCCATGTAGAGGCACAGGTTACTGGGCCTGCTCCTGAGTTCTTGGAGACCATGGTCTCCTTGGACTTGTCTCAGCCTGTCATTAGCCCCACACAAGTGGCGGGCCATACTCTAGACTTGGTGTTTTCAAACGCGCAGAGAAAGAGTGGCCCAATGGTAACCAACCTTGTTTCGGTCCCCTTGTCATGGTCAGACCACCACCTGTTAAAGTCCAGCCTCACAGTGGCACCTCTCTGGAGGGAGTTTAGACCCATTAAGATCATCCACCCATGCAGGTTGATGGATTCCCTTTGGTGCCAGAATGTCATGCATGGAATTCCTGATTATCTGGTTGGCGTGCATATTGATGCCTTGGTGGAAGGGTGGTATTCCACTGCCTCCAGGGCAATCAACATGCTCGCTTCTGAACGGTCACCTTCGCCACTGGGTCTGGCTACTCCTTGATTTAACCAGGAATAGCAGGCCTTGAAGTGAAATAGTAGGAGGCTAGAAAGCACGTGGAGGCAGGTCCCAACAGAATATAATTAATCTGATGTCAAGATCTCATTTGGGGCTCTAAGGGCTTGTTACTGGTGTTGCTTACTGGTTTCTGATTAGTACTTGCCTCATTCTTTCACCATGAGGTTAGACATATTAGAAAATGTAAGTAGGTGTAATAGAAATTATTCTATCTTAATTTTTATCTCCTTGCTATTGCTATTGTATTGTATTATTCTTTTTTTAATGTATTCTGCAATGGCCTGTGTGCCATGCAATAAAATTTCTGGTTCTGATCTACTGCAGCCAGACTGGTAATGGGTACAAAAAGATACCACCATATTACCCCTACACTGGCCGCACTGCACTGGATGCCGATCTGTTACAACATTGACTTCAAGGTTCTAATATTAACATACAAAGCCCTAAACGGTTTAGGACCTTGCTATCTGTCAGAACCGCTCCGACCCCAAAGTAACACTCATTCTTCACAAGCAGGTCATCTGAGGGTACTGACTCCAAAGGAACCCCGTAAAATGGCAATGAGGAATCGGGCTTTCTCAGTGGTGATGCCCCAATTATGGAATCAGCTCCCCTCGGAGTTCTGTCAGGCTCCCACACTGTTGGTCTTCAAAAAAATATGAAGATTTGCCTATTTAGAATGGCTTGCCCCGGTTACTAACTACTAGCTGATCTGTGGATATTGCCATCCATTCTCCACCAGTTTCTCGCCTATTTTGGATCTTGACTTTTATGACTGACACTGTTGATTTAATTATGTTTCATTATGTATCATTTGTTGTGTTATTTTATCCTATTGTATTTTGTATATGATTTGTTTTGGTTGAATCATTGTAAACCACCCAGAGTGGCACTGATGCCAGATGGGTGGTATATAAATCTAATAAATAAATAAATTGATATGGAGAAACCAGTTGGTGCATTTCTGTGTTGAGTAATTTTAATAGGTTTTTCTTTGATTTGTTCATTGCAAACATCTGAAATCTTGACCAAATAATAATAATCCTGATTTTCAGAGAGGATTGATTAATTTGGATTAGAGCTTTATATAATTTTTAAATAAATAAATGGCACAGTCCATAGCTTTCTATGCACCTTGTGAAGACATTTTACATGTTCCTAGCCACACACCATTCTCTTCGCACACACAGAAAACTGGCCACTCTTCCAAGACAATATGCCAGGAGTCCTACAATCTTGTGGTTGTGGATTACATATACTTTGTGCCATTGTTATCAGCCCACCAAGAGGATGGTTCTCTGAACTTGTACAAGGCTATGCCTAGACACTACAAAATCGTAAGAAGAGCCTTCATAGGTCGCATACCTGTATTTCAGTTACCATTTCAGCTATCATTATGATCCATGAAACTGTTAGTTGGAAAGTTGCAGCTTTTATACAGTAAATCTCTGTTTCAAGTCCATATGTTCTGACAGTGCACGACATTAAAGAAAAGCTCAATGACATGTATAGAAAGCTGTTTTCCTACTCGTCTTAAAAACTGTTTCTACTCTGTGGTTCTCCCTCACCTTAGGAACCTACTACTGTACAATCACCTTATGATATAAAAGTACTGTACGTATATAACCTGGAAGGCTAAATCGTGGAGTACAAATCACTGCGGTGCTGTTCTTCAATCTCTCAGTGTTTCAAGAGCAGAGAAATTGCATTCGTAAGTGCCATCACTGATTTCTCAAATGTTTTTATCAGCTTAAGGCGAATTCATTAAAGCAATGTATTTCTAGATATGTGATAGGGACAAGTATCTCTGCATGAAGTCTTTTGTAGCTACAGAAAACATCTTTTAGAGGTCCCAAATGCATCTGGTCTGATCGAGATTTTTGCATGTCACATATTACTTCTCCTTAGAGAGAAAGGAAGGAAGGAAGGAAGGAAGGAAGGAAGGAAGGAAGGAAGGAAGGAAGGAAGGAAGGAGGGAGGGAGGGAGGGAAAGGGGAAAAGGGGGGAAAGCACACCAATCTTTTCTCATTTTGTTTTACTTCCATATCGTCCATACTGGCTAAAACCAAGTAAAAGGAAATGAAGGGTTATATGACACTCAGAAAAATGAAGGCAGATCAACATTCTGAAGTGTGGTGTGAATGATTTAAACACACTGCCACTTCTCTAAAATATACAGTGTATGACTGAGAAAGAACTTAAGTGGTGCCTAAACCCGCTGACATCACACTTAGAAGGTCTGTCTGCCTTCTTTCCAAACTACTCCGAAGAATGGGGGAGGGAGAGGGAAAGAGATAGCTGGGAAGACTTCCAACTTAAAGTCACCTTGGAATCTGAATTGTGGAGCCAGATGAGGAATTCCACAGACATCATTCTTTCCTCCTCTCCTCCCCCCCCCCAAATCCATGACTTTTGACAAAATAACTCCATCCTTTTGAAGAATAGACAGGGCAGAAATGTCCCAGTGCTGGAGCAATGCATATCCTGTTCATGATAAACTGATTGATTTTGCCAAATGTATGTGGTGTCCATATTATATTCATGCAGGCATGGATCAAGATGAGTTGGCTTGCATTTTAAGTCTCCAGCCATGGCCAATAGAAATGGAGAAATCCCAATCAGTGAATGTTCAATTTAGTTTGTACACTGAAGGCACTTAATCAGATCTAATGTGAGCATAAATTTAAATATGTGGGATATTTTTTTAAATTTTGTATATACATTACAGACTTTTAACAGATTTAACAGGCATCTCCCTTCCCCCTGCCCCCAGTCCAGGAACAGACTTTTTATAAAACATGGCAGGGAATTCTAAAAAAAAATTCAACATCCTTTCCAGACAATAATTCACAGATGCTACAGCGGTATAAACTATCAATTTATAATATGCACACATCAGTGTACAGTACTGTATATGTTACACCAGAGATGCTGGGAAGCACCCAAAACCATGTGTTATCTCTAAGGCTTCAGTCTAGTGCACACTTACACAGGACTACGCCTTGTTGAATTCAATGGGATTGATTGCTAAACTAACATATGTAGGATTGTATTGTTACTCTTGTCATCATACATTACAAATGGTTTAAATCAAGTTGCAAAAGAAGCTACAGTTTAAAACAAGTTGCAACCTGATTTTAAAACCAGATTTTTCTTTGCTTGGGAGTCGATTGTGTTTTTTATTCTGAACAGAAGAACTGGGTTTGAAACTGAACACAGCATAAATGTGTAAAGAAAAAAACCCCCAAAATATAGCCAGAAGTGGACAAAAGAAAGGTTTTCTTCCTTCTCTTACTTGCTGTACCTCATACCTTCCGGATAGGAGATGATGTGTCAGAAAAAAAGTTGTGAAACCTGGAAGTCTCATTATCACTTCATTCACATGTCAGAGTCATGAAAATCTGTCAACTCCCCAGGCCCTTTGGCCGTTATATGACTCCTGCTGTGAAGAAAGTCCTGCCAGGGTGCTACCGACCATTCCTTTACACTTCCCCTTTGATCCAAAGGAAACTAAATGCAGTACCATTTTCCATAGAACTCTTCACTCTTCAAAGGTATGCATACATTTATTTAGACTCTCATAAGTGGGAAATGTTTGCAGATGGAACGACGGGCAGCCAACGCACTGAAGACATCCCAGACATCCTTCAATTACATGGCCTTCTTTTTTTAACTGTTAATAATTATTTTCACTCAAAAGAGAAGTCTGTATGAGATTCCATTAAAGTTTTCCATTCTTAACCAAAGCAAGTTTGGAAGTTTGATCACTGCCGATACTGCTGCTGACAGAGCTGAATAGGAAACAATTGAAGAGGAAATAGAGAAAAATCTGAGAAGGTGGGGGTAAAGTAACTTTTTAAAAATCAAGCCATTTTGCTATTGTCACTTTTCTATTGATTTTTTTATTGTTTACATTGTTTTATTGTGCTGTTGTACTTATTTACCTATTGTTGTATTGTTGTATTTTCCTTTGTTGTGAACCACCCAGAGTTCCTTTTGGAAGACGGGCGGTCTATAAGCACTAAAAAAATAAATAAATAAATAAATAAATAAATAAATAAATAAATAAATAAATAAATAAATAAAAATATAAATATAAATATAAATATAAATATAAATATAAATATAAATATAAATATAAATAAGCTGAGACTTGGAAAGAAGCTATGAAGGAAGTATAAAGTGTCAAGATATTACATTGGAAACAAAGGCCAGGGTAATCCATCCTGTAATATTCCCTGTTATAAGGTTCAGATGCGCAAACTATACATTGAAGAGTGCTAACAAGAAAAAAAAGTCCCATTCAAAATGTGGTGTTGGAGAGCTTTACAGAAACCATGCCTAAACTGATGATGTACTTTAGACATACCACGAGTAGAGATGGGCACGACCAGGAAAAATTACGTTTCGAGTTGTCATGTATCAGAGCCGGCCCGTTTCGGCTCGTTTCCGTTTTTCGTGAAATTTTCCAAAAATTTGTCATTTTGTTTGTCGGATTTTTGTCTGTCGTTAGTACTGGTTTTGGAGGGGGCTCCTGGAGGCACCTCTCTGGGGTGGGTGCCTCCTCTGGCCCGCCATGAAAGGAAAGCGGGCTCCTGGAGGCACCTTTCTGGGGTGGGTGCCTCCTCTGGCCCGCTACAAAATGGCATGCATAGCCAATTGGATATGCATACCATTAACTTGCAGTTGCAGCAGGCAGAGGCACCTCTCTTTCGGGTGCCTCTGTGACTCACTGCCTGCAGTGCACTTGGGCTGGGGAACGAAGTGAGAGAGGACCCCTACGGGCGCCCGCTGTGACTCACTAACAAGGGAAGTGTACTTGCTGTAGTGCAATGCGAGTATACAGATCTGGCTTGGGGTTAGGGGTTAGCGCAAGGGCTAGACTTAGGGTTACTGGTAAGGTTAGGGTGAGTTACTGGGGTGCACCTCTGGGTGCCTCTCTGACCCACTAAGAAGGACAGTGTACTGGCGTATGGGTTAGGGTTAGGGTTAGGCTTAGGGCTCAGGCTAGGGTTAGTGGCTTTTTATGCCCGACTGGCACATCCCAGAACTCTCGGTCAAAACCTGGCCAAGTGGCCATGCAATTGGTGGAATGGCTCCAAAAATTTGCATGGTCCACTCCCATGGACAGCCCATCATTGCGCAGGTGTAAAAAAATAAAAATAAAATAAAATAAAATAAAATCAATGGAGACGTTTTGTTGCAAGAAAAACCCACTGCTGCTACTGTAAAAATTCAGGCAGTTTTAAAATAGCTATTTTCACATGTTTCTGTGGTGCTTTGGTGTGTTTTTGGACCACGCGATTTCAAAATAAATATTGCAGTCGCCCCGTTTTGGATCCCCCGCCCGCACCACATGGCATGGCGAGTTGGCGAGACGACGAGGATGCGCAGCCCAGGAGAGGAGAGGGGGGGGGCGGGGACCCCCCCAGAAACCACCCTTCTGGTAGGTGCCCTCACTGAGGCAGGCATATTTTTGCCTGCTTTTTTGGCTGGGAATCGGGGTTTTTTTATATTTTAAAACTTTTTTTCTCTGCCGTGCCGCTTGGCGAGTTGCGACTCGACGAGGATGCGCACTTTGTGCAGCCCAGGAGAGGAGAGGGGGGGAGGCCAGGGACACCCCCCCCCAGAAACCACCCCTCTGGTAGGTGCCCTCAGGCAGGCATATTTTTGCCTCATTTTTGGCCGGGAATCGGGGTTTTTTATTTTTAAAACTTTTTTCCTGTGCCGCTTGGCATCGCGCGATCGCTGCGATGCCAGGAACGACAATGAGAAATCAGACCCAATTTTTCTTTAGTTGGTTCGAGTTCGAGTTCTGGCGGAGTAATTGTCGTTACCGTTTCCGTTACGTAACGGAAATGAGAAACGGAAACGGAAACGAGAATTTCACCAAGTCGTGCCCATGTCTAAGCACGAGAGCAGAAGACTCATTGCAAATGACAATAATGCTAAAGGAAAGTGAAACACAGTAGGAAAAGGAAAAGACCAATTATAATCAATGAAACAATGACAAGATTGGGTTTACAAGACCAAAGCAGGGATGTTGATAATCAGACTTTTTGAATGAAATGAACTGGTTGTAATAATAAATAATTTCAGGCTGTCAAGTACATTTCAATTTATGGCAAATGCTTCCAAGTCTTTCTATGCCTTGAGAAGCTATTCTCCATAGGGGCCATATCACACACACACACCCCGTGACACATTGGATGTGGGGCACAGACTGAAAAATGTGAAATGTTTCTGAAAGTTATATGTCTTGTGTGTTGTATGGTTGTTTGACAGGGGCCCTGGGACCTAAGAAGAGCTTCTAAAGGGGGTGTGGACCAAAACGTTTTAGAATTATTGGTTTAGAGTACTCAGAAGTGGTTGGCTACTGCTTTCGTCTGGGGGCCCCTAGTGACTGTGCAGATAGCCAATGTTGGCACAGGCGATCACATCTTCTGGGGGTGGAACTCACAAGCTCTGGTTCCATCCAACCCAATAAGCTATCCAGCCATATGGTAAATGTAAATTAGCACCTCGATAGCGCACAATAATAACAACTAAGGGATTTTTTTTAAAGGTAAATATTCCCCCAGCAATAGGGATGGGCACAAAATGGAAAAATAATGTTTTGTTTCATTTTGTTTCATGCTCATCCCATTTTGTTTTGTTTTGTTTCTTATGAATTTCTTTTTTTAAAATCGTACGAAATGAAATGGCTCCCCTGAATCCTAAAGGCACCAAATTTGGTGCCCAAAAGCCATATTTAAAGGTCTCCTGTTGAGTACCAGGGATCCCCTGGTACTGACTGGGCCAGGTTTAAAGGGGTCCAGTGATTGACAGCTCGGCAGGAGCACTCTGAAACTGGTGGGCAGGGCAGAGAAACTGAGTGGAACTGCCCTCCCCACCATTTTCAGACCTCTCCTGCCGAGCTGTCAATCGCTGGACCCCTTTAAACCTGGACCAGTCGGCACAGGGGGAACTCCTGGTGCAGACTGGGCCAGGTTTAAAGGGGTCCAGCCCATCACAGTTCAGCAGGATTGCTCTGAACATGGTCAGGAAGGCAGTTTCGTGCGATTGGGCTGTCCTCCCCACCATTTTCAGAGCAATCCTGCCAAGCTGTCAATCACTGGAACCCTTTAAACCTGGCCCAGGCAGCACCAGTGGCCAGGTTTAAAGGGGTCCAGCCATTGACAGCTTGGCAGGAGCCCTCTGAAAACAATGGAACGAAACAGTACATTTCAATGCAAAAATGAAAATTTTGTTTAAACTATAATGAAAATCTCCTTCCTTGTTTTGTTTTTATTACATAACAAAACAATAAAACAGGATTTCATTTTTCATTTCCTACTCATCCCTACCCAGCACAAATGTGCTTGTCGTGTCCGAAATTCAGGGTGTTGCTCATCTCAGTTTTCAAGCCAAAGAGCCAGTGTTGTGCAAGTCTATAACTATGAGGCCAGCATGGCTGAATGCATTTCTGTGCATGGGACACTGTTTACCTTCCCAATTTTTATGGTGGTACCTATTTATCTACTTGCATTGACATGCTTTCGAACTGCTAGGTTGGCAGGAGTTGGAGTTAACAGCAGGAGCTCATTCCACTGTGGGGCACCAAGGATTCAAACCACTGAGCTGCCAACTTTGCAGCCAACAGTTTCAGCGCTCTAGCCCAATGAGCTACCGCATCCCTTTTAAGGGATATAAACCATGCTACAAAAAAAATTTGAAGTAGAAGCATCATATATGGCCATAGAGTCTCTCCTCAATGCAGGAATCCAAATCAAAGCTATCTGACAGATGACTGTCCAGTTTTCTCTTGACTGCCTCCAGGGGTTTAGCACTCACCACCACCTTCCAATGCAACTGGTTCCATTGTCATACTGCTCTAAAATTAAAGAGGTTTTCCCCAATAGTCAGCCTAAATCTGGCTTCCTGCAGCTGGAGCCCATTATTGCATGTTCTGCATTCTGGGATGGTTGAAGGACAGAGCCTGCCCTCCCTGAAGAACTGTTCATTCATATTCCATTTCTGTATAGCCAGAAGTTACAGCATGCACCTCCCCAGCCCATGTTTACATTTTCCTCAATGCTGCCATCCATGCCAGAAAGCAACAGCAGAAGGGCTTTGCTCGTAGCAGCTGTCTGCACTTTGGACTCTCCTTCGGAGTGCAGCTACGACTACATTAGGCTGAATGCTTGCATTTCAGAACATCTGTCACCAAACTGTCTTTGTTTTGGAGAGCACGTTGCTGGAGGCTCGTGTTATCTGCTTCATTTTAAATCAAGCAGGCAGTGCAGGCAAGCACATTTCTTACAACAAGAGGCAAAAAGGATTCCAAGGAGTAACTAATGCAATCCTCCCCAAAAGGTAGTGTTGCCAAGAGGTTTTTCAGCTGTCCCTCAATTTCTACCCAGTCCTACTGCAGCCTGTTTCTCACATCAGGGGTGGGAAGGACATCTTTGCCCATAAAAGAAAGAAAGACTTTGGCAACATGGACAGCTACCTTATATCCACAAAGCCCCATCTCTATCCCAAGAGGTATCATGGTTTCTTCTCTCCCTCCCATGTCAGAAGATTGGCTCAGTCTCTGGGGAGTGTTTCCTTGCCATCTTCAGAAATTGTATAATAGATTTATAGACAAGGCTTTAGTGAAGTTTTCAGGGTAGTTTATAAAAGCTAAAGCTCAGAGACTTCTTTTCTAAGTGTAACATCCAGAACTCCAGGTGTTCCAGAGACTATAGGCCAAAGAGAGGAGGAAAACTTTTCAAAGAACTGGTCAAAGCAAAATAGAATATAACAATGTGAAATAATAAGAATGGTGTGTGTATTATGTGCCTTGTGCTTAAAAGGAAAGGGCATTCGGAACAACATTTTGTGTGTGTGTTCACAAACTACATGAGTTCAGGTTATCCGTGTCACAGTTTGAGGAACATTTCTTTTCACTTTCAGAATTCAGCAATGTATAACGTAGCCTCATTAGGACTGCCAGTCACCCCAGGACACATGGTTTAAGATCAAAGAATTCTCTTCGAGCCTTTTCAGCTTTGTACTGCACGTCTTTATAAAAATCCTCTGTTGCCAAAATACTTGCCTCCACAATTACTTCCATCAAATGCCTGGAAGTGATTCAGACTACGCTGCATACCTGCAAAATGAGAGCCATACTCATCGGCCAGTCGGAATGCACGGAAACGTCTGATAAGGAGAAAGGGGACCCATCCAGCATTTCCCATGGAGGAAGAGGAGGGATGTGGGGAAGAATCTGCTGCCTCATTGGCTCAGCCAAGCTGCTGATTGATGGATTTGTAGGAGGGATGTGTATTCAGACTCAGAAATATTCAAAATTCACTGAATAAAGCCATATTCAGATAGTTCCAAACTATATCTGAATCCAAATTTAATAGATCAGGAATCAAATACTGTGTTTGAAGTCCCATTTACTCCTATAGATTAGAAAACAAAAGGCTAGGTCTCTGTTTGCTAGAGGAAGAAGTGAAAGAGAAACGTCTTTCTCAGGCCTTTTGGAGTGAGTGCTTGAGAAATAAACCATCAAGATACTATGGCACCAACTGTATTGGCGGCAGAGAACATCCTGTCTCTCGGGTGGGGTTCCCCTGGGTTTCCCAAGGTGGGGAGGGGACTGAGGGGGAGCAAGAGCTGTAAATGAGGTGTCTCATAACCATTGAAATAGAGAAGCAATCAAAGTTGTTGGGAGATATCTTTTCACAGTGATCATTCCCAATTGAAAGGTGGGCATCGCTGCTTATAAATGCGCTCAGCCTTTGCCATTAATATATGGTCTGGTGAAAGCCTGCCCTGCGGCAATTTACTATGTTTCCTTTTCTGAACCCTTACGCACACTGACATTTCTACATCTCATTGTATATTGTTTTCTTCATATAGATAGGAATAAAGTTTGAGATTAAGAGACTGAGGCTCTGTTATTTGGGTAGGGCGAATGGGTGGCCCTCTTCCCAGTCTGGGTGAATCTGCCCTTCAGCTGGTTGACAGAGAGAAGAATCTGGGTGGCGTTCTTGATCCGGAATCTCAGGTGGCAGCAGTTTCTAGAGCGGCCTTTTACCAACTTAAGTTTATGGCCCAGATTCGACCATACCTTGACAGTGACTCCCTGAGGAAGGTTGTGCAAGTGCTGGTTATCTTGAGGATAGACTATTGTAATGCTCTCTACATGGGCCTTCCCTTGACCCTTGTTTGGCGATTGCAGCGGGTGCAGAATGCGGCAGCCAGATTGGTGGTTGGTGTGAGCAGGTATGATTGTATTACCCCAATTTTGGCTCGCCTGCATTGGCTACCCGTTGCCTTCCATATTAGGTTCATGGTACTGGTGTTGATTTATAAAATCCTCCATAGCTTGGGAACAGAGTATCTGGTGGAGCATATCACCCAAAGATCAGCTTCGGCCTGGCCTACCTGGCATCACAAGCCTTCTTGATTCAAGTTGCTACTCCAAGAGAGGCCCCTAAGTCATCTACCTGGAACAGGCCTTCTCAGTGGCTGGCCCAATCCTTTGGAATCAGCGCCCTAGTGAGATAAGGCTTGGTGAGTCCCTTCTGACATTTAAAAAACATCTTAAAACCTGGCTGTTCAAAGCACTCTTTTGTGACTTCTGAGGTTATTTTGTTTATTTGTCAATCTGTTGTTTGCTGCCACCATCCTGCTTTGCCGGTCTTAACTTTATCATTCCTGTTGTTTATTTCCTGCATTATTTTGCTTTGGTTGTTCACTGCGCAGAATTTCCTTGGGAAAGTTGGGAGGTATATAAATGGAAATAATAAATAAATAATAAATAGATAGATAAATATTCATAGACAAATATGCTGCAAATCAGCAGGGAAATATTATATTAGATTTATTTATTTATTTATTTTAGAGTATTTTTACCCCACCTTTCTCCTTGGAGAAGGACCCAAGGCAGTTTAGAGTAATGAGTGATAATATACAGTCCAATACAATTAATTAAGACATGTTCAAGTATTGAGAACAAGGAATTGAGGGACATCTTATAGCATTAATAGACAACATTACCTTAAAGCTACAAGGTTATAAGTAGTTATAAACACAAAGTCTAAGTGAACCTATAGATTCATATAAAAGACACATAATGGTAGACCATCATTCAGGGAAAGCTTGCCTGAAGAGAGAGGTCTTTGCCTGTTTCCAGAAGGACAACAAAGATGAGGCAGTCCTGGCCTCTAGTGGAAAGGAGTTCCAGAGTCTGGGCACAGCAGTCGAGAAGGCCCTTTCATGGGTTCCCACAAGACATACCTGTGAGGGTGGCGGGATGGAGAGAAAGGCCTCTCCAGATGACCTTAACACCCAAGTCGGATCATACTGTGAGATTTGATCTTTGAGGTAGCTAGGGCCCAGGTTGTAGAGTGCTTTGTAGGTCAAGGTCAGCACCTTGAATTGTGCCTAATAGCTGATTTGAAGCCAGTGCAGCTGTTTTAATAGGGTTGTGATCTCTGTACCCTGCCCCAGTCAGCAGTCTGGCTGCTGCATTTTTGACCCTTTGAAGTTTCCTGAGACTTTTCATTGGTAGTCCCATATAAAGTGCATTACAGTAGTCTAGCTGGGACGTCACTAGGGCAAGTGTCACTGTGGCCAAAGCTGGTTTCTCAGGAAAGGGATGTAACTTGTGTACTAGCCTTAATTTCTCAGGAAAGGGGTGTAACTTGTGTACTAGCCCTATTCTGAGGGTTGGGAATCTTATTTCCCAACCTGTGTCATGGTCAGATCACCATCTTCTAAAATTTTCCCTGTCGATCGCCGCCCCGTCCCTGGTCGGTTCATGGAAGCCTTCGGAGAGCTCACTGGCAGTCTGGCTGATGATCCGGTCGAGGCTCTGGTGGAGAAGTGGTACGAGGGTGCCGCTGGGGCTGTAGACCGGATCGCCCCCAAGCGCTTTCTCTGCTGCTGAGCCCGCTCCTCGCCGTGGTTTATGGATGAGTTACAAGCGATGAAACATGAACATAGGAAGCTTGAGTGCATATGGAGGGAGGATCGAGCGGCAGATAAATGGGCTGCATTGAAACAGCTGACCAGCCGTTATGTTCATGCGATCAGAGACGCTAGAACAGCTCATGCCTCCCTGAGAATTGGTGAGGCCTCGAACCGCCAGGCTGAGTTGTTCCGGGTGGTTCGAGACCTCTCCAGTCCTGGTCAGCTGGGGCCTCCTCCTAGTGATTTCACTAGTGAGCAATTCGCAGCCCATTTTAGATCCAAGATTGAGGCCATCCGTTCGGACCTGGACTCCAGCTGCAGTAGCCTATCCCCGGTTATCCAGGGGGCCTCACCCCCTCGGTCACCTCGCCTGGTTGAGTTTAGGCCTGTTTCACTTGTGGAGGCCTCCAGGGCCATGGCCTACTGCCGTCCTGTGGCCTCCCCTTTCGACCCTTGCCCAGCCTGGTGTATTAAATCTGCCAAAGGGAACATGCTGGAGTGGGCTTCCACCATTGCAACTGCCTCCTTCAGGGAGGGAATTTTTCCCTCCCGTCTGAAGGAGATGGTGGTGAAGCCTACTTTGAAAAACACCGGCCTGGCCTTGGACAATCTTGCCAACTATCGTCCGATCACCATTGTTCCATTCCTGGGCAAGGTAGTTGAGAGGGTGGCCGCCGTCCGGCTCCAGACCTACCTGGAGGATAATCACATCCTAGATCCCTTCCAGTCCGGGTTCAGGCCGTTCCGTGGAACCAAAACTGCCCTGGTCGCTCTGCAGGATGACCTCCTCAGGGAGGCTGACAGGGGGTGTTCCACCCTGCTGGTCCTCCTTGATCTGTCAGCAGCCTTTGATACTGTTGACCACGGTAACCTGCTGGTCCGACTTGCCAAGGCAGGAGTGGGGGCTCAGTGCTTGCTTGGCTCCGCTCCTTCTTTGGTGGCCGGACTTAGCAGGTTCAGCTGGGGGAGGATTTGTCAGCTCCTTGGACCCTCCCATGCGGGGTGCCCCAGGGGTCGGCAATCTCTCCCATGCTGTTCAACGTTTACATGAGGCCACTGGCGGAGGTCATCAGGAGACATAGAGTTCACGTTCATCAGTACGCTGATGATACGCAGCTCTATCTCTCCTTTTCTTCTTCTGCAGTGAAGGCAGTTCGCTCCCTTGATCTGTGCCTGGAGGCAGTCTTGGAATGGACAAGGATGAACAGGCTCAAGCTTAACCCGGAGAAGACCAAGGTACTGTTCTTTGGGGCACCCTCGTCTAGGTACAATGGCCCCCTCCCAAGCCTGGGGGGGTGTTTCCCTCCAGCCTACGGACAGGGCCAGGAATCTGGGCATGGTCCTGGATTCAGCCCTCTCCCTGGAAGCCCAGGTGATGGCGGTCTCCAGGGCTGCTTTTTTCCATCTCCGCAGGATCGCCCAGATCCGTCCGTACCTCGATGAGTCCTCCTTGAGAACGGTTGTGCAGTCCCTCGTGATATCGAGGATTGACTATTGCAACGCACTCTACGTGGGGTTGCCTTTGACCCTTGTCCAGAGATTGCAGTGGGTGCAAAATGCAGCTGCTAGACTGGTAGTGGGTGCTCACAAATACGATCATATCACCCCAGTTCTGGCACCCCTGCATTGGCTGCCCGTTGCCCTCTGGATAAGGTTCAAGGTCTTGGTTTTGGTTTTCAAAACCCTCCACGGCTTGGGACCTGAATACCTGGCAGAGCATATCCCCCATAGACCAACTGAGGCCAGACCCATTCGATCGTCGCGGGCATGCTCACTCAGGGTGGCCACTCCGAGAGAGGCGCGGAAGTTGGCAACTCGTAACCACACCTTCTTGGTTGTAGGCCCCCCTCTCTGGAATCAACTCCCGAGTGAGCTGCACCTTGCAGAGTCCCTGCCCACCTTCAAAAAGGCACTGAAAACGTTGCTTTTTAAGGAGGCATATGGTGACCTCATCTCTTTTTCTGTTTAAATTTTTATTTTTCTTTCTTCCTCCCCTTTTCTTCACTTGCTGCCCCCCACTGAGGGTCTCCCTTATTGCTAAACATTTTTATTCTTATCTTGCCTTTTCTACCGCGCTTGTTGTTTTAATTGTTTGCTGTGTTTTTAGCCTTTTAGCTATTTTAGCTATGCTTTGTGAACCGCCTTGAGTTCCGGTTCGGAAAATGGCAGCGGTATATAAATGTGTCAATTAATTAATTAATTAATTAATTAATTAATTAATTAATTAATTGTGCAAATGCACTCCTGGCCACAGCTGTGATCTGGGCATCCAAGCTCAAGGATGAGGCCAAGAGCACCCCCAAGCTGTGTACCTGATTTTTCAATTGGAGAGTGACTCCATCCAGAACAAGTTGCATCCCTATCCCTTGTTCTCCCTTTTGACTGACCAGGAGCACCTCTGTCTTGCCTGGGTTTAATTTCATTTTGTTCATCCTCATCCAGTTCATTACTGCAGCTAAAGTTGAGATAGTAGCTCCCTTAGAGTCCGGAGGTGACGAGAGGTAGAGCTGGGTATCATTGACATACTGGTGGCACCTGACCACAAAACACCTGATAATCTCCCCCAGTGGTTTCAGATAGATGTTAAATAACATAGGAGACAGAACAGAACCCTGGGGAACTCCACAGGTCAGTGGCCGTGATGTCGAGTATGAACCACCTAACACTACTTTCTGTGTTCTATCCTGCAGGAAGGACCAGAGTCACTTTAACACAGTAACCCCTATTCCCATTTCAGAAAGATGAGTCAGGAAGACGCCATGGTCAAAAGCAGCTGAGAGGCCTAGGAAAACCAAAAGCCCCTATCAATTTCCCTGCATAAGTCATTTACCAATGTAACCAGTGCCATCTCAGTCCTATAGCTAGGCTTGAAGCCAGAATGAAAATGCAAGCAGCGATGGCTGCAGCCGCCACTTGCTTCAGGGCCTTAATTAAAAAAAAAAAAACCCATGCCATTCCAAACACGCTCAAAAAGCAGTAAAAAGACACATAAAACACATGAACAGTTAAACACATAAAACACATAAAAACACATAAAAACAAAATGAAAAATGAAACAAAAAACAAAATGATTTTTTTAAAAAAAACTCATTTCAAAGAAAAAGAAAAATGAAGTGAAAAATGAAATGAAATGAAAAACAAAACACCATTTTAGCGTTTTGTGCCCATCTCTAGTACTCATATTATTGACTATAATGGCATTCCAGAAGTGCAGGAATTCTGAATTCTTAAACTTCTGAATTCCAAATCTGAATTTCAGTGCACATCCTAATTTACAGGAAGTGGAAATAATTATCAGATTTTTGACAGCTTCAAAGGAAGAGTTTAACCCTTCTGTTTCTTCCTCTGAAGCTGCCAGTTGTTCCCTCCCACCTGCAAATAACAGCTTATGGAGAGTTATCTTCCTAATAAGCACACCAAAAATGGGAAACTGATGGAAAGGGAAGAAGAAATCAGGCAAGCACAGGGCTTTGTAAATCTCAAAATTACCATATTCTGGACAGAAAAACACAATGGAGTGGGTCTCCTAACAGAGCCCATGGACGGAGCTCTTCAGTCCCAGCATTTCCTTCTGCTGTCATCTAACGTAGTGGCCAAAACAAAAACTGGCTTCCAACATCTCAAGAAAATGTCATTCCTCTTCCAGATACTGGTGAGGGCATGGTGAGACACTATAGAACATGGCATTTAAGAAGCTCACTAGTGATACCTTTTGTTTCGTTTTTGTAAAGCAAAAATAAACGTGTACATTTATATTTAGAGCCCATCTCATAATCTGAGGTTCTAAGACATAGCCACCCCATCTCTTACATAAATCTGATGAGATGCCCTTCTTCCTCTGTACAGGTTCCTGATCATTAAGATTTGCAATAAAGATGGTGTTCAGAATGTCTTTGTTTTAAGAAGGATGATCTGCACAGAAACAAGGACTTCTCCATGATGAATTATTAATCATAACGATACATTATGTTTTTGAACTTGAGAATAGGAGGACCAGGCTAAAAGGGGATTCCTTGGGTTTACTGTCCACCTGCAACTCTGCTAGGTAGGATGGTTTTTTTGAGCATCACGCAAAGTCTCCTGGACTTGCAGTATGTCAATAGTACAGTATCTGTTTGGAAGCTGCTGTGTCATTAGTGGATCAAGACTTTGTGATCCCTGTGGCTACTGTAAGTCTACCCCCAAAGGATATTAAGTCCCCATTAATGTAGCAGGACACTCTCTGAACTTGGTCTCTGGTTGTACCTTTTTTTCCCATTGAACAGGAATGGGAGTGAACAACCAGTTAAGAGCCATGTGCATTAACTGGTAAGCATTTTAGTTGTTATTAAAGTAATCCATTTGTTTTATATTGTGACTTTTAGCTGTGGTTTGCTGTTCCAAATTCTGTTGTGGATGAGTATGAGTACATTCTGTTCCCAAAATACTTAGCTGCAGCACTCAATGGGTCTGCATTGTTCCATATATTTTGTAGCCCAATAACAGTTCACCTTCATCTTTTTTTTTCCTTTTGTGAAAAGTGAAGTGACAAAAGGGCATATTGGCCATCTGGAACAAAGGCAGCACTCACGGTCATGTTCTTGCAAAAGAAGATTCCCAGATCTTGCTTTTAATTTGCAACCGCTTTGAATTACAGAGGGCATCTTAGCTATGTGGGTGAATGTTCTATGCATTCAAAATACTTTGCAATTGATTTTGCTACCCCTAAAATAGATGCTATCATTGCCCAGTGTCATGATTCTGTTGTACTATGATGCAACAGTCATTGCAGGAAGAGTTTTCCAGCTGAGTAGAGATGGGCACAAATAAAAAAAAGATGTTTCATTTCGTTTCATTTCATTGAGGTCTGGTTCATTTTGTTTTGTTTTTCATGAATTTTTGCGGAAAAATTCATTTTTTTGGTTCATTAATTCATTATTCATTATTACCTCCCCCCCCAGCGCCCACCACGCAGCCCCTGGGGCCCAGTCGGCGCTGGGTTTTTATTATTATTATTATTATTATTATTATTATTATTATTATTATTATTATTATTATTATTATTATTATTATTATTTTAGGGTGCCGGCCAGGAGAGAACACCTTCCGTTCCCCCACCTGCCCCTGCGCCACATCAGCCCGGTGGGGGGGATCCCTCCTCTTCACTTCCCCACACAGCCTCCCCCGCCGGGAGCCTGCGCTCCAAAGGCTTCACCATCACCAACCTGTTGAGCTTGGAGGTGCAGCTGCAACCTCCGGCCGCCTCGGCTGTCACTGGCTCAGGCTGCGAAGGCTGCGGGGCGGCTGGAGCAGCTTCGGCGGCGGCGGCGGCCCCTTGCCATTGGGTTTGGGCTTCCTGTGTGGGGAGGCTGGAGGCAGGCACCATGGCAGCAGAGTTCCCCCCACTTCCGGGTTCAGGCTTTTTTTGTTTCGTTTTTGTTTTCCTTTCAGCACCGACTGCGCGGCCCCTGGGGCCTAGTCGGCGCTGGGGTTTTTTTAAGTTTTTATTTTTTTTATTTTAGGATGCCAACCAGGCCACCCTTGGGGTCTGGTCAGTGCTCCTTTCTTTCTTTTTGTTTTGTTTTAACTGTGCCGAGCAACCACATGGCCGCGCTACAGCTGTAGTGCAGCCGTCGGCTTTTTATTTCCTGGTCGCCCTCCCAGAAGCCAGGAAGACCGGATGTCTGGCCCAGCACCAGATACGAGACATTCCCCCCCCCATTAACAAAACAAACCTAAGCAAACAAATATTTCTCTTTTCAGTTTGGTTCGTTTTGTGTCAAATTTGCCCCTAGGGTCGTTATTCGTTTTGTTACGTAACGAACCAAATAACGAACAACGAAATACAGCTGAGCTGAGCTATTTCATTTTTGTATGGACAGAGTCCAAGTCCAGAAAAAGCTCTAAAATAATTAACACATACCTCTTTCTGCCTCACTGGACTGCTTGTTTTGGCTGTCAATCACATCACCTTCACTGAGTTTTTCTATTTAAGAAGGTAAGAGCCAGTGAACAGTCAGTTTGGGTCAGGGGGAGTTGACAAATAATGTACTTGAGAAGACAGACAGCATCATGCCTGCTCAGAGGGTGGCGGCAGTGGTACCCATGATCAGTGTCATGGGTGCTGTTGCATACCCTCTTTCTCCCAAATGCCATTTTCCTTTGCCTGGCAAATCCTAAGCTTACGACTTTAAAACTAATGCTCTGTAGTTACATACAGTTACTCCTATCATTGCTAGTCCGCATAACCAGTGGTAAAGGATGCTGGGAAGTGTGGTCCCACAGTACATGGAGGGCCGCATATTTCCCCTCCCTAGTATACAGTAGCAAATATTAAACATTATAACCAGATCTGCATGAGGGGAAAGGGCCATCAAACTTCAGAGCACCACCGAGGTTCCTGTGTGTTCTAGGCCAGGACTGCCCCATCTCTGCTGTCTTTCCAGAAGCAGGCAAAGACCTTCCTCTTCAGGCAAGCTTTCCCTGAATGAGGGTATATTTACTATGTGACTTTTATAATGATTACCATGCATGATTGCATTGACTGATTTCATAAGAACAGCAGTGATTTCCATGTTAATTTCCACCCCCATAATGGATTTTTTTTTCTTTCTGTGTGCTCTTTGTAGCTTTAATGTTACATTTTAATGTTCTAAGATGCCTCCCCTAATTCCTTGTTCTTAATTAGAATATTCTGAAATACTCTGGGCTGTATATTGTCCCTCTTTATTGTAAGACACCTTGGGTCTTTTTCCAAGGAGGAAGGTGGAGTAAAAATATTCAAAATAATAATTATAATAATATTCTAGAGAAACAGGTTGGTTTTATCAGAAAATCATGAAGCTGCCATCATAAATATTGGTAACAATATAAAATATTACTACAGCCCCAAACCTAACTGTTTTGGGCCTGGTAAAGTGGAAGGCCCCTACGAACTACCCCAGGCAGAAGGTTAACTAGGTTAACTAGCAACCAAACCTTCCTTCTCCCATTGCCACATTTAGTAAAGCAAAACTTGCAAGGATGGCTCAGATAATTCCCAAATTCCAGTATACATCTCACCTAAGGATTTTTGATGCTAAATCTTGTAAAGAAACTCTATCTATCATGGAGGTGCTTTGGACAGTGTTTTAATTAGAATTAGATTGTAGCATTATAGCACCACCTACAGGGGAACTTTGCATTTCTAGGCTGTCAATTAAGTAAGGCCAAAAAATGGTGTTTCTTAATTATTGTAGACAATTACAAAACAAATCATACCAGAAACAGAATACAAACCACAGTGTAGCTCCAGCGAACATTCAAGGTCTGATCATTTGTCTTCTGAAAGAAAATGCTTCAGAAGCATTTCTGAGAATTCTGTTGAATATTCTTCACACATCTGCACCACACATGCATAGCATCTTGCCATTAATTTGCTGGATATTTAAATGTATAAATACAGAATTAATTCACCCACAATCAGTTCTGCTAGAAAATTCCATTTAGAGGCAATTGGGGTGTTTGTAGCAGTTAATACAGCAAAATTTTCCGGAAACAGCTATAAATCAGGAGGGAGGAAGTGATGGGCTCGCCATTGGTTGTTAAACTACAACTCCTATCACTGCTAATTCTTTGGTCTGATTGGTCAGGGCTTTCACATATTTCACCCTTTCATATCCCAGTAGACCACTTTGTGCCCTTCTCTGAGTTACTGTACACGTAATAGTAGAGATACTGCATTATACTGTATATATTCAAACAATGTTTTCTTATGGTATTCATGATATCATAAGTTTAAGTAATGGGACATACATGGAAGGAGATCTGAGTGAACAAATGTATTATCACCCAACTGCTGGAGGGGCAACATCAAACATCCAGTTTGTTTCCTTTGGTCTGTCAGATGATCTCTTACCCAGAAGTGCACTTACTGTATTTCCACATATACATTTCCCCAATACACACACATTTTAGTCTGTAACTTTCCCTAATCAAATGGATTTTTTTCATTCGGAACTCGTGAACCAAGAACCTTGAGAACTGGGCAATCCAAAGAGCTGTGTTCTATCTGCCTAGTAGTCTAATTAATAATTATGTGCCATCAAGGTCATTCAAACTTTGGAAATATTTTCCTCTGCCATAGGCAGAAATCCCTCAAGTAACAGGACAACGTCATGCCAGTCTTGCACTCTGGATTCTACAGGGAGCACAGACTTCCATGGACCTGCTGGTCCTCCTCATGGCCTGGACAATTGTAAGGAAATGAGCCCAAACCAATGAGGGTATGAGTCAGAAGTTAGACATCAAATGCTCTGTGGAAGAGTATCCATGCTTGCAAACAAAAGCTCTCAGGGTTGAAACTTGTTTTCACATTAATACATTGCCTCTAGGCCTGCCGCACCAGACAACTTGCCACTTCCTGTTTATGCTTATTTTGCTTTATCTTGTTTTTGGTGTTGTTTGACATGCCTTCGTGATGTCTTCTTTGGTAAAAGAGGAAGAGCGGCAGATATATTTAGGACTAGCAAGCCAATTTTGGCATTCAAAAGCATCTGTGATTCTGTGCGAAGTGAGATTCTGTCAAAGCTATATTTTTATTCCTTTGCAGTAAATTACTTCTGTGTTTATTCTTTCAAAACTGGTTGGAAGAAATAAAAACAAGACCGAAAAAGCAGCTTTTTTATACAAGGATGTCAGTCTTGGTGTTCCTCAATGCAGTTCCTTCTTCCAGTCTCTCCTTCCCTGGTTTTGCCTCCTGTTATGTGCCCAAGCTTCCCTTTGCTTCCTTTCTTTTCCTGGAAAGTTGAGAAGCAGTGAATTAAGGCACAGCCTGTCTCAAAGCAGCAGGCCGGCTGATTCCCTTGGGCAGTCTTGTGCCAACTGGATTATATCAGTGCATTTGTTTTTCCAGCAAAGAGGAGAAAGTACAGCAGATTGGAATAAAGAGCAGCCAACCCTATAGTTTAACAAATTAACTCCGGCTATTAAGCACAATGGTCCTGGGTAGGCCAGAGAGGTCAGGTCTTAGTTTAATTATGCTGACCTTCAAGTCAGCCAGGAGGAAGCATGCACCCTAATGCTTGTTGCCACCCTCACAGGTTCTTAAGGGCTTCTGCTGAGTGCCATGTTTTTGTACAGTCAACCAAATCAATTAACACATTTTATAGCTCGTAGTATTCATTATGAAGTACAGAAAATCACGTAACCCATATGGAGCTCAGTAAACTAACCATGCAAAATCTCCTCCATTACAAACAAGAAAACACATTGCACTTCATCTTAATCTCACTCGAAAATAGAAGTTCAAAAGGTCAACTGGGAAAGCAAAAATGTAAACACATAATAAATGACTGTAGGGGGAATTATATACTAAACTAACTGATAAATAAAAAGCTTTCAGTACAAGTTGGTCAAAAGAGCACAGTGTGTTTTTGCTAGTGTCAAGGAGTATTCCACCTCAAGTTAGCATTAGTAGGAGCTGGAGTCCACCACATCTGAACAGCACTGGGTTCAGACAGATTGTGTAAATGTGAAGCAAGTTATCCTTTCTTTGGTTCAACTTATGCCTAACATTCATATTTAACTATCCTGCATGACAATACCATCTTAACATATCTTAATTGCTGTCCATACTTCTTAAATAACTCTTCAAAATGATCTTGATCCAAGATTCTCTATGGCTGACTCTGAAAACACAGTACATGAAAAACATACTGACTCAAAGGAAAGTTACTTTAACTATATATGCCTTGACAAAATCACAGTCAAATGAAGATTTCAACTTCAAATATTTTCTAGATGCGGATACCCATCTGCATTGGTCCTATTTTTCTGTGGCCTAGCTTGTTATTATTTCCACCTCCAATTTATGGCTACTCGGTGATGAACAGCCTCCAAAATGTCTTACTGTCAACTCTCCTGCTCAGCTTTTGGTAAACTCAAGTCTGTTGCTTTCTATTGGGACTCAATCCACCTCATCTTTGGTTCCTCTTTTCCTGCTGCCTTCAGCCTTTCCCAGCAGTATTTGTCTTTTCCAGAAAATCTTGCCTTCTCATGGTGTGCCCAAAGTAGGATAGCCTGAGTTGCATCGTTTTTGCTCTAGGACCATTTGTTCCTCTTTCTGGTAGTCTAGGGCAGGCATGTCCAAACTTCGGCCCTCCTGATGTTTTGGACCACAACTCCCAGAATTCTAAGCTTAGATTGCCAATGAGCAAGGATTGTGGGAGTTGCGGTCCAAAATATCTGGAGAGCCAAAGTTTGGACATGCCTGGTCTAGGGTATCTGTGAACATTAATGTTATATAAATCATGGAACTTAACATGGGAAAGAGGTTGTGGTTTCTTCAGTGAGTACTTAAAATCTATTTTAAAAGTTAGTTGTATATTAGATTAGATCTCTTCACTTCAAGTAATTGATTTCCTCATTTTTTAAAAATATCCCTGAACCATTTAAACCATTAATTTATAATGCTTGATCTCAACAAGTAGCAGCGTTATAATAATGCATGCAGCACTATAGTCAAACTGTAACAATGGCAAATTATTCAAATGAGCATGTATTTAAGATGACAAACTACATAATTTAAATGCTATAAATGTAAAGGAATGCGAAAATGTCTAGCAACTGTGTCTGGTATGTTATGCAGTTTTATTTCAGTAATATTTCTAGATTCTTTATGGTACCGCTGATATTTTAACTAGTTGCTGATTTTTAATTTATTTTTTTACATTTTGATTTATATGGATTGCCTTATGCTATCTATCTATCTATCTATCTATCTATCTATCTATCTATCTATCTATCCATATAATATTAAATAGATTGTCATATACATTATATTAAATACATTATTAATCTATTAGCTATAAAGTGATAAATAACTGTTAGAAATAAAGTAGAAATCAGCCAATGTACAGCAGCAGTGAGGTTGTAAAACAAAAATAAATTTGTATAGTTAAAACGTAGTGTAAGTAGACAGGGACATTTGGAGCAGTTTGGGTTGTGTTTAAGAGGCTCTTCTGTGCAATCTATTTTAGCTCATACGTGAGCCACCCTTCCACTAACATGGAAGGATTTTCCTCTCCCAAGAAAAGAATCCAGACAGCAATTCAGATAGCTCCAATTTTGCCACCTTTCAGTTACTGATGCCTCAGTCCATCCTTAATTTTGGTCATAGCTGTGGATCACAGCAAGTTCCTTCACACTTTTTGTTTAATTTAGGAAGTGGCATTAGTGTTACAGCAATGCATGAATTTAGCATATCTGAAATAGCGCTATATCACTTAGGATTTTATTTAATTGTGAGATGAGGAAAATGCAGATGATTTCTCCATCATCCTTTCTACTGTCACACCCCACTGCATAAGTCACAAGGTTATCACCAGAGAGAAAACAGCCCACAGTTCTATTTAAATAGTTCTAATTAAATAACCACACTGACTACAAAATGGGATCATTATTATTTATTTATTTATTAGGGTATTTTTACCCCACCGTTCTCCTTGAAAAGGACCCAAGGTGGCTTACAGTAATGAGGGATAATAAACAGTCCAGTACAAATAAGACATATTCAAGTATTGAGAACTACAGCATCCTACAGCATTAAAAGACAACCTTACATTAAAGCTACCAGAGAATGCAAGCAGTTAAAAAGAGAGTAAAGTTCCATGTAAAGTTATGAGGGAAACTAACATCGAAAACATAGTGTCAATGCAATCACAAAGTCTATAAACCTAAGTCTATGTATTCTTGTATGGTGTGTGTGTTGTATCATTACAGTCATGACCGACTCTTTGTGACTCCATGTCCATGGAGTTTTCTTGGCAGGAATACTGGAATGGATTGCCAGTTCCTACTCCAGGCACCTACAGCACCTGGTATTCCCTGGTGGTCTCCCATCCAAGTACTAACCAGGGCTGACCCTGCTTAGCTTCCGAAATCAGATGAGACTGGATGTGCTTAGATAGATTCATATAAAAGCAAAAGCTTGCCTGAAAAGAAAGGTCTTTTCCTGTTTCTGGAAAGACATATGAGATGGGGCAGTCCTGGCCTCTAGTGGGAGGGAGTTCCAGAGTCTGGCCACAGCAGATAAGGCCCTTTCATGTATTCCCACAAGACATGCCTGTGAGGGTGGCAGGATGGAGGTCTCCTGGTGACCTTAACACCCGAGCTGGTTCATAATGTGAGATTCAATTTCTGAGGTAGCTTGGGCCCAGGTTGTACAGTGTTTTGTAGGTCAAGGTCAGCACCTTGAATTGTGCCCGAGAGCTGATAGGCAGCCAGTGGAGCTGCTTTATAGTAGGGGTGTAATGTGATCTCCATACCCCACTGCATTTTGGACCCGTTGGAGTTTCCTGAGTAGCAGCCGTTTGCTTTTTCTTAAATCATATACAGTCACTGGAATATAGGGCACACCAGAACATACAAAAATGAAGAAAATAGCAAACTACAGTACTATGCTCATCTAATTGTCCCCAATATTTCATATTCCTAAATTTGGAGATTCTATGTTTACAAATTGAACCCTGTTAAAACACTTTTCTTTAAGATGCACACATATGGGGGAAGCAATCTTTAAAAAGGCAATTTGCCTTGGATTTGGCATGGTGCCTGCCTGTCTAGATACTATATGGCAGCCTATGTTATCTCTCTTTACATCTGTGACTGTGATTTGATTGTTGGAGGGGAGACTCCCTATTCTAAAAAATAAAGGGGATGGGAATTTGCTTTGTTATGGGATTTGATTTTTGTGTGAATAGTTCTGCTTTTCCTCCTCGCCCAAGGACCTGTTCCAAAATGCTTGGCAGTATTCCAGAACATATATTTAGGGTGCACAGTTAGAAGGGGAGATAATTTATTTGGGTAGAAGATGTGGGATCCTGAAGGTGTAAACCCTGGATCTTGGTCCTAGATTTCCTAACTTCTGCTGTCTCCAGGCAATGGGGAGAAAGCATACTCAGTTTTAATATGCATACAAATACATTTTAGTGAGTGGGGCCCCTGTGGCCAGACCCATGTCCCATTGGGGAAAAATGTACCTTAAAATCTACATATGGGGGAGATGATAGATTTTAGAGCTGGGTGTGTGCAACAAATCAAGACAGCATGACCTTGGCAGTGCAAAAATAGGGGTCAGCATTGCCAAAGCTTGGAAAAATACATTTTTTTCCAACTACAGCTCACCGAATCACAAAGCTAGCATGATAACTAGGCAAGTTTGCTGAGAGACAGTGGGAGTTGCAGTCCCCCCCCCAAAACCTCCAAGCCTTGGGCTTATCCATCCTTACTCTTTATTTAACTGCTTGTGTTATCTTGTAGCTTTAATGTAATGCTGTCTTTTAATGCTGTAAGATGTCCCTCAATTCCCTTTTCTCAATACTTGAACATGTGTTAATTGTACTGGACTGTATATTATCCCCCATTAAATGGATTAATGAGGCCCTCATTATTGTAAGCCACCTTGGGTCCTTTTCCAAGGAGAAAGGTATGGGTAAAATAGTCTAAAATAAAGAAAGAAATACTGTGGTACCTCTATTTACGAGTTTAATCCATTCCGAATACATGCTCTTAAGTCGAACAACTCTTAAGTACAGCAGACCTATCTAAAATAAATAAATAAATAAATTAATTAAAAATCAATCAATCAATCAATCAATAAAAATTGGAAGTAGAGTAGACTGCATCTAACATTTGTAAAGCAGCAGTTAAAACGCCAATGGTTTTTCGCTCTTAAGTCTAATTGCTAAGTCCAGCTGCTCGTAAGTAGAGGTACCATTGTATTTTGTTTTTAAACTTGTTCGCAGGAATCATATTTGTATCTTCTAGGACTGGAGATTTAATTTATGATCATGATCATCACTGGCTTTTATTAATGTTGCTGTGTTTATTTGTTTCATTAAGACATCGGGAAATCTGATGCAAGCCATCTTTATGGGGCTTAGCTGTTACAGGGCAAAACACAAATTGTTTTAATGAAATAGATAAAATCAAAAGAACTGGGGCAGCGGTCTTCAAATGCTCTGCTCTGCTTCCACTGAATTCCACTTGGCACAAATCTTTATGAGTCCCACTTCCTCTCGCTGGGTCTTTCCTGGCGGTTGTCCAAGCTGACACTCAAAGTCCTAGCCTCCCGCTCTATGATCTGTCTTGGGGTGGGGTGGGGTGGGGTGGAGGGGTGTATGACCGTGTTCTTACAGTAAGTCTACCTGAAGAAACGCCATAACAGATGCTGAGTGGGCCATTTGGCTGGGCTAAGAAAAGAAGATGCTTCCTGGGTAACATTCCTTTCATCCCAAGAGGCTGTGAGCAGAGCATTTGAAGAGCATAGATTTGTTTTTCTCCACATTTTTTGCCCCTTTGCTGGGTGGGTTGAAATCTGCACAACTCAATAAAAGCAATACTTAGAAGTTTCAGCAGAGAAACACATAAGGAATATATTAATTTTTAATACCGTTTTAAGAAACCTCTCTTTTTCTCTGGCTCAAAGCCATCATGGCTAGTATATTTATACAAAGGAGGCTGTAATATGCTCTAGTTAAGGATCTGTCAGTGTTTCCACTGCAAATGGTTATTTCCTTGGATTCATGTTATAATTATAAGATATACCTTCCAACCAGGCCAAAAGTATAACATAACTTTGTTTCCTCTGAATGATTATGTCTGTCGTATGCTTGCAACAAACAGCTTTCATCACTCAATGTATCACATTAATCATATGGTTTTAGGCTTATAATATCTTAAGATGCACTCCAGTATTAAACTTTATTTAAATCATCTACACTAGCCTACCAATATATAGTATGGCATATCTCTGTTGCATATTTCAGAAGAATGTTTCTTTATATGTATAATTTGCATATTCTGAAGATTAAAAACCTGAACCACTATGGGAAATATGCAGGTGGGAAATTTAAGGCTCCTGTTGCATTTCTGATCTGGGGCTACATATGTAGTATGAATTTGGGCGCATCCAAGTGTTGCAATATACATTCTTATGTAAGCTTTTTGGACACCTTCAACACAGCACTCACAATACAAACAATTTTGAAAGCTAATCAGGATTAGATCTGATTACTGTTTGGTTTGAAGACCAGGGAAGTTCTGAAGCCTTCTAAAAGAACTGGAAAGTAGTTGCCAGTTAATTTTGACAATACTTTTCTATACTGGTCTCACTTCCCTCCCCAAAGCTTTCTAGAGAGATGCCTGTCTCCAATCTTTGTATCAATGCCTATACATATTTTCACCCATTTTCCTTTGTATTAATGCACACCTTACAGTATTGATGTTTTGGCGTATCAGTTCACTGATCTAGTTTTCCAGGATTTCCTAACCTAACCCATGACAACTTCTATTATGGAGTCAGAGGCTTTCTGTTTCTCCATATCCTGGATGTGATTAAAATTTGAATATGAGCATTTTTCCACATTCTTCATCATAACAAACCTTTGTTGTTAAGAATAGATTGAACAAGGGCTATACTGGGATGAAAAATATTTATGATGGATTTGAAAGTAAACTTTCCAAACTGCTTGACACATATGGTGAAGCAAAATATACTTCATCTTTAAGATTCACATATTATTGGGGCTTATGAACCATTTTTGAGAAATAATGTGGGCAGTTAAACAACTAAACATGTGCACAGACTTAAATCTGTGGGAAATGATGCAAAATTTGTGTAAAATACATGAATAAATATGGACCATAGGAAAATGCTTCCAAAAGTGCACACATTTTCAAATACATTTCCATCAAGTCCCAAATGCTGATACATATTAAAGGCATGAAGAAAATGCAGGTTAGGTTTGGTGCATCAATGAAATACTGAAACAGAGAACTTTATATGAAATTTATATACCACCATCTTGTAAATCAATCAATCAATTTTATTTTACAGCCAAAGGCCCGATAAAATACAGTATACTTTCAAATAAGTACACATTAAAGGAAACTTAAAATTAGTTAAGCACCAGAATTCCCTTTCGTGTTTTTTGGGCTGAGAGAAGGAATTTGGCCACAAGTTCTGTAATGGATTTATTTCTGTCTTCTAGAAGATATCTTGTATACCAGTCCAAGGATCTGCCTGGTAGAACTCTCATTACAGGATAAAGAAGCCTGATACGCTCATCCCTGTAATAACTACATATAAAAAGTACATGCTGCAATGTTTCAATTTCTTAATCATTGCAAGGGCATAATCGATTTTCATATAGAATGCCACTGTAGTGACCCTCTAAAACTGCAGATGAAAGACAGTTAAATCTGGCTCTTGAAAAAAATCTGTCGGTATTTTGGGATTGTCAGTATTTCCAAATATTTAGCACTTTGATGAAATTCAAGATTTAAACCAAAATGCATGGGAAAACAAATTTTCTGAGCATTCTCTGTAGAAGACTGGAAATCAATATCTTTAATTCGCTTTTCAATGATGGACTTAACTGTCTTCAATTCATAAATGTGAAAAAAATCCATAGATAGGCCTAAGAAGTGCAATTTGGTTGGGAAGATTTTTAATCAGGAACAAGTGTAAACATTTTTCATCAGAAGATGTAGATATCCAGAGGAAGTGTCAGCATATAACACAATGAGACAAACACATGTAACCAGGCAGTACATTCGATTGAGGAGACGCCTACCTCAAGTCGTAGACCTGCTATAGAAACACATTTTGGCAATCCAAGAATCGACCTTAAAAAACTTGCAAGGATAATATTTATATGGAAGCCCAGGATCCATACTGGGATTCCATGTAACATCTGATGAAGGACCTTGGATCTGAATATCCGGATAGCAACTGGTATAAATTGCCACCCTTCGTAAAGAAAAAATGAGTAATGGCCTTCCTGGTATTCTGAGCTGCCTGTATAACAGACCTTCTATGGGGAGCCCAAGAAAGATTCTGGTGGAACCAGATGCCCAGGTATATGAATTGTTTAACCTGGTCAATGTATTTCCCATTAATTTTCCACTTTTTTAGTGCTACATGCTTCATAAAGACCATAATTTTTGTTTTACTAATGTTTATATTCAGTTGATTGAACTTACAATATACAATAAATTCACACATTGGGCGTTTAAGGCCAATTTCTGATAATGAGACAACACAGCATCATCTGCGTACAAAAGTAAAGGGCATTTGGTTTTAGCCAAGCTTAGTGGATGAAAGTTTGG
The DNA here is from genome assembly GCA_037367245.1 of Phrynocephalus guinanensis. Taxonomy (NCBI): domain Eukaryota; kingdom Metazoa; phylum Chordata; class Lepidosauria; order Squamata; family Agamidae; genus Phrynocephalus; species Phrynocephalus guinanensis. Next base: position 125,353,244 of record CM074733.1, read on the forward strand.
TGCAAGGCAGCTCTGAATCATATCGTTTAGATAGAGATTAAATGACATAGGTGCCAGTATAAACCCTTGGCAGACCCCCCTAGTGGCAGGGATAGATTTTGTCAATTCTCCTTCTATCCCACATCTAATACGAAGTGTGGTTCCCTGGTAGAGGCATTTGATCAGATACAGAAGTCTCTTATCAATGGAAGTATCACACAACTTGATCCATAGTTTCTCTCTTGGTATAGAGTCGAAGGCAGATTTTAAATCTATGAATGCAGTGAACAGACCATTACCATAACAGGTCATATATTTCTCAGCTAGGTGATTTAGGAGGATACAGTGATCTATTGTTGATCTGCCCTTTCTGAATCCTGCCTGTTCATTTCCCAGAATATTTTGATCTTCTATCCAAGATGCTAGTTTTTGATTTAGGTAACTAGCATACAGTTTGCCAACAACTGACAGTAAGCTGATAGGCCTGTAATTTGATGGATCTCCTGTATCACCTTTCTTGAAAACCGGTATGACAATAGCCTCTAACCAATCAACAGGGAATTTACCTGAGTTGTTAATATGTGTAAACAGATGGGCTAGCAAAGGGGCCCACCAGCCTGTGTTGGTTTTTAATATTTCTGGAAGAATGGTATCAATCCCTGGAGGTTTGCCTGATTTAATACAACTGATCAGATATTTTATTTCAGATTGGGTAACTGGATTCCAAGGTGGAATATCAGAAATATCTATGGAGTAGGAGGTATCTTTTGAGCTGTCTTTGATATCTTTGAATAAAGCGGAGAAATGCTGTTCCCAAGTGTCTGCTGAGATGTTACAGCATGGAGGATTAGGAGACAGACCCAGGGCATCTGTCACAATCACCCAAAAAGTTTGGAGTTTTATTTAATGAGGATTCTATCAATGCATTCCATCTTTCCTGAATTGCTTGTCTCTTTTTAACAGCTATCAGTTGTTTGTATTCTTTTTTAATTTTATAGTATTCTTGTGGTAATGTGTTTAGATTTTCACTCCTATAATGGTTATATATCCCTCTCAGTTGTTTTTTGAGTGCACAGCACTCCTTATCAAACCGCTTGGGGCCACTTTCTCTTGGCATAACTCCTGGAAGGTTGTTTTGGCGTTAATACTGCTTTTAGGGCAGTAATCATGGCTGAATAGTTATTTAGAGCAGAGGTAGCATTTGTAGTTGCCATGATTGAAGTTTTAAAGAACTCCCCCTCTGAGGAACCAAAAAAAAATCTACCACCTTATTGCTCTTTCTTCCTGTCCAATATAGCCTTTTATGTTTTAGATTTATCCTGAAAGTAGGAATTTGTATTCGGGTGAATAACATTTGATAAAGAGATAGTGACAATTAGAGGAAGATGGTCACTGTCCAATCTGTAATCTACACAGAAAGCAGATACGCTACCAGATAATAAGTGTGAGATCAGCACAAAATCCACAACACTGCTACCATGGCCAGATACATAAGTGAATTCGGCACTTTTGTCAAAAAGAGGGTTTCCATTTAAAATTATAAGGGTGAGACCACTCACCATTTGGGTCAAACAGATACCTCTATTGTTCACCTTAGCATCTTTAGAGGTTCTGTCATAGTCGGGAACAAAGATCTGATTTTCAATTAACCCCTACAAGGGTGAAGAAAAAAGGGCATTGTTATTTGGCCTAGCCTTGGATTAAAATCTCCCATTATAAATGGCTGTGCTCTGGGAAATTTAGATTCGAGGTCTATTATATCGTTTCCCAGTTCTTCCCAGGATTGTTTAGTAGCATTCTTAGAGGAGAAAGGGGGAATGTAGACATTAATCAACAACAGGGGCTTGGCACCAAGATCGATAAGACCAGCCACTGCTATTTTACCACAGGGGTGGGGGGAGCCCATTTAATGAGTACTTGCAGAGCTGTAGATATCAGTATTGCCAGGCCAGCCTTAGGTCTACCCTTTCCTTTAGTGGGCTCAGCTGGCATATCATTTATTATGAACACATTTAAATGGATTTTCTTGGTGGCCCATGTCTCCTGTAAGAAGATCACATCATGGGCTCTTAAGTAATCTAGCATTCCAGCATCATATTGCTTGTTCCAAGAAACAATTTTGAGTTATTATGTTTGTCAAGTGAGACCTGGCTTTTCTCAGAGTGCTGCAGGACATTGGTGGACGAGATCTCACTACCGGAGAATCCTGAAGCAGATTTGGTCAATTAATTTTGGTGATTTGGTCCAACTCCTTATCCTTGTTGAAAAACACACACATAGATTATTTTTTGTGGGGTCAATATACTCGATTTCAGATGTTACAATTTGCGAGGGCACTAGTCGAGCATATTGCCCCTCCTCATCAGGTTGTAAAAACAACTCTACAAAGTCAAAACATGAAAAAACAAAATGAATAAAAGAAATATATAATAAACAGCAACACAGCACCAAAAGGCAATGAGCAATAAGACAAACACAAGATTTGTCCAGGCAAACAATCAAGAATCACAACAGTAGAAATGATCACACAAAGGCCTCTTGCAAAAGCCTGGTCTTTAAAGCTTTCTGGAAGGTGGGCACAGATCGTGCCAGGCAGACCTCACTGGGGATGGAATGCCATAATGAAGGGCTGGCAACTGAGAAAGCCCAATTTCATGTGGAAACTTTCCAGGCTTCTCTGGGGGTGGCCACCCAAAGCACAACTGCCTGGGAAAATCTTGTGAGACAGGCATTTGCTGATCTGAGGGAGATACACTCTGCCAGATAGTCAGAACCCAAGCCGTGGAGGGTTTTGTAAACCAAAACCATTACCATGAACCTGATTTGGGAGGCAACGGTTAACCAGTGCAGACGAGTCAAAATAGGGTGATGTGGGTATATATACCTGCACGAACCACTAACCTGGCAGCTGCATGTTGCACCCACTGCAATCTCTGAAGCAGGCCCAAGGAAGCCCCATGAACAGTGTGTTGCAGTAGTCAATCCTAGAAATCTCCAATACATGCACAATTGTCCTCAGGGAGTCCTCGTCAAGGTATGGGCAAATCTGGATGATCAGCCAAAGTTGATAAAAGGCTGACTCCTCCAGGGAGCAGGCCAGATCCAGTACAATGCCCATACTTCTTACTCTCTCAACGAGCTTGAGGGAAGACCCACCCAAACTGGGGAGAGGGCCACTGAACCCATCGCAGGACCCAATAAAGAACAGATCCTCTGTCTTATCAGGTTTCAACTTGAGCCTATTAGCCCTGGTCCACTCTAAGACTTCATCCAGGCAACACCCCAATGTCTGGACAGCCTCCATTGCAGAGGTGAACAAGGAGAGGTAGAGCTTTGAGTCACCAGCATACTGGTGGCAGCTAATCCCAAATCTCCTAATGACTGACCAGAATTTGTAAAGTCATGGACCACCCAAAACAATTCCGCCTGGTGGTTCACGGCCGCACCAATTCTCTGGAGAGTAGTAAGCATTTTTGTCCACTCTAATGGCTTTAACATACCACCTGGTCAGCACGTGAACAGCAGCCCAATTGGTAGCTGACCATTCTTTCCTCCATTTGCACTCAAGCCTTCTCTGTTCTTGCTTCATTGTCCTCAGCTCAGCCAAATACCACAGCGAGGAGTGGGCTGTACACTGGAGAAGGCGTTTGGGAGAGATGGTATGGGGCGACCTCCCCATACCATCTCTCCTCCTGGGCTTCGGCTGGATCGCCATCCAGGCAAACCAGGCTCCCCACGGTGTGTGTGTGTGTGGGGGGGGGGTGCATTTGACAGGCAGCAAGTTAGCAGGTAGTGCTCTGACCATGACACAGTTTGGGCTACAATATTGCCAACCCTCAGATTATGCAGACATGGAAGAAAAAAAACCCAAGGCCAGTGAATGACCAGCCCTATGGGTGGGGCAGATGACATGTTGGGATAGGTTCATATTGGTCATGGACTCTATGAAATCCAGAGCCACTCCAGATAGTTCATGAACATCAAAGTCCCCAATAGGGCAACCTCAACAGAGCAGCAGAGATGAACGCGGAGAGTTCCATTAGAGATAGCGTACGGTATACCAGCACTATCCCTAACCTATCCCAAAGCCTAACTGATAGGCGCAGGCACTCAAGTATTGGATTTACGAACATTGCAGTCCTGCTGACAACAAAAAACTCCCTGTAAATGAAGGCAACCCCTCCCTGCCAGTCCTCCGGCCTGCCCAGGTGCTGAGCATAGTATCCAAGAGGGCACATCTAGGAGAAGGAAGCAACAAACAACAACAACAGAAACAGACAGCAGTATTCAAACACTAAAACACAGCAATGTAAAATATAAAATAAATACAAGCAAAATTTAATAACTAAAATGTTCACATCGTCCATCATATTTTATGTACCACTAAGAACTGTTAACTCTTAGCTCTGGATGAGGTGGATTAGACTGTGAAAATAGTGCTGTAAAATGGATTTGGACAGGAGAGACAGAGAGAGAATAAATGAAAACAGTCTCTAAAACATCCCTGAATATTCAGAGCCAAAGTTGCTGATGTGTCTTTGGTGAGGCAATTGCCCATACGGCTAGCCCTGTGGATACTTAAGTGGCACTAGTTTTCTTAAAAGCATGCATAAACTCTCATGGCACACTGATTAAATGCTGTACCACAGCCAAAACTGTGCTCATGAGCCAGAGTTCAAATCCTAGGTAGCTGGCTCATGGCTGACTCAGCCTTCTTTCATTCCAAGGTTGATAAAATGAGTACACAACTTGCGGGGTGGGGTGGGAATGTATAGACTGAATAATTAAACTGTAAGCTGCCCAGAGAGCAATAGCCTAGACAACACCCCAATGTCTGCACAGCCTCCACAGCAGAGGTAAAGAAGGAGAGGTAGAGCTTTGTGTCATCAGCATACTGATGGCAGCTAATCCCAAATCTCCTAATGACTGACCAGGATTGGTAAAGTCACGAACCACCTGGAACAATTCCGTTTGGCATGGCCGCAGCAATTCTCTGAGAGTCAAAGCTATAGTTTTTCCAGTAGTGATGTATGGAAGTGAGAGCTGGACTATAAAGAAGGCTGATCGCTGCAGAATCGATGCCTTTGAGCTGTGGTGCTGGAGGAGAGTCTTGAGAGTCCCCTGGACTGCAAGGAGATCAAACCTATCCATCCTGAAAGAAATCAACCCCAAATGTTCACTGGAAGGACAGATTTTGAAGCTGAGGCTCCAGGACTTTGGCCACCTCATGAGGAGAGAGGAGTCCTTGGGAAAGTCCCTGATGTTGAGAAAGATTGAAGGCAAAAGGAAAAGAGGACAGCAGAGAATGAGATGGTTGGATGGTGTCATTGATGCAACCAATATAGATTTGACCAAACTCCGGGAGGCAGTGAGAGATAGGAAAGCCTGGCGAGCTCTGGTCCATGGGGTCACGAAGCGTCGGAAACAACTGAATGACTGAACAAGAAGAAGAAGAAGAAGAAGAAGAAGAAGAAGAAGAAGAAGAAGAAGAAGAAGAAGAAGAAGAAGAAGAAGAAGAAGAAGAAGAAGAAGAAGAAGAAGAAGAAGAAAGCATTTTTGGCCACTCTAATGGCTTTAACAGTTTTCTTAAAAGCATACATAAACTCTCATGGCACACTGGTTAAACTGCTATACCACAGCCAAATCTATGCTCATGAGCCAGAGTTAAATCCTAGGTAGCTGGCTCATGGTTGACTCAGCCTTCTTTTGTTCCAAGGTTGGTAAAATGAATATCCAGCTTGCGGGGTGGGGATGGGGATGTATAGCCTGAATACTTAAACTGTAAACTGCCCAGAGAGTGTTGTGGGGGGGGGGGCAATATGTAGCCTGCATACTTTAATGAAACTGTAAACTGCCCAGAGACTACTTGAAGTGGTATGGGGTGGTGTATAAGCAGAACACTTTGCTTTGCTTTTGTTTTTCAAGCACTATGGGGTGATATATAGAGATTTTAATGCAGTGTAATTTATTTAGAAATGCAGATACAAAATAACTGCAACAAAAAGCAATGCAATAATCTCTCTTTTCCCCATGTTATTCCTGCTGAAACAGGGCTTCCTCTTCAAAAACCAATAAAACTGTGGCTGGAATTTATCTGTCAGGAAATTCCTGTTTGAAAAGAAAGGTTGTCAGCAAAGAAGCTAGGAAGCATAAACTGAGGGGGAAACACATTCCACATTATGGGAGTAGGTACACTCAAAGTCCTACTCCTAATGTGACCTCAGGCCTATGTGTGCCTCCCCAAATGACATCAGGCAGGATGGACCTGGTTCCATGAATTCAGTGCAACTTCCTTTTCATTAAGCACAGATAGCTCAGTAAGCTTTCTGAATCTAGAGCATGCCTTTTGCCTTTCCACTCCAGCAAACGCTGATGTAATCTAGGTATGTGTGCCCAACTGTGAAAGGCAAGGGGAAATATTGCACTTAAGATTTTTATAGAGAGAGACACAGAGAGGAAATAGTTGTATAAACTGACTAAAGGACTTTCTTGCTGGAGATTAGAGATGGGCACGACTTGAAAAAAATTTTTTTTTCGAGTTGTCACTAGTCGGGCCGGTTCCGTTTCGAGTTGTCTCCGTTTTTTGCGAAAATTCGCAAAAATTAGTCGGTTCGTTTTTTTGTTTCCATTTCTGCCCACACAGCAGCAACACTTCCTGCAGAGAGGCCTGCCTCTTCCCACTAGAAGCGGAGCTCCTGTCTTTCCCTTTCCACAGCCCTTCTTAGTGGTTCACAGACGAGCCCAGATGACAAAGTATGGGACTGGGAGGCCAGAAGGGCAGACTGGAGGAGGTTGAATGAGAAGCAACTTGAAGGCATGCTCAAAGCCGGGACTGGTGGAGTCTGACAGGCAGACAGGTTGGCAGAGGGCCGGGCAGGCAGGGAAGCATCTAGTCTGGCTTACAGGTATGTGTGTGTAGCCTAGGCGCATGCTTAGAGATTACCATCCTCCAAGGCTAGGGATTGGGAAGGCACTAAGCCAAAGTGCCAGTAGGGAGGATTGTTTCCGCCTTGGCAGGCAGAGTTTCTATCGCCACCCCAGGAGACCGGGTTTTGGCAACCAAGGAGACAGAGTGGAAGCAGGAGAACTGGGTGGGTCTATTTCTTTAAGGCTGTAAGGAGGGGAGCTTGCCCCCTGATACTCAGTCTTTGAAGTAGGTTGTTGTAAAGTGCTTCCTCACCACTTTGTTAGCAGATTGGCGCCTAAACCCCAGGGAACGGTGTGAAGCACCAAGGAAGGCAGGTATTAGGGTCTCTCTCAGACCAGCCATGGCAAAAGGGGAAACATTGGGCCAATACAGACAGACCCTTTCCAATGACACTTTGAGTGGCCCTGCCTGGTTTGGAGACAGGCCAGGGCTAGAAAAATTGGGCCACTAATAGTACCCTTCAATTGTGTGTGTGAGAGAATACAGGTAGGCAGGCAGGCAGGCAGTCAAGCAGGCAGTTTTGCAGGCATTAGGCACTGGAGTCGGCAGGTAGTCACAGGGCCAGGCAGGCAGGCAGGCAGGCAGGCTCGTAGGGCCAAGGGGAGGCAGGCAGGCTTGCAGGCGGGCATGGAGGATTGCAGGCAGGAGGTTAGGTTACAGGCAGCAACTTAGTTCTTGGAGTGTTGGGGTAATCCCAAGGTGGAAAGGTTGAAGCAGATGAAAGTCAACCTTTCCACCGTCTCCGGGTCCAGGCGACAGCGGCGCGGCCTCACGACATCTCCCATGTGGGAGAAGACACGCTCACTCTGGACACTGGTGGGTGGGATAGACAAGAGGTCCAACGCCAGAGTTGAAAGAGCGGGCCAGAGGTCTGCCTTTCTGGCCCAGTAGTGCATTGGGTCCGAGCTGAGGGGTTGGAGGGGCTCGGCCATGTACTCCTTCACCATGGTCTGAGCGGGATCTGCTACTTCTTCCTCCCTTGCCTCCACTGAGGAGGAAACTGCCATGGCTAGGGCAGAGGCCAGGTAGTTGGCTGCTGGAATGGAACCTGGTCTCTGGGTGAACACTCCTGGAGTACAGAGGGATGTGGATCCTTGCGAGGACTCCTCCTCAGCATCGCTCTGGCTTCCGTGCGCCCTCTGAAACGCCTGTCCCTCATCGGAGACAGCCCTGACTTGACGGCATAGCTCCGTCTTCCAGGATTTCAGTTCGGCAGTGCTGGCCGCCAGGGAACCCTTGACGCGAGGGTCGCACAGGCAGGCCATCTGGTACACGTTTTCCCTTCTTAGTGGGCCAAGGCGGGTATCCACGCCGGTCAACAGCCTGTCTGCCAATGTCCTGCTCTTAGGGAGAAGATTGCCTTCTTCCCGGATACTGGTCTCTAGGCGTTGGCGAAGGGCATTGACCAGGGGGAGAATGTGGCCCAGGCTGGCGTTGTAGCTGCTGAGGACGTGGGTGGTCTCCTCAAAAGGCTGCAGGATACCCGCCATCTGGGAGAGGGCGAGCCACTCGGTAGCACCAAGGTCCAATTCCCTCCCCTCATGCAGGATAGGGTGGTTGACATGATGTATTCCACCACTTCCTTCTGCTCCACCAGACGCTTGACCATTTCGTGGGTGGAGTTCCACCGGGTTGTCACGTCCTGGATCAGGACGTGCTCCGGTCGGCTTCTCTCCGCCTGCCTCTCACGCATCATCCTGGCTGCCTTGACGCTGCGAGCGAAGTGCCCCACGATCTTCTGAGACTTGTCCAGCAAGGCCCTGGTCTCCCTGGTCCCCTCACTCCAGGAGTCCTTTGGTGCACCCAGGCCAATGGCATCGCCCACCACTAGATGCAGTTTGTGTGCTGCGCACACGATGCCCTGGAACCCTGCCCCAAGAACCGCATTGGTCATGTTACGGCCCGCATCTGTAACCATGACTCCACGATTGACCTGTCCCTCTGTCCCCAATCCCCACTCTCGCATTGCTGTCTTGAGAACGTCAGCAATGTTGATCCCTGTGGCGTTGTCCTCCATGCTTTGTGCCTGGAGAAGCACCACCCTATACCCTCTTGGGGTGCTGCCTTGTGCCTCCCCCTGCAGCTGCTCATGGGCTGACCGGGGCTCCAGGACCTCCTTGGGTTGCCACCAATGAGCCATCAGTGAGAGGTATCCGTGGTGCCCACCGGTCCAGAGGTCGGAAGTGAAGTGGATCTTCCTCCCTCTGGCCGCCTGCAGCAGGGCCCGGATCCTGTCCCTGACAGACTCATAAAGGGAGGGAATCACCCGCCTGCTGAAGGTACGCCGGGATGGAGTCTCGTACCATGGTGCCACGTGCTTCATCAGGTGCCTGAAGCCTGATGACTCCACAAAGGAGAGGGGCAACCCGTTCATGGCCACCATTTCACCCACCACTCGAGTGGTGGTCTCCTGTGCTTTGGCCCTATTTTGCGGGCTGACAAAAGTCCCACCCAACAGCCCCACTTCCTGCAGAGTGGCCTGCCTCTTCCCATTCTCACTAGCGGAGCTGTGTTTTTCTTTCTCTAACCCTTCTTCCCCTTTCTTCCTCCCTGAAGAGCAAGGGCCTGACAGGGTTCCAGGCAGAGTCCCAGGGTGCTTCCTCATCAGGTGGCTGCGCAACCCACTTGTGGAGAGGTGTTTGGGGTCATTCCCCCTGCGCAAGACCACCCCGCATATCTTGCACACCGCCATCCTTGCGTCTTGGGGGCTGTTCTCAAAATGCTCCCAGAGACACCCTCGTGGCTTACAGAAAGTAACGCCCCCTCTGTTATTGCCTGCCGCTGCCGCTGCTGTGGTGCTGGTGTGGCCTCTGCCCTGCCGGGAAAGTAGAGTAGTACTACTGCTCTCACTGGTGGTACTCTGGGTGGAAAGAGGGCTGCTCCTTCCGTCACTGCCTGGAGCCTGCCTTAAGTCTGTCCCTGCCAACAGGTCCTCAGAATCTGGCATGTTTAGATACAAGGAGCCCGATTCTGATTCTGATGCCATTTCAGAATCAGAGCCCTTGTCTTCTTGCTGATTAAGGGTGGGGCTGTCAGGTAACGGAGATGGGATTTGGTACGCCTCATCCATGCTTCCCTCGGTGACAGACGATGGCACAGTGCTGCTTGTGCCACTGGCACTGCTACTCGGGGAGGGAGTTGCACCAGTATCACTTTCTGCACTACTTCCTGTCCCTTCCCTCAGAAACGTGCCCCTATTTATCTTAGTAGGAGTCCCCCTCCCCTGCCCTCTAGCTGTGCGACCCCTCCTCATTTTTCTCACTTCTTGTGGCTCAGGCCAGGGAATGTATAATGTGATAGTAAAGAAAAGCACCAAGGAACTGTGCAAGTAAATGAGTGAGATGGACTCACACAACAGCAACACAACAAACAAGGTAATAGGAGCTAGGGGTTTGCCAATCCTGGCAAACAAGTCTCTCAATTCCCTGCACAGGGCAAGTGTAACAAAGAGAACTGTAACTTCTTCACAGTTGTAATTGGATTGTGTATGTAGCCTGTGGTGGCAAGTAAATGAGTGAGATGGACTCACACAACAGCAGCACAACAAACAAGGTAATAGGAGCAAGGGGTTTGCCAATCCTGGCACCCAAGTCTCTCAATTCCCTGCACAGGGCAAGTGTAACAAAGAGAACTGTAACTTCTTCACAGTTGTAATTGGATTGTGTATGTAGACTGTGGGGGCAAGTAAATGAGTGAGATGGACTCACACAACAGCAACACAACAAACAAGGTAATAGGAGCAAGGGGTTTGCCAATCCTGGCAAACAAGTCTCTCAATGCCCTGCACAGGGCAAGTGTAACAAAGAGAACTGTAACTTCTTCACAGTTGTAATTGGATTGTGTATGTAGACTGTGGTGGCAAGTAAATGAGTGAGATGGACTCACACAACAGCTGCACAACAAACAAGGTAATAGGAGCAAGGGATTTGCCAATCCTGGCACCCAAGTCTCTCAATGCCCTGCACAGGGCAACTGTAATTAGGAGAACTGTAACTTCTCCACAGTTGTAATTGGATTGTGTATGTAGACTGTGTGGGCAAGTAAATGAGTGAGATGGACTCACACAACAGCAACACAACAAACAAGGTAATAGGAGCAAGGGGTTTGCCAATCCTGGCACCCAAGTCTCTCAATGCCCTACACAGGGCAAGTGTAACAAAGAGAACTGTAACTTCTTCACAGTTGTAATTGGATTGTGTATGTAGACTGTGGTGGCAAGTAAATGAGTGAGATGGACTCACACAACAGCAGCACAACAAACAAGGTAATAGGAGCAAGGGGTTTGCCAATCCTGGCACCCAAGTCTCTCAATTCCCTGCACAGGGCAAGTGTAACAAAGAGAAATGTAACTTCTTCAAAAATGTAATTTTGTATGTAGACTGGTGGCAAACTGGCGAGTAAATGAGTGAGGTTGACTCACAAAAACAGCACAAAAACCAAGCTAGTAGAAGCAAGGGGTTTGCCAATCCTGGCAAACAAGTTTCACAATGCACAGGGCAAGTGTAATTAGGAGAACTGTAACTTAACTTCTTCACAGATGTAAGTTACAACTGCACAAAAACCAAGCTAATAGAAGCAAGGGGTTTGCAAAATCTGGCAGCACCCAACTTTCACAAATAATGCACAGTAACTAAGATGAATGTAACTTCTTCAAAGATGTAATTGAAGAAAATGTTCTATAGAGGTGGCTGGGTGCCTGCCCTTCAACAAATGTTTGTTTGAGTGCCTGACTGCAAAAAAATGAATGAGGTGTTGGTCAAGTGAAAGAATATCTATAAGTGTTAAGTAAAATGAAATTGTAAAATGTTCTATAGAGGAAGGTGCCCTAGCCTTGTTGCCAACAAATGTGTTTGAGAAATTTGAGTGCACTGGTTGGCGAGGGAGACTCTGCCTACTCAGTCTGTACTCTGTATAATATTTTTAAAATAATTTAATCCACAGCCTCCAACCTCCCCTTCTAAGCACTAGTACTGGACCTTGGCTGTTGCTTGCCACTTGCTAATAAACTGTAGAATAGAAAATAAATGGAATAAAACTATAAGCTGCTACTAGGGTAGGATAGGGTTGCTGGATTCCCTTCCAAAACCCCAATCACAACAGCAGCAAAAAAGCTGTAGGCGCAGGGTAAAAGGACCTTGGCCAAGTAAATGAACTTGGTAGGAAATTGGGATACAAAAAAATGGTATGGTAGTGTAAAATAATATATTTTCAAAATAAATCCGCAGCACCTCCCCTCCCCTACCGCTCCCACTCAAATCTTCCCTCCCCCTTGAAGCAAATATAAGCAAATAAAAAACGGAACTCTTCCTCAAAAATGCAGAAAACAAAAAAGAATAAACACTGTGTTGCTATTCCCCACAGGGAATAAAAGAAATTATTATGTTTTGCGAATTAAAATCAATTCAATTCCCTCCCTGCCTAGCGAGACCGCGACCGCGACCGCGAAATCGAAACTAGACTGAGCGCAGCAATCCAGCCCTGACCACCCTCCACAAGATCCAAGCCCAGACTGTGACGGACTGGAACTGCCTCGGCTTTTTATGCCCTCTGGCACATCCAGAAGTGTCAGTCAAAACCTGTCCATGCGATTGGTGGAATGGCTCCGAAAATTTGCATGGTCCCGTCCCATGGCCAGCCCATCGTTGTGCAGGTGTAAAAAAATAAATTAAGAAAAAAATAAAATAAAATCAACGGAGACGTATTTTGGCAAGACAAACCCACTGCTGCTACTGTAAAAAATCAAACATTTAAAATAGGTAACTTTCGCATGTTTCTGTGGTGCTTTGGTGGGGTTTTGGGCAAGGATTTCAAAAAAAATATTGCGGTCGCCATTTTGGACCCCTGCCTGCACACCGCATGGCAAAGGCAGACGAGACGATGCCCCCCCGGCCTGGTACCAGCGCATAGCAGCAGTAGCACTAGCCAAGGAAAGGGGGGCAGGGAACCCCCCCCCCCCAAAAAAAAAACCTTCTGGCCTGGTAGGTGCCCTCAGACAGTTTTCGCCTGCTTTTAGGGCCGGGAATCTTTTTTTTTTTTTTAACTTTTATAAACTTTTTTCTGTGCCCCTTGGCATTGCGCGATCGCCTCGTGCAAGTAACGAGCACGACAAATCAGACCAAATTGTTCGTTCGTCGGTTCGAGCTCGAATTCTGGCGGAGTAATTCCCGTTACCGTTTCCGTAGAGTAACGGATACGAGTAACGGAAACGGAAACGGGAATACCGCTAAGTCGTGCCAATCTCTACTGGAGATTTCAGTCAGAGTATTTAAGTTGTCACCTCCCAACCCATGCTCAGCCTCTGTAAATAAACTCAGCTCTTACAAAACAATGATAATCTTGCAATAGTCCTTCCTTCTAAGGCAGTGGTTCCCAACCTGTGGTTCCCCAGATGTTCCTGGACTGCAACTCCCAGAAGTCTTCATCACTAGCTGAGCTGGCCAAGATTTCTGGGAGTTGCAGTCCAGGAACATCTGGGGACCCACAGGTTAAAAACCACTGCTTTCAGGGAAACCATACCAGAGGAAGGGTGGTGTCCCTAGCAATAATATGTATACCAAACCTAGTAACACAAATAGTCATAACTATTATCAATTTTTGACTCAGCATCCACTTAAAAGGTTATCTGAATGTTTCAAGAGCCCCAGGGAAAAAATTGGCATACCAGGATGGAGTTCCCTTTCCTCACCTTTGGACTTTTCATTCCCATTCCCAAAACTTCCACTGCTTTGTTCAGTTTACATGTGTTATACCTGTTCACATATGCTTTAGGGATGTGAACTGGATGAGGTATCCAGTTTCAAACTCGTGGTTGACAGGTTTTTCTTTGTCTAGACTGCCCAGACTACTGGAGAGAAAGGCACCATTTGCATTCTGGAATCCTCCAGCGGACCAACAGCAGCCGAAGTTTTTGAGAAAGATAAACAAATTGGGGAAAGTGAGTACAGATAAATGTCAAACACACCCAGAATCTTGTATAAGCATGCTTTTGTCAAAGTGGAAGTCTAAACATGTATACAGTCTTCGTAAAAATGAAGAAAATGGTGGATTGTGTTGTCTTTTGAAGAAAAGGGGAAAAGAAGGTACCATTAGAGCATGCTTCCACATATGCTACTACAAGTTCTAGTTTTCCACCTTGTGCCATGTCAGCTCACTACTGGGATAATGCAAAGGCCAATTATGTGACATCACAAAGTTTTTCCCTGGAATACCATATGAGGCCCCTGCTGGTCTCATTTTATGACACTGCAGGCTTGAGTAACAGGATGTTGTTGCCTTAAAAACCCTTGTATGGAAGCCTGAATGTACCATATTTCTAAAGGGCTTAGAGAGCATATATTTAGTGGGAAATTCATTATTCATTACACATACAGAGAATCAGTTCATGAGATATACGTACATGACTCTGGGATGCCATGTGTGTGCTTTAAAAGGAAACCACAAGGTATCCTTGTTGTTACATGCTGTGAAGTTGGAGCTGACCTTGAGCACTGCTAGCCAGAGTTTTCAAAGCAAATGAGAAGTTTAAGGAATTATTCCACTCTCCCAGTCAGTTTCCATGGCTCAGTGAGGATTCAAACCCTCTTCTCCAGAGTCCTAGTCTGTCACTCTAGCCACCACACCACACTGGGAACCTTATCCAGGGTGAAAAATGTGTCTCATCCAAACCAGTGCTGTCATCTCTACCAGGAGATACTGGGAGCTGAACCTGAAAACTTATGCCAATATAATTTTTTTAAAGATCCAAATGTGCCCCTTGCTGTTTCACATCTATGATGTTCATAGAAGTAAGTCCATTAGAGATGGGCACGACCAGAAAAAAAATTTTTTTGAGTTGTCATTTTTTGGGACTGGTCCGTTTCGGGTCATTTCCATTTTTCGTGAAATTTTTTCAAAAATTTGCCATTTTGTCGTGCCGTTTGTCGTTTGTCGTTACCGCCGCGATTTAGCGTGACTTGACTTCCCAGAGCATGGGGTTAGGGGGTAAGGGCTAGGCTTAGGGTAACGGTTAAGGTTAGGGTGGGTTAGTGGGCTGTTCTTCTGGGTGCCTCTGGCCCACTAAGAACACAGTGTACTGGCATATGGGTTAGGCTTAGGGTTGGTGGGCTTTTTATGCCCTCTCTGGCACATCCAGAAGTCTCAGCAAAACCTGGCCATGCGATTGGTGGAATGGCTCCAAAAATTTGCATGGTCCCATCCCATGGCCAGCCCATCATTGCGCGTGTGCAGGTGTAAAAAAATAAAAATAAAATAAAATAAAATAAAATCAATGGAGACGTTTTGTTGCAAGAAAAACCCACTGCTGCTACTGTAAAAATTCAAGCATTTAAAATAGCTAATTTTCGCATGTTTCTGTGGTGCTTTGGTGGGTTTTTGGACCACGATTTCAAAAAAAATATTGCGGTCGCCATTTTGGATCCCCCCGCACTGCACGGCAAATGGAGACACCGAGGATGCCCCCTACCAGCCTGGTACCAGCAAGTCTCAGCAAAACCTGGCCATGCGATTGGTGGAATGGCTCCAAAAATTTGCATGGTCCCATCCCATGGCCAGCCCATCATTGCGCATGCACAAGTGTAAAAAAATTAAAATAAAATAAAATAAAATCAATGGAGACGTTTTGTTGCAAGAAAAACCCACTGCTGCTACTGTAAAAATTCAAGCATTTAAAATAGCTAATTTTCGCATGTTTCTGTGGTGCTTTGGTGGGTTTTTGGACCACGATTTCAAAAAAAATATTGTGGTCGCCATTTTGGATCCCCCCGCACCATATGGCAAATGGAGACGCCGAGGATGCCCCCTCCCAGCCCGGTACCAGCAGCCCAGGACAGAAGGGGGGAGGCTGGAGTGGGGACCCCCCCCCCAGAAACCACCCCTCTGGTAGGTGCCCTCAGGCAGGCATATTTTCGCCTGCTTTTTTGGCCGGGAATTGGGTTTTTTTTTTATTTCTAAAGCTTTTTTTCTGTGCCGCTTGGCATCGCGCGATCGCTGCGATGCCAGGAACGACAACGACAAATCAGACCCAATTTTTCTTTTGTCGGTTCGAGTTTGAGTTCTGGGGGAGTAATTGTCGTTACCGTTTCCGTTGCGTAACGGAAACGAGTAACGGAAACGGAAATGAGAATTTCACCAAGTCGTGCCCATGTCTAAAGTCCATAGTTATTTTTTCCAAAAATGTTATGGATATGCAACAGAAAAACTAGTGAGTTCTGGCTTGTATTGCATATTTTTGGTGGCTGCAGGTGCAGACTGAGTGGGCCCCATCTACCCAAATTGAAACTTTGACCCACCATTAAAGTAGGCAGGCAGGCTTCCAGATATTCTACTACCAGTTCTGGGTCAGTTTCCCACCTTCTGGCATAAAAGGCATGTGAGATGCCCAGGTCCAAGCCAACAATTCAGTTTAGAGACTGTAGGATCATCATAAATTGGATTCACATCTCCCTCCATCACCCAACAGTATTAAGCTGTTTGCTTCTTTCCACGCTGATGCTATAGTGCAGTTCTTCAGCATTGCATATGAGGATTTGAGTTTATCCAAGGAACAATAATTTTCTGCTAGGCTTCAGCTGTCCTTGGGGGCAGGGGATGCAGGGGAGAACAGCTAATAAAAAGAGAGGAGAAATTCTGAGGTATTTATTGTATGTTGTGTTGCCATGTGTGAGCCCGAAACAGCTGTATTAGGATTAAGAAAATGTGATTACCCCCAAATATCTTAAATATTTGAGAAAGGATTTGGTGACATTTTCCCATTAAAAATAATTGGTTCCTTCTGTGCTAACTAGTGGAATACACATGAAAGGCCATTGGCAGTGGGACAAGATGAGGTATTTCAGCTGTTGTTCATATAGATGGATAACTCCAAGATGTACAGATGTGATGCACATTAAAAATGTAAAGTTACAGGCTTTCAAAACATTCATGATTCATAGATGGCCTAAGAGACAAGGAGCAACACACTGACATTTCACTGGCATTGTTCTGCTTTCAGTCTGTTATGGGGAAGAATGTGGTGGTCAAAAATCATATATTGTGTGGAACAAATCTTTACCACTCCCTAGCAGAGGGAGCCTGGGTCTTCAGCATAACTAGCTGTGGGGGTGGGGAATACAGAGCCTTCACCCCTTGTGGAAAGAACTTTAAAAACCAAGACTGAAAGGAACTGAAAAGTGCAGAACTACCTACCAGCCACGTGCCGTTTGAGAATAAGGGATAAACTTGATGAGAAGCCAAGTGCATGGTGAAGTTGAGTTTTCATAAGAGACAAATGATGTTTGTTTATTCTGTTAGGTTACAATGAGGTTTACAGTGGTAGGCAAGCTTCATTTTTCTTTGGCAATCTGTCATCGGGAAGAAGGCATACACTGGACTTCATTTGCCACTTGACTATAGCGAGTTGACAGCTTTGGAGGAATGAGTCTCTGCTGCAATAATGTTATATCACATTCAAATTGCAGACCTGGTGTCTCACTCAGTTTGGCCCTGAGATATTGGACCAAAGGCTGAAATCACATAGGAGATGAAAGACTACCTCTCTCCTAAGTATAGATAGATGCCAATTTGTCCATGCTTTTAATTTCTCTCGTGAAAGTTTTTCTAGTGGAGGAGAAGGAGGATGTCTTTCACAAACACAAGGTGTCATTTGGGAAACATTCCAAAGAATGCAGTGACCATAGTGGATCCATGTAAGCATCCCAAGACTGCCGTCAGATACTCGGTTGCCTGAGAATCAGTCCTACCAGTGGAAACAACCTCTGGGTTGACTGACTTATATGAATATAAATAAAGTAATGGAATAACTACATTTGGCAAGACATGATTCCATTTTAGTTGTCATCCTGAATTAAGATCAATGTTTCCCCGGGTGGTCACACCAGGAGGGGAGGCCTTGTAACCTGTACTAGTCCTAAGCCAACTACAGTTCTTGTTTCTTTCCTTCTTCTGCTAACTTTATATCTCCTCTTTGCTCTTGTGAACTCAAGACAGCTTACATGTGTCTCCTTCTCACCATTTATCCTCACAAGTAGCTTGCTGATTACCCAGCTTCCTTGGGGGGGGGGGAATGTGTAGCCTGCATACTGTAATTAAAACTGTAAACTGCCCAGATACTACTTGAAGTGGTATGGGGCAGTATATAAGCAGAACACTGCTTTGTGAGGGCAGGTTCAGTCTGAGGGAGAATGATAGTACAACCCCCCACTTAGCCATGAATTTCACAGATCAGTGGGGTATTGAATCTCATTTGCCCAGGACCTTGCCCAACACCTAAATCACAGATAAGCTGTAATCTATTATTTGTCCAAACTTTTGCCCAAGTCATAGCAAGAAAAAGTTATCCTTGAAGAGGCAGAAAGGGTGGGTCTGACCCAGGTCAGAAGAGTCAAGTTGTCCCTTTGTGAGCAGGAATTCTGCATTTTGACTGAGAGTAAACATAGGGAAAGTGTTGGGCCAGAAGCAATTAGGCTGGAAGAAAACTTCATTTCAGCTGAGGTCACTGATGGTACAGTCAAACATACTGGCTGCCTTTCTCACTCTCCATCACTGCTGCAGCTACAGTAAAACCACACTGCATTTCTTATTTAACATCCAGACATATCTCCATGTCTCTGTGCATGAGGATCCCAGTGAGCAGTAAGAAATTATGCCAGAACACGGCTTGATAATTGTACATTTTCTTCATATTGCAAAATTAGCTCTGGTACATCACCGAGTCCAATCCTGTAAATGTCGTTGTACAAGCGGGGGTGGATAGAGATATTTATTTTTTTGCACCATTACCACAAAGGTACTTCTGACTATTTTAGTTTGTTTTGGGTACAGGTTTTTGTGGATTGAAATCCAGATCAGCAAATGCACAGTGCAGTATCCTTAAATCAGAAGTTAAATCAGAAAAAGTCAGTAGTTAAATCAGGAATTAAATCGGGACTTAAAGCAGACAGACAGAGAGACACAAAAGATAAGCAAGATCAAAGAAAAACAAAACAAAACAAAAGACACAAAACATGTGGCACCTTAAAGACTAATTTTTATATTTGTTTAACTTTAATATTTAATATTTAAAATTTAACTTTCATATTTCATATTTAATGTAATATTAAAATATGAAAGTTAGTCTTTTTTAGGGTGCCGCATGTTTTGTGTCTTTTGTTTTGTTTTGTTTTTCTTTGGTCTTGCCTGGAATTCTTGAAAAGGCTAACACGGCTACCCTCTCCATGAAAGATAGGCTGGAGAGAGAAATTGTCATTTGGTTGAAGCACGAACTAGCCTTACCCCACAGTTGGCAAGTTAGCCTACTTTTGTGTTGTGATGGGTCAGCTGGTAGATAGCATAGCTTCCTTTGCATGGCTGATGCTTCAGGCACTAAACTCTAAAAGATGTGTGTGCCTGGAGGAATACTGTTTCCAGAGGAGAAAAGGCACATGTGTCTTAGCACGTGATCTGATCCTTACTGACAGTACAATGGGAAATCTTCATAGCCTACATAAGAAATGGAGCATCCTGTTTCTTTTCCTCTATCATGAATTCTCGAATGCTCTGCAAGCAAAATTCAAAAGTAGCAACAAGTGAAAAGCACATCACTCAGATCCTATTAACCAATAATATCTAGGAATTTATTCCCTCTTGTCATGTGTTTTTGATTTTCTTGATTGGTGTAGTTTAATTGTTAATTTTGTCCACTATTTTTATAATATTTACATTATGGTTATTTTTTTATCTTAAATTTGATATAATCTTTATATTATTTGTATATACTTACTGTATGTGTTTTATAATTTGTATTTTCTACTTTTCATCTTTGGCAAGATGGCCATGGTATATAAATCTAATAAACAAAATAAATACTCAGAGCTACAGCTTTTGTAGCCATTCATATGCCTGATCTTTAAACTGGGTCAAATTACCAAAAGGAATCAATATACTACTGAGATTATGTACACTACCACTGAGGTATCCAGGTTAGTTCAATATTGGCTGTACATCTAGTCACAGAACAAGAAAACAAAATCCACTGAAATTTTAAATAAAATATTTCTATATTGTCATGAGGAATTTAATGGAAAAGATTTTCCCCTCCTTTGACTTCCTGTATGGTCAAGTTCTATTCTTGAAGCTGCAATATAAATCAAACTTAGCTTGCATTTTTGAGCTCTTCCCCCCACTGCCTTTCTCAGTTCTCATCTCGTATGACTCAAATATGGTTTTGTTTTAAACATTCCAACTTGGCACATGATTAGTCACCAATGAGAGCTGTATGCTTTGCTGACTTTCATAAAGTTGGTCAGAGAATAAAGTTGTATGTGTTTAATAAAAGAGAAAAAAAAAGAAAACAATGAAAGCACATAGCATGCCTAATCATTACCACCAGTCATTCTTCTTTGGATCTATGTATAAAGCTGACAAAGAACATGTACAATATTTAATGTATCAGATGTTAAAACAAGCCTGAGTATCCATACATGAACTTATATGTTCATATCCATGTCATCATATCTGCAGCCCTATTAAATGCAAAACTCAAAATGGACGTTATACAGAAGAACCACAAGCATATCTCCAATGCTTTGCTTTGCTTTGTTTTGCACTCCACAACAGACACAAGAGCTCTGATTCTGACTGTATCGACATAACATAATTTTTTCCCCCTGAGGACCTGCTGAGATCAGAGAGGGAAGGTGACCTGGAAAACTGCTTTTGAGTTATTTAAACCAACTAGAGATGGGCACGACTAAAAAAAATGGTGTTTCGTTTGTCATTTGGTCGTTTAGGGGTCCGTTTCGGTTCGTTTTCATTTTCATGACTTTTTTGCAAAAAATTTCATTTTCATTTCGTTAGGTAACGAAACGAAAAAACAAAAACAAAAATGAAAAATTGCTGTTTTGTTAGCATTCTTTTTAGTTCAATACATCTGCAGCAACGAAAACGAAAAACACGGCAAATTTGGTCATTTTGTTTTCGTTTTTGTTTTTTTAAAAAAAAATGTTTCGTTTTCGCTGCGTAACGAAATGAAAAAATGAAAACGAAAACGAAAAATCGCTCATTTCGTGCCGATCTCTAAAACCAACCCTGGAATGGATCATCATAAGTCAAAATAGACTTGATGATGCATCATATTATTAAACACTACAAGCCAGTGTTCGGACTTGATTGGTGACGCTGACCCAAGGAAGATCTAAGGAAGTAAGGCAACATTGACATGAGCTGCAGAAAACATGGAATCTTGTCACCTTATGCAAGTGTCGCCCAGTGCGCTTGTGCTTCAGTTTGCCTAGTTACATTGGCTTCCTTTCAGAACTTGATATATTCCATGTGAAGGGCTGACAAGGGTTTCCAAGTGGGTGAGAAATAGAGACATGCCCACAGATAACGTTTGCCTAGGGAATTATGGGAACTGCAGTCCAAGAACACAAACCTGCACATCTCCTTTTCAGGCCTTACATCATGTTTATACCCCTTACCATTTTATGCATTCCATTCGATTTTACAATGACACATTTACAGATAATGTCATTTTAAATTGGAGTATGTCCATGAAGATTCTCAGTCATCCAGGTGAGTTTATCTGGAAGCTGAGTCATGGCAACTGGAAAGGTAGAAGAGGTCAAAGCGGACTATAAGATGGAGGACTCGCACTAGCTGTATTCAGACTGATGAAGCTGTTTGGATGAACAGCAAACGTTTCTATCCCTCAAGGAAAAGAAGACCAGTTGCCATGATTCAACTTCCAGTTAAATTGGAGAAAGTAAAATTTGCTCAGTACATCTACAACACTATTCTGGCAGTCATTTTGGAGGATTTTTCACCATTTTGAACTTCTTTTTCCTATCTCTAATGTACATTGAAGAAAATTAAAGTAGCTAAGAAATAACATGTTAGTAACATACTATGAACATGTGATTCTTAGGATAAAATCTCACATTAAGGCAAATGCACACTTTCTCCTCTTATACAATTACCCCTCTTGGCTGACAAATCTTTTGGTGCTGCATTTCTGAAGCACTGGAAATGCAAACCAAGCTATGATCTTTTTAAAAACAGAGGCATTAACATACATACTGGATAGCTCAGTGATTTAAGGATCTGCCTGTAGAGCCAGAGGTTTGGAGTGGGATTCCCCTATGCCTCCCTGACAGGGGTTGTACTCAGTGATCCATAAGGATCCCTTCCAGCTCTCCTAAGTTCGTTATTATCGGCATCAGCATTCCAACTCATACTAGAACCAGCAGCCTCCTGCTCTTAAGATTGCAATTAACTTAAATATGAAATTAGACTCATGTTTAGTAAGGCCCTTAAAGTAGCAAGGAACTAGAGATGGGCACAAAATGTATCATTCTTCATTTTTATTGTTTTTGCTTCATTTTTGTATGTTTCATTTTTCATTTTTCATTTTTCAATATTTTTAACTCATGCTGACCAGCTGGCCTAGGGGCAGGGTCGGCCCTTTTAAAAAAAAATTCTTGCACCAACCAGATAGCCTGCAGACCAGGTTAGCACATTTTTATTATTTTTATTTTATTTTAATTACTCACGCACCGACCAGCTGGCCAGCAGGCCAGGTTGGTTTTTTTATTTATTTTATTTTTATGCACTGACCAGCTGGCCCGCAGGCTGGGTCAGTGCGTTTTTATTTATTATTATCATTATTATTTTATTTATTTATTCAAGTGTGGACCAGCTGGCCTGCGGGCTGGGCCGGTGAATTTTTTAATTTTTAAAAAAATTTCAAATTTATTCACGCACCAACCAGCTGGCCTGCGGACCAAGTTGGTGCAGTTTTTTATTTATTTGTTTGTTTGTTTGTTTTCACTTATCATACTGACCAGCTGGCCTTTGGACTGGTTCGGCATATTTTTAAATTATTTTTTTAAACTTATCACGCCAACCAGCTGACCCGCAGGCTGGCTTAGCATGGTTTTTTTATTATCATATCTATTATTTTTTTTATCCCCCACCCAATCATGCCTGATCGGGTGAGGGAGGGGGCAGGATTTTAAAACAAATCCTAAAACAACATATTTTGGAGGTAGAGTGACACCATGATCTGGGGGCTACTTCTAACAGCATATCAACAGATCCAGCACTAATCGCCTTTAAGCCTGCTGACTATTTCTTTGCTTGTTTAACAAAGAATCAACACAGAGCCTTCACACTTGCTCATATGAATGCTCTGTCATCTGCAGTACAAGAGGGAAAGTTTCAAAAGATCCCTTATCCTTTATGTAAGTGCTTTTGTGGGTCAGATAGAATAGAAACATTGGCACATGTGTTTCTTCATTGCCCCTTATATCACGGAATTAAGGAAGAACTTATTGCTCCATACATAAAACAATTCCCTGGACATCCAGAGGCATTTTACCCCCGACTTCTACTCTCAGGGCAAAATATATACATCTCTGAATATCTTATTTTAAATATGTTGCCCAATGTAGCTAAATTCTGTGCAGTGGCAATCTTAATTCGTGCACAAAGCATTTCAACAAATGTTCAAGCAGCTACGTATGTCTCAATTTTTATGGTATCCTTCCTCCCCTGTTTCTCCTTGCCTTGTTTGAATCAGTATTATTTGTGTACATGCATTGTGTATACTGGTCATTGGCCGTAATAAAGTTTTCATTCATTCAAAGCTTGTGTCTTACATTGCTCATGTTTGTAATTAGCTCATGTGATCAAGTTATTTATTCAATTGCTTTCAGTTTACCACCTATGAAACTTCTATCTTCCACTTTCCACTTTAAGACAATATACAGGGTGACTTACAGTACAAAAATTTAAACACACACACACACACACAAACACACAAACACATTTGTACAACTAATTCAGTCCTCAAATTTCATATATGCAGATTCACCTTCAGTACAGATACAGTCTTTTAGGGACTTGGCTTAGGTACCTTTATACATCCTTTTACAAAAATGTCAAACCCTATTAACTCCGTTAAGTGTGCTAGATTCACTCTACATTAGAAAAGGAGTCCATGATTTATCATTCCTGGCTATCAGCCTTCAGTATGTCAACCAAACAGGTCTGCCAATTTTTAGCCTTGTTTCTAATTATTTCTCATATCATACATCCTTTTGTTTTATGGGACATTGTACATGTTTTGCCTAAAGACATGTGGGGGGTGAGGTGCGGGGAAATGTGCATTTAATAAAAACCAGAACAGCAGAGGGAATAAATACATAATTTTGACTTGGAATAGGTAACACCTGCTGGTCTCTCTTTTAGGTCATTCAATTTGTCCTGAAAGAAAAAAATGCACTTTACTGCATTAATTGACATTATGCTCTAGCTTATGGAAGGCAGTTCTACTGTTGAATTCTCCACACAAAACAGCCACTAATGAAAGCACAGTGCAAATGAAAAATATTGCACTGTCCAAGAGCATATTTGGGTCTGACAGGCAAAGCCATTTTCCCTTGTTTTCCACTCGGTCTTTTGAGAAAACCATTTTCAGTTTCAGCTTGGGTTTAAGTCAAATCCTTGGCTATGCTGCATCTCAATTTCCTGTTTCCTTAGAAATGATCTCCTAATAGAAGGCTTATGAGCATGTTTATTTATTTGCCTGTTCATTATTAATATATTGAAGGTTTGGTTTGCCTCTTGCCTTACAGCTCTTCCAGTTTTACTACTGAATTAAGCACAGGGGCCGACAGAATGTTTGCCTGTGAAAGTAGGTTTTTGTGCAAAGTACGACATCAGCCTAGAACATGTGTGATATCAAAAATTGCATGCCGTTGATTAATTGTCTTCTGGTTTTTTAACTACTGTGTCAACTGTGGCATCATTTCTATAGAAAGCATTGACCTGAAAATGTGCAGAACTTGGGTTGAACCCAGGCACTGATGCAGTACGTAACGCTACAAGGAGATGGACAGAGCAAGTATGGAAAGGAATTTTTAAAAGAAAGGGAAGATTAAGAAATGAGTAACAGAACTTCATAGAGAGTAAAGGCAACTTTGGTGTCTTGTTAAAACTCATTACACTCTATGAGGGATAGAAATGTAATAATGCATGGTGGAAAATGAATGTTGCAAGCGATACTGAAACATCTCTGTCTATCTATTCTTGACTGCCTCCACTGATTATATAGCCGTGCAATGTAAGATTTGTAATGAGGCTGATAAGACCACCTATTACATTCTTCTCCATTTTTGTACACAAATGAAAAATGAAACAAAATGAAAAATGAAATTGATTTTTTTAAAAAAAATTGTTTCAAACAAAATGAAATGAAACAGAATGGAATGGAATGAAAAACGAAACCTGTTTCGTGCCCATCTCTACTCCGCTGTTTAGGTATCTGGCTGTGGAAACAGATATTGGGAGTTGATTCCCTGCTGTGCCTCCCAGGAAAAGAGCCAGCCTGTGTGGCCTTGGGAAAGTTCCGCAGTCACATGAGCCCACCCCCACCCACCCACCCCCAGAATAGAGGAATGGTAAATCACTTCTGAGCACTCTCACTGAAAAGTGTGGCCATAAGAATTGACTTGACGGCATACAATTATTATTTTTACATAAGTCTTCAACCATGATGGTGTCTCTGAAGATTAAAGAATGGGGAAGAAAGAAGAAGATATCCAGATTAAAACGGGAATTCAAAACTGCTTCCATGAATTTGGATATTTCAGGTTTACTAGTCTTCAAGAAAAGGTTTCCAGTCTCCAAAATCATGTTATATAACTAATAATGGCATAGGAGAAATGAAATTACCACAGGGGCAGGATCATTAGAGTCTCTGCTGCAGTTCCTCATTGTGCATGAGTCAAGTGGCTTCATATGCAATCTGGAATTCAAGAGAGGGCTCATTAGTTATCAGCGTTAATTAAGGACACTTCATGCATAATCAGGAATCACATGATGAGTTGCAGTGGGCTCTCTGAAGGGCAGCAATCTGTCTGTGGGTTTGAACCGCCGAGTTGCCGACTTTGCAGCTGACAGTTTCGGCGCTCTAGCCCGCTACTCCATCCAAAGATCAAGGTACTAATCTTGATCTTAGATCTTATTTGATGGCATCCAAATCCCAGACAAAAAGTCCCAGCCATATCATAGGTATGTTACCAGCAGGTACAACCTACTTTCTCTCAAATATTCAGCATGAGAGAGGGATTATGAATATCTCTATCACATAATCATGAATGCAGAGAAAGTCACTGGTTCTTTGAGTAGAATACATGTTTCTATCTTCTATCTCAAATGCTAGCTATGCTTTTATATTGCATATTTCATCTACTACCACTTGCAGGAGCAGCCGATATAATGTTCCTTTTTTATGCTTTTTTAAAAAACTTCAGAGTGTTGTGATGAGCAGAATCCATACCATACAAGGACCTTTGAACATCGTTTGAACCTATTTGCTGTCTGGGATCTGAGTGACAGGGGCATTTTAAAATATTGTGCTAAATGTACCTGAAATACATCTGCAATCCAGACTCCTTTTCAAATGATGAGGCATGAAAACATTGGCCCTGGGGAATCCATCTGAAGGTACAAGAGTTTTCACTTTTACTCTGCTCATGGCTTTCTGCTTTGGAGCACTCTGAATTTGTGCATGTTGCTTCACTCCTGAAAGAAAATATGAAGCCCCCCCCAACCTAATAATGTATTTTCCCAATTTTTTTGCTAAAAGAAAATGCATATTTTATTATGTTATTGAAATTAAAATAGCAATAAAATCACTTCAGTATACAGTGGTACCTAGTATAAAGGAATTAATTTGTTCCAAACAAAATTCTGTTAAGCAAAATTTCCTTTATACAAATTTCCCATAGGAATGCATTGAAAACAGAATAATCCCTAATTGCAAATATTTTATGTTGTATGGATTCGCCCCATAGGCGATTCTGTTAAGCAAATTTCCCCTATCTCCGGAATCTTTTATGTTGTACAGATTTTATGTTATACAAACCGTTTGTTATACAAGGGTCCACTGTACACCCTAAGCCTTCCTTTAAACACACTAGAGACACCATCGTTACCATGACCTCTGACAATCTCTTACTGTTATCTCTTCAAATAACCATCATCCCTGCCAAGAAGACACAAAGCATCATGTGAAAGTGTCTATGGTTTTCCATAGCCTGAGAATCACTCTGGAAACCACAGTCCCTGCTACATCACTGATTTATTAAAGAAGATACAATGCTCTTGTATTACTGATCAGTTTTACTCAGAGGCTTAGGTCTCAGGCTGCAGAGGCAGAATTTGGGAGTGCAATTTCCTACTGCGCCTCCTTGAGAAGGTCTGGACTCAGTGATCCATAGGATCCCTTACAGCAGTGCAATTCTAAGATGATGATGATGATGATGATGATGATGATGATGATGATGATGATGATGATGATGATGATGATGATGATGATTAAAAGAGCCTAGTGGCGCAGTGCTTAAATGCCTGTACTGCATTGTAAAACTATGTTCACATCCTGGGGTTCAATCCCAGGTAGCAGGCTCAAGCTTCACTCAGCCTTCCATCCTTCCGAGGTCGGTAAAATGAGTACCCAGCTTGCTGGGGGAGGGGCAATGTGTAGCCTGCATACTGTAATTAAAACTGTAAACCGCCCAGAGACTACTTGAAGTGGTATGGAGTGGTATATAAGCAGCCCACTTTGCTTTTTGCTTTGCTTTATTATATTCACCCACTCACTCATTCACTCCCTCCCTCCCTCCCTCCTCACTCACTCACTCACTCATTTTATTTATATGCCACCCTTTACCTCTTTTAGGGGGGAAATGAGGAGAGTACACCACATGATAGTAATTTAAGTCCGCTACCCAGACACAGGTTTTCAACACCCGTATGGACATGGCCATTGAAATGAAAAGATCTGAGCTTCTTTCTAAAGGAATATGTTGGCTAACAGCTGCTCCCTTGAGAAAAGATAAAAGAACAACTCAACAGAGGAAGGGACCTTCCCTTAATTTCTGTTTCCTTTAATGAGGAAAATAACATAATGAAACAAGGAGCATATTGACTGGAGCAACAACTGTCTCTGCCCATTAATCAGTTCCCATCTCCCCAGTATAGTTTTGCTGTTGTCATGGCTGCTGTGCGTGACAAGGGAAACTGTAATGTAAACACACAGAGAATGTGAATTCAATGATAAAAACAAGAACAGCAATTACTGCCCATTGCAAAGAACTGCTGGTTCCCATCCTTATGTAGCTAAAACAGGTGAAATACAATGGTTCCTTTAATTAAAAAAAAACCATGGGAGAACAAAAGAAAATCAAATGCTAATAGGTTTGTTGTGACATTTACTGCTGCATATTTGAAAAACTATAGAAGAAAGGCTCCCTTTCCTATAGTTTTTGAAGCTGTCCTTGTATTAGTCTATGCAAGCATATCAGGCAAGAAACAAAAGAAAACAACAAGGAAGGAAGGAAGGAGGTAAGATGTTGTGGTACATTAAAGACTAACTGCAGTCTTTTTAATGCAACCTTATTTATTTATTTGTTTTGTTTGTTTTGTTTTAATTTATTTTAATTTATATACTACACATCTAGCTACTGGAATACTCTGGGTGGTGTATTAAAATAAATAATGAATACAACAAAGATAACATAGTAATTAAATAAAACATAATGAACCGGATAAAACAGCAAACTGAGAGCAATGGACCATATAATCACAAGGTACAGCGTCGGATTGAGTCTAATGTGATGTGTCCCTGAAATTCTAGTCAGGACCCAGGGAAAGCATCCTTGAAAACATTTTTTTTTCAGTGCTCGTTTAAATGCTCCCAGTGAGGGGGCCAGGTGGATACCAGGGGGCAGTTGGTTCCATTATCAAGGGGCAACCAAGTCCTCTTTCTCAGAGATAAAAGTGAGACTACATGGCAAACATTTACGCAAGATTTGCAACTTGCATATACTAACCAAACACTACCTATTAAGCAATCATTGAAGGCTGGATGAGTACACACAGAGGCCCAAGAGACTGAGAGAAGAGCCTCCTGTAAGATCTTAAAAAGCAGATGGAGTTGTGTATCATCAGCACACTGGTGGTACCAGGTCACAACATTATGGACAACCTCTTTCAGTTTTTTCATGAATATGCGAAACAGTATGGAGAATCATGAGACACTCCACAAGCTAACAATCAAAGCATTGGATGGCTCAGTTGCACTAAAAAAAGGAAAAAACAAAAACAGGAGCTAGGAACCATCCCCCCCCAAGGATGCAAATTTGGTCTTATCAATATATTTCATCTATTTTAAATTGGCCAGAGTTCCAGATTGCTTGGTTCTGCATGGGTTAAAAACAGTGTTACTTTAAAAAATATATCATAATCCAAAAGGTTATGCTACATCTGTGCCAAATTTAGTGCTGATCCAATGGTCAGTTTCATGAATATGTTTTTTTTGGGGGGGGGGGGACACTTTTTTTTCAGTTGGCATGTGGAATGCTGGATGCTGATGCTACACAATATCTGTTTCTGCACACTTATGCAGAAATAATTAGTATTAGGGTTTAACTTCCAGCACAATTCATACAAAAACCTTACAAAATTGACAGTTTCCAGACCATTTTAAGATGAACAAGAACGGTGGCCAACTTACTACCAGGTCGATGCCTTCCACATGTGGGAAGCTTCTTTCAGAGCAACTCACTGTCTCATTTTTCTGCCCTGCATTATTTGAAGACAGCTGGAAACATGGCTACTTCACTGTAAGGTTCACTCAGCCTCCCATCCTTCCGAGGTTGGTAAAATGAGTACCCAGCAATGTGTAGCCTGCATAGTGTAATTAAAACTGTAAACGGCCTGGAGACTACTTGAAGTGGTATGGGGCAGTATATAAGCAGAACACTTTGCTTTATGCTCTCATTCCAAATAAAAACAGCCGCCTCAACATAGCACTTGTATCTCTTTCTTCCAGATGACTTCTATAACTTGGAGTGTCAATTTAACCAGCTTCAGTTTGTACACCAACTAAGTCTATTACATTTATTGCATGTTATTTATTTATTAAACTTTTATATTGCCCGATTAGTGTGAGGTGCAAGGATGGCCTTACCGTTGATTCATGCATTGTTAACTTCGCATGGCTAGACTACTGTGCTGGGCTCAATATAGACAGTGGTTGGACTGTTGGAGGCACAGCTTGTGTGGAATATAATGGCTAGAATGGCCCAAATTATGCACATATTACACCTTTGGTAAAAAGACTTGTATCACTTACCTATTACCTACTCATCCACTTCTTTTTATTGACATATAAAGTGATGAACACCTCAAAACCAGGACAACGTTCCCATATAACTGCCCATTCTATCTTGAAAAATCTGCTGCTGGCCTTATTGGTTGCCATGCAAACAAAATAAGATCCTTGGCTTACTTGTTACATAGGCAGAACTTTTGAATGATGGCACCCAGCTTTGGAAACATTCTCTTGTGTGTGGTTTGAATGGCAAAAACATGTCAGGTTTTAAATGCCTCTTGAAAATATGTTTATTTCCGTCTTTTTGGTTGTACACTAAAATGATTTTGAAGGGCTTTTATTCAGTGCTCTCTATTTCTGTGTTGTTGTCTGAAGCAGACTAAAAGTTTACATTGTATTTTTATAAATAGATGTGTAACAGAATTTGAAATATTTTAAGTGAACTATTTAAAAGGCAGAAAGGTTTTCCAGTGAGGTGTGGATTATAGTACTATCTACCTTCTCCTGGGCAGGAGCGTAGTGGGAGGGAGGGAGAGGAGGAGGAATGGACAGTTTTCTCCCTCCTGAGTTAAGCTCTTTGGGAGAGGGGGGTCTCAATAGGCCAAGGATTCAACCCTTTAGAAGAGGAAGGACGGAGTTGGAATAAAGTCACCTCTGAAGGGTGGTGGACTCTCCCTCTCTGGAGGTTTTTAAGCAGAGGCTGGATGGCCATCTGTCGGAAATATTGTGATGGGGTTCCTACATGGCAGGGGGTTGGACTAGGTGGCCCTTGAGGTCTCTTCCAACTCTATGATTCTATGATTCTATGATTCTATTCTATGATTCTACATAGTCATTCCCTGCCTTATTTCCCTCTCTGTTCATCCTCTTCCTTCCCACTGTTTAACTGTTTTTACATTATGTTTGGTACTGCATTACATAGTGCTTTTCAATCACCTGACTAATACCAGGTATGTATATGTATGATTATAGTCGACAGTACTGTACATAAAAACCTAAGCAGATAATATACTGAGTTGCTGTCATTCAAGGTTATGGTTAGAACTGATGTTGGAATATGCCTTCATAACATGGATGCTGATACTGAAAAGGGGAAGTTTGCACAAAATTCTCATTGCACTGTGGAAAGTGGGTTGTCACAGTTGTTAGTGGTTCTTTGTATCAGCTATGGAAGACTGCAAGGATGGTAGAGGTTAGGTGGAAGAGAAAATCCAACTAGCTGAGCAAAAGTCCATTTCTGCATCTCTGGATGCTGACCTATCACTTCCCCTTTTCTGCTTCATATGAATCTGATTCATATCAATCTGATTCATATGAATCTCTTAAAATTTAGAACTGCAATTCAAGACCCCCCCCCAAATTAAGGAAAATGTGGAAAGGGTTCTTTTCACCACTATTAAGAAAGTAGGATAAGACACAATTCTATTTTCCAAAAAGGAGACCCTTCTCCACCCCAAAAATTCATCCAAATGCTGTTCACTCTTTATACAGAAGAAGGATGGGAGGATTCATTGCAAGTACAGTGGTGCCTCTACTTATGAGCAGCTCTCCTTATGAGCTATTCGACTTAAGAGCAGAAAACCATTGGTGTTTTAACTGCTGCCTTACAAATGTTAAAATGCAGTCTGCTCTACTTACATTTTTTATTTTTTATTTTTATTTTTTAGATATGGCTGCTCTATGTATAAGTTGTTCGACTCATTAGCATGTATCCAGTATGGATTAAACTCATAACTAGAGGTACCACTGTATACAGTAGTAGCACAATTCATTAAGAAAGCCACTCACAAAACTTTGTGGGACTGGAATAGTTGTTTTGAGTAAGAAAACACAATGCTATTGATGCTTGTGTGTGTGTTGCATCATTACAGTCATGACCGACTCTTCGTGACCCAATTTCCATGGAGTTTTCTTGGCAGGAATACTGGAGTGGTTTGCCAGTTCCTACTCCAGGCGCCTACAGCACCTGGTATTCCCTGGTGGTCTCCCATCCAAGTACTAACCAGAGCCGACCCTGCTTAGCTTCCAAAATCAGGCGAGATTGGTTGTGCTTAGGGCATCTGTAAATAGCCATAAAGCTGGAGGGGGGGGGAAACATAGCAAATGTGGAATTGGCAACATTGCCCATTGTCCATTGCTCATTTTCATGGTAATTAGCAAATTAATTACATTGTTGTCATCACCAGATCAATATGTATTGTCCAGAATGGAAGTTCTCTTTTCTAAAAGCATATTTTATATATGTTGTTCACTAGGATTCTCCTGATTAAATCTAAATAGCTGGTTCAAGCCTAATTTGCAAATTAACAACACTCAGTGCTGGATTGTTGTTGTTTTTAACAAGCTCTGAAATGTGAACATCACCCTGCCCATTTTATACATTCCCATATAAAGTGGAGTGATAGGACACATTAGACTTCTGTCAGAAAGTGCAATGCTAATACGCAGTATATCCCCCTTGAGGAGAGGGGGAAGCCTCTGCTGTCTGGCCTTCAGAGCAGAATTGTACTGGATTTTTCTTCTTTTTGGAGGATGAGGCAGACATATGGTGTGCACAGGCATATTGCAAATGATGAAACACAGCTGCCTTTTCATCAAACTTAGCAAGTCAAATGGGAGTGGGATGCGTTTCCTGCAAAAATGGGTTAAGCATATCAGAACCTTATTTTTCTTCCATCTGATCCTGCACACAGCTGGGACCTGTATCTCTTATGACAACAGCACTCTCCCTTTTGAGTATAACCCCTGGCACCTCACAGATGGCAACAGGCTCCCGCCCCTACTACATTTAATGGCAAAGCGCCCTCTTAAGCATCTTTGTAGGCTGAAAACAAGAAGCTGTGCTACTCGTCTCAGGATAGGATTCTGTTTTCTTCTGAAAAGGCTCTGTGTGATATTTCTTCCTGTCTATTGGACACCAATTTCGGCACTTAATTGGAAACAGTTGTTTTATGAATCAATTGTCTTCTCTTGTCTATTGTGTCATTCACAGTGCCAAATGGTTTAACAACATCCTGTGGGCACGACAGACCCATTGTTTGTTGGTGGCAACAGAGTTATTTAGAGACCTTCCTCTACCTTTAACCTTATCAGGGCACATAAAATTCTAGATTTCACTGAAATATTACTACACTCTTAGAATTGTCTCTGTGTGATCCTGCACAATTGGTGTATAGGTTCATAGTGGTCAAGTCAAACAATTAGGAGTCTGTATAGCCTCTCTCTGACCCCCCCATCCCCACCCACATTTGAGTCCCCCCCCCCATTTATGGGATTTAAAATATCCCATTGTTAAACATTTTTAAATATGTTTTTAATTTGTTTGTTTAACAAGGAAGATCTGCTTCTTAAGCATAAGTCTTGCTGCCGAAAGACTGGTGGGTGGGTGTGTCTCCCACAGTACCGAAGTTCAAAAATAAAAATACATATTTTCTTTCTCTCATTCCCCCCACCAAGTCTTCCAAAATGATGAAGAATGCAAGAAGTCATCCAAATTAACTTCAGAAATATTGAGACACAACAACTGTTTTGATCTGGAAAAGTCAAATGTAACAATATAAATATAAATGTTTTGCCTCTTCAGTAAATCTACCATCCAATCAACCCAATGCACTGAACTGTATGATGCAAATAATATATAAGTATTGCCTCCCCCCCAAATGCACAGTGTATGGTGGATGGCTTTCTGAGACACAAAAGTCCGCTAGGCGGTTTTGTCTTGTCCGCTGGTGGACAAGACAAAACCTGATTACAATCTTGAGATCTTATTTCCTCTCCATTCCATTTAATGTTGTCTCTGAGAGTGCAGTCTTTGCGTGCCTGTTGTCCCCAAGGAATATGACCCATCTGCCCCCATCGCTAGCACTTCTATCTGTGGCTAAGTAGATGAATAATCGACAAACCAGTGCATGAAAAATAAGGCAAGTCTAGGGATCTGGAATGACATTGACTGCCATCTACGAACCATTAAAATGTTTTCCCGTAGCACGGTTTCTGTTTTTGTCTTTATGAAATATTTCTCTGTACATGAGCCAGACAGGCATTCACTGTACTTTGAGAAATCTCAGTTCTTGCTTCTTTCATGTATGCTCCCAGCTTCAGATGCTAAAAACAGCGGGTGGCACTAGACAGCATATATGAAAAAAAGGACGGTATGCTTGATTTAATTGTTTGTGATTTTGGACTACACTAAATCCTAGTGCAGTAAGGTTTCAATGGGCTCAGAAGGAACAGCAGTTCTCCTCAGAAGCCACACTTCTTGGTTGAAACAGAATTGATGAAAACCGCATGGAAATAAGCAGCTGAACAAGTGGCAGCTGAAGAAGTTCAGGATCTCCTGGATTAAAGTGAGGCCCTCAACCCATGCCAGTTTGGGCTCAGCCCATGACATGACATGGACACAGATTGCCGTGCAAGGCCAAAGGAGGTTGACGGGGCGAGATATCTTTGTAGGGTCCTCTTCGATCCCTCACTGACCTTTGGCACCATTGACCACAGTATCTTCCTGAGGAGGTTCTCCAAGTTGGGTGCCAGGAGCCTTGCTTTGGCATGGCTTCAGTCCTTGGAGGCCCGACCTCTGAAAGTAGAAATTGATGAAATAAAGTCCATCCCTTGGTCCCTCAATTATGGGGTTCCACAGGGATTGATCATTGCACCAATGTTATTCAATATCTATATGAGGCTGCTGGGGGGGGTCATCAGGAGTTTTGGAGCTTCATGTCACCAATATGTTGATGATCTACAGCTCTATCTCTCTGTTTCACCTTCTGCAGTGGATGCTGACCTGTCCCTTGAGTGGTGCCTAGAGACCATGCTGGAACGACAAATAGACTGATGTAGAACCCAGGACCTCTGCATGTCAGGGTCCCTGATGTTTGTGGGTTGGGAAACTCCCTCTCTTTGGGGAGAGCATGACTCTTCTTGCTCAGACTGAGGTTCACAGCTTGGGCATTCTTCTGGACCCAGCCCTGCCCATGGAATCCCAGGTGGCATCTGTGCTCCATTCTGCCCACTTCCATCTGCACTAAATTCCTCAACTGTGTTCCTATTTGGATACCGGGGCCCTCATGCATTTGGAGTCTCAAGATTAGACTACTGCAATGTTCTGTACATGGTGCTGCCCTTGAAACTGATATGGAACCTTCAGTTGATCCAGGATAGTAAACAAAAATATTGCCAATTCTGACCTTTGCACTGGTTGCAGATCTGCTTCCGCATTGACTTCAAGGTATTATTATTAACATGCACAAATGATACACATGAGTGTGTTCTGCATCTTCCTTTCTCTTCAAGCCATGTCATACAAAGTCATACAAATATTTCTACATGTTATTGATGGGGAGATGAAGAACAGGGAGTGCTATTTGTCATGGCATCACCATGTTGGTGGTGAGCATAATAAGTGTTTGTTTTGTGGTTGTGTTTGCACTGAGGTTATCCAAAAGTATTTTTCTCCCATAAGAATTCCTGCATTACGGGAGTACTACAGAGATCATTATAAATCTCCACAAGAAGATTCTATTGTATTGCTCATACATTTGGAAAGAAAAATATTTACTCTGGAGATATATGTATTGTGTTATTGTTAATGTTAAAAGAACTCCACCCTTCATAGGGAATGTAATTTTGAACCCAAGAACTGTGAAAGTTCTGCTTTTTTTCCTCAAAGGAATTGCAATTCTCAGTTGGAGTTCTTTGCTTGACTTTGCTTCTAAACAGGAAATGGAACAAATAAATAAATAAATGATTTTCCTCTTTGCAGAAAAGGTCAGTTTGTGTCAGGCTTTTCTCATGTATATTCTATCTGAAGCATTAACAAAGTAAATCTCACAACTAAAACACTGAAGGCCAGTGGGAAATAGAAACCACATATTCTTTCTCTCCTTTTAAAAAAAAGAAAATAAAGTATTTTTCCATTTAAACAGAAATCACTTTTCAATTTAACCAGTGTGAATGACAGCATGAAATTTTGGAAAACAAAATATAGCCTGGACATTTAGTGCTAACTATTAATTATTTAGTGCTCACAATTCACGGGATGAAACACTTCAGCATGTCTTTCAGCTAAAAATATCCCATCAAATGTTAGCTGGTATTTTATGAAAGTACATAAAATTCTCTCACAGACAAAATCATAAACAGCGCTTCCCAAGGCGGGGCTAGGAAACTTTTGTGCCACCTTTTGGCCTTATTTGCCAGTGAAGTCAAGGGGCAGTTTCACACCTCCATACCAAGTGCTGTCCCTTCCCATCCATCCATCCATCCATCCTCCTTCCATCACCAACACCCATTTCAACTCTCCTTGTGTCCTGGGAGGCATGGAATTTTACATCTTCCTCTGGAGGGGAAAAAAGAATGTAGGAAGTCAGCCGATTCATTCATCCAACTGAAACCGACAGGAAGGATTGTTTCCTCATCTGACTAGAGATCCCTGATACTGCCGAGCAAACTCCCAGACAGTAACTAAAGCCTAACTCAGCTCAGCTTCTGACATCAGATGTTCTAGAGCAGGCCTGCCCAACAGATAGACCAGGGGCTACCGGTAGCCCGTGAAGGGTTCAAAAGTAGCCCGCCAGCCATCACTAACAAATGTGAGGGGATAAGTTCACCTCTACCTCCCCCACCCCAAGGATTACCACTGCCCCAGCAAAGGTCTGGTTCTGCCAACCCACTGTCTCAGCTGAGCAGGGCCGTTCAAAGGCCATGGCACAGTCCCCTGCTCTCCCTACCAGCCAGATGATCAGCACGCCACTGTCTCGTGACCAATTGGGTTGTTGGTGTAGAGCAGAGGAAGGGGAGTGGAGGGGACAATGAAGGGCGGGATCATGGGCGTGCCCACCTCCTTTGCATGGTAACATCCCCCTCTTCTCCCCCCCCAGGAGAATTGTTCCTCCCATCCTTCCATCCATCTCCTCCTCCTCCTCCTCCCACCCCACCCCCAGCTGCCTCACAGAGACTGTGACCTGGCACTCCTCCTGCTCCCCTTCTGAGCCATTCCCTCCTCCTTGCGCCATCATGGCAATGTGATTGCCCCCACTGCTGGCTTGGCACAATCCCAGCTGCACAGAGAACATGGAAGAAGTGATTGAGAGGTATGGGCGGGAGCAGCAGTGGCAGCGAGGGGGCTGGAAAGGAGAAGGGCAAAAACAGGAGGAGAAGTAGAATCAAGTCAGGACCCAGGCGGGTTGGGAGGGAAAGTGCACCTTTTGAAAAAAGTCTTCCAGCAGCCCGGGCAAACGGAAAGGGCAATTTGTGCAAGCATGCACGTGCCTCCCTTGCACCCGTCCACACCGGCTCGAGCAGGTGTAAGGGAAGCATGTGCAGCATGGTCAGCTTTACCATAGGAATGCATTGAAATATGTTCCCTCCAGAAAGGATTAATTGATTTTCAATGCATTCCTATGGGAAACCGCTGCTCTACTTACAATTTTTTTTACTTATGAGCATATGCTCGGAACAGGTAAAATTCATAAGTAAAGGTTTCAGTGTAGTAGCCCTCAGGCACTTTCGTCTGGAAAAAGTAGACCTTGGCCTGTTCAAAGTTGGACAGCTCTGTTCTAGAGTGTGTTCTGAATGGTGTGGTGGACTCTGTGGTTAGTTGCTTCTTGGAGGAAACTCTCCCTTC
Source organism: Phrynocephalus guinanensis (assembly GCA_037367245.1). Lineage (NCBI taxonomy): Eukaryota > Metazoa > Chordata > Lepidosauria > Squamata > Agamidae > Phrynocephalus > Phrynocephalus guinanensis. Next base: position 125,390,930 of record CM074733.1, read on the forward strand.
ACGTGGCCACGTTGAGCATAGAATCATAGAATCATAGAGTGGGAAGAGACCTCAAGTCCAAACCCCTGCCATGCAGGAACCCCCATCCAGCCTCTGCTTAAAAACCTCCAAAGAAGGAGAGTCAAACACCCTCCGCGGCAGCATATTCCACTGCCAAATAGTTCTAACTGTCATGAAGTTCTTCCTAATTTTCAAATGGAATCTCTTTTCCTGTAGTTTGAAACCATTGCCCCGAGTCCTAGTCTCTGAAGCCATGGAAAACAAACCTGTTCCCTCTTCAATATGACATCCTTTCAAATATTTAAACATAGCTATCATATCCCCTCTCAGTCTTTTTTTAGAGAGGCTAAACATTCCCAGTTCCCTAAGCCATTCCTCATAAGACATTTCCTCCAGACCCTCAACCATCCTGGTAGCCCTCCTCTGCGCCCGCTCGAGGTTGTCAACATCCTTTTTAAATTGAGGCGCACAGAACTGGACACAGTACTCCAGGTGGGGTCTGACAAGAGCAGAATAGAGTGGTACTATCACTTCCCTTGATCTAGACACTATGGTTCTGTTGATACAACCAAGAGCAGTTGCATGCTATTTGAATTCAACTAAGTGTATCGCCAAGTCAAGTCAAGTTTATTGATTAGCCATTTTTGACCATATCAAAATACATACCAAACCACATAAAAGCACAATAAACAGATAAAATACAATACAAATGCTAAAATTTAGTATCAACATAAATGTAATTCAGATAAATGAATCACCCCTGCAGGAAACTCCAATTTGTTCAATGTAGTGGGATCTTATGCCAGCTGCCTTAGATATAAATTTAGCTATATTTCAGACAGCTTGTGTATTTGGGCTTTGGAGCAGATATGAAAGTCTATGATCCATATTCCAGTGGGCTGTTTTACCCAACAGGGAGGATAGATAATTTTGCATGGCAACATAATATAGCACATAATCAAATAAAATATGTTTGATATCCTAGATAGCAGGGCCCCCACAAATACAGGTTCTTTCATGATAAGGCAATTTGTGAAAACGTCCATATTTGGTCATGGAATCCAGGAGTTCAAATCTTAGTCTGGTAAAAGCCTTTCTAAGAGGTTGGGATAGGCTAATTTCTAAATATTTTTCAAGGTGGAAAACAATTTTATTTTTAGATAGCCATCTTAGTGATCTATTCTTAGAAAGTAATTCCATAAGTGTGTGGCATGTAAAGCAAAACCCACTGGTCACTAATAAGAGATAATGGAGGATTCACCTCTTCTAATGACTCTCACCCTTCCTATTGAAAGGGCAAATGGTGCACAGGCTTGCTCCATCTGCAAGGTTGTTCTATATGGGCTAGATGGGGGGGCTTCACTGGTCCAGTGATGTTGGTGGGGCAGCCGTACCCTCTCTCTCATTCAAGGGTGCACTACAATGGAAATGTCTCCATTCAGCTAGGCTTCATAGATCTTTCAGGCAATAAATGCCTAGTCATATAATTGTACACATTACATATAATTTCATCCCTTGAATTGTGAGCACTAAATAATTAACAGTTATCACTAAATTTCTAGGCTAATATTTGTTTTCTAAAACTTCATGCTATCATCCACAATGGTTAAATTGATAAATATATCTTGAAGCTCCCGGAATGGTAAATTTTAAATGGGTGCTGTTATTTGCTAATATTCCAACAAAGGTCTGGACTAGTACATCATCTGATGTGAGTTATCTGATGTGAAGTAGCTCATCCGATGTGAGTTATCCATATGAAATATCTTCAAAAATTGTTCTTTGAGAGCCGATTGTATTGAACAAAACCATTGGTTTGAACCCCTGGACCAATGTTCTATCAATCAAATTAGCTCTTTCTTGAAGGTTTTCTTTATTCCTCATTTCTATACCTATTCTAAAAGGGGTATTGACTTTACTTTTACAACTACAACAAATAAATTTATTGATTAGTCCTATGACCATATCAACGAATAAAAACACACATTACAACTGCCTGCATCTTTGTTGATATAAACGTGGCTAAACCGCTCTTAGGTTTCCCTCCTTTGTCGCTGGAGAGTGCATTAGAAGAATATGCCACATGTGTGTGTGTGTGTGTGTGTTGTGTCATTACAGTCGTGACCGACTCTTTGTGACCCTATGTCCATGGAGTTTTCTTGGCAAGAATACTGGAGTGGTTTGCCAGTTCCTACTCCAGGCACCTACAGCACCTGGTATTCCCTGGTGGTCTCCCATCCAAGTACTAACCAGGGCCGACCCTGCTTAGCTTCCAAAATCAATTGAGATTGGATGTGCTTAGGGCACCTAGGCAGCTAATATACCGCATACCCATTATTTATTCAACAGAAGATCTGGCCCCACTGATGTTATTAGTACTTTTCAGTTGGAATGGAAGAAGCATATAATTGAAGTGATATCAAAATTAGGCTATTCTCCTAGTACACTTATAGTAATGGGTCTTACAGAAGCCATGAATGTGGTGAAACTAAGGGTCTAAATGGAATATAGAATTACAGAACCATGCTGGCCAGTTGTGGAAATACAACTTCCTTTTGAAATCTGCATTTACCATCTCCCCATACTTAGCCAGTCTTATCTAATCTAATGCCAGAAGGGCCTTTGCACTGGCTAGATTCAATGCACTACCTTCCAAGCTTTTGGAGAGAAGGTTTCAAGATTTGCTTCCATCAGGCTGTATTTGCCCACACAATAGTGACCGGGTTGAAACAGTTGAACACCCTCTTATATTATTCTTGTTATAGGGATCTCCTCATGGAGCTCTTATTTCCTGTTATCTGTAACTTTCCAGGGAGGTCAGAGGAATTCTATCTACAATTACTACTTTGTGACAATATCCATAATATTACCAGAAAAGTGGCTAAATTCTGTGTGGCAGCAATAGTGACTCACAGATGTATGGGCTGTGACCAAAGATAGAAAATAAGACCTCTACACCATAACCCTGGTCATGGTTTTATCTTAAAGATATATATTCAGCTTAGATGAGTATGTAATTTATGAACCTGTAAGTAAGGGTTTATTCATTATGTTTTTAATGGCAGAATGTTTAATTTTGTACTTATTTCAGATTTCAAATTGTATTTATTTATTGCAATTTGTTTGTAATTTGTTTATTACGGTCTTTGACCGTAATAAAGCTATTCATTCATATATATATATATATATATATATATATATATATATATATATATTTGTTTTCGTAGATTTTCACGGGTATAGGTATGCATGTTAGGGTGGATTCGGGTTTCTTCCCGTGTAGAAATCTGGTTGTTTTGGCGACGTTTCGACGAGGTCTCACTCGTCATCTTCAGGCTGGTGTTCTGGCTTCTTTCTTCTTGAAGCAAAGCGTGATCTCAGTTGAAGTCCTTCTATAAATACTGCTGGGGTGTGTGGTTTGCTTGCTCTGTTGCTGATTGTAGGTTCGTTTGTTCTTTTGTGATCTGCTGTGTGGCTGAGGCGATCGTTAAGGGCTTAAACTGCTGGTGGGTTAGATGGCTGTTTAGAGACATGTGTGGGTGAGGTGCTGGATGTGTGTCTATTAGCCTTTTGTTTCTTAACGACTTTGGTGATGGGTGTTCTGGCAGCATCCTGGGCTTTGGTGGAGTGGGGTCCTGTGTCTTGTGAATTCATTTTGGTCTGGCTGCGTGTCTGTGGTCTCCCAATGTTTTTTTGGCGTGTGTAAGTGTGCTCCATGTGGTGGCTGGAGTGGGGAGTAGCGGTAGATGGTGCAGTCGTGGTTTTGTTATTGGATGGTGGTTTCGTTTCATCTGTGGGAAGGGTCTGGGTTTGTGTTTGGTGTGGATGGAAGGTGGTGGCATCTTGTGTCCTTTTGGACCTGGTGTCAGTCTTTGTGACAGAGGCTCGTCTGTTGACCAGGGCTAGTTTCCAGATGTCAGGCAAGCGGGAGGTGTCATCACGTTTTATTCATGTTGTTTGGGTGTTTCTCTATTTCAATGGCTTCCATGATTATTCGACTGTTGAAGTGTTCAGTTTTGGAGATGAGTTTGGTTCTTTTAAAATCAATTTCATGACCTGTTGTTTTTATGTGCTGGAAGAGAGAGGAAGATTTTTCTTCTTTTTTGACTGCGTTCTTGTGTTCTGCGATGCGTGCGCTTATTCTCCTGTTTGTCTGTCCGATGTATGTGGCTGGGCAGACTTTGCATGGTATTTCGTAGACTCCTTGGTTTTCTAGCTCAATCTTGTCTTTGGGGTTTCTTAAAATGTTGACTATTTTTTGTTCGGTGCAAAAGGCTGTCTTGATATTGTGTTTGTGGAGAATTTTGCTTATTTTGTCTGTGGTGCCTTTGATGTAAGGGAGGAGGGCAGTGCCGTTGTTCTCTTCTGTTTCTTGGTTCTTGGGGGGTGTTTCTTTTTGGATTAGTTTGGTGATGGTGTTTTTTTGGAATCCGTTCGCAATTAAAGCATTCGAGAGAGTGTGTAATTCAGTTTTTAGGTGGTCTTTGTCAGCGAGGCGTTTGGTTCTGGAGATGAGGGTTTTTGCTACGGAGTTGATCTGTGCAGGGGTGGTGGTGTGATTGTGCATTTAAGTAGCGGTTTGTATGTGTTTTTTTCCGGTAGATGGTATGTCCTAAGGAGCCGTCGGGTTTTTTGTAGATTAGGACGTCCAGGAAGGGAAGTTGGTTGTTGGCTTCTATTTCCATAGTGAATTGTATTTTGGGGTGTAGGCTGTTGAGATGTGTGAGGAAGTTGTTCAGTTTGTCTTTCCCGTGTGGCCAGATAACAAAGGTGTCGTCAACATATCTGAGCCAGAGTTTGGGTTTATGTTCGGACTTCTGTAACGCGTTGGTTTCAAAGTGTTCCATATATAGGTTTGCGATGACCGGTGAGAGGGGTGATCCCATGGGTGCTCCTTCTATCTGTTTGTATCTTTGTCCATTGTGGATGAAGTATGTGTTGGTTAGGCAGTGGTTGGTCAGATCTAGGATGTGCTTGGGGGGGTTGTATTTGTTGTGGATAGCTGTCAAGGCTTCTTGAATGGGCACTTGTGTGAAGAGCGAAACAACGTCGAAGCTCACGAGTAGGTCATTGGGTTGTAGGTCTTGTTTCTTTATAATTTCTATGAAGTGGAACGAGTTTTGTACGTATGAAGAGATGGATTCTGCATAGGGCTGGAGTTGTTTGGCAAGAAATTTGGCGAGGTTTTGTAGGGGTGAGCCTATGGAGCTGACTATGGGTCTGAGAGGTGTTCCTTCTTTGTGAATCTTGGGGAGGCCGTAGAGCTTGGGGCATCTGGAAGATTTCTCTCTGGGGATGATGCTTGGCTTGATTTCTTCACTTAAGGGTGAGGCTTTTATTTTGGCTTTGGTGGTTTTTTCCAGGTAGGTGGTGGGGTCTGTGTTCAAAGGTATGTAAGCAGGGTCTTGTAGTAGGTTGGATAGTTTGGCTTGGTAGTCAGATGTGTTCATCACCACTGTGGCATTGCCTTTGTCTGCTGGGAGAATGATTATGTTGTTGTCTTTCTTCAGGTTGGTGAGGGCTTTTTGTTCTTCTTTGTGTAAATTGCTTCTGGGTGGTTTGCTGGAGCAGAGGATATTGGTGACTTCGAGTCTGATTTTGTTGGCTTCATCTGGGTTGATTTTGGTTAGGCTGGCTTCCACTCCGCATATGATGTTTTCAGTGGGGATGTGTCTGGGGGCGACTGCAAAGTTGAATCCTTTGGACAGGACTTTGGTCTCTGCGATGGTGAGTGTCCTGTCTGATATGTTGTGAACTGTTTGTTTCATGGGCTGCTGTGGGGGGTTGGGCTTCTGGCGTTTTTTCCAGTTTGTGGAGTTTGTTGGTGTGTATGTCTGTCTTGTGGGAGGTCTCTGTTTCAGCTCTCCAGGCGGCAAGTTGCTTGGATTTGTTCCAGAGTGTTGGGTGGATTTTGTTGCTGAGTTTGAGGTGGAGAGTGAGTAGGTCTCTGTTGGTTTGATCTAGTAGGTATCTTTTCTTGTGTAGTTCGTTTCTGATTAGGGCTAGTTCTGTTCTTTTCAGGATCCTTTCGCTGGATGGGGTTTTTGAGTGGAATTTCAGTTGGAAGCTTGTGGGGATCACATTTTTATCTCGGAAGTTGCGTAGGAATGCAATGTCACATAAGATGGTGGCTCTTCGGACTTCTAGTTTCTCGTAGGTTCTGGTCAGCTGGAAGGTTTCCTCCCCGTAGAGGTCGGATATTTGTTTTCGTAGATTTTCACGGGTATAGGTATGCATGTTAGGGTGGATTCGGGTTTCTTCCCGTGTAGAAATCTGGTTGTTTTGGCGACGTTTCGACGAGGTCTCACTCGTCATCTTCAGGCTGGTGTTCTGGCTTCTTTCTTCTTGAAGCAAAGCGTGATCTCAGTTGAAGTCCTTCTATAAATACTGCTGGGGGGTGTGGTTTGCTTGCTCTGTTGCTGATTGTAGGTTCGTTTGTTCTTTTGTGATCTGCTGTGTGGCTGAGGCGATCGTTAAGGGCTTAACTGCTGGTGGGTTAGATGGCTGTTTAGAGACATGTGTGGGTGAGGTGCTGGATGTGTGTCTATTAGCCTTTTGTTTCTTAACGACTTTGGTGATGGGTGTTCTGGCAGCATCCTGGGCTTTGGTGGAGTGGGGTCCTGTGTCTTGTGAATTCATTTTGGTCTGGCTGCGTGTCTGTGGTCTCCCAATGTTTTTTTGGCGTGTGTAAGTGTGCTCCATGTGGTGGCTGGAGTGGGGAGTAGCGGTAGATGGTGCAGTCGTGGTTTTGTTATTGGATGGTGGTTTCGTTTCATCTGTGGGAAGGGTCTGGGTTTGTGTTTGGTGTGGATGGAAGGTGGTGGCATCTTGTGTCCTTTTGGACCTGGTGTCAGTCTTTGTGACAGAGGCTCGTCTGTTGACCAGGGCTAGTTTCCAGATGTCAGGCAAGCGGGAGGTGTCATCACGTTTATTCATGTTGTTTGGGTGTTTCTCTATTTCAATGGCTTCCATGATTATTCGACTGTTGAAGTGTTCAGTTTTGGAGATGAGTTTGGTTCTTTTAAAATCTCGAATGCTTTAATTGCGAACGGATTCCAAAAAAACACCATCACCAAACTAATCCAAAAAGAAACACCCCCCAAGAACCAAGAAACAGAAGAGAACAACGGCACTGCCCTCCTCCCTTACATCAAAGGCACCACAGACAAAATAAGCAAAATTCTCCACAAACACAATATCAAGACAGCCTTTTGCACCGAACAAAAAATAGTCAACATTTTAAGAAACCCCAAAGACAAGATTGAGCTAGAAAACCAAGGAGTCTACGAAATACCATGCAAAGTCTGCCCAGCCACATACATCGGACAGACAAACAGGAGAATAAGCGCACGCATCGCAGAACACAAGAACGCAGTCAAAAAAGAAGAAAAATCTTCCTCTCTCTTCCAGCACATAAAAAACAACAGGTCATGAAATTGATTTTAAAAGAACCAAACTCATCTCCAAAACTGAACACTTCAACAGTCGAATAATCATGGAAGCCATTGAAATAGAGAAACACCCAAACAACATGAATAAACGTGATGACACCTCCCGCTTGCCTGACATCTGGAAACTAGCCCTGGTCAACAGACGAGCCTCTGTCACAAAGACTGACACCAGGTCCAAAAGGACACAAGATGCCACCACCTTCCATCCACACCAAACACAAACCCAGACCCTTCCCACAGATGAAACGAAACCACCATCCAATAACAAAACCACGACTGCACCATCTACCGCTACTCCCCACTCCAGCCACCACATGGAGCACACTTACACACGCCAAAAAAACATTGGGAGACCACAGACACGCAGCCAGACCAAAATGAATTCACAAGACACAGGACCCCACTCCACCAAAGCCCAGGATGCTGCCAGAACACCCATCACCAAAGTCGTTAAGAAACAAAAGGCTAATAGACACACATCCAGCACCTCACCCACACATGTCTCTAAACAGCCATCTAACCCACCAGCAGTTAAGCCCTTAACGATCGCCTCAGCCACACAGCAGATCACAAAAGAACAAACGAACCTACAATCAGCAACAGAGCAAGCAAACCACACCCCCCAGCAGTATTTATAGAAGGACTTCAACTGAGATCACGCTTTGCTTCAAGAAGAAAGAAGCCAGAACACCAGCCTGAAGATGACGAGTGAGACCTCGTCGAAACGTCGCCAAAACAACCAGATTTCTACACGGGAAGAAACCCGAATCCACCCTAACATGCATACCTATACCCGTGAAAATCTACGAAAACAAATATCCGACCTCTACGGGGAGGAAACCTTCCAGCTGACCAGAACCTACGAGAAACTAGAAGTCCGAAGAGCCACCATCTTATGTGACATTGCATTCCTACGCAACTGCCGAGATAAAAATGTGATCCCCACAAGCTTCCAACTGAAATTCCACTCAAAAACCCCATCCAGCGAAAGGATCCTGAAAAGAACAGAACTAGCCCTAATCAGAAACGAACTACACAAGAAAAGATACCTACTAGATCAAACCAACAGAGACCTACTCACTCTCCACCTCAAACTCAGCAACAAAATCCACCCAACACTCTGGAACAAATCCAAGCAACTCGCCGCCTGGAGAGCTGAAACAGAGACCTCCCACAAGACAGACATACACACCAACAAACTCCACAAACTGGAAAAACGCCAGAAGCCCAACCCCCCACAGCAGCCCATGAAACAAACAGTTCACAACATATCAGACAGGACACTCACCATCGCAGAGACCAAAGTCCTGTCCAAAGGATTCAACTTTGCAGTCGCCCCCAGACACATCCCCACTGAAAACATCATATGCGGAGTGGAAGCCAGCCTAACCAAAATCAACCCAGATGAAGCCAACAAAATCAGACTCGAAGTCACCAATATCCTCTGCTCCAGCAAACCACCCAGAAGCAATTTACACAAAGAAGAACAAAAAGCCCTCACCAACCTGAAGAAAGACAACAACATAATCATTCTCCCAGCAGACAAAGGCAATGCCACAGTGGTGATGAACACATCTGACTACCAAGCCAAAACTATCCAACCTACTACAAGACCCTGCTTACATACCTTTGAACACAGACCCCACCACCTACCTGGAAAAAACCACCAAAGCCAAAATAAAAGCCTCACCCTTAAGTGAAGAAATCAAGCCAAGCATCATCCCCAGAGAGAAATCTTCCAGATGCCCCAAGCTCTACGGCCTCCCCAAGATTCACAAAGAAGGAACACCTCTCAGACCCATAGTCAGCTCCATAGGCTCACCCCTACAAAACCTCGCCAAATTTCTTGCCAAACAACTCCAGCCCTATGCAGAATCCATCTCTTCATACGTACAAAACTCGTTCCACTTCATAGAAATTATAAAGAAACAAGACCTACAACCCAATGACCTACTCGTGAGCTTCGACGTTGTTTCGCTCTTCACACAAGTGCCCATTCAAGAAGCCTTGACAGCTATCCACAACAAATACAACCCCCCCAAGCACATCCTAGATCTGACCAACCACTGCCTAACCAACACATACTTCATCCACAATGGACAAAGATACAAACAGATAGAAGGAGCACCCATGGGATCACCCCTCTCACCGGTCATCGCAAACCTATATATGGAACACTTTGAAACCAACGCGTTACAGAAGTCCGAACATAAACCCAAACTCTGGCTCAGATATGTTGACGACACCTTTGTTATCTGGCCACACGGGAAAGACAAACTGAACAACTTCCTCACACATCTCAACAGCCTACACCCCAAAATACAATTCACTATGGAAATAGAAGCCAACAACCAACTTCCCTTCCTGGACGTCCTAATCTACAAAAAACCCGACGGCTCCTTAGGACATACCATCTACCGGAAAAAAACACATACAAACCGCTACTTAAATGCACAATCACACCACCACCCTGCACAGATCAACTCCGTAGCAAAAACCCTCATCTCCAGAACCAAACGCCTCGCTGACAAAGACCACCTAAAAACTGAATTACACACTCTCTCGAATGCTTTAATTGCGAACGGATTCCAAAAAAAAACACCATCACCAAACTAATCCAAAAAGAAACACCCCCCAAGAACCAAGAAACAGAAGAGAACAACGGCACTGCCCTCCTCCCTTACATCAAAGGCACCACAGACAAAATAAGCAAAATTCTCCACAAACACAATATCAAGACAGCCTTTTGCACCGAACAAAAAATAGTCAACATTTTAAGAAACCCCAAAGACAAGATTGAGCTAGAAAACCAAGGAGTCTACGAAATACCATGCAAAGTCTGCCCAGCCACATACATCGGACAGACAAACAGGAGAATAAGCGCACGCATCGCAGAACACAAGAACGCAGTCAAAAAAGAAGAAAAATCTTCCTCTCTCTTCCAGCACATAAAAACAACAGGTCATGAAATTGATTTTAAAAGAACCAAACTCATCTCCAAAACTGAACACTTCAACAGTCGAATAATCATGGAAGCCATTGAAATAGAGAAACACCCAAACAACATGAATAAACGTGATGACACCTCCCGCTTGCCTGACATCTGGAAACTAGCCCTGGTCAACAGACGAGCCTCTGTCACAAAGACTGACACCAGGTCCAAAAGGACACAAGATGCCACCACCTTCCATCCACACCAAACACAAACCCAGACCCTTCCCACAGATGAAACGAAACCACCATCCAATAACAAAACCACGACTGCACCATCTACCGCTACTCCCCACTCCAGCCACCACATGGAGCACACTTACACACGCCAAAAAAAACATTGGGAGACCACAGACACGCAGCCAGACCAAAATGAATTCACAAGACACAGGACCCCACTCCACCAAAGCCCAGGATGCTGCCAGAACACCCATCACCAAAGTCGTTAAGAAACAAAAGGCTAATAGACACACATCCAGCACCTCACCCACACATGTCTCTAAACAGCCATCTAACCCACCAGCAGTTAAGCCCTTAACGATCGCCTCAGCCACACAGCAGATCACAAAAGAACAAACGAACCTACAATCAGCAACAGAAGGCTTCCAGTTAAGGATGCATCACAGATAGGGGCTAATCAAAGGAAAAGATAGAGGACAATCTTGGTCCAGTTACTTATCTTTGCCCTTTCTGACCTGCTGCTCACCTGACTTGTAGCAATGGGCACCATATTCTACTAGTTAGGCTTGCTCTGTTAAGTATCTTTTGGTGAAATCACCAGGAATTTGGAATTATTAACTTCAACTAAAGCTTGGCCATAATTGGAAGCAGGTCAGTAAAAGATATCAATCACTTAAAAAGGGATCTTTTAAAAAAATTGAAAAGATAAATGATAAAAATCCACATATAGCATGAGGTCTCAAAGTGTGTGTGTAAGTAATATAAATGTATATCTTTACCACCTCCCATGTTTTAAGGAAAGATGTTATTTTGAATTTTTTTAAATGCAGAAAAGATTTCAATACTGATAGCTATTGCCCTGGAATGCAGCTAAACACTAAACCATTTCCATATGGTGAAGAAATGCAGTATATATGCTTTAATTTCTGTAATAGATTCCAGAAAACAGAGCATATAACACATTAGAATGGCAGACAAAAAGTGGCCATCGGCTCTCCAAAATATTTTGAGGCAAACTCTCTTGCCCTTGAATACATTCCAACACAGACACCATTACACAGAAATATGAGGCTTGCTACTTTCCCATATTGATTTCATTATTAACTTATTTCCCACATGCGATTTTTTGTTTTAGTTAAATTGTATTTACTTTCACCCTGTCTCTCCAGCTATGTTGCTTGTGCTGGGAAACTTCCAGCATCTATACCACAGAGTGAACCAGTCAAGATAATAAGAAGGGCAGATTCTGACTAGTATGCTGGTTTCAAGCTGCCGAGTTCCCACAGCCCTTGCTGGGCCAGATAATCTATTCATTTAAACACATTGTCCACTCAGGAACTTTGCTAAATAAGTCTTTCTTGAAAAGTTGTGTTTATTATGCAACACACACACCTCAGGCACACACTGTCATTAAATTCCCAAAAGCAAAGCATGTTTGTTGGAATTTTTTCAAGGTAAGGAAAGGCATTGGTTTCCAACCTAGGGTCCCAGGTGTTCTTGGACTATAACTTCCAGAAGCCTTCATTGCAATGCTAGCTGTGCTGACCAAGATTTCTAGGAGTTATAGTCAAAGAACACATGGGAACCCTAAGTTGGGAACCACAGTCTTAGAGGACAACTACATTGACAATGTGGGAAGTGCTCTAGGTTTGAGATGATCAAATCTGCATTATTTTCTGTTAACTACATGACATACATGTCTATGACAATATTCCACAGTTTTCCCCACCTTGTATCTGTTCTTTTTTCCTCTACTTTTTTTTAAAAAAAACCATTGACTGTATTTACATTGGTTCAGATTATTCAACTTTTCAAGCTGATACAATAGACAACCAGAAGCTATCTGTTCCAGATTCCTGCTTCAAGATGGGGAGCAAAGGGGCATGCATAGGGGTGTCCATTTCCCTCAAATGCGCACTCCTTTCCTCCATCATTTATTTGCTGGAATATTGGAGGACCACAAGAAGAGTTGAGAGAGGGGGGGAGGGGGGGAGGAGAAAGATCAGCAGAGAGGAAGAAATTGCAACAATTTATTTATGTATTTATTTTGAATATTTTTACCCCACCTTTCTCTTTGGAAAAGGACTAACCATTGTTTGTAGCTTCTTAAGATAGCTCTCCCCTGGCCATAGTTCCTGAAAACTCTATGTGGCTACAGTAGAAATTCCTTAACAAGGTACTAAGAAGTGTAGATTGGCAATTTCCTCCTCTCTTTGCTGATTCCTTTGTGATTACAGAAGTTAATTCATATGAGGAAGTCTAACTCCTGGGTGCAGATTCACAGTTCATTACTTTGTATTTTTTTCTGCTGTGTAGTCACACCCTTACATCAATTTTAGCTTCTTCTTTGTTCTGTTCCCAAAAAAACAAAATTAAGAAAATGTTCTTGAATTTGAATTACTAACCTCAAAATCCCTCATTGAAATAAATAAGCACCCCCCTGCAAAAAATCTGCATTGGGGGGGGGGGAGTACTGGTGTTGATTTGTTTGTTCCTTTTTCAAAAGAAATCAACAGTCATTAATTACCTCCCAAGTAATGTGTTACAGGTACCTGTAGCATGTCACTTTGTGAGGGTTCGCTTTCTGATTCATGACTATCGATAGAAGAATTACACGCAGATCTTGGAAATTCTTGAAAAATAAATGAACTTTTATTTGACATTTCAAGTCTCAGTTTTTCTTCTTCTTTTTGGTTACATATTTCTTTAACAGGAGTTAACACAGGTAATTCAAAACTTGGATCAAACGGGTTATTCAACAGTAAATTCTTATTTTGAACTGTATCATCTCTTATCTGGGTTGAGTTTTCCATGACGACCCCTGGGGACCTCCGCACGGGTTCCCGCAGCAGTGATGTGGAGCGGTTTGGGGAATGCCCCATCCCCAACCGGGAATCCATCCTGCTGGGTTAGGGTCAGGATTTCTCCTTTTATCTTTCACTTCGGATACATTTGTTTCTTTTGAGGTAAGAGGGAAATATATAGGTGTGGGTAGTGGCAATCCCAATTCTCCTTTCTTCCACACCTCCGTCTTCCTCTGTACTCCTTTCCTAAGGTCCCCAACAGCTCCTTCTCCTCGAGTCAATCCCCCCTCCCCTCTGGGCTCACGAGCTCCCTCGCTCCTTTCAGTCTGCACACCCGCTTCTCTATATAACACTCTGCTTACTCTATCTTCTGTTTGCACTCCCACTCATCTCACTTCCTTTTCCAAATCTCTATTAACCTGTACAGCCGTGTTCCACTGTAATCTCATGGGTATATCCCCAAACCCCCCTCCGACTTGCACTTTCTTATCTTTTCCTATAGGTGTCCAACTTGTGACTTGTATTCCCCTTTCTCTCATCTCTTTCTTTTGCACTTTCTCTCCTTCTGTTTGACTTCCTAAATCCTTAGTCTCAATGTTAACTCCTTCAATCCCCTCTCTCAAGGTTTCCCAAGTTATTACTTTATTAATAACTGCCAAAAACCCTGCCGTAATCTTAGAGGGTGTCCAACCCTCTCTAGGCACTTCCTCTATATTGTCATATGCATCTTTTACATCACTACCTGTCCCCATTTCTTCTATCTCCTTTCTCCTGTTATCATGTCCATATTCTTCTTTCTTGATTCTTTGTGTTCCATGCGCGGGCAAACCCACGTCAGTAGTATCTTCCTCCCTCTCACCCCCCCGGCAAGTGGGTTGTCCGCGGAGGTTGTTCTTGAACCCATGGGCCCTGCTGGGAAAGATAATCTGCATTAGCATTGTCTCTTCCCTTTTTGTACTGAATGTCAAAGGCATATGGCTGTAAACTCAAGTACCACCTGGTAAGTCTGGGGTTACAGTCTTTCATCCTATTTAACCAAGTAAAGGGTGCATGATCTGTAATCAGGGTGAATTTCGAGCCTAACAGGTAGTATCTTAATGAATGGACTGCCCACTTAACTGCTAAGGCCTCCTTTTCAATGGTTGAGTATTTCATTTATTTGTCTTTCAATTTTCTGCTTATAAACAATATTGGATGTTCTTCACCTTTCACTGTCTGTGCAAGTACTGCCCCAATACCTCTTTCTGATGCATCAGTCTGCACAATAAATGGTAATTTGAAATCGGGTGCATGGCGAACCGGGTAGGAACATAACTTATTTTTCAATATATTAAATGCTTTATCTTCCTGCATTCCCCAACGAACACGTCGAGGTTTGTTTTTACGGGTCAAATCGGTTAATGGGGCCGCATTTCATTTTTTATGAACTGTCTGTAATATCCAGCCAACCCCAAAAATTGCTGTACCTCTTTTTTGGTCTGTGGTATTTGCCATGTTGTCATTTTATCTACTTTGTCTGTTTGTGGAAGTATTTTTCCTTCAGAAACAGTGAATCCTAGAAAAGGTATCTTGTTACGTGCGATTTTACATTTCGATGGGTTAATTCTTAATCCTGCTTCCCTTAACCTGTTTAAGACTAATTTCAAATGTTAAACATGTTCTATCCAGTTTGAACTGAATATAATTATGTCATCTATGTATGCGGTTGCGAAATTTTTGTAGGGGCTGAGGACATAGTCCATCAGTCTCTGGAAGGTTGCCCCTGCCCCATGGAGGCCAAATGGCATTTTGCGAAATTGGTATAGGCCAGTTGGCATGGAGAATGCAGTTTTCTCCTTGTCACATGGTCTTACTGGGACCTGCCAGTAGCCTTTTTGTTAAGTCTATGGAGGAGAGCACCCCTGCTTCTCCCAGTCTATCCAACATTTCGTCTATCCGTGGCATCGGATAAGCATCAAATTTTGAGACTTTGTTCACTCTACGGAAGTCAATACAAAATCGAATTGAGCCATCGGGTTTTGGAACTACCACTGGGTGGCTCCTCCAAGGACTGGTGGATGGTTCAATTATCCCCAGTGAAAGCATTTTCTGTACCTCTTCCTCGATTATAGGAATGAGGTGTCTTGGCCACATCCTACCTTGATCCCTAATAACCACTCCTTCTGGTGTATTAATGGGATGTTCTGCCCATGTCGTTGTACCTGGTTTGTCTGAGAATACGTCTGTAAACTCTTGTTGTATATTTTGTATGTCAGCTATTTGTTGTGGTGTCAGCTGTTGACATATTTCTAGTTCTCCCTTATCCGTCTTTACATCAGGTCCTAAATCATCATTTTCTGTTTCGGCCCAAAAGGATTCCCTGTCCTCCCATCTCTTTAACAAGTTGATATGGTAGATCCCTGTTTTCTTTTTCTTGTCTGGCATTTCGATTTCATAATCTACATCACTGATTTTCCTAAGCACTTTATAGGGTCCCTGCCACTGTGTTAGTAGTTTAGAATGTTCCACTGGTAGTAATAGTAAAACTTGTTGTCCTACTTCTAATTGTCTTAATCTTACATTCTGATTGTATCTGTTTTTCTGCGCAGTCTGTGTTTTTTCTAGATTAATTTTTGCTAATTCCGATATATTATGTAATCTGTCTCTCATTTCTATCACATATTTTACTGTACAGTTGGCTTTGTCTTCACCTTCTTCCCATCGTTCTTTGATAAGATCTAATATATTTCTCGGATTGTGGCCGTAAAGTAATTCAAATGGGGAATATCCCGTTGAAGATTGTGGTACTTCCCGTATAGCAAACATTAATGGTGCAACCATAAGGTGCCATTTCCTTGGGTTTTCTCCAACGATTTTTCTCAGCATGGATTTCAACGTTTTATTAAATCTTTCCACAAGACCATTTGTCTGTGGATGGTAAACCGTGGTACGAATCGGCTTCACATCTAAAATTTTCCATAGCTCTTTCATGGTCCAACTCATGAAACTCGTTCCTTGGTCGGTCAAAATTTCTTGTGGGAATCCCATGCGTGAGAAAAATTGTAAGAGTTCTCTAGCCAATACCTTTGCCAAAGTAGATCTTAAAGGGATGGCTTCAGGGTATCTTGTTGCATAATCTACTAACACAAGAATATGGGTGTGCCCACCTGCTGACTTACATAGTGGACCTACTATATCTAATCCAATTCGTTTGAAGGGTTTATCAATAATTGGCATAGGTATCATATGTGCACCCTTTTTTGGTTTTTGTTGTGTCAATTGACATATTTTACATGTTTTGCAATAATGATGGACATCATCATGCAATGTTGGCCACCAAAATCTTGCTGAAATTCTTGAAAGCATTTTATCCACTGCTAAGTGACCTGCAAGGGGAAGATCATGTGATAAAGCTAGAATGTTATTTCTCCACGCTATGGGTACGACTAATTTGTCCAAACCTTTTTTGTCAATATAATAAATTAAGCCCTGTTGCATTTCATAGCCATTTTCCCCTACTTGTACTGTCCCTTCAGGTTTTACATTTTTGATGACCTCCAAAAGTGTGTCATCTTCTTGCTGCCAAAGTCTCACCCGGTCCCATCGTGCCTCTATCATTTCACTCCATCTCCGGTCGTCTGTGGTGTCCGTCATGCAGCATATACTGTCCTGTATTGACACGAGTTTATTAATTTCTTGCCAATCCCTGCCCAAAAGCATTTCTTTAGCTAAGTTTGGAACAATCCCCACTTTTAAATGACTGGTATGGCCCATGACTGTCACGTCAGCCCATACCGTGTGATATTTTTTGGTGTCTCCATATATACATTGGACCACAATGATTTCGCCAGATGGGACTCCTTTTAAATTTCTTACAAGGGTTTGTCCGCATCCGGTATCAATTAGTGCGTTTTTCTTTTCCCCATTTACAATTGCCTCCACCTCCCACTGTTTGTCCCTTTTCTCTCCTTTTGTGCCCTCTTGCAGTTTTTCCGCTGCTACCCAGGCGCAGTCCCGATATGGGCATTCTCTGCGGAAATGATTTTTGGACCCGCAAACAAAGCAAGATGATTTTTTGTCCGTAATTACTTGTGGTAAAGTTGTTTTTTCTTGTTGTCCTTGTATAGCTGGTTTTTGTCCAGAGGCCTCTAATCGTGGTTGTAGTCTCTCTCGCTGGTCGGGATTTGTGTATCCACGTGTTTTGTCTCTGGATGATGACATCATCATTCTGTTGCGTGCTTTATCTGTGGGGTAAGTCTCGCGAGACACGTAGGGTTTTTCATTGTTTGAGTTGTAGTTTTCTAATAACTGTATTACTTCCTCAAGTGTTTTGGGGTTATTTCTCCGTACCCAATTATTCACGGACACACTTGCTGTTGTGAGTAACAGTTCAATTATTATTTTATCGATAGCTTCTTGAAAGGTGCTGCTTCCGGGCTGTAACCATTTCACTACATTGGCTCGCATGCGTTGTGCCAATGGTTGTGGGTGTATTCCCGTTTGCAATTTTAGTTCTCTAAACTTATTTCTATAAGCTTCTTCAGAGATGTTGAATGTGAGGAGTATAGTATTTTTCACTTTGTCATAATCACATGCGTCCTCCGGACGTAAGGAATCTATTATTGTTTGCAAGTCTCCTGTTAGTCCTGGTGTAACGATTAGTGCCCATTGTTCTTTGGGCCATTTTGCAGCTGCTGCTATGCGTTCAAACGTGTGGAGATACGCCTCGATGTCGTCATTTTCTCCCATTTTGTATTTTCGTTGGAAAGATATTTTGTGGTGGTCGTGCTTGATTTTGTCCGTTGGATAAGTCTGCTTGTTTGTGTTCTTGCAATTCTTTATCTCGCTGTTCAACCTGTTTCATTAGGTATTTGGTTTGTTCCGCCAGCATGTCCATTATTTTGTCCTGTCGCGCCAGTGTTTGTTTCAACCATCCATTTTCTTCTGATATTGCGGCGGAATTTTTTCCAGCAGGTTGGGCACCAAATTGTGAGGGTTCGCTTTCTGATTCATGACTATCGATAGAAGAATTACACGCAGATCTTGAAAATTCTTGAAAAATAAACGAACTTTTATTTGACATTTCAAGTCTCAGTTTTTTTCTTTTCTTTGGTTACATATTTCTTTAACAGGAGTTAACACAGGTAATTCAAAACTTGGATCAAACGGGTTATTCAACAGTAAATTCTTATTTTGAACTGTATCATCTCTTATCTGGGTTGAGTTTTCCATGACGACCTCTGGGGACCTCTGCACGAGTTCCCGCAGCAGTGATGTGGAGCGATTTGGGGAATGCCCCATCCCCAACCGGGAATCCATCCTGCTGGGTTAGGGTCAGGATTTCTCCTTTTATCTTTCACTTCAGATACATTTGTTTCTTTTGAGGTAAGAGGGAAATATATAGGTGTGGGTAGTGGCAATCCCGATTCTCCTTTCTTCCACACCTCCGTCTTCCTCTGTACTCCTTTCCTAAGGTCCCCAACGGCTCCTTCTCCTCGAGTCAATCCCCCCTCCCCTCTGGGCTCGCGAGCTCCCTCACTCATTTCAGTCTGCACACCCGCTTCTCTATATAACACTCTGCTTACTCTATCTTCTGTTTGCACTCCCACTCATCTCACTTCCTTTTCCAAATCTCTATTAACCTGTACAGCCGTGTTCCACTGTAATCTCATGGGTATATCCCCAAACCCCCCTCCGACTTGCACTTTCTTATCTTTTCCTATAGGTGTCCAACTTGTGACTTGTATTCCCCTTTCTCTCATCTCTTTCTTTTGCACTTTCTCTCCTTCCGTTTGAGTTCCTAAATCCTTAGTCTCAATGTTAACTCCTTCAATTCCCTCTCTCAAGGTTTCCCCAGTTATTACTTTATTAATAACTGCCAAAAACCCTGCCGTAATCTTAGAGGGTGTCCACCCCTCTCTAGGCACCTCCTCTATATTGTCATATGCATCTTTTACATCACTACCTGTCCCCATTTCTTCTATCTCCTTTCTCCTATCATGTCCATATTCTTCTTTCTTGATTCTTTGTGTTCCGTGCGCTGGCAAACCCACGTCTGTAGTATCTTCCTCCCTCTCACACACTTCCATTTGTGTACCTGTAAAATGTAAGTTAACACTGTCTAATGAATATTCAAAACCAGGCAGTATTGTGTCCTTGTGTCTCGAACCTAGTGGGACATCCTGCGTCTAGACCTGTATAGAATTGTAGTATCAGTTGTAAAAATCTCACTGTGTTAAAATTGTATTCAACAAAAGAATAAGTCACCTTCTTGTTTTTTTTATCAATCATAAGAATCACCTCTGAACATCATTAAATACATGAACTATTTCAATGATAATTAGAGTATGGTGTCCACTCATAACTGTTTCCTTTGATCCTTTCACAAGAGGCATGATTCACTGTTCCTAAGGTTAAGAACATGATGCGTTCACATGATGCTGCCTCTTTCAAGCCACTGCCAAATATAAGGTCTCTCTCAGGGGGCATAATAAATGTGTGCACCCTTCTGGGAACACACTTTTGTAACTCCATGCACACTCTTTGATCAATCACTTCCACTTTTGCACATTCCAGCACCTGGCCTAAGCAGGGGTCTGAACTGGAAATGATAATCAAAGCAGCTGTATGTGATCAGCACTGAGAATAAACAGCTGGTGGTCAGACATCCTCATATTTTACTCCTTCCTAGTGTGTACAGTTGAGAAAGCCAGATAAATCATCTGCACCAAGGGAGAGAGAAGGAATGAAGGTTAGGGACTGCAGATCATATTTTGCAAAATACAAGTGATATTAAAAATAGAGAAATGGTTGTCATCCTGATGCATGTACCAATACTTCATAGACATGGTAAGGGCACAGAAAAAAAATCATCTTTGGCTACATACACACATTCAGATTGTTTCAGACCTCAAGCTATTTCCATCCTGAGAATGTCAGCAATTCATACAAAAGCAAACTGAAATGAAATGCCACCCCCTCAGTTGCCCTGTCCAAATGCAATACGGGTGCTTATTCCCCCAAATTGGCAATAGAAATGGGAATGAACTCCTGGTTCAGCAGTATGTGCCTAAATAACAACGAATACATCAAAGTTGTCATATATTTTATATACTGTATCTTGGTTCAATCATCAAACCAAATGAAGACTGCAGCCCAAAAAATCAGGAAAAGACTCAGAGGGGCAGCAACGAAGGGATTATAAAAGACCATCAGATGTACTGATGTGTCACTGGAGAACAAGACAATCCACACTATTATATTTCCAGTCACATATGTGAAAGCTGAACAGTTAAGAAAGCTGATGGGGGGGAGGAGTGGATTTGTTTGAAATGTGGTGCTGGAGGAGAGCTTTGCAGATACACTGGATTGCCAGAAAGATGAACAAGTGGGTCCTAAATTGAAATCAAGCATGGACTATCTCTGGAAGCAAAAAAAAATGCTGAAAAAGAGGTTGTCCTACTCTGGGTACATTATGAGAAGGCAGGATTCTCTGGGGGGTGGGGGGGAATAAGGCTGTGAAAGATGAAAGGCAGCAGAAAAAGAAGAAAACCAGGTAGAAGATGAACTGATTCCATAAAAACCCACAGGGTTGAGTTTAGAAATGCTGAGCAAGACTGTTGGGGACAGGACATTTTGGTGATACTCATTCATTGGGTGACCATACATCAGAGGTGATTTCATGATGCATAAAACAACAACATTCCCAAGCTGGAGAGGGCCATATTATACCCCCATAATGATTAAAGATGTGGCGTCTCAAGGAAGAGGCATGAAGGAAGAGGTAGTAGCAGCCATAATGCTGCACAGATAATTAAGTACAAATTCTAAATAATTAACCATTCAAAGTCTGACTGTTTCCATTGGTTTCAGTTTTTTCCCATTTTCCCCCATTCAATTTGTTTTTTAAAAAAATCTTCACTTGTTTCCATCTTGGATAAGAATATATTTGTAATTTTGGTTGTATTGTTTTAACATGCAAATTCAGATGAAATTCCCAGGGAAATATCCATGGCTGCTAGTTACAGCAAAAGAAAAAGGACTAACAACTTTTGTTTAGCACAGTCTTGTCTAGACTTGTGAGCAAGTGTTTGACAGTCAACAAAAACTTGATGTCAACAAGTTTTCAGACTATTTTTGGTAGACAAAGCTCTTGTCTACCTGTAGCTATTGGATAAGAGTACATCAGGCTAAATAGGGTCATTGGGAACCCAGGTATTCCACTTGGTGGATTCCTTGCATCTGTAAATAGCATATAGACCTCCAACAATCCTATTTGGTCCACAGCAGCCCACTGCCCATTTTCTAAAACTATGAAATGTCTTAGGAAGAGAGACATTTCGGGATGATGGCAGATTCAGCACTTCCACCACGTTGTGGAGGGGCTGAGGAACTGAAGAAGACTTTTAAGTGTGTAGCAAAGCAACAAACATGTACTGTTATCACTTTAAAAACAGAATTAGATGTCAAATTATAAATTAGACATTCATCTTGGATATGTATATAAGAAAATACACATATTAATGCTTGTATTACACACACGTAATGTTCTTTTTAAAGTAATGCAGTGCATATTCACTGTTTTAATACATATAATTAAAAAAAACTTTGGCCCCTCACTATCATTTACAGTTGTTGAAAAATAAATATGATCAAACTGTAGTATTTTGCTAAGAAGTGGTTAATGGATGCAAAAAGAATTCACTTTCTGCGAATTTCCCTGGCTTGGTGCCACATTTTGAACAGTAGCGAGCAGAAGAGGGTATCCTGTAAACAGTCTTTATGGGTGCCATTGTTGTTGTCAACATTCAGGTTGCCCTTTGCTGTGGAAAGCCTGGCATCCTTTTTCATCTCAGCAAAGTGGGCATAATATCGTGCAGAACTATTGTACAATTCCCTGGCATTTTAAATCACAGATAAGGATGCATAATATCCCATATTTATTGTGAAAGTAATCAAGTCATATAATCACATATCAGAAGTGACATGATGCCATAGCATACCTGGAGATTTTTAATTAAGTAATCTTAATTATCAGGCAATTGTATAGTGAGAAGACAGATGGAATGGTTGAAACTATGACAGGATATAGACACAAAAGCTCCACTAACATCAAATAAGACCATCATGAACCACAAATTAAAGAACAGTAATTTCATATCTTAAAGCACAGCAAAGCAAAGCGTTCTGCTTATATACCACCCCATACCACTTCAAGTAGTCTCTGGGCAGTTTACAGTTTTAATTACATTAATCAGTACACATTGCCCCCCCCCCGCAAGCTGGGTACTCATTTTACTGACCGTGGAAGAATGGAAGGCTGAGTCAACCATGATCCTGCTATCTGGGATTGAACCCCAGGTTGTGAGCACAGTTTTAGTTGCAGTACAGGCATTTAACCACTGCGCCAAGAGGCTTCTGAATATATACTCTCTATTATTTTTAATATATTTTAAATACTTTTATAATCAGAAACAGAATCATTTTACCATCACAAATTTATTTATTTATTTATTTTTGCACTTATATACTGCTCCCAATTCACCACAGGGACTCTGGGCGGTTCACACAAAGTTAAAAACAGTAACATCAAAACAATCTAAGAAAATGCCTGTTTGACCAGAAAGAATTAAAATTTTCTCCTCTTAAGAGTCACCTAATTGGGTTCTGATTGACAGGGTCAAAAGTTCAGATGGCCCAAACTAGGAATTAACATTTGTCCTTTGAAAAATTGAGTCAGGATCCTGGTATCAAAACTCTTGGAGAATGTTTACTGAAAACACTCAGACCTGGGACAAACATAACTGCACTGTCATTTTGTAATGCAGAAATAATTTGAATATGTCTTACAAAATTGTATGTTAATTCCCTGGAATTACTTGGCAAAATACCTCTTTCTGGAACACTGTCACTTCATTATTTACTTTAAAGGAAGTCTTTTTTTTATTCCTCAAAGAAAACGTTCTTTTTGACTGCCATCCAAATATCTGTCTTCCTTCCCAGCTTTGAAGCCCCAACAATGTATTTATTTTGGAATGCTTTTTCTTGCTGGTAAGCCTCTTCCACACATGCTCAGTTTATTAAAACACACTTAGAAATAGGGTTGTTGTTGTTTGTTTTGTTTTTAGGATCAGTATTTCAACACCTACAGCCTGGATTCTTTTCAATTAAACAAAGTATTCTCTTTTAATTAGTTTTTTTCAGTATATTTGATCTCACTTAAATCTGGGGTCATTTAAGTGTCCTTGTTTCTTCATGGGCGCAGTTTTACATTTTAAAACTCATAACTCGAAAATCCTTTGCCTGAAATTCCCCAAATTTTGCACACACACTGTGACAGTTTTAGTGCTGATCTGAAGTCCAGTTTCAAAGGTATACTTTTTGGGGGGCGGGGGGGGGGGCTACTCCCATTTCTGGAATTGGTTCAGAGAATATTGATTTGCTCTGCTGCACTATAACATCTCTGTGCTATTGTGCAGCTATAATAAAAGGCAAGATATTCGTACCTACCTTACTCCAACTGCTAAAGATAATGGCAGAATATTACTTTAATGATGGCACTAAGACTGTATCTTCCTCTGTACTCAAGAATTGTAGGCTAGGTTAAAGGATATGCCTCAGGCCAGTGACAAACACACATCTCTGTCCTCACCCATTCTGCCACTACATTTCACCCTTCAAAATCTGCTTCTTCAGGCATCTGCCTCACTTTGCCTAATGACAGAACCAGCCCTATAAAGAACATTATTGTAAAATAAAGTACATAAAACCAGCATTAGGAGTGTAACAACAGTAACAAAAGAAAATAAAAGCTGCACACGCTAGCAAAAAGGCGGGGGCACAAACTGCTTTGTTGTGCAATCAAGATATACTACAGTTTGATTGTAACTGCCATTTTCTGCATTCAGAGGCATGACAGTTGAACTGCTCAGTCATTTATATGCAAGTCTAATGATTGGGAAGCCATCAGTAAATAAACACACTTCAGGATGCCGAGGCCCTAAGGTATAAACATGTCAGTCTTCCAACTGCAGTCATAAGCTGCTGACATTTGTAGTCTTACTCTTTGACATAGACAGTAGTCAATAAAACCAATTGTTAATTTTGTCTCTAGCTCAACAATTCATTCTTCCCAAGCCAAGATCAGTAGGAGTGAGAAATAGATGCCTGACTTTTATTGGACAGTTAAACCTAGCATTACATGCTTTTTATGGTGCAAGGGTTACATTTTTAAAACACAGTAAATCTGGCACTGAAAAGCTCATCTGCCAGTTTAAGAGGTAAATCAGCTTTGAGGTAATTCCTGCCATGGTGTAAAATCCAGAGGAGTTACTGTGTTAGTACATGCTTCATTCTCTAAGAAAGAAACTGCTGGATCACAGACCAGTCCATACCCAACTCCCGTATGAGAGGAGAGTAAGTATCATATGAATGAGTATGGGTAGATAGGCTAGGCTTACTGAAATCAGACATTTCAGTTCCCTGTATGTGGCTTCTAAATTAGGGTTGGGAACTTGGGAACACTAGCACATTCTCAGTTGATGGGTGTAAATGTTTACCAGGAACAACTCAAATCACACACTTTGAACATGCCTTTACTTACGCAAAAATCCCAAGGGTGTCTTACCTCCCAACAAGGCTAAAATGCACATTTCTAGCCAAGAGATTAATAGCACAGTGGTATTCTCTTTACGAATATAGAAACAGGACATTATCTAAAAACCCCAAATAATTAACTAGCCATGCTTCACTTTGGCCAACTTCTTCTTCCTTGTCTTTTTACATCTATTTGTCTTTTGTTCCAATTCGCAAGTTTCAAATTTGCATTGCAATGGTGGATCAATCACCATGCATGAGAAACTGTGAAAGAAATGTTCTGAGGAAATGTTTGACTTAATACTACACCGTTACAATGGCTGTCTCTGTGGGGAACATTTTGAAATGTTGCCAAGTGTTTTAATGAAATGAAAAAAGTGACAAATTTGAGTAAACACATTTTACTTTTCTTCAGTCTAGAATGTCAGTTCTTTGTTTCAGAAGTGCTATTTATTGAACAGTGACAAGTTTTTTAGTATTCCTGGAACATAAATCACTGCATTCTGTTGATTAATGAACATCTCACCTCATCTGATGAGCTGTATCTGATAGGGAATAAAGCCAGACTTGATGAACAGTTGACTTTTGGTTGTAAATGGGAACATATTTTTATTATGTTATGTGGCCAGTAATTAGCAATGTCAGTGTGAAGGGAAAGAAAAACTAATTATGATAAGCAAAAAAACTTAGTTATCGTTTCAAACCCTGCTGAGCCATTCAGCTTCTACAAAAATTCAGTTCTTTATCACTTTCCATTTGGCCAAACTTTAGGAATATTATGCAGAGGCTTAACAGAATTGTGTCTGCTTATTGTGAAATGTCCATTGATCAAACAATGGATTTGTTAAATAAGATTGCAAGAACAAACTTAATTTGCTAAGGAAAATATGTGCATACTTCATATTAGTGTTCATTGTGGACACTATGGTTCTTGATGATATTAATGACTCTTGGAAATTGCAGAAGGTGTACTTTGACTAGAGATGGGCATAAAACACCAAAATGGCATTTTATTTCATTTTTCATTTAGGTTTTTTAGTTTTGTATGATTTTTTTTAAAAATTGTTTCATTTTTGTTTTCATTTTGTTTTGTTTTGTTTTTTGTTTTTTGTTTTTTAATTTTTTTACCCTATCGGCCAGTCAGTGCTTTTTTTTTAGTAGCACCGACCAGCTGGAGCTCAGGGCCCTGCCGGTGAGTGCTTTTTTTTTTTTTACTAGCACCAACCAGCTGGAGCTCGGGGCCCTACCTGTTGGTGCTTTTTTAAAAACTAGCACTGACCAGCTGGAACTTGGGACCCTACCAGTCGGTGCTTTTTTCTTTACTAACACAGACCAGCTAGAGCTTGGGGCCCTGCCTGCCGGTGGTTTTTTTTTTTTTTTTACTAGTGCCAACCAACTGGAGCTTCAGGCCCTGCTGGTCGGTGCCTTTTTAAAAACTAGCACCGACCAGCTGGAGCTCGGGGTCCTGCCGGTTGGTGCTCTTTTTTTATTACTACTGACCAGCTGGAGCTTGGGGCCCTGCCGACCGGTGTTTATTTTTTTACTAGCACCGACCAGCTAGAGCTCAGGGCCCCTCTGGTCAGTGCTTTTTCTTACTAGCTCTGACCAGCTGGACCTCGGGGCCCTGCTGGATGGTGGTTTTTTAAAAAATTAGCACCAACCAGCTGGAGCTTGGGGCCCTGCCCCTCGGTGCTTAGTTTTAACTAGTGCCCACCAGCTGAAGCTCGGGGCCTGGGTGATCGGTGCTTTTTTTTTTTACTAGAGCCCACCAGCTGGAGCTCTTGGCCTGCTCCACTGTGCTTTTTTTCTAGTGCCGACCAGCTGGATCTTGGGGCCCTGCCAGTCAGTGCTTTCTTTTTTAAATAGCACTGACCAGCTGGAGATCAGGGCCCTGCCCATCAGTGCTTTTTTATTAGCGCCACCAAGCTTTGAGCTTGGGGCCCTACCATTTAGTGCCTTTTTTTACTAGCACTGACCAGCTGGCATGTAGGGCCCTGCTGGTCGGCACTTTGTTTTTTCCCCGCCCCAATGAAACAAAACTGTCTTTTTCTGTTCCTTGCCCATCTCTAACCTTAGTGCCATTATTATGTATGTTAGTGGCAAAATCTATACAGGCTATTGAAATAAAGTGGGTTGACCTTCCAGAAAGAAAAGGAATCTGTTCCTTTACAGAAAAAATGACAATTCATTTAAAGATGTACAGAGAATGTTCACAAATTCCCCATCACCTGCATCCCTCTTGTACTGTCTTTCACAGGGATCCAGGAAGTATCCAGATCCTTTAAGGATGATTTTTCAGGGATTCCAGTGACAACAAGGAAACAGCAAAAGCCACCTCCCCACCTCCTCCAATGTGAACAGCCCATGAGTGGAGGTCTGTTTATGGACACACTGGATCAAAGAGGTTGTTCTCACTTGAAATTTAGTGTTCTGCAGTTCACAGAATGCTTCCTGAATGCAAGACAAAAGATTTGTGGGAAAGTAGGATTTTCTTTTCTCTTGTGTGGAAATCAATGTTACATTCAATTTCTCCACTTAATTGAGTGATACATTTTTTATGTTTATTGGAAATACCAGACTTTAAGATCCAATGGTCTTTAGTTACAATGTGCAGAACTGAAAGCAAAAAGGAAATGTTTTAATAATATTAACATTTGCTATGTAAAATAAATGTCCATTGACATGCTGTGTCCAAATAAGCCCATTATTAATGGGCTTCAATTAGTTATTCTATTTCTATGGAAGACATAACAATAAGCTATCAGTGAAAAACTCTGCCCTTTGCTCAGCATGTTCAGATATTTCAATTTTTGTTAGGAAGAAAGAAACAATTCGTTTCTTAAAAGCCTTCATTGTTCTCGGACCTATTGAGAACATTTCAGATTGCAAGTTTTAGGGTATGCTTCAAATTTGGAATTCATTCAGGAAATGAAGCAAAGTGGACATATTTATCTTTTTCTGAATTAGTCATGTGACAGGAAGCCTACTAGAGCAAGTGACATGCTCATGCAGCTTCTGTTCCACTCCTTATTTAGTTAAGAGGACACTGCCAGTGGCTAGTATTATGTTCAGCGTTTTCATGTGTAGAACTCCCAAGCTGCCACAGAGATCTGACAAGATGCTGGCCATGCGCCTGGATGTCTACAACTAGCATTTCATCAGATTGCCAAAGCAACCTATGCAGTTAGGAGGGCTCCCTAAATATAAATGCTGAACAACATACTGGCCCATGGTGGTTTTCCACACAGGACATTATTTTCTACACAAATACAACATTTACAACCAACATTTCTGCTAAGAACAATTGTTCTCATGTGAATACACACAGCTCATGCCAGTGTGCAATTTCTTTGGTCAGTTGTCTTGTATAGAAGTTGCCAATCTAAAATAATTTAAAATATTCTCAGGGGTGTTACTTGGTCTTGATACACCAAGACCTCCTACCGATGTTCCTGAAATATTTCTCAGTATCAGCATAAAAGCAAAATGCCCACTCTTTCTATTTTCTCATGTTTTCTCTTTCTGCGTTTCCACTTTGGGGCTGGGTGGGCAGGGGTGCATGTGGAATTGAGCAATGCCCATGCCAACTCCATAGAAGACCGGCCTGCATGAAAATGGGAGAAATTTCCAGCAAGATGGACAATTGCAGTGCAGCTTTCAAATGTTTCTTTTCAGACCTGCTCAAGACAGACGTGCATCCTGCAGAGCTTCCTTTTTGCATTGAAAACAGTAGAACAGCAGCCGAATGACACCTCTGAGAAACCGCTGATGGGATTTGGAATAAATAAGAAGGGAATTCCTGGTCATAAACAATTTCAGTGAAGCTTTCAAAGACTACCTCTTTTTGGCCTACTAATGATAATAGTACATTGTGTACTAGAGATAGGAATGAATCGAAAAAAATGATGTTTTGTTACATTTTGTTTCATTGAGAGGTCCGGTTCATTTCATTTCATTTTTCGTCAATTTTTGCAAAAAAATTCATTTTGTTTGTTCATTAATTCATTATTCGTTATTACCCATTTTTTCTCAGCACCCCCTGGGGCCTGGTTGGCGCTGGGTTTTTTTTAAATTTTTTGTTTGTTTGTTTTAGCTTTAGGGTGCCGACCAGGCCACCCTTGGGGCCCAGTCAGCACTCCTCCCCTTTTTAATTTATTTTTATTTTTAGTTTAGTTTAGGTTTCCCCCACACACACTTCCAGGTTCAAGCTTTTTGTTGTTGTTGTTTTTCCTTTCAGTGCTGACCACATGGCCCCATTGCCTTTTTTTTTCCTGGTCACTGTCCCAGCAGCCAGGAAGACCGGACCTCCAGACCAGCACTAGGTAGGAGACATCTCCACCCCGCCATTAACGAAACTCACCGAACCAAACCAATTTTTCTCAGTTTGGTTCGTGTTAAATTTGCCTCTAGAGTCGTTATTCATTTCGTTACGTAATGAACCGAATAACGAACAATGAAACAAAAGAAATCATTTCATGCCCATCTCTGTTGTGTACATTGTACCATTCTTTTTCTGTGCAGGAAAAAGTAGAACAAAATGTTGTCCATGACTCCTTGCAGGGGACTTTGATAAGATATGGCAAAAGTCATGTTCTAATGTTCTCCTCTACACCAAAGTATGACCAGTGACCTGCACTCAAAGGCTCAAGAAGGGTGAAGTGGGGTATGTAATGCTCATTCAGCCCAGCGAGTCATTTAGCAAGTTGGACAAATTTATCTGTTTCATATTAATGCCAGTTTTCCACATTTTTCAACCCTAAATTCATTGTGTTATTTCAAACATAAATGAAAAAGTGTATGCATATTGCATGCACTGCCTCAAAAAAATGTGCATTTTTGTATACATTTTCCTGACAATACTAGTACATGCCTTGTTGATATTTTTCTTGAAATACAGATTCTAACATGCATTCTCCACTAAAGTGCATATTTTTGCACATACTTTCTGTAAAATATATATTTTTCAGAAGCTTGTTTTGTTTTTTGAGCCAAAACGTGCATCCCAGAATTCAGCTCTCTGTATAATTTGGATTGGTAACAGTATTTAATTCCATGTATACTTCTGGAAAAATGTAAATTAAGTTGGCTGATTAATGGGAAAACATGGCCCATCTCCTGCTTCTCTCCCCAAGTGATTGGTCCATCTCCATCATTCCTTCTAGAAATGAAAGTCCACCTGTGCAACCAGGGGAGGGGGTACCACAAAAACAGAGTCTCCTTTGGCAACTCATTGTCTCTGGACCAAACTGATCTCCCTGAACTACTGCAATAGAATGGGGTTATAAACCACTTTATGCACTAAAAAGTGTAGTGGGAAAAACAAAACTCACTTCTGCCATTTCATTTTGCTGATTTCATTGGAACAGTGTAGATTTTCATTAAACTGCTTATATGAATAGGAAGTGGAACTTATAAAATACTCTTGCTCTGATTTCCTAAATTTCATGACAGCTTCAAAAGCACTGTCTAATCTAACTAAGTTGATGGTTTCATCCACAGAGCAAGTTCAATTACTTAAGAAACAATCAGCAAGTGAAATGAATGCCTACCTTTAAGTAATTCATTCACTAAATTATTTGTTTTAGGGAGATGTTTGGCAAGACAAAATGTCTTTTAATCCTAGTTAAACTCATAGCCCTGAATGAAAGCCAAGCTTCTGCTTGCCTTATTGATTCCCTGACATGGATTGTGTGATTCATGATGAGTGATGTATCTTTGCTTTATAAGCTTGCACAGACCTGACACAGATAATTCATCAGTCTTAATTTTCGATGGATTTTGAAATAATGGCCCATAGAGCCTGTATAATAAAAAAAATTAAATTGACTGTCATTAGAATCTTGTCAGAGAATGAAGTTTCCCACAGGCCTGTGGGATTGTATCTAAATTCAAAAAGCTTGCAGCAATCCAGTTCTGAAGCTATTGGGATCAATACTTTTGGAATAAGACTCTCAGCTAAATCCCATCCACATATGTCAGATTAAATCACAATTCAGAATGGCAGCAAGCAGAGTACCTATCAGGATTACTTTTATCTTGTGGAATAACAAGACACCCTTCGATTTGTCACTGTTCGCCTCTGTTGGTAATATTTTGAGTGCCAGTTCATAAATATATCTGAGACAGACATTTATTTCCTATAGAAGTTGTTAGAATTAATTAGGCTGAAACTAGAAAAATGCAGATGATGAACTTCCATCACAAGTTCCTCAGTCTGCATTCTAAATGTTGCCCAGATGAATGGGATGTAGAAATGATATAGGATTAAAACCTGATGCTGTTGGAGAGTCAGATTCACAGCCTTGTTATTACACATTCTTCAGTATGGAATGGGCAATTTGTGATCTTCCAGGTGTTGTTGATCTGCATTTCCCATTGTTCTTCATCACTGGTGATGCAGGCCAGAGCACACAATACCTGCAACCCAACAACATCTGGCAGATCAAATGTTACACAATGTTGCTTTGGTGTAAAACTTTCAGTTCTATCGGAATTAGATCTCAAGCTATCCTTATTACCTCCATTAACTGTCCCAGTTAAATGCTAAAATTGGAGATGTTGCAGGGGTGTTGCAACTTCTGGTCCAGCAAGTGCCAGAAAATGCATAAAGCTGTCAAAAGAACCAACACAGATAGCTTATTGCCTCAGTGCTCAAGAGCAAACATATGCAACAGGTATCCTTCCACACAGTGCTTTGCTGGCAGGGGTTCACCTTTCATCATTAATCAGTTGTAGAAGGGAGGCACAGGACTACTAAAAGTGCTGCTTTGGCATGCACCAGGAAAAAAACTAAAGTAGCGGTCTAGACACACACACACACCCTTGTACTGGTATGCTTGCAATGCACCCTTGGGTTAATCTTTGTGAAACCAGAAAAGACAACTTAGTAGAAATGGGCTCTGCAGCATATAGTAGCAACTAATGACTCTCCCTTAATTTTGCCCTTCAGAATGTGGGGCAAATTCTTAAATGTGAAGAATTTCAATAAGCAACATCATGTGTGGTAGGAAGAGAAAAACATGGCCATAAGAACATGGCTGCATGGGCTAGGATCCCCTGACATGTGTGTGATTGGCAGTCTTCCTGCAAGAAAGGCCAGTGCATAAGTAAAAGAGTAGTTGTGGCACTGAATGCAGTAATTTGTGATCACCAACAACATAGTCATGGTCTTGGTCATTCCTTTGCCAAGGGCATGTCCTGAGTGATATAATGGGGACTTCCATGAGGTTGTCAGTTGAAAACATTTCTTGATGCCAGTTGTAAGCTTCTTCCCATATAAAAACAGCAGAGACAGCTTCTACACATGTTCAACTATCAAGGTAATAATTTTTCCCACAATCAGGAGCCACATACACACAAACTTCCGAAATGTAGAGAAACATCTGAATATGACCAGCTAAATATTATTTGAAGCCCTGTTCTGATTCTTCTGACTGTAAAAAATCTCAGATTACCCCATTTCATGTAAAAATCTCAGATTACCCCTTGCGCATTAGCCTAAACATAGTGATAAGAGTTACACAAACACAAGTAGTGATCTTGGTTGTTCTTGCTATATTAAATGCACATTAGAGATGGGCACGAAATGATTTTTTTATTTCATTATTTGTTATTCATTTCATTACATAACAAAACGAATAATGAACCTAGGGGCAAAATTTAACATGAAACGAAACGAAACGAGAAAAATTGGTTCAGTTAGGTTCATTTCATTAATGGGGGGGGGTGGAGATGTCTCCTACCTGGTTCTGGTCTGGAGGTCCTTTTGCACCGAGCTGCACGGAGGGAGCATGCACCTCGTCGGTGCCATTGAGGGACCCGGCGGGCTCGAGCCTCAGCCCAGCCCCGGGAGGAGAGGTAAGAAGCAGGCCGCGTTTAGGCAGCCAGAGCAGTGCGGCTTCGAAGCCGCCGCCCCTTGCACCTCCCTCCCGTGGCCCATTATTGCGGGGCCGATCAGGAGGGGAGATAAGGAGGCCATGCTTAGGTGGCCAGAGCAGTGTGGCTTCAAAGCCGCCCCCTTGTGCCTCCCTCCCACGGTCCATTATTGCGGGGCTGATCGGGAGGGGAGATAAGGAGGCCGCGCTTAGGCGCCCCCCCAGGGGCCACACAGTGGCTGCTGGGGGGAAAGCGGGTAAAATTGAATAACAAATTAACAAAACAATGAAATGATTTTTTTGCAAAAATTACAAAAAAAACAAAACAAAACAAAACAAACTCCTTAACAAAACGAAACAAAATGAAACACCATTTTTTTATTCGTGTCCATCTCTAATGCACATACTATTTGGAAAATGGGATCTTACAATTCAAAGTTGCCAGTATGCTAGGAAAACGGAGCCCAAACCATAATAACCTTGATTAGTTTTAGGATGATTATATGCTACTTGGATGCTGCATGTATTCCCACCCCTTTATGTCCTCACTGGGAAGAAATTACCATTGAACAAAATGGTGCTTTCTTGCAAGTAGAGAGATCATCGTCACTTGGTTACCCAATTCTTTCTTTCTTTCTTTCTTTCTTTCTTTCTTTCTTTCTTTCTTTCTTTCTTTCTTTCTTTCTTTCTTTCTTTCTTTCTTTCTTTCTTAGTAAGTTCCCACTTACTCTTCAGGAAAAAGAGCATGGCCTTTGCTTGTCTATGACCTTGTCTAAAATGGAAACCAATCCTAGCTTCTTTAAAGAAGTGAGACAGTTACTGTTCACACTGTAAGCACTGTGACTCATTTGTAGTCAGTCAGTTCAATTCTGGACCCTTTAACTTGTGCACTGCCTCAGACAAGAATGGCTCATAACTACAGGTAAGTACTTCCCCCTCAAAAAATTAAAGCACCCCTACTTCATCCGAGAGTTGCCCCTAGCTTCACTATTCCATTTTGTTCTTTCATTAAAAAGGGAACTATCACCCCTCAAAACTCTGTTCTGCAATTATTATTTCTTCATACTCATTCCTACCCCTTCAGTACTCCATCTTATTCACTATCAACATATTTGAGCAATGGGTAGAAGAGGGCAGGTGTTTTTAAACAGGGCATCAGTTGTAGTCCCGCAGTTCCGGCAAAAATCAATGAAAATAAAACAAAACAAAAGACAAAAAACATGTGGCACCTTAAAGACTTTCATATTTTAATGAAAAGAATTTTTTTTCTCCCTTTCTCACAAACGAAACTCTGGGATCGTCCAGTGAAGCTGAAGATCAGGGTGGGTGACTCAGGGCAATAAAGCGGAAGTGCTCCTTCACAGAATGCCTAGTTCAGGCCTGCCCAACAGGTAGACCGCGGGCTACTGGTAGCCTGCGAAGGGTTCAATAGTAGCCCGCCGACCATCAATAAAAAAAGTGAGGGGATATGTTCTCCACCTCTCCCTCCACCATCCCAAGGACCACCACTGCCCCAGCAAAGTTCTGGGGTGTGCCAGCTCACTGTCGCAGCCGAGCGGGGCAGTTCAAGGGCCATGGTGCGTGGAAATCTGTTCCCCCAGAACAGATTAATTGGTTTTCAATGCATTCCTATGGGAAACCACTGATCTACTTACAAAAGTTTTTACTTATGAGAATGTGCTCGGAATGGATAAAATTTGTAAATAGAGGTTTTAGTGTAGTAGCCCTCAACCACTTTGGGCCAGAAAAAGTAGACCTTGGCCTGTTCAAAGTTGAACAGCCCTGGCCTAGTTTAACAATGGAATGTGCTGTCACAATTTATGAGTATAGTCACTAAATTAAACGGCCTTAAAAGAGATTAAGCAGATGGAGGAATGATAGCACTATCAACTGCTGTTCTGTGGAATAAAAGAGGTTTCCGACAAGCATCTGTGTCCATCCCAGTGGGAAACAGGATTCTGGATTCCATAGGCTTATGCTCTTATCCAGCAGGAATAGGGGAACTCATGGATTAAACAGAAGAGTATCCCATCTTCAACTCCAATGGTGGTGGTGGTGGTGGTGGTGTAGGGATGTTCACAAGCCACCTACGGCAGCACAATTATTTTTCTTTTTCTTTTTCTCTTTGTTCCTATTCATGGGCGTGCAGATGTGACTGAGTGCACACAAACAAAGCCACTTCACAAATCCAGCCTATTTTTCACCAAAATTCCAATGAGGTGAAACTAATTTATAGAAATTAACTGTTCCCAGTTAATTAAAATGTTCTAAATGTATTCCTTTCTACTTTTTTTCTACATTTTATTTTGAAAAACAGAAAGCAAACATTTGGTGGCTAATACTAGCTTTGTCCACTATCTTATTTATTTATTTTTACTTATTTATTTTGAATATTTTACCCCACCTTTCTCCTTGAAAAAGGACCCAACATGGCTTACAATAAAGAGGGACAATATAGAGCCCAGAATATTTAAGACAAACTCAAATTAAGAACAGGGAATTATGAGAGGCATCTTAGAACATTAAAATGTAACATTAAAGCTGCAAAAAGCACACATAAAGGGAAACATCCATTATAAGGGGTGGAAACTAACATGGAAATCACTGTTGTTCTTATGAAATCAGTCAATGCAATCATGTATGGTAATCAATAGACATGGGCACGACTTGGCGAAATTCTCGTTTCCGTTTCCGTTCCTCGTTTCCGTTATGTAACGGAACGAAGAACGACAATTACTCTGCCAGAACTCGAACTCAAACCGACTAAAGAAAAATTGGGTCTGATTTTGTCGTTCCTGGCATCACAGCGATCGCGCGATGCCAAGCGGCACAGAAAAAAAGTTTTAAAACTAAAAAAAAAACCCGATTCCCGGCCAAAAAAGCACCTACCAGAGGGGTGGTTTCTGGGGGGGGGGGTCCCCGGCCTCCCCCCTCCTCTCCTGGGCTGCGCATCCTCGTCGTCTCACCAACTCGCCGCCAAGCGGCGCGGCACAGAAAAAAAGTTTAAAAAAAAACGATTCCCGGCCAAAAAAGCAGGCAAAAATATGCCTGCCTCAGTGAGGGCACCTACCAGAAGGGTGGTTTCTGGGGGGGGGGGTCCCCGGCCTCCCCCCCTCTCCTCTCCTGGGCTGCGCATCCTCGTCGTCTCGCCAACTCGCCATGCCATGGGGCGACCGCAAGCAATATTTATTTATTTTGAAATTGTGGTGGTCCAAAAACACACCAAAGCACCACAGAAACATGCGAAAATAGCTATTTTAAAACTGCCTGAATTTTTACAGTAGCAGCAGTGGGTTTTTCATGCAACAAAACGTCTCCAATTGATTTTATTTTATTTTATTTTTATTTTTATTTTTTTACACCTGCGCAATGATGGGCTGGCCATGGGAGTGGACCATGCAAATTTTTGGAGCCATTCCACCAATTGCATGGCCACTTGACCAGGTTTTGACCGAGACTTCTGGGATGTGCCTGTTGGGCATAAAAAGCCCACTAACCGTAGCCCGAACCTGAACCCGAACCCGAACCCAAACCCATACGCCAGTACACTGTCCTTCTTAGTGGGTCAGAGAGGCACCCAGAGGTGCACCCCACGAACTCACCCTAACCTTACCCGTAACAACCCTAACCCTAGCCCTTGCGCTACCTAACCCTAATTTATTTATTATTATTTATTTCTTATTCACACTTGTATACCACCCTATTCCCACAAAGGGGACTCAGGGCAGTTAAGCCAAATCTGTACTCGCATTGCACTACACATGTACAGTTCCCTTCTTAGTGGACCACAGAGCGCCCAGACTGAGGAAGAGCCTTCCCCCAGTGTGCGCACTGTGACACTGCAGTTAGCAGTGGGCCTGTGGTCAACAGAGAGGCACCCAAAAAATAGGTGCCTCTCTGCTCAACTTGGTATGCATATCCAATTGGCTATGCATGCCATTTTGTAGCAGGCCAGAGGAGGCACCCACCCCAGAGAGGTGCCTCCAGGAGCCCGCTTTCCCTTCATAGCGGGCCAGAGGAGGCACCCACCCCAGAGAGGTGCCTCCAGGAGCCCGCTACCCCCCAAAACCAGTACTAATGACAGACGAAAAAATGACAAACAAAACGACAAATTTTTGGAAAATTTCACGAAAAACGGAAACGAGCCGAAACGGGCCGGCTCCGACACACGACAACTCAAAAACGTCATTTTCCCTGGTTGTGCCCATCTCTAGTAATCAATATAAAAGTCACATAGTAAATAGATACTCATTCAGGGAAAGCTTGCCTGAAGCGGAAGGTCATTGCCTGCTTCTGGAAAGATAGCAGAGATGGGGCAGTCCTCGCCTCCAGTGGGAGGGAGTTCCAAAGTCTGGGAGCAGCAACAGAAAAGGCACTTTCAGGTGTTCTTTTGAAATGCACCTGTGAAAGTGGCAGGATGGAGAGATAGGCCTCTCCTGATGACCTAAGCACCCAAGCCGGTTTATAATGTGAGATTCGATCTTTGAGGTAGCTTGGGCCCAAGCCATTTTGTGCTTTGTAGGTTAAGGTCAGCACCTTGAATTGTGCCTGACAGCTGATTGGCAGCCAGTGGAACTTCTTTATTTTGATTTAGGGTTTGTTCAGAATCAGCTGTTTGTTACATAAATATACCTATAGAGGCAGAATCCTATTGCCATAATTTGCGCTAAATGAGTCTGCTAATATCAACAGCAGCAGAGATGTTTTTTGAAATTACTGTAAATATTTTGGACTTATAAAGCCTCCAAGACTCCAGTGTAATCTCCATTGGGGGGGGGGGCTCCTGTCAGAAAGGGAAGAAGAAGTATTTAATTATGAAAAATCATTGCCACAGCAGTAGTGATTTGCAGTGATAAAACATCCCTCTCCCATCCCACAGCTTCCCTGAGTTCAAGTCAATGAAAGGGGATACACTTTAATTTCTGAAAAATCACCCCTACTGAAGACTTCATCAGCCTTGTACAACATACATTACAGCATCAGAATTTCAGCCAGTATCAGTGTAGCAACGAAACCTAATGCCCTAAGCACATCCGATCTTGCCTGATTTCAGAAGCTAAGCAGTGTCAGCCCTGGTTAGTACTTGGATGGGAGACCACCAGGGAATACCAGGTGCTGTAGGCACCTGGAGTAGGAATTGGCAAACCACTCCAGTATTCCTGCCAAGAAAACTCCATGGACATGGGGTCACAAAGAGTCGGTCATGACAGTAACGACACGACACCACACGACACCACACACACACACACACACACACACACACACACACACACACACACACACACACACACACACACACACACACAAGAGGAACAGCCATAGGCATGAATGTATGGAAGTTTCACTTCCCAAAACCTCCTCCCTCATCATACAATTGAGAACTACCCTGCATATTCTGAAGTAGGTTCTTGCATTGCCTTGAGCACACCCTCCAATGTTTTGGAACTTGGCTTTATCAAACATGATTTCATGATGAGCAGGTCATGGACTGAAAGTTGGCTGCTTTGTGGGTTAATAGTTTTCACACACTGTTATACCTGGTTTCTGTCTTAACCCCCGCATGACCCACTTGAGAATCTGTATAAGGCTTTTGTGTTGCTCATGTCATTGCTGTTGCTGCTGTTACATGCTAGAACTGAATCGTGCTGACTCCAATGAGGTTTTCAATGTAAGTGAGGTATTTAAGGAGTAGTTTTACCAATTCAATCCCCCCCACAAAAGTTTCCATGGCTGATCATGGGTTACAGGCTTGTTCTCCAGAGTCTTAGTCTGTCACTTTATCTTCTACACCACACAAGGTATACAGTGGTCCCCCGCCCTATTGCGGTTCATATACTGCGGTCCCGCTATATTGCGGGACCATATTATATGAAAAATCCCCCCTTGGGTAAGGGGCAAAGGCTGTTTCTGGCCTCCCATACTTACCCCAGGACTGGCGCTGCACCGAATGGGCCTGCGGGGGCCTTCCCGGGGGCCTCCAGAAGGCCTCGGAAGGCCCTCGCAGTCCCATTCAGGGCAGCACCAGGCTGGGGGTAAGTACAAGAGCCTCCAGTTAGGGCCCCCATGCCCGACCTGACATGCATCCGCATATCACGGATTTTCAGTTATCGTGGGTCGGGTCAGGTCCCTAATCCCAGCGATAGGTGGGGGATCACTGTATTGCCATAGCAACATAGGTGAACTACGGTTCTTTTCCATTCCCTTTTAAATGGAAAGAGCATGAATGAGTCCTGTTCATATGATGCACACTGTAACCAAGCAACTTGTGCTTTGTGATGATATGTTGTCCTGTAACAAGGGTCTATGCTTTCTGCTTTTGATGAAGCATGATTACTGCCAGTGGTGGCAGGACGGCTTATCACTGAAGTTGGCCAAAATATGAGCATTTACATCTGTTCCTTCTCTGCTTCTATCTCCACAGTGCTCTGGAAACATTTATGAGCTGCTTCATTTGTTTGCAGAGATCTTATTTAACTGATTGTTTCTTAACCCTTACGTTGGAGCTGAAGATAATACAAGAAAACTACAAAGCTAATTTGTTTCAAGTGAGCATCTAGGGCCTTATGTTTTTCTCTGCTATGAATTTCATCACTACTTGAGGACTTGAGTTGGCTTTCAGCTCCCTGTGTGGCAAAAGAATGCATAAAAGCTGGGTTTATCTGCCCAACAGTTGGCAAGTCAATGCTTTAAACTCTAATGGGAACTCTAAAACTGATGTGTCTGAGATAGGAACTAGTCATTTGGGTTGTAATTCTTTCAAGAGTTTGTTAACAAAATTATATAAAAAGGGATGATTTAAAAGGGTTAAGATGTCATGATTCTTCCTCATGTAGTCCAGGCAGATGTCTTCCCTCTATGTACTACAAACCTGATGCACTCAAGGGGCACTGAATAATAGATAATCAGTACCCCAAAGCATAAATCAGAATGTGCTTGGTGCCCAGTCTCAGTCACATTTGTGAAATATCTCGGTGCAACTGTTAGGCTGTTATGGTGCACTCATGTCACCAATGAAAATACAGTGGTGCCTTGTATAACTCCATGGACATGGGTCACAAATTAATTTGTTCCAAATGAAATTATGTTAAGCAATTATCCTTTATACAAATTTCCCATAGGAATGCATTGAAAATGGAGTAACCCCATTTTTATGTTGCATGGATTTGGCCCATAGTCGATTCTGTTAAGCAAATTTCTCCTCTCTCCGGAATATTTTATGTTGTACAAATTTTATGGTACACAAACTGTTTGTTATACAAGGGTCCACTGTAGTTCTCATTGATGATAGTGCAGTATCAGTAAGGTATCAGGCACCACTAGGAAGCCAAAACCTTTTGCCTGACTGCCCTCCCTTGGGAATGACATGTCATATGCCAAGTATAAGAAACTGTTAGTTCCAATTTTGTTGCATTTCTCAAAATCCCATCCCATTTCTCTTCCCTACTGAGCTGCAAGGGCTTCTGCATAAAAATTCTTACATGTACTGGTATGCTTTAATTCTAAATGTTTGGGGAACATGTTTTTCATAAAATATACATTTTACACAT
Organism: Phrynocephalus guinanensis; assembly: GCA_037367245.1. Lineage (NCBI taxonomy): Eukaryota > Metazoa > Chordata > Lepidosauria > Squamata > Agamidae > Phrynocephalus > Phrynocephalus guinanensis. The sequence continues at coordinate 125,431,351 of CM074733.1, forward strand.
TTCTCCACTGACACAGAGGGGTTGGAGAGATAGGCAGGATATCTCTCAATGCCATTTGCAGGGAATCGTAAGCAGGTGAAGACATCTGCTTGGGAATACCCTGAAGCAAATGGTGAGCCACTGTGTGAGACAGAATGCTGCACTGGATGGCCTGTGGCCTGTTCCAGCAAGGCTGTTCTTATGTTCTTAGGACTAAAGAGTAGTTGTATATGTCTACAAAACAAGAGCGTTTGAGCAATCTGCATCTTTATATAGATCATAGAATCATAGAATCATAGAGTTGGAAGAGACCTCGGGGGCCATCTAGTCCAACCCCCTGCCATGCAGGAACCCCATCACAATATTTCCGACAGATGGCCATCCAGCCTCTGCTTAAAAACCTCCAAAGGAGACTCCACCACCCTTTGTGGCAGCATGTTCCACTGCTGAACAGCTCTACCTGTCATGAAGTTCTTCCTAATGTTCAAATGGAATCTCTTTTCATGACTTTACAGTGGTACCTCGGATAATGACTCCCCCAGATAACGAATTTTTCGGATAACAACTGCAAATTTCTGGGTATAGGACTGCCTCTGATAACGAATTTTCCCTATGGGCTGCCTCGGATAACGAATCACAATTTCTAGGTATACGTCTGCCTCGGATAATCAGTTTTCTCTATGGGCTGCCTCAGATAACGAATTTTCCTATGGGCTGCCTCGGATAACGAATCACAATTTCTAGGTATACGTCTGCCTCGGATAATCAGTTTTCTCTATGGGCTGCCTCAGATAACGAATTTTCCTATGGGCTGCCTCGGATAACAAATTTTCCCTATGGACTGCCTCGGATAATGAATTTCCAGCATGCATCAGTAAAAAAGAGTTATCCCGGGTGGCATTGCATCTGTACCTTTAAAATGCACTTTATGAAGCGTTTTGAGCAAAAAAAAAAAACAGGTGTCTGTGCCTTTTTCCTAGGCTCCGGAACAGATTAATCGGTTTTCCATTCATTCCTATGGGAAACAGCATTTTGGATAACGACGTGTTTCAGATAATGACTAACCTCAGAGAACGAATTAAAGTCGTTATCCGAGGTACCACTGTATTTGCATTTCTAATTCCGTCCCAGTACATTGTGAGCTCAGTTAATGTATTGGATGGCAAAGCAAGATGCTCTTCATCCCCTTATCAATATCAAGAGATACTGTATCCCATGGATCTTTCAAAGAAATGCCTTTCCCACTCTTTCCCTACTGTTGAACAGAGCAGTAACCATTGGGAAGCAACTGAGGCTTTGACCCAGGACACTAAAATTTAAAGGGCTGGAAAAACTTGCTCCTGGAAAGGTGCAACTCCACCTGTTGATGTTTCCTGCAGGAAGGATATAGATTCCACTAAATGAAGTGCTTTTCCCACCTCCAGCTGTTCCTTCCTGGGCAGAGGGCAAATCTACCAGCACCATAACTTTGGGCCACCAGGGCCACCACAGTTTCATATCCAGACATTCCTACCCATTCCTTTGTCCTCTTCCGTCATATGACCTCAGTTTAACCAATAGGGTAGCAAAACTCAGAATCACTAGGCACAGCTCTGCTGCTGAGCACTATAACTGGATAAACTATCGTGGAGAGTGCAGTGTGGAATTAGCCCCATGCAGTGCTGGCTCACCTCCACAGTTTAAAAAAAAGAAGACGGCTCCCTGTTTTCTGAATTTTCACGTTCTTCTAGAATTTACTCCAAGTTCACACAAAGGCCATATTAGAAGCAGGCTTCCTTTCTGCTACAGTCAATGTGCTGTAATCTCGTTGCTGATCTGTTAATAAAATATTTCCAAAAATGATTGGATCAGCCTCCAACACATTTGATGTTTCTGTGAAGTTATTTTAACTTCTGTGAGTCTAAACCAGCAAATATCCAGATCTTACACAAGATGCCTGAAAGGGCTGGATCTGGCATATACAAGATATATGCTGGGAATAAAATAATGTCTCATGGGCAAGACCTGAAAATAAGCATTTTTCATGGATTCTAGCCCCCTTAAGTCACATGAACAGAATTTATATATGCAGAGGATTGATTTGACTGTTGGTGTTTTTAATAAACTTTAAAAGATTAAAAATAGATACAGAAATGTGCAGTACAGGATTATTCATATGCATTTGGGCATTTGTGCTACTCTCTTTCTATGATAAATAATTCTAAAGCTGCCTTGAACAGAGAGATACAGATATATGTAGATACACAAACAAACAAACAAACAAACAAACAAACACACACACACACACACACACACACATTACACCTTAAAAAGCAAGTAAACAATAAGCAGTTTTTTTAAATAAAATGCATATCAAAAGAAAATAAACTGAAACAAGCTCTGACTAAAATCCTCACTGGGATTTTTATTTTAGCTAATCTGGAAGTACTCAGAGCAGGAATTGCCCATTATCTCAGGCTTTAGCCAATTGAAAACAAATTGAATTGGAGTCACTTCCAATCAGAACATCACCCTCTGTTCCATTTGGTGCCATGATATCTTGTTATCCAAGTTTACTGTGTCTGTTCTACATCTATTTTTTCCTCAGATGGGTCTGAGTTAAAATAACTTTGCCAAGGGGAGTTTTTAAAAATTGCCGCAGTCATCTAAGTAATCCAGCTATTTGAACAGCCTTATTGTTCAATATTTTTCTGCTCTGGCAAGAACAGTATATTTACTATATCCATTTTTGTCCTCTTTTGTGGTTTGAATGCATTTCTTCCTGAGCTGTTTGCCCTAAACGTTAATATCTAAATATTCATGGAAGATCAATAGACAAGAACAGCTGGATTATATTTACTACTTATCCAGTTCTGGCACTGCCCCGAACGGGCCTCTTTTATTTCCGGAAAGAGTCACTTCATAAATGTTCTGAACTTTTAAATCCCTGCTCAGACAGAAGGCTCACTTCCTAGGAATGACTTTGGGCCAGAGCCCAGGAAGGCATCGGAGCCCGTTTTCCACAGGCCACAAATGTAGGGGGGAAGTCCCTAAATTGCAACATTTATGGGTTGGGGTCCCTAAACCCCGTGATAGGTGGGAGGTTACTGTAGTATGCAAATTGAGCACACAGTTAGTACATAGCTTTTTTTCATCACTATTTTACAACCTTAGCATCACTTACACAGACACATAGAATACTAGGGCTGGAAGGGACCATAAAGCTCATTTAGTCAAACCCCTGCCAGAATATAAAATCCCTAGTCAAGTAATCCATCTTGTGTTTGAACATCTCAAATGCTGGAGAATCCATCAAGTTATGAGTTCACTCCATTTTCCAACAACTGTCATTGTTGTGAAGTTATTCCCAATGTTGAGTCAAAAATCACCTTTCATGCCATTTAAATCCATTATTGTGGGTCCCTGCCCTTTGGAATTGCAGAAAACAATCTCTTTCCATCTTCCACATGATACACCAAACATTCAAAGAATGCAATAATCTCATCCCTAAGTCTTCTCTTCATGAGAATGAACAGTCAACTCCCTCAACCTTTCCAAATTACTGAGGGAGGGGATTTGTAGCAACTCCGAGGAAGTTGAGTTAGAACAGGCAGGATTGTGTCTTGTAGTCAAATTTAATTTTTAAAAGAATTACATGTTTGCCCCACCTCTCCGTTTTACAAGGCCCAGAAACTAGTTGTTGTTTTTTTTTTAATTTAAATGTGGGAACTGAGTCGAAACAGGAACAGACATAGCTGCAATTCAAGTAAAACAGATGCCTACAAAAGGAGTCTCATGCTTAAATCCTGAAGATCAATCACAAAAGTAACCTGATGTGTTGCTGAGTTGGTGACTGAATTCCATCCTGCAAAACATACAATTATCCCTTAAGGATTGTTGTTGTCTAATAATGAGCTGTTTAGAACATGATTCTTCACTCAAACATGATAGATTGACTGAAGAATGTCTCTCCAACAAGATGATGTTCTAGACACAAGGTCTCTATAATGTCTTCTACTGTTCACCTCTCCAAGTGCATATTTTCCCCCTAACAGTTTCGGTGGCTGTAATATGTTTGGTTTTTTACTAGCAGTTCACCCTTGTTGTAATAGCAAAAAATTAGCCACATGCATTTTATTTCTCTTAATGGGTGCTACCACCAAAAAAGGTGGCAGTTAGCATAAATAGGTTTGTGTAGATTCTCAGTCATCCAGGTGAGTTTATCTGGAAGTTGAGTCATGGCTACTGGACTTTTTTTTTTTTTCTGAGAGATAGAAACGTTTCGCTGTTCATCCAAACAGCTTCATCGGTCTGAATACAGCTAGTGCAAATCCTCCATCTTATAGGCAGCTTTGACCTCTTGTCACCCTGGCCTGAATTAGGCTCATAAGATGAACAGTGGCCTAAATAGGCTTGTTAAGGAGACAATAGTATCCTTAGCCTTAAGGTGAACAATGGCCTAAGGTGCTGAAACCTATCAAGAATGGGTCGTTAGCTATGGCCTTGGTGGTGAAGACTTTTTTTTTGCCTGGCGACTTTGGAAAGCACAGCCTGATAAGTAGCAGATAGACTATGCTGGAGCCCACCACCTCTGTTGAGGGAGGGGTTTTTCAATGCTGACATGAATGGCCTCCCTTACTCCTCTTTCAAACCACCTCTCTTCTTTGTCTAATATGTGTACATCCTCATCTTTGAAAGAGTGCCCTTTGTCCTTCAAATGGAGGTGTACTGCTGATTCTGGTCCTGACCTGTTGCCCCTCCTATTTTGGGCCATCCTTCTGTTTAATGGCTGTTTAGTTTTTCCAATGTAGAGGTCTGAACACTCCTCACTGCATTGGACCGCATATACTATATTGCTCCTTTTATGGTTTGGTATCGGATCTTTTGGGTGGACAAGTCTCTGCCTTAGTGTGTTAGTGGGTTTGAAATAAACAGGGATGTGGTGTTTGCCAAAAATCCTTTTACGCTTCTCTGACACTCCAGCCATGTAAGGAATGACCAGGTTCTTCCGTTGGGTCTGCGTCTCAGACTGATCCCTTGTTCTTCTGGGATGGCCCACTGCTTTGTTGAAGGCCCACTTTGGATATCCACAGGCCTTAAGTGCTGTCTTCAGGTGCCTGTCTTCCTTCTTCTTGGCTTCTGTGGATGTGGGGATGCTCTCTGCTCTGTGGCTTAGGGTCCTGATGACTCCTAGTTTGTGCTGTAGTGGATGGTGGGAGTGACAAGAGGTCAAAGCTGCCTATACGATGGAGGATTTGCACTAGCTGTATTCAGACCGATGAAGCTGTTTGGATGAACAGCGAAACGTTTCTATCTCTCAAAAAAGAAGTCCAGTAGCCCATGACTCAACTTCCAGGTTAGCGTAAATAGATTTATAGGTGTGTGTGTGTGTGTGTGTGTGTGTGTGTGTGTGTGTGTGTGTGTGTGTGTGTGTGTGTGTGTGTGTGTGTGTGTGTGTGTGTGTGTGTGTGTGTGTGTTGTGTCAGTACAGTCATGACTGACTCTTTGCAACTCCATGTCCATGAAGTTTTCTTGGCAGGAATACTGGAGTGGTTTGCCAGTTCCTACTCCAAGCGCCTACAGCACCTGGTATTCCCTGGTGGTCGCCCATCCAAGTACTAACCCGGGCCACAGAGGGGAACAATTCCCTGATCTGCCTAATAGCTTAAGCGGAAAGAAAAATATCAACCCGGTGACACTGCTTGTTTTGTTCACTATCAAAAGAGAGAAGGACAGAACCATGTGTAGCAAAATAAATCTGCACTCACATACTCCCTCCTTCATACCCAGTGAGATTTTGAAAAAGATGCAGGCTTCTCTTTGACAGATTTGCTTGAGCTCAGTAAGACAGCTAGCTGTATGTGTGTCTGCTTGGTAATCTTATAGGTTTTACAATATCCCATAATCTTCCATTTGACTAATATAATCCTTCCTGAGTAGCTGTTGGGTTGAAAAGTCTGTGGTGCTCTGTCCATTTATGACAATTGATGGCTTGAGCTGTTAGTACCAAGAGCCGTTCTCATTCTGCCCAAGGTATACATGGGCATCACATGCCCTTTTGCAAGAATTTTATCATAAGGAAAGCAATAGAGAAAGCCCAGCTGTTAGACAAAGCCCATGCAAGTGACTCTTGCCTGTGGCCATTTAGCAGGTCCCCATGCACTACCATTTGTTTCTATCCATATTCTTCCAGGTGGTAAAGCAATTGTCTAAAATTATTTGTGGCTGGGTGTCAAATCAAGCTTCCCAAATTGGTCCTGGGATTTTATGAGATCTGTTAACATACTGTTCCACAGGATAAAGAGTAGGATATAATTAATGGTTATTCCAGCAGGCAATTACTTATAACCCTCTGGAAAGGCTTCCATTTGACATGGGGAGCTATGAATGTGGGCCAGGCTGATCAGATTTCAGTGCCCAACTTGACTGACTGAAACCTGGATGCAACCTGGTTCTGACCAACGGAGGCATTTGTGGTGTCAGGCCCCATCAATGCATTATTTATCTAAAATAAAATATTTTCATTCCATCCCTAAATTTATTTAATTTATTTATTTATTTATTTATTTGACTTATATACCACACCATCTGTCGTAAAAGCCACTGTTTCAAATGGTCACATACATTTAAAAAAAACCAACAGATAATCTGTGCCTGGTTACAATTTAACTGATAGAACAAAAAGGGGAAATGGAATGGAGAAAATAAAATAAAATAAAATAAAATAAAATAGATGCATCAATTATTAAAATTAAATTTTAGTTCTTATCAGGACCAGCTGGTACAGAAACTCTTCCCTGCTGGAAATATAAGTACAGGGATTCTGCAAACACATCTGGAGAGGATGACTGTATTTTGCCTCATTGCATGCATTGTCTCTTAAACCTGCCTGGCCTGTCTGTTTCTGGATATTTGTTTATTCTTGGCATCTTCCCATTCAGCATTTTGCTTCTCATGAAGCACATCTGCCCCTATACCTACCTGTCTACCTTCTCAGCATGGGTAATATCTGTCTAGGTGGTCAAACTAATAAACAAGGTTACTCATGATTCTCTTGTCTATTGGTTACTCTCAGACAAGTCTAGTTGTAGTTCCATGGGATTAAAACAAATATTTTAAAATTAATCTAGTTGACAATCTGATCATCAGTGTGGCTACAGCACTGCCAAATTAGTATTTTGCAGCTAACTATATGAACTTACTGTCTCTGTGAACAAGATCTTGTTGCAAGCAATGTTTTTATAGATCAGACCTCAGCAATGTGGAGTGAAACCACAAGTATTCCCTCACATCACCAAAAAAAAATTAATAAAACAAACTGCATTTGTGTTATTTTCTACAAGCACTTGGAATGGCTTGTCACAGCGGTGTGTGGAAACCCATAGTGTTTAACTATTGCTTTTACAAGAGTGTATTTTTCAGAGTAACTGGATACAAAAGAGGGCAAGCCTTTTGAACTTGAAATGATTGTGCGAAAAGAATGAATTTCAGCTGATATTGCTTTTCTTTTCCAACCATAATCACCAATACCTGCCAAAATTCATTCATTTCTTCAGCTATGAAACACCCAAGAGGTTTGTTCTGTTTTCCCTCCAGTTTCTCTACAGTTTTTAATTTGTTCTCAAGTGATTGTGGTCCCTAATTCCTGCTACAGTAATGAATTGACTCAACCCAGCAAGGGCATCTAAATCTGATCAACTCTTTTGTCCCACCCAAAAATGCAACTTGCTCTCTGTTCTTCTGCAGTAAGCCAACACAAGAGACCTCTGCATCTCTGCCAGTTTTCAGGGTCTGACCTACATTTGCCACATCTCAGGAGGATACTAGCTGAAGCCTTTCATATCTTGAGGCAGGGAGACAAGTCCCAAGGCAAGCAATGGCAGAAGAGGAGAAAAGTTTCATCCCAGTTGGCACCAGGGCTCAGGGATCTGTGACCTCAGGTTTCTTTGGAATAGAGGAGACAGAAATCTGTTGAGGTTACAGGACTTATGGTGTGAGAGAGAAATACTCAGGCTGTTGGCTTCACCAACTAATGGTATCAGGCTCCTTGTATATTTCTTCTGAGCCAATACACGGACAGTATTGGCTTTCCTCCTGCCACACCTTCCATTGCTACCAATGGGATGGCCATTTGTGCAGAAGCTCTACCTTCTTGTATATCTAAATTCTGTATACATTAATGCACAGATGGGCAGCATATGGTCTAGAAACACACACACACACACACACACACACACACACACACACACACACACACACACACAACACACACACACACACACCACACACACACACACACACAGTGGTTATTGATCGTAACAGCCACCTATTGCTTCCAGAAGCACTGTCAGTATGCTTCCAGACCACAGCTAGGAGAGAAAATCACATCAGTACACTGTTGCCCACAGTGGTGGATTTCTAGGTGGCCACTTCATGAAGCAGGATCCAGTTGCACATGGCCCTTTTAGTCTGCTTTTGCAAAGTTCATTTTATTAACTGAGATGCACATGAAGCATTTTCATTGGGCAAATAATGTCCTTAGGGTATTTGAGAAAGCCACCATGGTGTAGTTGACAGAATGACAAACTAGGACTGATGTGTCATGTGTTTAAATCCCTGATCAGCTATGGAAATTCCATGGAGGCACTCATAAAACTATTGAGGATTTTGGGTTTCTTTTAAGAGTTTCTAGGAATTGGGTCTTTTCAATCAATCAAAACCTTTAATGGCATAAATAAAACACATATACAAAATACATTCAGCAGCACCTAATTTAGGTTTTCTAGCAATAACCAAGGCAATAATTGCAACTGACAGTCAAACATAGCTCAGAGTGGGAGTATTGATACAGACTGTGGTGTTTCAGCATGATTCACTATATATGCCATAAAACCCGCTACTTTCTTCACCCTGTTTTCCACTAGGTCATTTAACATGAATTGCATTATTTCTACATCTGGCCATCTTTTCACCTTAGATAATATTGGGCCCAGGTATTGCATGCGGGGTACAGAGTAGCGAGGGCAATACAAACACATATGTGCAAGAGACTCAATTCCTCCCAAATCGCCTGAGCAATTCCTCTTGTTATACGGAATACCTTGCAACCTACCTGATTATAGTGCTGAAGGCATTACATTAAATCTGGCCAGAGAATAAGCTCTGCGTTTTTGTGGTGATTGTAATAAATGAAGATATCTAGCACTCTGGCCTTGTCTAATTGGGAATTAAGTGTGGTTTAGGGGTGAGCAAGTCTTATTTGCTGCACTCAGGAGGTCCTGAAATTCAATATCTAGTAATCTGTGTTTAATTACATGAAATGCTTCCTTTTGGGGCAGAGAACCAAGTTGTTGCAATGATAGACCTATTATTGAAATTTTCTTTTCAATATAGTCAAGTTCTTGTGCCCTGACCTGCTCTTGGAGAATTTGGTGTATGAAACTACCCTCTTTAAAGTTATAGTGGATCCTTAACCAGTATTTGATTGCTCTCAACCATGCCTGAGTTGCTACTATATTTTGGCCTGTTTCTAAACAAAGGTCCGCATATGGTACACATGTTGGTACTTCCAAGATTTTCCGTAGGAACATAGATTGCACTTGTTCTAGAGAATGGTCCCATGCCTTGATCCATAATGGTATGCCATACAACAACTGAGGTATAATCTTTGTATTGAACACTTTTAGTGCAGAGGGTACATATCTATTTCCTGTATTATAAAAAAATCTGTAAACTGCCTGAGTGGTGCCTTTGGCCCGTTGTGTTGCCACTTTGCGTTGGAGCACCCAGGTATGTTTATAATGAAACATAATACCCAGATATTTGAAATGTTTAACCTGTTAGATCTTTCTTCCAGCAAAGATCCACCTGTACAATTTCCAAGATTTAGCAAATACAACAATTTTAGACTTGTCATAATTGAGTTGTAAAGTATTGTTACCTAAGAACTCAAGACATTTATACATCAAACGTTTTAGGCCAGGTCTGGTGCGAGACAAAATCATGGCATCATCCGCATAGAAAAGTAGAGGGACTGGAGTGGGGCCAATTTTAGGGGGATGACCTTCAGTTTCCAACAATAGCGGGGCTAAATCATTGAGAAACAAGTTAAACAGGGAAGGGGCTAGTAAACAACCCTGTTTGACACCTCTGTTGGTAGTTATTCACTCAGTTAGGATCCCTGAATTAGAGCATTTAATTTGGCAGGAGGTTGCCGAATGCAATCTCCTAATAAGAAATATTAATCTTCTGTCCATTGAGAGATTAGCTAATTTGTCCCACAATTTCTCACGATCCACTCAGTCAAAAGCCCCTTTTAGGTCTAAGAAGGCCACATATAGTTTAGATTTAGCCTGATTTACATATTTATTTAGCAAATGTGCTAAGGTAAAACAATGGTCAAGGGTAGATTTCCCCTTCCTAAAACCTGTTTGTTCTGGTCCAATTATTGATGTCTTCTCCTCCCAGTCAATCAGTTTGTTTAAAAGATTTTTGGTATAAAGTTTTCCAATAACGGATAGCAGACTAATTGGTCTATAATTACCTGGGTTTAAGGGGTCACCTGCTTTATAGATTGGGACAACTATTGCATTGGTCCAGGCTTCTTGTATCAAGCCAGATTTGTCTACCATGGTGAAAAGGGCAGCCAACGGTGCCATCCACCAGTCAGCATCAAACTTCAGTATCTCTGGAGGTATTATATCAGCCCCTGGTGATTTACCCAGTTTTAACTGGGAGATTAATTCTTTTATCTCTGCAAGAGTGACTGGGAGCCATTCTGGAAGACCCTTAGGCATGGTTTCCTCTCTGGCACTGGTGGAGTTACCTCCATTGTAGAACAGAGATGAAAAATGTCTGTACCAAATATTTGGTTCAATGTTGGCTGAATCTAAAAAATTATTGCTGTTTGTATTGTTCACTATGTCCAAAAATTGTTTAGATTTTTTAAGGGATATTGCTGTGAATAATTGATTCCATTGGTTATGGATGAAGGCTTGTCTTTTTGCCTTGTACAATAATCTTAACTGATTCTTTGTTTCGTAGAATTCCTTTGATATATATGCTAGCTCCTGGTCCTTATAATGTTTGAAGATCTTCCTTAAGATAATTTTCTGTTCTATACACTCACGATCAAACCAGTCTTGTTTGATGTGGTTTGTCCTGCATTGCTCTAAAGTTGGATTATAGCTTAGTGTCTTTGATAAGAGTGCTGTCAGTCCTTCGTAAGCTCCAATTACATTCCTAGGATCATTAGAAGTCATGATGGAAGATTTAAGGTCTAGAAGTGTTTTAGATTTTAGTAGCTGGGCCAATTTAAGTTTTGTTGTTGCATTCCATCTTATCTTATTGAGTACCTCCGAATTTTGGTTTGGTCTTAGCATTGATTTACCCTCAGTTTTCAAGTTCAATGTAAGTAACAATGGAAAGTGATCGCTACAAATGTTATCCCCTACCATGAATTCAGCCACAAAGGGTTTAAGAGGTAGAGACACCATAATGTAGTCTATAACACTTGCTCCTCTAATAGAAGTGAAAGTGAATTCTCCTGAATTGGGATATTCTATTAAGCCATTCAACCATAAGCAATTATGTTGGACACAGAATCTTGCCATGTTATGCCCTGCTGCATTTGTGCTCTTATCCTTAGAACATTGCTTGTGATTGAATGGTAATAGCATTGAAGAGTCTAGATCTATTTCTGGTGTCCTAGGAAATATATCCATGTCACTGGCTACTCTGGCATTGAAATCTCCCCCAGTTATGAAGTCTGTGTTAGGGAATTGGTCCTCTAACTTGCCTAAAAATTGTCTTTTCTTTAGGTACCAGAGTATAAGGCAGAAAAATAATAATAAAGATATATGGGAAGATCACTTCAGACTCATCAAACACTTTCCATGATTTACACACAAAACAAGACCTGTGTCTGGTTTTTTTCAAAAAAAAACATTCTAGAAGCATTCAAAATAAAACAAAAATTAACCATCTATTGTTATGGTCAGAGGGAAAAGGTGAGGGAAGTATTCACAGGATTCTCCAGCACAGGATGTCTGATGCTTGGAGGATGCTCAGAGGAAGAAGAGAGAGCTATCAACAAAACAATGGAAGCAAAAGCAAACAAAAAAGGGGCCAGACCCTTGCCCCAACTGCCTGAATTGAGAGAATAAAACTTTGCCAATCAAGTTAATGGTAAGAACAATCACATTAAGCCCCCTCCCACTCAAACCTAGGGTCAATGCATGTAAGATATGAACCCAACAAGAAACGTTCCTTAAATATTCCACAGAGCTTGAAGACCCTCTCAGATGTGACTTTATGCCACCTGGCAAAAATAACAAAGAATTTTAAACCTGGGAATCTGGCAAGAACATCACGGCATCTAACCCAGTACTGTAGCTACAATGTCAGCATCTGTGCTGTCTTTCCACCATTCCCCTCCTTTACAACTTCTCTTCACATTTGCATTTTTGTCATCTGTGAATGTCTATCAGTGACAATCCAAGGCCAACAGATGGTATTGATTTCCCCTCCTTTTTCAAAGCTAGAGCAAAAGCCCTGTGAAGCATTGTTTCATGCAGATAAATTATGAACTACTTGTATTCTAATAAATTTTATCTGTAAACCAATAACAACATGTTCTCCAGCACAGGGGCCAAACAGAAATAGTGCACCCGAAGTGAAAACATCAGTGGTCCAAACATGTGCAGTATTGGGAGCTGCAGGACACCTGTTGGGAGAAAAGGACACAGTTTTAGTGTAGTGTTGTCTGTCCACTCCACAGAAACTTGAAAAGAGGGCTGAGGTCCACCCACAGCAATTTCACTGTTTTTTTCACTATTGTTCAAGAAGCAGCCGTGGGCAGGGTTTTTGAAGAGCTTTTTCATTCATATATCATGAAAGATTTATCAAAAATATAACCACTATCATCACTCACACACTTCCAGCTCTATCAGCAATTTCCTACACCTAAACAAACAAGATTTAGACTAGCATAGTCAATCAGTTGCTATAGCTTATTTTAGAGCATAATAGAATTATATTAATTGAGAATTACAGCTTCATAGAATAATGGAAGTTAAAAGGGGCCTTTAAGGACATTGAATCCAACTGCCTGCTAAATGCAGGAGTCCAAATCAAATCACAGTATATCTGACAGATGGCTGCCTGACTTTCTTTTGAATGCTTCTAACACTGTAGAATTCACTGCCACCCAAGGTAATTGGTTCCATTGTTGTACTGTTCAGATAGTTAAACTTTCCTGATATTCAGTAATATATTCCTGTTATTAGCACACTATTAAACATGGGAAAAGACAAAATTCCAGATGACCAAACAGGTGTATTTGTGATTAGTCAAGGGGAGTGCCCTAATTCATCACACACACACAGCTTGAACTACAATCCATCCCTAATAATAAAGTTGACTGGTTTGACTTCCAAGCATATGGCATGTTTGGCAGACTAATTCTTGACCCTGATCAATCCTTCAATTTCTTCTATCTTCCAAAATTATTTATATCTTCCAATTTTTGAAGATGTAGCCATTTTGGTCTGTGCCAGCATAACAGGCAAAAAACTATTAAAAATTAAAGACAAAATCTTGTGGCACCTTAAAGACGAATACTTAGATTTTAATGTGAGCTTTCATGGGCCAATGTCTAAGGAAGTGGCTTAGTCATGAAACCTCACTTTAAAATATAGCTGCTAGTTAAAATGAATTTAGGACCTGTGGAAAAGGTCCAGTTGTCTCACTCAACAACCGGACCTTTTCAGTGTCGACTCCTGAATTGTCAGAATTAGAGATGGGCATGAAACGAGCAATTTTTCGTTTTTGTTTTCGTTTTTGTTTTTTCGTTTTGTTACGTAACAAAATGAAAAATGAATTTTGTCTCCAAAATGAAACGAAACGAACTGAAACAACAGAATTTTTGTTGTGCGTTTCGTTTTCGTTGCAGCAAATACATTGAACTGTAATGAATGCTAACGAAACAGCAATTTTTCATTTTCGTTTTCGTTTTTCATTTTGTTACGTAATGAAACAAAAATGAATTTTTTTTGCAAAAAAATCATGAAAAATGAAAACGAACTGAAACGGACCCCCTAAACGACAAACGACAAACAAAACACCATTTTTTTTGAGTCGTGCCCATCTCTAGTCAGAATTACTCTTCATGGAGCCTCACCCAGCTACTTCATTCATAGCAGTTAGACTGCCAAAGTTATGACTTGCTCTTTCAGCATGTTTTGGGGGCAGTATAATCCCATACTGTTTCTCTGCCTTATTTGGCTTTGCTGCGGTCTTTATTACTTTTGCTTTTAATATGTAAACATTTTTATTTCATTTGTAATCCTACCACATTGGAATGTTAAATTGCCTTGCAGGCTTTGCTAGATGTAGGACAGGACACAAATAGCTTGGTAAAATAGAAAAGAACTTATTTGGGATTAATAAAACTCTATTAATTAAATATTAATCTCTGAAAATACCAAAAACCCTTAAAGATTAAAAAAAGCAGGCCATGCTGAAAATTATACAGTAAAATATGACATTTAAAGGATTGTAGAAATCACTATCTTTGACTACAAACAGAGGCTAAACTCTGACAAAGTGCATCTTTGTCTAATATCTGTAAAAAGTGACATAAGAAGAGCCATGCTGGATCAGGCCAAAGGACCATCTAGTCCAGCTTCCACAGCTCTGAAAGCTAATGAACTGAAAACCTGGTGGATTTAATAGAGGGTTTTGGGCCACTACTAGCAACATATTGTAAGTCATACAACACAACTGTGTTGCCCTGTCAGCCACCACAACACGTTCCTGGACATGGCACAATGTATGAATTTTTCAGCTGGAGAGAAGGTTAAATAAAGGAACCAGAGGGCCACTCCCTGGTCTTGATATACTGCCCCTCTAATCCTAAAACTGAACTTATTTCAAATTGGACTTGCACGGAGGATTCAGGTTTCTAGCTTTGTTACTTGGAGTCACAGCTGGCCACTTTGCCAAGACTGGTCCTACCAGGGAATCTTTGATAAGGTACCAATGGACAAGGAAGAAAGTTTTAACAGGTCAAGGATAGCATGCCTCAGCTGGAGAGGTTTGCATTAGAAAAGGAACTGAGCCCCCAGCTAACATCCCCCTCTTTGGAGTCACCTAAAAACAAACAGAGCCTGGATTCCCCAGAGAAGGGGCAAAGGAGCTTCCCCTCTCCGAGGCAGGAAGAAATAGAGATGCCCTTAAACCCTATGGATTGATAATGGCTAAAGATTAAAAGAGGCCTGGCCAAGGAAAAGCCCTCCCATTAGGCACACGTTTCCTTGAATCTGATCTAGAGCTTTTAGCCCTACATACATATACATGAAAATATTTATTGCTATGTGCCATCAAGTCACCTTTATAGCACCTCTATGAAACAACAAGGCCAGTGGAGGTGATGGCATTCCAATTGAACTATTTAAAATATTAA
This sequence comes from Phrynocephalus guinanensis, assembly GCA_037367245.1. NCBI lineage: Eukaryota > Metazoa > Chordata > Lepidosauria > Squamata > Agamidae > Phrynocephalus > Phrynocephalus guinanensis. The sequence continues at coordinate 125,446,772 of CM074733.1, forward strand.
AAGAAGATGCTGTAAGGGTGGTACACGCAAAATGCCAGCAAATTTGGAAAACCCAGCAGTGGGCAGAGGACTGGAAAAAATCGGTCTACACCCCAATCCCAAAGAAGGGCAACGCCAAAGAATGCTCCAACTATCACACAATTGCACTCATTTCGCCCGCTATCAAGGTTATGATCCAAATTCTACAAGGGAGGCTTCAGCAGTATGTGGGCAGAGAACTCCCAGAAGTGCAAGCTGGATTTCGAAGGGGCAGAGAAACTAGAGATCAAATTGCCAACATGCACTTGATTATGAAGAAAGCAAGAATGTTCAAGAAAAAACATCTACTTCTGCTTCACTGACTATGCCAAAGACTTTGACTGTGTGGACCACAACAAACTATGGCAAGTTCTTAAAGGAATTGGAGTGTCTGACCACCTTATCTGTCTCCTAAGAAATCTATATGTGGGACAAACAGCAACAGTCAGATCAGGATATGGAACAACTGACTGGTTTAAAATTGGGAAAGGAGTACGACAAGGCTGAATTCTGTCACCTTGCCTATTTAACTTATATGCAGAGTACATCATGCAAAAGGCAGGGTTGGATGAATCACAAGCCGGAATTAAGATTATCAGAAGAAATATCAACAACCTCAGATATGCAGATGATACTACTCTAACAGCAGAAAGTGAGAAGGAATTAAAGAACCTCTGAATGGGGGTGAAAGAGGAGAGTGAAAAATGGGCTGAAGCTCAGCATCATAAAAACTAAGATCATGGTCACCGGTCCCATCACTTCCTGGCAAATAGAAGGGGAAGAAATGGAGGCAATTATTTTCTTGATCACTGCAGATGGTGACTGCTGCAACGAAATTAAAAGACACCTGCTTCTTGGGAGGAAAGCAATGGCAAACCTAGGCAGCATCTTAAAGAGCAGAGACATCACTTTGCCAACTAAGGTCAGGATTAGAGATGGGCACGACTTGAAAAAAATTTTTTTCGAGTTGTCGTTAGTCGGGCCGGTTCCGTTTCGGGTCGTTTCCGTTTTTCGTGAAAATTTGCAAAAATTAGTCAGTTCGTTTTTTCGTTTTTACGTTTTCGTTAGTACTGGTTTTTTGGGGGGTAGCGGGCTCCTGGAGGGACCTCTCTGGGGTGGGTGCCTCCTCTGGCCCGCTATAAAGGGAAAGCGGGCTCCTGGAGGCACCCGTGGGTGCCTCCTATCCTCACCCACTAGGAAAGGGAAGCAGGCTCCAAGAGACCCCTCAACATGGGGGTCTCCCCTCCTCACCTGCTGCTGCTGCAAAATGCTATGCAATAGCCATATGGATATGCATACCAGTTGCAGACAGTGAGACTAGTGATGGCAGTGAACCCAGAGCCATAGGTGATGCCTAACTAAGGCTCTCGCACCACCATGTCTCACACAGAAGGGAATTGTACTTGCGTGTAGTGCAATGCAAGTAGATCTGGCTTAGGGTTAAGGTGGGTTAGTGCAAGGGCTAGGGTTAGGCTAGTGACGGGTAAGGTTACGGTGGGCTAGTGGGTTGCACCTCTGGGTGCCTCTCTGACCCACTAAGAAGACAATCTGTGACGTATGGGTAAGGACTGGAGTCAAGGGTTAGGGTTAGGGTTAGGGGGCTAGGGCAGGTTTTAGGGGGCTTTTTGGCACATCCCAGAAGTCTCCATGGCCAAGTGGCCATGCGATTGGTGGGATGGCTCCAAAAATTTGCATGGTCGTCCACTCCCACATGGCTGGCCACTCGGCCAGCCCATCATTGTGCAGGTGTAAAAAAATAAAATAAAATAAAATCAATGGAGGACAGAGGAGGAGAGGAGAGACATTTTGTTGCAAGAAAAAACCCACTGCTACTGTGAAAAATCTGGCAGTTTATAAATTTTCGCGTGTTTCTGTTGTGCTTGTGTGTTTTTGGACCACGGTTTCAAAAACAATATTGCGTTCGCCGCCCCATTTTGGATCCCCCGCCCGCACCGCATGGCATGGCGAGTCCGGCTGCCCAGGACGGGGGGGAGGCGGGACCCTCCCTCCAGAAACCACCCCTCCGGTAGGTGCCCTGCGCCCTTAGTCAAGCAGGCATTTTTCCGCCTGCTTTTTTGGCCCGGGAATGGGGGGGGGGGAGAGTTTAAAAGTTTTTTTTTTCCTGTGCCGTCCGTGCCGCTTGCTTGCGCTTTAATTGCGGCGGACGGCGGCGAGACTGGGCTTTTTGCTGGCTGCGAGCCTGCGGCGAGTCCCACAGAGCAGCCCAGGACGGGGGATGGGGGGGGAGGCCGGGGACCTCCAGAAACAACCCCTCTGGTAGGTGCCCTGAGGCACGGCAGGCATTTTTCCGCCTGTTTTTCGGCCGGGAACCGGGCTTTTTTAACTTTTAAAAACTTTTTTTCTGTGCCGCGTGGCATCGCGCAATCGCGCGATGCAAGGAACGAGCACAACAAATCAGACCAAAATTGTTCATTCGTCGGTTCGAGCTCGAAGTCTGGCGGAGTAATTCCCATTACCGTTTCCGTAGAGTAACGGAACCGAGTAACGGAAACGGAAACGGGAATACCGCTAAGTCGTGCCCATCTCTAGTCAGGATAGTCAAAGCTATGGTTTTTCCAGTAGTGATGTATGGAAGTGAGAGCTGGACTATAAAGAAGGTAGAATTGATGCTTTTGACCTGTGGTGCTGGAGGAGTCTCTTGAGAGTCCCCTGGGCTGCAAAGAAATCAAACTTATCCATCCTGAAAGAAATCAATCTGTCCACTGGAAGGACAGATTTTGTAGTTGAGGCTGCAGTACTTTAGCCACTTCATGAGGAGAGAGGAGTCCTTGGAAAAGTCCCTGATGTTGGGAAAGGATGAAGGCAAAAGGAAAAGGGGACAGCAGAGAATGAGATGGTTGGACAGTGTCATTGATGCAACCAGTATGGATTTGACCAAACTCCAGGAGGCAGTGGAAGACAGGAAGGCCTGGAAAGCTGTGGTCCATGGGGTCACTAAGAGTCAGACACGACTGAGTGACAACAACAACAACAACAACAACAACAACAACAACAACAACAACAACAACAACAACAACAACACAACAACAACAACAACAACAACAATGGATGAGTGGTCTCCAAAATGTCCTGTCCCCAAATGCCTTGCTCATCTCTTAATAACCCAAGCCACTGGCTTCCTTAGGGAATCAACCCATCTTGTATTTGGTCTTCCTCTTTGTCTTTTCCAAAGAATCCTTCCTTCTCATGGTGTGCCCAAATTAGGAGAGCCTCAATTTCAACATTTTTGTCTCCAAAGAGAGCCTGCACTTTATTTCAATTTGGGACCCACTTGTTCATCTTTCCAGCAGTCCAGTTGGCAAAGCTCTCCTCCAGGACCACATTCCAAACAAATCATTTTTTCTTGTCATCTTTAACATCCATACATGGTGATCAAAAAGACAAGAGTGTGGATGATCTTGGTCTCCAGATCCTTACTCATTCTTACACTTGATTATCTTTCTATAGAATGTTTAGTACACCCCCATACCTGTGGCTATAGACAGATTTTCTTGGAAAGCTCACACACAAACAGGCCAAATTTCTGATGCTTAGCTTAGTAAACTTCACAGGAGTAGCCCCACTGATTCACCAAAAGGATTTGGTGAATCAACAGAGAAGTCATCCTATTGAATTGATCTAATTATCATTATGTCTATGGATGATACAAGCCTATGCACTGTTTTTCAAAAACATGCAAATTCAGGTATTTGATTTAAGATCATTTCTGAAATCCCTTTGAGATTAAAAAAAGTCATAGCTTAAATTATTTTTTCTTATCATTACACACTTGTGCACTGCCAGTCCACTACAGCCCAGTACACAAACACAACCTTTGTTTGGCATCTATTTATAGAGTTGCTCTCTGTTTATAGGTTCCAGTGCAGCTAATTGTTTTATTTATCTTATTATGTTCCCTCCTTTCTTCTTTGTCCCGTAAAATTTATATAGTAAATCAGGTACAGCACAATTTAAGCTGCATTCCTAAGCACAAACAGCAAAGGAGACAATGGTCCGCAGAAGCTTGAAATGATACAGGAAGCATTGCTTGCTGATTTATGCACAAGAATGCAAACGAAGCCCCCTTTTATGGTCTCTGCTACTAGTAAAGCTAAGACATTCCGTGCCTTTCATTCGGCCTTACTCTCTGCGCATCCCCCCCCAGCATTGCCATAGCAACCTGATAGACTTAGAGGCAGTAGAAGAAGCTGCCATTGCAGGTGGTTTGCAGATACCGTAGCAAAAGGGGTGGGTGGGAGAGAGGATGATTGGTCTGCGTATCCGCCAAGGATATGACAATAAAAATGTGTAGCCTGTCATTTATGGCACTACTTCCTGTAATTTGATTACTTGGTTTTTATGAAGCAGAGTTTACTGTATCAGAATAAGTAAGTGCACTTCCACTCTTCATCCTGTCAGGATGTGTGTGTGTGTGTGTGTGTGTGTGTGTGTGTGTGTGTGTGTGTGTGTGTGTGTGTGTGTGTGTGTGTGTGTGTGTGTGTGTGTGTGTGTGTGTGCATATCTCTGTTTCAAGTAACTCACTAAAATATTCATCAACATGAACCAACGGGATATAAATTAGGATCACCTGAAGCATATATGCAGCTTCACATATCAGTTCTTTATTGTACAAACACGCTGACTTCCTTAGAAGCAGCGATTAATATTTATTTTCCACTGTGCTTAAATAAGTGTATTGTTTACTGGAAGCTGTTTTGATCACCACAATCTAATGACAAGAAGCATATTTGAAAAATGCATGTTTTGAAAAGGGTTGTTTTCCCATGCTCTTCTGATATGATATGATGGCCTGTTACACTACCATAAATGTGCCAGACACACCATCCTGGGGGAAAAGACTGCATGTTCACCTCAATTACATAGTCACATGGTTCTGAAGAAATTCCCAGTCACTGACAAATAGGGATGGGCACTGTAATGAAAATGAAATGCTGGTGGGGAGAGGGGAGAAATGCAGAAAAAGAGCAGCGAGGGAAAAAACTGCTCCTTTCTGCCTTTGGCCCCCTACCAGCTGGGGCTTTTTAACAGGTTGGGGTGTAGAGAGGGGGAGGGGCACTGCCCCCACTGCCCACTGCACTCCCTGTCCAAAACACCCTCCTGGTAGTTTTCTTTTCCCTTTAAGGATGACAAAATGGATGTCGCCAGCCACAAAATGGAGGCAAGCCATGTGATGGGATCATGTAAATTCTTGGACAACTTCAACCAATAGCATGCCCAGGTTGCAGACTGGGCAGGTCTGGCAGCCACAGAGGGCATAAAAAGCTCTGGCAGCCCCCATCCTCCTTGCAGTCTCCGGTGGGAGTTAGGGTGGGATTGCTATCTCTGCAACTTGTTGTTTTCACTTTAGGCCAGCCAGGCAGGTGTGTGTCTCTGTGTTCCTGCCGGCTGCAGCCTGGCTCTTAGGGGAGAGAAAGAAGAGATTTCTCTCTAGCTTCAGTCTTGCACCCTCCCTGTGTGCATGCGTGCGTACCTCTCGGTGAATACCCTCCCCTGCCCCGCAGTGCAGTCACTCTGTGGCTGCCTTGCACCCTGGGCAACACCCGCCGCTGCCGTTGCAGCCTCCCTGCATACCTAGTCTATACTGTGTCTCTGCCAGCATCAATTTTTTTAGTGTTTTCCCTCTGGTCTGGGGCGCTGGGGGATGCCCGCGCACGAAAATGGTTTAAAATTGTGCAAAAAGCGGGTAAAAACAAAAAACGAATAAACGAAAACAAACCAAAATGGACCATTTTTTCAATTTGTGTCCATCTCTAATCAGGCATTATGTAAAAGTGTGCTAGGCATTATGCCCAGGCAATCGGCACTGTACAATTAAATTGCACACCCATCAAGCAGCTCCTGTTTCACCTGTTGTGCAGAACATATTAGCAAATGCTTTGGGGAGAGCACTTCCAGATTTCAGCCAATGCATTCTAGTTCCACCCACTTTCATTTTTAGGTGCAGAAGGTGACAGTCTGACAGTAACAGCATCCTCCAGATCAGGAGCTTCTTCATACGATTGAGACCCTAGCATTCCACCGCTCCTAATCACGGAAAGGCCTTCTTCCTGTAGCAGAGATTCTCCTTATCAGGCTGTTGCCTTTCATCCATTCCAGTCTGGGTTTAGATCACATCATGGCATGGAGGTAGCATTAATCACCCTGGACAATGACCTTCTGTGGAAGGCTGACAGGGGCAAGCTCCCTGTTGCTTCTCCTTGACCTCTCAGTGGCCTTTAATACTATCAACCACAATATCCTTCTATGTAGACTCTTGCCATTGTGGATCACAGCCCTGGCATTGTCCTGGCTCTGATACTTCCTCAGGGACTGGCTCCAGAGAGGGCAGCTGGGGGAAATGGTCTCTGACCCCTGGACTCTAAATGTGGAGTCCCACCGGGATCAATTTTACTTTTTAACTTATACATGAGACTGGTGGAAAAGGGATTTGGAGTGTCATGTCATCGGTAGAGATGGGCACGACTTGAAAAATTTTTTTTTTGCAAAAATTAGTCGGTTTGTTTTTTCGTTTTTTCGTTGTCGTTAGTACTGGTTTGGGGAGGGGGTAGCGGGCTCCTGGAGGGAGCTGCAGGAGTCAGCCAGAGCCACAAGTGACGGACTGGCAGACTCTTTGCACCCACTGTGTCTCACGTACTTGCATGTAGTGCAATGCAAGTAGATCTGGCTTAGGGTTAAGACGGGTTAGCGCAATGGCTAGGGTTAGGGCTAGTTACGGGTGAGGTTAGGGTGAGTATTGGGGTGCACCTCTGGGTGCCTCTCTGACCCACTTAGAAGGACAGTGTACTGGCGTATGGGTTAGGCTTAGGGTTCGGGTTTGGGCTACGATTAGTGGGCTGTTTATGCCCGATTGGCACATCCCAGAAGTCTCTGTGGTCAACCTGGCCAAGTGGCCATGCGATTGGTAGAAAATTTGCATGGTCTACTCCCATGGGCGAGCCCATCATTGCAAATGTGCAGGTGTAAAAAAAAATAAAATAAAATAAAATAAAATAAAATCAACGGAGACTTTTTTTTTTTGCAATGCTGCTACTGTCAAGCATTTAAAATCATTTTTCGCATGTTTCTGTGGTGCTTTGGTGGGGTTTTGGGCAACGATTTCAAAAAAAATATTGCGGTCGAATTTGGATCCCCCCCACCGCATGGCAAATGGATGCGCCCTCCCAGCCTGGTACAGTCAGCAAAACCTGGCCATGCAATTGGTGGAATGGCTCCAAAACTTTGCATGGTCCACTCCCATGGGCGAGCCCATCATTGCGATGCGCATTAAAATAAAATAAAATAAAATAGAGACTTTTTTTGCAAGAAAAATTGGGGCATGTTTCTGTGGTGCTTTGGTGGGGTTTTGGGCAACGCAACGATTTCAAAAAAAATATTGCGGGGCCATTTTGGATCCCCCCCCACCGCATGGCAAATGGATGCGCCCTCCCAGCCCGGTACAGTCAGCAAAACCTGGCCATGCGATTGGTGAATGGCTCCAAAACTTTGCATGGTCCACTCCCATGGGCGAGCCCATCATTGCGAATGCGAAGGTGTAATAAAATAAAATAAAATAAAATCAACGGAGACTTTTTTTGCAAGAAAAACCCACTGCTGCTACTGTAAAAATTCAAGCATTTAAAATAGCAACCTGCTTTGGTGGGGTTTTGGGCAACGATTTCTCATATTGCGGTCGCCAGACTGCATGGCAAATGGATGCGCCCTGTGGACCAGCTCTACACAATAGCCAAGGAGAGGGGGGCGGGGAAACCCCCCCCCCCCAAATAAAACACCCTTCTGGCCTGGTAGGTGCCCTCAGACAGTTTTCGCCTACTTTTAGGGCCGGGAATCGGTTTTTTTTTAACTTTTAAAAACTTTTTTTCTGTGCCGCTTGGCATTGCGCGATGCAAGTAACGAGCACGACAAATCAGACCAAATTGTTCGTTCGTCGGTTCGAGCTCGAATTCTGGTGGAGTAATTCCCGTTTCCGTTTCCGTAGAGTAACGGATACGAGTAACGGAAACGGAAACGGGAATACCGCTAAGTCGTGCCCATCTCTAGTCATCGGTACTTTCTACCTCTCCTTCCATGCTTCTCCAGTGGATGCTGTCCCATCATTTGAGCATTGCCAGAGTGCAGTACTGGAATAGATGGGGCAAACAGGCTGAGATTGAATATAGACATTAGACAAGATTGGGGGTTATCTGGGTGGGGGCTCCTGAAGTCTGTGGCTTGGGTGACTCCCTCTCTTTTGGAGGAGCCATTCCCTCTGTGGTCCAGTCAACCTATTTTCATCTCAATGCAGAGAGGAGTGTGTGGACCTCTACACTGGAGAAACTAAGCCATTAAACAGAAGGATGGCCCAACACTGGAGGTGCAACTGCTCATGACCAGAATCAGCAGTACACCTCAAGGATGTACGCCTATTAGACAAAGAAGATAGGTGGTTTGAGAGAGGAATCAGAGAAGCCATTCAAGTGAGTATTGAAAACCACTCTCTCAACAGAGGGGGGGGCTCAGGCACAGTCTATCTGCTACTTATCAGGCAGTGATTTCAACAATACCCAGACAAATAAAAAATACTTCACACTTCCACCACCAAGGCCATAGCTAATGACCCATACTTTATGAGTTTCAGCACCTTAGGCCAGGCCTATTGAGACTATTCAGGCCTAAGAAGCCTATTCAGGCCATTGTTCATCTTATAAGCCTATTTCTGACCAGGTTGCCATGAGTTCAAGGTGAACTATAAAATGGAGGACTTGCAGCTATATTTCCTCAGACTGATGAAGCAGTTTGGCTAAGCAGCGAAACGTTTCAGTCTCTCAAGAAAAGAAGTCCAGTTCCCATGACTCAACTTCCAGATAAACTCACCCGGATAACTGAGAATCTTCACAGATTCATCTCAGGCACATTGCTCAGCTGCGTCCCTACTTTGACTGCAGGTGTCTCATCACATTGGTCTATATTTTGGCAATCTCAGTGTTAGATTACTGCATTGTGCTCAATGTGGAGATGCCTTTGAGACTGATATGAAAGCTTCAGCAGGTCCAGAACATAGTGGCCAGACTGATTATGGGATTGTTATGGGATTGTTTAAACTTCAGCATATCACCCCAGTACTGGCTGCCCTGCCCTGATTGCCAGTTCATTACCGTATCAGGTTAAAAGTGCTGGCTTTGATCTATAAAGCACTTAATGGACTGTCACCTTAGTACATGGCTGACCAACTCTTTCCAAGTGGAACTGCATATCCTACCCATGCTTCCCAGGCTGGATGTTTGAGGTTGCCAGCCTCTGGAGAAAACAAAAGGAAAGAACAAGAACCCAGGATGTTCCTGTGAGTACATAAATGTGTTTAATGTGTTTAGGCAGATAAATTAGAAATGTGTGAACTGGTAAATTAGATATGTATCAATTAAGCATATATCTTTCCTTTTATATGTGCACCATCAAGGGGCCTTGAAAGTTATGAATGAAAATGAGGGATTGCTTTTTCACACTCCAACTACCTTGTTGTAGGAGCCAGGTTGCAAATATTGCAGGGAGAGTTTATGGAGAACTGTGTTTATTGCATCCTGAGTCAGTTCCTCCTCCTCTGTCATTCTGAATGTGAGAAATACTGCTCCCCTCTTCATGTCTTATAGCCAATTATAAAAATGAAGTATTGGCACATATGTGGCTACTTAAGAAGCAAATGAAATCTAAACATGGAAAACATTGGTGTTCTTGTCACCACATCTCTATTTGTCTATTTGTTTAATAATTTTGGCTTCTACGATGCCCAGTCACAGATGATAAAAGATTTGGAAGAGAAAAATCCTTTGATTATAGATGAGTTCAGTTTTGAGTTGATAAATTTGTCCATATATTGATCCTGGAGGGATGGAATACCATTCTTCCTGTTCTTTGTATACAACAAGTAACATACGTAGATTATTTGCATTTCCAGCATCAAAACCTAAAGTGAATCAAAGCACAAAGCACATCATTACCAAACACAAAGAATGTATGGTCATTATAGTTATGCTAGGATGGGTAGCAGATGGTATGGAGAGTGGAGAGGCTGGAGCTGCCTGTGTTGCTCATCTTGTCCGAGACCCTGGAAAAACTGACATATATACTGATAAACCATTCCAGGAAAAGTGTCATTTGTGCACTTGTACCACTCAGGTTTTAGCATAGTGGTTGATTTTTCCTTCCATGTCTTCTCGGCCACCATAAATGCACTTCCACAAAAGAAACATATCTCAGAAAAAGATTTATATTACCATGCTACATTAAAGTTATTCACACCACCACCAAACATTTTTAATATGAATGGAGCCATAGTAGTGTAAATGAGGAGTAAAAGAACAGAGAAAAGAGAGAAATGAACCAAGATGCCGAAAGCTGTGGTCACAACATATATGTAGTGCTTTGTGGAATATTCAGATATTTAAAATTATTGACACACTAGATGAATTTTGAAAATAAGCCTAATTAATCTGAAATTTTAAAATTCCATGTCAATGGATCTGCTAGGACAGTAGCTCCCAGATTTTCTTGGAACACAACTCCTAGGAGTCCTATATGGTAGAATCAAAAGTCAAACCTTTAGGAGTTGTAGTCCAAGAACATCTACCACTCTGGTTTAGGAACCTCTACTCTCAGACTCTGTAACAAACATGAAAGCATCGGAAGAAGTTTTGTATGCAATTCTGGGGCAAAGCGGAGTCAAATTCTAAAAGACTACTTAAATGTACGGTAGCAATAAAAAAAACCTCTACAGGTCAAAGTCAAATAGAAGTTCAACTGAAGCACAATACTTTAACAATTCAAGGCTAATCCTTTGGGCACATTTTTCTCTCAAGAACAATCGGCCTTTCACAAACAAGGCTCTAGTGACCTCCTCTGGAGGTCACAAAAAAAGAGGCTGACTTTGCAGCTCAACCTTTAACAATTTTTTTTCCATATTGGAGACTTTCAGTATATAGCAATCATAGCCCAGAGAAACACAAACCTGGAACGTCTTTTGTTTCATTATTAATATATCTGAATTGCTTAGACCTCTGACCTACTCCCTGCATCCTCCCACTCTCCTCACTCTTTTTAAAAATATTCCCATTGTGTATTTTGCCAGTTCAGTGTGGGTTTTTCTGAATTTATTAGACATGCAACCCCCATTTCCTCACATACTTTATTTTAAACACTACATCTTTATGCCTCTCACTTATCTGAATTTTTTAATTTTTGATTCACGAGTCAGACAAAACAAATAGTGGCTAAAATAGATATATAATAGGTCTAAACATAAAAATATAATACTCCAAAATAAAAATGGAAAGGAAAAGGGAAGCAGAGAAAACCCAAACAAAAGAGTGTCTACACATAAACTTTTATGAAAGTTTCCAAATATCAAAAAATAAATCCGTGCATAGTCGTTGTCTATATGCCATGCATTTATATGCTGAAAGTGTTGTAAAGTCTTCCGCCCACTGGATTACTAGTGGTGGGCATCTCTCTTTCCAGTATTACAAAATCATTCTTTTTGCAGCCGTAAGAGCATGGAGAATCCATCTAATGTATGTTGGCCTGTGTTTAATTTCCAGGAAGGTATATAGTTTAAAGTACATAAGCATCAACAGAGAAGAAAAATTGGTCCAAAATCAATGCAAATAATAACTCATCTCCAAAATGAGCTTATAACTGGGCATGACCGTAGCATATGACTAAAAGATGCACCAAGGGAATCATATGGGCAACATTTAGACGATTTCCTCAGACCATTCCTAAAAAACACATTGCAATATCTAGTATATACTAAACATGATGTTTTGTTGGCTGAATCACAGCTTTAGATTTATAGATATCTCAGGTGTACTTGTGAGTGCTATCCTCCATTGATTAGGTAAAATTACGTGATCCATTTTCCTGCTTCATGTATCTCTGAGACCTTCTGTATCATATTTAACTTTAAAATTACTATTTATTTATTTATTTATTTAGTTAGTTATTTAGTTATTTATTTAGTTATATTGTCTGTCTTTTAACCAGAACTCTGGCCAGTTTACAATAATAGAATGAGAATAAAATGAGGTGTATTGAAGAATGCCATCCTGTCACTAGCATTCAAGCAAAATGAACTATCAGTAGAGATGGGCACGACTCAAAAAAATAATTTTTCGTTTTTCGTTTTTCGTTTAGGGGTCCATTTTGGTTCGTTTTCATTTTTTGGGGGGGTTGCACATTTTTCGTTTTCGTTTTCGTTACGAAATGAAATGAAAAAATGAAAACGAAAACGAATTTTTTTTGTTTCGTTAGCATTCTTTTCAATGCAATGTGTCAGCCGTAACGAAAACGAAAAACATGGCAAAATTTTTCATTTCGTTTCCGTTGTCGTTTTGCTTCTGAAAAATTTTTCGTTTTCATTTTCGTTGCGAAACAAAACAAAAAAAACGAAAACAAAAAAAAAAATTTCGATGAGTCGTGCCCATCTCTAACTATCAGTCTAAACACTATCTATGTATTGAATGGGGAATGCTTCTTGTCATTTATGTCACATATATACAGCATTTATGTCAGCCATTCAATAACCACATTCTCTGAGTGGTTACAATTGTAAAAAACTAAATACATTTCAGCCTAAAATATCCAGCACCAAGGAGGAGGTATTATAAAAATCATTGCTTAAACAATATAATTAATAAAAGCAGAGCAAAAAAGGGGGGGTGAGCCGCGTGGCCATCACAAAACACAATTGCAAAAATAGGTTACATGCGATACCTTTATAGGCCACTATTAAAAATAAAAAAAGAACATTGCAAGCTTTCGAGTGCAGTAAAACACCCTTCTTCAAAGCAGGTCCCAGATGTTCAGGCATGGTAAAAGCATAGACTTAAGAGTTCAGACCAAACATTACAACAGCCCTCAGGTCCACACTGGGGAAGGCTTTACACAACTGGGATGCCACCAATGAGAAAGCCCTATCAGTAATACTCACCATCTTCCTTCACTTGGTGGAGGATCTCAAGGTTCAAGTAGATAAGGAGATCTACAACAGTACTGTTTGATGATTTACTGATATTTTATTTATAACTATTTTAAATTGTTTTAATTCTTTGATTGTAAGCCGGCCAGAGACCTTTGGGTAGTGGGCGGCATATAAGTTGAATAAATAAATAAATAAATAAATAAATATGTTAAATATTTAAACAGTGAAACCAATTAAGAACTAAAAAGGAAGTGGATACTGGTGCAAATGATGCAACAGTTGGAAAGCCAGTCTCTCCCCGCCCCCATCTGCCCTCAAGTCTGTCTATAAGGCTGAGTCAAGAAGCACCCAAGTTACAAACTTGTTACAGAAGTCAGGATTGTGTCTCCCACCACCTAGAGTGGGCAGGACTGGAAAATCAACCCACATGCAGAGAGAGAGAGAGCCGCTCACACACATACTGTACATTCACACATTCATCCAATCATCCATGGATGGAGGCAACACAGAGACATCACACACATCCATGAACACATCCAGCAGACATGCACACATGCAACAATCCCCACTCATACTGGGAAATACTTTTTAATTTTTGTATAAAAATTATTGCACAGAAGCGTAGAATGGAACACAGATAAAAATACACTGCCGACCAGTTTATAACCTACTAATGCTGTGAAAAGTAATTATGGACTTGTTCTCTTTATGTTTACATGAATCTCATAGACTTCTGTGCAGCCATTTGCAGTTCAGCATTAATAGGATATTTATTCACTTTGAGCACTTGAATTTGGGAAGGAACTAATCCATGGATTCAGCCAATGTAAGAATTCTGCTGATATCAGTCCATCTTGCACTCCTGGGGAAGCAACGCTTGACATTACTTTATTCTAGCTACTTAGTAGGCACACACACACCCTGTCACCAGATACTTAGAATTCCATAAATTCGGGGGACAAAACTTTCAATAGCCCCATTGACATCAGGGTATGTCAATAATTCGGTGTAATAATTTGGATGCAAATACTGCACAATAAGGCTTGGGGAGTTGGGGGCTGGGAGGGCAGAACTGTAATTGGGAATCCCAGAGCAAAGGGGGCTCTATCTTTTGACTGGGCCCATTGTTGAACTCCAGCCTGAACCTCCGACCTCTCACTTTGGAGGGACACAATAGGCTTTGATATGAGATGGTGGGAAACGGACTTAGAGGCTCATTCCACATTCAGCTGCAATTCATCAGTTTGGCTAGGGCTTCTAGCAGCTTTAATGACCACTGCAATTGATGGTTAAATCAATTTGTGATGGTGACAGCATGGCTGGCCTCTAGACTGTAACAATCCAGGATTACAACTGGCAGAAAGGCCCCTGTTATTCAGATGTGCAAGGCTCCCCCCCCCCAGCTCTGAAAGGGAAGAACAGTGGGACAAAGTCTCACAAGGAATGAGGTCTGTGGAATGTACATTCACTACAGTTGACTACACATTGCCACTGACTCTTTGTAAAACGATGGAAAGCAATTTTTTTTTAAAGAAGGCATTGTTAAAAGCAAAAAGAATATATACAGTGTAGAACAAAAGGCTCTGATATTTAGCCATATCCCTTGGGAGAACTGGCAAAGCAGGAGAATTTTTTCATTCCAAGCAGAGTGGGTGGTCGCTCTTTCTCTGATACTCCCCTCACTCCTTACCCTCACCCCACCCGACAATATGAAGAATATAATGAAATAGTATTACAATGAAAGGTGCCAGGGGGGGGGGAGTCAACAGAAATCAAACTGTAAATATCCTTCTGCCACAGAGCTAAAAGGATGAGGAAAAATTGCTCCCTCTTCTGTTTCTAAGGGAAAGCACAATTTAGAAAGACATGTGCCAATTCATTGGGTTGTGTTTTTATGATGAGTCTGTAACAGTGAAAGCAGTCCTGCTGTACTATACATGATTGGACAGTCCAAGATGAAGGCTGTGATGCAACATGAAAACAGTAAATGGAGTTAATATGCATGTAATTTTATACTGTAATTTCAATACACACTTTCTTGGGAGAAACCTTATACATAGGGTAATATACACATGAGAAAAGTTATTTTTTAAAAATCTATACTACCCCGAATTGTCCAGTCAGCATGAACATTGGGATTAGCCATGTAATAGCATACATTTTCAAATCTGAAAATGTACAGAATGAGTGCATATTGGTATTTTGGTGGGCAAAGGGGAGAGGGAAATGATATTGCCATCAATTATTTAAAGTTTTAGATCTGCATTGTGTATTTTAATCAGTTTTTCTGGAGATCTTTCAACTACATTCCTTAATATAGTTATTTATATATAAAAGAACTGGCAGAAGTAATTTCAGAAACATTGGCAATAATATTTGAGAAGTCCTGGAGAACAGGGGAAGTCCCCATTGACTGGAGGAGGGCTAATATTGTCCCCATCTTCAAAAAGGGAAAAAAGAGGACCCAAATAATTACCGCCCAGTCAGCTTGACTTCAATTCCTGAAAAGATCCTAGAGAAGATTATTAAACAGGCAGTCTGCAAATATTTAACAAACAATGCTGTCATTACAAGAAGTCAACACGGGTTTCTTAAAAACAAGTCATGCCAGACTAATTTGATCTCTTTCTTTGATAGAATTACAGGCCTAGTGGATGAGGGGAATGCTGTGGATATTGTTTATCTGAACTTTAGTAAGGCCTTTGATAAGGTTCCCCATGGTATTCTTGCTAAGAAGTTAGTAGAAAGTGGGATAGATAGTGCTACTGTTAGGTGGATTTGTAATTGGTTGACTAATCACACCCAAAGGGTGACCATAAATGGCCTCTCTTCAGCTTGGAGAGACGTGACCAGTGGGGTGCCCCAGGGTTCTGTTCTGGGTCCAGTGCTGTTCAATATCTTTATTAATGACTTGGAGGAAGGAATAGAGAGTATGCTAATTAAATTTGCAGATGATACCAAATTGGGAGGGGCTGCAAATTCCCTAGAGGATAGGATGAAAATCCAAAAAGACCTTGACAGACTAGAGTGCTGGGCCAAAGCTAATGAAATGGATTTCAACAGAGGGAAATGTAGGGTACTACATTTAGGTAAAAAAAATGAATTGCACAAATATAAGATGGGGGATACTTGGCTGGAGGATAGTACCTGTGAAAGGGATCTGGGAGTCTTGGTGGACCACAAATTGAACATGAGTCAGCAGTGTGATGCGACGGCCAGGAAAGCCAATTCGATTCTTGGTTGTATCAACAGAACCATAGTGTCTAGATCAAGGGAAGTGATAGTACCACTCTATTCTGCTCTTGTCAGACCCCACCTGGAGTACTGTGTCCAGTTCTGTGCGTCTCAATTTAAAAAGGATGTTGACAACCTCAAGAGGGTGCAGAGGAGGGCTACCAGGAGGGTTGAGGGTCTGGAGGAAATGTCTTATGAGGAACAGCTTAGGGAACTGGAAATGTTTAGCCTCCCTAAAAGAAGACTGAGAGGGGATATGATAGCTTAGCTATGTTTAAATATTTGAAAGGATGTCATATTGAAGAGGGAACAGGTTTGTTTTCCATGGCTTCAGAGACTAGGACTCGGGGCAATGATTTCAAACTACAGGAAAAGAGATTCCATTTGAACATTAGGAAGAACTTCAAGACAGTTAGAGCTATACGGCAGTGGAATATGCTGCCGCGGAGGGTGCTTGAGTCTCCTTCTTTGGAGGTTTTTAAGCAGAGGCTGGATGGCCATCTGTTGGAAATATTGTGATGGGGGTTCCTGCATGGCAGGGGGTTGGACTAGATGGCCCTTGATGTCTCTTCCAACTCTATGATTCTATGATTCTATGATTCTATGATTATATACTATTTGGTTTCCTTACTGTGGAAATATTCTGGAAAAAATTAAAAAATGAATTGGTGTGACTATCCAAAAAAGTGTACAAAAACAATTTAGTCAATTAAGAAAATGTATGCAACTATCTTCTAATTTCCAAATCCTTCCTCGAGTTAGGTAAGTTAAGGAAGTAAAGATCTATCGAACCAAAAACTCTATGGGCATGTTTTGTTCATATTTTCCAAAAGATGTCCCCTTGTCTTTTGAAATATAACAAAGAGAGAGGTCAGAGTTAGCAAAGATTGTCACTAGAAACCAAGGTCAAAATCATGTACACAATGTGAAAGAAAGACAGGGACAAAAACCAACTCCTTTGAAATGTTAAATGTGTTGTTGGAAGAAGGCTGTGGAGATACAAATAGTTACCACACATCAGAAATGACTTTATGGCACATAGCACCTTCAGAGTTTTCTTAATTCCCAAACAATGGCATAGTGACAGGAGACATAAGGAACAGACATCCAAGCTCTGCCAGCATTAAGCAAGGCCGTCCCCAGCCACAAATAAAAACAACAAAAGTAATTTCACAGCTTAAACAATCAAGTTTCTGAATATTCTCTATTATTAGAAACATCATTAACATCATTAAGCTGAAGCAGTGTTTATCTTTAGAACATTTACGCTGATATCTAGTTTTTAAGAAAGTCAGATTTCCCCTTTTGAAATGGCATCTTCAGAGTCAGTTTTCCAAGTCCCACACACCATTTTATAATATACTGTATATTTTTCAAACATTGTTTGGTATTACTATTAAATATTATTTGCCAAACAGGATCCAAAGAGAAACTATATCTGAAAAACAAAAAATGGCATATTATACATCTGCATCTTCTTTCTATTTTAGCTGGTAAGGGCTACTAAAGAAGTGATATATTCTCTGCAAATCAATTTTATTTTTTCATTTGCAATTGTTTATTTTCACAGCTCTTTATATGAATGTCAAGGAACATGAAACAGAGAGAGGGAGGAAACCTGGGGGAATGAAAATAAAACCATCCAACCTATTGACCCATTAACACTGAAAACTTTGCTCACATCATTAGTTGAAGGCAGTAACTGGTAACAAATTCTGGCATATGCCCCAGTACATGTCACAGACTAAACATGTAGAGAGATATTTTTTTTTTACAAAAATCACCCAAGTTGTAGATATATTTTCAATATGTAAAGAAACACTTTCCCCTTCTGTCTTCGGAATACAAACCAGAATCCTTCCTCCTCACCCCCAACATTTGACTAAATGTTGAAGTGACATATCATTACTTTCAGGAAGGCACGTTTGGCACAAGATTCAAACCTCACAGGTAGATTAGCAAGGGGAGGAGATGGAGGGAGCAACTTGGTTTCTATGGCAACCCTGCTAGTAGTATAGATGCAGCAAAGGGTGAGAGGGACTGAAGAGGCAGAGGGAAGCAGCCTCTTTACAGCTTCTTTACAACAACACTGATATTTCCTGTTGAATAAGCATGTCAGCATTTGTCAGTAACTAGAGCAATAATTCAGTGGTGTGTAACTGTTACAACGATGCATGAAACAACCCCTGTGTCAGTGTGGTTTAAATGCATCAGGTAGTATAAATTCTTTTATTCTATCATTCAAGAACTTCCAAATAGAGATGGGCACAAACCAAAAAAATGGCAATTCGTTTTGGTTTGGTTCATTTTAAAGTTCAGTTCAGTTCGTTTCGTTTTTAACAATTTTTTTCAAAATATTCATTTTGTTGGTTCATTTGATTCGTTATTCATTTTTTCTCCTCAAGCGCCAACCATGTGGCCCCTGGGGCAGCGCTCCTTTTTTAATTTAATTTAATTTAATTTAATTTTGAGTGTTAAAAGTCCCCAGTGGGGGCTTTTGGAGGTGCTGGCTTGGGGCCAGCACCTCGGGGTGGTTGGCGCTTCTTTTATTTTTTTTAATTTATTTTCTTTATTTTAGGGTGCTAACCCAGCCACCCCTGGGGCTGGGTTGGTGCTCCTTTTTTAAAATTTAATTATTATTTTTTTTGCAAGCAATGACTGCACGGCCCCTGGGGCCAGGACAGTGCTGATAATTTAAATTTTTTAAATTTTCTACTGCCAACCACGTGGCCTGCACTACAGCTGTAGCATGGGCTGGTCAACTTTTTTAAAAAAACTTTTTGCTGGCTCGTGGGCCAATTCCGCAGCCCACGGGCTGGGGCCGGTGCTCGTAGGCCAGTACTGGGACTTTGCACTGGATCATTGTTGTTGTTGTTGTTGTTGTTGTTGTTGTTGTTGTTGTTGTTGTTGTTGTTGTTGTTTGCCAACCCATGGGCCAGTTCGCTGACACACGGGCCAGTACTGGGGCCCATGCACTGAATCTTTTATATTATTTTATTTTTTATTGGTTTTTTTACTGCTGACCATGTGGCCCGCACTACAGTTATAACACGAGCTGGTTGGCTTTAAAAAAAAAAACTTTTGCCAGCCTGCGAGCCAGTTTGCCGACCTGCGGGCCAGGGCCAGGGCCAGGGCCAGTGCTCACGGGCTGGTACCAAGCCTGTGCCCTGGATTGATTTTTTTTTTAAACCGGCCCACAGGCCAGTTCAGCGACCCGCAGGCCGGGTCCAGTGCTCGTGGGCCAATACCAGTCCTGGGTGCCAGATCAGATTTTTTTGGGGGGGGGTTGGGGGCCGGCCATGGGCCAGCCTGGCGACCCGCAGGCCAGTGATGGTGCTGGTGCTTGCGGGCCGGTACCGGGGCCCATGCGGTGGATCTTTTATTTTATTTTATTTTATTTATTTTTACTGCCGACTACGGCTGCCTACCAGCTGTAGTGCGGCTGGTTGGCTTTTTTCCCCCTGGACAACCCCTATCTGCAGCCAGGAGTACTGGACCAGGAAGAGGACCACTCCAGGACCCAGGTAGGAGACACCAGCAAACGAAATGAAATGAAACAGAAATTTCCATTTCGTTTCATTTTGTTTCTCTTAGAGGGGGCAGTTCGTTATTCATTTTGTTATGTAACAAACTAATAATGAATAACAAAACAAACCAAATTTCATTTCGTGCCCATCTCTACTTCAAAACCCATCCTATCATTAGGCATAGCTGTCAAGTTTTTCCTGGTGCTTGGCGGGACAGGAGGAGGGAGGTGTAAGCACAAAATAAAAACACAAAATTCCATATGCAACACGCACCTGCATCCCCACCCCCCCCACACACCATTCAGCCCAAAGTGGACATGGCCCCTGTAGAAGCCACACTAGGGGATGAGGAGGGCAATGACAATGAGGAGGGCATCTCCAGACTGAAGTTATGAGCATTTATAGGTGCACCCCCCCTTGCCCTACCGAGCGCTCTGTGCAACAACATGGCCATCATGTATGGAAAACACAGTGCTGGAAGGAAAATCAAAAGCACCAACCAGCAGCAGAAGGATGCAGATAAGAGGGGGGAGGAGGAGGAGGAGGAGGAAGAGGAAGCAGCAGCAGCAATTGCTGCCAGGTCTAAGAAGCACCTTCAGTTTTTCTGTTTTTCTTTCCCCCTCTCCCCCAGCTTGGGCATGGTGCAGGATCCAGGCATGAGAAGACTGGGAAGGGGAGGCAAGGAGAAAACAAACCCTGCCCCCAGGCAGCCTGCCCACCTGCAGCCCAAACACTTGGGTTTCACGGCTCCTGCAGCTTTACCAGAAGTGCGCCTGAACGATGGAAGCACGAGCAAGGGATTCCCTCCAGCAGCCTTCGCCCCATCTTTCCCTCTGCTGGCCATGAAGCAAGTTTGCAGAGAGGATCACGGGAGTTGTAGTCTCTTTCTCACTCTTCAGTTGGACTCCCAGGTCTCTCCTGTTGGCACCCAAAGAAAGTTCGCCTCTGCCGCCGCTGCCCAGGACATTTCCTAAGAGTTGGTTTCCTTTATGACAGTGGTTCCCAAAGTGGTCTATATAGACCCCCAGGGGTCTATTTTGACTTGCAGGGGGTCTATGGCAGTGGGGTGGGGAATTGAGGATCCACAAAATGTAAATGGGGGTCCATGTGAACATACCCCATTTAGTCAAATTCAATATTAGGCAGTCTACAAAAAACAAAAAAAAATGGCAAGTGGTCTATGGGGTGAAATAGTTTGCAAACCTCTGCAAATCATTGTTGCACTCCTGTGAACTTTTTCCAGTTTTTTGCCAATCTTCTTAAAGTGCAGTGTCCAGAACTGGACACATTGCTCAAGATGAAGTTCCAAAATAGAGGGGAACTAGTATGGGATCTAGGGGGTATACTTTTGCTTATGACGCCTAAAATGGCATTTGTCTTGTTTGCACCCACATTGCATGGTTTGCTCATATTCAGGTTGTGATCTACAATTAGAGATAGGCACAAACCACTTCATGCAGAGTTGTCAAAAGTTGTCATCATAGCATCACAGGTACTGTGAATTCCCTTTCCCCCCAACCTGGGTGACTTTCCCACTCACTGCCTGGTACTCACTGCTTAGCTCCTCCTTGTCATGTGACTGTTCAGAGCACCTGCTTCTTTCTTTCTCTGACAGCCACAAATGCAGAAGAGGAGATGAGATAGGGATTCCTGTTCTTGACAAAATGTTGACTTCTGGTTATTACTGTATTTTTTTTCAAGTTGCTTGCAGAGTGACCACTTTATAATCTCCTCCCGAATTTTCCATTGAATTGATGCCAGGCTGACTAGAATGGAGTTCCAAGTTTCCTCCTTTTTGAAATAGGGACAATACTAACTCAGTAATGTATCCATTTATGCAGCCCCAAGGGGAATCGAGGTAAATGAGTTCAGAATCTGGATAATACAGTGGACCCTTGTAAAACAAATAGTTTGTATAACATAAAATCTGTACAACATAAACCATTCCAGAGACAGGAGAAATTTGCTTAACAGAATCGCCTATGGGGCGAATCCATACAACATAAAAATGGGATTACTCCATTTTCAATACATTCCTATGGAAACTTTGTATAAAGGAAAATTTGTTTAACATAATTTCATTTGGAATGAATTAATTCCTTTATAAAAGGTACCACTGTATTCAACTAAACACACACCCCTCTGTGAGTGTGTGTGTGTGTGTGTGTGTGTGTGTGTGTGTGTGTGTGTGTGTGTGTGTGTGTGTGTGTGTGTGTGTGTGTGTGTCCAAATTGCACAATTGGCCCAGTAGCAGCAATGTTTTCTATTATTTCATCTGTGGCTTACAGTCCACAAAGCCTTTTCTGCAACACACAAAACACATGGGGAGGCTTCCCAAGTCCTGTGCTTCTAGGGTTTTTGAAAGGCTCATTAGCAGCCCACAAGGGGATTTTCCCCACCCACCCCAGCCCCTATGTAACTGCAGCCAGGTCTTGTGGAACAAGAAGGCTCACAAATCAGGAAGTTGGCATTCCGATGCACGATGCACATATTGTGCTAAAAGGCATGATAGTCAGAAGCCCATTCACTCAGTGGCTCTCTTCCCAGTTCCTTTTCTTTGTTCCTGGGTTTTTTTTTGGGGGGGGGGGGGTTGCTGACACTGCAAAAGCACTTTCAAATACAAATGCTATACAAATAAACCAATGCCAACTGGGAATAGGAAGAGCCAGGTGCCAAGGTTGAAAGCTACCTCACAAACAAAAATCAAACGTCTTTTCCTCCATTGGTGCCCACCCTGAGATTTGTTTCCCTGTCTGTAGACCTGGGAAAGAATGCCCAATTCTTCTTGTGCAAATGTAAGCCATTTATATTTTTCAGTTTGCAGTCCACCACACAATTACTTTGATACAGGCTCTGCTAAATAGATGGTGCTTCCTTCTGAGGAAAAATGCATATGGCTGCCTTGTAGATTCCATTAACATTCCACTGTATTAAAGTTCTGTATGTGCTGTGTTACAGATGTTGAATTATACATTTTGGAAAAATTAAAGACGGTTTCCATTTGATTGGAAAGTTATTATTCCATATATTTTATTTGCTCTCCATCCTCAAAACTTCCACTTTTGTCCACAAAGTGCAGTGGTGAAGCCCTGGATCCCCCAGCCCTGTGACTTCCATTTTAAAAGATAGATCTGAGCACATTCCATCATACAGAAAGTCTCTGCAGAAGAGACATGTGGCAGTGTTTGCAGCAAAAGACTTCCAACATGCGTTGTGGCTTCATTGCTTCATCTGTGCCATCCAGTTTACATTGCCCTGTGGCGACTTGGCAGAACTTCATGTGTAAGATCAAAGGCCGTTGGTCCATGCTGCAGTTGCAGTGCAAATGTAGTGAAAACTGGGCCACAGTAATCCGTATAATAAAACCATTAGGATGTGGCAGTTTCTAACATCTTGCCAGAATTTAATTGCCAGGATCTTATATTATTCCATTATGCTTCTAAAACCAGTAGAGCATCTGGTTCAGATATTGGTAACCACCTCCAGTATTTTTTTTTAAAAAAAAATCCAGGATTTCAGTGGGCAAAAGGGCAGTGATAAAATATTTTGAAAGGATTATTTTGCTTTTCACCTCTTCAAATACCTTTGTATTTTTCCTGATTGATATCTCTGTGAAGATTCTCGGTCACCCAAGTGAGTTTATTTGGAAGTTGAGTCCAGTTGCCATCACTCAACTTCCAGCCTGATTGATATCGTTTTCCCCACCCGCCATCCCCATATTTAGGCAGTAATTTATCTGTGTAAAGTAACTTTCTGGAAAGGTTTTGTACTGATACATCTTTGAGCCATGTTCTTTAAGCAGGAATTCTTGCCGCTACATCCACAATTGTGAGGTACTGGTTACTTGTTGCTAAAAAAATATATTCTGTACATGCTCATTGGCACTGTTTTTCCTGTTATCACTTCATGTTTTCCAGCCTGAGCTATTAATATCAAAATAGGATACGCAGCTGGTGGCTTGTTATGACATATAAAGCCCTAAACGGCTTAGGACCTAGATACCTGAAGGACCATCTCCTTCCATATGAACCTACCCAGCAATTAAGATCTAGCCAGAGGGCCCTACTGGAAGAGCCATCCCTTAAGGAGGTGAAAGGGATGACTTGTAGGAACAGAGCCTTTTCAGCAGTTGCCCCCAGATTATGGAATGCCCTCCCAAGCGAGATCCACCTGGCGCCAACATTGATGTCATTTCGGTGCCAGGTAAAAACATTCCTCTTGAAGAAGTCTTTTTAACTGATTATTGTGGGTCCTGATAGTGATTTTAGTGCAGTGTTTTAATATATTGTATTTATTGTATTTAAATGTTTTATTGTTTTAATTTTATTGCAATATGATGTTTTAATTGTCTGAATTGTTGACTTTGATTGTGAGCCGCCCAGAGACCTTTGGGTAGTGGGCGGCATACAATCTAAATAAATAAAATAAATAAATAAATAAATTTTTAATTTTTAAAAAATACAGCCTTGAAATTGGGGTCATTATGACCTTTGCCATGGATCATCAAATATTCTGGATGATACGAAACAGAACTTGATAGACAATAACATTTGATTATATAAATAAAAAACCTTAACCACTAAACAAGATACTGCTGTTAGGACAGATTATAGAGAATGTTTCCAATTGATGTTGGACAAGGGTGCATTTCTTCTCCCTATTTGTTCAATGTGTACGTAGAACAAGAAAATCTGTACTAGAGGTTGATAAAGAAGTGAAAATTACTGGAACACACATACAGTATGTACTCGAATATAAGTCTAGTTTTTTGTGCACCGCTTATCCTGTCCCTCCTCCCACATTGTGGGGGAGCAACGTACAATGTTTAAAATAACTTTTAGCTGCCAAGACAAGTGCTTGGGTTGGTGACTAAAAGTCATTTTAAACATTATGTGCCGCTTCTCCTGACCCCCCCCCTCTGCATCACAGGGGAGTAGCGCGCTATGTTAAAAATGACTTTTAGCCACCAAGGCAAGCTGTGTGATGTTTAAAATGGCTTTTAGCCACCAAGGTAAGCTGCCTTGGTGGCTAAAAGCCATTTTAAACATCACGCACCGCTCCCCCAGCTCACAAAGGAGGAGCTGCCAGGCCCTGCTGCATTTCCCATCCTAGACTTATACTCAAGTCAATAAATAAGTTTCCCCAGTTTGTGGGGTTAAATTTGGAGCCTCGACTTATACTCGGGTCAACTCATACTCAAGAATATATGGGTAGTTTTAAATATGAAGATTATTCCATGATTACTGACAAAAAAATAGCATCAGCTTGAAAAGCCTATTCACGAAGGTCAAAAAAGTGAATACAAAAACAAGGTTACAGTTTACTATAGCAAAGGCCAAATTATGTCTACAGAAAAATTACATTACTTCAATGATGTTATAGAAGAAATCAGAATAAAAGATTCCTTATAATGTGGTTCAATCATGCATCGAAACAGCGATTGCAGCCCAGAAATCAGAAGGCAACATATTTTGAAAGATAGCTACGTATGAAGAAGCCAGATAGCAGCCTTCGACACAGGGATTAAAGATGGGCACGAACTGAAGAAAAGCAGAAACCAAGCTGGTTCGTAGGCCACTTTGTAGTTCAGTTCAGGGATCCTACTTTGCCAGCAAATCACTGAACTTTCTTTCCACTCAGTGCTTAGCTTTCAGCAAAACAGGTCCTGTCCTTTCCACCTTCCTCCATTGCCTCCCTAACTGGTCCTTCCACCTTTTCCTCTTTATCGTCCGCTCTCTTTAGAGATAGTGGCCTGGCTTCCCTTCCCAGATGAGCCAGGTGTCTCTGCACATGTGGATACTTGTCAGCTGATAGACATGTGCATCTCTAATAGGGATGTGTCACAGGAGACCAAGGCCAAGATCATACTTTAGTACCATTTCCTGGTTGCTATTCCTTATTACTACCACTTAAAACAAGCTTGCAAGTGCCCTGTCCTCCTTCAGGGGGAACAGCAGCTCCTGCCTCTCCAGCTCTCTGCTTTTTTCTCAACTGAAATATTACGTCACAGTCCCTTCCTAGGATTTTCCCACCCATTGGGCTGAACCAAATAATCCACAGGGGCCACGCCTGCAATAAAAATTGGAAAACATCATCACTCGGTGTATGAGCCCTGCACATTCTGCAGTTGCAAAAGCAAAGCTTTATTCTGCTGCAGTCTGCCTCTTCCAGTGATGTCATTTCCATTGCATAGGTCAGTGATGGCGAACCTTCAGCACTCCAGATGTTTTGGACCACAACTCCCACAGTCCTTTGTTATTGGCAATCTAGGCTCGGAATTCTGGGAGTTGTGGTCCAAAACATCTGGAGTGCCAAAGGTTCGCCACCACTGTCATAGGTGGAGCCACACAACAGGATTTCAGCCTATGTACGGACATGAACTCTGGACAATCAAGTAAGCTGATGCGCGGGGAGGGGGATCCATTCTAAATATGGTATTAGAAGAGAAATTTATAGATGTATAGACTACTAGAAAGGCAAATAAATGAAGTGTGAACCACACCAAGCTTGCACTCTCCTTGGAAGCTAGTGTGACTAGCTTCAGGGATTATTAGATCCCCCCACCCCCGCCGCCACACATAGGGAAATATTCTCAACATAGCCTGGAGTACTAAATAAGTAAGTACTACTGTCAGAAATTTTTCCCACCTTGCTACTTAACCACTGAATTCCATTGCATGTGTTAACCAGACTTTATAGTATGCCTAATAGACCCATTTCAAATACCTTTTCCAATAACGTGAACTGTCCAGCCGCAGAAAGATATAAGAGAAAAGAGGGGGAGAAATCCCCTTTGTGCACAGCTTATAAAGAATTTATCCATTTATAAATCTGTCAGCTGTACCATGATTAATCATATTTTGGGGCATAGAGAATATATGTCATAAGGTCATAACCTCAGCGGAACCCGTTGCAATAAAAAGCAGTAATTACTTTTTAGTATCTTCAGAGGATTCTATTTTTATATATACCAGCAGAAACTAGTGGGAGTGAAATCTACACACACACACACACACACACACACACACACACACACACAGAGAGAGAGAGAGAGAGAGAGAGAGAGAGAGAGAGAGAGAGAGAGAGGAGAGAGAGAGAGAGAGAAGGGGGAGAGAGGTATAAGCACAGTCTGGCAGTAGTTGCCATGGCAGCCAGATGAAGTACAAGGAGAAGTAGAGAATCTGACTTCTGTGGCAAAGTAATGAATTTAGCATCTACAGGGACAGAAATGGATTTTCTGTCATAGTTTGTAAACCATTCATATAAAACCCACATATTCTAGATCTTTGGGAATGGTTTCACTCTAATTCTGATGCTTTGTCTCTCTCTCTCTCTCTCTCTCTCTCTCTCTCTCTCTCTCTCTCTCTCTCTCTCTCTCTCTCTCTCTCTCTCTCTATCTATCTATCTATCTATCTATCTATCTATCTGTCTGTCTGTCTGTCTATCTGTCTGTCTATCTCTCTCTCTCTGTGTGTGTGTGTGAATATATATACAGTGGTACCTCAGTTTAAGTTTCAGAATTAGAGTTTTATATATACAGTGGTACCTCAGTTTAAGTAATTAATTTGTTCTGCGAGAAAAATAACTTACATGAATGGCGAGGTGGGTGAGTACTGGAATCATAGGAAGATAAAGCCATAATTATGTTATGCCTGCTAATAATCCGGATGCCATAAAAACTGAGGAACACATGATTATGAGTCAGGATATAGTACATAGTGGAGTGTGTGGATAAGGTATACGCACATCTGATCTCGCCTGATTTCAGAAGCTAAGCAGAGTCACGCCCTGCTAGTACTTGGATGGGTGACCACCAGGGAATACCAGGTGCTGTAGGCACTTGGAGTAGGAACTGGAAAGCCACTCCAGTATTCCTGCCAAGAAAAACTCCATGGACATGGGGTCACGAAGAGTCGTTCATGATCATAATGACACAGCAACAACAAAACAAAGTGTCATTAAAATTTGCTGCACCTGCAAATATGGACAATGAACACCTCAAAACATGGTGTCTAAAATTCACCAGGGCTTTAGCTGAAAATAAAAATAAAAATTTATGGGCAATTCTCAGTTCTCCTAGACAGAAAAAAGCATTGAATATTTAATCTCCTTGAATTCTCCTACCGCAGTGTTTCCATTTATGGATACTGCTGGACTTAGGTTCTCCTAAAGGAATAAAGCGCTTTTCTGCAGAGAAAGACTTTTCATACAAGTGGATTATGAGTACAGTGTATATGCAATTTTTGGTAGGAGCAGAGATTTGTTGGATTAAGGGATGATACATTCATTGGGAGAGGGCAGGGATAACCTGGGTCACTGGAGAAGAGCATCTTTTCCCCAGGCTATGAGACTAAAAGTGCTGTCCACAAAGAGAGGAACATTGCTATATAACAGTGGTGGCAAACCTTCAGCACTCCAGATGTTTTGGACCACAACTCCCAGAATTCCAAGCCTGTATTGCCAATGACAAATGACTGTGGATGTTGTTGTCCAAAACATCTGGAGTGCTGAAGGTTCTGGACCAACAAAGCATCGAAACTGACAAAGTTACTAAGCCCCTTGGGACCTTCTTTTACAGGGTCCTTTATCCTATTGTGATTACTTAGCATTAATGCAGGTTTCTTCTGGTCACGTGCCCTTGACCATCATAGGAAGGCCACAAACTCAAAGAAGCTATGAAATGGCACACCACCACTAGCAAAAGGATATGCTAGATATTCTCCTTGATCTAGAAGTGACTCAGAGTCTCTGGGAATTCTTAGTCCAAAATGAGGACTCTCCATCAGCAGCCAGTGCCCTAACCAGACACGTCCCCCCCCAAAAAAAATCATATATATGGTAAATGTTTAACCTCAGCAAAATCTATAGGAAAGAAAACAGACAAGGTTTAGGAGGGGACAGAGAGAAGAGACATGAAGAACATGAAGAAGGTCACATATCTGAGGAGGTGGAGGAACAGGTCTTGCCAAGACATTCCACAGGAACAAATTTTGGAGTAGCATCTCAGAGGTTCTCAATTAATTGTGTATATTTTGAGCCTCAAACATACAAAGAAGTGTTAGAGTTGCCACAACATGAACAAAGATTGTGGAGAAAAGCAATGGAATCTGAATACAATTCACTTAGGCAACATGTCTTCACCCCTGTTAAGCTACCAGAAGGCCACAGTGCTATTGGTTGCAGATGGGTTTATAAAGTGAAGAAGGCCACAGTGCTATTGGTTGCAGATGAGTTTATAAAGTGAAGAAGGCATCAGATAACTCTACACAATGCAAAGCAAGATTGGTTGCACAAGGGTTTTTGCAACAGAAACATGTAAATTAGGATGAAGTCTTTTCTCCAACAGTTAAAGCAGACACATTTAGAATGGCATTGTCCGTTGCTGCTTCTAAGAAATACAAGATACACCATTTTGATGTTGCTACAACATATCTCAATGCAGATCTGGAAGAAACAATATATCTAAAGCAAATCCCAGGATATGAGTTGCAAAATTCAAACCTAATATTGAAATTAAATAAAGCGCTTTATGGCATATGTCAGACGGAACATGCTTGGAACAAATGTTTGGATGCCAAATTAACTCAAATGGGTTTTACATGCAGTAAAGCAGATCCATGTCTCTATACCAAAGGTTTAATGATATTGCTTGTATTTGTTGATGATCTATGCTTGATTGTTCCAGATGATTCAGATGTAAAATGGTTTATGACTGAACTGGGGACAGAAGTTCAACTTAAACATCTAGGCAAAATTCAAAATTACTTAGGTGTGGATATATACAAAGACACCACAGGTAATTTCAATCTATCTCAAAGTAAAAAGATAGAAAAGCTTCTGGAGAAATGTAACATGAAGAAGTGTAATCCAGTTTCAACTCCAATGGAGGTAGGATTCAATAGGATTCCTGATGATGAAGAATATACAAACAAGGAACAATATCAGTCTGTTTTAGGATCTCTATTGTATTTGTCTTCCTGGACACGACCAGATATTTCAGCAGCTGTAAATATACTCAGTCAATATGCTGCAAAGCCATTGAATAAACATTGGCAAGGAATTAAACGGGTTCTCAGGTATCTATATGTTACAAAAAATATTAAGTTGAAAATACCTGTTTCAGATAAGTTAAATCTGACTTGTTATGCAGATGCAGATTGGGCATCATGTGCAGAGACAAGAAAATCAATTTCAGGCTATGTAATTTATCTTGGAGAAGCTTTGATTGCTTGGAAATCAAGAAAACAGAGATACATATCTTGTTGCACTGCAGAATCAGAGTTTGCGTCTATTAGTGATCTTTGTAATGAAATTACTTGGTTTGTTCAATTGCTTAAAGATGTACATGTAACTGTGCAATTACGTGTAGAAATTTTTAACGATTCTTGTTCATGTATCCAAATAGCACAAGAAAAGAAAATTGGATCTAGGAGCAAGCATATCGGAGTGAGATACAGCAATGTGAAGGATTGTGTGTCACATAAATTAGTGAAAATCAATTATTGTACTAGTGATTGTAATTATGCTGATTTATTTATAAAGCCTGTACCTAAAGACAAGCATATAAGTCTGAGAGAAAATCTGGGTCTAGAAATCAATTAAATAGGAGGGATGTCAGATATTAGTTAGTGAAATATATGTATTAGACAGGATGTTCTATATATGTTTGATATATATTTAATTGATTTAAAGATGGAGTCTGTAAAAGTGCAAAGTCACAGTGACTCAATGTATAGTTTTTTCTAATGGAGTACAGATGTTAAGAATTAACATAATGAATTTTGGCTGATGCAAGGGCTTGCAATAGCTATGCAGTAATGTCATTTATGATTGGACAGACACATGTATACAAATTTTCTGTAAATCATTTTTTACTTTGTTTCTCTGTCATATTTATTTATTTATTTATTTATTTATTTATTTATTTATTTATTTATTTATTTTTACAACTTATATGCCGCCCACTACCCAAAGGTCTCTGGGCAGCTTACAATCAATGTAATGTATGCTGTTATGCTGTTATGCTGTTGATTTTTGTATAAATGTCCTAATGTGACTTTTCCCTCTATGCTTTGTTGAACTTTGTATAAGTTCTGTGACACTGTGATATATTTTTGTACAGTTTATAATATAGCTGTTTGGTTTTAAGAAAACTCTGTCTCTGGTTAACTATTTATTCAATAAGTATTGCTTCTGCTGGCTGATAAAATAGCACATACTCTGACAGAAGATATTTTCTGAGTATGTTTTCCATGAAGCTATTTTCTGAGTATAAACCATAAAATTTGCTGCCTCACTCATCCATCCTTCCTGATTTTTGTTTATAATGACAAAATGTGGTTAATTCATCTCAACCCTTAAGCTAGGACCAAAAGTGTGACTTAATTCTTTTTTTTTTAAGGGAACCACAATTTGTAATGACTTCACACCATCTTCTGGTTCACCAAGATGCTGGGCAGAGTTATGTTTCAGAAGATGCCTTTAGTTCTAAATAGGGATGGGCTGTTCATTTCGGAAGCAGTAGCTTCCAAAATGGCCCATGTGAGCCCAGGTACTGTAATGCAAGCAGCCAATCATTTACCTTCCTGCAGGGTTGCATCGGGCTAAACTCCAACCAGGAGTCTCCTGACATCATCTGTCCTGCTCCCCGGCTCTGACCAATCAGACAGGGAGGTGGTATGATGCATTTCGTTGCTTAGCTCCCGATTGGCCAGCACCAGGGAAAAGGACAGATGATGTCAGGAGACTTCTTCCTGGTTGGAGTTTAGTCTGATGTGACCCTGCAGAAAAGTAAGTGATTGGCTGCTTGCATTTCAGAGGCTTCTGAACAGCACTTGGGCTCACCTGGGCTGTTTTCTGAAACGAACAACTCATCCCTAGTTTCAAACCAAAAATCAACAGCAGCAGCAAATGACAACTTGCAAATTGCGGTGAAATTCATAGCCTTTATATAAGGTTGCAAGAGCCGATAATTATTGCTCAGTTCCCCACAGTACAAGTTGATGCTTCTCCTCGAGCTCTATTCTGCATAATTAACCTGTTCATAGGGATTTCAGCAGCACTGTATAGTCTGCTAATTTTGCAAACTAATGAAATAGGAATGTCAAGCAGTTATGGGTTAAGTTTGCAGTCTTCTGAACTGAATTTAAATTTTCTCAAAAAGATCAGCTTTGCTTTCATTTCTGAATGAAAACAGTCTTAATTCCATGAGCAATTTTGTATGCAAAGCTAGCAAAAGCTTGGTACATTTCTGCCTCTGAAAATTATCTTCGTTTTGCCTTTAAAATGGCTTGATGATAGAATCAGCCTATTATTTCAAATATCACTCCTGCTCTGCAGTGAAAAGCAAACAATGAATAGCTTGGGTTTATGTGACATTTTAAAAAGAAAAGACGGAGAAAATGAAACAATGCTTTGTTCTATGCTAGCATCAAGATATGCCAGCAAATCTGGAAAACCCAGCAGTGGCCAGAGGACTGGAAAAGATCGGTCTACATCCCAATCCCAAAGAAAGGAAACGCCAAAGAATGCTCCAACTATCGCACAATTGCACTCATTTCACATGCTAGCAAGGTTATGCTCAAAATTCTACAAGGCAGGCTTCAGCAGTATGTGGAAAGAGAACTTCCAGAACTACAAGCTGGATTTCGAAGGGGCAGAGGAACTAGAGATCAAATCGCCAACATGCGCTGGATTATGGAGAAAGCCAGAGAGTTCCAGAAAAACATCTACTTCTGCTTCATTGACTATGCCAAAGCCTTCGACTGTGTAGACCACAACAAACTATGGCAAGTCCTTAAAGGAATGGGAGTGCCTGACCACCTTATCTGTCTCCTAAGAAATCTATATGTGGGACAAGCAGCAACTGTCAGAACTGGATATGGAACAACTGACTGGTTTAGAATTGGGAAAGGAGTACGACAAGGCTGTATACTGTCACCTTGCCTATTTAATCTATATGCAGAGTACATCATGAGAAAGGCCGGTCTGGATGAATCACAAGCCGGAATTAAGATTGCTGGAAGAAATATCAACAACCTCAGATACGCAGATGATACTACTCTAATAGCAGAGAGTGAGGAAGAATTAAAGAACCTCTTAATGAGGGTGAAAGAGGAGAGTGAAAAAAATGGGCTGAAGCTCAACATCAAAAAAAACTAAGATCATGGCCACTGGTCCCATCACCTCCTGGCAAATAGAAGGGGAAGAAATGGAGGCAATGACCGAGTTTATTTTCTTGGGCTCCTTGATCACTGCAGATGGCGACTGCAGCAACGAAATAAAAAGACGCCTGCTTCTTGGGAGGAAAGCAATGGCAAACCTATATAGCATCCTAAAAAGCAGAGACATCACTTTGCCAACTAAGGTCAGGATGGTTAAAGCTATGGTTTTTCCAGTAGTGATGTATGGAAGTGAGAGCTGGACTATAAAGAAGGCTGATCGCCACAGAATCGATGCTTTTGAGCTGTGGTGCTGGAGGAGAGTCTTGAGAGTCCCCTGGACTGCAAGGAGATCAAACCTATCCATTCTGAAAGAAATCAACCCCGAATGTTCACTGGAAGGACAGATTTTGAAGCTGAGGCTCCAGTACTTTGGCCACCTCATGAGAAGAGAGGACTCCCTGGAAAAGTCCCTGATGCTGGGAAAAATCGAAGGCAAAAGGAAAAGAGGACGACAGAGAATGAGATGGTTGGACGGTGTCATCGATGCAACCAAAATGAATTTGACAAAACTCCGGGAGGCAGTGGAGGATAGGAAGGCCTGGCGAGCTCTGGTCCATGGGGTCACGAAGAGTCGGACACGACTGAACGACTGAACAACATGCTAGCATCAGAAAAGGCCCTATTGGAAACACAGATGAAATAAGAAAAGGCCATCATTGCTATGCATCTTTTGTATACAGGCAGTTAACACAATTTGCATAAAATGTAATTTAATATTGTAGATAGGAAGTCATGTTTTTACACTGCCACATGGTTTGTGTTTATCTGATATTGCTCCTATTTGCATGATTTCTTTCCAGATATTGAATGCTATTTATTTATTTATTTATATTTGTATACCGTATCCGGTTTTCTCAATGGGAAGTCTGGACAGCTTACATAGAGAGCAGTACAACAACAGTAAAACCAGCACATGAATAACGCATAAATAAAGGAAGAAGAAGAGAAGATAACCCAATAAATACAAATACAAACAAGTAGCCCGGCAAGAGGCAGAGACCAAATAATAACAACAACATCAAACATAGGGGAACACAACACAGACACTAGTGATCACCGAATAATTCTGTGAAAAGCAAAGTTTGTACAGCTTTTTCGCAGGCTTCTATAGATGGAGCTTGGCAAATCTTGCGTGGCAATTTATTCCAACTGACCGGGCCAGCAACCGAGAAGGCCTGATTGCGAGTACCAGCCTTACGGGCCTCCCTAGGGGTGCCCGCCCGGAGCAAGAGTGCCATAGAAGTTCTGGTGGGCCGGGCCAGCACTGACTTTTGGGAGATGCGCTCTGCCAGATACTCAGGTCCCAAGCCATGGAGGGTTTTGTAAACCAAAACCAACACCTTGAACCTTATTATGTACTGAGAACCATTATAATCTTATTTAAACTAAATATTATCCATAGCACAGGCAGTGATCAAATGTGACTAAAATCATTAAAATATAAAATGACTCAAATATTTTTTAAAATGAGTACAGAAATCATAATGTGAGTATAACTAATTTTAGAAAGTTATTTAAATTTTCTCATGCCATCCGTATGATTATGCCAAAATAAAATATCTTTAAACTTTCTTATTTGCCCCCTTGTGCTTAATACTATCAATAATAAACATGAGCTATCAAATGAATTCTGATTTATGGGGACCCCTTTCAGCATTTTCTAGATAAAGAATACTTAAAAGTGGCTAACCATTCCCTTCTCCTGGTAGAATCTTGGAACTATGCAGCTTGCCCAAGGTGACACAGGCTGGCTGTACTCACAGGAAGCATAGCCCAGAAACAAACTCTCAACCTGTTTCTACACAAGCCACTGAGCTGTCTAGATTATCATTCCAGAAATATGTCAAGAGACTTTAATATCTCACTTTTCCCCATTGGAAACAGTTTCATCAGACTTCTGGGTTTTAGTTATCTTCATTGTTCTTTTATACAATTATAAGGCTTTTTTAAAAGCCAGGGGTAATTGCGTGTTTCTCTGCTCCAGCAGTTCCTGTTATGCGACCGGTAATGCAACTAACTAAGGCTGATACTTCACGTCCATCTCATCGCTGTTCGCAGTTCCGCTGGGGACCGGTACGAAGAAATCTAACCGCACATCCATTGTGGGACGAGGGGAGTTCGTCCCGACCATGCCCGCTGAACTGCAATCTAAGTGGGATGAGAGATTCCCCTCCCTGGCCTCAGGAATCTCCTCATCTCGCTTCTTGTTCCGATACAAGAGCCCATGAGGTCAGTCTACTCCTGCGACGTGCCATTCTCCATCTAGTGGCAGGAGTGTGAAGTGCCATTCGCCAGTACATTCCCTATGGAGTCAGCAATGCAGTGCAGAGAGATTAAAAGACAAATGTCTCAAACTTAGCTCCATAACACATTGAAGGCAAGGCTTTGGAGAATCGAAACATCGAAAAACGGAAGGTCGGGCCGAAAAAAAAACGGAGAACAAAGGCATGGAATTTCACATCTCATCACGGAACGAGGACGTGCGGAAACAGTCATGCCAGTATCATCAATCACGCCCATGCGTACATGGGAACAGGGACAGAACCGCAAGAAGACCACGTGACCACGACCAACATCAACACGCAATGAACTTCCTCCCGGGACGAGAGTGGATGTGAAGTAACCATCTAACATGAGAGCAAGTGTGCTAAGGGAAAGCTAACAGAGTAGGAGAAAGCTTGCAATTGGTTGGTAGTGCAACAGTATTCTAGCTTATGGGCCAATAATGCTGGCTGATTCAAGACACTGCAAGGAATCTTCTAAGATGCTGTATTTTTTAAATAGTATCATTCTATGTTTGCATTGATTTTATTTACAAGTGGAAGTCTGGAATTTTGTTGAAGCACCAGTGATTATCAGGTCCTGCAATGATGTGCCAGGATTCAGCCCTGGCACATCAGAGGTCAGCTTCATCCTGACCGACCAGAGTTTCACTTGCCTTCTCTCTCTCTGAGTGGCCACTATGAGGGAAGCCCAGAGGGTTTCTAACTGCAATTGGGCCTTCTTCTCAGTGGCCGCCCCAGCACTCTGGAACAAACTGTCTACGGAGATTAGGCTGGCAGAGTCTCTGCCAGCCTTTAAGAGAGCTCCAAAGACCTGGCTCTTTATGAAAAGTTTTGGTGATCACTGAGTGTACTGTGGGGTGGGGTGTGTTAGTTGTATTGTTTTGTCCCAGCCCTTTTCTTGCCAGATTTTATCTTGTATTATCATTGTTATTTATTGTTTTCCTATTTTTATTCTTATTTGTCTATTTGGGAGTTGTGTTTGGGCATATTGTTCTTGTAATGTGTTCTACACCACCCAGAGTTCCTGAGGGAAAGTTGGGCAGTTAACATGCACAAATAAATAAATAAATAAATAAATAAATAAATAAATAAATAAATAAATAAATAAATAAATACAAATATGTGTGTGTTTTAGTAGTAGTACTACTAGTTGTAGTATTAGGATGATGGTGGTGGTGGTGGTGGTGGTGGTGGTGGTGGTTAATTAAAAAGGTAATACAAAGCATATTTACTCAGAGGCATGTGCCACTATGTTTCATAGGATCTACCCCCAGCCAAATGAAACCCCTGTGGACTATTTGGTTCAACCAAATGGGTAAGGAAATGAAGATTATGTGATTCAGGATTTTGAATGAGAAAGAGTAGGAGAGCTGGAGACAAGAAACTCTTGTCTCCTCAGATGAGTAACAGGGCCTCTGCTACTTTGTCTTAAGTAGTAGAATTATTTTTGTGCAGGAAGGGGACTGGAAGTTTGAACTCACACACATATACAGTATATACATATGTTTGGGCTGTACTGTATTTATATCACATACAGTATATATTTTAACATATATGTTTTTACATATTTTACAGCTCTCTCTCTCTCTCTCTCTCTCTCTCTCTTTTTTTTTCTTTCTCTCTCTCTCTCTCTCTCTCTCTCTCTCTCTCTCTCTGTGTGTGTAGATACACAGTGTCCCATCAAATCATAGAGAGTTACTCAAACGTAGCCGGTGAATCTGAGTGCATGGGGACAATAAATATGATCTGAACTTTACAATACAGTTTTATTGCCTTGGGTAGTTCATATAAAGTTCAGGCTAAAACACAGAACCTATTCACCAGCCCCAGGAGCCCAGAGTCACCGGCTGCCTATTCTCCCAGGTGAGTGTCTGTATGGTTGAATCAGTCAAGCTACTTATGTATGTACACTTATGTGAATTTACTGAATATATTGCAATATGACTGAACAGATGACAACAATGATGTTTCCTCATTACTCAGTGGTAATTTGACAGCAGTATCCCCTCCTTCTAAGGTTCATCCCCTCCATTTTGAATCTACATCAATCTGAGGGGGAAATGGGCAAAATTCAATATTTTTTGTAGATGTGCCAGTGACATGGATAGAAACGCTGTGATAAATATTCATGTCATTGGTGTGCCATATGATTTCTATGGGCCTTACCTCCAAGTTGGCTATCTCTCCTGTACAGAGGCAATAATTTATATCCTTGCCAAACATTATTTACAAATATGTGGCCATAAACTGGACTATAGTTTTGAGAGGTATTGATTTTTCTTTGGTTGCTTTGGCAACCACTGTTGCTCAAAACTGCAGCTTCAATCTCTGCTTGAAACTCTGTCTGTATCTATATTTGTCTCTCTGTACTTGTGTTCCAATTTTATAAAACTTCAAATTCTATTCTGGATAAAAAAGGATCTTAACAAAATTATGGTTATTTCAAAACAGCACTCATGTCTCTAGTCCAAGCTTGTCTCCCTATATTCTGTGGGATTTATTGTAAACCTGAAAACTAGATTGGAAAGACAGAGCAAGAGGGAAATGTAAAAAAAAAAAAAAAAGCCAACGATGTAGGACTTCTGAAATTTAAGATGCTACTGCTAATGTTAAGAGACAAACAAACTGCACGCTTCAGAATTCCCACTGTGTTCATGTTGCCTGAAGAAGAACCGAATCTTCGTGCCTCCTGGGCATGCATAATATATTAGATTCCCGAACAAACATTTCTTGTGTTCTCTTTCCTGCACCTGCCATAGCAAATAAACAACTAGCAACTAGCATCGGCCATGTAAATAATTCCATAGATTTATATTTCTATCTGCTAGAAGCATTGCAGGACTGAAGGCGAGCAGTGGTGAAATGTAAAATATGGCTATAAACTCCGCACTGCAGGGGATTTGCTAGTTCATCAGTTAGTAAGAAACTAGCAACTGTTGCAGGGAGGACACTAGTCCCAGACACACCTGAAAGGGGAGTCTCCTACATCCAGCCAACCTGCATGCGTGAGCCAGGATACCTGAGAGGGAAGAGCATCTGCCTCTGCAGAAAGTCATGCTTCCATGTTCGACAGGCCAGTGGGAGGTAGCAAGGTCAGTGTGCTTTTTCAACACATAAGCAGGACTAAAATTGATCTTGTATCTAAGACTGGGAGAAAACAAGGTCTTGTAACTTAGCATCTCTCCCTTTCTTGCACAGCACTAGATGGTGGTTAGAGAACGGTATGCAGAGCTTTGTTTTCTCATATAAGATCTAATCAAGAAGAGAAGGTGTACATAACCAGCTGCTTAAAGGACAGTCAACCTGCACTAGATCAAGGATCTGTTGAACAGTGCTGCTCCACAACATGGAGACCAAATATTACGTAAGATCTTCCAGTTCCTTGTCCAAATCTGCTCATTTTGACAATGAAACTAGACTGCCTTAGGCATGTAGCATTCTGATTTCATTGTGAACTGCTGCCAGCTTTTGCCTAGGAGCTGGAGGGTCTCATAGGGGCATATATTAGAAAATGTGTTATTGCTTTTTCCTGTACTGTACATTCTTTATTAATTTATAATATTAAGACAGCAAGAGAGAGACTTGACATTGCTGCTTCTTTGTAGATCTGCACTAACCTTTGTATAGAATGATAGACCCTCTTGATATACTTTTCTGGCTTATGGTTTGCATATTAAGATCAAAAGATTCAGTGCTCCTCTGGGATATTAGGCCCTCCAGTTATATTTTTATAAGCTTCTTTCTGTGTCTGTCACATCTCTCTTGACTATTTATAATTATCACTTTATAAGACAGCTTATTGATGGAGATATTTTGATGTCCATCATGTTGATGTTGCAGCAATTTTAAGTCTTCAGGAAAACAAAACATTGTTTCTTTGGTTTTATTTTTAGTTGTTTTAGAGTATGTTTTCAGTATATGAAACAAAACCTACTCACAGCTGTTGAGGTTAATTACCATGTACAATTCAATCTTCCCATGTAAAGTTTGTATAGATTGGTAACAAGTATGAAATCAAACCTGAAACTGGACTATGGACCAGTGATGGTGAACCTTTTAGAGACCAAGTGCCCAAACTGCTAATTTTTCACAAAGTGCCAATACAGCAATTTAACCTGAATACAGGTGGTCGTGAATGGGCAAGGTTGGGTCCCCACAGAAAGGGCTACAAATGCCATCTTTGGCACCGGTGCTGTATGTTCACCAAAACTACTATAGACTATCTCAATGAGCACAAATAGATACAATTGTCATCAACAGAGTGAATCATTTGGAGCTAACCATATGATTAAACAAACCATGGTAGGCTGTGATGGTTTGGTTAGAAGATAGACCATCAAGTCCAATAAATCTAACCAATCATTAAGATCTGCTGAGGAGGGCCTCCTATTATGTCTCACTGGTGAGAACCATTCGTTCTATGGAGATATGAGGGAGAGATTTCCCTTTTGTAGAACACCAGCTCTGCAATGCCCTCCCCTTGGAGTCACAGTTGGTGCCAATATTTGCATAATTTATGTGCCTAATCAAAACATATTTATTAGACACTTTGGGACTTGAAGATCCTGATCTATGCAAGTTTTAATGTTTTACTCTTTAAGTTTTGTATTTTAAATTTGTTTTACTCACTTACTTACTTACTTACTTACTTACTTACTTACTTACTTACTGTACTTCATACATACATACATACATACATACATACATACATACATAAAATGGAGTGACAAAACAAAACAAACAAAACAAAACAGTATTTTTCCATTTTGTGCCCATCTCTAATGTCAACATTAAAATCTTGAAATCAATGCGGAAGTGAAAAATTAGATTGTTTTAAACAACTTATTTATTAGAATTGCTTTATACAGCTCTGCAATCTGTCCTGAAATACTGCGATATAGGGCAGGCTATAAATATGTTAAATAAATAAATAAATCTGCAATTTAGTAATCTCTATTATTAGACTTGGAATCATTTTTGAACAAACATGCATCAGACAGTTCTGTTTCTCCTATTCTGAAAAATACCACTTATAAAAAACCAGTAATGCACGACAGTGGGTTTTACATACTAATACATTAACACCTTTTACCAGATAGATCATTTGTTTGATTACTTGGATGTGTGTTTCATTTCTACCATAAAATTTAGGACATGTCCAATATACACAGTTGATCAGGGCATTACCTATCAGAATTTCCACCTTTCCTTTTGTTTTGGTATTGATGCCTGTTAGCCATTTAAAATGCCAGAATAAAAGGAGTGATTTAAATTAAATTAATGTCTGGCTCTAGATAAGTTTATAGAGTATTCTCGGGAAATGACAACTAAATAATAATGTCTACTGATGTAAATTTAAAAAAACCAATTGTGACATCAGTAACTATTACGAATTTGGGTGCCTAGTCAAAGCAAACAAACTCTTTATGTGCACAAAGTGGAATCTTTGTGGCTCAAGGTTTCAAGGTTCCATTACGAAGTATGTGCACACGGGAATGCCTTCTGTTAAGAGAGTGAAATTTTCTGCTCCCCCAGCAGCCCCTTCCATCTCAGGCTTGCATCCCACCTCAAATCCTTGAATTGCAAGCAAAGTGCCATTGCTTGCAATTCAAGTGTTCCAAGGGGCACACATTCCAGTGATGCTGAAAGACTCTCAGCGCCAGAGGGCAAAGATGTTAGTAAGGGGGAATAAATAAGCACAAACCATGGTAGGCTTTAAAAGAGGCATATGCAGGAGTAATATCCTGATCTGTTCTTGTACATATATCATGATATTCAGTAAATATTAAAATACAAAGCAGTAGCATTTTTTAAAAAAAAAAATGGACTCCACAGAAAAATATATTGTAGATTATATTTGTGCCCTCTAATAATTCAGAGCGGCACTGTTAAGTATTTTGCTATCTATGTTCACTAGAGATGGGCACGAAAAAAAAAAATGGTGTTTCAGTTTTTCGTTTGTTGTTGAGAGGTCTGTTTTGGTTTGTTTCCGTTTGTCGTGAATAAATTTTGTTACAGTTTTTCATTTTTTCATTTGTCGTTTCTACCCGCTTTTTGTGCGATTTTTAAAGCATTTATATGTGAAGGCATCCCCCAATGCCCCAGACCAGAGGGAAAACACTAAAAAAATGGATGTTGGCAGAGACACAGTATAGACTAGGTATGCAGGGAGGCTGCAAAGGCAGCGGCTGGCATTGCCCAGGGTGCAAGGCAGCCGCAGAGTGACTGCACTGCGGGGCAAGGGAGGGTACTCACCGAGAGGTACACAGCACGCACGCACACAGGGAGGCTGAAGGAC
The DNA here is from genome assembly GCA_037367245.1 of Phrynocephalus guinanensis. Lineage (NCBI taxonomy): Eukaryota > Metazoa > Chordata > Lepidosauria > Squamata > Agamidae > Phrynocephalus > Phrynocephalus guinanensis. The sequence goes on from CM074733.1 coordinate 125,488,327, forward strand.
TGAAGCTAGAGTCGCAGAGACAGCAATCCCACCCTAGCTCCCACCAGAGACTGCAAGGAGGACGAGGGCTGCCAGACCTTTTTATGCCCTCTGTGGCTGCCAGACCTGCCCGCCCAGTCTGCAACCTGGGCATGCTATTGGTTGAACATGATCCCATCACATGGCTTGCCTCCATTTTGTGGCTGGTGCGATATCCATTTTAAATGGAAAAGAAAAATACATCGCGATGGGAGAAGACAAAAGCAAACGTTTTAAGGACCCCAACCCCCCTGGTAGGTATTATCAGACAATATAAATAATTATTGCTGCGTTTTTACGGATGTCCAGGGCGTTTTTTAACATTTAAAACAGCTCATTTCATTGTGTGTCACCATTAACAGAAACGAAACGTAACGACCACAATTTTCATGGTTCTGTTCGTTTCGTTGCATTTTCATCACAATTTTTGTTTGTCATTTCGTTACGTAACGGAAATGACAAACGGTAACGGAAACGAAAAAATGTTCGTTCCATGCCCATCTCTAATGTTCACATTAGACTCCTTCTCAAACTTCAGGGACTCTCCCCCTCCTGATAGTAAGATGCCAAATACTGAAGTAGAAGATGATTTTGTGTGTGTGTAAATCTTTGCAAAATATATATTCTCCTTATCACCGCTTAGCAGGTCTCCATGTGACTATCTTCAAGACCTAATCTGGTCATCAAATACTAGTCCTTTTATAGGATGCTGCAGAAAATAGAATTTATCATGGGGGACTGTAAAAACAGACTTTGTACTGCCAGTGCCAACTTCAGAAAAAAATGTAAAATGTTAATGGGCCAATTCTCGGCATATTTATTAAGAAGAAAGTCAGTGAGACTTAGTTTCACATATAAACTGGCTACTGTTGAAATCCCATTGTTTGATTATGCAAGTGAAAGGAAAAATGCATAAGATTTACTGGTTTGTATCTGGCAGTTAACAAATCTTCACTGGGATTCTGAGGAGCACATGTGCGCAATTAGCTTGGTACACACTTGAGAATCCCAGCATGGTCTAATTAATTGCTACCTGGAAGTAAGTGCATGTTATGCCTTTTGCCCTCCACCTGCGTAAACAGAGCAACAACTCCCTGCCACAGGATGTGGTGATAGCAGCTGGCCTGGATGCCTTCCAAAGGGGATTGGACAGATTCCTGGAGGAAAAGTCCATCACAGGTTACAAACCATGAGGGAGATGTGTAATCTCCAGGCTGATCCGTCACGGATAGCTCAGAGCCCATGAGTTGATAGATAAATGTTGGATTTTTTGCCCCAATATGCATTACTTTACATTTGGCTATATTGAAACGTATTTGCCATTTGGCAGCCCATTCCCCCATTTTGTAGAGATCCTTCTGGAGCTCTTCACAATCTTCTCTGGTTTTTACCACATGGAAAAATTTTGTGTCATCCGCAAACTTCGCCACCTCACTGCTTATCCCTGTCTCCAGGTCATTTATGAATAGATTGAAAAGCACCGGACCCAGGACAGATCCCTGGGGCACACCGTTTTTCACCTCTCTCCATTGTGAAAATTTCCCATTGACACCTACTCTTTGTTTCCTGGATCTCAACCAGCTCTCAATCCATAAGAGGACCTGCCCTCTTATCCCCTGACTGTGCAATTTTCTCAGCAGCCTCTGGTGGGGAACTGTGTCAAAAGCCTTCTGAAAATCCAGATAGACGATATCCACCAGTTCACCCAAATCCGCATGCCTGTTGACCTTTCCAAAGAATTCTAAAAGGTTTGTCAGGCAAAACGTACCCTTACAGAAGCTGTGCTGATTTTCTCTCAGCAAGGTTTGTTCTCCTATGTGTTTTAAGATTTTCTCTTGGATGAGGCTTTCCACCACGTTCCCTGAGACAGACGTAAGGCTAACAGGCCTGTAGTTTCCAGGGTCCCCCCTCCTTCCTTTTTAAAAAATTGGTGTGACATCTGCTATCCTCCAGTCCTACAGCACTGTGGCCGTTTTAAGAGACAGGTTGCATATAACCATTAAGAGATCTGCAATTTCATTTCTCAGTTCCCTAATAACCATTCTGAGCCTGGTGACTTGTTGATCTTTAATTTGTCAATTAGTCCTAAAACATCCTCTCTTTTAATCTGTATTTGATTTAATTCTTTAGTCAAGAGGGGCCCTTCAAGCAGTGGAATCTCCCCAAGGTCTTCTGCCGTGAAGACAGATGCAAAGAACTCATTTAGTTTCTCTGCCATTTCCAAGTCCTCCTTTACCTCCCCTTGTCCTCCCACACCATCCTTAGGGCCAACTGGTTCTTTGGCAGGTTTTCTACTTCTAACATATTTAAAGAAGCTTTTATTATTTCCCTTTATATTGCTAGCCATGCGTTCCTCAAAGTCTTTATTTGCCTCTCTTATCATCTTCTTACATTTCTTTTGCCAGAGTTTGTGTTCCTTTTTATTTTCCTGATTTGGGGAGGATTTCCATTTACAGAAAGACCTCTCCTTGTGCTTTAGAGCCTCTCTAACTCCACTCGTTAACCATGCCGGCACCCTCTTGGACTTCGATGAGTCCTTCTTTCTTTGTGGTATGCACTTGTGCTGGGCCTCTATTACCGTCGTTTTAAACAGGCTCCATGCACTCTGGAGAGATTGGATTCTTTTAACCTTCCCTTTCAATTTCTTTCTAACTAGTTTCCTCATCTGAGGGAATACGTCTGTGAAGATTCTCAGTCATCCAGGTTCGTTTAACTGGGAGTTGAGTAATGGCTACTGGACTTCTTTTTTGAGAGATAGAAACGTTTCGCTGTTCATCCAAACAGCTTCATCGGTCTGAATACAGCTAGTGCAAGAGACCTTCTTATAGTCAGCTTGACCTCTTGTCCCCTGGTCTGATTGGCTCATAAGATGAACAAAGCCTGAATAGGCTCGTAGGGAGACATTAGTGTCCATGGCCTTAAGGTAAACAATGGCCTAAGGTGCTGAAACCCATCAAGAATGGGTCGTTAGCTGTGACCTGGTGGTGAAGGCTCCTTGATTTGCCTGGGTACTTTGGAAAGTACAGCCTGATAAGTAGCAGATAGACTATGCCGGAGCCCACCACCTCTGTTGAGGGAGGGATTTTCAATGCTAACATGAATGGCTTCCCTTACTCCTCTCTCAAACCACCTCTCTTCTTTGTCTAATATGTGTACATCCTCATCTTTGAAAGAGTGGCCTTTTCCCTTCAAATGGAGGTATACTGCTGATTCTGGTCCTGGGCTGATACCTCTCCTATGTTGGGTGATTCTTCTGTTTAATGGCTGTTTAGTTTCTCCAATGTAGAGGTCTGAACAATCTTCACTGCATTAGACTGCATATACTATATTGCTCCTTTTATGGTTTGGTATCGGATCCTTTGGGTGGACAAGTCTCTGCCTTAGTGTGTTCATGGGTTTGAAATAAACAGGGATGTGGTGTTTGCCAAAAATCCTTTTAAGCTTCTCCGACACTCCCGCCATGTAGGGAATGACCAGGTTCTTCCGTCGGGTCTGGGTCTCAGACTGATCCCTTGTTCTTCTGGGATGGCCCACTGCTTTGTTGAAGGCCCACCTTGGATATCCACAGGCCTTAAGTGCTGTCTTCAGGTGCCTGTCTTCCTTCTTCTTGGCTTCTGAGGAGGTGGGGATGCTCTCTGCTCTGTGGCTTAGGGTCCTGATGACTCCTAGTTTGTGTTGTAATGGATGGTGGGAGTCAAACAGTAAGTATTGATCTGTGTGGGTGGGTTTCCTGTAAACTTCTACTCCTAGGCCATGGTCAGGTCTGATGATGACTGCACAATCCAGGAAAGCCAGCCTGTTGTCTTGGGTGTCTTCTCTAGTGAACTTAATATTAGGATCCACTGCGTTGATGTGGTCTGTAAAGGCCTGTACTTCCTGCGTCTTTATTTTAACCCAGGTATCATCTACATACCTGAACCAGTGGGATGGTGTTGTCCCTGGGAAGGTGTTGAGTGGCTTCTTCTCCACTTCTTCCATGTATAGGTTTGCTACAATTGGTGACACTGGGGAACCCATGGCACAGCCATGCTTCTGTCTGTAGAAGTCCCCTCTGTACATGAAATATGTGGTGTTCAGACACAGGTCCAGGAGCAGGCCTATCTGGTCTGGGTTGAGGCGGCTTCTGGAGGTGAAGGTGCTGTCTTCTCTTAATCTTCTCTTTACCATTATTAGCGCATCAGTGGTGGGTATGCTGGTAAAGAGTGATGTAACATCAAAGGATACCATGGTTTCCTCTGTATCCAGTTTGAGCTCCCTGACTTTAGAAACAAACTCTTCTGAGTTGTGTACGTGGTGGTCCGTGTGTCCAACCAGTGGGGCTAGGATAGTTGCCAGGTATTTTTGTGATGTTGTAAGTCACTGAATTTATACTGCTGACAATAGGTCTGAGGGGGATTCCTTGCTTGTGGATCTTGGGAAGTCCATAAAAGCAGGGGACTGTCTCTCCGGGATATAACTGGTGGTAGGTCACCCTGTCAATTGCGTTTTCCTGCTCCAAGAGTTTTAAGCATTCTATTACTTTCTTCCTGTAATTGCTGGTGGGGTCTCTTCTTAGTTTTTCATATGTGTTTTGATCATCTAAAAGTGTGATAACCTTCTCGTGGTAGTCCACAGTATTGAGGACGACAGTGCACCTTCCTTTGTCCGCAGGCAGAATTGTGATGCTCTCATCCCTGCTGAGGGATGTCACAGCACTTCTCTCTTGGCTGGTGAGGTTGGATGGTGGTGGCTGAGCACTGGACAGTGCAGCAGAGACTTTTATCCTGAGTAGTTCTGCTTCTGCTGCTGGCAGATTGTTGCTGTGAATGGCTGATTCTGTCGCTGTGATGAAATCCACAACAGGAACCTGTTTGGGTGTGATGGCAAAATTTAGGCCTTTGGATAGGACCTCTCTCTCTGTCTGGGTGAGTTCCCTGTTTGAGAGGTTCTTCACCCATTTGTCCTTTACATCTCCTGTCATGGTCCCTTCATCCTTCTTCCTCCTGCCAAACTCTTTGACTGACTCTTCCCGGCAGAGGAGAAGATCGAACTTCTTTATTTGCCTCTCTTTGCCTTTGCAATGCTGAGCCAGTTGTGCTTTCTGGACAAATTCTATGACTGCATCCACTGCTGGTTTGGATAGGGTGGAGAGTAGTTCTTGGTGAATGTGGTCTTTTCTGTGTTGCAGTGTGTCTAAAGTAAAGTGGACTTGTCTGATCCTCTCATTGAGAAGTTGTTCTTGAGCTCTCTGGAGGATATTGTTAGCCCGATGGCTTCTTACTGTCGATTGTAGGCGGAGGCTTGTTGGGGTGAGACTTTGTTGTCTGCATCTCAAGTTGAAACGTAAGTGGTTCTTGTAGTCTGCTACTTTTCTTGCTGTTCTTTCATATTCTCACACCAACTCAGAAGCCAAGAAGAAGGAAGACAGGCACCTGAAGACAGCACTTAAGGCCTGTGGATATCCAAGGTGGGCCTTCAACAAAGCAGTGGGCCATCCCAGAAGAACAAGGGATCAATCTGAGACCCAGACCCGACGGAAGAACCTGGTCATTCCCTACATGGCGGGAGTGTCGGAGAAGCTTAAAAGGATTTTTGGCAAACACCACATCCCTGTTTATTTCAAACCCATGAACACACTAAGGCAGAGACTTGTCCACCCAAAGGATCCGATACCAAACCATAAAAGGAGCAATATAGTATATGCAGTCCAATGCAGTGAAGATTGTTCAGACCTCTACATTGGAGAAACTAAACAGCCATTAAACAGAAGAATGGCCCAACATAGGAGAGGTAACAGCTCAGGACCAGAATCAGCAGTACACCTCCATTTGAAGGAAAAAGGCCACTCTTTCAAAGATGAGGATGTACACATATTAGACAAAGAAGAGAGGTGGTTTGAGAGAGGAGTAAGGGAAGCCATTCATGTTAGCATTGAAAATCCCTCCCTCAACAGAGGTGGTGGGCTCCGGCATAGTCTATCTGCTACTTATCAGGCTGTACTTTCCAAAGTACCCAGGCAAATCAAGGAGCCTTCACCACCAGGTCACAGCTAACGACCCATTCTTGATGGGTTTCAGCACCTTAGGCCATTGTTTACCTTAAGGCCATGGACACTAATGTCTCCCTACAAGCCTATTCAGGCTTTGTTCATCTTATGAGCCAATCAGACCAGGGGACAAGAGGTCAAGCTGACTATAAGAAGGTCTCTTGCACTAGCTGTATTCAGACCGATGAAGCTGTTTGGATGAACAGCGAAACGTTTCTATCTCTCAAAAAAGAAGTCCAGTAGCCATTACTCAACTCCCAGTCATCTGAGGGAAGTTTGCCCTTTGGAAATCAATGGTTTTTGTGTCTGATTTGCTTGACACTCTTCCCCTGACATGGATGGCAAAGGAGATTGAAGCATGGTCACTGTTCCCCAGAGGCTCAGTGAGATTCACATCCCTGACCAAGTCCTGAGTATCACACAGTATTAGATCTAGAGTTGCCTGTTCTCGGGTGGGCTACATGACAAGTTGCTCTAAGGCACAATCATTCAGCAAGTCGAGAAACCCGGATTCTCTTTCTTGCCTCGAGCTCGCATTGGCCCAGTCAATGTGGGGATAATTGAAGTCCCCCATGATTACTATCCTATTCCTCTGAGACACCTCCATGATTTGTCTCCTCATTTCAAGTTCCCCTTCAAGTTTTTGATCTGGTGGACGATAGCATACCCCAACTATGATATCACTCCTTGGACCTGTTAGTTTAACCCACAGTGATTCTATGGTGGAGTCAGGCCCTCCATCAATCTCCATTATGTTGGATTTTACCCCTTCTTTGACATAGATGGCCACTCCCCCTCCAACCCGCCTCTCTCTATCCCTTCTATAGAGTTTATAGCTTGGGATTGCTGTATCCCACTGGTTCTCTGCATTCCACCAGGTTTCTGTTATGGCTATTATATCAATGTTATCCCTAGCTGCCAAATGTACAAGTTATCCCATCTTTGCTCGGAGGCTTCGAGCATTGGCGTAGAAGTACTTGTAGGAGGGCTGCTTCTCCCCCCCAGCTTTTAATTGTAGTAGACAAACTACCACTAATACCTACTATGTCATCACTTGGTGGTTCTCTACCCTCTCCAACCTCATTCCACGGGGACGAGGTGTTCCAAACCGGATGCCACTCAGCTCCTGTCGGCTTTCCCCCAGTTATCAGTTTAAAAGCTGCTCTGCAGCCTTTTTGATGTTGAGTGCCAGCAGTCTGGTTCCATCATGGTTCAAGTGCAACCTGTCCCTCCTGAACAGGTTTGGCTTGTCCCAAAATGTTCTCCAGTTCCTGACAAATGTGAAGCCCTCCTCTCGACACCATCGCCTCATCCAGGCATTGAGGCTTCTGAGCAATGCCTGCCTGGCGGGTCCTGCATGAGGAACAGGTAGCACTTCTGAAAATGCTACCTTGGAAGTCTGGGACTTCAATCTTCTTCCGAACAATCTGAATTTGGCTTCCAGGACTGACTGCTTGGCCTTCCCGACATCATTGGTACCAACATGTACCATGACCTCTGGCTCCTTCCCGGTTCTCTCTAACAAGCTATATAGATTTCTCGTGATGTCTGCAACCTTTGCACCTGGCAGGCAAGTGACCATGCGGTTATCATGCTCATCACAAATCCATCCCTCTGTATTTCTAATAATAGAATCCCCTAGTACAAGGAGCCTCTCTCCTGCAGCCTGTTCATCTACATGCAGAGAAGCAAATTACAGACTTGTGTTTCAAGTTACAGACTTGTGTATGCTGCTTCGTTACTGCATCCATACAGTAATCTCCTGCTTATTGGGGAGTTAGGGACCCGACCAGACCCACGATAAAGGAAAATCTGTGATATGCAGATGCTTCATTGGGTCAAGACTGTGGGGCCTGTCTGGGGCCTCCTACACTCACCTTAGGCCTGACACTGCCCTGAACAGTCCTCCAATGGGCTTCCTGGGCCTGTCAGAGGATCCATAAGTGGCTTTGGACAATCAAGAAGGCACTTCCGGTTTTTTGGAAGCAACTTCAGGTTCACTGGAAATCACTTCTGGGGCCTCTGACAGGCCCTGGAAGCCTTTCAGAGGCCCATCCGGGGCAGCGCCAGGCCTGGGGTAAGTGCAGGAGGCCTCAAACAGGCACACACAGCTTCCCTCAGGGGCCCTTGCCTTCATATACTGTGGTCCCACAATATACCGGGACCACAGTATATGAACCACAAAATGGTGGGGGGATGACTGTACTTAGCAAACAACTGAATAGATGAACAGCAAACAACCAACTCCCACCAACTGAGGTAAGGAGGAAGGGGAGAACACTTAGCACAGGGGCAGAGCTCTCTTTGAATTCCAAGGCTGTAAGAAACAGTTGGTAAGTGCTGGGTAGATAGGCAATCAGTCCAGCCCAGAAAAGTCCCTCCCAGTCACACAAACTACACACCAAAATGTGAGGCTGTGAATAAAATCCCAACAATGCATAGATGTGGCCCGAAAGCTGTTGTACAGACGATATCCAAACAGGAGTCACAGGACCAAATTATCCTCATCCATTTGTACTTGGCCTTCTTAGTTTAAATACCTCTTTTGAGTGACTTTCCAAGGGCTTTTTATCTCTTGCAGAACCTTTCACCACAATTGGGTAAGAATTTACTCTTACCAAAAATGACGAATTTATTTAATAAAATATTAAAGGGGGAAGAAATCCCAAAGCCATGTAAACACTCAATGATTTTATTAATTTTGAAACCAAATAAAGATCATATGAATATGGAATCCTATAGACCAATTTCAATAATTAACCAAGACGCAATTTTTTTCAGCAAAACTGCATGCAATAAATAAGGATGTAACACCCTTGTGCTGCAGGTGTAAGAAGGAAAAAGGGACCTATTATCATATGTGGTGGTCTTGTGAAGAAAAACAAAAGGAATGGATAATAGTTTTTGATTAAATAAAAGAAATTATAGGGGGTTAGTAGGCTTTTATACATTCATGTGAGAATATATAAGTGAAAATGTGGGACCACATTGATGAGTAGTATAGGGGGAGGATAAGAATATAGTATAGGGAGTCAAGTTGAAAAAATATTGGATACAGTGGATGAATTTCAGGGGTAAACATTCAACTAATTCAGCATTTGTGAGTATATCCCTCCTCATGGAGGTATTAACTATTAGGGGGGACGTCTGGTAGAAATAGTTGATAACTGCATAGAATATAATCATTGAACCAGAATTAATTGGTTAATGTGTTGGGGGTATTAAAGGGAGACTATCTGGTAAAACTGTTTTAGCTGTTTGTTTGTTTGCTTGTTTTTTCTAAGGGGTAGGGTCCAGAAATAATGGAAGTTGCTTATTATTGGGGAATATTATTTCCCAGTAATAATGGAGTAATCCCCAAGTAGATAACTATGTTAGATTAGGTAAGACCACTATGGATTGTATATAGCTCTGAATGTATATGTATATGGAATGTATGATGCAGTATTAGAGTTACATTTAGTAACAATGTATATGACTGACAGCATTATTAAGATCATGGCCAGGATGCTGGACCTTGCCTCCCCCCCCCCCCCGGGAGTCGGCGGACTCATTGACTGAAGAAGACATAGGAGCAAAGAGGGGGAGATCAAAATATAAATGTGTTGGGACTTTGTTGGGGTTGTGGGGAAGAAGGGATAAAGGGAAGGGGTGATGGTATGTCTTTGTTTTTTCTTTGTTTTCCTTATTTGTTTATCTGCACCTAACTCAGGATTGTTAACTTTTAAATTAACTCTATATAATGGTTAAAAAACTTAAGATAACATCTTGGAATGTGAAAGGCCTAGGTTCTAATATTAAGAGGGCTAAAGTTCAAGCAAAATTGAACAAAAGTCAGGCTGACATTGTTTTTTACAAGAAACTCGTCAGAATAAGGATGGGATGAGTGTAAATGGGTTGATGTGTATGAAAAATCATTTGGCACATCTAAGTCAAGAGGGATGGCTATATTGATTTCCAAAAGAACAGAATTTGAAATCTTTAAAGTGGATAGAGATGACCAAGGTAGGGTGTTGATAATTCAAGGGAAATTAAAAGGAGAAAATTGCACCCTTGTGAACTTGTATGTGCCAAATGACAATCAAGGAACTTTTCTGAGGAATGCCTTGGAGAAATTAGATAAGATAAGGAAAGGATATGTTATAATGGCAGGAGACTTTAATTTGGTTATGGATATTAGCAAAGATAGGTCCAAAATTTCGAAAGCAGAAACAAGTGGAGTTCAAACAATACTGGATAAACTTATTAAAAAAACAGACTTTAGAGATGTTTGGAGGGAATTAAGTGGAGATGAGAGAAAATATTCCTTTTATTCCCCTGTATATAAATCCTACTCTAGAATAGATTACATATTTGTGTCTAATGATCTATTATCCAGAATAAATAATGTAGAGATAGATATAATACAAATTTCAGAACATGGAATTTATCCCAGGGTCTGATTATAGAGAAGCAAAAAGATGGAAAGTGGATGAAAGGATTTATTTACATACGTCGATAATAGATAAAATGCATAAAAATTTGGAAGAAACTTGGAAGATAAATGAGGCAGGGGAGGAGAAACAAGCATGATTTGGGACACAATGAAGGCAGTAGCAAGAGGGTATGCATGGAAAGAGGCCTGTATTTTAAAGCAAATTGCATTCAAAAAATTCAAGTTTTGGAAAATGATATTAAAAAACTAGAAACTATATTTATTTCAACTAGAGATAATAGAGCATTATTGGAATTACAAGCTAAAAGGAGGGAATTGGAAGGAATTCATTTAGAAAGAGTGCAACGAAATTTAATGTACTTAAAGAGAGAATATTATGAGCATAATAATAGAAACTCCAAGTTGCTAGCTAGAATGATGCAAATTAAGAAGAATAAAAAATGATAGGGGTAATACAGGATCAAAGGGGTAAAAGATGTAATAAAATGAAAGAAAAGCTAGAGGCATTTCAAGAGTATTATAAGAATCTTTATACAAGTAACAACCCATCTATAAGTAGAATTTATGAGTTTGTAAGGCAAAATACCATAATAAAAATTCATTGATTAATCAAGACGCAAAAATATTCACAGCAATCATGGCCAATAGATTAAATAGTTTTGTAGGGAAATATATAAATAATGATCAGAATGGTTTTGTTAAAGGTAGACATATGGCAGATTTGGTTAGAAGAGTTATGAATAACATGTATTTATCAAATAGTAAAAAACGGAAGGTAGGAGTAATTTCATTAGATATTTTTAAAGGTTTTGATACAGTAGAATGGAGTACATTAAAGATTTTAATTAATCAGTTAGGTTTTAGTGCTCAATTTAGCAATATAATAAATCAACTGTATTCTAATAATAAGGCTAGAATATTAGTGAATGATGGAATAACAGAAACTGTTACCCTGGGCTGAGGAACTAGACAAGGTTGCCCATTATCTCCAGTTTTGTTTATACTTATAATGGAAATGCAGGCTAATGTAATAAGGAAGGATAAAGAACTAGAAGAGGTTGAAGAGGGGAAGTCAAATAAAATTAACTTATTTGCTGATGATACATTATTAATAATTAAAAACCCATTATTAATATTTATAAATTACAGAAGCATTTAAAGGGATTTGAGGCAGTAACAGGATTAAAGGTTAATTGGAACAAATCTGAATGCATGTCGTTAAATTACAGTGAAGAAGAGAAAAAGTTGTTTAAGTATTTAAAGGTAAATTAGTAAATAGTATTAATTATTTGGGGATAAAATTAGCATGGAGTTTCCAAGATATGTTTAAAATAAATGCTGAAAAAGTTAAGAAAGAGATTACCAAACAAATAAAAGAGTATCAAAAACTAAGGATTTCTTGGTTTGGAAGGATTTCAGTATGTAAAATGAAAATTATTCCCAAACTAAATTTCCTGTTCTGTATGTTACCTGTAAAATGGGATGAAAGTGAACTTAAAGGGATTCAGGGGAAAAATAATATGTTTTGCAACTGCAATAAAAAAAGCTAGGATCAATAAGAGGTTATGGTATATACCACAAAAAGAAGGTGGTTTAGGGTTACCTAACATTAAGCTATATTACATAGCCAATCAATTAAGACATATTCCAGATTTAATAATAGGGAATGATAACCTAATTTGGAGAGACTTAGAAATTAAATCAAAAGAGAATTTTTTTTTAAGGACGATGTTAAAGTTCAGGTGAAAAAGATAAGTAATCCATTCTTGAAAAATATTACGGAATGTTGGAGGAATTTTAGGGAGACTTTAAGCCCATTGGTTTCGAATAACAGAAATTAAGGATTTCCCAGAAAATGTAAAAGGGAAGTTAAACATGCTACTGCATGATAAAAAAAAAGTCATATACTTGCGGGAATGGTTAAAGCAAATGCAGAATAGACAAAGCATAAAGGAGAAATTGGGAGAAAATATTTCCTGGCTGAACATTATACAACTGGAAAATGGACTAAAGAATGGATAACTAAAGTAGGAGAGTGTAGAAAATTGACAGATTTGAAGAAATTATAGATAGAAGAAATGAGATTGAAAATAAAGAACAGAGGAAAGGAATTGTAAGTGAGATATATAAAATACTAATTCAGGAAGATAATGGAAAAATAATAAGTTAAGAGAGATTTGGCAAGAAGACATTAACAAAGAGATAAAAAGGGAAGATTGGGGGAAATTGTGGAAGAAAGGAATAGTGAAAAATATGTCAGTGAGAGTTAAAGAAAATTGTTATAAAGTACAGTATATTGTAGATTGTATATAACACCCACAAAGTTAAATATAATAAATAAAGAAATATCTCCTATTTGTTGGAGATGTAAAAAAGAGAAAGGGACATATTTACATATGTGGTGGACATGTGAGAAAAGGAAATTGGAATGGAATTTGGTTTTCAATCAAATGCAAGAAATACTAGGGGAAAAGATTCCAATGTCCCCCAGTTGGCACTGTTAAACATAGTTGCAGATATTCAACTGAAGAAAGAGGAGGGCAAATTGGTAATTATAATGGTTACGACCGCAAGGCGTTGATGTTTGCCAAATATTGGAAATCTAATAATCAATTAGTAATGGAAGAATGGTATAAAGAGTTATGGAATTTAGCTATTAATGATAAAATGACCTTTGAAATTAAAATTAGGAAAGGGCTGAGCAAATCTAATGATTTTAATGGAATATGGGATAAATTATTGGTATATGTATTTCAAAAAGGCAAGGGGTATACACCTGGAGAAGACTCAATGTACTTCTGGAGAGAAACGGGCTGGTCAATACCATGAAGTTGTAATCTTGTTTAAGTCCCGAGGGGAGTGGGTTGCACTGGGTTTATGTCTGTATATTGTTATATTTTTGTATACTGTTGTTTTGTTATTTTTTTATTCTTGCGTTATTTTGCTGTTTTATCTGTTTTTTATTTAAAAAAATTAAAAAAGAAGGAAAAAGGAACCTATTATATGTGGTGGTCTTGTGAAGAAAAACAAAAGGAATGGATAATAGTTTTTGATTAAATAAAAGAAATTATAGGGATTAATATAGAAAGATGTCCAAAGATAACATTGCTAAACATAGTTAAAATTGTCAAATAGAAAAAGAGGTAAAGGATTTGATTATAATTATGGTAACATCTGCAAAATTAATAATGGCAAAAAATTGGAAAGATAATAAGAAACTGAGTCTATAGGAACGGTATGATGAAATGTGTTTCACTATCAATGAAAAACTGACCTGTGAATTGAAAGTTATAAAAGGGATGTTAAAAGAGAATGTTTGTAATCAAATTTGGCATAAATTTCTGGATCATGTATTTCTAAAACATAAGGGTTATTTTCCATATGAAGAATCAACTCAGCTTTCGAAAGAGACAGGATGTATAAGATATAACATGTATTTGTAATAATGTAATTGTAGTGAATGAAATGTTATATAATGTTATACAGTATATTGTTATATAATCCTGAGGGTGGAAGATAATTAAGCACAATGTGTTGTGAGGGATATATGTGTTGTATTTTTATAAATAAATAAATAAATAAATAAATAAATAAATAAATAAATAAATAAATAAATAAATAAATAACCTTTCACCACCAACACCAACACCAGTGTCAAGCTTCTTGCCACACACTCAGCCCCATTTCCATATTCATATATTTATTTATGAGAAAATAATCCATCTACTCTTTTTCCATAAGAGATTGTGATTAGCAGCTAAAATTGTGGGAACGTAATGCCCAAAATAAAACCCACAGATAATTTAATATCTCAGGGATATTTCAGTTCCGGCAGATGTTTGCTTTGAAACAAAAACTTTGGAAGAGAAATAATCACATAATAGTTTCCTTTCCCAAATGTCAATGGGCAGCTACGTGGAGCTTAAGATCACTTAATCGTTATTATGGAACTCATTAGTGCCTCTGAACCTGAAAGGGCTCCTACAGCAAGGGTAGCATTTAAGTGGAAGCATTTCTTGTATGGCTTCTGTTTTAAGGCTGCCACAAGTCTCCCCAACCTCCTCTTTTCAAAAATATGTTTCATTACTGGAGTCGAGCAAAGCTTGTGAAGGAGTCATCGGGAGAGCAGGCACACACTTTTGTCTTTTGCAAGAAGATTCACTGATTTTTCTCTAGGAGATTTGTTAGCTGCACATCATCTGGATCTAATACTTCAAACTGTAGGCAGCTATCCAAGATATGTAGCTAACCCCATCTGGGGCAGCTAAACGTTTGGTCCAATTAAGCTAGGATTTGGTGGAATACATTGTATTTCATCATAGACTATATTTCAATACGGCTTTAGGTCTGAAGGGGATTTGGCAAAGAAGAGCACCTCTTAAATAGATGTGTGGCCATTTTATATTTCTTTCGTTCCTCTGGAGAACATTACGCTGGTGTATTCTCACTCTGGCCATTTTATATTTCCTTCGTTCCTCTGGAGAACATTACGCTGGTGTATTCTCACTCACTCTAGGGCACCAGGATGGGCATCTGTGGGGGCTCCTGCTCAGCCATTGAGACACTGGCAGCTGCTTCAGGATGCTTTATACCTAAAGAGTAGCCATATTTTTTCCCAACCTACTTTTTAAATAATCTAGTCACCTTACAGAAATACTGTTCTCAAGGCCTACTCACACCATGCAATCATACATGCAATGAACTTGGGCTGGCCTGGGAGGAATCATTTCCCAGCTTCATCCCTAGGCTCATCCAAAGCATTTCAGTGTTCATCCAATGGAATAAGCAGCACTGCCATGTTTTGATGAGTAATTTATACTGTAATTACCCATCATTCTGAAAATACAGTTTGTATGTATGTATGTATGTATGTATGTATGTATGTATGTATGTATGTATGTATGTATGTATGTATGTATGTATGTATGTATGTATGTATAACTTACCAAAAAGTGGCCAGAGAACAAAAAATCAGACTTCATCATCCTAATACAGTAAAATGGCTATCAGAATTTCAGACATTGTGAAGATGAGAGGATGGAATCTTGAAGGGGTCAAAACACCTAGAAAAAATTTCTACAAAATATCTAGCTTATTTTTATCTTGTACTATAAGAGAGGTGAGGGGGGAGAGAGAGAGAGAGAGAGAGAGAGAGAGAGAGAGAGACTTATTTTATTATATTGAAGTGTCACAAATAAGACCAGAAGCCAAATGAGGCAGGATTATTTACATCAACAGGGTTGCTCACTGGGGAAAGGAACTACATATATTACAGCAAACAGGGAAACAGACAGAAAGACCATAACTCATAAAGCCCAGTCAAGCATGCATGTTCTGTCTTCTGCCTAGAGTAAGAAGATATCGATCGGGGGACGATCCCCCCTCCCCCCGTTCACAAATAACTCTGCATCCAGCCATCCAGCACAATCAGCTGCCACTGACATGTAGATAGAATCTGCTATTTTAGGCTCCAGTGATGTAGAAGCGTTTCATTAGTTAGCGTATGTGTCGCAGTTATCAGGGTGTTCAAAGCCCAGAAGCCAACGTACACACGTTCATTTCAGGGAAGCAAAACTCATTTTCTAGGTCAGAAATTACATCAGTTCCCCATGTAGATTTCTAAAGAGCTTTGCTGGATTGCTGTCTTCTGGGTACTAACTCTATAACTGAAATGGAAGCAAAATGATCTTTTATTACATGCATCCAGGAAGCAAGAAGTGAATCACTCTTCCCTTTCCAAATCAATTTCTGTGGTTGATGTGTGAGTGAAGTTGGCTTTCATGTCCCCCTTCCTGTTTCAGGTTCAATTAAAATGGCCCAAGTTGCGTGGCACCTGGATGTGCCTATTTTGTCATCTCTCAGTGAACAACACAAAGGATGAAAGATCTCTCAGAGGTGGAACTATGGGTCTCTGCAAGGTTCAGAAAAATAAGGCAATGGAAAGCCACCTTTGGGTTAATGAGCATTAGGTGACAGCAAGCAGAACACAGGTTGACCTGCCCTTAAATTTGTAGATATAGATACAAAGTGTTTGAGTTGTTTTGATCACCTTGTGCTTTAGAGAGGAAAGTTGTGCTCAGAGTTCAGTGCATAAGTGATGGTTACTTCACATCCACTCTCGTCCTGGGAGGAAGTTCGTTGCGTGTTGATGTCGGTTGCAGTCACGTGGTTCTGTCCCTGTTCCGGGGAAGCATGGGCGTGATTGATGATACCGGCATGACTGTTTCCGCACGTCTTCGTTCCCTGATGAGATGTGAAATTCCATGCCTTTGTTCTCCATTTTTTTCGGCCCGACCTTCCGTTTTTTGATGTTTCGATTCTCCAAAGCCTTGCCTTCAATGCGTTATAGAGCTAAGTTTGAGGAATTTGTCTTTTAATCTCTCTGCACTGCGTTGCTGACTCCATAGGGAATATACTGACAAATGGCACGTCACACTCCTGCTACTAGATGGAGAATGGCACATTGCATGAGGAGCCTTACCTCACGGGCACTCGTATCAGAATGAGAAGCGAGATGAGGAGATTCCCGAGGCCAGGGAGGAGAATCTCTCATCCCGCTTAAATCGCAGTTCAGGGTGTGTGGTCGGGACGGATTCCCCTCATCCCGCAATGGACGTGCAGTTAGATTTCTTCATACCGGTCCCCAGCGCAACTGCGAACAGCGATGGGATGGACGTGAAGTATCAGCCAGTAGCAGGTAGCAGCATGGGGATGGCCCCTAAAGGAGGAACAAAGTGTACCCAACCCCCAGTTGATGAGCTGGCACCAGTTTTGCGCCTCTCTTTAAAGGCCACCCATGTCCTATTATATTTTCTGGATCCAGTCACTCAGAAAGGACATGACAAAATATTAGGAACTGCTTTTAAAGAGAGGAAAGTGTTTAAGCAACCACCTAATCTAGGTCTCAGTAAAGGCTGTTATCTCAAAGAAAATGGCATACTTCTTATAATCCTAGCAAGATTTACCAGGCCAGATATTTTTTAAAAAAATCACTAACGTCCAAAATACCACTGGGGATTTTGGCTGTGTTTGATATCCTTTGGCAGCTCAGTGAGACATTAGTGGGAAGGCCCAGCCTTCTATCTTGATCACATCTCTCTGCGAAACAAAAATCAAACAAATAAAAGATGAGAACATTAAGTAGAGCCTTCCAGATGCTGTGTGAATTGTGTAAGCATGAATGTTTTATGCGCACTTTGGCAAAACACAGGGCAACAGAGCTGCTCTGCATTACAGTTTAATACATGCAGGATCACATAACAAATTTTCTCTCTTTTTGTGGGAATGAAGAACTATAAGAGAGATTTTAGAGGCTTTCTTCCTCCTACGGTGCTCATTAGATTTTCCCTTTGCATTTCTCACTTCCCAAAGAACTGTGCCTCTTCTAAGCCTGTGGCAAGTCTGATAGGGATCTTATACTCTACAGATGCTGCAAGCAGATATGCATGTGAGTGCACATATACATACATACATATACTTAGTGACAAAGGGGAAATGTCCCACATCCCCCTTCTTGATGTGGATTTTTTTTAAAAAAATAAGAATGCAGCTATATTTATTTTGAGTAAGCAAATGTGAAATCATACTGAGTTGCTGAGAATGCTATAATTAGTATTGCAGTACTACTGCAAAATGAGAGCCTGAGGGGATGCAGAAATACATTACAGCCCACCATCTTAAGTCTTCCAAACATTTCCCAATAATCAGGCACAGATTTAAAGGAACAGGCAGTGTGGCACATCACAGCCACAGCTGCAAAATATTCCTTTTTCTCTCTGTAACAGCCAGCCGGGTGCCAAAAGTATACCTGCATACTAATGTTGTTGCTTCCTTTGGAAGAGGAGGAGGAGGAGGAGGACAAGAATTGGGAATAAAATCAATGACCTGTCCTCTCTCTCTCTCTCTCTCTCTCTCTCTCTCTCTCTCTCTCTCTCTCTCTCTCTCTCTCTCTCTCTCTCTCTCTCTCTCTCTCTCTCTCTCTCTCTCTCTCTCTCTCTCTCTCTCTGCCCCCTCCACCCTCCTTTCAGTTAAGTCTCCCTAGATTTGCCTGAGGTTAAGGAAAGGCTAGAAAACAGGTACAGTATTTTGGTTAAGGGGAAATGACAGCATTCCCTCAGGCAACCTGGGTCCCTCAAAAGCAGCCTAGCTAAACTGTGTGTGTGAGAGAGAGAATCTGATGTTTGGGACTCCAGCAAAGAGAGAGAGAGAGAGAGTGAGGGGAGGGGAGGGGGAGGGAGAGATTAGAAAAAGTACTTCTTTGGACTACAAGTCCCAGAATCTCCCAACAAAAGCTTCCATCATTCGTTGTTTGTGCCCTTTGTTTAAATTGTCTCCTTAAGGAATCCCCATGTGAACAAACTGGTGTGAGCAGCGGCAGCCATTCAGTGAAGTAAAATTGGGAAGCATCACCCAGTGTGGCAGCAGTGGCCAGTTCTTTCTTTCTTTCTCCAGAATGATTCTGGGCCCTCACACCATGAGCCCGTGAGACATTTCTGGAAAATCATGATGGCAGAATGTGCAATCAAGCCTGGTGGTTTCCTCCTCGGACTTGCTTGAGCAGTGCTGCCTTTTGTTTTCAACCATGCTTCTTCTAAAGAACGGCTAGCAACTGCCAACACCAACCAGGGACTCCATATTCGCCCCATTGTACCGGATGCTTAGGTTGGATCAGAGTTACAGGTAGGGTAACCAGAATTCGCTGCCTGGGCTAGTGTCCTGGAGGAATGGACCACTAGATTCTTTTCAGGAACGTTCATTCTAAAAAACCCACTTCTTGTGCCATTCTGTCCTTCACTGCTCAGAGGGAGGTAGGAGGCACAACTCCTCTGCCACTTCATTCCTGTCCTGAACCTTTGAGCCAGAGTGCTTCTAGCCTTTCCTCAAATATATTGTCTTGGCCTTTCTACTTTCCTTCAGTTTTCCATACATGATTTCACAAATTTTGTGTTTATAACGACTTATAACCTTATGTTTATATCTCCCTTGTGTGATTGCATTGACACTGTGTTTCCAGTGTTAGTCTCCGTCCCCCATAACTTTTGGATGGTCTATTGTGCATGATTACATGGAATTTTTACTCTCTCTTTAACTGCTCACATTCTCTTGTAGCTTTAGTGTTGTCTTTTAATGCTGTAAGTCAGATGTCCCTCAATTCCCTGTTCTCAATACTAAAACATGTCTTAATTGTACTGGACTGTATATTGCCCCTCATTACTGTAAGCTGCCTTGGGTCCTTTTCCAAGGAGAAAGGTGGGGTAAAAATACTCTAGCAACCAGTGACAGGCACAACTCTCTGTTTTTACTATCTCTCTTCATTCTTCTTCCTTTTGTAGGCAGTGGGTCCAGTAAGGAAGGATTGGAGGAGGGAGTTTATTAAAAAGCCTGTTAAAAACAGTGTGTGTTTGTCCACAGCAGCCCAGGTACCAACCATGCAATCCTACTTGTCTCTGTGGGTCAGTCAGCAAAGCACAAGGAAAGTGCTGCTACTGCTTTTGTCTCATTGGCTGCCAACACACATCTCCCCAAACTTTCAGCAGACTGAGCAAGCAGCCAGGTCTTCCAAGACCTTTTTGTCTTGCGACTAGCAGTGGGCCCAAACTGAACCTTGAACCAGAAATATTGTTTTTTAGCTCAGTTAACAATGTCTGCTGTTAAGTCGCCAGCACAACAGGAAGAGGTGCCTCGCCGCCAGCTAGACGAGAATAAAAAAAACAAACAAACCCCAAACCAGTGGCGGAGTCTCCTTCCTTGGAGGTTTTTAAGCAGAGGCTGGATGGCCATCTGTTGGAAATATTGTGATGGGGTTCCTGCATGGCAGGGGGTTGGACTAGATGGCCCCTGAGGTCTCTTCCAACTCTATGATTCTATGATTCTATGATTCTATAGTTCAGTTGTCCATTTGGTTCATGGTGACTAGACGCCTCAGAATTAGTTGGTATCAGAAGACCAGCCACCACAGCAATGTATTTCAAAGGAAATGGTTTGAACAGTGGTGATTTAAATATAATTTAAATCATATGGACTCTTGTCACCATTCAGTGGACACAATAAAACCCTATATACTTGTTATTCACCAAGGTATTCAGGATATTCTTTCCAGTTTAAGGGGCATCTCTTAGATCGTTATCCCACAACTCCTAAAAAGCACTTGTAAATTCAGGAAAAAAAGTCTTCAAAAATCGTGCCCCCACGAGCAGCTGGCTTTTTTTAAAAAAAATCTGACCACGCCCCTTCAGCACATCCCAGTGATTCTTCCAGCAACTACCTCTGGGGATACTGGTTTTTGAAGCCACTTTTGATGTGTCTTTTAGGGCAACACAAACTTAAGTGGGGACTGCGAAGCATCGTTTTTTCTTTTGTCCCCCACTGTGCTTTCTTCCCATGATTTTGTTTTTTTTTTTTTAAATTTGTGGTTTCAGGATATCAATACAGTGGCAAGACCACATCATATGCGCTGGCCTGTATTTTAATTACTGAAAGTTCACTATTACTGAAAAATTACTGGAAATGTCCCTATTAAACACCATGATGTAAGAATAATTATAATTGCACACGTTATGACAGAGTTCACAGCGACACAAGGAAGTTGATATGTGGGCATAGAAACTTTTTAAAAAATTGTTTGCAAAGGAAAAGCATGGAAACATCACAGGAACAGATTGAACAAGCTGGTCAAGAGAGCTAGCTCTGTCTTGGGCTGCCCTCTGGATTCTGTGGAAGAGATGTTTAGGAGGAGGATGTTGGCCAAACTGACATCCATTATGAAAAATATCTCTCACCCACTGCACCAGACAGTGGAAGCTCTGCGTAGCTCCTTCAGTGGCAGACTCAGACATCCCCGGTGTGGAAAGGAGTGCTACCACAGGTCTTTTGTTCCCACTGCTGTGAGACTCTACAACTCTACAGTCTAACATATTCATATTTGTATATTGTAGCTTCTTTTTTCTTCTTTTTTCACATTTAATTTTTATATCCTTATTTTATAGTGTATATTTGTACACTGGATTTTTTATTTTATTTAATCTCTATTATCTATTATCTTCTTTCTCACCTTATACTTTTTGTGCACTTATTCTTCTTTATTTGTTCTTTGTATTGGGAGCTCTGTAACAAGTAAATTTCCCCGATGTGGGATTAATAAAGGTTTATCTTATGTTATCTTAGAAACTGGTGTTTTGATGCGCATCATGGTGGTGGGGGCAAAACTACAGTACCGTCTGTGAGGGCACAGAAACCCCTGTTCTGAATCACGTGAGTGAATTCACCTTCTCTTACGAGCCGGTTCTTCTGGCCATGGGATAAGGCTCTTATTTAGTCTCCAGTGGTAGATGCAGACATTTTGTTGAATGTAGTTCATTCTTCCTTGCTTTCAAATGTAGTTTCTCCTATGGAAATTATAGGCCTTCAGCAACCTATAGGATAATTTTTGGCAGCTTGGACCATCTCTTATAACAGTGGTGGTGAACCTTTGGCACTCCAGATGTTCTGGACCACAACTCCCACAGTCCTTTGTCATTGGCCATCTAGGCTCAGAATTCTGGGAGTTGTGGTCCAAAACATCTGCAGTGCTGAAGGTTTGCCACCACTGTCTTATAACAACTGAAGGATATGGTCAGCCACTGGATCTCCAGGACACAGATTTCTATCCCTTTTCCTAATCACTCACTGCTACCTTGCTATTTCCAATGCATTTGAAAGAGAAAGCCTACTGAAAAGAGTGCTTCCTTAAACACTGGATCATTTTAAAAGCAATTAAAGGAACAGTAGTATCAAAATAGTCAGTACTGCTCTCTGCTCAGGCCATGTTATTGCCTCTCCCTTAATCGCAGCCTTCTTCAGATAATCTGGACCCCCTGATAATTCTGCCTATGGCAAGAGTAAACAAACAATAAAACATCAGATTACATTACCCTAAAAATGCTACACTTCCTAAGAATCCACCTTTTGGGAATACATACAGTCTGTGCATGCTCAAAAGTACAGCACTTCCTTAGAAGAATCTGTTGCTATCTAATGTGAGAAAGCATTTACTTGGGATTTGGACAGCGAAGAGTTTTTGGTATGTTTAGATTATTCCATTAAAATGGATGACAAATGGCTAGGTGGCAAGTGAACTGATGTCTTATCGGCCTGACTTTTCCATTCATAAAGCATTCTATCACTGTAATCTAAAGTAATTTCTATCTCGGGTTTTCCTTCTGACACATTTTCATTTATTTTAAACCAAACTGATTTAAGTACTAGTGCTTCAGAAGTTAATGCACAACTGTCAAAGGAAATCATCTGCTGAGGAACGTTCTTCTCCCTTCATGTTGTCCAGTTTTTGAAAAATGAATGAACCACTTTCTCCCCTGCAAAATAAGAGACTGCCTCAAAGGTTTTATTTCACTGACAAGCCAACGCTATTTTCAAGATATGTTTAGTTGATGCTTCCACTCCCATGTTAGTGTTACGGAAACTAGCACCCAAAGATGAAGGTGCCCTCTTTAAAGAACCGGAGAAGATACATTCTGAGGTGGCTCTTTAAAAGAGGCATGATATATAGATTGGTACTACTCCCTGAGAATTGGTGAGGCCTCGAATCGCCAGGCGGAGCTCTTCCGCGTGGTTTGGGACCTCACCAATCCTAGTCTGGTCAGGCCTCCTCCTACTGAGTTCAGTAGTGAGAATTTTGCAGTCTTCTTTCGATCTAAAAATAGAGGCTTTGACTCCGGCTGCACTAGCCCTTCCCCGCCATCCCCAGTCACTGCACCCCCTCGCTCTCCTTGCCTGGATGAGCTTGGGCCTGTTTCTCCTTTGGAGGCCTCCAGGGCAATCGCCCACAGCTGGCCCACGTCCACTCCCTTTGATCCTTGCCCCTCTTGGTTAATAAAAGCAGCCGGAGGGACTATGCCGGAATGGGCATCTGTCATCGCCACCGCCTCCTTCAGCGAGGGGGTATTTCCCTCCCGCTTGAAGGAGACGGTGGTTAAGCCCATTCTCAAAAAACCTGGCCTGGCATCGGACCAATTGGCAAATTAAAGTCCAATTGCCAATGTCCCTTTCATGGGCAAGGTAATCGAGAGAGTGCCCACGGTCTGGATTCAATCTTTTCTGGAGGACCACCAATGCCTTGACCCATGCCAGCCCGGGTTCAGGCCTGGCCGGGGGACCGAGACAGCTCTGGTCGTGCTGCAAGATGACCTAATCTGGGCGTCCGACAGGGGTTTCTCTACCCTGTTGGTTCTCCTGGATTTGTCAGCGGCCTTTGATACCGTCGACCACAGTATCCTGCTGGATCAGCTCTCCGAGGTGGGAATCAGAGGCACTGCTTGCAGTTGGCTCCGTTCCTTCCTGGAGGGCCGTCCCCAGTATGTGCAACATGTAGGAGAGCTGTCGGCCCTGTAGATACTCCCTTTGTGGGGTACCGCAGGGCTCATCTCTCTCCCCCATGCTGTTGAACATCTATGTAAGGCCGCTGGCTGGGGTCATTAGGAGATTTGGAGTCTGCTGTCACCAGTATGCTGATGACATGCAGCTCTATCTCTCCTTTTCTACCTCTGCAGTGGAAGCTGTCCGGACTCTCGACCAGTGTCTGGATGCGGTCCTGACATGAACCAGGGCAAACAGGCTCAGGCTCAACCCCGAGATGACTGAGGTGATGTTCTTCGGGAGCTCCCCATCTGGATATGGAGGCCCTCTCCCCAGCTTGGATGGTGTTTCCCTCCAGCTGGTGGATAGGGCTCGGAATCTGGGCGTGGTTCTGGACCCGGCACTCACCTTGGAAGCCCAGGTGGCTGCCGTGTCCAGATCCGCCTTTTACCACCTTCGTCAAATTGCCCAGATCCACCCATATCTACATGGCGACTCCCTGAGAACAGTGGTGCAAGCGCTGGTGATGTCGCTGTTGGACTACTGCAATGCTCTCTACATGGGATTGCCCTTTACTCTCCTCCGGTGCTTGCAGCGGGTACAAAATGCGGCAGCCAGACTGGTGGCAGGTGTGCGTCGTTATGACCATATCACCCCGGTTTTGGCTCGCCTGCACTGGTTGCCCGTTGCATCCCGGATCAAATTCAAGGTCTTGGTTTTAGTTTATAAAACCCTCCATGGCCTGGGCCCGCACTACCTGTCAGAGCGTATCGTCCAGCGATCAACTTCGGCCCGTCCAGTTCGGCAGTCGCGAGCGCACTCACTCCAGGTCGCCACCCCGAGAGAGGCCCGAAAGTCCATCACCCATAACCGGGCCTTTTCGGTGGCTGCCCCTTCCCTTTGGAACAGCTTACCACCTGATGTGCGCTCAGCAGAGTCCCTGTTACCCTTTAATGAGGCTTTTGGCGGTGCAATTTAACTTTTTTTTTTCCT